>OY856411.1:738396028-739828528 GCA_963693085.1 Alisma plantago-aquatica
AGTCAAAAGACTCACAATACATGAATAAAGGTCAATGATCATCAAGGCAAGGGGTCCAAGCATAAAGTATGACTGAGATTAGTAACACAAGGTCACAAGGAACCCATTTCAGTATAGGTGGATGTCCCCTATTGCCTAGGCATCATATTTCCAACCTTGGGTATCAACATTTCAACATATATGCAAGCTCAATTTTTTTTCATAGTTCATATACCACTAGGGTTCAACATAAGAATTAGGTGGTACATCCATATCAAGGGGTTCCAGGGGTTTGATTATATTCTGATTAAAGAGAGGAATACAAAAGAAAAGGATCCCCATGAGAATTTAGGGCACAAGAACCACAATGTAAATCATATAGGTCACATTAGAAAAAATAGAATTACAAACACCATAATAGAGCAAGATGGTGAATCATATACCTTAAAGTCACAACTCATTACAAGATTATTGATATCATGGATCTGCTATAGTTGAAGGCATCACGTGGGTCAAAGGTATCATTGGATTAAGTATAACTATGCCTAAACATGCATGGGACATATACATGCATATTATGGCATATTACCTAAATAAGAGAATAGGGGGTTCATAGGTGATAAAAGAGTCAGAGTTCATATAGTTACTCATTTTCCAGATTAGGTAAGCCTAGATGGCACAAAGAAATAAGATTAGCAATCTAGGGAAAGTCCATCATTGGCATTCACAAAAAGTCATACATGTGCATTTAGGTTAACATAAGAGCAAGAAAGATGCTTAGGGTCATCATTAGGCTAAAAAAGAAACCAAATTAGTGATTTGGGGATCTGATGGTAGATTGATCATCAAAGGTCCCAACTTTAACAATCTAAGGTATTAACTTTAATCCAAATGATTAGGGTTAGCATATTTTAGGGAAATTAGGGAATAAAAATTTCAATCAGGTTCTAGGAACCATATCAGGTTGTAGATCTTCTTAAGTTGAATGATTTGATATATTTCTTTGCCCCATTTGGATGAGGGAGGACCAAAATATGATTTTTATAAGTTTTGAATGGAAACTATATCAAAATAGGGGGCACGATAGTTACCTAAAAATCATTTGATCGATATACAACCTTGATCATTGATTTGGCATCTTGCGCCCAGCCACCCAGCTGGTGATTTCCAACCTCTCATTTTCTAGACTAACAGATACCACATAGTTAACCGGCTCCAACAGTCACTCGCAACCACCACCATGTAGTTGCGAGATGCTTTTGGTCGTTGGACACCGCTGCACTACCTTGTGCATTGTGAGCTCACGTGTAAATGACGTCCCTTCATTGGTTGCTGTATTCAGTGGACTAGTCTGTATGGCTGACAGGATGTGGGAGGGGAAGGGGACACCTTTCCTCTTAGCTGCAAGATTCCAATTTCATGACCCTGGGCCGTCATCCCTAGATTAGGCCAAACCATTTCTGCTGTGCCCGAGTGTGGTGGTGTCGTGGATGCTAGAGCTTGCCAGAGTAATTAGCTAGAGGCTTCCATGCATTGTGGTGGCCATGAAAGGTGCCAGCTAAGGAGGGCCCGACCCCATGGTGCTGTCGCACCCTATAGATGGGGTCGAGCTTCCATAGAGTGGTCGTGCCCAAGATTCAAATGTGTGGCACCTAGGGTTAACTGAGAAAGAGGAGGAGAAGAGCAGGGTTGTAGGGTGAGAGAAACAAGGGCAACATTGGGGGAAAACTAAGGGGATGTTTATCCAAGGAGGTTCAACATTTTATTTAGGCAAAAAGGGAGAGAAACGACGCCGATTGGGTGGAGTGAAACTGACCAACGCTCCTTGCATTGGTGTTGCGTATAGAGCTAGGTGATGATCCATAGCTCATTGGATGGAGATCCGATGCACCAAGATGATCACATCTAGAGAGAAAAGGGGTCACGGGCCGCACAAAACCCACACCCAGATTTGGGCCTAAATAGGGCCATATCCAGCCCAAAAGTAGATAAAAAGAGGCTAATTCGATTAGAAATTCAAGGTTTAAAAGCAAAACTTCCAAGGATCATAAATAGGGACACATAGATCTGATTTGGATGATTTTGTGTCACTGGATTAATTATTGAATCCTATACATCATGAAGATCCTATAGAAAAGGTTCAACTTAATTTGGAGGATGGTGACATATTATGAAAAGGTACATGGTTCAAAATTACAATTTAATGTCACATATAGTGAAATTGAGCATTGTTGTGACCTAGTTGGAGTGTCACCACACTCAAACTATAAAATTGAGTAAAAGGTCACTTGATGAGAGAGAAAGATTATAATATAGGAGAGAGAAAATCTAGGTTGTCACACAATCACCCAAATCCACTACCACAATCAGTACCATTTCATTATATCCTCACCTTCTTTCCTCCTCCCATCAACCAAAAACCACCTACACATATACAAACATAATCACCCCAATCCGCAACCACCCAATCTTTCATTATAATAACAACTTGCCTGCACACCAGTCCTCATTGTCCTTCCTCTATTACTACCATTGTCCACTGTCCCAACCAGCTAACTTCCATGTTACAACACTCATTAAACCACAACCACCACCAAGACATCACAAACAAAACAAATGGATCCTTCCAATCTTGTCTCCTCCACCCTCACACCTCTATAAATACAAAGTTCCATTCACCTTACTCCACTCCATTCATCCATCCACCTAATCAAGATCCAAACACCTACACATAACAAGCACCTGCACAAAACAAACACATGCACACCATCACCCCACCACCAAACCAACAAGCTTGATAACCACCTCCTACCCAATCACCATCCAAACACATGCACATAACAAACACTTGCACACCAACACCCCACCTCCAAACCAGCAAGCTTGATAACCACCTCCATCGGAAAAGACTTCAACAAAGAGAATTTCTTGTCATTTTCTTCAAACCACAAACAAGCTTTCATCTTCTAGGCATCGTCCAGTCCATCAATAGCAAACACCTCATCATAGACGACCTTTAATTCAACATCTTTTGGAGATGATGAATTCTTCAAAGTTGGAACTCATTTTTTCAACATCAACAACAATTGAAGTACTACCTCACTTCTTCCTTGAGGGTGTACATAATAATATAAGATGATGGCTTCTTTCTTTTTTCAATGAAGCTGGTGAATATTGTATCTTCATCCCTTCTCATCATATCCATCTCATCCACTAACCACAAGTCCATCACCTCATTTGCTTCAACATCTTCCTCTACACCTTCCCCTGTAGATCTGTCCTTGGCACACATATCCACAATGTCATCCTAGTTTGGGATGACCTTCCAGTAGAATTTTTTGTCATCCCTAGTCGACTAAAAGAAATCAATATATTAGTAGATGCAATATGTTTGAGTTCAAATTTTAAATTTAAGATCAAATATACCTTGACATATTTGTAGACATCCTCACTCTCAACGGTAATCATTTTCTTTGTGCCATCCCAGTCAAACCAACTTTTAGAGAGAATGTCATTGACGACTGCATATGTCCTCTTCCATGCACTTACCCAATTTATCTCATTAGTTACTGTGATTACAGTGTGGAATTCACGATTTATGGACAATATAACAAAATATAAAACCATGAAGTACATACTCAATTATAGTACATATGTAAGGATAAAACCATGAACTACATACTTATTCTAGTACACATGGAAAGATAAAACCATGAAGTACATATCAGTTCTAGTACATATGGAAAGATAAAACCATGAAGTACACATCAGTTCTAGCACATATGGAAAGATAAAATCATGAAGTACATATTAGTTCTAGTGCATATGGAAAGATAAAATCATGAATTACATATCAAATCTAGTACACATGGAAAAATAAAACCATAGAAGATACAACCATCAAGTAGGCCCTCAATGTTGATAGTCTTAAAACATATCATGTGCTAAAGCATCTCAAAAGTTTTTCCATTGACTAGTCACCTGCACATGTGTAATAAGCTCATCTCTAGGTGATTGTACCATGATAACCCTATCCAATTCATCAAGAATTCTTATGCGTTGAGCTTCTAAAATGGGATCATCTTCTTCCTCAAGAAGGATAAAGTTGTGTAGCATACAAAAACTATTTATTATCCTAAATTGTGTCTTTAGGCCAAAAAAGGAGGTTGTCCATAAAATAATCCATCTATCCTTTAGCAATCCAAAGTCTCTCTCAATAACATTTGTACCACTAGAGTGACAAAGATTAAATAGCTCCTTAGGATTTGGTGGCATGTTCCTGACCAACTCATTTAGGTGATAGGTTGTTCCTTGATATGGTGCTAAGAATCCTAGACCATTTGTGTATACCACTTCTGCAAGATAATACTTCCCTATACCAGAATCATCACAGATTATAAGTTAGATAATTATATTATATATTATATATAAAACTTGAGGTTATAATATTTAATAGTTGCAATGCAAAAGTTTTCCTTTATAGACAATGTATTTTTCAAAACTCTCAAATCGATTATGGAGCGTTCCCAATCGGGAAGTGCGTAGATGAAAATCATGTTGGGATCACAAAACCCCAACATGTTGGTGGTTATGACCCCTTTCCTATTACAATATCAAGGTTGCTTCTTAATAGGAACTCTTAGAGGAATGTGAGTTCCATCAAGTGTGTCGAGAGAGTCCTATTTATATAAAGGAAAAAGTTACCAATAATAAAAGAAGGGGTGCACAAATATTGAAGTATTACTTTAATAAATATATATACCTTAAACCATTTCCATTTCAAGACAACAGTCCCATTGAGAGTGCACTAGTGTAGTTTTATATATTATTTTATCACTCTCATAACAATAAAAAGGACTGCTTGATATTATCTATTTATCGTTTACTTGGACCTATGATAATGAAACCAAACTACTCGTCACTTGAGACTATGTGCTAGGATGTGAAAGAACATCACAACAACTTCTTCAACAACATGTTTAGTGGGAACAAAACTCCCAATCCCTATTAATACTTCACAATCCTATGAAATCCACTTTTCCTCACTCACAATTGTTCAACACAATATTCATATGTACCATTGTATAATCTATTCAAGTAACACTTCCTTACTTCATCCCAATTAGTAGGAGGATCTCTCACCATGAAAGGTCATGGTACCATGTTGCCACACTAGTCACAGTCATGTAAACAACAACAATGATTTTCTTCCTCTTCTCTACCTTCTCTTTCTCCTCTTCCTCATCCATTATTCTCTTTCTACAAAGACACTCGAGTAGATCACTCATTCCTTGTGAAGGCATATCAAACACTAGCATATTCATTAAAAATATTATCAAATTGACATTTTTGAGAACATATAAGAAATTTCAATTAGCAAGTACCAAGTGAAAAATTGCAATTAGAACATATAAGATCAGATGAATAGATTAGATGCAAATACTAAGATAACTCAATATCCATCTAAAACCATTAACATAGTACATCCTACGTAGTAAGATCCGACTAAAACCATTAACACAATACTGATTTGTAAGGTATACCTATCACAATATATCCTACTAAAATGATGTAGTAAGATCTAAATAAGTGACTGATGTCAAAACCATTAACACAACATATCCTATACGGGCACAATATATCTATAGGTGCAAGTGAATTGATAGTACATGCAAAAACTTAGGATGGACCAACCAACTTATGATAGTATACCCAGAATTACCATACAACCAATTTAGGACATACCAACAACAAGCAAGATAAAGCATGATAGTATATGTAGAATAGGAGAATAAACAAGTTTGGACTCGAAAATTGATTGGTTACTTCATGCTTTCTCAAGTTCCACCAAGCCTGGATTTTAGATGCCCCCTTTGGTATCTTTATATGAACAAATAGAATTGGTTACTAACAAGAAAAAGGTGCCATATTCCAATTTAATTAGCAATATATCATTCAATCAATGAATAACACTATGTTAATAAAGAAATGCACATCAATAGGCGGTTCAATCAATGCACATGTGGTCGTATTAGACCCTACTTAGCAGAACCATACATACATGAATAAAATATATAGAATAAAATATGAAAACATACCCAACATTACCATATAAAAAACTTGAAATAGGCCAACAATATATAAGATAAAGTAGGGCACTAGCAATAACTAAAGTCATTCTTAGAACATACCAACACTGCAATAGCACTAGCAAGAACTAAAGTCAACTTTGGAGGTGCAAGTCAACCATGCCTAGAATAGGAGAGTGAACAAGTGCAAGTTAAGCAAACTCCCTTAGAGCCTAGCTCGTAAATTTAAAAAGGATGCAAAAGATTATCACTTAAGCTGATATTAATAAAAAGATCATAAAATTAAAGAAGACCCAACTAAATTCCTAAAAATGGGTTATGCTACAACCATGACTTTGGTAAAGCTTCGGATAACTCATCACTCATCCCATCTTCCACACTCCCATTTGATCCAAATAAAGAAAACATGAGCACTGAAATCATTGAGGTTGGAGGGATTTGGAGTGCCCGTAGAATATGGTGACTGACATATAGAATTCAGAGTAGGTGTTGGTAACATCAAACACAAGAAACATGTTCACTTCATGCCTCAACCATGAAATCCCAATCATGAACTAAGAAAACATAGAACCCAACCCATGTGGAGGCTCCCACCGTGCATTATATGTCGATGCCCAAGGAAAAGGGCTAAAGCACGACCACTCAATATGTGAAAATAAGGTTGCGAAGGGAGGAAACTACCCATATGGAAACAATGAGGCAGACCTACTTTCAAGTCCAGTCCTTGGGTTTCCTCTCAAACACCATGGGGAGAAATAGAGTGACACCAGGAAGAAGAAGGAGGATGCTGAGAAATCAATGGTTGAGCCTAGCAATTGGAAACACAATTCTAGGAGTAGAGATGATGGAGATGAGGGAACACGACAACCACTATTAAAATTGAGGGAACTGTTGAAGGGAAGAGCGAGGGTGAGGTGAGGCAGGAAGGAGAATAAGACTCGAGGGAAGAAATCGTACCAACTCAAGAATCTCAACAAAGTAGGTATGATGATAGACCTAAAGACCACCAACAACTCAGGCACCTCAACAAGCCACCAACAACAACAATACTTTGGCGAGCCACCAACAAGATCTCCACCAACAAGCTGTATCAGTGTCACTGCTGCTACCAACAGTGCCACCAATCTTCCACATGACCACCAGTTGAGAATTCATCCTCTTAACCATGGAAGACTTTTATATAATACTTGGTATGGATTGTCTATACAAGTATCATGGTCAAATTGATTGTAGAAACAAGATGGTAGTTCTCTCTCAACCTCATTCTTGTCCTGTGATGATCCCTAGGGGAACCAGATTATGTAATAATATTATAATTTTCTCTCTTAAAGCTAAAAAGCTCATTTCTAAAGGTTGTAAAGTCTTCCTCACATTAGTCTCAGAGACCAGTCCTAGTAGCGGGCCTACAAAAAGACTGGAGGTGGTATGTGGTTTTCTTGATGTATTTCTGGAGGAGCTTCCTGGGCTGCCTCCAAATATAGACATTGAGTTCTCCATAGATCTTCTTCCTGGAACCACTCTGATTTCTAGGGAATCATATAGGATGGACCCTTCTGAGCTTATGGAGTTGAAGAAATAGTTACAAGAACTTCTAGACAAAGGTTTTATCTGTCTTAGTGTTTCCCCTTGGGGTGCACCCGTTCTCTTTGTCAAAAAGAAAGATGATTCTATGTAAATGGGTATTGACTATCGCATGTTGAACCATGACACCATTAAAAACAATTACCCTCTTCCTCGCATTGATGACCTCTTTGATCAGCTTCACACTGCTAAAGTCTTCTAAAAAATTGATCTTATCTCTAGCTACCATCAACTTAATGTCAATGGTTCTGATATTTCTAAAACTGCTTTTTGAACTCGTTATGGGCATTATGAATTTCTAGTGATGCCATTCGGGTTGACTAACGCACGTGGCATATTTATGAACCTAATGAACAAAGTCTTCCAACCTTATTTTGATGAGTTTGTGGTCATCTTCATTGATGATATCATGATCTATTCTAATTCTATGGAAAAACACCGGGAACACTTGCGAGCAGTTCTTGACATTCTTCGAACCTAGAAATTTTATGGCAAGCTTTCAAAATGTGAATTTTGGATTGATAAAGTCATGTTTCTTGGACATGTCAATTCTGGGGGTAACATATCTATTGAACCCGCTAAAGTCTCTGTTGTACTTGATTGGCAACCTCCTTGCAATCCTTCTGAAATTCAGAGTTTCTTAGGTCTAGCCAGATTTTATCATCGCTTTATTCCGAACTTTTCCAAAGTGGCACTTCCTCTGACAAAGCTTACTCAGAAAGATGAGCAATTCATCTGGTCAACTGCTTGTGAATCCAGTTTCCAATAAATAAAGCAAAAGTTGACGTCAACTCCTGTTCTTGTTCTACCATCTCGCAATGAAGGGTTTGTGATATTCATTGATGCTTCGAGGAATGGTTTAGGATGTGTCCTACAATAGAATGTAAAAGTGGTGGCCTTTTCATCCAGACAGCTAAAACCCAATGAACTAAATTATCCCACACATGATTTGGAATTAGCTGCAATCATTCATGCTCTCAAAATCTGGAGGCACTACTTGTACGGGGCAACATTTGACATCTTCACTGACCATAGAAGTTTGAAGTACATTCTGACACAGAAGGACCTGAATCTATGACAATGACGATGGATCGAGTATCTAAAGGACTACGATTTCACTTTTGCCTATCATCTGGGTAAGGCAAATGTAGTCTCTGACGCCCTTAGTAGAAAAAGGGCAGTGTGTGCATCCTTATCTATCCCCCAATGGAGGAATATGAAGGACCTAGTGGGATGCAAGCCACAATTCCTGTCTGATCGTATACATGTAAACAATATCTCCATCACGTCTAACTTGCAAACTGAACTTCTTGAAGCACAAAATGCTAGTCTGGATCTTATGGAGCTCTCATCTCTCCTGTTAAAGCCTCAAACACATCTGTCTATGGGTCTTGATGGTGGTCTTCGATACAAGAACCGTATGTGGGTTCCAGAGAAGTAAGCTGAAAAGACAAAGATTCTTAGTGAGGCACATGGGTCAAAGTACACAGTTCATCCCGACACGACGAAGATGTACAAAGACCTACAACCTCAGTTCTAGTGGAGGGGCATGAAGCGTGATATTGCCGAATTCGTGTCTAGATGTCTGACATGCTAGAGGATCAAGGCCAAGCACCAGAGACCAGGCGGTCTACTACAACCCCTTGAACTTTCGGAATGGAAATGGGAACACATCACCATGGATTTCGTGGTAGGGCTACCCAGAACCAGGAAGGGATGCGACACTGCATGGGTCATTGTGGATCGTCTCACCAAGTTAGCTCATTTCCTCCCTGTGAGGACTACTGCAAAAGTTTTTGGGTTGGCTGACCTTTATATACAAGAAATAGTACGTCTGCATGGAGTTACATCATCTATTGTCTTGGACAGGGACTCAAAGTTCACTTCAAAGCTATGGAAGCAGGTTCACAAAGAACTAGGCACCAAGTTGAACTTTAATACTGCATACCATCCACAAATAGATGGGCAGTCAGAGTGTACCATGCAGATTCTGGAGGATCTTCTACGAGCTTGTGTTTTTGATTTTGAAGGCTCGTGGGACCATTACCTACCTTAAGCTAAGTTTGCATATAATAATATCTATCAGGCGAGTATTGGGATGCCTCCCTATGAAGCTTAATATGGGCGCCCCTATAGATCTCCACTACATTGGGACGACGTCAAAGAACATACCCTGATGAAATAGGAGGAGATGCAGCTGTATACTGATAAAGTTGCACTAATCAGGCAGAGGATGAAGTGAGCACAGAATAGGCAAAAATCTTATGCCGATGCTCACCGATAGGAATGACAGTTCAAAGGAGGTGATCATGTCTTTCTAAAGATCTGACCTATTCGAGCTTTGGCCAAGAATAAAGGAAAGCTTAGTCCTCGTTATGTTGGACCCTTTGAGATTCTAGAAAGGGTTGGTGAATGTGACTATCGTCTTGCTTTGCCACCTCAGTACAGTGCCATGCATAATGTCTTCCATGTATCAAATCTGAAGCCTTATGTCAAAGATATGAGTCACATTCTGAATCATGAGCCCCTTGAGTTGAAAGATGATCTATCTTATGCTGAGTACCCAGTCAAAATTCTCGATTTGAAGTCAAAGGAGCTTCACAATAATTGGCGTATAGATATGGTGAAAGTTCTCTGGAGCCACCATGATCAGATCAATGCCACATGGGAGCTCAAGTCCGAGGTCGAGTAGAAATATCTACATCTCTTTCAGGCTGCTTGAATTTTGGGGACAAAATTATTAAAAAGGAGGGGAGAATGTGACAGAGTGAGTTTTACACATTTTGTTTCTCTCACTTATAATTTTGTTAATTCCAATAATACCCCCAATTACTACTTCACTAAATTGATTTAATTGACTTTTCAATTCCATACAATGTCATCTCCAGTGTCATATACATGTGAATTAAATACAAATGGAACATGGTCTATTGAAGTAGTCAACCTTTGATTTTCAATCTCAATTATATATCATAGCTTCATTGTGACATTATAAAGCTACACCTAAAATTTCATTGCAAATGGATTAACAAATTAGGAGATATGGGCATTTGGGTTTTATGTGCATATGTCTTTGATTTTTTGAGCTAAGGACCTAAGTCCCAATTTTTTAATTGACTAAATATGTGACATCAATGTGTCATGTGAACTAACCCCTTACCCGACCTGTTTCTCAGCCGTTGGATGAGTTTGATCGCGGATCAACTAAGGATCCAACGACATAGACCCCATCTTCTACCTCCCGCCTATCTTGGCCTCGATACCAACAAAGCGCCGACCCAAAAGTGACCTCACGCGCCCAACTCCCACAATGCCCGTGCAAGATTTTTTAGAGGACGAACTCCTCTCCTCAAACCAAACTCAATGACTATCACCACACCACCCATCTCCCTCGAATCAGGGAGAATGACCCCCTCTTCTCTGTGTCTCTCACTGGCGGAGATGTCCCTTTTAGGGATTCCCTCTACACCCCACTTACAGACTATTTAAGATCATCATTAGAACCACCTACCCTCCTTTGATCATCTAGCACCCTAAATTGTGCCGAGAGACGTCTCCATCACCCAGAATTGAGCCACCTCACCTCGCCTGACCCCAACCTCCTCCTTCACTCCGCAAGCCGCCAATCTCCAAGCCATCGAGTCTACACATTCCTAGGATCTCAACAAGCTGAGCACTACTCCGTGTCGAAACCGTGAAGGTCCAGAGCCTCGGGTCAATGAGCCACCAAAACCAAGCTAGAAAGCTCCATCGTTGGCAAGCTCAGGAGCATGTCGAGCCACAAGGAGTAGTCGTCGAGCCTCACAAACATCATGCGGAGCTTCTTGAACCCTCAATCCAACCCGAGGGTAGGTATAGCCTCGAAATGCCATTCCTCTGTTCATAAGCTTCACTTGATCGAAATCAAGATGCTGACCACTACCGATGCTCTCCTTTGGTTCTCTGAAACTGGTTTGACGCCGCGAGGCTTTTCCGCCCCAAAGCACACTTCCTCCAGCTTTCCTTTACTTTCTTAGCCTACGACCTCCTTGCCCCGACCCTCGCTGCTGCCATGGCACACGAGGAGAACAATCGAAGGGGCATGATTCCTTTTTTTGCCCATGCTCTGTCACAGAGCACATGCGACCCTCAGGGGTAGTTGCGTCCTTCACATCACACCTTAACCCTAGTTGACTGAGGCTGGCTCGCGGGTTAAGGAGAGGATCTGTGGAGCTGGATCCCTCCTCTGATCTACGAGGCCGACCACCCTTTTTCTTTTTTATTTTTCTTTTATTCTCCTAGAAATTACCTAATTGGTCAGTATTGTAAAACCCTTTATAAATAGCTCCGACATCCAATAAATACCCACAAAATACCCACATTTTCAGAAAAAATGAGAATAACCTATATAAATTATCACCTGTACCAAAATCCAAACCTAGATTGATTCATCCTCTTTATGACCTTTGTTTATGTCCTTTTAACTTTAATTTTTTAAAGATGAATATGGAAATAAAGGACCATACTTTTGTAAGATCTTATGCTATTAAATCTGGCCCTAATTCTATTAACTCAAAACCATAGAATAATGATCAATAATATGTTCACATTAAATGACCCTTATCCTCTCTGTCTCTCTCTTCATATTATGATTTATGGAATAATAAATTTACAAATCCACTCTCAACCCCCCCCCCCCCCAAATACTCTGATATGACCCAATTACATTAAAAGGACAACCCTAGTGAGTCAAGACCTAATATGAGGTGTTGACAATACATAATGACTTTAGGTATTTATTTTCTTTCACGGTGATCTATTTATTGTTCTTCTAGACTCTTAGATCCCAGATCTAATCGAAACATGTATGTGGTCTTGTTAAGTATAAGACTAGTTTTCTCTGGTTGCATATGATATAATGTACCTTGTGTGAAGCTATTTGCTATACCTTGTTGGTTGACTACTTGTATTATACGATTTGCCAAAATATAATTGAAGCATAAGAGGACATTGTGATGAGTTGTAGCTACTAGTGCACATGGCCCAGTATGGATGTATGTTGCCTAACATGGATGTAGGATGAATTCCCATGTTATATGTATGTTAAAATAATCTTGCCCATACTTGATGTATGATAAGTTCTTATAAAATTGTAGTAAAACTACATCTAATGAAATGAATAAAAGAGGTGTTTACCTGATTTTATACCCAAACAATGGTTTTTTTGTCTTCTTCAGTCAAGTATTTCTCGATTTGTGCATGTCATCCTTGTACAGGGGCCATGCTAATCTTATCTGTATCATTCCAATTTTATCGGATGTCTCCGAAGAGACTTCGTTCAAGTATTTCCTATTATGCAATCATACTATAATATCTTTTTACCACGTACCAACTTTATGTTGATGTTTTTGTTTCTCGTATTTTTAGGTACAAGGAACAAATAATGCATCTCAAAGTACCAAAAGCTTCTAAATAATTGCTCATGGAGGATATCTAGCTAGATTTATGCTCTTATCTCTTTTTCAGTAGATAGTTTCTTATCTTAATGGATGTTGTGTAGTATTCTCCATATCCTATGTATTTCCAATTTTTAAGAACTATTTCTTCTTTCCAAAATAATATGCATGACTTTTATTTACCAATGGATGTGGTTTCATATGTCTAATTAAATCATGTTGTGAACAACGATCCAGCTCATAGTATATTTACTTGACTTCCACAATCTCTTATATTTTCCCTTCTGACATCTTTAGATATGAGTGCACACATATCTGGGAATGTCACTAAGGAAAGTATATGGAAATTGGGGACATCACAGCTCACCTGCATAATGAGGCTCTTCTGTCTAGAATGGTGTGGGATGTGTGCACACAAAGAGATATCCCCTGGAGGAAAATCATGGAGGCCAAGTATGCACATATAAAGGATGGAGGACTAGTTAAAGGTTCACGTCTGTGGAAGTTTATCTATAGACATCGAGAGGACATGGAAATGTATACTGGGAAGGTGGTTATTAATGGAAAGGATACTTCTGTCTGGGAAGATAGATGGGTGGAAGGAAAAGCTAAGGTGAGATTGAGGGATGATAGATCTAAACATGCTGAGTATTCAGATCTTAAAGTCTCCTCTATGGTTACTGAAGGGAGATGGGATATGGAGTTCATGAGGTACTGGTTCTCGGAGGAAACCTGCAAAGCCATCTCGAATACTACTGTGCCCATCCATGATGCGAGTAGCGATGATTGGCAATACACTGAAGCGAGGAATGGCATCTTCTCGACTAAACTGATCTACAATAACCTGTTATTGAATACCAGACAATAAGTGGATGGATGTTGGTCGAGTATTTGGAAGCTCAGAGTTCCCCAGTGCACAAAGGTGTTCTTATGGAAAGATTTGCATGAAGGGTTGTTGACAAACCTCAACAGAGCCAAACACAAGATTTGCACTTGTGACGTATGTCCAAGATGTGGAGAGGGACTTGAGAGCACTTTTCATGTGTTATTTGACTACAGACACGCAAGAGCTACATGGGAGTTGCTTTCTGGGGAGTATGGTTTCCAGGTAGGACCCCAGCAAATCCTTAAGAGTTGGTTATCCATTAACCTGAAGCGGAAGGAGAATTACCCCTGCCGGCAGGAGGCTGCTGTTGTGACTCTGGAGGGCATCTGGAAATGCAAAAATGAAGCGATCTTTGAAAATATACCTCAAACCATGACTCAAATGGTTCATAGAATCCAAATCTAGACCAAGATGGTTCTGAAGGTGTTGAAACTAGCTCAGGATAATCATTCGGAGGTGAAGGAAAGCTCTCAGATAGGGTGGGATCCACCCCCCAATCAAATTGGCTAAATGTGGATGGGGCCTTTTGTAAAGAACTAGATGGGTTGCTACTGGCTTAGTGCTGAGGGAAAATGTGGGACTCTGGCTTCAGGGTGGGAGCAGTATGTCAGAGCTAAATGATATCACGGCGATTGAGTTGCAGGCTATTACTAGGGGTTTGGAAGCTGTACAATCCTTTAAGGAGGAGATGGTAGTTATGTCTGATCAAAAGTCATCTTGTGACTACATCAACCGGAAGGTCCAGATGCCTACCAAATACATACCAGCTGTTAATGCTTGTATTCAACTGCTCGACAGAAGGACCTCTACCTCTGTTCTCTTTAACCCTAGGAGCATGAACAAAGTGGTTGATGCTTTGTCAAAATGGGGAGCTAAAGGGGCATTTGGGGACCATGTTTGGAGCTCTTGTCTAGGATTCATGAGTGAGAGTCTCGCTCTGGATACTAGACTTTTGTATGGAAACCATTTTGTAAGAGCCTGCCAAGGGAGGGCGGGGTGAATAAAAGGCCTTCTGATTTCTAAAAAAACATTAAAATCAGCCAACCTTCAAGGATGTAAATAACATAAGTAAATATCTTAGGAAAGTCATGACATATATGACTTGCAAGTACATAGTTCTTATACAAATCCATTTCTCTAATTCTGTAAAAACTAGCATGCTGATATTTAGAATTTGAATAATACATGCAAACATGTAGAAATTTCTTGATGTCTTGTTAAAAAGCAAAGTTAGAATGTCAATGTATATTGGTTTCAAATATACAAAAAATGGAGAAGAATACTAGACTTGCACCATCACATTGACACATATCAATATAAGAAATAAAGAATTAGTTTGATGAATTCTTGAGTTAGGATTTTGGATGATAATTAAGTCATTCATATTGATACCAAAATGCTTTCAATATGACATCCTATATATCCTATGTTGGGGTGCATATATGATTACTAAGTTTACATTTCCATCAATAGATAAAAGACTTTATCTAAAACTTTCATTATCATAACCAGTTTTTTTGTGAGATTGTAAGATTGGTAAATATGGAGGGTATTTTTAAAACACATTTCAAGAAGTTGTGCCAAGATGTTGGGCTGCTTCTTGGTCAGTCCCAGGTGATGATTAGACAACCATTATCTAAGCATCCTTAATTGATCAATAGCAAACACCTGACTCCAGATAAGAAAACAAAATAGTTGCCAAATGTGAGCTATGAGAAAATGTCTTCTTCAACATGCCATCATGCTTTTTTGACATCCATGGTGTTTCAATTTTTTTATAATATTCAACCATATAGAGAGTGACATCAACTACAAGGGTTACTACCCTACGACCATCAACTGTATAGTGCATGGATAGAACTAGAGATTTGTTGAATTCACTTCAGGTCAATTCCATCTCGATGAAAGAACAAATAGATTTTAAAAAGGTGAATTGACTGGTGTGATATTGAAGGGTATTCATTAACTCTGAGTCATTGCAACTTTGTACCAATCTAATAATTCAAGAAACACTATCAATATAATAGTAGCAGGATCATTAAGTCTTTTTCTGGATCTAAAAAAGCTAAGAAAATCCAATGAGTTTTTATATATATATTTTGCTATTTTTATAGTTTAGGGATTTTCTAACTATAAAGGTTTGATTATTTTTGGCAAACTACATCAATGAAGTGCAAGTATTTATCCCTATTGGCTCCTACGATGGGGCTCGAACTCATGGCCACAAGACCTTGGGGCCTTTTTATATTTTGAGGCCATTTACAAATATAGTAGACTAACATATGAGTCATCTTCTGGAGAATATGGAGTTAGTGTAGGATAGGATGCACATTCAATGTTGTATTGATCTAGATAAGGCCCATAAAGCTTTATTTTCTCTGATCATATTTTTATTGCAAGTTCTTTAATTTTAGGGGTTATTTTCAATTATAGGATTCAATTATTTGGTTTGGTGATGTAGATGTTTACCCAAGTCCTCAATTTATAAATACCCAATCTTGAGGGCACATATAGGATGAAGAATGATTTTGAGAGATGAAATTTAGTTTAATTTTCCCCTAGATCCCCCTCTTATACTTCATTAAATATATAAGACTTCTTGTTTGTGTGAAACATCAAAGGCCCCTAATAGTTACCCCCTTAACGTAGGACAATTTATTCTATTGGAGAAATATTAGGTGTAAAAAATAGTTATTATTAAATGTTGGTATTTTAGTCAATTTAGGGACCTTATATTCAATTTAGGGAGTTAATTTCTATGTTAGGAACTTATAATTATTTATACATGTATGCTTATAAATCAATTAGATTTTTGAATAACCAATTACCACAATTCTATGTGATCACTTCATCAACATGGTTTCAATCACTTTGTTATACTTAGGAACCCATGGTATTTCTCTAAGCACTTATGTTTATGAATTTGCATTTTCAAGAAATGGTTCCTCATCATTTGGTATCAAAACTCGAAGACTAAACCCTAATTTTGGGTCTGGGACACCTCCACCATTTGTTGTTGGTTTCTTAAACCTAGGTGTAGGAATCACCCACTTATCTATTAGTCATTCAAATTATAGGTAGAGTCACTCTAGATAAGAAAAAAAAATCAAGAAATATGTATTTTCACTGGCTCTAACAATAAGTTGTCTATGCACCCCTAATCCCCTCCACTCTAAATATTCCACCCTACTTCCCCTTCTTTCTTTCTTTCTTTCTTTCTTTCTTCCATCTTTTTTTCTTTCAAGACTCTGAATCCCCTTCTCCTTCATCTATTTTTTGGTATCTAGTCTCATAGTTATATCGGGATATCACCTAGGCAGCCTGGACAACCGCATGGACTCTAAATCCTATGCATCCTCCCTAATTAGGCTGTATGGGCAGCCTGGGTGGTGCATAGGATGCCTGGATGACTGATGGGGGTCTATATTAGGGGCCGTATATTGTCTTTTTTATTTGTTTCTTATCGTCCCACAACCTTCTTCTACTTCTCTTATGATGTATGTTATTCAAGATGAATCACTCTTCTTGTTTTTTCTTTTCCTACACAGTTCCACCAAGAAGGAATGTTATTGTAATGTTAATGCATGATCTAACTCTTTTTTCATTTTTTTTCAACCAATCAAAAAAATGATGCAATATTAACAAGTTATCGATGCTCCACTATCACCAATTTGTTGTTGCTCAACTATTGCTGATATATTGCACGCTAGACAATGTTTTTTCCTTCACTAAGGAGGAATATTGTTGTTATGTTGTTGGACTTACCTTTTTAACCTTTTTCTTCTTCTAGAATCCTATATTCCTCCTGAATCTTCTATTATTATCCCTTTCATATTCTACGCTTATATATTCTTCTTATTCCTCCAACACTTCCTCCTATTTCCCATTCAATACGTTTCATCCTTCTAACTTTGTTGTTTGAGCGACTTGTTATATTTTCTTCTTCTCTGACTCTCCTAATATGATGCTATTGATTCATTCTCTTTAATTATCCTTCCTCCCATATTTTCTCCTCTCAATTCTACTATCACTCTTCCTCCTATCCCTATACAACACGTCCAACTTGTCTCTTTAGTCTCTTATTTTTTATTCATCATCTTCCTATTTCTATTTATTGTTTGTAATTCTCTTGTATGTATGTACGCATATTAATTCAATGGTAATACTTGCTTGAATTTTAGTTTTCTTACTCTAGCATTCTACATTGATTTATTAACTACACATAGGGTAGTAGATAATTGTATATCACTACTACAATATGAGCTATAGTGTCAGTCATATTCTCAAGAAAAATCGATGATGTTACCTATGGCATCGGTTCCATATAGATAATCGCTGCGGTTTGGCTAGATGAGAAAATACAGATTGTGTTTTCTTTTTGTCTTGGGCTGCTTCTAAATGCAACTGAGGCCTATATATTTCCTTCCAATGTAGAATTTCATGCAAATTATTTGCAAGGCATTTCATTTGCCTCCAAAAACCTACATCGACAGTTCTTGTCAATATATATGATGGGATAAAGTGGTGTACACGCCATGTGTCCCTCGAAAACCAATGGGGGTTTCTCATCAGTTTTACTGACAAATATTGACCCAAAAGTTGTATGGCCATGTGTATTGTGAAAATTTCCCCACCCCCAGATTTTGTTTCGCGTCAATTTTCTTCACTATAATCAACGGTCAATTGACAATGTAGCTTTTGATGGGTTGCATCTGGGTTGCCGAATGAGACATTGGTTTTTCCTAGACAACCAACGACAAATGTTCCTATTTTGTCATCGGACTTTTACCTATAACTGACAAGCTACATGATACATCATTGACCTTTTAAATAAACTAGGGGGTAAATCTTACTTAACCCGTGAGAAACCCTTTTCCCTTTCCTTCCCCTACCCACATTTCTCTGTATTATCAGCCTGGCAATTTTATAGTGATTTCTTCCCACTCTTCCACCTCAACTTCTACTGCTACCTGGAGCATCCACCACCATCGCTATTGCTCCACCGATGGCACTGCTCTATCGCTTCTTCTACAATCGATGTCACTACTTTGGTGACCTCTACTACTTCTAGGGATGCGACCACTGCTCCGTCGTTGTGCTCCTCCACCCATGCTCCTCCAGTCGTGCTCCTCTGACACTGGTGGCCCTCTCCTCCCTCAGTTCTCCATCTCTTTCCCCTTTGCTCCTTCCTCCTCTCTCCTCCTTACCCAAACCTATGATTTCTTCTTTATATTGATAAGAAATTGTGAAGGGTAGGGGAAGGAGGAGAGAGGAGGAAGGAGGAGAGGGGGATGGGAGATGGATATTGATATAAAATGATGTTAATGTTATAAATTATGTTAGTATGGATAAATGGTCACTTAGCTTATGTTAGTATGGATAAATGATGATCTATGCTACATTATGCAATCAAATTAGTATCTTTATGATGTTTGTGACACCTAGATTGAAGTGGATCTCATATATTCTCTAATGATTATGCTTGCCTAAAAATGACCCTAAATTAACTTGAATTGACAATGTTAATGTATATGTTGACCATCTTTCTCGAATATACGATTTCCATTTTTTATGTAGATATCCTAATAATTAGATCATTGATTCAACTATGATGTGTCACAATAAGTTTAAATGAATTCATGTTGCATGATGTAACATGGTAATGGACATGCATGACCTAGTTTGAGATATTGAAACTAATATGTGAATAAACCCTAATTTGTGAATCTGAATATGTGAATAAACCCTAATTTGTAAATAGTACTATATAAATGTAATATATAAAACCTAGATTCTAAATCATGTCATTGGCCTAGAAACACATATGAGATTAACTAATTAGGAGTAAAACTCGGATAGTCCTCAATTTAGGAATGTTCTTGAGCACTTCATCTCACTTAGGATGTAAGTTATAATGTGTGTTTGATTTCAATAAATTTTGACAACATTTCCCTTTTTATTCTCTGGGTACATATGTGGGTGGGTATTTGCCCATCTACATCAGGGTACTTGGAGAACTACAAGGATTTTTTTTCAAAATTTATTGAAATCATAGACGCATTATATACTTACTAGTGAGATGAAGTGGTCAAGAATGGGATAGGTAGTACACATTTATGAATGTGAATGCTACTAGATGATTAGGGGTCAATTATTCAAACTTTTTTTCCTTCTAAAATTAACTTACTATGTAGAACCTGATGAGCTAATTGTCTCCCATATGATCATAGTTATGGATCGATCATGGATGTTTAAACAAAGTTGCTCTAGTCTAGAGTTTATTAATGGTGTTGATGAGTTTGTAAATTTTGTAGAGGAACATAGAAAACAAATTGGGGATAGGTTCTATTGCCCGTGTAGGAATTGTAGTAACAACTTAAAAGTTGGCATTGTTGACATGATTAAAGATCATGTCATGTGCAATGGGATTGTACATGGCTATACAGAATGGTACTGACATGGATAAATCCCTAGTATGAGATCAACAAATGTCTGTAGTGGTAGTTGTATCACAGAATAAATGGATGACAATGTTATTGAGAATGAACCAATTCCAATAGACATGTTTGATGTGATGCTAGATAGTTGTGGGGAAAGTGTTACAGATCCACTTCCCTTATTTACAAACATTATGCATGACGTTGATGAACCATTATACTTATATTGTACTAAGTTTATGAAGTTGAGCGTCATCTTGAGATTGTATACTCTGAAGGCTAACTATAGATGGAGAAATAAAAGCCTTGTTAAAAGAAATTCTCCTTGAAGCCAACAAGCTTCTAATCTCAACACATGAAATGAAAAATATGGTGTGCCTAATGGGAATTGAGGCTAATAAGATACATGCATGCCCAAATGATTGTGTGTTGTTTCAAAAGGACTTTATCAATATGAAAGAATGTCTGAAATGTGGGGCGTCTAGGTAAAAAAGGACGACATCAAGTAAGACTAAAACTGAGCCTCCTGCCAAGGTGATGTGGTATCCTCTTATAATACCACAATTTCAATGATTGTTTTCTAATACGGTAGATGCACATAATTTATCTTGGCATGTAGAGTTAAAGAAAAACAATGACAGTATTCCACAACATGCGTAAGATTCCCCGCAATGGAAGAAGATTTATTTATTGTATCCTGAATTTGGCAAATAATTCAAGAATTAAAGACTTGGACTTTGTACTGATAGGATGAATCCACATGGAACACTAACTGGCCAACATGCACTTGGCCTGTCATGATTGTTTTATACAATCTTCTTCTATGGTTGCATATAAAGAATAAATATGTGATGTTGTCATTGTTGATATCGAGCCCCAAACAACCTGGTAATGATATTGATGTTTACCTTGAACCTTAGATTGATGACCTAAAGAAACTATGGGTAGAAGGTGTGATGACTTATGATGCTTTGTGAGGAGAGATGTTTAATTTACATGCTATGCTCTTTTTCACTATTAATGACTTTCCTACTTATGGGAACTTGACTGGCTACAACATCAAAACAACTAAGGCATGCCGTGTATGTGAGGAAAATACATATTCTATCCATCTAGAACATGGTTGTAAGACTATATATCTTGATCGTCAAAGGTTTCTGCCAAAGGAGCATCCTTATGAAAGTTGCACAAAACATTCAATGGCTCAACTAAGAAATGAATTTCCTCTAAACCAATGTTAGGGGACAATGTTTGTGCAAGAGTAAACAACATTTTAAATCATTTTGGTAAGAGACCATGTACTAATCCCACAACTGAAAAGTCTTTAATAAAAAAGAGGTCGATATTCTGGGATCTTCCTTATTGGAGTTCTTTGATTGTTTGACATTGTATCAATGTCATGCATGTTGAGAAAAATGTTTGTGATAGCATTATTGGTACTCTGTTGAATATACTCGGTAAGATTAAAGATGCCAACAAATCAAGAATGGACCTAGGTAAAATGAGTATAAGGAAAGAATTAACAAAATAAGTTATGAAGGGTCACCACAAATATCTACCTCCTACATGTTACACCTTGTCGACAAAGGAGGAGAAATTTTTTTGAGTGTTCACATAATGTTAAGGTACCATAGAGACACTCAACCAATATCAATAGATTGGTATCAATGAAGGATATGAAGTTGTTAGGTCTTAAATATCATGGATGTCACACTCTAATGTAACTTATATTTCCTATGGCTATTTGATTTATCCCTCCTAAGCATGTAAGGTTTGCCATCACTCGGCTTTGCTTCTTCTTCAACACTCTATGCAACAAAGTAATTGATGCTGAAATTCTAGATAACCTGCAAAGAGAAGTGGTTGCCACCTTGTGCCAACTTGAGAAGTATTTACCCCCTTCATTATTTGATATCATGGTACATTTGGTTTTCCATTTGACTAGGGACATGAAAATGTTGGATCCAATTTTCTTGCATTGGATGTATCTAGAGCATGAGGATCCTAACTAGAAGCACATTGATCCCGAGCATGAGGATCCTACTGAGCATCTTGTCTAGGTGCTGACGGTGCTGATAAATCAAAATGTAAGAGAGGGATAACTTGGATGAAAATTGCCGCAAATAAGGAAGGGAGGAAGGGTGTGGTCGAATTCAATGAATCAAGCACGCTAATTACTAAGGTGTTTGTCAAAGATTGTGGGCTCCTTGTGAGAAGCAAAGTGCATCTCCTTGTTGAGGATTGCAGACAAGTGAGTGATGCCAAGAAATACCTCATTTGGAGGGAGTTAGAGGTGAGATGAATGCATTTATGTTTTAGTCTTTTCATGTTCTTTCTTTTAACATTTCTAAATAGTAGTGAGTGTTGAACCTTTTTAGAGTCGGTATCAGCTTGATGAAAAGCTACATCACAAGTCTATTATGTAGCTCATCCAGAGAAGAGTCTTAGATTGGTAGAAAATCCTCACAAGAGACTACATTTCTTGGAGATAAGAAGGATCAAGAACCCTGCCTTAAATGGAACTATCTTGATAAAAATGATTGGAAGGTGTTTGTTGAGGAGAGAAAAATAAAAGCGTTCAAGGTATTGAATTAATTACATTTTTTATATTCCTTATTGTTACTTAATATTATTTCTTATTTAATTAATCAAGCCATTCAAAATTATCAAAAATATGGCAAACCACACCATGAGCCATAGATGCAAACGATGGTAGGGTTCAGAGGGCGTAGTGGAGGCGGCGGAAGCCGTGGGGGTGGGGTGTTCAACGCTGGCCGAGGGGTGAGACCGCCTGTAACTGGCATTGGAGATGAGGATGGGATCAGAAGCGGGGGATGGAGACAGAGGTTCTACTTCGGATCATAGGGCTGAACCTGTAGTACACGAGCTACGGGGAAGCAGATAAGGAGACTGATCTGACCGTCACTACAACTATGGAGGTTGATGGGGGGTGAATTCCTTCCCGGCGCTGAACCAAAATGCCCAGGGAGTTATGTTGGAATCCCAGAAGCAAGTTTCCTATAAGGATATCGTGAGCAGAGAAGGCAGTAGTGATATCCCATCCATATTCGGGTTCAAGGACATGAACGTGCAGTTGTCCAAGGAGGACATCAAGATTGATGAGATCGAAGGCACTTCGTATTTTCAGATCGCGGAACAGAAGTATGATGGTCTAATGAAGCCTTGGTGTTACCCAGTGATTGTCAAAGTCCTATCGAGGGACCTGGGCTTCATGACCCTACAGAAGAGGATCAAAACCATGTGGAATCTGAGCGGCAAATTCAGACTGATAGATCTGGAGAACGAGTTCTACCTAGTCCAACTGTTGAGACAAGACGATTATCTAAAGGCTCTTACCGGAGGGCCATGGCCGATGATGGGTTTGTATCTGAGCGTCCAACCATGGGACCCGAGTTTCATACCTACAAACAGAAACTTGAAATTTATTGTAGCATGGGTCCGCATCCCAAGATTACCTATCTTCCTATACCAAAGACGTTTCCTAGAAGAGGTGGGAGATCATATTGGTGAGACAATGAAGGTCGATACCAATACAGAATTGAAAAGGAGGGGGAACTTTGCTAGAATCGCAGTCAAACTTGACACAAGAAGACCTCTGACACCGGCGATTTATGTTCAAGGGGAGCGGTATGTCCTGGAGTATGAAAACCTACCTGCCATATGCCTACACTGTGGGCGTATAGGGCACACTGTAGATGGCTGCCATATTAGGCAAGATGCATGCAAAGCTGCTGAACAGGAGGGACATGATGACCTGGTGGACGTAGTGACACCGTTGGGAGAGTACTCAGAGGCAATTCATGCAAAACCATTTCAAAAGAAACAAAAAAGACAAATGCAGGGAGGAACAAGAGAAGTTCTGGAAACCAGTAACAAATTTCTAAATCTTGACATGGAGGAGGAAGCAGAACTCACCCCAGAAAGTCCGGAGATAGTAGCAGAAAGAGTGGCAAGCATTAAATGGAGGCAAAGAAAAGAGAACATGAGGCAGGAAAAGGTGACAAGAGCTGAGAAGGAGGGGGTGGCGACCAGGCAAGAACGAAGACCTCTATGGAATATCCAGAATGAATTGATAGCTAAGAAGGACAACGTGAACCAGAAGGGGAAAGAAAACTCTCATGTTGCTGAGGTGATCACAGATGACAACACAATATTCATGCCTACTACGACCTCGGGGGTTACCACCTTCTGTTTTGGCTCATCTTTACCAAACAGGAAGGACAACAATAGGAGTCACATGGCTCACGACAACACTGTAGGGATACATCTTCGGAACAGGAAGGTATCCAAAGTGGCTGGGAATAATGAATGTAACTCGAGGAAGTGTGGATGGAAGACGATTCCAGGAGAGCAAGGGAACCCTCCAGGCCAGGACAGGTCGAGCGAGATAAGCTCCCCTGTCAACCCTACAGTGGCTTAAATGATCATTGCTGCTTGGAATGTGCAGGGCATCTGCTCGACGGATGTCCAGAACGAGGTGAGGGAGTTGAATAGGAAGTACATGATTGGTGTTTTTGCTGTGCTGGAGCCGCGTACGAGAGGAGCTAATGCGAATCGCATTGTGAGGAATCTGGGGTACGATGCGTCTCATAGAGTGGAGGCAGTGGGGTTTTCCGGGGGGTATCTAGGTGATGTGGAGGGAGAGTATAGGAGTGGTTGACATGATTCTCTTACACAAATAGTTCATCCTGTGCATGATTAACAATAAGTGTCTGGTTATGTTCGTGTATGCCAATACTAACCATGGGAAGAGAAGATTTCTTTGGAAACACCTAAAGAACATTGCTGACTCTACGAATCTCCCCTGGTTGGTGCTAGGGGATTTCAACACCATCTTAGATGCCTCGGAGAAGGTGGGTAGAAACTGTATTAGCATTAGTAGTTGTAGATATTTCTCTAACGCTTTGACGAACATCGGTCTGCAGGATCTAGGAGCCTCATGCCCTCAGATGACTTTCAAATGGGGCACTTTGTAGGAGAGATTGGATCGAGCCCCAGCGAATATGGACTGGATTCAAAGCTTTCCTGATACCCGAGTAGAGGTCCTTGCTCGCATAACTTCTGATCATTCTCCGATTCTAGTCCGCACAGATAGGCAACCGTTTCATGGGAAGGATATCACCAAGACCAGTATATCCTGGAAGGATAGAAGCTCCTTTAATAAATTTTTCTTAGAGGCCTGGAGTGAAGAGGGTGATTTCACGACAGCAGTGGAGAGCTTTATGAAGAAAGCTGAGAAGTGGGACAACACGGAGAGGAAGAAAGGTAGGGAAAGGAAGGAGTCCATCACTAAATCGATCACTAGACTTCAAAGCATCCTGAGCGGGAAGTATGATTTGAAGCTGGATGGAAGATCCAAAGCCTAAAGCATGAGCTTATGGACATTCTACACACTGAAGAAGCGAAATGGTAGCAAAAGTCCAGGTGTGACTGGATCAAGCTGGGAGATCTCAACACCAAATACTTCCAGGCTATCGTCCAATCTAAGAGACAGAGATTGAATATCACCAAGCTTAAGAATGACAAGGGAGTTTGGGAGGAGGACCCTGTTAAAGTCCGGAGCCTTGTGCTGAATCATTTCAAGAGACAATTTGATACTGAGTATGTTGTCAAAAGAAGACGCCCTTATCCTGGTTTTTTTCCAAAGTTGCACACGACGCAACGTGACCTGTGTGCTGCTGTACCCTCAGAGGTAGAGATTTTGGAAACGCTGACGAAGATAAAACCGATGAAGGCACCCAGGCCTGACGGAGTCGACGCTGGCTTCATTCAGGCAAACTGGAGTAGGATGGGGAAGGCGTTATGCAGTACTATCACTAGATGTTTTGAAGGCGGTGAGATCCCTAGGAGGATGGCAGACTCAAACTTGGTCATGATACCTAAAACCAATATTTCAGAGTTGTGCAACCAGTTGAGGCCGATCGCACTCAACAATGTCAGTATTAAGATGTTGTCCAAGTTCATCGTCGAGAGAATCAAACCCCACCTGTCATAATGGATTTCACCTCTCCAAAGTAGCTTCATTCCTGGCAGAAGCATTGCTGATAATACCATCATGGTTCAAGAAGCGATTCATTCTCTAAGAATGAGAGCTTCGGGTCAAAGAGCTATGGCTATAAAGCTTGATCTATCAAAGGCGTATGATAGAATGAATTGGGACAACCTGCTTGAAACTCTGCAGTTAACTGACATACCAGGAAATTTAATTAAAGTTATTATGAACATTGTTATGGTGGGGGAGATCTCTATTAACTGGAATGGTGAAATGCTACCTTCGTTTAAAGAAAGTAGAGGGGTCAGACAGGGTGACCCGCTGTCACCCTATCTGTTCGTCTTGTGTCTTGATAGATTCAGTCAAGCGATTGCAAAGGAAGAAAGTGAGGGGAGGTGGATATCCTTGAAGATCACAAGGAAGGGCCCAACGATCTCGCACATTTGTTTTGCTGATGATATTGTTCTTTTCTGCGAAGCATCCACCAAACAAGCTCGGACGGTGCTGGACTGTATCAGGGAGTTTGGAGAAGCTTCAGGCCAGGTCCTGGCTAAAGAAAAATCTGTGGTTTTCTTCTCCAAGAACACCAACGAACTTCTATGAAGAAGGATTAGTAGGAAGCTGGGAATTGTGACAACGGAAAATCTAGGGAAGCACCTGGGTGTTCCCATTCTACATACGAGAGCCAACAAGGCCATGTACTTGGGAGCACTTAATTCACTGGAGTCGAAGATGGAAGCTTGGACCAACATATTTCTCTCTTTCACAGGTAGAGTCACTCTTGCAAGATCGGTGCTAAATGCCTGTCCTACCTATCTCATGCAAACCTCTCACCTCCTTGTTGAAGTTTGCGATCGGATGGACCAAATTGTTAGAAGTTTCATTTGGGGTGGCAACAAGGAAAAGAGGAAGATGAGTGGTGTGTCTTGGAGGAAAGTGGTAGCGGAAGTGAAGGACAACGACCTGAATATAAAGCCTGCTAGAATCCAAAATGAAGCTTTACTTTCTAAAGTCGTCTGGAGATTCAAGACTGAGAAGAACACACTGTGGAGGAAGTCCATGGCAGCTAAGTACTCCCACTTGAAAGATGAAGGGATGGCTATGGGATCCAAACTCTGGAAGTTCATAAAGAGGAACACGCTAGCTCTGGATGACCTTGCAGGGAAAGTGATCATGGATGGGGAAGATACTTTGGTATGGATGGATCGCTGGGTTAACTATAATGCTAGACCCATATTAAAAGAGGGAGCAAGTATTCCGAGTAGTTTACATGATCTAAAAGTGGTGTCTATGACAACGTTAGATGGCGAGTGGGATGTAGATTTCATCAGAGCATGGTTCAATGAGGAGACCTGCAACAAAATCCTAGGGATGGTTCCACCATCAGGTCAAGTGAGAGAGGATATCTGGAATTTTACTGGTAGTAAGGATGGTCAATTCAATACTTCTATTATCTACAAAACCCTCCTAAAGAGCTATAGCATCAAATCCCGAGGCTGCTGGGAGCGTCTGTGGAAAATCCCTGTGGCTCAAAGAGTAAAGAGCACCCTCTGGAGAGCTTATCACGAGAGCCTTATGACAAATAGGAATAGAAAGCTACGTCAGCTTACGGATATTGACCAGTGTCCGATTTGCAATGGAGCCTGCGAATCCACCATCCACCTTCTTCGAAAGTGCAAAGTTAGTAAGCAAGCGTGGGAAGTTTTACAAGAACAGTACAATCTGAACAACATTGAGGGAGGAATGATCGGGGAATGGTTTGCGAGGAATCTTAAGTGGAAGAATGCATCCCCCATCACCAGGTCTGGTTTGCAGTAGCTATAGACTAGATTTGGAAGGCTAGGAATGACATTGTGTTTAATTACAAGAGCTCTTCTGTGAGCACCATTTGTAACGCCTATGCCCACTGCCCATGGCTCTAGTAGAGTTTCAGGAATGACGACTGGCCCCACAGACCACCACTAGCCTTAACTGTGCACTTTGTCCACACTGACGTGCAAGCTAGGATCAACTTCCCGACTGGTCACCCATCCTAGTACTACTCCAAGCTGAGCATGCTTAACTATGGAGTTCTTTAGAGATGGCCTCCCTGAAAAGGAGGTGCACCTTGGTGATATGGGTAGTCCAATCATTCCTTATAAGATCATTCTATCCGAGGCGTCAAATCCTGGGACGTTACAATCTCCCCCACTTAGACTCTTGACGTCCTCGTCAAGGCTCAACTATATGGCCTCATAATCTGACCCCATTTCAGTGCAGACCCACAATGGCCCATAGACACCCAGCTCCCGTCCACGATTACCAGCGCAAGGGCGGCTCCATATCGTCTCTATGGATAGCCCTTTCCAACTTGCCTGGACCACACGACTCAAGACTAGCATGCCACATGCCCATGTGGGCCCCACCTACTGGAGGGGTTATGGCTCTGATACCATTTGTAACGCCTGGGCCCACTGCCCATGGCTCCAGTAGAGTTTCAAGAATGACGACTGGCCCCACAGACCACCACTAGCCTTAACTGCGCACTTTGTCCACACTAACGCGCAAGCCAGGATCAACTTCCCGACTGGTCACCCATCCTAGTACTACACCAAGCTGAGCATGCTTAACTATGGAGTTCTTTAGAAATGGGCTCCCTGAAAAGGAGGTGCACCTTGGTGATATCGGTAGTCCAATCATTCCTTATAAGATCATTCTATCCGAGGCGTCAAATCCTGGGACATTACACTATTGCAAGGATGATTGCCAACAATGTTCAGCTTAATCTCCATGCTATGAAGATCTGCACTGCTGCTCCCAACGTTCATAAAAAAAGGACATGATCGCCCCCCTCTGAAGGAGAGATCAAGATAAATGTGGATGGCGCCTTTATCAAGAGGAAAAGGAGGGGGTCTGTCAGCTACATGGCCAGGGATCATAGGGGAACCTGGCTTGAAGGAAGCGCTCAAAAGTGTTATCTAGATAACATTCTAGAGATTGAACTCACAGCGATCCTCAAAGGCTTCCGGGTAGCCTCGGCTTACAGAGCTAAGGTTACTATTGAAACTGATTGTAAAGCTGCTTGGCAGCTAGCTTGCATGCCCGCCGACTCTTCCCTTGCTAGGTTTCGGCCCTTATGCAGGAAGATTAGCCACTTCAGGGAACTCAAACCAACCCTAGGGGTGAAGTTCAGGAAAAGAGAAGCAAATAGAACTGTTGACGCGCTAGCTAAATGGTTTAACAAGTAGGATCTAGATGCTGAGGTCTGGAATTAATGTCCTGATCACATCGTAAACACTCTTAATGATGAGATTGGCCTGATCCAAATGATAAGTAAAACTGGGTGTGTTTCACCTGCAACCTTGGGGCAGGATGAATAAAATATCCCTTGGGTTTGGAAAAAAAATTCTCAAAAATATAGGCGTGATAAGAATGTGTAAAACTACTAGTTAGGTTCAAGTGCTTATAGTAAACGCCGCCAGATGAGAGAGCAAGCAACACATGAGGTGGCTTCTACTCCTTCCACTGCCCAGTCTTTGAGTGCTTCTAGACAGTTGCCTTGCTATATTGAGTGGATAGATGCAAGGAAAAATAAAGTCAGAGAAATCCCATCCAAGAAACAATTGAGGTCGCTTAAAAAATGGTAAATTTCTTGGTCGCACAATACGTCCATGTTCTTTTTCACTAGATTTTTAGATTTTTATTGTTTAATCAGTTTTGAATAGTTAGAGCTAGGTGAGAAAGAAAAGGAGGGCTAGTTCACCCTTGAGGTCACACAATGAATTGACAGTTGCTCTAGGGACGAAAGAGCATCCTAGACATGTTAGGGATGTTGGATCTGGGTATGGGATGAAAACGTTTTTGGCACATCCCAACAAAATCACAAACTTACCAAGAAAGGGGAAGTGGACCACGAGTATGTGTAGAGATTAATAGATGAAGCCTTGACAAATTTCTGGGCTTCTCAGGCAGAAAAAGCTTATCCAATAGTCATGGAGCATGTACATCATCACACACCCACATGGTGTATTGGGAGTAGTCTTTGAGACCCATATGGCATGATTGGGGTAAAATTCAATTTAATTCAATTTATATATACATTCTAATAAAATAATCCCTCAAGTCAATATATGTGTGTGCCAATTTAAATTTAGCATTTCAAAAAATTTAGGTCACCAGAAAATGTCGTCTTTTCATTGATGTTCCATCATACGACATCATGGCATATGCCAAGGCTTGTATTGCCAACACGGTTCATGGTATTCCCCTTCCAGCTGATCACACTCGTGTGAACGTCACACATGTCATTCCACAGATGATAGACACAACTTTTCCATACAAGCATCTGGACAACACCACAGTCAGAGAGGTAGAAGGTGAATTTATTGGGTGGCCCAAATGACTCATTATATATCACGATGTATGACAAATGTATATTGAAATTTATATAAATAAACTAAAATTTCTATCACGACTTTACATACATGCAACCCACAGTAGTTAAGAAGCCCTATAGGGTTCCAAAGTCTCTACCCCCACATTTTATTCCACAGGAGTTGTTTGAATCCTTAGGCCCTAGCTACAAGATGTTGATGACAATGTTAGACAATGTAGACCAATCAAATACCATAGTGATCAACCTTCAGGAAGAGATTGTAGGTATAGACTATGCCACTAATATAGTGTTGGACAATGTTGTTGAGATATTTTAGTATCAATGGCTCAACACATCAATCATAGAGCTTTGGATACAGTGAGTCTGAACACTCATTTGTGATACTTTTTAATTATTTTCTATATATCTATTAACTGAATATTTCATATAAATTTTCATTCATTTGTACGATGTAGCTGCTGAGTTTGGAATAGCAAATGTGGCATTTCTAATGCCATCAATGATTAGCGATGTACTTAGAGTTCTGAATGATGTCGAAGATTATGTGAGTACCGCAATGCAACTTTTTGGTGCTTCTAAGACTGTGATCATAGCTCCCTATAGTGTTGTGTAAGCTTTTAGCTTGTTGTTTATATGTCTAACTTATGAATACAATTTGTTGTGGAATTTAATTTTTATTTTATTTGTCTTTTATTCACTTAGAAATAGGCATTGATAGATGTTAGTGGTATATCCTAAGACTTAGACTATGCATTTCTTTGATCCTTTGGGTGTAAAGAAGATACCACATGAGGGACACCCAATGGAATTGGCAATTCACATGTATGTATAGTTTTTCGTGCTTAATATATTTGTTAATATTTGCATCATATGACAGTTTAATAATGCAACATATCTATTAATTTAACTTATAGGGGTGTCAAAGAATTTTGTACGACAGAGGGAAAGTAGATAAGAAAAAGAAAGCAGTAATTTGGAAGAGTGTTTATGTAGTTTTCTCATTCCAATTGCATATATATATATCTCCAACTCTTCTTGATTATATTTATTAATGTAATTGTAAATCTATAGTGCCCTATACAAGACAATGATTGGGCATGTACATATTACGTAATGTTGGACATGCAGACCATTGTGATGCATGCAAAAGAGATCAAGGCTATATAGAAGGTAATGTTATTAGTATTCGGTCATATACTAAAGTAGTCTCATTTGATATATAAATAATCAAATCTAATTAGAATCACATCTCATTCTTATGCATTGCTATGACACTTTTGAACCCTATACATTGGAGCAGATGAATGGACTGCGTGAAAAGTAGGCTAAATGCTTCATCAAACATGTGGACTTGAACGATGAATAGGAGGGTTGATATTTTTGTTGTTCAAACTTTGATGTCATATTTTTGTTTGTTATATTATCATATATTGTGGACTTAAAAATTTGAGATGGAAACTGATGTCAATATGTATTTGTGTGTGTGAATTGAATGGGAAGTGCATGAGGAAGAGAATGATATGTATTTGTGCATATGAATGAAATTGAATGTGTGGCTGAGAAATAAAACAATTGAGTTGTGAGTTCATGGAAATGTGTGTGCATTTGAAGTAAAAAATATTGAAGTTTGATGGCATGTTTGTTCCTATTGTAATCAAATGAATTGTGATTTTGTGTGTGTGTGTGTCTATATATATATATATAAATAAATAAATAAATAAATAAATAAATATATATATATATATATATATATATAGGGTTTGTATTCAGTGCCCGCATGGGGGTACTATAGCAAATACTATCCGTGCCCAATTAGAGGTGGCACTAATTGTAAATATATATCAATACCCCTATACTCCTTGTTTCTGACAACCACCTTCCTCCTCATTCCAATCATCGTTTCTAGTGCATTGGGTTTGTACAAACAAAAGGAGACCTCCATCGGGGTTGACCGATGCCAAGTTGTTTTCGCCGAGTGGTGCGAGGGGCTGTCTGTCAAGGCTAAGCTTGGAAGTTAGGCATTCAAGACCTATTGGATGAGGCCCGCCTCTATGTACGCTGCTTGGCAATTAGAGAAGAGGTTGATGGACACCTTCCACTCAACGATGATGTCATGCCCGTTACAGTCGATGTTTCTTCACACCCTGCCTGACTCTGGTCTTCCCCTACCTCTGCTTGATCACGATCCTGCCCCCACCTGACATACCTTTTGAGCCTTGAACCCCTTGCATGCTCACTTTGTGTCCCTGATCAACCCGGATGGTACCTACTGAGGTTGTTGTTGACTCTGATCCCTAGATCCCTTGCAAAACTTGAGCATTGAGGGTGCTAGAGGGTGCGATTGGTTTTCCAGTGCTGGAAACAGGAAACCGAAATAAGGGGAAAGTGGATATGGAGTAAATGATGATGGTGGACAGGACGAGAAGTGAAGGATTTCAAGATGTCGTCGACCGGTGGAGGAGAGTTGTGGTATGCTGATACATACATCCTTTTATCTATTTCTGTGGATGACTCCAACCCCTCATTGATCTTGTCCCTTCACAATTTCAAGCACAGAATAAATCACCAAAAGGTGGATATTGGCACTGTAAGATTTGGATTGACTCTTTAGATGCATCTCTCATTTTGTACAAGTGTGCAGATGATTTATCCACTCTACATAAGCTTCTCACGTTCCTCTATTTGTCATATTAACCATTCTACATAAGCTTCTCTTATTTTTCTCTGCATTGTCTTCTACCCGTTTGACAAAATACACATATTCATATGTTGTGGAAGCCTAGAGAGGAGCACCATACTAAAATAACAATAGATAGATAAGGGTGGGGGTAAGTTGTGCACTGCAATGTCATGCCATTCAGATATCTGATCAAATGCCACACCTATTCAAAGTTGTTAGACTACATCAAACTGCTGCCAAAGTCATACCTACTCATTACTTTCCAAACAGCCACAAGGGTGTTTGCTTTTATTCCTAAGCATCACAATGAGTTGGAGCTAGACTTTACTCTCTATTTTTGTGTAAACTATTCACTTGTACATTTCACATTTAATAATAAGAGTTGATGCCTTGTTAATAATAGTAGATACATGTTCCTTTATGTAGCTCTTGAAAAATGGAATGACACTTGCCGATCTAAAAAAATATCTTTATATATTTCAATGATACAAAAACAAAGTTAAAATGGTAAAATAACTCACAACTACTGCCATCTTTAAAGTTGCAAAAGAACAAAGATTTTGCAACTTGGTGCATTGTCAAAATTGAGACATTGATGACTGAACTTTTATTTGTTAAAGTTAAAAAGGTCTTGTTTGTGTATAATATATTAAATCTATACTAATAATTAAATATAATTACAAAATTGACAGCTGTGAGGTGCTTGTTCTAGCAATAAAGTAACTATGTGAAATGAAAAGTAACTCTGCAAATCGAAAAGTAGCTATGTGAACTTCACATATTCAAATTATACAATCATGTGACTTATATATGTATATAGAAACCAAACATAGAGCAATAGCCTCGTTGTGCTTATTCATATACTAGTATTGATGTGTGAGGCCAGGCATGACCGACACACAGGCATGCCACAACAAAATGGAGAAGGATAGGATGGGATACGAGGATGAGTTGGATCAAGATCAACATATAGACCTGTCAAACTGGATCAAAACTCACGGGCACCCATGGGTCGACCCGTTTAAGTTGGGTTTGAGTGATTGATAAAATTTACTACCTGCTAGAAATTATCCAAACCCATACACACCTGTTTATTTAGTGAGTTTCGCAGGTGGCCTGCGGGCACCCGCAGGTGACTCACTTAACTAAAGTACTTATATAAAAATAAATATAGTGATGCACTAGTACTTAGAACAATAAAATGATCTACTACTAACAATTAATAGTTAAGGAGTTCTAGTCCAAACTCGAACTTGCCCAACAAATATGAGAGAGTGAGAGATCGGGAAAATAAATTCAACATCTATTACATTATTTAGTTGTTCTATCAAACTTAATCTAGATCATACTGTAAGTTACAAACTCTAATTTATTAACCAAAATCATACATTATAAGATATTAATTGTACATTAGATAATTATACCTAAAAATATGTATGTGTTCAAATGGTTATAAAAATATAACATGCTTTTTTATTTGATAGTGACAATGTATAATAGTTGGTTGTTCTTGTGCTATAGTTCATGTAAAATACTAGCAAATGGTCTTCTTTTACCATTATAGTAGCAACTTACAAAATATTTTTTTATTGAACACATATTATATGGGCATCCGCGGGTGACCCGCAACCTACTGGGTCACGTTTGGGTTTATCATTCTTTGACCCGTTTAGAATTGAATTTTCTTGACCCACACCCGCGAGACCCAAACCCACAATGACACAACCCACCCACCCATTTGACAGGTCTATCAACATATCAGGAATTCAGGAGGACATGGAGGACTAGATGCCAGACAGAGCCCATTGGTAACATTGTTGGTAATAGAGTGTCAAGCACCAGCTTCACTCCCTCCCCATCCTCATCAACCTCTGTTGGACTTGGATTGCTAGCTTCCATCGAGCGATTGGCTGGTAACTATTCTAGGTCATCCCTTGGGCACCAGACATGCCATCTTATCATTTGGACATGCACTTTTGTCAATGTCGTGCACCCTCGGGATGAACCAGAGGACTACGATGACAACTACCAACATGACTGAGTGAGACAGAAACTTCAAAGATTTACTGGCATCCAAGGATCTCGTGTAGAGCCATGCTCGTGCTTGTCAGAATCAAGGATTAACCATTGTAATTGACCTGGCAATCATTTGCATGGAAAGATTTCGAGTGCCCAAACAATTACCGGAGGGGTTCCAGTGACGGTCTATCTGCTACACAGCATTTACTTCAAGAGTGATTCAACTTGAAGTTGAAATAGAGTAAGATCAACATGGCATGTAGTGATGGGATGAATAAATGATATAATAATGTATGTGATATATAAAGTAACTATTTGACTCGTAATGTAATATTTTAATAATTAAAAGTAACTCTAGTACTAAAAGTAGTTCTCTTTTATATAGAGTAACTATCGGTATGCAAATTAGCTTTGATATTGAAAGTAACATTAATAAAGCGTGACCAGTTAGTTTCTAGATACATCATAAATGAGTAGTAGTTAAGTTTATTTGATCAATATATTGAAAGAAAGTGTGGCCAATTACTTAGTTTCTTCTGAGTTAATTAATAATATTTAATGGTAAAGACAATATATTGAACATATGAATATCAAAGATGACACATTCTGTGGAAAAAAATCTTTTAGTAAAGCATTTGCATATTTGCATGCCTGAAGCTCAAACAAAATTATATGTTATCTGAGACTATTAGATAAGAGAACTAGAGAACAAAATAGTATTGATGACATGCACCTAGGGTGCTTTCAATAACATCCAAAGGGGTATGTGAGTTTGGAGAGACTATATATGGTGAGTATTTTGAAAGGTTGGTGTGTTTTGTGGTTGTGACTAACTTCAATGTTATTGAACTAGACCCTGTTACTCTATTAGGCATGTATTTGTTTGAGACAATGTTACACAACAATAGTGAAAATAAACAAAAAGCAGTTGACATTGACCAATCCATGTCAAGCTTAATGTAAGTGATGTTGATAATATAATATTTTTCCAGATACAATGAAATGCACCACAAGAAATTGCAACTATAGATTCTTATTCTTCATCTTCAACTCTCGTTTTTTTTTTCTTTTTCTTCCCTTTGCTAACTGTCATGGAATCACTTCTATATAATTATCTCACTTTACATGATCATGTTGTGAACGCGGTTTACAACAAATTTGAACTTTGATCTTTTGTAGCTATGCCCTCAACCAAGCAGAGCTTTCTCTAAATCACCAGGATTCATATCCTTTATAAATTTAACAAAATGCAATCATACTCCACTAAGCAGTTCTAGACACAATGCCACTGGTTACATGCAAATGAACGTAGCAATTGGAGATATCATCACCATCCTATTTTTTAAACATTACAAATTCTGGACATATCAGCGTGCACTGGATTCTAATGGTTCAGAATGTAGGATTTGATGCTTTGCAGACTAGTATACTTACAAATTGTAGCGGCTTTTAGGCCAAACTGCATATTCAACCTCTGGGGCACCAGAGTCGAACACCTTCTGGGAAGAGTGTTGACAACACTAATGTTATGGTTAAATGATTCTGTAGAGAACATGTTGATCTTGTCGTCATTAAGGTTCATGTTTGGGACAAGGAGAGGGATGGCCATGAGAAGGTGGATAGTCTCCTTAATTATGGCTTGGAGTTAGGGGAGCATGTGTGTGTCGGGATCAACAAACTAGAGGCAGGGGTTAGGTACCCTGTCCATTTCATCTTGAAGCTTGGCCTGGATCTCGAGTTTGTTTAGAATGACTACAATCGTCTGATTGACCGTCGAGGGAGTTGTTTCAATTGCAATTAAATTAATACTCTCAACAATGTAGAGAACATTGTCTTTATGTATCTCAACCTTGTTCTCAACTTTGAGTATGCGGCCGAGGATGTTTCCGTTAGAATCAAATCCTCAGACCATAGAGTGGTCTTCACGGTCGCACGCATCATCATGTACAAAGGCTTGTCAAGATTCATGGACTCACTGGTAGTGTCAATAGAAGATCGCAGCACAAGGCCATGGCATTGTAGTGCATTGAGTTCAGAGAGGATTTGGTCACACAAATTCCCAAGGTGAAGGCGGAGACACTCACAGATTTGGTCACACAAGAGCCCAAGGGAGTCAACGCCGGTGGAGCCAGCCTGGAAGTAGGAAGGCAACGGGTCTTTGCACATCAACAATTATCGTGCATCTTACAAATGCCGCTACGGCTGCAGCCTGCAAAACCCAAATCTTGGTGTCCGCCGAGATCACGTCGCTGGAGACATTGATTTGCCTCACATAGTCTTCGGTAGCCAGATGCCTTCATTGGGAGTGGGGAGATAGCGCCAGATATGGTGGCACTATGTATGTAAATTTTGGAGAAGTCAAGAGTTGAAGAAATAGAAGCCATTGGGATTTCAACAAGAGTGAATATCGGTTCGTGAACTGAAATGCAGGACACAGGGATTAGTGTGGCCTGTGGGATGGGTAACTTAACAAAAATACCTCCATATATATGTATATATATATATATTTTTCTTGTAGGTTTGCCAACCTATTATTAAACCACAATGCTTGAGGAGAGCCTGATGTTCTTCATAACTTTTAGTGCTGAAGGTGCAGGCTCCAGACAGGCTAGCAAGTTGGACAACATGTCTACAGACCTGCTATATAAAAAATAGACATTTCCCATCAGTTATTTAACAATAACTGACTGTATATATATTCAGTGTGGTGATTTACAAGAAATTGTCGAGAAATACCTAAAAGTTTCATTATTCATTCAGTGATAAAATCGACGTTTGAATATGGCATCAATTGTCGATCATTAATCAACCAACAAGGATTGTCGTAGGAAAACAATTTTGTTCCATAATGATGTCGGTTGTGTTTGACATAATTGATGGGATAATGTCTAAGGTGAACACAAAAATGTCATTCACTACGTGTAACATCGTTGGTTTTTCTACAACGCTGAATCGACGATAAAAATATTTGGCATGTTACCGATGACAAAAACCGAAGTTTTAGTGTCGCCCACTTGGTTGTCATTCTTAAACCGATGTTGTATGCCTAAAATGACCGACACTATAGATCATATCTATAGTAATAGTACATACACACACACAAACATACACACACACACACACACACACACACATATATATATATATATATATATATATATATATATATATATATATATATATATATATATATATATATATATATATATATATATAATGCCTAGGTCTCTACCTAGGTGCCTAGATCCCTAGGTTCCCTTAAGGAAAAAGGAATTGCCTATGCTACTAGAATAGTAGCCTATAGAAACACTAGCGTGAACAAGGAGTCGGATGAGAAACACATCATATCAGAATAACCACCCCCATTATCCCCTCCTTAGTTCCCTAATGACAAACTAGAGGGGAGGTCCCAAGTAGGAGAACCCAAGTTGACACCAAGATGGAATTTTCCCTCCAATAGCATTATGAGACAATGACCATGTCATTCCCTGACCCCCAGGTAGTTAGTGCCCTAATCTCACGGCCACCACTAGGAGGGATGTAGGGAACTATTACCCCACTTTTGAGTGGAACCTTTCAAAATAAGGTGATTCAAAGGTCCTCCTATCATTGACCAAGCTTTTGGATGAGGACATATTATGAAATATTTGACTTGATAGCCCCAATTATTATATTTTTGTGTAAAATGACCATAGCCTCCTTAACTAGGAATCCCTAGCTTTCTTATGGAGACATCTCTCACTGCGAACCTCAAATAGCTACTATTTGTGCTCCACATCAAATAAAGACTGGATTACATATTTCATGGGTGTGAAATTTATAGGCCTAATTGGGCCTAGATTTTGGGCCTTATATTATCCTTTTTATTGTTTTCTTATCTTACTAAAACTTATCTACATTTCTATTTATATATGTTCTTCCTCCTAAATCTCTCTTCTTGTTTTTTCTATTCCTCCACATTTCCACCAACAAGAAACATTGTTGCAACTCTAACGCATGCTCCAATCATTTTTTCAAAATTTTTGCTCTACCAAGTAGAAAAATTGTTGCAATGTTACCAAATTATTTTTGCTAACTATTATAAATTTGTTGGTGCTATACTATTACTGATTCATTATACTCTCCTTGACTTGTTTCCTTCATCAAGCAAGAGCATGGATGTCATGTCGTTGAAATTACAATTTTCACTTTTTCTCTTCTTTCGGTCTCCTCCAGTCCTCCCAAACCTATTATTACTATTGCTTCTCCCATGCTATTTGTTCTATATAATTATTCTTACTCTCGCGCTTCCTCTTCTTCCATTGATCCATTTCATCCTCCTAACTTAGTTTTTTGAATGACTTGTTGCTATGTTTTTTCTCTTCTACAATATCTCCCATTTTGATGGTAGTTCTCCATTCTCATTATATTATCCTTCCTCCACCCATAATATCTCCTCTGACTACTATTTACACTCTTCCTATATAATATTCATACTACTCCTCTGACGTCTATTACTTCTCACTTGGAATTGCTTCTATATTCTTTATCTTCCTCTTAAACTTCCTGCTCTTCCAAGTTCAATTGATTTCATCCTCCTAACTTTGTTGTTTGAATGACTTGGTATGTTTTTTTCTTCTACTTGTGACTCTCCCAATTTTATGCTACTACTCTATTCTCATTGTATTATCTTTTCTCTCACATTTCCTCTACTTACTATTATTTCAACTCTCCTTCGTATCATGCCCACCCAACACCTCTCACTTGTCTCTTTAGTCTTTTTTTTGGTATTTCTACCCTCATTACACCCAACTCTCAACATGTTCTCTATCCTTTGAGATAAATATCTTGAGAAACTCAGGGTGGTTAATGGCTTATTATGACTCTCCCGGCTCCTTCAGAAACCACTTGGCTAACTTGTCAATCGACACATTGGTTGATCATCCGATCTTAAACAGGTTTGAGAGCGTGAATTTCTCCTCCATCATGGTATCCTTTCCATGAGGGGTGGGCACTTGGCCGCATTCTGGATAAAATACACTACAATTTGAGAATTTATAGTGACCAGACACCACTCATATGCTATGGATACAATAGCTTTCAACCCTACTAGTATAGCCAGTAACTCTCCTTCAAGAAATCCATTCCTAAGTGTTTATGGGCTCTTCCTTTGATCCAATTTCCTTCATCATTTCCTCTCAACGTAGCTAACACTCAGTGTCTTAGAGGGTTTATATACTACAGTGTCAAAGGTAACTTGAGTCCAACCCCTGGGGGGGTTATCATGCCTATAGTTTTTTTTCTACCTTTGGATATTTACTTTATTTATTTATTTTTAACAATGTTTTCAACATAGCTTTTGATGTCCGCTGAGAGTTTCCATATAGACACTCTTAGATTTTGTGTGTTCCTTGCTTTCCAGTAGGCTACCATGAAAAATGTCTTCCAACAATCAGTTGGGCCCATTTTCCTTAGGTTTAGCGTGATCCATTCATGAATATTGTTAGTAGTGTAGAAGTCTGATAGTAGATACAACTGATGTATGCTCCAGATTGGTTTAATCATGGGGCAATCCCGAATTGCATAAATTATAGATTCATCATTATGCCCACATCTCTTACATCTCCCATCCTCTATCATTCCCTGAGACATTCGTAAAGCATTAGTGATATTCTATCATGATTCAACAACCACATAAACATCCTAATTTTGTCGAGACTTCCTATTGCCAAATACACCCCATTCACCAGAATATCTTGAGACCTTGGGATTGACAAATTCTTTGTACATCACCTTCATTGAGTATATGCTGAGATAGTGATCAGGATAATAGTGCTCATCCCACCCTAATCCTGCCAACGGTGTATTTTGTGATAAGATGTCTTTTGCTAATTCTTCATCGAAGTAGTACTTGATAAAGTCAGCATCCCACTGATCATTTTGAATCACTAGTATGGACACCTTCAAGTCTTTTAGATCTAAAGGGATATAGACACCCATCTTCAATCACGGTGCCTAGCCCACTTTAAGCTATTTTCCATCCCTGACTGAGGTATCACAACCATATGCCATAGAAATTGTTGTTCTTTGTCGAGATAAACCCATAAGGCCTTGTATCCCCCTCCAAGTCATGGATGCCTACCCCCGATGTGTGTCTTTCATTATGTACTTCATGATCATCAAAAATTTCCATACATTATCAACATGACTCAACAATTTGTCCACTACATTCATGAGCAAGGCGTCATTGAAAACTCTAGTGGTTTATACGCCAAAGCCTCCTTCATGTAGATTGGCTAGAATCTATTTCTAGGCTATTGGGTGGGTAGATTTCCTTTCCAAAGCTCCACTCCACACAAAGTTTCTTGTCATTTTGGTCGAGTGATCACACACCTCGACAGGTATCTTGGATGCCTCCATGATATGGATTGCAGATGGGTTTAGAGATATTCTTTCTAACACCACCCAACCGACCAGTGATAGTGTCTTGTTAGCCTAGGAGTTTACTTTTGTTTGGAACCCATTGACTAAATTTAGATATAAGGATTTCTCACTCCTTTTGTGTACATTGGAAGTCCCGAAATTCTTTCCCAAGTCCTGAACTTGTGTCATATTAAGTCTTCTACTAACTCCATCCCCACTCCTTGTGGCGTGTTCTTAGAGAAAAACATCGATGACTTCTCATGAGCAATCTGGATCCCTGATGCCATTCCAAACCGGTTCAGACATTTGGTCATACATGTAGCATGTGATTTTTATGATTCACCAAATAAAATCAAATCACTAGCAAATGCAAGATGTGAGAATACTAGCTTTTTTTTGTAAAGAGTGTTGGCTTCTATTAACCTTCATTGACCTCCTTCTGAATTTCTTGGCTCAATATGTCCATGCATAAAACAAATATATAGGGAGACAATATGTCTTCTTATTTGACTCCCCTTAATGGTTTAAAAGGTTTGAGTGTTCCTCCATTCCACAAGATGGTTGACTTCCCTATGGTGAGGATTTTCATAATGATAGAAATGATTGTATGAGGTATAGCTATTATCTTGAGTGTATCAAGTATGAAGTCCCAGCTCAATTTATCATATTCTTTCAATATGTCGATCTTAATTGCCATGTATAGTTGTTTATGCTTTACCTTCTCCATTGAGTGAATGATTTCCTACAATAAAATCACATTATCATGTAACATCCTCCCGGGGATGAATCTTAATTGAACTGGGGATATCCAATTATTCAAGAGTGGTTTAATCTAGTTAACTATGATTTTCAATAGAACTTTAATACAAGTATTATTAAGTGAGATAGGGCGGAGATGATTGCATGACTCTGGATGCTTTGTTTTTGGTAGAAGTATGGTAGTTGTGTCTGTAGCTGTGTCCTCCAATAGATCTGTTGAAAATGATTTTTTGATGAAATCGATCGAACTCCCACTAATTTGATTCCAATTATTTTGGAGGAAACCTACATCTAGTCCATCTGGTCCTAGGGCCTTGAGGGTAGACATGGCACGTAGATTGCTTCGTATCTCCTTGCTTATTGGGGTCCTTCTGATTTCCCTTTCTTATTTCCCTTTTCTATTCCTAAGTTACCATAGGGAAGGTAGTTGTGAACCTCTCGGCGTAACTCTTTTGAGATCCCATGTAAGATCTATTAATACGTCTGAAAAATGATTGTCGACTAGGTTAGCAAGTGCATTTTCATCATGTATCCATACACCATCAAGTAACTTCATCCTTGTAATCTTGTTCTTTTGATGACGAGCCTTGACACACATGTAAAATATATGCATGTTGTTATCTCCCAGGGCCATCCACTCACAATGAGCTTTTTGCCTCCACTCCATCTCTTCACAACATAGTTCATCAAGAATTGAAGCTTGAATATTAATAATTACATTTTCAAGACCAGGGTCATATTGTTGGGCAATTTGTACTTGGGCAGATAGTAGTTTGATGTGCATTGTTTTCTTCCTTTTCCACTTTTTGTTTTGTACCTTGTGATCCCATTTCATTGCCTCATTCATGAATTTATTCACAATATCCTAAAATTTGTATTTCTACCCTACAATGAACATATTGCCTATGAGATTGGAGGATATCAACAATGACGAGGTTCTCCTTCCACATAACCAGACCCCCCCCACAAAAACCTTAAGCCTCCACATTATGGGATTGTTCAAAACCCAAAGATTTGATAATCATGTTCACAGTACCACCATTTACAGTACCATTGTGGGTTGGGTGTCTTTGTCTAGAGCACCCTGTACATTCCAACACATTAATCTCATGAATCACCATTCTCAGTTTGATCCATGCAGTCTCCTGCAACTGCCACTACTACAGAAACAGCCTTTGGCATCGGTTGTTTAACCCCCTTTGGCGACGGTTTTCAAGCGACGCCTATGTGGGCGCCGCTAAAGGTCGAACTCTTTGGCGTCGGTTTTCTAACCGACGTCTATATGACATATAGGCTTTGGTTATATATAGTTGTCCGACGTCTATAAGGTTCGCGCCACAAAAAAGAGCACCACCTAGGACACTTTCTACGTCGGTTAACAACTTAACAACCAACGCCATACACCCAGACGACACGGCGAAGCACGGCCGTGCTTCGCTGCACGGCCGTGTTTAGTACTATAGGCGTCGGTTTTATACTAATAAGCGACACCTTTTCCACCACGGATGTGCTTTCCTGCACGGTCGGGTTGTTTGTCCTATTAGGCATCAGTTATTATCAAATAACCGACGCTGTAGGCCTTTGATGATGGTGTTCTATAAATAACCGACGCCTATACTTTAATTTTTTTTCTTATCAGTTTGCAGGCCTGCTGTGGCTGGTCAGCATGGTGAGAACCTGTAGTTTAGTTTTTTGAACTGCAGGTTTACGACATCCATTGATATCAGCCTACAAACAGGCCACAAACCTGCAAAACAACAAATATTTTTTCACACAAGTAGATGCATTCAGACATCAATTCAATTCTCACATTCACACATTTAGAAACATTCAAATACACGTAGAAACATTCAGACATGTATAAACATTCAGAAATATTCATTTACAAAATATCATTCAGCATCGCTATCAACATCCCAATTATATCTTACAATCACCACTGCTTGTATGGCTTTTGCCCATTCTTCTCTTATTTCATTTAATGCTTCCATCGTATATGGAGCATGTGCATTTTTTAAGCATTTACCTATAGCGTGGTCAGTTTTAAACACCTGCAAAGAGAATGATGTATATATAAGTAATAATATAAAAATAAGATTGATATATTTCATACTAACTAATGAGACTATATATAATACCTCATGTATGGTATTAATATCCAATGCGGCATGTCGGATAATCATCTGCATAAATCACATCACATAGTATGTGCATGCCCAGCTGTTGTCTTGTGTAGCGCACTATAAAATGAAACATACAAAATATTAAAAAATACAACTAAGCACAGTTCACATAAATAATATATACATTGGAGTCGGGAACTTACTTTTATGTTCTCCCAAATTATTGGCTGGTTCTTTCTCCTTGGGACATTTCCTCCAGCATTTTTAATGCATCTAAACCCCTACATGTTAATGTAACACAGTAAATTGCATAATTAAATAGTAATGTAATAACAGATGTTAACAGATATAAAAATGAAATATTTGTCACCAGAATAATGGCATTCTCAATATGTGTCCAATTTTAGTGTTCAATGTACTTCCCGCAGGATCTAGATAATAAACAGTGAACATCCCGGGGACAATAACTAGTAACTCCCAATGTCTACTTCTAGAGGTAAAAAAGTTAAAAATTAATAACTCAAAATGCACAATAAAAATGGAATTTTCTTAAGTCCAAATTATAAATAAAGTAAACTTACTTGACATTGAATGGAGCTATTATTATTGTCTTCTTTTGCTGACCGAAAATTCTAAAAGCATCTATACAGTATTGTTGAACACTATCAGGGTCTTTAGCTACCATACTAATCAATGATGGAATAAAAAAACCCACATGATCAAATGCAAATTGTTTGCATTGATCTTCGACTAAGTAGCTGCAAAACATGTATTACGTATGCATTAATATATAAGAAACCAGATCACCGGATCTTACACAAGGTATATGGATGTATAAACAAGATCTCACCTTATCCATGTCTCTATAATTGATGCATTCAACCAATCATACATAAACAACTCAATAATATCTTTTTTTTTAATAGAAGTCAGGGGGTCCTTTTATTCATCCCATCCCCCTCGTATGGGATAATCCGCAGAAAAATTTCATCTCCTGCTTATAAGCAACATAGGTTTCTTCCCACAAACAAAACCAACCCTCCACAGAAACAAAATAAAACACCAGCATACACATATCGAAAAACAGCACCAGGTATCAATCACTCCGAGTCCACCTTCTGTAGGACCATGTATGGAGTACCCCTCTTCTCCAAAAACACCATGCCTCTAATCTTATAGGGCATTCTCCTCTGATCGGTGGCTATAAAAAGATCAGACGACCCCTTACCCCATACACCCAACTCCCTGGGAATCAAGTTCACGATCTTATGAACCAAAGATCCATTGATATCATATTTCTGCAACTCTCTCTTGAGGTCTCGAGCAAAGGAGAAGACCTGCCATGGTGCAGCCCCGTTGTTCCACAGAATGTTATATACCTGCACGTCATCAATCTCTAAAGTAGAGATGTTAATATTGCTGTCCTCTGCCAACTTCAGGCCAATGGCACATGCCTGGAGGTATGCCGCAGTATGGTCAGTGGCTTTCAGCCAGGCTCGATACACCATACATATCTGAGCATTGTGATTATGAACTACACCCGCCGCCCATCTTTGATTCTCACCATTTATATCCTTCTCTCTACCAATCATAATGTTGCATTTGAGATTATGAATATCAGGTGTTCTCCACCTGAACAACCTGATCTCCCTCATCTTCATCCTGGGTTCATCAAAACCGGCTACCCTCATAGCAGAGTATAGATCTGCATTTGGAGATACAGGAAAGGACTTCTGATTCATAAGAGTGTTGATGGTGGTGATGATATGTTCCCATTCCCGATCAACAGACCTTCTAGATCCTTCAAATCTAGCAGCGCATCTTAATCTCCATATGCTAAAAGTAATGAGGGCTGAGAGCTTTCCAATCATCCAATCATCTATCTTCTTTGTATGACCTCGTGCACAGGCTTCTATAAGGGAATTTAAGTCATGCGGGGCATCAACATGCGTAATAGCAACAAACTTATTCCAGAAAAAAGCGGCAAGCTGTCCTTGGAAAAGCAAGTGGATCGTGTCTTCTACCTTCAGATTCTCACAGCAATCGCATTTGGATGCTAAAGGTATGCAGCATTTATCTCTGATGTTATCATCAGTAGGAACAGCTCCCCAGAGGAACTTCCAAAGAGTTGCACTCGCTCTGGGGACATCTAGGCCCCATATTTTCCCCATGCCTGAAGGACCTTCCTGCAGATCTAAAGCAATACACTTCTTAGCCGATCTCAACGAGAAATTCCCTTTCACCTCTGGAGCCCAAATAAACTTGTCATCTTCATCATCTATCCACACATCCGCCTTTTGAATCAAAGCAATACCCTATTCGTCAATGATCTGTCTAAGGGCCGACCAATCCCATCCATGGTCCTCAGTCCAGAAATCTTTAACCAAAAATGGATGTCTTCTGTAACTGGTATACAAAGCATGATCTTTGAGACTCTCCTCACACCACCACAAATCCCAGAAAGGGATATTGCCTCTGCCAATCTGCCATTTGTAGATAGGGTATATCTTAGGGAACATGTCCCAAACCTTTTTCCAATATGGCGATGGGGTACTTCCGATCTTCAGATGGCACGGGTATGATCCCGATCTGCCCATCTGATGGTTACGATACTTATCTCTACAGAAAACAGCCCACATGGTGTCCCCCGTCAAGACCTCCCAGCACACCTTAGCAACTAGGGCTTCATTGATCAACTAAATAGATTGCAGACCCAAGCCACCTTTGTCAGTTGGTGTCGTAACTCGATGCCAGCCTAACCATGCCTTTCTGTGATTATTAGATCTGTCCACCCAAAGGAAGCTTGAGATCTTCTGCTCAATGCGCTTGACAATCCTCGATGAGATACCCACAACTGCACTAGTATACAACGTGATCGACGTCAAAACATGTACAATCAGGAGTCTTCTACCGGTAAACGATAAGAGCTTCTATTTCCACAAAGCTATCTTGGCATAAATCTTCTGAACCATAAGGTTGTAGTCTTCCATCTTCGTTCTTCCTTTGGAAATTGGCACCCCCAAGTAGGTCAAAGTGTTCGTAACATCTCTAATCTGCAATGTCGTGGCTATTGATTCCGCCATACCCGGCTCCTGACCTCCTACCACGCAAACCGACTTGCTCCTGTTGATACGCTGCCCCGTGGCCTTCTCATAGGCCTCGACAATTTTTCTAATCTGCTCGATGGAATCCTGATCCGCGTTGCAAAACAACATCACATCATCTGCATACAATAAGATAGGAGGGGCCTCGACGTTACCTCTTGTAATGAATCGAGATATGGCTGCGTCTCTGGTCAGACAATTGATCTTTTGGCACAGGAAATCTTCAAAGATGATGAACAAGAAAGGGGATAACACATTTCCTTGTTTGATACCCTTGCTCATCTGGAAAAACCCCGTTGAGACTTCCCCAATTGTCACCGTAGCCCATGTATGAATGAAGAAACTCATAAAAAGCTCCACCACATCAGGCAGAAAACCCATACCTGCTAAAATCTTCCTCAGAACTACCCAATCCACCCTATCATATGCTTTCGACATATCATACTTCACCATTGTGTTCGGATAATAATGCCCTTGGTTAATATTGTGCATGAGCTCCTTTACCAGCCTCACATGATGGGTGATATCCATCCCTTTTAAGAAAGCCCCCTACGCTGAGGAGATCAGCCTTGGCATGAGAGGAGCTAACCTATTGCTCAGGATACGCGCCAAAATTCTGACATACATGTTTTCAATCGAGATGGGCCTGAAATCTGTTGACAAAACACTAGGGGGGTCGACCTTTGGGATAAGCAGGATTCAATGTCAGCCGTTTCACTGTAAAAATCTAGAAAGAACGCCGCCACTTTCTCCGCCATCACATCCGGGTCAGAGACCATCGTCCCGTCCTGAAGGACCAAGGAATCGATGCGTCTCCTTCTTCTTCTAGATTTAACAACAACGTGATAGAAACGCGTGTTTCGTTCACCGTCCTGCAGCCAGTCAATACGAGCTTTGTCCCTCCACATAGATTCCTCCGTGTCCAGCAGCTGTTGGAGCTTCTCCTCCGCCGTCTTCAACATCACTTCATTTGTCGGTGTAGGGTTCTCATCAAAGGCCACCTAGGTAGTAAAAACAACATCCTGTAAGTCTTTTATACATTGGGTAGTATCCCCGAACATCATCTTGCTCCAGGACTTCAGCGCCATTTTAACCCTCCTTAATTTCTAGAAGAAAATGAAAGACAGATGTCCCACCACCAGTTCTTGCCACGCCTGCTGAATCACATTCAAGCATTCTTCATTCTTCAGCCATGCAGAAAGGAAGGTAAAATGAGATTGTCTTCTTTCTGCATTCTGATCTCCAGGAATAGTTAAGATAGGGCAATGATCTGACACCCTGAACCGAGTGAGATGTATGGATTTAGTAGAAGGTCTTTCTGCTAACCAGGCGTCATTAATCAGTGCTCTGTCGATTCTCTGCCAGATCATGAGAGTAAGTAACTGCTTGTTGACCCAAGTGAATCGAGTGCCTTCGAAAGGCATCTCTTTCAGCAATGCATCAGAAATGAAAGAGTTAAAATCGAGCATGTCCTGGTATGGGGTAGGGTTCCCACCTCTCTTCTCTTGGTTGTTTCTAATCACGTTGAAATCCCCAGCAAGTAGCCATTTCGCATCGCCTATTGTATCAGACATATGCAGTAGATCTTCCCAGAGATTCCTTCTCTCGTGCTTATCACAGCTGGCATAAACTGCATAAATGAAGAAATCTTGCCCACCTCTCCCATCAAATCTGGTGGTTATGTGTTGTTTGTGATTCCTTATCACCGTAGGGTTCAGGGAAGAATCCATGAAGAACCAAATCTTTCCATCTTCCTCTTGGTTGTCCACTGCCCAGTCCAGCCGAACCACATCCAAAAGCTCCACAACACGATTAGCGTGCAAGAAAGGTTCTAACAGGCAAACAACACCAGGCTTATGCCGTGTAAAGATCCTACCAAGCACCCTTCTCATAGGATTATTGGTCGCACCCCTTATATTCTAGAAAATAGCTTTTGAGTTCATAAAGGAACAGAAAAACTGCTAATCTCAGGTTGGGACTCCCTTCAATCATTAACTATATCTCCTATCTTCTTCCTTGCTATCACATTCATATGAATATCTGTCATCATCGGAGAACCTTCTTCTCGATCTATCATGTCTAGGAACGGAGCGGGCCGAACGGCCTCTTCTAAAATCATCTCCTTCTCTCCTGAATCTCGATCTCTCCCGATCCCTTCTATCTCTTCTATATCTTTTGCCATCTTTAAAATCCAGCTGTAAGAAGTCCTCCAGCCTCTTGTGTTGAAGAATTCGCCTATTGCCTTCTGGGTCAATGATCATTCTTCTAGGGGATCGTTCTCTTCTGTTCCGATCACTCCCTGCTGGACGTCCATGTTGCTGTCTGATCGGGGACACATCCCACAATCGGTTGACTTCACTCGTCGGCGGGTCCGATGGCGACAAGGCTGTCAAAGCTACAGTTTCTCTGTCCGACACTGTCAAGGCCTCGGCAGGAATCCCTAATTCAGACCCAACCTCGGTGATAGTGGTATTCTTCGCTCCAGTGTGTCCTCTTGCCACCATGTGCATCTGCACTGTCGATCTCCTCTCCCCAAAAGTAACGGATACAAATTGTGGCACATCATCACTAAAGGCTTCCACTAGGACCAGGATCCCGGAGATATCATCTGCTTCCTTCTGCCAGTCAGAAATGAAAACAAGGTTTCCAAACGGCTTGATTATGGTGGCGATGGAGGCATCGTCCCTGCAAATCAGGGGAAGATCAGCAATCCAGAACCAAAAAGCTTCCTTTCGGCTATGCTTCTCTCCTTCTTTCATATGATACAGATTGATCTTTGCTCCTCGGAATGTTGGGACTCCTTTAACTTCCATATCACACGCCTCCTCAGGACACGAGAAGAACGCTATTACTTTCCTCTCCGCAAACCGATATAGGTCTGCTACTCCTAGCCAACAGTCACAAAGGGATTGGCTTAGTGCAAGCCAAGGTACACTTTCCGACCAAGATATCTCAACCGCCCTCTCCAGGGTTCTTTCCTTGTTCCTCCTAGACTCATCGCCAGGACCAATATCCATCGCGATCCTCTTAGGGACATGTTGTGGGGATCCTCTCGCCAGAACTACCGATATCACCGGGGGAAACACCGTCCGGGACTGTATGTCCGGAACCCTCGGCGGTAGGGGAATGTGACATCGTGCGGCGACATGGCCAGTCCTCCGACATCGATAGCATACCTTGCTTCTTTGACATTGGGCTTGCCAGTGTCCCTTTCCCATGCACCTGAAACATACATCATGTGGGATTCCGTAAAGCGGTTCCTTTCTTTTGGGTCTCTCGGCCGGCTGGGTCTGCGCCGCCATCACCCGGTTGGCCGAGTCCCGCCCATCAACCAGTGGGATTGGGACGTCCGACGTCTCTATCGTGTCAACTGCTATCGACAATCGGGTTTCCATGGGGGGGACGATCAACCCTTGATCCTCAGAGGAAAGGGGCGGGGGAAGAAACGTCGAGGCACCAACCGCCGTCACAACCACCTGTCCATCATTTAAAGCTTCTCTAGACGCCAGTTGTAGCGGATGGCGTATATCAGGGAGAACCTCTTCCGCGCCAATGGATGAGGCCGCCAAGTTGGCCCTTCATTCAGCAATGACTCTTTGTTCCCTCATCCCACCCGAAATGTTGAGGGGCTGTCTCCACATCCTTCACGTATCTCCTAACGTATTAGTTGCTGAAAAGAGGGTCGTTGCACCGGGACGAAGAGCAAGATGGGGTGGACTCCGGTAGGCGGGGTGCCTATCCGGAGGGGAGTGGGGAGGGTAGCCCCCGGGAGGCGGAGTGCCAAACTCGGAGGAGGCGGCGCCGCCGGGGCCAACGATCGCCCTCGGGATCGCCCTAGCAGACGCCCTAGCAGAACACTCAATAATATCTTATATAAATAAAGAGCTATCGTATGATTGACCTGCATAATCTGCTTCTAAAGAAACAATTATAGGGCAATGTATATTATGTGCCCATAGCCAACATGCCATTCCCCTACAAGCAGGACCTAACGGGTATTTTAGGTCAGTTGGAACCCAACTTGGTAATGCAGGAAGTGGAGGTGGAGGCCTAGGTGCTCTGGGTGTCTTCTTTTTAACATGTATATATAATTTCAGATTAGTTGACCTCATATATACACATTAACAATCTAAAGTAATGTAAATTTATCTTACAATTTCAGTAGTGTAGACGACATCTACTTTGGGCCACAATATCACCCCGCCTTCTGCCTCACCAAGTGTATCAATATCTGGGTGGGCATATGGCAATGCAGCTTCCCTCCAATTGGGTAAGACACATATCGGGCTCACACGAACGTAGCCCTACGACATTGGAGTCCCATGAAACGTTGCCACAGGAAGGGACTGGTAAGCATTTGCCTCTGCAACAACATAGTCTTGCATTCTTAAGCGGCATGGCTTCAATGCCTACAAATTTATGTAAAGAATGTTATACATATATACATATCACCTTTCGAACATATCATCTTGAAAAGACTAGCTACAATGTCATAAACAATACTTACAGTAGACGTGCTAGGCGATGGGTCTCCAGGATTACTCGTAGTCTGTGCATCAGGAGAAGAGTGGGTCGCCATAGGCTGATTGGAAGCCTGAGATGCCTGCCACCACACTATTTCTTCCTTGACCTTCTCAGCAACTATATCATTGAACTTCTTAGCAACTATATCCTCGACTCTCTTATTCTCCTATACATGGATAAAAGAAACATTAGCTTCTTATTATTGAATTCCCTTTTGTAGTAACATTATAAAAAAAGAATAGGTTACCTCTTCTTGTGAAAGTCCCGCTTTGGGTTTGCGCTGGGATGGCCCAAAGAATGCTTTGATGCCCACACCAGCGCCTGCACCCCTAACATGTCCAGGATGCTCTGGGTTACCCAGAGCAACTGTCAATTCATCCCTTATGCCCTGAGGGATGAACGTGCCTTGTTTCCTCTGCTCATGCAGCTCCCACTAATCACCATCAATAGAAATTGGTAAGTTAACACCACAAATAATCAATATTCAAACGGTTGCTCTAAGAGTTGTATTTTACCATTTTCACAGCTGCCTCAGCAGTTATGGGCTTCTTTATTTCACCCTTCTTATTTTGCATCCCAGCTATCTAGATATCATGGCGAGGCATGGGTGTGGCAGACTCTTGAGTAGGAGCAGACTCCTGAGTAGCCGCAGACTCCGCCTGTAGTCTTTGGCGAACGCTTGCATAGCCCTTTGGACCCATAGTGTGGTCATGCACATTCAATGCACGCCTTGCTTTTTGCGCATCACTGAGGGCCTAGTTAGTATGCACGTTAATGATTTGGTTAGTAGCACTAAATGTTAATCTTGAATAGGTGAATACAACATATATTAATTAAATTGGGAGTGACGCCTAATACCTTGAATTCTTTAGATTTTCTTGAAGCAACAAAATTGTCCCAATCTTCTTTGTCCAAGAAGTTCCACTGCTCAAGGGATGACTTCTTCTTCTTATCACCATCTTTTATGTATTCTCTGTTCAGATTTGTCCTATAGTTCCTAAGCATCTTTCTGGCGCGTTGCATCACACTTTTACGATGCAGCTTCTCATCGAATGCAAACAGATTCTGTAAAATAGAATTCTTATTAACTAGTATCGAAAAATAGAATTGCAAATAATATAATTTGTAATCTACAAAATAGAATTGCAAATAATAATAACTCACGCATAAATCCTTCCATATCAAGTCTTTCTTCCCCTGAGGAACTTTATGCCAATTAGAGTGTGACAATCATGAGATTTAAGACCTATCAACTTCAGATCTTTCATTGATACCAATCTACAGATGTTGGATGAGTAACCATGTGGCACCTTAACATTTACCAAGCATTCACAAAAAGATTTCTTCTCCATTCTAGACAACGTGTAACAAGCGGGAGGTAAGTATGTTCTTTTATTACCCATTTCACATAATTCTGTTAATTTTGACCTTATTCCCATTTCACGTAGGTCCAGTCTGGATTTTATTGCATCTTTAGTCTTACCTGGTATATTTAACAGAGTACCAAATATGCTATCACATACATTTTTCTCAACGTGCATTACATCGATACAATGTCTGACTGTCAAAGAACTCCAATAAGGAAGATCCCAAAATATTGACTTCTTGAATGAAGAATTGTCACTCCGTGTGGCCATACTACATTGTGATTTCTTACCAAATTCATTGATAATGTCTTTTACGCTTTCATAAACAACATCCCCTGGTATAGGTTTAGGTGCACTCCGTTCATCATTCCATCCATTGAATGCTTTGCGCTTGCTACGATACAGATGGAATTTTGAAAGAAACCTTCGATGACCAAGATATACAGTCTTGCCGGCATGTTTTAGTCTTATTGAATCAGTGTTTTCTTCACATATAGGACACGCTTGAGCTCCTTTAAAACTATATCTAGACAAATTCCCATATGCTGGAAAGTCATTAATAGTGCAAAACAACATAGCGTGCAAACGAAATGTCTCTCTTCCTGAAGAATCATAGGTCATCACACCTTCAGCCCAAAGTTTCTTTAAGTCATCAATCAGAGGTTCAAGATAAACATTAATATCATTTCCGGGTTGTTTAGGGCCCGATATCAACAATGAAAACATAACATACTTATTTTTCATACACAGCCAGGGAGGAAGATTGTATATAACAAGCATGACTGGCCAAGTGCTATGTTGGCTGCTCAATGTCCCGTACGGATTCATCCCATCTGTACAAAGCCCAAGTCTTAGATTCCTATCTTCTTCACCAAATTTGGGGTACAATAGATCAATCTTCTTCCACTGTGGGGAATCAGACACATGTCGTAGGATCCCATCATTATTTTTCTTAACATCTGCATGCCACCTCAAATTCTTCACATCTTTCGAATTTGCAAACAAGCATTGAAACCATGATATTATAGGTAGATACCACAACACCTTGGCAGGAGAACCAGTTTTGGACTCCCCTGAAGTCGTCAATTTATACCGTGACGCACCACATTTTGGACAATCTTTCAAATCTACATAGTCCTTTTGAAATAATACACAATCATTCGGGCATGCATGTATCTTCTTGGCCTCCATTCCCATTGGGCACAACATTTTCTTTACCCGGTATGTTGAGATTGGCAGCTCGTTTCCTTCAGGAAGCATTTCTTACAACAAAGTCAACAATTCAGTGAAGCTTTTGTCACTTCATCTATTGTTAGCTTTCAACTTATACAATCTCAACACAGTGCTAAGCTTCGTAAACTTAGCACAACCTGTGTATAATGGTATCTCAACATCATGCACAATGTTTCTAAAGATAGGAGGTGGATCGATGTGCTCTACCCTATAACTATCCAGCATCGCATCAACGATGTCTACTGGAACTGGTTCATTCACATCTACGTCATCGGAGGCAATTTCTTCTTCCACCCAAGCACTGCTATCAACATCTACTGGTTTCGAGTTTGAAATCTCTCCATGCCAGTGCCATTCTGTATAGCCTTGTACAATCCCGTTGCACATGACATGACTTTTGATTTCCTCACCAGTGTTGACTTTGAAGTTGTTACCGCAATGCCTACATGGACAATAGAACCTATCTGTAGGTTTTTTCCTATGTTCCTTGGCAAATCTAACAAACTGATCAAGACCAGATATAAACTCTGGGGTGCAGCGATTGCGAATGGACATCCATGATCTATCCATTCTATGATCAAAGAGTAAACAAGTATATATTGGGATTAGGGTATACACTTACATCCTATCCAAGATTTACTCCAACAAACACATGTGATGTCATTCTTATATATAATAAATGTGTACCACCTATCCCATCCTTGAACACCTAATCTCACTAGTAAGTGTATAATGTGTATTGGGTTTTCAAGAAAATTTCGGCAGCATTTCCCCGCTGTTTTCTAAGTACATATGTACTTAGAGAACAAACGAGGAAATGCTACCAAAATTTTCTCGAAAACCCAATATACATTATACACTTACATCCTAAGTGAGATTAGGTGTTCAAGAACAGTCCCAAACCAGGGACTATCCAAGATTTACTCCTAATGAGTAAATCTTGGATAGGTTTCTAGGCCAAAAAACACAATAATAGATATGTACATGTTAGGGTTTCATCACAATTGATGTTAGGGTTTAATCAAATCAAATTAGGATGCTAGAATGGACAAGTTTAAATCTTATTTCAACATGCATCAAAATTTACTGAATTAGGTCAAGCATTAGGATTAGAAGCACAAATATATGCAAGCAAAAGATTTGTTCGTATCCTAGAATTTACATAAAGCATTACATATAGATTTGTTCATATCCTTACCAACAGCAAACACGACCGTGGCTGTGTTGGCCTACCACGACCGTGTTGGGCAGCACGGCCGTGGTAGGCCAACATATCCACGGCCGTGTTTTCTTCATGTAGGTAAAAAGCTAGGGAGAAAGGCTACGGCTAATACCTGGAGAGCAGACCGAAGCTAGGCAGCGCGGCGGGCGTGAGCAGGGAGGAAGGAGCGAGCGGCATCGGCGACGCAGGACGAAGCTAGGGTGGCGACGACGTAGGAGCAGCAGAGCAGGTGGCGGGCGGCGGCAGTGATAGAGCAGCAGCACCGTCGGCGGCGACGGCGAGGTGAGGCGAGGAAGCACATGCAACGTCGACAACGAGGAGAACCAGTAGGCAAATAGCGGGCAATCGAGAAACAGCTAGCGGGCAATGAAGACAATGAAACATGTACCAGTGTGATCGATCGTGGGTCTATTAAGTTTGTAAAGGCGTCAGTTATTAAATACAAACAACACCTAAAGTCTTCGGCGTCGGTTGATAGTAAAACACCAACGCCCAACTAGACAACCTTTACCCTAAATTTTTTGGCGGGAACCATTATCATCGTCGGTTATCGAAGGATAACTGACACTGAAAGTGGGACTTTTCAAAGCGGTACCCGTGTCTGGCTAGTCTTCGAATATAGACGTCGGTTTTTATAAATAACCGACGTCTAATATTATAGGCGTTGGTTTTCCTAAATAACCGATGCCCAGAAAAGTGACACTGAACGTTGTTTCTGTAGTAGTGTGCTTTCTTCTCTAGGTCTTCCTGATGTGTTTGTTTCCCTCTTTTTCTTGTTTTGGGCCGCACATTATCCACCTAATTTACCTTTTTCCTCTTCCTCAGATTAACTCCTAAACGATTGGTATTGCTTCTGTTCTGACTCCTTGTCACACTTGTTTTCTCAGTAGAGACCTGATATTTTGTTCCTCAATATTGTCAAAATTGAGCCCCTCAAACACGTTGTCACCCATTAAGATGACTGAACTATGTCCCATATTGTCTTTGTTAACTTTTTCTGATCTATTTTGTATGTAGGTTCCTTCTCATGGTGTTCTTGATTCTGTTCAGGTTTTAAAACTAAACCCTCATCTTGATTGTTATTCAGATTCTTTGTGTTCTGCTTCCTTGCTCTTCAGTCAATTCTTATCCCATTGGAGTCCTTCACTACATTCTAGTCTTGTGTCATGTCCTTGACTTCATCCTCCCCCCTTTGTCTTCCAAATTCTATAGTTGTTGGAATCTGTTGTTGTGTTTTACTCCCCCAATGCCCCCATCTTTGTCTTTGCCATTTGGCTTCTTCCTTGGTTTCTTAAAGAATTGTCATGAATGTATCTCCTTAGAAAAGGTTAGTTTCAGTACCTCATCACCTATCTGCATGTTTAGTCTTATGTCTGTGGTAGCTTTCATATACTCCAAGATCGGCCTTGGTGATGGACATTTGTGTTCAGTATGTCCTACTTGTCCACAATTCATACATATGTAGGATATGTTCTCATATAACATGCTATATCTCTTTCCCCAAATCATGATTGTGGGAATTAGAGGCTTTCCTGTATCGATTTCTATAGACAATCTAGCAAACCTCCCTCTCATTTGCATAGTTGTATTGATACCAACTCTGATAGTCTTACCTATCTAGTCCCCTACAACATTGAGGAATGCATCATGGGATAAGTAGATCGGTAGGTTAGCAATTTGTACATACGATCATTTTCTCAGGGTGGGTACTATCAGTGTTGAAGAGTGGATGCCACCTCTGTACTGATAAGTAGGAATCGAACAGTGGCCATGGCCCCCCTATGAGAGCTCTCACATAGTCCTCTTCCATCTATAGTTGTACAAGGAAGTAGTCATTTTCCAGATGTATTAGATTTAATAGGCCACATGACTTCAATATCAACTGTATTCTATCCTTCATCATGAGTTAGCCTATGTCTCTTGAAATCAACTTGACAACAAATGCAACTTTTCAAGGTTTCAGAAGTCCATCAATCTCTTCATCCCTTATATCCAACACAGGCACCTCCATCCATCTTCACAACGATATCTTCAGGTTTGAGGGACGTCCCTATGTCAAACACATCAAAAGGGTCCCCTCTTTGCGTACTGTCCACTACATCTTTGTAAGAAACCTGTCAGTAGGGGAAATCCTTATGCGTACCCGTGTCTACCCCATATCCACTCGACACCTCAAGAAGCGACTATCTGCTGATGTTAGGAATTTAAATATCTCCAGTTGTCCTTCCACATCCATGGATGCATCATAAAAGGTCTCACCATTGTCTGACCCAGACCGATTACGATTTCCATTGTAGTTGAGTTTCAACCCTAGATTTTTTAAAATCTCCACTTGATTCATTTTTCCATTTGCACTATTTTGTGTGTCTATGGTTGTGTAACCTCCTAGATGAGCCTTTGTCATGGTTTTACTGACCTTTGATCCAGGATAATCCCCTTCTGGAGATCTACCTCTGTGAGTTTCCCCATTACTACTGATTTGTCAGTCGTTATCACCTCTCCCACCCTACCGCTGCCATTTATCAAACCCCAAACAAGCATAGATCATCATGAATAGTGCATATAGTGGCAATGAAAATTTGAATGTTTCCCTCCTAGGCTTGGAGCCCCAACATGACGCTTATGCTGACACATTGACCGGTCATTCAAGCTCTCATCTCCCTCATAACCTACTAAAGAAGCATGTACTTGGGTCGCGCCAACAAAACTCACCAAAGATGTTTTTTTAAATGCTAGGGGAGTTGATGCAGGTTAAAAGAACCTATGTATCTTGATTAGGTGTAATCAATTAGTTAAAAACCAATATTTGTATTTTAGTTAAACCAGTGACCTATTAGATACTCGATTGACTTAATTGTTATTTTAAGGACTTAAATGCAATTTCCAAGTGCTATTATTTTATTTGAGTTTATTATTCATTCATATTAGAAAATTTATAATTCTATGCAGTTGGTATGTCATATGATTTTAGTCATTTTTTGTTATATGTACCATTCGTGGAGCATTCATCTTGGAAGTTTTTTCTGATTATAGCAAATTTGCGTTTTTATGATCCTCACACTCATCTAAAGTCTTGTTAGTCTCAAAACATGAACTTATACCATGTATTGAAACCCATATTTAATGTAAAATTCATCCGATCCACTATTCAATTAGATCAAACCTAAAGACAACTTGTTGCAAAATCACTAATGGCATGTGCCTCACCAAACATGGAAGCCCAACAAAAAGTGTTCACAGTGATTATTCTTGCATTCTACAAAAGTACACTAGTAATTTTCATTCCAATTGAAAGAAGTATCAACAATAGTTATACAACTGCCTACCAAAATGCCTACAATCCTATGAGATCTCAGTTACATGCAGTTAATTCTGTGTTAATTTACACCGATATTAAGCACATTTAGGAATGTTTTAATTACTCCATAGCGTTAACTCTGAATTACAAATTTATAAGTGTTGAGAGAATATCTTAAACTCTCATGAAAACCTTCATTATATGGTCCAATGCTTACATTGAGCCTGACATCTTTTAGATGCATATTAACTTCCTTATTACAAGATATAATCACCATATTACCATATACGACTATGATGCACCTTAACATATATTATGAATAGAAAGAAATATGATCAAGACATCTTGATCGGTTAAACATGACCATATTTGATATCAAGTTACTTTGACTGTATAACAACTGACTTGATCATATTGCGGCCCTACACGAGTCTCACTCCAATTGGAACAAGAGTTGCATGTCAGATTCTCAGAAAGAGCCATCAAGAGATACATTAATGCAAAGACTTAAAGACAAGGATGAACTAAGGTATTGACTTGGGTTTTTAAGACTCTTTGAGATCCTATGAAAACAATGTCTTCTACAATTGGTAATCAAATTTGATGGCATGATGTACTTTTCTCTCTCTCTTGTAACCATCCTCTATAATTATCTCCATAAATTACATCATTTCCACCAATTGACGTAGGCTCCCTCATTAGGAATAGGTCAAACTACTGTAGATTTGTTTTGGGACCATTTTCTTTCCACCATCATTGCTCTCATCATATGCATGTAGTTGACTCATTTAACTCATGGTTCTAGACCTCCAACAAGTTCATTGAGGTTTATTTTTCAGTCTCTCACTGTATGTTCATCCCCAAAAATTGGTATCAAAGTGAGTCCAATCATCCAATTTCCACTATTACCACCAGGTAAAACATCGAAAAATATTCAAGGAGAGATGAATCAACAAGTAATTTGAAGTGTCTGTGGGAAAGAAACACATCTAAAAGAATCATTGTGGAGGAGGAAAATTTTAAACGGAAGAATAATTTGTGCTTCAAAGGCAATGCGAAACATGGGGAGGGGGCGATCAAAACTACAAGTTAAAGGGGAAACCCTATTTGATACATGATACACACTCTGACAAGGGATGGTGTTAAAACTCATATGTGAGAAGATCAAGATGAGAGTCCCACAATTTCACTACAACCCTTAACTGGGGGAGCTTCCACTTTAAACTATGAGAGTGAAACTCAAAATCCACGAGTGGGAGTTAGTGGCCTTGTTAGATTCAAGTAGCATTGACAATTTCATAGATTGTAATGTTAAAGAGAGGTATATTTCCAATTAACATGATCCAGGTATATACTGTTGTAGTGGTTAATTGTGAGAAAATCAAAGTAAAATGGAAATGTTAAAAATTTGAATTCAAGATTTTGAAGATTTGTATGGAGGAAGATTTGTTGGTGCTTTAATTGGGGAGATGTGATGTGGTTCTAGGGATTAAATGGCTATGTAAAATTATTCATGTGTGGTATGAATTTAATATGCAATTGTTGAAGTTTCACTTCCATGACAATTTCGTTATAGTCTAAGGGTTACAAGGGAATCTTAGATTTTAAATGCAACATGTTTTGCTTGAGAATTAAGAAGGAATAAGAAAGTGTAAGTGGTTCAATTGATGATAGTAGGGATTGATAGGGATGTTCAACTAAAAAAGGATACTAATCAATCAGAATTTCTAGGATTGGAACAATTTCTAGAATACTTTGAAGATGTTTTTAAACAACCAGTGGGATTGTCACTAAAGAGGGATCAAGATCACATGATCCCTTTATTATAACGGAAGTAAATATGTATATAAAAGACCATTTTCTTATCCTCATTTACAAAATAATAGAATCAAGAGGCAGGTGGAGTAACAATTACAAGGTGGATTGATAAGAAATAACACTATCCTTACTCATCTCATGTACTTTTAGCCATGAAATTTGATGGTACTTGGTTGTGTAGATTACTTAAGATTGAAATCTTGACAAGTTTCTTGTTTTAATAATTGATGGAATCCTAGATGAGCTTCATGGAGTAGTATTTCTCTGAGTTATATTTGTTAGAAGTGTATTATCAAGTGAGAGTGGAATATAAAGACATCACAAGACTGCATTTAGAACCCTTCAGTTCACTATGTATACCTATTGATGCCCTTTGGGCTTCCTAATGCTCCAGCTACTTTACAATCTTTAATGAATGATATTTTTTTTATATTTTTCGCAAACAATTATGTTGGTTTTCTTTGATGACGAATTAGTATAGAGCATGAATTCCCAATCACATATACATCATCTATAAATAGTGTTGGGATTTGTTACGGAAGAACAAATTATAAGTCAAGAGCAATAAATGTTTGTTTAGGCCTAGCTCAGTGGAATATTTGTGGCATGTGATATCTCAAAAAGGTATTGCACACGATCCTTCAATAATTCATAGTATACAATATTGGCCACAACCACGTATTGTGAAAGCTTTGAGTGGAATCTCAGGGTTGAAATATTATTGCAGGAAATTTGCAAGGAATTGTGTCTACTACCTCAACATTTGACTAGTTTATTGAAAAAGAATTGCTTTTGCATGGAATGAAGAATCTATACATGCATTTGTCAAATTTGAAGGAGATTATGATTACTCCACCAATCTTAGCAATGAAAAACATTAAGCAAGATTTCATTATTCCTTAAGATGCTTTAGGTTTCATAGTGGGCACATTATAAATGCAAGCATTCTTAAGCTCTGTACTTAAAGGATGATAGTTAGGATGGTCTACCAATGAAAAGGACATTCATTCAATCCTTTTAGAAATAATTTTTTGTTATATGTATGAGTCATGGAGCATTCATCAGGGAAGTTATGTCTGATTTTATGAACTTGTGTTTTCAGGATCCCCACACTCATCCAAAGGCTTGTTATTCTCAAAACATAAACTTATACCTTGTATTCAAACCCATATTTAAAGTGAAATTCATGTGGCCCACTAGAAAACTAAGCCAACCTAAAGTCAACTTGTTCCAAAAACATCAAAGACATAGATAACACCTAAATTTAGGTGTTTATTCTAAGTTTTTAACTATAGTTACATGCCTGTATTAGTTTTGATTTGCCCAAAATAATACTAGATACTTAGCTTTTCATAATTTATATACTTTTGAAAATATAGTTTCCCAACTAGTGAATTTTGGGACTTGTAGGCACCAAACTGAAGAAAGCATCAATCCTCCCAATCATTCCTGATGAATTCTGGTCGAATTCCCTAAATTTAGATCAAATTCACCCCTGTAGTGCTCCATCGACTCTTTTTCTTTGAAAGTCAGCTAAAGGACCATCTTCTGGAAGCCATATTCTTATGGCATCAACTAAAGGATGATCCTGAAGGTCCCTGTTCTAATGGTGCTTTCTGATGTCCACTTATGAAGGAATGTCTTCCAATGGAATGTTCCAAAGGTCACAAGAAAAGACTAGCAAACCATCAAAAGGATCACTTCCATGACCACCTACTAGAGGAGAAAATTTGACTCAAATTCCCATAATTTGAGTCAATTTCATTTCTTTCACAATCATCTACCAAAGGAGAAAATTGAACTTGAATTCCATTATGTGAGTTGATTTCATTTCTTCCTAGCACTGGCCTTTTTCCTTCAGAAGACGTCTGAAGGTTCACTCCAAACACAACAATAAACAACCTACCATGCACCTTCTAAAGATGCACTCTAAAGGTCCCCTCTCTGATGATGCCTTTCGTAGACCCTTCTTCTGGTGGTCGTATCGTGAAGTTATCTATCAATGGAACATCTTTTTTGATGGCACCCACGAAAGGTTGGTTACGATGGTGTCTTACAAAGACACGCCTTTAGATGGTCCACTCCAGTCCATTTCCATAAACCGAAGGTTTGATTCAGCTCGTGTCCCTGAATTTAAGTTGCATTCGGCCCTGCTTGCATATACACATCACCTACCACTATAAATATCCACCCCTGACTACCTATCCATGACTTCCACTTCAACTCTTTGGAATGCCTCCTGCATCTCTAATCATTAGTTCCCAACTCTCCATCCTAAAGATCCAAGGCCCTAGAGGGCTAAAGAGCTCACCCCTACACCCTCTCCATCATCTTGATGTCATCTACCCTCAATTTCCATCAAGTTCCACCTCTACCAGCCACCTTCCATTCATTTTGACCACCATTAAGACACCTTCCAACCATTTCCAACATCTTCTCCATACAAGCTTCTATCAGGGCAGAATAAAGGAGAGAGGAGGCCAAGGAGTCTAGAAGATCAAGGAGGATGATCCCAAGGATGATATCCATCCCATATGTAGGCTAAGGAGAAAGATCAACCTCTCTTCCATGGGCTAAATCTCTTCTTCTTCCTCTTTCTTCTATTGTTCTACTTTGTTTATGTACAAATGATGTATTTCCATCTTTGTTCGGTGCCAACTAGTATCCCACATTTGGCACGATTATGTACTTTACCCTCAACAAGTAGTTTTCATCCAGACCTATCTTGTTTTTCATTCGAAATTCTCTTTTCAATTATGATTGTTGGTTTGGTTGATCTCTTTCCTGCCTGAACCTCCTTTTTCTACCAAGATCGAGAAATTTGTAGTAGAAAGAGGTAGATGAGTGAGTTTGGCTCAAATTTCAAGAGGAGGACGTTCAAGGGAGCATCTCAGCAGAACACAAAGTCAGAGAGATCTGACCCAAAGCTTTAAGTTTGACCACATTCAAGTGAATTCGACCACATTCAAATGAATTTGACCACATTCAAGTGAATTCAACTGCATTCATCAAAATTTGACCAGATTCACCACATGTATTCTATGTAGATTCTCTACTATTTCTAACATCTTTGGATATTATGGACTTGAGAGGGTATCTGAAATATTCAAGGACATTGGTTTGATATCCTTAAGAGAGGTTTATGAGCATTGATAGGGTTTTAGTCATACTACGCGAGAGCAAGTGGGATGACCCCCACAAGAGCATCTATCATGATTTACACTATGTTTGGATGTTAGTTTCTTGCTAGGGAGTTTAAGGATTGTCTACGCCCAAGAATGGGTGCATAGACTGAATAACTTGTGGTTACATAGCTAGGAACTCCTTCTACTTATCAGTAGGATTCGACAACATCCATTTTCTTTGTTTTACTTAGTTTTTCTTTGTTCTATTTTTCTAGAATCATTCTTGTTCCTTGCATATATCAACCTTCACTTTTTCTTAACTGGCTAAAAGTAGAATCTTAGGCATCTCAACATCCCACATCCTTGTTTATCCCGTATATCTACTTTGACCCCATAATTGAGGTGAGGGGGTCCTGAAGACATCACTTTATAAATTTATAGTTTGACCCTTCCCAATCTGCCTCCTTTTCAGGATGTGCAATTCAGGTCGATCTACTTTTAGTTCCATTATCTGGGATGTGGTTTTCCCATATTTACATGCCCATGGATTTTGTTCTGTTGACATAAGCGTGTACATGTATGTGTTGTTTTTCCTTTACTTTGCACATACTTGTCCATACACACTGATATAGTTTTCCTTTTTCCATTCCTATACAACCATGGACCTTCCTTCCACAAGGAAATTCATCTTATCCACCCGTCCTCTTAATTTTTTTTGCAGCACCAACTGCTAGAAAATAATTGAAATCCATGCAGTCCAATTAGTTGTGCTGTACTCACCCCCACCATCATCATATGCAAAAAAATCCAATAATGGAGAATGATGATCAACCCACAACCTCTACTTCCCCACATGATCAAAAACTGATAAGAGGAATAGCAGTAGGGAGGGAAAGTGTTGATGCATTGATTTCTACCTTGGCACCTCATCTCTAGGACCAAGCTGAACTGCTTCAGGAGCTACTCGAAAGGCAATATCATCAACTCTGAGTAGCCATAGAAATCAAAGATTGTAGAAGAAGCATGATTCAAGCTATTGAATAAGGAGATATTTAAGCATAAAAGCTTGATATAATAGAACTTTAGGAACCATACACAGAGATATTGGTGAATCTTGAAAGAATTTTGTCTCAAGTTCAAAAACTTCAGAATGAGGTTGCTGAACGTAGTAGGAAACTTCAAGACCTCATTATTTTAGTTTTCACAAAATTCCAAGTGTCAGAGTACAATTCAAAGACTTCAGTCATCAAAACCATTCCAATGGGCTTGATGTGGAACTTACTTCACCCCATCCTAATTAGGATACCAAATGAACTCACATGGATTCTTAAGTGAAGACTCGCCCATCTAAGGAAGCTCTTCATACCATCCAAATGATTCAGCTGAGAAACCAATGGAGGATGCACATTGAGAGAATGTATGATGTGATGACATCAACTTTTATTCTCCTTAGGATAGCCAAGAAGCCTCACTACTTGAGAGTTTGTTTGAGAAACTTGATTCAACCTCTATTCTATACCAAGGTGATACCTCTCAAATTTAGACACGTCACTTGGTTTCAAGAAGCATGCCCACTATGGTTAGGAATAGTTTGTTTGAGGATGATAATGAAAATATTCATATTGGGGAAGTGAGTATATTGACGACGATGAGCCGGAGCAACATGTGTTGACATTCGCCACCATCCCCTTACAAGGTTTGGTCAGTGTTGAAGGATTCTATTGGACGATCCACTACAACATGGGTGTTGAACATGAAGATACCCCAGAACCCATAGAACATGACAAGCTTGGGGTGGTAGAAATGAAAACATATTCACCTGGGGATATTTCTTACTCACAATATACTTGGATGACTTGATTTGGCAATGAAGATTATACTCTAAGCATCCAACCTCATGATTAGAGGTGGAGAAAGAAGATAGGATTCCTCTATAAAACTTGCATCCTCTCCCCCCACCTCATCCCGTGTCGACATCCTAGCGCCTACCTACTTAGATTCATACCTTGATGGGTACCTTGAGGATGCTATGAAGAAGAATTCATTCTAGTACAGTTAAAATAAATTCTAGCATAGAGATGACTTCACCAAGTCACCAAATTTTATTCTTATTCTTTAGTCTCGTCAGGTCCAACCGATCCACCTATTTGATCCCTGCATGATGAGCCCTATTGGTAAGACACATGTGAAATTGGTCCCAAAACTTAGGTTTTAGGATCCCAATGTCTGTATTGTGGGACAACCACCCCTTTTTTCTTGCTCATTCCTTTTCTCTTTTTGTCAAATTAAATTCTATTTTTCATGTTCTTGTTTAAATAGTTTTTGTCATCTAACTGCTTAAATATATCCTTGCATACATGAATCATTCTAGGACTTTGATAAATTTATTTTCCATACACCCATGCACTTCTTCCTACTATCCCAAGTTTAGGTATTGGTCGAGGAAGAGCAAAGTTTTAAGCTTGGGGTGGCACGACTATTCACCTTTCTATCTCTTCATTTTTCATGCATGCATGTTTACTTCCTTGTTCCTACATTTAGGTATAAATTTTCAAACCTTAGATTTTCAAACTAGCTTTACTTCTTAATAAGATCTTTTTGCGTAATTTGTAATCTTGGCAATTAAGGATAATTACCCAATCTTTGCCTTGATTTCTTGATCTCTTGCTTGTCTTTTCTCATTGGCACTTTCATTGAGTTTTGATAATCGATCTAAGGTTAAGATCATGTCTAGAGTTTAAAAGCACTTGTTGCCATGATTTATGTTGTGAATGAAAAACCCAAGATTTGGGACCATCTGGATGGAGCTTTTGTATGAACAAACCCCAAGCTAGTTTTTCACAGATCCAACTACATTCTAAGGATCTGTAAGCCATACTAAAGATTTTCACTAAGGTGCCAAGAAAAGGATGATGAGTTTTTGTCAAGTTGGATTGCTTCTCCTGATGGTATACACACTCCTCACATGAGATTGAGTCAAAAATATTAAAATTAAAAAAATTGCAAAAGAGGCTTAGCTTTCAAAAAATCCCAAAAATGTCAAGATATCTCTTCTTCCATGCCTATAAATTAGAAAATAAAGAATACAATCCAGAGTATGAATAAAAATATGAGTGTTGTTTTCTCTTTTCAACAAAGTTGAGGATGGTGCCCAGCGGGTGTATGGCTGCGCCCATAAACGCGGGTATGTCGTGCCTGGTAGTAGCACCCTAAAAGCTCATTATAGAGTCTTTAGGAAACCTCTAGGAGACTTATGAAATCATCCTAGTAGCAAGTTTGGTCTGAACGCAATATGAGGAGTTCATCTCACTACTTTGAACCAAGTGTTTCAAACTACAGGGACGGTTTCTCGTTACATGGACCAAACTGACGTGAATTAGGTCCTCAATGTCAATAGAGTATTTTTATCTTTTCTTTTTAGGAACTAAAAAGTGGGAGGCACATTGTTCGTGATTGTTTTACATGAACAAACGATGATAACTCAATACTCGCCTTCATCACTTGGTTGATCCCATAGATGATAACGCCTCAACATTAATGTTTATGGTTCAAAACTCCCAATGAGTGAAGTTGGGTTGCAGTGAATTTGCTTAAACATGCATGGATGTTTTTAATCTTACTTAAGTGGGGTTTTCTTGAGTGTTGGGTGTCTGTCCCAAAACAACACAGACCGGGAGACATGCAATTTTATTCTATTTTCTATTAACCTTATCATCTACCGCCAAGCTTAGTTTGGATGCTATCTTTTGCTCTTTGATTTAAAGTATTACTTGAGGACAAGCAGATTTTAATCTTGGGGTGGTTGATAACACCCACATTTAGGCATTTATGCTAAGTATTTAACTATAGTTTGATGCATGTATTAGCCTTGATAGGCCAAAAAATAACACTAGATAGCTTTTTGTAATTTATATCCTTTTGAAGATATAGTTGCTCAACTAGCCAATTTTGGGACTTGTAGTAATCGAACTGAAGAAAGCATCGATCCTCCCAATTTTGCCCAACAAATTTGGGTCGAATTCCCCAAGTTTGAATCTAGTTCACCCTCCTTTTTGCAGTTGTACACATCGACACTCCATCGACTCTTTTTCTTTGGAAGAAAATAGTAGGACCATGTCTCAAAGGCCATCTTTTATAGGAACCAACTCAAGGATTGTCCCAAAGGCCCCTCCTCCAATGGTTCCTGTCAATGGCCACTTAGAAAGGAATGTCTTTTGATGGTCTATTCTGAAGGTTACAACCAAAGGCCAGTAAATCATCCAAAGAGCGCTTCCATGATAGACTACCAAAGGAGAGAATTTGACTTGATTTTCTTGATTTGAGTTGATTTTATTTATTCCCACCACTAACCTTTTTCCTTTGAATATGTTTAAAGGTTCTCTCCAAATACCACAACCAAAGCCTAAACTTGATGGCACCTTCCAAAGATGTCCTTTGAAGGTCCCCTCTCTAATGATGCCTTATGCGTACCCTTCTTTATATGGCCCTCTCCCGAAGGTCTCTATCGATGGCACATTTTCTGATAGCACATACCAAAGGATGATTTTGACGGTGTCTTCCAAAGACACGCCTACTGATGGTCCTCTGCAGTCTGTTTCTATAAATTGAAGGTTTGAATTTTGCTCACATTCCCTATATCAAAGTCACATTTGGCCAACACATAACCTACCACTATAAACAACCACCTGTTGCTACCTAGCCAGGGGTTCCATTCAGACTTTTCTAAGTGCCTTCTACAGCTCCAACCTTCAGTTCCTAGATCTCCATCCTAGAGCTACAAGGCCTGTGAGGGCTAATGAGATCACCTCTACACCTATATTGGTTTTGTTTCCATATAGATTTAGTTTCCATCATCTTCCACATCCATTAGTCACCTTCCATCCATTTTAACCACTATTAAGCCACCTTCCAACCATTTCCAACGTCTTCCACCTTATTACATCCATCCAAGTTGTTGTTGGGGTGCAATCAAGGAGAAAGGAGGCCAAGTAGTCTAAAAGATCAAGGAGGATGACCCTAAGGATGAGATCCAGTCCATCCAGATGCTAAGGAGCAAGAGAAACCACTCTTCCATGGGCTATCTTTTCTTCTTCCTCTTTCTTCTATTGTTCTTCTTTGTTTCCTGTACAAATAATGTATTTTCATCTTTGTTCAGTGCCAACTATGCTTGTATATGGCTACTTGAGATCCTTCTCGGCTATGTAGCCCATTTTGGGGCATGATTATGTACTTTTACCCTAAGCAAATACTTTTCTTCTAGATCTAGATTGTTTCTCGTTCTACATTCTCTTTTTAGTTATGATTGTTGGTCAGGTTGATCTCTTTCCCCCTTGAACCTCCTTTTTCTATAAAAATTGAGATATTTGCATTAGAAATGAGTAGAGGAGGTAGTTTGGCACAAGATTCAAGAGGAGGACATCCAAGGGAGCATTTGTGTTGAATAGAAAGTTGGAGAGATCCAACACAGTGCTTTAAATGTGATAACATTCAAGTGAATTTAACCACATTCAAGTGAACTCGACCACCTTCAAGTGAACTCGACCACATTCATATGAATTTACCTGGCTTCAACACATGTGTTATGTGCAAATTCTCTACTATTTCTAACATCTTTGGATATTCTGGACTTGAGAGGGTATTCAAAATATTCAAGGGCATTGGTCCGATATCATCAAGAGAGGTTGCAGATAATTCTTGGGGTTTTAGTCGCACTGTACGAGAGTGAGTGGGATGACCCCCACATGAGAAGCTACCACAATTCACACTATGTTTGGATGTTAGTTACTTACTAGGGAGTTCAAGGATGGTCTACACTCAAGAACGGATGCATAGACTACCCAACTTGTGGTCACATAGCTAGGAACTCCATCTCTTGATTAGTAGGATTCAACGAAATCTACTTTATTTTTTACTAAGTTTTTCTTTGTTCTGTTTTGCTAGACTCACTCTAGTTGCTTGCATATATCAGCCCTTGATTTTTCTTAACTGACTAAGAGTAAAATCTCAGTCATTTGAACATCCCAACATCCTTGTGTTCAGCCTTGTATATCTACTTCAACCCCATAATTGAGTTTGTGAGGGTCCTAATGGTATCAAGTTATGAATTTCAAGTTCGATCCTTCTGAATTAGCCTCCTTTTCAGAATGTGCAATTTAGGCCGATCAACTTTTGGCACTATTGCCGAGGATGTGGTTTTCCCATGATTACATGCCTAAAGATCTTGTTCTGTTAGCATAAGCTTGTGGATATATGCATACTTTTTCCTTTGCTTTGTACATACTTATCCATACACACGGATATAGTTTTCCTTTTACCATTCCTATATAGCCATGGACCTTCCCTCTACAAGGCAAGTCATCTTATCCACCCATCCTCCTGAATCTTTCTGAAGCTCCAGATGCTGACAAATAATTGAAAGTTGTGCACTTCAATTAGTTGATTCGTACTCACCCCCATTGTCACCATATGCAAACAATCCAATAATGAAGTATGATGATGGAACCACGAACTCTGCTCCCCTAAGGCATAAAAAACTGATGATGGCAATATCACTAGGGAGGGAAAGTGTCGATGCACTAATGTCTGCCTTGCACCTCATCTTCAGGACCAAGCTGAACCACTTCGGGAGATACTTGAAAGGCAAGATCATCAGCTCCAAGTATCCATAGAGATCACGGACCGCAGAAGAAGCATGCTTCAAGCTGTTGAACAAGGAGATATCCGAGCACAATAGCTTGACATAGTAGAAATTCAGGAACCATACACAACGTCATTGGTGAATCTTGAAAGCATTTCAGATAAGTCCAACAACTTCAGAATGGGGTTATTGAACATTGCATGAGACTTCAAAACCTCGTTAGTTTAGTTTTCTCACAATTGCAAGTGCTAGAGTACAATCATGAAGACTTCATTCATCAAAACCATTCCACTGGGCTTGACGTGGAACTTATCTCACTATCCTATTCAGGCTACCAACTGACTCACATGGATTCTTCTATGAAGACTCACCCATCAAAGGAAGCTCTTCATCCCATCCAAATGATTCCATTGAGAAACCAATGGATGATACACGATGAGAGCCCGCATAGTGTGATGATAGTGACTTTTATCCTCCTCAGGGTAGCCAAGCAGCCTCACAACTTGAGAATGAGTTTGAGAAGCCCGATTCAACCTCTATTCTAGAGCAATGTGATACTTCTCAAATTGAGACTTGACACTTGGTTTCAAGAAGCATGCCCACTATGGTTTTGAATAGTTTGTTTAAGGAGTATGGCGTAAATTGTTCAAGGGAAGTAAGTATATTATCGATGACAAGCTAGACCAACATGAGTCAACATTTTCCACCATCCCCTTATAAGGTTTTGTCAGTCTTGAAGGAGTATGATGGACGATCCACTACAACATGAATACTGAACATGAAGATACCTTAAACCTCATAGAACATTACAAGCTCGGGGTGGTAGAACTGCAAAATGATTCACCTGGGGATACTTCTTGCTCACTATATGTGTGGATGAGTTAAATTGGCAACGAAGATTACTCTGAGCATCCAACCTCAAGTTTAGAGGTGGTGAGAGAACATAGGAGTCTTCTAGAAAACTTGAAAACTCTCCCCTCCATGTCATCCTATGTCAACATCCTAGAGCCTTCTTATTTAGATTAATACCTTTATGGGTACCTTGAGGATGCTTTGCTGAAGAATTCATTTCACTGCAATTCAAATCAATTCTAGCATAGAGATGACTTCACCAAGTCACCAAATTTTATTCCTCTTCATCAGTCTTGGCAGGTTCAACCTATCTGCCTATTCTATCCCTGCATGGTGGACCCCTTCGGCAAGACACATGTAAAATTTGTCCCAAAACTTAGGAAATAGGATCCTAGTGTCGGTATCATGGAACAACCACCCCTATCTCTTATTACTTTTTTTCTCTTATTGTCAAAATCTATTCTACTTTTCATGTTCTTTCTTAGATAGTTTCTTTCCTCAAACTTCTTTTTTTTTGGAGTAAGGTAAATATATTCTAAAAGAGGTGTATAGTAGACTATACGAACAAAGCAAGGCACCCTTAAGCGGGTCCTAGAAACAAAAGCGTACAAGGGGATCTAATTACAAAAACCCCAGTATAGACAAGTGTTGGCACTAAGTCTGTGCAAAATCTCAGGCCTGGTCTTGATAATCCAGTGTAAATCTTTAGCTAGGGAGTCTAATAGGCAGTTAAGGCTCCGTTCTTTGTGGTCGTGTACTCTTTTGTTTCTCTCAAACCAAATGGAGTGGATGACGCCTGTGATGCTGAGGGAAGCAAAGCTGCAAAGATGCTTACTGTGGGGGAATCTAGCGATAGCCCACAGAAGAGCATCAGTAATGTTGTTGGGTACATTCGGACCCCACTCATTCCTTAGGCAGACAACTTTCCACATTTGTGAAGTCCACTTGCACTCAAAGAATAGGTGATGAGAGGACTCCACATCCCGTTTGCAGAACAGGCAACGGCTATCAGAGTTGTAACCCCAACTAGCCATTCTATCCAGGGTAGGAAGTCTGTCAAGGATAGCTCTATAGCAGTGGACACTCCACTTGGGATGGTGAGTATTCCCCCAGATCAGGCGGGTCCAAATGGGGCTAGTAGTGGTATTGATCAATGGAGCTTGGCTAAGGGAGCGCCAAGTACATGTGCATCAACACTATACTGAAGATTGTGGTTTTCAACATAAATGCACATGCTTTTCCACGTCCGGGAAGCTCTAGAGGAGCGGTCAAAACTGAAGTTGTTCCCATACCTCTCTTTCATCCAGATGGTCCAAGCATTATTCGGGTTGTTGATGAATCTGTCCACCCTCTTCTTAGTGCTAATGAGCATTAACTCATCCATGTCTTTGATCTGCAGCCCTCCTTCCGAGTAAGGTTTGGCAATCTGATGCCACACGATACTGTGGCTGCGCCCCACCCAGATGAAGTTGGCCACAACGGAACGCATAGCGTGGAGAGAAGTAGCTGGGATAACCCCCATACCGGTCCAGAACCTGATCATAGCCAGCAAAACCGACCTGACTAGAACCAAACGACCAGCCAGGGAGATCCGCAGACCACTCCAGGAAGCAACTTTATCACGAAGACGGTCGATGCAGATGTTAAGGTCTTTGGAAGTACATCGCCCCGCCGAGAGAGGGAACCCTAAGTACTTAGAAGGGAGGGTCCCTAACTCCATACCCGCAACAGCTTTAAGCCTCCCTCTCCTTGTGTCACAAGACCTAGAGAGGAAGACCTGTGATTTAATAGCACAAATGTACAACCCAGACATCAGCCCGAAGGAGCAAATCACCATTTTGAAGTCTTTCAGTCTTTTGGCATTGCCGGCGGAGAATAATAACACATCATCTGCGAAGATGATGTGAGAAAGAACTTTGGTGCCTTTGACCTTGAAGGGTTTAATGAGGTTCCTGGCTTCAGCTTTGTTTAGCATCGTGGTGAGACCCTCCATGGCAATAGTGAACAGTAGAGGAGATAGGGGATCCCCCTGCCGTAGGCCATTGGACGACTTGAAAAGGCCCACAGGAATCCCATTGATGAGAATGGAGAAGGAGCAGGTCATGACACATTGCTTGATGATGTTAATCCATTGTTGATCGAAGCCCAAGGCAACCATAATTCTCCAGAGATAATCCCAATTGACGTGGTCAAAGGCCTTGCTAATGTCAATCTTCTTGCAGACCTTGTTAGTTGAGGAATTGGTATTGAATTCGCTAAGGAATTCACCACTGAGAAGGGCACAATCTGACATATTCCTACCAGGGACAAAGGCATTTTGGTTGGGGGATATGATGAGAGGAAGGACAGCCTTCAGTCTCCCAACCAACAATTTAGCGATCGCCTTGTAGAGAACGGAGCAGCAGGCGATGGGGCGGTAGTCCCTGATCTCACTGGCATTGTTATGCTTCGGGATTAGTTTAATGAAAGCGTGGTTGACAGCTCTCACCATGGAGCCCCCATGGAGAAACCATCTGATAGCAGCACAGAAGTCTTCATGGATAACTGGCCACATTCTTTGGAAGAAGAGGCTGTTGAAGCCATCAGGACCAGGGGACTTGGAGGGGTTAATGGAGAAGACTGCATGTTTTATCTCTTCATCGGATGCTTCTTTTAACAGGTCAGAATTTAAAGCACCCATCATCTTGTGCTGGGGTAGATATTCTTCACTGTGAGGGCTGGTGTGCTCGTTGTTGTACAAGTTGGTGAAGAATTGAATTGCCTTGGAGGCAATCTCGTCTTTATGGTTCAACGTCTGTCCGTTGTCATCAATGAGCTCATAGACAGTGTCCTTCATCTCTCTTTTATTAATAGCAACATGGTAGATTTTGGAGTTACGATCACCATCCGCAATCCATCTCATCTTGCTTCTCTACCAGAGGAAGAGCTCCTCAGCTTTCTCCAGGTTCTTAACTCTTACCTCGCTTCTTCTCTCATTCTCTATGGCTTCAGCGTCCAGGGGGTGTAGTCTCAGGCTTTGGGTGGCTTCATTGTAGTCCTTGATGGCAGCACGAAGGAGGTTGGGGAGATTGACTCGTTCTTTAGACCAAGCCTTCAACCTAAGCTTAGTGTGTTGAAGCTTCTTCAGGACCCGGAACAGTGGGTTACCTTTAATCTACACCTGCCAGCAATCAGATATCAGATCTTTGAAGCCAGTCCAGTCGCACCAGAGGTTGAGGAATCTGAAGGGGCGGGGAGCGTGGGAAGAGTGGTTGATCAACACTTTCATCCAAGCGTGATCGCTGAAGTGATGGGCGCCCAGCTTAATGGCGACATTGGGAAGGATGCTCATCCAGGCATTGTTGCAAATCCTCTATCCAAGTAGCTTGCAATCCGTCCAGAGGGATCCTGATTGTTGGACCAAGTAGTTAATCCACCTACGGTGTTGATCTGGTGCATCCCGGCTATGTCAAGCGAGCTATTGAATTTGTTGATGATTCTTTCTGGAACTCTTCTACCCCCAAATTTTTCGGAAGCGTTCCTTATATTGTTGAAGTCGCCCAACACCAGCCAGGGGATTTCATCCTGCGCGGTGGCCTCCAGGACCGGCCAGAGCCGATCCCTATCGACTTCCAGGTTCTCCCCATACACCGCCGAGAGGATGAACGAGAAACCACCATGGTTGATCGCGCCGATAGTCATGATTTGGTCAGTTGAGCTGATCAAATCGATATGCCAGTGATGTGTATCCCAACCCACCACAATACGGCCACCCTCAGCTTTATTAAGGTTAGACAGGCAACCCCAGTGGACAGGGAAGATGGAGCTAACCCTGTCCGCAATTTTCCTCTTGATTCTTATCTCCAAGCAGCAGACAATATCGACTTGGATCCTTGAGAGAATGCATCTCAACCTTGTTTGAGAAGCAGGTAGAGAGACACCTCTCACGTTCCACGCTAAGATGGACATTAACTTTTTGTTTTTGCATAACCCCCCCCCAACTCCATTGGTTTTAGGTCTGCTCTTGGTCTTTGCAGCAACGCTTCTGGTTTGTTTGGGGCTACGACTGCGGGAGACGCTCTCATCAGTTGGTAGATCTCCCTCCTCCAACTGGTCTAGGATGGCAAACTGGTTCGAGGCACCCACAACCTGATCAGCGGCGATGTCACCAACAACCAGAGCCCCTGAGGCGGGGTCGGCACGTCTAGACACCCAACGGAGCCACAAGGGACAGCAACCGCCCCAGGAATAGCTGAGGAGGTGGGGATGTCATCAACTAAGACGACCGAGCCTATGTCCTCAGGAACCGTAGCTTTCCCTTTGTCTGCCGCTTGCAACTTCTTGACTCTTATCTGAAGCTGAGCCTGCTCCCGCCGGTTGATGGAGCTCTTGCTAGTCGCTCTTCTCGAAGTATTAGATCTCCTTTTCAGAGGTCTTCTCGTGTCGGGAGGAATGATTGGGGGGAAGGTAACGGCGTCAGGCAACGAGCCCCAGGACAACACCCATTGCTGTGACCAAAATCCTTACACGAATCGCAGCGATCCGACAAGGCCTCGTAACGGACCTTCACCTCCCATTCCCCCCATCAGGCAGTTCAACCATAATTTCAGGCAGTGGATCTTCCTCTGCAGAGATGTCCACACAGAAGCGAGCACAGCCAAGCAGTGACCCATCGACCCTTCTTTCGATCGCGTGAGGTTCACCGATGGCATGAGCTATGACACTGATGGCCCGCGCAGACCAATGCTTCCCCACGTCAGGGAGGGAAACCCAGATGGGGGCAGTTTTCAGGGCAGACCATCTGATATCTGCGTCGGGCATCCAACGCCTGACCAGGACAAGCTGATCATCAAAGAACCATGGTCCTTTGTTCAAAGCCACCTTGATGTCCAGCTCATTCGCAAAGCGAGCCAGAAACAAGCCGTCAGAGAGAGAGAACATATCCAGCTCGCCCCTTGGCCTCCATGTACACTGCATCCAACCTTTGAGCTACAAGCCGTTAGCAGAAGTGCCAACGATTTGGACGATATTCGAGTATTTGTGGTAGTCATCCATTTCCTCCATAATAGGCTTCGAGAATCTGGTCCATTTCTGGGGGTCGCCTTCCTTGTGGAAGGCAATCTTTGGGTCGGCAGCGACGACCCCCCTGACGCGCATGGGAGGCCCCTCCACGGTTTTTGCCCAGTCTTTGGCGATGGTGATGTCGGAGCTAGGGGCGCTCCATGGATCCACCGGAGGGGTAGCGGCCTCAGGGCCCAACGCAGCGGAGCCGGAAGGGGGGGAGGCAGCCAAAGCCGGAGGCGGCCCCGTCACCCCCGCCATAGCCCCCAAAACGCTTAAGCCCTAGAGATGGAGCGGAGCAGGTGGAGGTTAGAGAGAGAAGTCAACGCTCCACACTTTCACTCATTCCTCAAACTTCTTAAATATATCCTTGTATACATGGATCATTCTAGGACTTTGAAAGATTTCTTTCCCATACATCCACGCATTCCTTACCTACTATCCCAAGTTTAGGTCTTACTTGAGGAAAAACAAAGTTTTAAGCTTGGGGTAGTAGGGTATTTTCCCTTTTATCTCTTCATTTTTCTTGCATGCATGTTTACTTCCTTGTTCCTACCTTTTGATGTAAATTTTCAACTTTAGCTTTTCAACATAGCTTTATTGCTTAATAAGCTCTTGTTGTATTCCTAACTTGGTATTTGGATTAGTCCTGCGATTTTCGACGGCGAGGATGCTGAGGGGGACAAAGGATCATGGTTGGTAATTCCAGAAGAATCCTATTATTTGACACCACCGGCGGAGAAAAGGCTAATTATCAAAGAACAACAACCATTGTTACAACAATTTCCATCAGCGAGCACAATTTATTTTCCTTCTAGTTTTGACCAGAACTCAATACACAAACCCTATTTATACCTATGTAAGTCCAAAAAATGTTAAGGAAGTTGTTTTCTAAAATACAAGAAACCAGTCACTAAAATCTTGTTTAGGAACTTCAATTCCATACTTTTTAATCCAGTTACGGCAAATCAATCAGATCCTGAGAAAACTAAGAACATTCTAACCAAGAAAGATTTTAATCAGGAGCTTTAGTTTAATAATTGGAATATGCAAAATTTTTGCAACAATTACCTATCCCATCCTGTCCCAAAGGGAAAGTCAAATTGCTACAAAGATTCTACTTGTGAACAGATTGTGCGTATTATAAATTGAATCTGCAACTTGTAAGCTTACACATGGTATTGATGAAAAACCAAAAATAGTTGACGATAGGTATCTTTTATTAAAAACAAACTAAAGTGAATGACAAAAGATAGCTTCTACACAGAATACATTATGAACAAGCTTTTCTACTATAGATTGCACATATGTTTTATACTTTTCCTAAGCTAACAACAATTCTATCCATTTGTTCCTTGTAATGTGAAAAAATCCAATATATGTAATATTATTTTCCTAAGCATATTTGGTAGCCAGAATTTCTCCTTCTATACCTCTGTCCCCAAAATCACATGGAACTAGAATACCATCAACTTTATGATAAAATAAAATGAATAAGAGTTATATATCCACCATCCCAAGAAACATAAATAAATAGATGTAAACGATCATATATCAGAAATCAATCAGTTTAATTTGTTTAAAATCTCCAATTTGAATGTGTGAAGGATTATTCCATCTTGATCTGACATAGGTAAGAATCTGATAGGGATGTATATTTACCAACCATCATTTTTACTTGTAATTAAAAGATACATTAGATCATATCGACAACAAATCCAACATGCACATAGTATAAGGTTGGACGAAGATGATTTCAACATTCAAACTCAAAAGAGAATGGATGGTATTCCTTCATCCCATAGCTAACAGAACCCTAATGGCATGGGTAGCAAACTTCTACAATAAAGCTCTGATGGAACTCAACTCACTAATTAAGATGTCGGAAGACACCGAATCTATGGATACAGACTCTGTAGATCAACTCTTTGTCATTGAGAAGCATCAACCAAAATAAGGAACAATCGCAAATCCGATAGAGATGACCTCAATACCAACATCACCTACACCTATAGATGAGGAGGATACTGCTACATAAGAGATGTGTTGCAACTCTATAGCAGAAAGGTATGTAACTACAAACTCAATAGTCTATATATCCCTATCATCTCTCCTGAAAACCAAAACCTATTCTACCTAAACCCATTTTTTGAACAACCTGTACATACAAAAAAATTATTATTCAAATTTTCCTCCCTAGAAAATGTCTCTGTGACAGATCTTGCTATAGCATCATTTGAGTGGGATCATAATCCAAACACATGGACCCTAGTCTCCTTCAAATGAAAACCCCAATTTTGGGCACTACAATGTAGTAGATGCAATCGCATAGGACATTCTAAGTCCCGATGCAAAACACTCCCTCGATGCTTCATCTACAACCAGTTAGGACATCTTTCCTATAGGTTCCCTCACAATATATGCCCTTCCCAAGGACGTCGCATCCCACTTTACTTGAAAAAATGCACTTTACATGCAAAACATGTGATTACCGATAGATAACGTCACTCCACAAGTTTTGTCAAATATGTAAAGTATCCAAAACCCTATAAGCTCTCGACTGTTGATCCTAATCATTTCTCCTATCTTTACATCCCAGAACAAGATGTATCATCACCTCCTCCTTCACACGAACCCTCTAAACTTGTGCACTTTGACTTCCCCCATGCAAACCTCACGTTTCACCCACTATATATCCTGCACCCTCTATAGTTGTACCATTACAACCATCCAACCACACCAAAGCCCCCTACAACACATCCCCTTCACTATGGCTCCATCCATTCACCTGGAACAAGAATTCCCCATAGACCTACCTGCCAACTCCATGTGTCTCCTGAAAGTATTCATCGGTCGCAACATTCATGTATCCATCACCAAAAATATTGATAATAACACTGTCAATATCCTTGATGTTACCCAATACATTGCTCTTCTTCTCCTGGGACATACTGTCCTAAAACCTAAGATCATGTCACCTTCACAACTTCTTTACCCCATCACCTTTTCGAGCAAGTCATGGCCATCCCTTTTGGTACTAGCTTTGTGCAAGCTAATATTACCAAATGGACACCTGAACAAGGCTCCGCTCTTGCTAGATTTGGTGGATCGGGATGGGTCACCATTTCTGACCTTCCTCCACATTTATGGGAAGTGGAGATTTTTAGAGATATAACACATTCTATTGGATCCACACTCCAATTTTTCAACCATGACACTCTCCATCCTACTCAATACATTAAGGCTTTCTATGTCTTCTCTGTCAAACAAGCCATCACCTTACCAGCCTCTATTAAAATTAGGCTTGGAGAAAAGATCTATCAAATCAAACTCACTGTGGAGAACCCCACTACGGTTTCCACCACTTTCTCTGACATTGGGAATCACACCCCATCTTGGTTCTTCTCGGCTAACTCCAAAAAAACCTATGCAGCGACACGTAAGCAAAATGATAGAAATATGGTATGGGAGAGGAAAAATACTACAACCCTTTCATAGACTGACACAAACCAATCTACTAAAAACAAGAGACCTAGAACATCTTCACCATCCGTGGACAACAATGGCCATGCACAATCCATGACTCCTTCAAACCCTTCCCTTTCCATAACACCACAGATAACACCACCAGCATAGACTCTGATACTATTTAGAAACTTAAAACTGCTATCATTGAAGAATTAGATCTTCTCAGAGTCCATAGCAGAAGAGCAAGGGGAAGGCACATGTCATGGTCTCAACCATCAACTCGCCTTCAACAACACCAGAGGGCTTAACCAAGAAGAACTACTTCACCACTGAAGAACTAGGTACATCCTCTGCATGATAAAACAACACTATGCATAATACTTTTCAGTTGTTTTCTGAATCAACTACTATATCTGAATGCGACAACCACAAGGATAATATAGAAGATATTGCATTGTGACCATACATACAAACCTTCTCAAATTTTGTAGAAAAGCTAGGTATTACATTTGATAATGAGGTAGTAGCTCATAATGCATTAGATGACATAGAGAGGTTCATGCACTGGAGAAACCACACACAGATTCATAACACCACATTAGAAAACCTTCTTATCAATTGAGCATAGACGTCTGACGTCATCAGTTTTGAAATCACTTGCACTGATGAAGATCACATCCTGAAACGTCTATGGTGCATCAAACCTAAATAGGAGAAAACATATCAGACGACACATTTATTACAACAATATTAACATTATCACAATTTAGGAAACTAAAACATCTCTTACCCCAGTCACATTAAAAATAATAGGGGTAAGTGCATCAACTCTTGGTACCAAATCTCATCGGTAGGTTTCAAAGGAGGTATAGCTATAGGCATTAATAAAAACATGTTCACCATCACACAGTCTGAGATCCTGAACTAGTCCATCACACTTCATATCGCAAACATGACTGATGCACTTGAATAGTGCTTCACGGGTGTTTATGGTGAACCCAACTCTCATGGGTGTTCATGGTGAACCCATCTCAAACAAAACCCTATTCCTTAGAAGAAATAGAACATTTCTTTAGGAGGTATGCTAGCAAACCATGGCTCTTGGGAGGGGACTTTAATCTCATCACCCAACATATTGATAGAGTTAATATCACCCGCTACATTGGCAATATGCATACATTTGATAAATTTTTTAGCCAACTCCTTATCCAACACAACATGATTGACATCCCTCCCTCTACTACAAATTACACCTGGAATCGAAATCACTCATGGGCCAGGATTGATCACTTCATTTGCACGCCATCATGGGAAGATCTATACCCCCACTCCTTTGTATATATTACACATAGACATATATCTGACCACTTCCCTATCATTATCGATACTAAACCTATCAAATTGGGCCACAAACCATTTCATTTTGAAAACTTCTGGCTACTTGACCCAAACTGCCTGGAACTATGCAAACAAATTTGGTCAACCTCACATACTTCCACTTCTGAACCAAGTTACCATATACACAATAATACCAAAAGAATTAGGACTACTCTCAAGCCCTAGTGAAAATAGAAGTATGGTAACATCATACATGAACTAGCGGATCTTGAACAACAACACATTTTTGTAGATAGTGACCCTATAGCCCTGCCCTCATCCTCAGCATAAAAGCAGAGATAGATTACATCCCAAATTGCATTGATATTATTTGGAAACAATGAGCAAAAATAAGATGGGCTTCAAAAGGAGATAAAAACACAAAATACTTCCACAAAAGTTGCAACAACAATGATCCAAAAAAATATACCCAAACTAAACATTAGAGGCACCATCACCTCCAATGAACACATGATCATCCAACATATAGTCCAAAACTTTGAGAATATCTTCAACACGAGACATGAACCTACAGTTCTTAACTCCATCAATAGGAAATACATTTGCACCAAAACCATACCTTCCCCCAACAACACCATCAGATTCTTTTCCATAGAGGAACTGAATGATTCCATCTCTTCTCTAGATAGGAACAAATCACTAGGGCCTAGCGGGCTAAACATCAAATTCTACCTAGCTAATTGGAACCATATCAAAGGGGACTTTATGCTTCTTCTCTGATCCTTCCAAGATAGCGATGGTAACCAAAAACACATTAAAACCCTCAACCACACTAACATAGACCTCATTAAAAAAGTAAACCACCCTGATTTGATCACACAATTCTGACCCATCAGTCTCATCAACACATCTTACAAAATCATTACAAAAATCCTCAGCAATCGCATCAAACCACAATTAGAGGAAGTGATTACGCACAATCAAAATGCATTCCTCAAGCATCACAACATCCATGGTTCCTTCATCATTGTTAATGAAACCCTTCATCTCTGTTACAAAAACAAAACTCCAGTTATTGTGATCAAACTGGATTTCGAAAAAGCATTTGACTACGTGAACTGGAACTATCTTCTCCATACTATGGCTGGCTATGGTTTTCTAAACAAATGGATTAATTGGATTCACACTTGTATATCCACCAACAACTTATACACCATCATCAATGGCACAACATTTGGATACTTCCACAACAGAGTCTCAGGCAAGGGGACCCACTCCCCATATCTCTTTATCATGATCACATCAATCCTTACTAACATGATCAAACTAGGTACCACACATGGTCTCATTGCTTCACCCGTTGATGACGACACCATCATTAACACTATAGGAATCATTGGTCTCTTCTCATACATCTCAGGTCTTGGAATTCAGCTCAGTAAATCATCCATAATCAGCATCAACACCCCCACTAAAGCCATTAATAGATACAAATCTCTTCTTAAATGCAAGATTGAGAACTTTCCAATTTTGTATCTTGGCCCGCCCATCTCCCCCCACCCCACAGAACACAGTCTGTGGATCCCTATCATTGATAAAATGAAACACAAACTAAATTCTTGGACCAAAAATTTCCTTAACCTTGAAGGACGACTCACCCTTCTTAACAGTGTCATTACGTCCATCACCACACACTATCTCAGCTGCATTCCCTTACCTGCCAAATCCTTGAAATTGATTGACTCCATCAGAAGGAAGTTTTTATGGAACCATTTCAACAACAATCATGAAAGAAGAAGATGCATTTAGTTAACTGGGACACCATATAGGCTCCGATCCAATATGGGTGATGGGGTATCAATAACATTAAAGTTCATGTTGTATGTCTAATTACTAAGATCATCAGTCCTCACCTCCAACACAAATAAAATATGGAAGCAGCTTATTTCCAAAAATACTACAAGAATTCCACCCCATGGAACAAAACTAGAAGGTACATATCCTCACCAATCTGGAGATTCACAAAAATTTAGATGTCATTACAAACCTGATAAACTCTCCTTCTCATGCCTTCATGAACATTAATTTTTGGACTGACCCTTGGCACCATAACAACACCATTCAAAACCTTATCTACAAATTCCACATACTGAAAACTCTGAGAGGTATCAACACTACTAAAGCCTTACAACTTATGTCTATCCATAGACAAAACTCTCTTAAAGTACACCTTACACACTAACTCACATTAGATTCTATACATGACATCATACATAACCTAGAATATGACACGACCACTAGGATCTCATGGAAATGGGGGCCCACATATACACCAAAGAGAGCCTACCTCCACCATACTTATAGAGGGCACATTTCTGAGTTGACTACAATCTGGAAAATGAACTGGCCACAAGAATATAAGATTCTCTTCTGGCTAATAACAAAAAACAAGATTCTAATAGATCATCATCTCAGCAAACGTGGTTTTCAAGGACCTACTAGATGTTATCTATGTCATACAGCTGAAGAAACAACACACCATCTCTTCACTACATGCCCTTATATAACATACTTCTTACACAAATACTTCTCTCCAAACTCACTCATAAACTTCATCTATTCACCAAACCAAATGAAAAACATTCACCCCACAAACACAAACAATACCACACTCGACCTGATAATTGCCATTTTTGGAACACATGGATTGAGAGAAACTTAAGAAAACATCATAATATTGCTCGTATGCTACCACAAATTCAGAGAGAGATTGAACACTCCTTATATATTATCTTACATTGCAGGACTGACATCCACATCAACACATGTTATGGGAGATGAAGAGGACCAGGTGGTTGTCATCGGAGACCACAACGACGAAGATTGTTACACCTTAGAGGAAATCATGGAAGACGACACAGGCTTCTAAGCATGACACTGGCATTCTAGACTAAGATCGGAATTTTATTTCTAGTATTAGTTTTATTGCATTTTGAGGCTCATTTTTAAGGAATGCATGTTGGCTAAATGGACATCATTTAATCCCTTTGTTTTGATAATGACAAACATTTCATTCTTGTGGATCTAACATGCTACTTGAGTGTTGCAGGAACAAGGTGGATGACAAAGATTTGGGAAATCTATTTGCTTGAATTATTGTTAGTTCATGATTGTAAATCAAATGTAAAAACTTGTACAAGTATATAATGTACAAGTACTTAGATATCATGTAAATCAAGCGTTAGATCTGCCCTAGCCAAATCACAACACTTAGATAAGTCATCCCCTTCAATAGTGTCACAATTGCACACTCATACACTTAGCCTTTAGTTTAAAACATTAAAAATAGGGTTATTCTCGGTCGACAAAATCCTCGACCGAGACACTCCCGGTCGACAATCTCCTCGACCGAGAATGACCCAGGTAGCCGTTAGACACAGCAGACAAGGTAGTTGGCAGTTGGAGAAGAACCTTATATACACTTGCTCCAGATAGTCCCTCGGTCGACAAGTCCTCGACCGAGATGGACTCTCGGTCGACAAGTCTTCGACCGAGAAGTGTTCTGTCTGCAATTTTTAGAGTTAATTAACTAGCCGTTGCTAAAGCAACTAATGTGTACCTAACGGCTAGTTAAGCACTTAGAACCCCCTAGAAAGTGTCTAGAACGTCCTTAATCACTTGTAGCTCATTCCTATAAATAGGACAAGCCTTAGGACACCCTAACACACACTTGTGCAATACTTGAGCTTACATACTTGCAATCGGCAATCTGTTTTGAGCAATTGAGCAACACTAGCATTGGCTACTCATTTCCCTTGCTCCAAATTCGTGTCCTATAGGCTAGCATCTCCTATCCACTAAACCTACACTTCAATACTTATTGGTTAGGAGATCAATACGCTTGATATAGGCAAATCAAGCCTTGTGCTTAAAAGTGGTAATTGTAATTTCCATTTCCTTTCTTGTTCTTTCTTATTGCTTGTACTCTCATTGCTACTCCTAGGGTTGGAGACTGTGGATTGGAGAGGGTTTGATCTTCTTGGTGAAGAAGGATGTCTTTGGACTACTTCTAGAAGGCTGTTGCAACGAGAAGCTACTTCAAGAGGAAGACTACTTCAAGGGGGAGCTTGAAGTTACTTCAAGAAGGCTGCTTCAAGGTTGGTGCAACTACTTCAAGGTGAAGGCTGTCCAAAGGGTGTAGAAAGTATTGTAATTTTATGTAAATTCCTTAATAGGTAATAAAATTTAATACTTTCAAAATCTCAGTTGGGTAAGCAACCGGGTAGTGGATTGACTGCCTTAGTATTTGCTAAGGTTGGAACCACTCTAAACACCTTGTCTCCTTCTTATTATTTCAATTGTGGTTGTTTGAGTTAAAATTATTTTAATATATCCATAAAACCCTATTCACCCCCCTCTAGTGGTTTTTCAATTGGTATCAGAGCAGGGCTTCAAGGAACTCTAACAAAGTCTTGAAGAATAGGTGACGGGTTGCTCAACAACCTCAACTTGGAAGGAACACTCATGGCTATGCCTCCAGCTTTTGATGGTACTAACTACACCTACTGGAAAAGGAGGATGCAATTTTACTTCCAAGGAATCAGTTGGGACTTATGGAGGATGGTGTCAACTCCTTATGAACTTCCTCAAACGGAGTATGCAGTTTGGGATGCTAATACGGTAAAGTCTGCCCAAATGAATGCAAAGGCTGTAAGTATACTTTATTGTTCAATTTCCTTTGGTGAATTTAATAGAATATCAAATTGTGAAACGGCTTATGAAATATGGCATAGACTTTCTATAACATATGAAGGAACTGTTCAAGTTAAAAATTCTAAAATAGGAATGCTTAAACAGAAATTTGAACAATTTTGTATGGATCAAAATGAATCTATTAGTGAGATGTATGCAAAATTTTCTTCTATTGTAAATGGTTTGAATTCTTTAGGCAAAGTGATTAGTGAGGAAGATCAGGTGTCAAAGATTCTTAAATCTCTTCCTCCCAAGTACAAGCCCAAAGTGACTGCCATTGAAGAAGCAAATGACCTCACCCGACTATGGATGGAGAACTCATTGGAAATCTAGAAGCACATGAGGCAACATTAGAGGAAGAGGAACGACGAGAGCATGAATTGAAACAAGGAAGAAAGAAAGATGTGGCTCTAAAAGCTTCAAAAATCATCACCCAAGAAAGTGATGAAACAAGTGAAGAAGAAGGAGAAGAAACTCTAATTGTTAATGGTAAGAAATATAGAAGATTTAGATCTAACAAAATTGCTAGTTCTTCTTCTTCCCCTCCTAGATGTTTTGAATGTGGAAAGAAAGGACATCTCAAGAATGAATGTCCTAAAGCAAAGAAAGGAAAGAAAAGCCCACACAAAAAGAACGGAGAAAAAGCTTATAAAGCTGCGTGGGATGAGTCAAGTGAGAGTGAAAGTGGAGAAGAGAAGGTGGAATATCTCATGTCAAAAGAAGATGATGACGATTCCCAAGAGGTAAGCCTTCTTGATTTTCCTAAAGAAGATTTAATTACTAGTCTACAAGAAACTCATGACAAATATGTTGACTGCAAAAAGAAACTAAAGAAGGTCACCAAAACAAATGAGGAATTATATGCTATATTAAATGATCTTTCTTCTGAAAAGAACAATATTGATGTTGAAAATTTGTCTTTAAAAACATCTTTAAATGATTGCAACATAAAGTTACTTACTCTAGAAATGAATCATGATCTTCTTTCTCAAGAAAAGGTTGATTTGCTTGCTAAACTAAACAATTTTTAGACCCAACCTATTCTATGTAACCATCTAGATTATGATAATGTTGTTAAAGAAAGAAACTCTCTATTATCTGATTTAGAACAAGCAAGGATATATATAAATAAAAATATGGATGAGATTGCTAAGCTACAAAGAGAAATAAATGGCTTAAAGGGAAATGACATTCTTGATAATATTCTAAAAATTTCCTCTAGTTACAATGGAAGAAGAGGATTAGGATATGATCCAAAAAGAAAACTCTATCAACCCAAACTATCAACCCAAAAGAGCTAAAGCATCCAAGACTAAGATTATGCTTGTACCTAAGAACACAACTCCTAGAAAGAGAAATGAAATTGACTCTATTTCTTGTCATTTTTGTCTACGTCTTGGACATTACTCTTTTTCCTGCCCTTATAAGAAGAGGGATTCTGAGTTAGTTTGGGTTCCCAAACCTCAAACTTAGAAGAATTGAATGTAATTTAGTTGAGATATGATCTAATGCTTATTCTTGAAAATCATAATGTCCTATCTCAACTAAACAAATAGTTTCATGTATTGTGTTAATTTCAGAACTGATATAAATAAATTACTGAAACAGAAACATATTCGGTGGACAAATAGTTCGACCGAGATACTCTCAGTCGAGAACAACTTCGACCGAGCGAGTGCCTGTGACAAACCAAAATCTGCAGCAAAAATCTTAGTAGAACATCAACTATTCTGGTCGAGAACTGATCGATCGAAGCTAAAACCGATCGAAAAATAGTCGACCGAATAGACTTCTACTTCTATTCAATTTAATATGTAAAACAACAACTTTCTCGATCGACAAATTGGTCGACCGAGACACATGTCGGTCGAACTTTTGTCGACCGAATAAAGTTTTGATCAGCTTTCTTTGTTAAAACATGTTCAGTTTGCAATTAAATGTACCTAACCATAACAGACCATCACATGGGTACCAAAGCCTACATTTTAATGCATGATTGGGTGGTCGACAGTGGATGTTCCAAACACATGACCAGAAACAAGGATGTATTTCAAACTTTTGAGGAAAAGAAGAGTGGAACAGTCACTTTTGGAGACAATGGTAAAGGTAAAATTGTTGGAATAGGTAACATAGGTACAAATCTTGAAATAAAAAATGTTTTACTTGTTGATGGCTTGCACCATAATTTAATAAGTGTTAGTCAATTATGTGATAGTGGATATGATGTTTTATTCAACAAAAATTGCTGCAAGTTACTAATAGAAAATACTACAAATGTTGTTTATGAAGGAAAAAGAGTTGGAAATCTTTATATTCTTAGACCTAACTCTATGCAATCTGTCGTTGGAAAATGCTTACTTGCAAATGAAAATTATTTACAACTATGGCATAGAAAATTAGGTCATGCTAGTTCACATGTTATCAAAAAGCTAGTTAAATATGATCTTGTTCGTGGTTTGCCTAATTTATCTTTTGATCAAACAGAAAATTGTGAACCATGTACTTTGGGTAAACAAACTAAAACCTCTTTTAAACCCAAAAATATACTTAGCACCTGTAGATCCCTAGAACTCATTCATATAGATTTATTTGGACCTATGCGGACACAATCTATTGGTGGCAAAAGATATTGTTTTGTTATTGTTGATGATTATAGTAGATATACATGGGTACACTTTCTCGCAAGCAAAGATGACACTATTCAAGTTTTTATTAAATTTTGTTCCAAGATTGAAAATCTATTACAAAACAAAATATGTACAATTAGGAGTGATCATGGTGGAGAATTTGAGAACCATTTATTTGAATAATTTTTCACATCTCAAGGCTATACTCACAATTTTGTTGCTCCACGCACTCCACAACAAAATGGTATAGTTGAAAGGAAAAATCGATCACTATAAGAAATGGCTAGGACTATGATGCTCGAACATAATACACCTAAAACATTTTGGGCTAAAGTGGTAAACAAGCTTGCTATGTGCTAAATAGAGTAACTGTTCATTCTTATTTGAAGATAACACCATATGAAATCATATATAATAAGAAACCTAGGGTTGACTATTTTCATACTTTCGGATCAACATGCTACATCTTAAACACAAAAGAGGATAGAGACAAGTTTGACTCTAAATCACATAAAGTTTTTTTCTTGGGATATTCCACCTCTAGCAAAGCATTTAGAGTTTACAACACTATTTCTATAAAAGTTGAGGAATCAATTCACATCTCTTTTCATGAAGAGACACAATCTGAAAACCTTGAAGTAATTGATCTCACTCATCAATTAGAAAATTTATCAATACCTAATGATAATGACAAAAACAGTACTAGTGATCACCAAGATGAGAACCAACATATTCCTAGACTCATTAAGGATCATCCTCAAGAATTGATCATTGGAAATTGGAAAGATAAAGTCAAAACCCATTCTTCCTTTAAAGATGTTGCAAATATGGCATTTATTTCTATAATTGAACCTAAGAAGGTGACTGAAGCTCTCAAAGATGACAATTGGATAATGGCAATGCAAGAAGAATTAAACCAATTCACTAAAAATGACGTATGGGATTTAGTTCCTAAACCACAAGATAAAACCATTATTGGAACTAAATGGGTTTTTAGAAATAAGTTAAATGAAGCAGGGGAAGTGGTAAGAAATAAAGCTAGGCTAGTAGCACAAGGATATAATCAACAAGAAGGGATAGACTTTGATGAAACATATGCACCAGTAGCAAGACTTGAAGCAATTAGAATGCTACTAGCTATAGCTGCACACAAAAACATCAAACTTTTTCAAACGGATGTAAAAAGTGCATTTCTCAATGGGATAATCAAAGAAGAAGTATATGTTGCCCAACCACCTGGTTTTGAAATACCAGAAAAAGGTGACTATGTATAAAAACTTAAGAAGGCACTTTATGGTTTAAAACAAGCACCTAGAAATTGGTATGAAAGGCTCAAGAACTATTTATTTGATAACGATTTTTCTATTGGAAATTTAGATTCTACTTTATTTTTCAAAACATATGCATCTGATTTTCTAGTTGTTCAAATATATGTTGATGACATTATCTTTGATGCTTCAAATGAATCATTATGCAAACAATTCAGTGATATTATGCAATAAGAATTTGAAATGAGCCTCATGGGTGAACTAAATTTCTTTCTTGGTTTTCAAATTAAACAAATGCCTGCTGGGATTTTTATAAGCTAAGAAAAGTACACTAATGAACTCTTAAAACGTTTTGGGATGGACCAGTGCAAACATGCTACCACTCCAATGGCTACCTCTACTAAAATTGATAAGGATGAAAATGGGGAACCTATTGATGATTCCTTATATAGAGCCATGATTGGTAGTTTGCTTTACTTGACCGCTTCTAGACCGGACATCATGTTTTCAGTTGGTCTTTGTGCTCAATTTCAATCACAGCCTATGCATTCTCACTTTCAAGCTGTCAAACAAATTTTTCGATACTTAGCCGGCACCACATGTTATGGTTTATGGTATCCTAAAGGACAATCCTTGGATTTTAAAGCTTATACTGATGCCAACTACGCTGGTTGTCAACTTGATCGCAAGAGCACTAGTGGTAGTTGTTTCTTGTTAGGAAGAGCCTTAGTATCTTGGTTTAGCAAGAAACAAAATACGGTTGCCCTCTCTACAACTGAAGTTGAATATATGGCAGCCGGATCTTGTTGTGCTCAAGTGCTCTATATGCAACAAGTGTTAAACGATTATGGCTTTACTTTTTCATCCACGCCTATCTTTTGTGACAACACAAGCGCTATAAACTTAGCACATAATCCCATCCTACACAACCGAGCTAAACATATTGAAATTCGTCATCATTTTTTAAGGGATCATATATCTCTAAGAATCATGTATCTCTTCATCACATTGATACGGAAAATCAATTGGCTGATATTTTCACAAAACTGCTTCCACTAGACCAATTTAACAAAATAAGGAAGCAACTACTCATCACTCCCTTAGAAGATGTTTTCTTTGATATTTGTGCCTCTTAAAAATGGTTTTAATCATATTTTTGGCTTTCAAATGGACATCTTTTTCGAAAGATTTGATGGCTATCTTTTATGGGGGATATCAAATTAAGGGGGAGTTTTTCTATTTTTAATGGATATCTTTTTGAAATGACAAAGGGGGAGAAATAAATTTAAATCTTAAAATGGTAACTTTGAAAAACTCAAATCAATGAGTTTCATAATCTCTTGGCTTTACATTAAAAGTTGCTATATTTCCTAAAGAATTGGATCTTATGTTCCATACTTCTTTGTGAATAATTAGCACACATTTCATAAACAAGAGAAGAAATTCACAAAGTAAATCTCAGGTATGAAACTCAACTCATTTTAAAGACAAGTTGATTTATATTTTGGAAATGTCTGTCATCTTCAAAAAGGGGGAGATTGTTGGCTAAATTGACATCATTTAATCCCTTTGTTTTGATAATGACAAACATTTCATTCTTGTGGATATAATGTGCTAATTGAGTGTTGCAGGAACAAGGTGGATGACAACGATTTGGGAAATCTATTTGCTTGGATTATTGTTATTTCATGATTGTAAATCAAATGTAAAAACTTGTACAAGTATATAATGTATAGGTACTTAGATATCATGTAAATCAAGCGTTAGATCTTCCCTAGACAAATCACAACACTTAGATAAGTCATCCCCTTCAATAGTGTCACAATTGCACACTCATACACTTAGCCTTTAGTTTAAAACATTAAAAATATGGTTATTCTCGGTCGACAAAATCCTCAATCGAGACACTCTCGGTCGACGATCTCCTCGACCGAGAATGACCTAGGTAGCCGTTAGACACAGTAGACAAGGTAGTTGGCAGTTGGAGAAGAATGTTATATACACTTGCTCCAGACAGTCCCTCGGTCGACAAGTCCTCGACCGAGATGGACTCTCGGTCGACAAGTCTTCGACCGAGAAGTGTTCTGTCTGCAATTTTCAGAGTTAATTAACTAGCCCTTGCTAAAGCAACAAATGTGTACCTAACGACTAGTTAAGCACTTAGAACCCCCTAGAAAGTGTCTAGAACGTCCTTAAGCACTTGTAGGTCATTCCTATAAATAGGACAAGCCTTAAGACACCCTAACACTCACTTGTGCAATACTTGAGATTACATACTTGTAATTGGCAATCTGTTTTGAGCAATTGAGCAACACTAGCATTGGCTACTCATTTCCCTTGCTCCAAATTCGTGTCCTATAGGCTAGCATCTCCTATCCACTAAATCTACACTTCAATACTCATTGGTTATAAGATCAATACGCTTGATATAGGCAAATCAAGCCTTGTGCTTAAAAGTGGTAATTGTAATTTCCATTTCCTTTCTTGTTCTTTCTTATTGCTTGTACTCTCCTTGCTACTCCTAGGGTTGGAGGCTGCGGATTAGAGAGGGTTTGATCTTCTTGGTGAAGAAGGAGGTCTTTGGACTACTTCTAGAAGGCTGTTGCAACGGGAAGCTACTTCAAGAGGAAGGCTACTTCAAGGGGGAGCTTGAAGTTACTTCAAGAAGGCTGCTTTAAGGTTGGTGCAACTACTTCAAGGTGAAGGCTGTCCAAAGGGTGTAGAAAGTATTGTAATTTTATGTAAATTCCTTGAGATGAAATAAAATTTAATACTTTCAAAATCCTGGTTGGGTAAGCAACCGGGTAGTGGATTGACTACCTTAGTATTTGCTAAGGTTGGAACCACTCTAAACACCTTGTCTCCTTCTTATTATTTCAATTGTGGTTGTTTGAGTTAAAATTATTTTAATATATACATAAAACCCTATCCACCCCCCTCTAGTGGTTTTTCAGTGCCTCCCCCCCAGAACTTAGCATCTTAGTTTTTTATCATGTTTTCTTTTTACAACTGAATTTAGAGCACATCTTCAGGATGCTAATCCAAAGTGCAACTATATTTTTGGCACATGTTTATAGGTGTCTTTGTTTGTAAACATTTTATATATGAATGAACTACTTTATAAAAAAAGCATTAACCATGTTAGGAATTGCAAGCATGTATGCAACATAATTGAGGCGATAGTGAAATCACAAAAAATGTTGATTAAGCACAAAGTTACTTAGGCAGAGACACTGATGAGATGATTGTTGACCTCAAGACAGACAAGTCTGTGCATACATCAACTCTAGAATCACAATATGATTATGGAGATGATGACAACAGACTGATTCCACGAAGTGAAAATGTTTCCAATGAAAGTTACCCTTTTGCATGCATGACATCTAGCCACGAAGACTCATTTACATTGAAACTGTCATCCGGGGTTCACACATTTTCAGAGCATACAAATAAAATCTCTAACAATTACATCTTACCATGTCACAAAAATCTAAAATGAATTCAATTTATTTTACAGGTGCAAGTGACACAAATTGTGTTACCTTATCTGCTCTCAAAGGAAAATGTATATTATCCACAAAATTCCATACAATCTTCAGAAGGCAATGTCACTACAAAAATCTAATGTGAATGATGCAGTGATTGATAATAAAATATTATAGCAATGTTTCCCATTATACCCATATCATAAGACAACCTTTAATGGTCTCAACGTGTTGTGACAACACCTAAATAAGAAAAGAATTGATAGTGCTACTAGGTGCAACCATTACGACTGCCACCTGAAACTAATTTCATGAATAGTTAATACCAATAATTTTGTCCTTCTTGATGCCCATGAAAGAGATATTGACAATACCTTCAGTATACTGACCGGTATACTGATATCGATGACATCGCTCATCGGTTCACACAAACCTATTGTTGAGATTGCAAATATCAGTAAACCAATGGTATACCGCCAAATATCACCAAGTATCGACGAAATTTACTGGCATACCGATAGAAATACTGATTTTTTGCATGCTTGAGTCTGTTTCTATTGTTTGAGAGGAGAAAAGGGATCTCGACAACTAGGGCACAAATAAGTCTAATCTAAGGTATGCCTTTATGTTTTCTACCATTTCTCTCATTTACACTTCATCTATCTCAATTAAAATGTAAATTCATCCCAAAATGCCTTGAATTGACAAAGATCCCGCCATCTACTTTTTTATGCCTTCCTAATTGTATGTGTTCTTAGATCTACAACACTTTCTCATAATCTACATTATAATCATAATAATATAACTAAATAATCCATGAAGTATATGTATAATTTGTTATCATTTTTAGTAGTAAGATAATTAGTATACATATGTTCTTCTTACTAGTGTTTTTATCATACAAAAGAAGAAAATGTACTACTTCACAACACAACAAACAAATATTGTATAAAAGTATAGATTTTGTAATTTTCTAGTCTTATATTTGTTTTTATATGGTACTTGCTACATATATCCCACAACATGGACATGGTTGACATGGTAACTCCACTTTTATATTATCACATCCCCACGACATGCATATAGTGGGCATGGTAATAATGGCTTCTATACTTATCCTACTATTGTGCATAATCCATGGAGAAACTCACTACCGCATATCAAGATCCTCTACAACATACAACGACGGAGAAAAAGGTGTCACAATAGTTATAATGCCTAACTTCCTTGACAATCATGAAGTTAATTGTCAAAGTCACACATGAAGAAGAGAAATAGAAATCCTTGGTGTATATTTTCTTTTAAAATCTAATATGATGCAAATGGAGACAGTACTGTAAAATTCTAAAACATATCGTGTTTAATTACATAATACGAACGAGTATTTTACACTTATATAGTATTGTACATGACGTGTATGAGCAATACGTAACTTTATACCACCAACCTTACATAATGTACATGTCATGGGAGCAATATGTCAACCATATCAACTCAATATTGTATGGAGAATTAGTGTGTAACTCGACATACAACTAATATGAGTTAGTAAGTTACTATGCTATGCATGTGTTGCAAATTGGATATTATTGCATAAGTGTGTGTATTTATTGTTAATATATTTTATAATATTCAGCGGTTTATTCTATTTTGTAATTTATATATCATGTTCGACCTCTATGTAAATTCTCCAACTTCTCTTATTAATAAAAAGGGAGAAGGCACATTGCCTCTCCTAACGCTGCATTGCACACAGCATTGGGGAAACTCTATTTACATGGTATCAGAGCAGGTGACCTAACCCTACTCTCCCATAGCCGCTGCCACTGCTGCCGCTGACAGCCACCAGCCAGCACCGCCGGCAACCAGCAGGTGCCGACGATCACCAGTAGCCATCGGCTGCCTCAGGCCAATCGCGCCGCTGGCCCAAGGCGGGCATAGCAGCCACCGCCTGGGCAAGCGTAATAGCCACAGTCCGGAGCAGGTGTTTCACAACCCCTCTCTCTAGATCGTCAGGCCTTCGGTTGATCTAGTGGATTTCCGAATCCCAAATTGAAGGGTCTGTCGTTACGTAGGAAATACCTAATCACATCTCCTCCATGTGTGATTAGGGAACTTCTGCTTGGGGGTTTTGGATGTGTCAAATATGCATCTACTTCTTTGATGTGACGTGTATCTCTCCGTCACACAAATCTTCATGTGACGTGTATCAATCTGTCACTCTTCTTCTCATTGAATCATGAAGGACACCAAGGCATCTACCATCTATAGTGAGATGTCACCTATTCCCTCCATCAAGCTGAACAAGAAGAATTATCTCTTATGGATGAATGTTGTCCATTCAGTGTTGGAGTCACGAGTCAAGGCAAGACATGTTGATTATGATCCTCCTGCATCTACTGATAAAGGCTATGATGAATGGAAGCATCATAATAGTCTGGTGAAGACATGACTGTGAGGGAGCATGGAACCTGGGATTGCCTCTAGGTTCATGTTCCACACTACTGCCAAAGAGATATGGGATGTATTAAAGAAATATTATTCTCAAGAAAAGAATGATCTTTGTCAGTTCATGATATATGACCGCCTCTTTTTAGAACGACAGGGAGACAAGTCTTTAGAAGAATACTTTGGAGTGATCTAAGGTATCACACAAGAGCTGAGTTTCTATCATCTGGTGACTGTTCAGGAACAAGTCAAAGATAGAGATGACTAGGTTACAACAAAGTTCTTATCTGATCTGAGTTCTTTGTGCAATTCAGCCTGTAGCGTCATCCTATCTTTTGACAAACTTCCCAGCATCAAAGAAGCTTACTCAAGGATTTTATAGGCAAATTTTGAACATGTTGATCCTACAACAATCTTATCTTCTAGAGATTCCCAACTTTTATAGTTGTTGTAGTGAAAGGAAGACATACATGTATGAGTCGAGGACATGGCACTCATCCTAAGTGCACTTTTTGTGACAAACCTGGACACCCAATTGATAAATGATGGAAGAAGCATGGTATACCTGCTACACCACATGTGGGCACAACAAACTATGCCACCACTACTGAGTCTTCTGAGCTTCCTGTTTTGAGTTATGGTTCTTCTGGCATCACAGTCACCAAGAGGAATAAGATAGATTTATTCTAGCTACCCATCATCTGAGTTTGGGGTCATCTTCTTCAGCCAACTTGGCATCCACCACTGGTAATCAGGCTACCTCTTTATTGGCTTCTGATTCTACTTGTTCATGGGTGGTTGACTCTAGAGCATCACAACATATGACCAGTATGAGGAGACTACTTCATTCCATTGACTCACATATTCCTTACAAATCTATAATAATAACAGATGGTTCAGTGAGGAGACTGTTAGCTAGTAGATTTGTTTCCCTGACTCCTAAAATTGATCTTAAATCCATACATTATTTGCCTACATTTCCATTTAATCTTCTCTCTGTTGCTAAATTGATTGATACTGTGAAATGTATGGTAACTTTTGGACCTTCTTGTTTTGTATTACATGATCTCAAGAGTATGAGGACGATTGTCATGAAGTTAATTGTCAAAGTCACACATGAAGAAGAGTAATAGAAAGCCATGGTGTATATTTTCTTTCAGAATCTAATATGATGCAATTGGAGACAAAGTACTGTAAAATTCTAAAACATATCATGTTTAATTACATATATGAACGCGTATTATACACTTATATAGTATTGTACATGTCATTTATTAGCAACACATAACTTTATACCTCCAACCTTACATAATGTACATGTCATTTGAGAAATATGTCAACCATATCCACTCAATATTGTATGGACAATTAGTGTGTAACTCGACATACAACTGATATGAGTTAGTAAGTTACTATGTTATTCATGAGTTGCAAATTGGATATTATTGCATAAGTGTGTGTATTTATTGCTAACATATTTCATTATATTCAGTTGTTTATTCTATTTCATAATTTATATATCCTACTGGACCTCTATGTAAATTCTCTAACTTCTCTTATTAATAAAAAGGGAGAAGGAACATTACCTCTCCTAATGCTGCATTGCACACAACACTGTGGCAACTCTATTTACATGGTACCAGAGCAGGTGACCTAACCCTACTCTACTGTAGCCATCGCCAGTGCTGCCACCGACATCCACCAGCCAGCGTTGCCGGCTCCAACAGGCGTCGGCGGTCACCATCAGTCGTCGGCCGCCCCAGGCCAGCTGCGTCATTGGCCCAAGGCGGGCATAACAACTTCCGCCTGGGGAAGACGCAGTAGCCATAGCCCGGAGCAGGCGCGTCGCAACTCCTCTCTATCCAGATCGTCGAGTCCTTTGATTGATTCAATGGATTTCTAAATCCCGAATCGAAGGGTCCGTCATTACATAGGAAATACCTAATTACATCTCCTCCATGTGTGATTATGGAACTTCCATTTAGGGGTTGCAGATGCATTAGATAACACATCTAATTCTTTGACGTGATGTGTATCTCTTCGTCACACAAATCTTCCTATGATGTGTATCAATCTATCACTGTTCTTCTTATTGAATCATGGAGGACACCAAGGCGTCTACCATCTATAGTGAGATGTCACCTATTCCCTCCATTAGGATGAACAGGAAGAATTATCTCTTATGGATGAATGTTGTCCATACAATGTTGGGAGTCATGAGACAAGGTGAGAGATGTTGATTCTGATCTTCCTGCATCTACTGACAAAGGCTATATTGAATGGAAGCATCATAATAGTTTGGTGAAGACATGGCTATGGGGGAGCATGGAACAGGGGATTGCCTCTAGGATCATGTTCTACACTACTGCCAAAGAGATATGGGATGCAGTAAAGAAACATTATTCTCAAGAAAAGAATGCTCTTCGTCAATTCATGATATATGACTTCCTCTTTGCAAAACTACAGGGAGACATGTCTTTAGAAGAATACTTTGGAGTGATCCAAGGTATCACACAAGAGCTGAGCTTCAATCATCCAGTGACTATTAAAGAACAAGTCAAAGAAAGAAATGACTTGGTTACAACAAAGTTCTTATCTAGTCTGAGTTCTTCGTGCAATTTCAGCCCGCAACGTCATCCTAGCTTCTGACAAACTTCCCAGCATTGAACAAGCTTACTCAAGGATTTTATCTTCTGGAGATTCTCAACTTCTGTAGTTGTTGTAGTGAGAGGAGGACAGACATGTATGAGCCGAGGACGTGCCACTCATCCTAAGTGCACTTTCTATGACAAACGTGGACACACAATTAAGAAATGTTGGAAGAAGCATGGTAGACCTGCTGCACCACATGTGGGCACAACAAACTATGCCACCACTACTAAGTCTTTTGAGCCTCCTATTTTGAGTTTTTGTTCTTCTGGCATCACAGTCACCAAGGAGGAATAAGATAAATTTATTGTGGCTAACCAGCATCTGAGTTTGGGGTCATCTTCTTCAACCAACTTGGCATTCACCACCGGTAATCAGGCTACCTCTTTATTGGCTTTTGGTTCTACTTCTTCATGGGTGGTTGACTCTAGAGCATCACAACATATGACTGGTATGAGGAGACTACTTCATTCCATTGACTCACATATTCCTCATAAATCTATAACAATGGCTGATGGTTCAGTGAGGAGAGTGTTAGCTAGTAGATTTGTTTCCCTGACTCCTAAAATTGATCTTAAATATGTACATTATGTTCCTACATTTCCATTTAATCTTCTTTCTATTGTTAAATTGATTGATATTGTGAAATGTATGATAATTTTTGGACCTTCTTGTTTTGTATTACAGGATCTCAAGAGTATGAGGATGATTGGTGGGGGCCTAGGAAAGGTGATCTCTACCTCTTCCACTGTGACAGTCTGCCTCGCCAAGTATCTGCTCCTGCTCCAGCTATCCTTTTGAGTAGTTCTCCCTTACTGTGGCACTACATATATGAACATCCTTCGTTAGAGATCCTAAGGAAGTTATAAACTGAGTTGTCTCAAGTGTCTTCTTTAAAGTGTCTGTCCTGTCAATTGGGGAACATCATAGAATGTCTTATCTCAGTCATGTCAATAAATGGGCGTCTTATCCTTTTGTGTTGGTCCACAGTGATGTTTGGGGTCTTGTAAAAGACCATAGCTATAATGGTTTTCATTATTTTATTTCCTTTGTGGATGATTTCTCGCGTATGACATGGATTTATTTGTTGAAGAGTCAAGAGTCTGTGCTAACCATTGTCAAGAATTTTCATCAAGAAATAAAAGTTCAATTTGATTGCAATATTAAAATTCTTCAATCTGATAATACCTTGGAGTATGTTCAAAATGATATGGCTGATTTTTGTAGTTCTATTGGGATGATACATCATACATCCTATCCTCACACCCCTTAATAAAATGGGGTAGCAGAGAGGAAAAATCATCACCTTCTTGATATTACCAGGAAAATTATGTTTCAATCTAATGTTCCTAAGAGATTCTGGTCTGATGCTTTACTTACTGTCTATTTCCTTATCAATAGGCAACCTTCTTCTATGCTCCAAGGACGTACTCCATTCTCTGTCTTACATCCCAAAGATCAGCCTTTCCTTGTTCCCCTCAGAGTGTTTGGTTGTACTTCCTTTGTCCACAATTTTGATCCTAAGGCTGATAAGTTATCCCCTAGGTCAATTAGGACTCTTTTTCTTGGGTACTCCAACACTAGCAAAGGGTACAAGTGTTATTGTCCAAGTCTTCGTCGTATGTTTGTATACAGGGATGTGACGTTTCATGAATGCACTCCATATTTCTCTAGTGTCCCCAGTAAGGGGGAGCAGTTATGTGAGAGAGTGCCACCATCAGATATTAGTGAGAAAGTGACACCACCACATCAGAGTGAGAGAGTGTCGCCTATCATTCCTGACTATACTATAATTCAGGAAGAGCAGCCAGCAGATGGTCCATTAATTTAGCAATATTCACATGTTTACAACAAACGAGACAGACAAGATCTAGAGGAGGTAGCGACTCTAGTCTCTTAGCCTTCCCCGTCTTCCTCTACTCAAGGGATTCCTGGAGAACCATCTGACCTTGATGTTCCCATTGTTGTCTGCAAAGGTACCTGCTCTTGTACTATTCGACATCCTATTGCAAATGTGTGTTGTTTTTCTAAATTATCTAAGCATGTCTGCTCATTTGCTCTTGGGATTGATTTTGTTGTCATTCCAAGAAATCATCTTGATGCTATGAAGGATATTGGCTGGACACAGGCAATGAATGTGGAAATGTCTGCTCTTTTACAGGACAACATTTGGGAACTTGTTGACATACCTCCAGATAAAAATGTTGTGGGATGCAGATGGGTATTCACAGTAAAACATAATCCAGATGGTTCAGTGGAGAGATTGAAAGCTAGACTGGTGGCAAAAGGGTACACTCAGACATATGGGGTTAATTTCTTTGAGAACTTTTCACCAGTGGCTCGTCTGAATTCTGTGCGTATTCTTATTTCTCTGGATACTACCTTTGATTGGCCTCTATTTTAGCTCGATGTCAAGAATGCCTTTCTTCATGGTGATCTAAAAGTGGAGGTATACATGGAGCAACAACCTAATTTTGTTGCAAAGGGGGGTGTTAGAAGGTGTGTAAATTGAAGAAAGCCATATATGGATTGAAATAAATCTCCTAGAGCTTGGTTTGACAAGTTCAGTGATGTGCTAAAGATGGCCTTTTCTTGTTCTGTGACTGATCACTCCTTATTTTATTCTAGTTCTTCTAGTGGATCTGTTATTATTACTGTGTACGTTGATCATTGTTCAAAATTTTGATGAAATTGTCAAAATTTTGACCAACATTTCTATTTATGTGGCAATCAGTCATCGAAATTGATTGATGAAACTATCAAAATAGGCAGATCATCGATTTTTTTTCTATGTTTTCATATACTATGTACTACCTAGATCATAGTTTTGCACAATTTTGTATTTTTAAGTCTTAATACAGTGCTTGCAAACTATAATGACTTAATTCATTGATTTCACCATTGAAAATTAACATCAAAAATCCCCATCAAAATGCCCATCGAAACAGTTCAGGGTCATTCACTAAAAAATGATGAGACCCCACCCCCCACATATCCAATATGACATATTATTACATATTTGAGTAGATCTACACTGGTAGATCATTCTAGTAAAATTTCATAAATTAATTCATTTAATTTGCTGTCAAAACGCCAGGAACACATTTATCAAAATTTGTCAAAATTTCTATTTCTATGACTACCAAAACGACATCAAAATTGGACATTTTCTTCCTTGATGTTGATGACATTTATCACTTCCAGTGAATCTACAAGCATATCTCATTTGAAAGAAGGCTTGCACGACACTTTCATACAAAGGATCTGGGAAAAATAAGATATTTTCTAGGCATTCTCGATGTCAAGAATGCCTTTCTTCATGGTGATCTAAAAGAGGAGGTATACATGGAGCAACCACCTGATTTTGTTGCTAAGGGGGAGTGTTAGAAGGTGTGTAAAATGAAGAAAGATATCTATGGATTGAAATAAATCTCCTAGAGCTTGGTTTGACAAGTTCAATGATGTGCTAAAGATGGACTTTTCTCATTCTGTGACTAATCACTCATTTTTTTTAGATAAGCCAAAGGGTTTCTATTTATCTCGCCCCTCTCAAGCAAGCAATATCGTCATGGACAGTACACTCATCCGAAATATTAGCAGAATTAAATCTGGTAGTACTACTACCATTACAAGCATCTAAGTTGATTACATTCACTAAGACTAATAGAGGATTTCTATAGAAATAAAAACCTCCAGTGTTTTTGAGGTGAAACTTAGCTAATTGATCAACTTCCTGGTTACCTTCTCTTATCTGACAGCTGCTATCCATCTCACCAACATAGGGTTATCTAATGTATTATTTTCCAGAGCATTGATAACATTCTTGGAATCTGACTCAAAGTATAGCCTGTTACCTGCAAATGCCAGTCCTACCTCCGAAGCAAGGGCAATGGCTTGAGCCTCTGCCTCAAGTGCACTCCTGGCCATTGTTGTCTTGCCCCATCATCCTCTCCAATTTCCATTACTATCCCAACATACAACAGCATGAGAAGATTGAAGAGTATGTGAGTTGAAGGTTGTGTCTGTATTGAACTTCAGAGAGTTCTGCAATGGCTTCCTCCACTTCACTCCAGTAGAGTTAGATTGCTGAGGTGTAGTATCGTGTGACCAATCCTGGAGATGGATGTACATGTCCTTCATGATTATTGCTTTGACGTAATTCATGGTCTTCCTCTTGTTCTCAAAAACTTGTGAGTTCCGATTCCTCCAGATCTGCCAGCAACCTCCTGCAAAGATAATGTCATGAGGCCTAGTTGCTGATAAATTATATGCAATCCAGTTCTAGATATTCATTTTGCTAAAGAAACTGCTCCAAGTTCCCGCCTCTAGAATCTCCCTCCAGATCTGTGAGGCATGTATGCAGTCCCTAAGAGCATGTAGTGTGGTTTCGTCGTCTTGTCCACATAGAGGGCATGTTTTATTAGTTGACATGTTTCTCACAGCCCTTCTGCAATTGGTTAAAATTTCCCTGTGTCCAACCAGCCACAGAAAATATCTCAGCTTCATTGCAATATTTGCCTTCCAAATCACCTTCCACTTACCATTAGAAATGATGTCTTTCCCTTTCCTCAGAATCTCATAGGCACTACAAGTAGTAAACTGACCTGAGTTAGTATGACACCAGGCCCAAACATCAGCCATGTCAGTGTTCAAATGTAATGTGGTACAGGTCACCTTCTTCACTATGTCTGGCGGTAACCATTCCTCCAGAAATTCCTTGTCCCAAGTATTTTCAAAATTGATGAGACTTGCAACTTTAAGGTCCTCCAGCTCCCCGGGAATTGGTTTGATAACCAGATCCTTAAGCACATGAGGGTTGCCCCACCATTTTCATGGATGAAGGATTTGTGATGCAAAACTGTGCGACCAAGTCTGGAGATAGCTGGTTGAGAACTAGATTTGTATGCCACATACTTCAGCCGAATCCCTTCACACCACAAGGTCTTTCTGTTTGCTCTTAACTCCCAAGCATGCTTAACGATCAAGGCTTGGTTTACTTGCGATAAGAAACATGGCGGCTTGGGGTTAATCACTCCTTATTTTATTCTAGTTCTTCTGGTGGATCTATTATTATTGTTGTGTACATTGATCAATGTTCAAAATTTTGACAATATTGTCAAAATTTTGACCGATATTTCTGTTTCTGTGGCAATCGGACATCAAAATTGACTTATGAAACTATCGAAATAGGCATATCATCAATTTTTTTTCTACATTTTCATATACTATGTACTACCTAGAGCATATTTTTGCATAGTTTTGTGTTTTTAAGTCTTAATATGGAGCTTGCAAACTATAATGACTTAATTCATTGATTTCACCATTGAAAATTAACATAAAAAATCCCCATCGAAATAGTTCAGGGTCATTCACTAAAAAATGATGAGACCCCACCCCCCACATATACAATATGAAATATTATTACATATTTGAGTAGATCTACACCGGTAGATCATTCTGGTAAAATTTCATAAATTAATTCGTTTAATTTGTCGTCGAAACGCCAAGAACACATTTATCAAAATTTGTCAAAATTTCTATTTCTGTGGACACCAAAATGGCATAAAAATCGGACATTTTCTTCCTTGATGTTGATAACATTTATCACTACCAGTGAATCTACAGGCATATCTCGTTTGAAAGAAGGCTTGCAGGGCACTTTCATACAAAGGATTTGGGAAACCTAAGATATTTTCTAGGCATTGAAGTACTTAGATCTCATGCAGGTACCAATTTGTCTCAGAGAAAATATGTGTTGGATTTACTACAGGAAGCAGGTATGAGTGAGTCCAAGCATGTGTCTATTCCTATGGACTATCATGCGAAGGAGATGACCAGTGACATTAATTATCCCGATCCAGGATATTACAGGATAATTGTTGGTAAACTGGTATATCTAACAATTACACGTCCTGACATTTCCTTTGTTGTAGGAGTGGAGTCAGCATATGAGCTCACCAAAACAATCACTACAAAAAATACATGTGTTTTTCCACGCTTTAAGGCATGATTTTTCCACACCGAAGAACGTGGAACCAAACATTTTCCACACTGACCAAAAGCGTGGGAAAAGTGAGTGTAAAAAATAATCCACACTTTGTGGTTCACTATATTTCACGTGGCATCAAAATATCCACATTTTTTTGTGTGATGTCATTTTCACATATATTTGTGTGCCATCAAAATATCCACACTATTTTGTGTGATGTCATTGTCACATATATTTGTGTGGCATTTAAATATCCACACTGTTTCGTGTGATATTTCTTTAAGATTTCTTCGTGTGGCATCTAATGTCTACGCTTTTTGGTGTGACATATTTTTCACATTTTTGTGTGTGACATATAAATATCCACACTTTTTAGTGTGTTGTTTTTAAATACCTCTTTTTGTGGCATATCGTTATCAATACTTTTTGGTGTGTAACTCTTTCTAGAATTCCATTCATAAAATATACTTATCCACACATATTAATGTGAATTTATACATTTTTGTTATATAGTAGAGGTTCATCTACTTTAATTAAAAAGTATGGAAAAAGTTCTAGAGAGGGTGTGGAAAAACAATATACAATATATAACATGTCATGCATATAACACATACAAACACACATGCATATACATTCCATTCCATTGAACAATACTCAAAGCATGACATCCATCAAGCAATATACACATCCATGTGTCTTTGATTAAAAATAAAATATTGATTAGCCAAATGTCATTTATTTTGAGAAATGCATATGGAAAGAAAAGTAATAAAAGATGTGGTCATTTGTCTTGAGAATAAGAAAACAAAATAAAATAAGTACAACAAGTGCCACATATGGCATTCATCTAGCATAAACATATAGAGTTGAACGAAGGGCATGTCTTGAATAGTTTAGAATCTTGCTCTATTCATCTTGTCCAATTCCGGTGTCATTAGCAACCTACACGATTCGATAACAAATTAGAAAAGACATTAGGAGTAAAAGTACAAGTAATAAAGTTGTGCTACTAATATGGCTGTCAGCATTTCAAATACTGGTATGTAGACAAATTTAAAAAATGTTGTATTTGTTTTCTACATTGAGCATCTCATTATCGTGGAAAAGTAGATGTGCAAGTTCTACCGAAAGTGCAGCATGATGATGAACCCCATTATTTCAAAGTATGTTGTTTTAAGTATTATTTTATTACAAGAATCTAGACACATCAGCAGTTATAATCACCAAAAATTGGACACTATACAAAGGCATTACTGTAAGAGTACCGATAGGGTGACTCAAAGTGGAAAAAAGCACAATCTGAATGCAACCCATTACCCAACCAGACTTTGGTTTAGGCATCTGCATTGAGGAGATATGGAGGTTCTTCTTGAACTTTTGTGCCACCCAAGGAGAAGCTCTAACAGTGTGTGGCTCTACTTGTTCTGTCCTATAAACCTCGATGAAGGTTAGGAGCATGAAGCAAACATTTTACTTTCCTGTCACCACGTATGCTCACTGCATCTACCTCTACTGTTGCTGCAACTTTCAGATTTAGTAATCCAATCTGGAGAAAATGGAAATTTATGAGGATTGGAACTTGTTTAGGGAACAAGAGAGGAGGCCATTTGATCGAAGTTGGAGACCAGATAGATAGAGAGGATACATTAGTGTAGACAAAGAAACTATTTACTGGATCATGATCAATGACTTTCTAAAGACATGTTGTCTACACATAACAACCATATTAAAGCAGTAGGTAGCACCCATGTGTTTGTCAAGTTTCAATATGTGCAAGGCTGGCAAGTACTATGGACAAAAGGACCACTGGAGGTGGATCCTTATATAACTAGGTGTCAGAACAAAACATAGTAATTAGTAAAGGTTAGATCATTGGAATAAAGTAAGAGAAAGTGTATTGTTGTGGGAACTGAATAGCTATATACCTTTGTTGATGTTAACGTTACGTATAGAAAATTAAAGCCAACAGAAGATGTTTAGCAGGAACTATAAACATCTGGTAGACAACAAAAGTAGGGAGCGGGAGACGGGTTAGAGATTGACTCTGTGGTTTCTTTTCATTTAATAAGAAAAAGGTCAATGCAAGTTAACCACAAAATTGACACGACATTATAACAGATGCCTTTCTGCACATTTCTTTAGTTTTGAAGATTGGTCTTACATTAAAGTAAGACTATTTCATGGAACAATAAAAATGTTGCAATGTCAGTTAATAGCAATTAGTAACCTAGAAAGTTTAGGTTGTCATAAAGGCCAAGTATATTTTCCAGACACATACGACATGTTTGGTTCAAGGGATTCTGGTGCATCAGAAATTTATTGTCTGAATTAGGCCTAAGTAAACATGTAATCATAATCAAGATGCTAAACATATAAAACCACTGACTACATTAAAATGTTGAACGTATAAAATTGCTAATTCAGATTAACGCATGTTTTTTCCAAGCTTCAAGTTAGAAGTGGGATGGTAGGGGTGAAATCATTGGATGAGGCCACAATTCAGACTAGGATAGAAGTCTGCTGCCATTAAGTAGTTAAGTAATTAGTCTAATGGGCTTCTTGGGCTGTGCAATCACAAATTGTAGTATTTATATACAAATATATATCAAAATAAATCAGTAGTTAAAATAATTAAATGTATTTGATCAGAGACTGATCCATTGCATTCGTAAGTTTTTTCAAGAATCTAGACACATCAGCAGTTATAATCACCAAAAATTGGACACTATATACAAAGGCATTACTGTAAGAGTACCGATAGGGTGACCAAAGTGGAAAAAAGCACAATCTGAATGCAACCCATTACCCAACCAGACTTTGGTTTAGGCATCTGCATTGAGGAGATATGGAGGTTCTTCTTGAACTTTTGTGCCACCCAAGGAGAAGCTCTAACAGTGTGTGGCTCTACTTGTTCTGTCCTATAAACCTCGATGAAGGTTAGGAGCATGAAGCAAAAATTTTACTTTCCTGTCACCATGTATGCTCACTGCATCTACCTCTATTGTTGCTGCAACTTTTAGATTTAGTAATCCAATCTGGAGAAAATGGAAATTTATGAGGATTGGAACTTGTTTAGGGAACAAGAGAGAAGGACATTTGATCGAAGTTGGAGACCAGATAGATAGAGTTGATACGTTAGTGTAGACAAAGAAACTATTTACTGGATCATGAGCAATGACTTTCTAAAGACATGTTGTCTACACATAACAACCATATTAAAGCAGCAGGTAGCACCCATGTGTTTGTCAAGTTTCAATCTGTGCAAGGCTGGCAAGTACTATGGACAAAAGGACCACTGGAGGTGGATCCTTATATAACTAGGTGTTAGAACAAAACATAGTAATTAGTAAAGGTTAGATCATTGGAATAAAGTAAGAGAAAGTGTATTGTTGTGGGAACTGAGTAGCTATATACCTTTGTTGATTTTAACGTTATGTATAGAAAATTAAAGCCAATAGAAGATGTTTAGCAGGAACTATAAACATCTGGTAGACAACAAAAGTAGGGAGTGGGATACGGGTTAGAGATTGACTCTGTGGTTTCTTTTCATTTAATAAGAAAAAGGTCAATGCAAGTTAACCACAAAATTGACACGACATTATAACAGATGCCTTTCTGCACATTTCTTTAGTTTTGAAGATTGGTCTTACATTAAGGTAAGACTATTTCATGGAACAATAAAAATGTTGCAATGTCAGTTAATAGCAATAAGTAACCTAGAAAGTTTAGGTTGTCATAAAGGCCAAGTATATTTTCCAGACACATACGACATGTTTGGTTCAAGGGATTCTGGTGCATCAGAAATTTATTGTCTGAATTAGGCCTAAGTAAACATGTAATCATAATCAAGATGCTAAACATATAAAACCACTGACTACATTAAAATGTTGAACGTATAAAATTGCTAATTCAGATTAACGCATGTTTTTTCCAAGCTTCAAGTTAGAAGTGGGATGGTAGGGGTGAAATTATTGGATGAGGCCACAATTCAGGCTAGGATAGAAGTCTGCTGCCATTAAGTAGTTAAGTAATTAGTCTAATGGGCTTCTTGGGCTGTGCAATCACAAATTGTAGTATTTATATACAAATATATAGCAAAATAAATCAGTAGTTAAAATAATTAAATGTATTTGATCAGAGACTGATCCATTGCATTCGTAAGTTTTTTCAGTCATGCCATGAATGACAACATTGAAGAATCATGTTTTCAGCTTGGTGTGGCCATTTTCCATGCTGACCTGCTGTACACAACCACCAAATATCACTATTGATAGCCAAGCCTCTCTAGGATGGTGATTTGTTCATGTGTACGAGTAGGACATTTTTAAATGGGTGGCCAAACACCCCCCCTAAATGATTATGGTTAATGTCCTGACAAATATTCATTGTACATATACTATTGATTATAGTAATGGCCACACATGTATCTTTTAACGACTGATACTCATCAACAAGTGGTGACCAAAGTAATTAACTTACGTTGGCCAAAAAGCCACATATCCTTTGGTTTAATTCTCAAAAAGAGATACACACTATACAATAATGCAGTCAAGGAAGAATTGGGTTGCTTTGACAGGCAAACCTTAGAATTCTAGGCTAAGTTGTTTCAATCAGCTAAACATAGTAAACACAGATCTCTATGCTATGGAATAGATCGTAAAGAACCCAATCAATTACAACATGTATCAACTAAACCTGAGCCACAGTACAAGAGCAAGTTCTGACCATAAACTTGAGCCACAATAATTGAATCAAAAGCAGTAAGCAAACACGTTCATCTGAAAGACATATGCCACATACAAATGCTAAAGTCACCAATACACTAACATCTTACTGAAGAAGGATGCAATTCACTGGAATGTTGTTGCATCAGGTTCTTAAGCATACTTTTTCTCTAGCCAATTCTCAGGAACCACCAAAAGGCATAGATGGTTTCACCAATTAAAGTAATTGAGTATAATATGTGAGAATGAATACCATCCTTTACTCCAGATTAGTTTTAGGAAAGAAAACTGTAGGAGTTGCAGATGGACTGAGCCAGAAAATATAGACTAAAAAAAATACACTCAAGGAAGAGACAACCCGAACTGTGAAGGAACAAAGTAGCAAAAAAAACATAGGTTTTCCATAGTCAAACTGAGACATCCACAAAAGTTGTGCAAGCAGCGTGAACCAACAAGATTATAGATTATTTTAGCAAGCAAAGTTCAACAGAAAATTTTCATTGGGAGAAGTCACATCTGAGAACAAACCAAAGAAAAAACTAGAGGCCACCTTGCTCTGGAACATAATGAACAACTATATGTTCATGTTAGATCAGATTTATAACAGACACTACCCCAACAACTAATACATTGAAGAATAGTTCTCCCACTGGGGCCTAGTGATATTAGTAATGAGGAAGTCTAGATAATTTGGGATAGTATGAAATGCACACATTATAAGCTAAGTACACAACTAAAATTTGATATGAAGTCAGTGGCATGGCTAGAATAGAATCAATTGTAAAATGAAACCATTTGATTTGTTTTATGTCCTATAGAACAAGAAGAATGGAGTATTCTATGTATCAAAAGGCAAACTACTTATTATATAATTTTGTTCCTACATACACATGTAATTTGTTCCAAAAATGATGCAATTGTTACCTCATACTCCCTTCTATCAAGACTTGGAATGCACAGTTGTGCCAACCTCATTTGTGAGGTCAGTGTCAAGCATGAATGATATGAATTGAAACTTGGAAGTTTGTGCTATAATGTTCCACAAAATCTATTTATTAGTTGAGGGAGATGGGTCTTGAGGGATCGGCTTCACTGGGCCTCACTGGCTCTTGATGGGTATTTGTGACTAAATAGAACCATAAATATATCAATTATGACATATAGTCTAAAATCTAAAACCAACTATGGCATATAGTCAAACACCCTAGAAGATCTATTGCATCTGAGATATGAGGTATTTGGGGCCAGGGATGTACCATGATGCTTGTGTGATGGGTACACCTAGAACATGCCTTGCCACATGTAGGTCTAGGTGGGGTCCTTCTTAGCCTGAGCTGGCAGATCCCACTATCCTAGACACACATTCCAATCCTCCTACTCCACCCCCAAACACACAATATCATGTTCATACCCTCCATCTCCCCTACCTCTCTTGCTATAATTTCCCCTTACATCCTTGTGGGTAGATCCACCATTCAAAGTGCCCTAAATAGTTATTAACATGTCCTTTGTTGGAGTTGCAACTGAAATATATGGGATTGCTAGGTATCTTTAATCTCTAATGCTGTCAACAACATTTACTCAATGAGTCTGAAAACTTTTTAGGGTCACCAATGGAAGATTATCTTTCATTATTAGCAACTAATGGTTGAATTTCTTTGAATAGGTCCCAATAGCCTAGAAGCTCATACTCCTACTCTACCTACAAACCCACACAAGCATGCCCATACCTTCCTTCTCCCCTACCTCTCTTGTTGTAGTTGAATAATGTTTGGAACTGGCTGCATAGAAGTTGCACTTCTTATAACTAGTATATACTGCGCTTCGACTAAGTGATGGCATTAGAGGGAGATAGTAGGAAAAATATCTTCTTCAATTTTAGTTGTATCTTATATCTTATGTCTTCCTTCTGCTACACTGTATTCCTTCAATTATTTTATTGATTCAATAAGTCAAAAAGGAATGTGACAATGTTTATTCCAATTCCTTAGATTACACTAAGATGGATTATATAAAAGATTTTGTAGATTTTGAAACAACTCTAACAGATGATACTACTAAATTTGTGGATGATAGAGTAGGGAGGATGGATTATGATAATCACATGTTGGATGTTTTTGCAGATATTAATTACAATGATAAGTGGATTTATGAATTCACTTTAGGGTGTCATGGTTACTCTGTCACCATGAAGTTTATCCCATAGCGACCTCTATAATGGAACGTCCAAATTGTAATTACCATCTAGATGCACATCCTACATGGTCGTTAAGGAATACAGTGTAGTAGAAGGAAGCAAATTATGTCTAACATATGAGACAATAGCGATTGACACCACACCAAGTGAATCTAAGTTGTACCAGCACACAATAACATGTGCCATATAATTCAATTTTGTTACCCTTCTAATACCTACATACTAATGTTAAGGAGTGAAAACTCTAGAATTACCTAGCATAAATTTTTTGTTAAGAAATCCCCTCAATTACAAATTAGATGATCATACTTAGCAGTAAGTGTAAATGTAAAATTCAAGGAAAATGCATGTACGTTAATAACTAGATACTAATATTTTTGGTAGTAGAATACTAAAAACAAAAGATAGCACAAAATGATATAACAATACTTACTTCTTCGTTCTGGATGTTTCTTCCACTCTCATTGCTTCTAATAGGATCATGAAACACAATTCCATTCCTAGCAAGTGTAGAAGCCATTTGATTAAATTGAGATTTCAAACTAGCACATTCATTCTTTAAGTGTTTGTTCTCTTTCTGTATGGAAGCAAGTTGATCAGTATCATCCATGGAGTCACTTGTTCAAATAGACTTCCTCAAATCATCCTTTAGCCCAAAGACCTTACTCCGAGACACTCCATGCCCATAGCCAATTACACGTTGAGTAGGGTTTTCCTCATCGTACATAAGCTCATTAAATACCTCATCTTCTATTGTAGTTTTGGGCAATTCAGGCTTCTCAACAAGGCGTTCATCTACCAATTTTGTCAATAGTTTCCTGTATCAATTTTGTCAACATGTCTAATAATTTAATAAACCAACTATAATATAAACATGCATATATTATTGTCTAGCTAAAATGAAAGATATTATCATACCACAAAGTCTTGTGTGTTTGTATTGTCAACGTAACTCCCATCCTTCCTTACATTAGTTATCATCCATGCTTCTAAGATGCTAGCTTCCTTGCATAATACAATAGATGTTATAGGTAACTTACATAAGTTTCTTTAGATAACTACAAAGTACAAACACATATATGATATCTTACAAACTCATATTTCTTTTGTGCAAAGCTTTTTGACCCAATTGTGTGACAATGAGCTTTTTGAGATCGAGATCTCGTTCCTATGGAGGCAAGTTTCTACAAATCACATAAGTTTGTAAGTCAAATTAATTGAAATCCATGTAGTGAATAATCATTTTTAATCAATGGTTAATCCTACTTTCCCTGTAGGGGAAAACCAATAGCTAACCAGACAGATCCATTGTTCTTTAATAATATGCTCAGGCACATTGCTTGCTATTTGTTTCTCTATCTTCCTTGGCTCAAAGTAAAGTTTTTTTAACCTATGTCTTAATGTTCTCCATTTTCCATTGATATGTGATAGAATCATTTCATCAATTTCCTTATCAATAGGAATAAGAAACTTACTTTGGGTAGAAAAAATCCAATAAAATTAAAAATAGTATCAGTGCACCACATACCTACTACTTCAAATTAGACATTAGATAGAGAAAGGATAAATTGCTTGCATAAAAATGGAGTCTATTTACATACCTGAGTTAATTTGACAGCATCTAGTTTATAACAGTCATGCACCATGCGGCAACTACTTTTGCCAATTGAGCATAGAACCCCCCTATTTTTTCACCTCTCCAAGAAATTTCACCAACACATGCCACCTTTCCCTATTGGTTGCTTGAATTTATTGAACTTGATAATAATTTTTAGACCTGTCCCAAACACCCATACTTGAGATACATAAATTTTTCCTTTCTTTCTAACAATGTTTCCTTCATAATCTACAACAAAAAGAATGTTTTGTGCACTTTTGTAAGGGATATACTTGCTCTAAAGACACAAATTAAATTAACACTCGCCAATTGTTTCAATGACATCTTCTTCATTAAAGTTAATATTGTCATTCCATTCCACAAGCTTGGAACGATCTGAAATTGGTTGAGAGTCTTCAGTTTCATCCAAGCAAGTACGCTCAGTATTTTGGGTTGGTTGAGTCACAGATTCTCTAATTGGATCTCCACTCGGACCCGATGCAAAATGATTTTCATTATCATTTGTTTCTAGATCCCTTGACATGAGGCCTACTGTAGTTCTCTTTCTTCGCCACATCTTTCACCTTTTTCATAAGTAGATAAATTTACATCATACAAAATAGTATAGTATATGAAAAATAAATTGTATCATAGACTTGAAGAGATAATTTACATATCTTTCCAAAGAACAAATGAGAAATAGAAAATAAAAGAAGCATTAGCCATCATCCAGAGGAAATAATGAAAAAGCCTAAATATTTACAAGCTTAGATAGACATCAATCAAACACTAGATGAATCATCTAGTTTCATTTTTCAATGTGCATACAAAATCCAAGTACACATAAGGTGTCGTTGGTGTAAGAAGGGGCAGAAACATGGATGCATATGTCTTGTGTGGAATAAGTGGTCATTTATTTCCTTTTAGAGCAGAAAAATTGGTCAATCTTGGTATGCTTAGGGTCAAATTAGATCTGATTTAGAGCCATTTAAGCAAAACTTAGGTCTAATTATGTCACAATGAATCTAGATCAAATAATTTAGGTACAATTAGGACTACTGTAAGGTTTCTTGGATCAAAGTAATTAATTATGTAAGTTGTTGACTATTTCAGGAATTGCCTCAACACAGTTACATGAGTTGTGGATGTTTAAAAACAACTGAATAGAAAATATATATTATCTATCTCTAAAGATACTTATAAACAAATTAAACCATACCCCAAAATTGTAAATTAAAAGGCTCCTAGTGGATTGACAACCTTATCTTTTGAATACACCCTCCTCCTCTAGAGAGAAGTACTTTTTTGAAACAATTAACAAACAAGCATAGCTAGTAGATCATTGTAACTTGGCAAAGTAATATTTATATAAAAAAAATATAGTTGAATAGAAGTGGTTACAACTTCCCCAAGCTCACAGAAAATCTATGTGCAATGTTATCATTGATCTATTCAGAGACCACCCCAACATCAAAAGAATCTCTTGTCTTGTATTCCACGACATGTAACCATGATTTTTCTATCTCATCTTCTATGTAAAATACTTGTTTCTCCTGAGAAGAAAAAAATGAAAGGATCATCTTTCAATGATCGTCCATTGTGCATCAACTTTGAGAAATTCACACAAGGGTGGTTTTTTCCATCAACCTTGAACCCCATTGATGAAGTTATAAGCACCCAATCACATCGAAATAGAACTACTTTACAAGTCCCATAATAATCAAATTCATAAATATCTTTGAGCTTTCCATAGTAAGGAATCCCATCAGCTTCAACCATTACTCTAGAATTTTGTGTCTTCCTATTTGTCTCACGATCCATAGTTTGGAATTTGTATCGATTAACCATAAATCCTTTAAAACTGTGATACTATTTTAGGCTCACTTCAATATTAGGTACCTATCATTGTGATAATATATTAGGCACATTAATTACATAAAAATATGATCTACGACCAATTCAATATTACCTGAGAATTAAGCCATCTTGCATATTCTTCTAGGACCCACTTATCTTCTAATGCTTGATCAACTCTTACTCCTTTCTGGCGACATTGTTCTCGCTTCATAACTAAGAATTCTCTACAATAACATTTTAAGTTAGCTCATTTTCTATTTATTTTGGATATGAACTATGTCAATTATTAATACATATCTTACATTTTTAGGTCCTTCATAATGTCCTCACAATGGAGTAAAACATACCAATGTGCTTGAGACATAATTTTTTCATCAATGCATATAGCTTTAACATCCCCAACATGATGACCACCATAGTTGAACAAGTACATACCCTTATTAGAGGTAGTGTCATCATTTCTTTTTATTTTGTTGAAGACTATCTCAGTGCCTTCCATATATCTAGAACATAAGGTAATTGTCTCTTCTAAAATATAGCCCTCTACAATGGAACCCTCTGGTTGAGCTCTATTTCTCACATAACCTTTTAGATGACCTAGATATCTATCAAGAAAAATTAGTTGAGGTAAAAAACTAAATTTCTGTTTTGATAATTGTATCTAATTAAAAGAAACTATGAATGATGATAAATAAATTCTAACCTTTCAATGGGATACATCCATCCATTCTGAACAGGTCCACCATACTTCACTTGCTCAACCAAATGAACTAAGAGGTGAACCATAATGGTGAAGAAAGGAGAAAAGAATTCCATCTCCATGCGACAAAGTGTTTCAAAAATGCTTGTTTGTAAGTCATCCAGCTCATTTGGATCAATACTATTGGAGCATAATGACTTGAAGAAATATGATAGATCAGACAACACATCAACAACTTTTGTTGCTCCTGATGCTCGTAAGTCAATAGGAAGAATATCTTGCATAAGGACATGATGGTCATGACTCTTAAGATTGATCAACTTACGCTGCTTTAAGTTAACACATCTAGAAATGTTGGAAGCATACCCATCAAGAACTTTAAGCTTGGCTAAGACATATAGAAAGTGTTCTTTTTCTTTTGGAGACATGGAGTAAGGAGCTGGAGGCATAAAAAAACTACCATCTTGCTGAGGTTGGAGCCAAAGAGACTTCTTTATATTTCTTTCCTCAAGAAATCTTCTTGCATTCTCATCATCTTTACATTTTCCCTCAACATATAGAAGTGTAACAAGAACATTTTCACACACATTCTTCTCAATATGCATGACATCAAGATTATGACGGAGAGGGTTATACTCCCAATATGGAAGATAAAAAAATATGCTTCTTTTCTTCCATAATCCCATGCATTCATTGTTATCGTCATCCACACCATTATAACTGGTCGTTGCATCTCCATTTTTCTTCCTCTCTTCTTAGTCTGTCACTTTAGAGCCTTCCCATGTATAAATTGAACCAATTATTGTGCATATAGAACATCACTTCTAGATGTAGGAGTTGGGGAATGTTCATACTCCGTAGTCCCATCAAATAAAGTGTCCTCGTCACGAAAAGGATGATTATCTGGTAACCACCTGTGATGACCACTATAACAAATCTTTGAACCACATTGATATGAATGAGTAGATTCTGCACAACGGGGACATGCATGATATCCTTTTGTGCTCCAACCTGATAACATAGCATAAGTAGGAAAGTCACTTATAGTCGACATCAATGCTCCCCACATCTTAAAGGGTTCTCCCGCATAAGCATCAAATGCATCAACACCTTCCCACAACAATTTTAACTCATGCAACAAGGGTTGCATGTATGCATCAATATCATTGCTTGGACTAGATTTTCCCAGAATTATCAAAGATAGAATTAAGGAATCTGATTTCATACATAACTAAGGTGGCATTTTATTGATACTGAGAATTACTGGCCATACATTGCAATTTGTGTTTTGAATCCCGTAGGGGTTGAACCCATCGCTAGCAAGGGTAATTATGACACTACGGGGGTCTAAAGAAAATTGTAGATACATGACATCAAATTGTTTCCACATCAATGCATCTTCTGGATGTCTTAGTTTTCCATCTTTCACACAACATTTCTCATGCCATATCATATCTTCTGCTATCTTGGAGGACATGTACATCCTTTTTAGTCTGGGGATTAAAGAAAAATACTTCATAACATTTGCTGGAGTCCCTTTCAAACCTGCATTATCAGCTTCACCAACATTATATAAATCACCTTTTTGTCTTTCCCATCGAGATGTTTGACACACATTGCATCGAACTTTATTTGAATTTTCACCCCAATACAGCATATAGTCTTTTGGACACGCGTGTATGTTTTCATATCCAAGGCCTAAATCCTTAATCATTTTTTTAGATTCATAGTAGGATGATGGAAATGATGTCAACTGTGGAAAGGCATCTAGAATAAGCTCTAACAACTAAGTAAAAGAATTATTTGGCCAATGAAACATACATTTAAGATTGAAGAGTTGTAAAACAAAAGAGAGTGTTGAAAATTATTTGCACCCAGGATAAAGCTCTTTATTAGAAAGTTCTACCATCTTTCTATATTTGACATCATCTTTAAGACTACACTACAACAAAATTGCCCATTAGTGGCATTTATTCTAGTGGCATTTATAAAAAAAGCCACTATCTTTCTAATATACATGCATTTTTAATTAAAATGCCTCTAAACCACCTATTATAGAGTTTCTAAAAAGGGCTTAACATTAAAGGCATTTTTATGTGTAATTAGTGGCAATCTTAAATTGCCATACAAAATTAGAAAGTAATTTGGTAAAGTAATATTGACTTCCCGTTCCAAATATTACCATTCCCGCTCCAGATCGCGATGATAGACTTTGCTCTCTCCCTAATTCAGCCCGACGATCCATCTGTCTGCTCTCTCCCTGCGTGACTTCCTCACTCACCAGCTAGACTAGCGTGTGGAGGAGATTGTGCCCTAGCTCTGTTGGTGGATCACGTATGTCTTGCATGTGTTGTGTGCCAGTTGCCGGCCACAGAGTGCCAAGTTGTCGGCCGTAGAGTGCCAAGTTGTCGACGCCCGAGTGACACATTGCCGGTGAGTCCCAACCGATCGAAGCATACTCAGGCATCGTTTGTTCTTCCTCATCTGCCATTTTAAACCGAGCCCAATCAAAGCAAGACTCAATATGCCCCTCCGGCGTCGGCGAGCTTGAGTGAGGGAGTACTCCGATCAATCCTCTTCAGGTAACCATCGTCACACCCTATTCTACAACTCCCTTATCTCGTTAGGGTGTTCGATCCACTCCATATATCTACACAAACCAGGTTCATGCCACGGAAGCTAGACTTCCGGCCAGGCTTCTCGGCCACAGTAAAAATGATTTTTACAGACCTGCAACTTTGCTATGACCATCTTCAGTTATAGGTTAATCATCAGTTTGAAGCCATGAATCAAAAGATTATAAAGCCTTTAATTATAGAAACTATGTAAGCTTTAGTCAATTAGGCTTCTTAAGTATATCTGGATCATCCATGTTCCTTGTTAGTGTTAGCATCCCTATTTAGAACAACATATACAAAAGTATTGTCGCTTAATTATATTTAAAGGTGTTTAATGTGCTTGTGATCCTCAAATATTCCTCATAATGGATTATGTAGGGAGGAACATAGTTGTCTTTTACATTTGTTATTGTGAGAGCTAGTCAAGATATGCTTCGTATCTTATCATTTGTATAAAGTCAGTGATTATTAATTATTATACCTTTATATATGGATTATGTATTACGTTCTGATATTAATTGTGCCAACGTATTGCTGGGAATCTAGGTATGTGCTGCCTAATAATCTTGAGGATCCTGCAGCCTGTCTTGGCATTTCTAAGAATTTGTAGTTTTGAATCTTCCATGGGAAATATATATACAAAAAGATCACATAATTCAATAGAATTCAACCATCTATAGTTTGGTTCAAGAAAAAGGTTTTTCAGGATCAAGCATAATTAGGCTTGATGTGGATGAATTTCTTTTGAGAAAGTTTGATCAAGTTTCCAATAATGGTTCGACATCACCAATAGGACGTTTGACTAGATGAACATATAATATCTGTATTTTCAAAGTTTCTTGGTAGGTTGGGTTGCTGAGAAATTAGTGGGAATTGTAAATAGTTGTTGCTGACACCTATGTAAGGCCAAGATCAAATATTCCCATGTTAGTATCAACCATGAAGACTTGACCTACAACAGATTCATTTAGGGAGAGCAACGCATACATATTAGTTAGATTTTTTCTCTCGAAGTATTGAACATCCAATGTCAGTTAATTAAAACATGAAAAAATGGAATAGTATGTCATTTTGTATTAGAGTTCTTATATGTAAAACTACATACAGTAGATGATGCTAGTAGAAACTAGAATTAGATAATAAGCTAGGCGATAGCAAAGCACATACTGAGAAAAACCCATTATATTGATAGTAAAAATAGAAATGTTGCTTGTGATATTTTTTTGTAGTTTGCAAGCAAATACTTGACTCAAAAATGAAAAAAAAAGTAGTAATACCAAGTGCATTACATGTGATCATTCAGGTTCAAGTAGAATTTTGATGAAAATATGCTCAACATACATCACTTTTGGAAGGAACACAGACTTAAAACCATCAAGCTAAATTTTTTCATGGCTGAAACATAAAAAATTCAGTAGAAATTAATTTCTTAAGGCTATGCTAAGCTTTAGTTGTGAAACATATATAAGGCACACATTTGATAATGCATTATTGATTGATAAGTAAGACAAATGTTCAAGATTATGATATTTAATGACACAAATATGTACCATATATGTTATAAGTTCAGCCAGACTTTTCATTGTGAGGTGGAGGCACTATGATCTTCGGTGGGATACTTTGGCTCATTGTGTAGATGAGGTAGGCAAAGTGAACTTTGTGGGTTCATGGAAATCTCTTTATACAACATTATATTCTAGATTTGATGGGTCAAGTTGAGATAAGTACATTTCAGACTAATGGAGTGCAACATTAGTCAAATCATAAATATGTTTATTTTAGGGTAATAACACTTGTAACCTATATATAAGAATAAATAACTTAAAGAGATGATCTTTGCTACTATTAGATGTATTTTGGTAGCTATTTGGTCTAAGCTGTGCACAAAGTTGTAGTGTACAACCAATTTATCTATGCACAAAGTTGTAGGGCACATAGTCATATTAGGCATTGATGGGCTTCTCCCCTTTGACAAATAGTGCTTGTGAGTCAGATTTAGACCTATCCCTAATAGGGTTTGCTTTCCACTTGGGCCAATACAACTGAACGTGTCTCTCTTTAATGTGCCAAGCAAGATGCATGATAGACTTTGCAGTCATTGATATGTGAAATCATTGATACTTTCTGGTTGTATATGTTCTAAAGGTTTCTAGTAGGTGAGAGCTTGTAGAAGATGAGGTTGTAGGTTTGGAAACCATGTTGGTGGTTTTGAGGTTTATGAATTCTCCTTTGGTACTGGCGGATAGGACCCAGGCTCCTATTCATTTTCTGATTCAGTTCAAAATGATTAGAATGTGCATGGGTCTTTATTATAAGCATGTTCTTTTATCCTTTAAAAAGTATTTCAAACATAGTGTCATGTACTCATAAAACTAAAGTGGCAGGAATCTATCCCATTTACATATAGGTCAGAGAATAATAACCTCACATAACTCATTTAGAAAATTTACAATTTTTAGATGAATCCTTCTTGTAACTCATTTAGAAAATTTACAATTTTTAGATGAATCCTTCTTGTCATAAAATTTGTGGTACTATCAAAATAATAAGATGATAAGATATCTTGTAGTAGTGTTTTGATAAACACAGAAGTACAAGACTGTAGTAAAAATTTGGAAAGAAACTAGTAACCTCTTTAAATAGGTCTCACATCTTCTGTAGTAGTGCATTGATACTCCAAATTAAATAGGTCTCACACATATACAAAATAAGCCAGACACCATTAACCTCTTTGACAATCTAAAATATGAGTGTTGATTCAACAAATAGATAATAAGTGTCACCTCATTGTATGAAATACCAAGATACATCAAATTATAGAAAATACTAGTTACTTCATTGAAATTATCAAAGAAGGATTAGTGAGCATTGGACCAATTGCAAAGATATAGCCTCTATATAGGGCATGATCTCCTCTATTAGATTTCTTTTCAAGCTGTCATGTCTACCACAATAAAGTTGGTTATGAAAAGCAATAAAAGGTTAACTAATGTTATACAACTTTTTCTGAAAATATATAACATCGTTATATCTACTTACAATTTGTTAATACTAATATTATGCAGTCTCTGTCCACCCACAACAGTCACTATGAACTGGGCCTCTATGCCAATGTTAACATTCCCTATTGAAGAACAACTGGACATCATCCTAGATGATCATTCCTTAAACCAACTAGCCATACCCAAACATTGGTGTTTTCTAAAAGGAAGACACTACAGGCCTGGTGAAGTGACCCTAAATTTTGACAATTATTCACATGTTATCGAGGTTGAGTATGATTTGGCAGGAAATCTTGTATCAAAATCCGGTTGGTGTGATTGGATTAGAAAGATGCTAGTGGGCCGTAGTGAAAAGCTTTTTCTCCGTCCAGTTGGCCATAATATCATCAAAGTTTGGATAACCAACATCAACTGCGAGACCCCCGATCATCTACGGCGGTATGAGTGCACGATGGAGGATATCAGCTCAGACGAATCTGATGATGAGGCCCCTGTCAGTTCAGATTTGTCTAAATACAATGAGGAGCTCCGCAACACAGTACAATCATAAAAAAGACCACGGTAGGTCCAATTTACAAATATAATTGTCAAGACAAAAAATTTGTGTTTACACTTTTTGTCTGAAAGCAATCAATCCTCATAGCTGCTTTCTTTTCTGAACTTCATGAGAAGATCGCCACAATGATAAGTCCTCGAAGTTACTGATGTGGGACCATGTTGGTGTAGTATTTAGTTGTTTATCTATCTAGACATGTCTGTATTAATAGTTATTTTAATTATGCACATGTTTAGGGGTACACCAACCCCTTTGTTTAGTTACTATTTAGGGGTACACCCATGTGTGTGGATGTAAAATGATATTAATGAATGGAACTAAAAGTTGCTACATGAATGCTTATAACTGAAGTGTGTGTTCCCATGAATGTTCCAAATTCACAAATCCATCCTATCTAACGGCACATTCGAAACCAAACAACAAAAAGAAATATGTGTATCCTATTATGTTACAAATTACTGATAAATTTCATTATAAATGTTCTTTTATCCTTATTATAACTATGTTCTTTTATCCTTATTATAAGTATTTCAAAAAATGCTTGGGCGCCCGCCTAGTTGGATAGGCTTACATGAACTTCATTTGCATGATTACACTAGTATTTTCTCATATTGTATAGTCATTTTTAATATGACATACTTACTCATATGTTATATGTTTTACTATTTTTATAGAATGGATAAGTCTGGGATAGCAGAGGATGACCGAATGAGTAGTAAATACTTATGTGGAGTATCAAAATTTTTGTATTTCACTTTTGAACATTCATCGATTGGAGACAAGATTGTATGCCCATGTAGAAAGTGTGCTAATTTATACCAGGTCACTAGAAAGACTGCATTGAGCCATCTACTATGGCATGACTTCTTACCAAGCTATATTTCTTGGAATTTTCATGGTGAAGATGTCGATGTTCAAATAGATGCTCCCACTGATCAGGGAGATTTCCTTAATGCTGAAAATTTACAAGATATGTTGCATGATACTTTTCTGAGTTTCAGTGAAGATGGAAATACAGATGAGTGGAGCCATCTAGTGATCAACATTTCAATACTGAAAAATTTTATATCTTGTTAAAGGATTCTGAGACAGAAGTATATCCAGGGTGTAAGAAATATAGCAAACTTGCTTGCATCCTAGAATTCTATCACCTGGTTTGTCTTAATGGCTTGAGTAAGAAAGCATCATCTATGTTTCTTACGTTCTTTAAGAAGATGCTACCAGAAGGAGAACAGTTACCTAATTCATTTTATGAGCTAAAAAAGATGATTACGGGGTTGGGCTTAGATTATGTGAAGATTCATGTTTGTCCAAATGGTTGTATGTTGTTTTGGAAGGATTCTGCTGATAAAGGCGTCTATGATACATGTGGAGCATCAATATGGAAACCGATTACAATCCCAGATGATGATGACAAGCTTGCAAAAAAACCCAAGAGAATACCTATCAAAGTGCTCAGACACTTTCCACTTATACCCCGCCTAATGCAGTTATTCATGTCATCAAAAACCTCTTCCTTAATGAGGCGACATGCAGAAGAATATGAAAAAGATGACAAGTTAAGATACTCGGTTGATTCACCTTCATGGAAAACATTTGATGTGATGCATCTAGAATTTGTTGCAGACACTAGAAACATTCGATTGGGACTTGCAACTGACGGATTTAATCCTTTTGGGACAATGAGTACTTCTTACAGTACATGGCTTGTTGTGATTATTCCATATAATTTACCTCCTTGGTTGTGCATGAAGCAACCATATTTTATGTTGTCCCTACTCATTCCTGTACCAACTTCACCTGAAAATATAGATGTGTACTTGCGTCCATTGATTGATGAGTTGAAAGAACTATGGGATACTGGTGTACATACATATGACACTGGAACCAAGGAATTCTTTCTGATGCATGCTTCTTTATTATGGACTATTAGTGATTTTCTAGGATATGCACATCTATCTGGTTGGAGTAATAAAGGCTACAAAGCATGTTCCTATTGTAATAAAGATAATGTCTCACATTGGTTGCCACATAGCCGTAAAGTTTGTTACAGAGGACACCATAGGTTTTTGCCAACTGGTCACAGATTCTGAAAAGAAGCAAAGGCATTTGACGGTGAGCAAGAATTTAGGTGTCCACCTAAACCTCCTTCTGGAGCTCAAATCTTGTCACAATTGGAGGACGGAAGAACTGTAATTGGTAAGAAAAGGCCAAGAGGTAAGGATTCAACACACAATTGGGAAAGGAAAAGCGTATTTTTTGAGCTACCATATTGGAAAACTAACATTGTAAGGCACAATCTCGATGTCATGCACATTGAGAAGAATATATGTGAGAGTATTGTTGGAACATTGCTAGGTTTGAAGGATAAAAGTAAGAACAACTTGAATGCAAGGAAGGATTTGGAGGATATGGGAATCAGATTTCCGCTTCATCCAAAAATTTTCGGTAAATATACCATCCTACCTCCAGCTTTCTATGCAATGAAAAAAGATGAAAAAATATTATTTTGCAGCCTCCTAAAATATGTCAAAGTTCCAGATGGGTATGCATCTAATTTATCTAGATGTGCACGGCCGAAGGATCAGAAGATGCTACCAATGAAAAGTCACGATTATCACGTGCTGATGCACCAACTTTTTCCATTAGTTGTCACTATGTCCTTGCCCAGTAAGAATGCTAAGTCATATATTATTAATCATTTTCACTATTTTCAAAGGTTGTGCACTAAAGTCATATATCCAAATGATTTTTCTGCATTGGAAAATGCAATAGCAGTGACGCTTTGTGAGATGGAGAAGATATTCCCTCCATGTTTTTTTGACATAATGGTGCATCTATCAATCCATCTCTCTTATGAAGCTAAGATAGCCGACCCGTTTAGTATCATTGGATGTATCCAATTGAAAGGTAACATTTCATACGTCGTGATGACTTTACCTATTGGAATGTAATTTGTCATAATATTTTCCTCAACTTTGTTATCAGGTATCTGATGACCCTAAAAAGATATGTTCATAATAAAAGATATCCAGAAGGATCAATAACAGAAGGATATATAGCTAAAGAGTGTCTAACTTTTTGCTCAAGATACTTGGATGGAGTTGAAACAAAATTAAATTGGCCAAATAGAAATGATACTGACGAAGCAAATTTGGAAAACGAGCCAACACTTGACAGTGATGATTGGTCTATTTTCTCGACAGTAGGTCGTGTAAAATGGTAACATGTGTCTTGGACGAACATACATTGAAACAAGCCCATAAGTATGTACTATTCAATTGTGAAGCAATTGAACCCTACATTAAGTAAGTTAGTGTCAACTGTCTTCTATTAATAAAATGATATAACATATTCCAATAACATATTGCACATATTTTGTATTCAGGATGCACTATGATATCATTAGGCAAAAACATCCTCATGAGTCCTTAAAGGAGGTTCAGAGAATACATAGTAACTCATTTGATGGATGGTTTAAGGAACATGTAAGTTTAGTTGTGGTAATTAAATTAGTTATGCTTCATGAATAAATTCTAACAAACTTTTCTTTTGTTAGATTGAGACACTCCTAAGAACAGAGATGGTGGATGATAAAATCAAGTTTATTTCTCAAGGTCCACATCAACTGGCCATTAAGTACAAGGGCTATGTTGTCAATGGTCACAGATTTCATACCAAGGCAAAAGATGCAAATTTAACAACACAAAATAGTGGAGTCTTTCTGGTAGCTAAGACTGATTGTTATTCTAAAACCACTGACCGCAATCCAATTACTAGAGATGTTACCTACTATGGTGTTTTGAAGGATGTCATTGTGCTCAATTATTATGAACACTTTAAGGTGACATTATTTAAGTGTGATTGGGTGGACATCTACTTAACGAGGGGAATCAAGCATGATGAACATGGGTTGACTATTGTTAATTTGAGATGCCTTCAAACTACATGAGAACCGTTTGTAGTGGCATCTCAATTTGGACAAGTATTTTATGTAGAAGATGTCACTGCAAAAGGGTGGCATTTTGCTGTAAAGATTGCCCCACGAGTTATGTTCAACATGGAAGAACAATCTTGTATTGAGAATGTCGAAGCTTATGTGCAAGGTGAAACTCGAGATGGGCCATCAATGACATCAGAGGATGAAGATACTGATTGTGACATAGTTAGATTGGATATGGAAGGAATTACTGTTGCTAGTTCAACAACTAAAAAAGATCAATCCCGAATTCAGCAGGATGATGAAAGTGTATCTCAAAGTGATGATGATGATTGTTTTGAATGAGAAGATTACAAAATAGCAGCCAATGTTTCTTTTTGTTTGTCATTAATATTTGACTTAAATAAGCCTTTTTTGGCTCAATGTATCTCTTTAATTTTCTATCTCACATTGTGCTCTAGCTAGGTGTATGCATTTCGCATGTCTAACGTTATTCTTATTCATATTTATCCTTGTCTCTATTGTTGTTTATAATTATATTTGATTAAATATATGTGTTTCATTTTTAAATATTATTAATAAAATTGTTATTATGTTGTTCAATATTTTTCTAAATGTCTTCATTTTTATGTGACTTGATATACTCAGGATGAGAGAACAGTACAGTGACAATTGCCATAACATGACAGACGTAAGCAATGATAAGAACAACAACAATGACTCTTGTACGGTGACTCATTTACCTAGCATTACTCAACATGGTTGTTGGCAATCTTTGAACATGTCATCCTCAAATCGCTAAAAAAAAAATTAGCTTCCCTTCCAACTGAAATTCGTAATGATAGAGCAAACAAATTCAATAAAACTACTGCTAGCTCTACAAAAAATGCCCAATCAGCCATGTCTCCCCAAGACTCTAATATGGTTGTTGGTTCGAAATCCTCTCAAACATGCACAACTATAAAGGATATGGGAACAAGGTTCCAAAATTAGCACAACAAAGAAAGTGGCGATAAAGTTACAAGATCAAGAAATTCACAACTACCCAGTGTGTCTAATGTCAATGCTTCTGTGTCTATTCATTCAAGAATTGTAGAGAATAGAGCTGTCACTAACCAAAATACCAATGTATTTCCTGATAACATGGACCAAAATGACATCTCTGATCACCATGTTGAGTCATTGAATGTTACAACAACACCTTCTGATGGGCTAGGTAATCATTTCTTTCATATCATTGTATTTATAGTGTTGCATTTAATGATATATAATTTTGCATATATATATTTTAATCTTTATGAATTAATGCTTCGGTAAAAAACATCGAGCACGTGGCCGAACACAATGTTTGAAAGTTTGGAAAAGAAAGCATGACGATCCAATTCCCATTGAGAAAAATCAATTTGGACAACGAGTAGGTGAAAACCAATGTCACTTATCAAGTTTTTTGACAACCATTGCAAGAGATCCCAATCTTTGTCCACTAAACTATGAGGACTGGACACAATTTCTAGCAAATAAAAAAGATTCTATATGGAATTTTGTGAAGGTATATTATTAAATTTTATTTTTAAATGGTTAAATGAAGCTTCTAATTGATATCATTTATGTCGGTAGAGTAAATTCACAATGGATTCAGATCTGAAGGAGTGGACAACGAAGAGACTAGGAAAGAAATGGAAGGACCACAAGTGGGAGTTAAGGAGACTATACTTCCTAGAAGATAGTCCATACGAACAACAACTTGAACAAGTTGTTCCCCGTGTGGACAAGTCGCATTGGAAATTTCTTGTCAATTATTGGAGTAGTAATAAAGGAAAGGTAATATTATTTTTTCTATTCGTTGATACTTACTATGCAGAATACTACAATGTTTTCCACAGAGGAAGTCTATAACTAACAAGACAAGCAGAAAATTTCAAAAGGTTAGCCACACAACAGGAACCAAGTCGTTTGCATGTCTAAAATATGATGTAAGTTAGTAATTTTTGTGATCCATTTAGACAATTTGATGGCATCTGTTTATTTGATGTTTACAATAACCTTGTTTGAATGATAAATATGGAGAAGGAAATAGGCAGAGAAGTGGATCCCATAATGTTTTTTGAGAAAACTCATTGTAAAAAAGATGGGAGCGTAGTTGATGTTGAATCCGCCAAAATTTTGGTACAACACATAGTATCCTATAGTATTATGTTACATTTAATAATTTCATAGAGGTATATATTTGGTATAAATTGCATCTCGTATGATTTGTTGTATGTAGGAAAATTTTTCTGAGGTAGGAGAAGAGTTGTGAAGAAAACAACCTGATGTTACTTCAGATGAAATTTATAGGCATGCTATGGGAGAAGAGAGACCAGGATATGTTTGTGGTTATGGACTTGGACCATCACCTTCTGATATCTAGGCCAAGAACCGTAAATCCCGAGAAGCTGAAGAAGCCCAAAGGAAGCATTTGTAGGATAAGCTTGAAGAACAACAATTGAAATTTGATGCAAAACTTCAAGAACAAAAGGATGAATTCAACCAAAAATTAGAGGAGTTACTTGCCTTAACTAGAGCAGGAAACAATCAAGCACAACATGTTGGCACTACCCAAGTATGAATACATTTTATACAAGATGTGTGGTATCAATTATTTTCCATGTTGACTTTTATGGACTTATGAAAAAAATAAAATAATTGTGCAGACAAACTTATCAATGCAAACTCCACTCCATATAAGACATTCATCATTTAAGAAGGGACAAGTATGTTTGTATTACTGTGAATTGCACTTCATTTTACATTTATATAAATTTGTTATGTAAAATGTATTTTGTTTCTAGGATGTGTATCTGCTGAGTTTTACAAATCCATATGCTAGAATTGCATTCGGTTGGGTCTCTGAGGTTGACCCCATGAAAATGGTGGGAGGTGCAATTTTAGGCTCATCATTTGTTGCTATTTTTGTAGAGGTTGCTTTGTTGGGAAACAATCCTCTAGTTAGACCTTATGATCAATATCAATCTATTAATGATGTTGTTGGCAACATCATAGCATGGCCAAAAACACATACGTAGAGCATAAAATATTGCTTATACTGTTACACAATTGAAAACAAAAGTAGTATCTAAGTCGTTTCCATTTGTTGCAGGACATGAAGTTTAAATTTAATTGCATTCTTGGATACTATCTAAAGAGAGGAGATCTATAGTTATTTTTATTTAACCAATGTTTTAGTTGTACATGCCGATCCAAATAATGGTGTTTCATGTCCATTGTCGTAGACAATGTTGCCAAATAACAATCCTATTTTGTTTTGAGCCACTTTTAATTTTGTTATGGAGAATCTTAGTATTATGGATGATACACACATTATGATTGGTTTGTGGTTTTTAGCTATGAGCAGTGTTTTAGCTTCTTGTTTGTGGGTACAGATGAAAAATTTAGTGGAAAATGAGTTACGATTATTTGATCCATTTCTTTCCATTTTGTAATTACTCGGCTAGTAAATGGATTATTATGGTTTGGATATTCAAAATTTACAACTAATGTGGATGGGTGATGTGGACTAAATAATTCTTTTTTAATGTAAAAACTACTGCAGTAAAAGGGTAATTGTCCCTTTTGTATGGCAGCCACACATCGTATACCATGATTTTCTATTTCCCAACCTATGCAGGTTTGATTCTATTTAATAATTTCTTGGAATGCAATTGCTTATATAAGAAGGAATGCATATTGGGGGTGCTTCATATTTGTGGGCTTCATATTCAAATTGCATCATGTCAGATCATGATATATTTCTTATGGCATATTAATTTTTCTTTCATTACTTGATCACATGCTGCAGGATATCTTAACACTATAGGGATCAAGATTCTAGCAACCACACTACAATCTTCAAGCTCCACCCAACATTTTGATGAATCCTAGACTAGTTGTTGCAACATTTTAAATGAGACTATTCATATATTTATTGGTTCTTTTCAGGGCAATTTGTTATGCATTAATACTTTCCTGAAATCTTTACTTTGTAGGCAAGGGTATTTTTTATATGTACATGGTTTTTGGGAATAATGTGATACGTCCACCCATTGCCTGAAAGCATAGATCTGCCATGCATAAATATTTTTTGTATTTCCAAGGCAATTTGTTCCAAGTTTCTTATAGATATGTGCCCTCACATAGATATAGGTGACATCAATGTTTAGCTTAAGGTCTCACATCACTTGAGGTCTCAGATCTTACCTTCTGGGTAATTCATTTGAGTTGTGCTTGTATGTGGATGAAACATGACTTTATATATGTAAAGGAAAATGAGTTGTTAGAATGAAACAACTTATATCCTGACACTACTTGTCTTTGATTATTTTAGAAAACATCATCAGATAGAGCTCAAGTATTCAGACCCTCTGCCTTGCCTTAATGTAGGGAGGCCCAAGCGACCCACTTATGTACCTATTGAGGTGTGTTACTTCTACGAGTGTTGTTCTGTTTTCTCACTGCGTTGTTTTTGAATGTTTTGATTTTTGGTACTAAGTATAATATAGCCTGGTGTTTTGTTCTGTTTAGTTAATAAATTATTTGTTTGTTTTTGGCCACTAATTAACATAACTTTGTGTTTTTCCTTTTGCATAGGCACACTAAGTCATTGTCAACATTTCAGAGGTTTGTTCTGGTTGAGAAGTCTAGGCAGAAACCTCAAGAAAGAATGGGTGTTCTTAGTAATGTGGGTTCCTCCATGTTCCCTTAATTGTTAAAACATCATTTGTATATTTGTCTTTTTCCTTTACCCCCTCCATATAAAATAATACCCTTTCTGTAACATGTGGCTGTGATGCAGGCCCTAAAAGCCAATAACTATGGTAATGATCCTCTGCTAACTGTAGCTCTGTACTTGGAGATTAAAGGCCAATCTCAAGAGCTGACAACCTAAGACACAAGAAGAGCAACATAGAACACCCCAGATAAGAAAAATGAACACAACGACATATAGATTTGAGCCCAACAAAAATATTGGGACGAAACATATGCTAAGGAGTCAAAATTCAAAACTTATAGCGGCTATTGATGGCTTGTCCGACTACCCATGGCTCCCGTGGGACACATCCATTCCTAGTATAATAGTTGGCACTTGGGAGATCTTTGGCATGTATGGAGGATGCTCATGGTTGGTGAACTTCTTTGTGCAATGTGACACCTGTAGGCATATTTAGGATCTCATTCACTGTGGAAACATGAAGGGCGTTGTAAGTAAAATCTTTTAATGTATTTCATTTAAATTAGTTAAATGAAATACATAAAAAGATTTTACTAACAACACACTTCATGTTTCCACAACGAGTGAGATCCTGAATAATCCTGCGGGTGTCACAGCGTGCAGAGAAGTTCACTACAGCTGAGCATCCTCCATCCATTCCAAAGATCTCCCAAGAGCCAACTATTATACTAGGAATGGATGTGTCCTATGGGAGCCCTGGGCAGTCGGACAAGCCATCAATAGCTATTGTAAGTTTTGAATTTTGACTCCTTAGCTTATATATGGGTTTTTCGTCCCATTATTTTTGTTGGGCTCAAATCTATATGTCACTGTGTTCATTTTTCTTATCTGGGATGTTCTATCTTGCTCTGCTTGTGTCTTAGGTGTGGTTGTTCAAGGTGTGGAGTGTGGGTGTACAAATGCATAAAAACTATAGTTCACCAGTTATTGGAGTGTGGTTGTACAAGGTGTGGTTGTACAAATGCAGAGGATTGAATGTCAAGAATTCCAAGTCATTTGAGGTTGTATACCATGATTGGTTGTATAAGGTGTGGTTGTACCAGTTATTATGATACTAGCTTGCAACATGACTTGGATAATATATCTTTGAATGTCAAGAATTCCAAGTCATTTGAGGTTCTATGTAAGCATTCTATGTGATAAGTACCTATGCTTGTGATATTGTCTTATGTTTTAACTAATTTTCAAGCTTGAAGTTACCTCATTATTTTTGCTAATAAGTCTGTAGGTGTCATAGTGCACAGAGAAGTTCGCCACAGCTGAGCATCCTCCATCCATGCCAAAGATCTCCCAAGTGCCAACTATTATACTAGGAATGGATGTGTCCCATGGGAACCCTGGGCAGTCGGACAAGCCATCAACAACTGATGTAAGTTTTGAATTTTGACTCCTTAGCATATATATGGGTTTTTTGTCCCATTATTTTTGTTGGGCTCAAATCTATATGTCACTGTGTTCATTTTTCTTATCTGGGATGTTCGATGTTGCTCTGCTTGTGTCTTAGGTTGTCAGCTGTCGAGAATGGCCTTTAATCTCCAAGTACAGAGCTGTTGTTAGGACTCAGTCACCCAAGGTAGAAATGATAGACTCTCTATTTAAACCCATAGATAATAATGGGGATGATGGTCTTATCAGGTTTGTTGCATCTTTTTCCTTCTTGTGTCTACCTTTTTATCATCTAAACTTTGCATTGGCATATTGGCTATCTTTATACGGGTTTGTTTTATCTTATCTATTTTGGTATATATATATGCCTCATATTATTAGGTAGTCTATTTATCATTGTGTTAGTGATCTATCACCAGGTGCTTCCTATTTGTTGCAGCCCTACTCACCCTTGTATAGAAAACCCTACAAGATGATAATCAATTTCCTAAATTTGCTTGTTGTAAGTAATGATCGTACAACTCATGTACATGTGAAGTAGAAGGCCTTGCTTGAATTCTGTTGCAGGTTGTTCAAAAAATTGCTCCTAATATTGAGGTTACCTCTTCTATAGAAGATTATGCTATTACTTTGTATGGGGCTGAATTCATTAACTTGAAGTCTTGAACTACGCGAAGAACCTTATTAGAGTAAAGAACCAAGAAATCAAGTGGGGTTGGTGGCTTTGGACTCATCAAATGCCTAAGATATTTAGAATTATTTCTTAGACCAAACTGTATTGAATGCCTTACTACAACAGAGTACCTTCGTAAAAGGGGCATGATGATCACCTTTTACTACTTTCTCTACAGGGCTAACATTGAATTCATTCAACATCTATCCTTTGAATGTTTGTTAGCCTCTGAGATCTAGAAGGAAGTTGTTAGCACAGGAGTTCTGCCTTGTCAACCAAGAACCATTAGTAATATGATTACTCTGAATTCCAAAAAGACACGACCTTCTTAAATAATAGAAATTAACATGCCAACTATCCTCCTCCTGAGCAATCTTACAGATCTAAGGAACCAGTCACCCCTGCATATGAAGATCACAAATTCTTAACTCTATTATAGGCTCACATTCAAGTTTGTATCACATCTGAATATAAATTTTTGATACTATTAGTCTTGTTAGCGATGAACACATTTCTCACACAATTGACACATGCCTCTCACATATTAGTCTTATAACTGAAACTTTGTTTGTATGCAGAACACATAATCATGTTACACGATCAATTTCACTATTGACGGACAATGGTAAACAACTCTTTATAGACACCAGCACAAAGGGCAACCGAAATTTGACAGTTGGGATGATATTCTCGATGGAAATAGGACACTTAGAGGCAATACCTATCAATATATTGCTTGTAAAGATGACTCATGTTATGGATATGGCACATTCCTTGTGTGGGTCTTACACTCTGGTTACATGTTGTATTCATTGGTAAAATGTCCCCCCATGTAATTCTCAATTGTTTATAAATAAAATATATTGGTTACACTTTGGATATGACACATTTTACCTTGCCCCTTATATTGAATTACATGTTATATTCAATATAAGGGGCAAGATAAAATGCCCTCCCCATGTAATTCAATATAAGGGGCAGGGTAAAATGTTGTATAAAAGTTTATCATTGGTGTTGTATTCAATATTAGGGGCAAGGTAAAATGTCCTCCCCATGTAATTCTCAATTGTTTATAAATAAAAAAATATTCATACTTTCAAACAAGTGAGTTCATCTACAATTGACATTCATTTAGAAATCATGATAATAAATTGAAAATTGAATGACTAAAAGCCATGAAAATGTAGTAATACAAAACTAGTAGTCATTAGTAGCTTTTTTTATACGCCATTAAACTCAATAAGAATATTTTCATATACCAACATAATACAAAATAGTGGCATTTGTATAAAAGCCAATTGATGGATAGTGGCTTTTTTATAAATGCTAAATGATGTTTTAGTGACCTTTATTTGGCATTTATTGGATGCCACTAAGGACAAATGATTAGTGGTGTTTACAACTTACGCTACTATGTTTCTAGTGACACTGGTACTAGAGGCCTTTTTTTAAGTGTCAACAAATGCCACTAAACATGTTTAGTGGCGCTTATTTTTTTCAGTGGCATTTCTAAAAGGCCACTAATGTGAATGTTTGTTGTAGTGCTATCTATAGTATGATGATGTGGATCATTATATTCATCAACATGAGGATCATCAAATGTTATCACTTCATTTTCTTCACCATTAGATGTATCATCGACATGTGTAACATCTACTCCCAATGCCTCCCTTAGTCGTGTTTCCATATCATCTTGGCCTACCATATTAGCTTCATGAATTGTAGGTGGTTCAACATTGTCTATTTGTCCATTGGTAGCAAGATTTTCAACAAGACTTCTAGGTCCATGAAAGATCCAATTCTTATAATCTTTAAAAAACCATTGTATAGAATGTGATGTTATACCTCATCAATAGGAAGTTTTTTCTTGATTCAGACTTTGCATTTCCTACATGGACAAATAATCTTCCCTCCCTCCATTCCAGTCTTAGCATACTCAAGAAATTGACAGACACCATCAACATAAACTTCAGAGCAAATTGGTTGTTCAATCCAGCTTTTATCCATCTTTAAAAGGCTTCAATTTACATTTTAATGGAGAAATATAACTTTAAATTCTCTCATGATTTTTCATATAATATAAATACAAAATAAAAATTAATTGCACATATAAAATCACAATTAAAGTATGCAAGTACATCATCTACATACTTGTGAAATACAAGATGGACATGTTCAAGATACATAGAATTTAACCAATGGTGTAGTAACGAAGGAAAAATGTTAATTCTTGGAGAAAGGGAGGTTACCAGGAATGGTAATTGTTCCCATACTCCTACTCCTTATAAGAAATACATGCAACTCCTCATCATGCTATGAATCAAAAGCCTCAACAATTCAACCCTGAAATTGTGAAGATCATGATGTATGTAAGGTGGACATGAGAACATATACAAACATTACATTTGAACTCTTCCCAATCGAGATTATTTGAGATCCCAAACAGATCTATTCATATATAAAGAAAAATGAAAAAAAAACACATATAGATAAACGAACTCACTTCAAATTTTGTGTTTTCCTGTTGGTGTCCGCTGATTTTGTGCACATAAATTTGTATATGAGCATTTTTTATACTACTTATCACAAGATTATCAAGAACTCCTATTTTTATTGATTGGATTTTTTTATTTTGCAATGATAAGGTAACATGCAACAAAGTGACATTGTTTTGTCTAATTTTTAAACCCAGCCTATTCTTGATTATTTTTCTTTCTCTGGAATTTGCTATGGTCATGTGACATGAAAGAGAGCACCACTATTTGTCGAATTCATAAAAATCAGAATAAGACAGAGAGCACCCATGTTTATCTAAGTTGTAAAACCTAGAGCATGCATTGAACGAGACAGAATAAAATCTACCTTATATAAGTGTGGCTCTGAAATTATTCTCTTTCGGTTGCCAAATAGTCACAAACAGATAGATTTAAATGGGTGGATGGTTGGTACTACTGTGATGCTCATGATGATGGCAATCTGCAATTGACGTTTACCTAGAGGGTTGGCGGATATTGAGGCTATGATTAGAAAGACAAGAAGATTTTGCAAAGAAAGTAGGATTCTAAATAATTTAAGAAAAATAGGATGAAGGGTATGAAAAATGATCTATGGGCTAGATGGCTGGGGGATTGGGAAACTATGATTAATCAGAATGAGAGGATATTTCAAGTGCCGTTGTGGGTCACCCAGGACCAATGTTGTGTATCACACCTTGTCATTACTTCTAGACGTCGTCAACTCCCATCGACTGTCACCGATCTAGTAGATCTTCTTCCAGACACCGCAGTGGAGTCCAACCTTCTATTCTCCCAATGTCGTCGTTGCCATCTCATCATGCCTCGTTTACAAATGGCAGTGGTTGCTGGTCATGACAATAGAGGTGGAATGAAACTAAAGGAATGGAGAGGAAGATGGCGGGGGAAGAAGAGGGGGGGCTTTGTGGTGCGTGAAGAGGGAGAGTGAGAAAAAGGGAATGTAGAAGACTGGATTTTGGCACGGTTGGAGAATAATTTCAGAGAGTTTCGCACGGAATGGGAAGCGGGAGCCCAAAGGTGGGAGAAGACAGAAGGCCATCCCAATTGGAATATCACTAATTAGGAAATTAAATCTCACGTTTGTAACACGTTGGTTATGTGAGAGTGGGGTGAGGGCAGAAGTCGGGCCTTATGCGTCTATTGGTCGTTACGCTTTAAAAAATGTGAAAAATGTGGATTATTATAGGCTTTTATAGTATCTATTATGAGAAAGAGTGTTAGTATAGCTAGAGGGTGGATCTCTATTGGGAGGGTATCCCTTCCCTAAGACATAAGACAAAAAAATTAACGGATTAACTGTTTACATAAGATGAGCGTCTAAAATGATGAACACATTTCAATACCAAGACATATAATAATTCACCACTTCCCTTAAATAATTTCACTCGTATATCTATAAGGAAGAAATAACCAATCAATTCTTATAGAGAATGTCATAATCAATCATAGTAGGTGTTAATGAATCACTAATTTTGAATTCAGAGAACTCATGCAATGAGAATAAGATAAAATTACAGGTCTACCTAATTGATAAAATAAATCTATTTTTGATCAATCATTTGACATATACACAATCGAGCATTCTAAATAAAGCACATCTAGTATATATCAATTAGCTTTTTTATTCTTGTAAAATGTTGAAACACAGTATATATCTAACATAATATGTAGTCTTAAACGAACATCAAATAAGGATAAGCAATTTATGTTAAACAATACAGCGTATCCGTGACAACGAAAAAGAATAGAAGAAGGAGAAATTCTAAATTAAGGAATTGAATAATATAGCAAACCTTTTGGTATGGATAACTCAGAGTGGTTTCTTGTACATCAATCCTATTCCCAATGGCTGATTCAAACTATCTTCTCTACAGTCCGCTGCAAAGATCATGGGCAGAGTTTTTTGGCTTGCATACGATCTGATGGCTTCTATTTATAGTAAAATAGTTCAAAATCAATTAGGGGCAGACCTCTATGCAACCAGAATGTCAATGAACCAGGATTCACTATTTGATAGTAGTCTTCTTGTCGACCTGGATGAAAATAGTAAAAAGTAAACTATAATAAGAGGTTGGATTAGCGTAAGATAAAATCTCAGAAATAAGAAGGAAGGAAGATGGAGAGGACAAAAATCAAAGCAACAACAATGGAAAAAGAACCATAAAACATGAAAATTTATTAGATACCAAAAATCAGAGGAAGAGCAATAGGAAGAAGAACCAAAACACATGGAGACTGTTTGGAAAAAAAATGTAAAGAACTCTGGTTACTTCATAACGATTTGACAAGGATCCACATCATCCATCATTTATAAGGATTGTTGTTCGGTGGCTCGCCAGAGTTGATTCCTAAGGCATATCGTCACACATATGTCTCGCCAGTGGCCAATGATGGGTCTGTAAATTATAAGTGGATGAGGCCATATGAATATTTGAAAAGAAAAAAAATCAATTTAGTACAGTTGAGATAAGATAGTACTCTATGTAACACATCAAGTAATTTATGGGCGTTAGAATGTTTAGTGTTAAGTCGTCACTTAATGTGGGTTTTCTAGATAAGGTCTTTGGTACTTTTATCTATTAAAAATGTCAAAAATATAAAAGGAAAACTTTATTATATGTATATATATGTGTGTGTGTGTTAGTTTCTATGTATGTGTGTGTCTTTGTGCACACTTATAGTTTTTCAATATGAGGTGAGTGTGTTTAAAAAGTTAATTTTGAAATGAAACGATCCATATAAATGGTGGTTTCTAAAATTGAATTCCAAAAATGAAATTTTTGGTGGACTTATCTCAAAGTGTGGTATACTAATAATTAATTCCCCGCAAGTGTCATATCTTTATATATAAAATGTTAAAATTGATGTGCAAACAATGTATGAATTAAATTAAAAGTTTTAAAATGTATATACAAATTAGAAAGAATGCGTTACTAAAAATCATGTGTTAATTAATTGCAAAATCAAAAGAGAACTCTAAGCTTAGCTTAATTATTATCACTTCTTAATTGAACCTTTATTATGCAATATGGTATATACTTATCATTATTATTTGGGTTACCAATATAAGATGGTCTAAAAGTTTATTTCTTCCTAATCTTGTATATATTCATGATAAGGACAGGAATGCCTCTTATCTGTAGGTATATGTAGTTCAATGCTACTTTCGATTGTTACTGCCTAGAAGCATGAAGCAATTGTGAAAAGTGCATTGCAATGTGTGTTTATTTGTAAAAAAAATGCAGTTGGCATTGTTTTACTCATAAGCCATGGTTTAAACATACATAAGTAAGAAGATAATATAATCCATTTCAAATATCCTCAAATCATATCTGATCTACACCATATCTAAAAAACAAAATATATCACCTTGATAATAAATAAGTAAACTTTAATAAAATTACATAGTTTCCCAAATAAGTTACTCCTATTTCGCGAACATATTTCCTCTATAATCAGTAGTTTTTATTGCATAAGTAGACTATCACTCACTCTCCTTTAATGCCTACAAGAATTATCTCACTCTATTTTAGATTAAACAAACAATTTATATTACATTCTGTCCTAAGTCTTCAACTAATCTATAGTCGACCCTCTTTCTTCTTTAGTTCATCTCTTTCTTTATCTGCTATCTCCATCTTTTCAACTTCCTGCCTCTTACATTAGTTAAGACCCGTGCCATCCCCTCATCTTCTCCCCTTACCGTCCCCTCATCTTCTCATTTTTCGTCGTGCTTTCCCTTTCCAGGAATGGTTTAGTGACCGTTCCAATCAATTCCCTAGTCTCTTAAACATCTCTTCTAATCTCGAATTCACCGCCACACTCCATATTACACACAAGGAAGGTAGTGGTTTACATACATGTAGCATGCAACAGTCTACACATTAATTGTGTGGGTATATGACCAGACGACCGTGAGGCCAAGTATTTATCTAGAAGAGAAATCACAGAGAAATCAGCAGACGCTGCTGGTCGTGGGTGAGGCCATGTGCATCTGCCACTGCCGGTGGCTCCCCTTAGAAGGCTACCCACGCCTATGGCTGTTCCACCCCAGCGACGCCCCTTGTTTTCATACTATCCTAGTTTCTATTTCTAGCAGAATGGTGTTGGTTCAACCAGTCATAATCTAACAATAATTCCAGTCCCGACCTCCCTACCAAACTTGTGTGAGCAAAAATAGGGGCAAGGAAACATCATGCTATCACGATTCATGATCTGAAATGCATAAAAAGATGGGATTTTTAGCCTACCTTATCCATGGTCGACGCCTTGGCAGTTGATCGGAAGAAGAGATGAGACATCCACCGAGGAGCGTCCTCTTCTCTATAGTTTCGGAAGAAGACTAGTATGTAGCAACAACCTGATTAAGATAGCTTCATTGTAGAAAGGGGGCAAAAAGTTGAGGGAGGGAACTTGCAAGCGGGGTGGGATGGTTGTTTGATACGGAAGGGCTAAATATTGTAAACCCATCATTGCCGATAGGGAGTTAGCACGGGCAATGCGAAGGAGATTGGGAAAGAGGGGTGGTGGGAGTAGAGAGATCCCGAGCGGGATGGAACTAGAGAGCGTGGGAAAGAGGGAAGGAAGGGAATCAGAGACTGAGTGAGATGAGATGGAAGAGTCCCGAATTAAACTATTTTGTGGACACCTAATAAATACACTAAAATGTAATTACTCACGTGAAATGATGCCATGTTGTTTCGGTCATTGAAAAAAAAGCATGGGTTTACACCACCCTTTGTTGTTGTGATTAGACATCAGTCTGTCGTATTCTAAGATATCTGAAAGGTACATCTGGTAAGGGAATCACTTATTATAGGACGAAGACCCCTATATCCACTCTATCTCTCACTGGTTATGCAGATGCAAATTGGGTTGGTAATCTGAATGATAGGAGGTCTACGTCTGGATATTGCACATTTCTTGGGAATCATCTTATTACCTAGAAAAGCAAAAAGCAGAATCTTGTGGCAAGATCTAGCACAGAAGTTGAGTATAGAGCAATGGCACATGCATGTTGTGAGTTGCAATGGGTTCAATATGTACTTTCTGAATTAAAGAATCCTATTTTGTCTCCTATAGAACTCAGATGTGACAATCAAGTTGCTATCTACATTGCCAAAACCCAGTCTTCCATGAATGTACTAAGCACATAGAGGTTGACTACCACTTTTAGAGAAGAACAAGAATGGGACTCTTGTGACTCCTCATGTCAATTCTGAAGATCAACTTGCAGATGTTCTCACAAAGCCATTGAGTCCAGCAGCATTTCAAAGTTTTTGCAACAAGCTGGGCATACACAATGTGTACGCTCCAGCTTGAGGGGGAGTGTTAATATATTTCATTATATTCAGCTGTTTATTCTATTCTGTAATTTATATATCCTGCTGGACCTCTATTTAACTTATCCAATTTCTCTTATTAATAAAAAGGAAGAAGGCACATTGCCTCTCCTAACGCTACATTGCATGTAGCATTGCGGCAACTATGTTTACATTTATGTTTATGGATTGTGCTAGTAAAATTCCAAATCATAATTCTAATATTTTGTCATCAAAATCCTTCATCAAAATCTACATAAAATAGGATAGGTTCCCTACCTCCCACATGATGGACAACCCCCCCACATACCCCTTAGAGAATTTATTGCATAAAACGATGCATTTAGGTGTAGAGATTACACTTGTAAAATTTCATGATTTAATTCGTTCATTTTGGCATCGACATGGGAATGATTGTATATGTCGATATTTCCGTCAGTATACTGGTAAATATCTATATCCAAGCTGTCAAAATGGCATCGGTATCAATCATTAATTCCTTGCTTGATGCAATCTTTGGCTCTGGGGTAGTGTTTAAAAGTTTGTTTTCCATGTAATCATTTATCTTTTATTGGTCTCACATTACTTACAATTTAATATGTGCACACTTGTTCTTGATTGTCAATGTTAATATATATATATATATATATATATATATATATATATATATATATATATATATATATATATATATATAGAGAGAGAGAGAGAGAGAGAGAGAGAGTCAGGCTAGAATACACTCGAGTGTACAGATCACGCTGTACACTCCAGTGGTGTTTGCCTATCTAGACCATATTTTCTAAAATTTAATCCATTGATCTTCATGGTTACAATAATAATAGGCCACATACAAAATTTGAGCTCATATGGATTAGTGTAAGTTACTCATCCAAGGAAAACAAAATCGACGCACAAAACTAATTTGAAATGCATGATTTTTGTCTCCTTTAGATCCATGACCTATAAGTGCCCAAATGAGATGGAATTTATTATATAGTATGTTCTTAAGATATTTAAGAAGTTCAATGGTTTAGATCTTTCAAAAAATTACTACATATTTGAAAACGGTTGAGGTGTACGGTGTCTCCGGTATATAAAAGACACATAGGCGTACTCAGTACAATATTCTTGATTATTATGCTGACGTGTACCACATGTAATCTTTTGTTTAGGTTGTGGTTATGCTCTTGAAGATCCAGGATAGTGAGAGTTGTGTGGCAAGCTGATGTATAGGTGGACCTGTTGTCTTAAGATCTTGTAGTTTAGTTGTAGTACATGTATATATATAGTTTGTTGTTCAATGTGTAATATCAAATGTTGTAACAATTCATGTTGTAATTATATGTTGAATGGTGAACATGTGTTGAGGATTTATTATTGTTCATGTACATGTGCTACTGTTTGCTTCCTTTTGACTTCCTCTAATTTTCTTCTTCTTAGCCTGGTGTGGGGTGTTTAAATTGGAATTCTCGCTGAGGTGAGGGTTTTCAATTTGGACGTCACACATCAGATTAAGTTTTAGAAAATCCGAGGACGATATATATATATATATATATATATATATATATATATATATATAGAGAGAGAGAGAGAGAGAGAGAGAGAGAGTTAGGCTAGTGTACACTCAAGTGTACCGGAGGCACCGTACACCTCAGTCGTTTCTGAAGATGTAGTAAATTTTTGAAAAATCTATACCGTTGATCTTCTTTATTATCAATAAATTTTAGTTCATGTGGACACTTATAGGTCGTGCATCTAAAGGAGGCAAAAATCATGTATTTCAAATTAGTTTTGTGCGTCAATTTTTTTGTCCTTTGATCAGTGACTTACACTCATCCAAATTAGTTCAAATTTTGTATGTGACCTATTATTATTGTGACCATGAAGATCAATGGATTAGATTTTAGAAAAACACGGTCTAGATAGGCAAAGACCATTGGGGTGTACAACGTGATCTGTACACTCGAGTGTATTCTAGCCTCTCTCTCTCTCTCTCTCTATATATATATATATATATATATATATAAAGGTGTGTCTAGTTTTCCAAAAAGTGGCCGCTTCAAAAATTAAGCAATCAAGGAGGATTGGGTGCTTGCTCCCTACTTGAAACTTTCTGTTGGCATTAAGGTTAGGGGAATAAAAATAATGCCTTTTGTTGTTGAGGTTCTTGTTTTAACCATCAACCTACACAACCAAATGTATGTTTGTTACCACTACAAATACAAATTTGAAAGTTTAGGTAGATGCTAGCAAACCTTTGAGGCAACCCAATTCTCTCTTTGTATAAACTAGTGGTGGTCGTAGGTGTAAAACTCTTGAGTGATAGCATAATCAACATGAAACAAATAGCTTATGATGAGGGTTGATTGTGTTTATAAACATGGATGCTTATATACGCTATCTAACATGGCGGTGAAAAGAAAGATCAATATTTGGTGTATGACTAATGTGCACTTATCCAAATTGTATTAATAGAAATATTACGATAGGTGCAAAGGGGAATTCATGATAAAAACCTAAAGAGATCGAACCAATTACTTCAAGAATGGTGATGCTACAAATATAAACATGAAACTAAGAAAATTAGATCATGTTGGTATAACGATAATAAATAATTAATTCATAAAATCGGAGTTGTTTTTTTATCATGGAAACTAAATCATCCATAAGCATAGCCGCACTAATGCCTTTCTTTTATATTTTTTACCCTAGTGAGGATGATGGATTGTGATTGTTGGTCATGACAAAAGTAGTTCCATAATCATACTACTACAAAACATAAAATAGCTCATATAACACAATGAGTAGTGTGGATCCAGGATTTGAAAGTGAGTGAGGCCACCCTATATAGTTTTTATATGTTTTTCTCTTTTCTTCACCTTTTTTTGGTATCTCAAGCTTCTTTTTTTCTCTTTTCATTTATTTGGTCTATGTAAAAATCTATAATGTGGTACTGTTACACCTTTTTCTAGTAAACAAGAAAATTAAGAAATAGAAATAACTAAGAATCAACAACTGTTGGGTTTTAAGGGAGGCAGAGAAGGCAGCGGAAACAAAACTTTCCTCCCCAAACCCAGAAAAAGGAAACACGTCAACGTATATACAATAGGAAAGGATGGTTTGTGGAATCATACCTTGTCCCGAGGCTTGCTCGGCGACAATACCTCGTGGCTTGTGTGGTCTTCACCTCCGGTCTTAGACGGTGTCTGTGGAGCTCCTAGTCGCACTGGGACTGACGACTCCTGGTCTCACCGGGACTATCGGGATTGACAGTTGTCCTCCGAGTGGCAGAAGTCTCCCGCCTCTGAAGTAGTCCACACGGACCACCTGGAACTCCAATCTCCTTATCCTACAAGGAATTGGAAGGAGTCGCACCCTCCTATCAGCGTACTAGTCACTGACACACTCTCCTGCCACCAATTGCTTTCTGTAGTTGTCTTTCCCTTATTGTGCCTCCCTTATCGGGTAGCACTTGCTCGGGCTCTCTCAGTTACCAAAACCAGAGAGAACGACAACTTCTAATAGCAACTGGTTGCACTGAGTTGTTCTTTGAGAAGCCCCCAATACCCCTATATATAGGAGGATCAAGGGACAAGGTTCTCTATCCCAGGCAATGCGGGACTAAACCAGGAGTAGAAGGGTTCGACATTTTCCACAAAAACAACCAATTGTGCAACTGATCGTTTCACAACTAAAACGGTCGGTTGGGGACCTGAGCCGGTCGGTTGACACCTCAACTGATCGGTTGGGACCCATGAAATGGTCGGTTCACTTCTAAACCGGTCAGTTCGTGGTCCTGGTCAGTTCTCGATTGACTTTCCATCTTTTGTTTCTAATTGATATCAAATACCAATCCTTGTTCCAATCAAATTGGGCAAGTGAAACGAAAGGAAAATTTCTCACCAATCCTACTTTCCCAACTTGCCCTGTTGCATCAGTTGAATCGACTGTTTCAACACTTGAAGCAATCATTTCACCCTGTCCTTGAGTCGATCGACTCACCTCTTGAGTCGATCGGTTCACCAAGCTCAACCGATCGGTTCATCACATGAGCCGATCGGTTGGGAGTGCAGATTGTACAGAAACAATCAATTGCAGTTTCAATCAATCCGATACTGTAATCAATCAGTCCAACACCTTGAACATTATGATATTGAGCTATCAATTGATTGAGTGTTTAATTGAACTGCTAAACTCCTTTAGTAATCAATCTAAACATTATTTGTGGACAAAACTCCTCTTCCAGGTTAAATCCAATGTGTGTGACCCTGCAGGTCCATTTCAAGTTGGCAGTGAAAGTCCATAACACTTATGACTTCACAAGAAAAGAGCGGTGCCTAGTCACACATCAGTGCTACCCAAGTGAAATAGAAATTTGGAGAACAACTTTCAATACTACAATCCGTGAATGGTGTTACAGTGAATGTATAATTCCTTTGTCACTGATATCCTGAATGAACTCGAGGCATGGAACAGTCATCCTGTCAACGTTCATTCACTTTCTTGATCTCAGAGTAGATGGGAAGAGATATGTATGACATCAATATCACATACTGATTCACACATGCGTGCACGCCTTTCTCAATCCTACTCATCAAGTGGCCATGGATATCAAACTTCCTCAGGAGGGACAAATCCCATATCTATCACTCACCCCTCAAAAGCCCCATGTGTCAAAGCCACCCAATCATCACCTTTATAACAACCCATGTTTCAGGACTGCGTTTGATGATGTCAAAGTGTGCCCAATGACATGTGTTGAGTGTAGTGATTTCAGGTCAAAGAATCACACTCACCACCATCACTGTGAGTACTGACTGTGACTACCATGTCATGGTTCCATGTGTCAAACTCATGGTGGGTCTGTCTGGTACACTTGTTCTCTAACAAGTACCTATGTGTTTGGTTTGATATCTCTATATCATGACTAATGAGATTCTGTCATCAACCAACACCACAATCTAGTCTTATGTGTCATTGCTATCTATCTACCTTCCACAATGACATCTGACTAGGGACATAACAAGAATGTACAAACTCTTAGCATCTGTATGATCTCATCATTCAGGTCCTTAACCTGAAAGCATACGTCATTGAGTACTATCATTCTCTAGACATTCAATCTGTTCTATCACTATCTCATATGACTGAACCAGAAAGAATTGGAAGCCTGCCTTTGATGTTTATCAAATCAATCTTAATGTATCCCACCAATCATCCCATGATTGGCTCTCAGGGTATACATACCAATAGTAACCACTACCAAACCAAACCTCAAAGGGGACCTCAAACTGAGATAACACATACTGACTAAAGGCAATTTTCTCTGGGAGTATTTATCAACTTTCTCATATGATCAGAATCTCGTGAAAGAAGAAATCAGCAAGAGTCCTCAAATTCAAGTACATAAACATCAAAAAGCTATGAAATGAGTAAAAAAATAATGAATCTCCTTATACATATATAAAACTAGCAGGAGACCCTTCGACATCTCTCTCTACATAAAAACAAATGACCATTGAAGTCCCAAAGAAAAATGTTGTACACAAATCAGTTGAAAGAAAGATGGATCTCCATTTAAGTAAATTAAAACCCAAATGATAAGCATGGTAGATTTCAAAGGAATCAACATCACCTTGGAAAAAGGCCAGTAACATCAGAAGAGAACTACAAAACACTCTGCTTGAACAGCTAAAGTATATCTTGTAGATATACATATATAAAACTAGCAGGAGACCCTACGACATCTTTCTCTCTACATAAAAACAAATTACCATTGAAGTCCCAAAGAAAAAAATGTTGCACACAAATCAGCTGAAAGAAAGATGGAAAAACATTTAAGTAAATTAAAACCCAAATGATAAGCACGGTAGATTTCAAAGGAATCAACATCACCTTGGAAAAAGGCCAGTAACACCAGATGAGAACTACAAAATGCTTTGCTTTAATAGCTAAAGTCTATCCTACATATATTCCAAAGACACAGAAAAGTGTATAATAAGAGAATCATGACTTTGAACGACAGAAAGCTCATCAATCAGCAATAAAAACTCAAAACAAAGAACAGAGAAGCTAAACCTCCAGGAAAGTTGGCCTTGGGATACTAACTCCATGTGACATGGACAACTTTTCTCCCACTGAATCTATGCATACTGAACCCTTCAGTACAGATTGCCAATGTATGCTTTCTCTTTTTAGGTCAAGAGGTTTTCGAGAACTATCTTTATAGATCTCTATTCCTATCACATAGGAAACATCTCAATCTTCCTTAAAGATAATTTCCACTTTTGGATTTCCATTCTATAACATTTCCATTTCACATCAACATGTGGAATGTGAATACGCTCCCACTAAATCACAAATCCCTTCTTTATCTTTGACATATCAGTCAAACCTTTTGACTATATCATCAAAGTAAAGATCCAATTTTGAGTTGCTTATACTCAATCAATCACATTGATTAGTCCATTGCAACTTATAGACTTCATTTGCATTAGTGGATTCATAAACCTTATAGGTTGTGTCACGTACACATCCTTGTTTTATTCCTCATAGGACTGCGGTTTTAGTATCCTATGCCAAATGTCTTAGTCATTAAGTTGCAATCAACAAGCATCATCCTTCTCAAAATGTTATCCATGTGTCTTAACACTTAAGACTCATTTGCACTTATGGATTTCATCCAATGAGTGCTACCATCAAGGTCATACCTTATGGTTCACATGGATGTCATTTAGGATGTAATGGTCATAAACCATAACTCAAAATTTGGTTCCTCATATTCATCTAGATAGTTGACTCATCACATGAACAACTCATCACATAGATAAACGAGGTGTATCCGTCAAGGATATAAGAACTTACAACTCCTTGTGATTCTTAATGTCCTTTATTAGTGTGGGGTATTCGTTTATTAAGAAGAATTCAGTTATTTGATAATCATTCTCTAACTCCTTAGAGTATGATTCCTTCTTGATTTAGACATCACCATGCCTTAATCATGAGTTCACTATGATACACTATCATAATCACTCATAAGGATCTCAAACATTTGGTCCAAGTATTTCATTCATTGATCTCATCAAGAATTAACACTTTACCAAATTTGCACTTCATCTATGATAATCTTGAACACTTCAAGATATTCATATTGGTATTTCTCTAAACACCATTTGAAGTATTAGCATTTGTTCCAATAGGTATGTAAATACATCACATGTATCATCCCTAATAGGATAATCATTCTCCCACTACCATTATTGAAGATTGATTAATCATGTCTAAGATATTCATGTCTCTTACTGGTTCTCTAACCAAAAGAGTCTAGATTTATCCATCACATGGAAACTAGAAATGAATTTCTCATGATTGATACTAATTTGATTGTCTATCTATAACCTTTAGGTATCATTTTATCTTATGCATATCAAATACCATAAGATAAACAAGGCATTTCCACAAAGATCATATCTTTAGAAATTGAAACATCTCTTTATTGATTGCCATCATTGTCATACAATATGCAAAAATAAAGTGTTTCTATCTATTGGCAAATATGAAATAGCAGTTCATAAATGTATTACATGCCTTTTAGGCTGAAAATAAACTAAAGTACTCCTATCTATGGTGGCAACACTTGCCCCATTTATTGAGTGCTTTATACTTTACATCTTGGTATCATATACCTCAAAAAGTGTTACAAGTTTACTTTCATGACACCTTTAAGTAGAGATGGTTGTCGCCTCCTTCTTCTTATGTTCTTCCAGATAGAGAGGACAATTCCTTTTCCAATGTCCTAGCTTTTGACAATGGTGGCAATTGCCTTTCTTGGTCACACCTCCCTTGGACTTGAGAGCTGAAGATGACTTGGGCTCCTGGATAGCATCAGAACCTTTATTAGCTTTGCCCTTGCCCTTGCGCTTGGACTTGCCTTTCTTGCTCGTGATCACCATCACAAACTTAGGCTTGTCCTTCTTCATCTGTGTCTCGGCTGTCCTCAACATGCCCAACAACTCTGACAGTGGCCTATCAAAGTTGTTCATGTTGTAGTTCATCACAAACTGACTGTAGGATTCTGGCAACGATTGCAGTATCACGTCAGTAGCCAACTCTTGGCTCAGTGGAAATCCCAGTCTTTGCAGGTTCTCCACATACCCAATCATCTTGAGTGTGTGAGGACCAACTGGATCTCCTTCTGTCATGACACACTTGAACAGTGCCCTTGAGACATCGTATCTCTCTTTCCGTTCTTGATCTTCATACATGTTCCTGAGATGCTGAATCATCTCAATGACACCCATGTTCTCATGTTGTCTTTGCAACTCATGGTTCATAGAGCACAACATCAAGCACTTTGCATCAATGGCATCATCAGAATGCTTCTTGTAAGCGTCCCTTTTTGCCTTTGGTGCATTAGGAGCAGGTTCCTCTGGAGTTGGAGTATCCAGGACATAGAGCTTTCTCTCTTGAGTGAGAACAATTCTCAATGTCCTATACCAGTCGTGGAAGTTTGTCCCATTTAGCTTGTCCTTTTCAAGGACCGATCGCAAAGAAAAGTGAGTGTTGTTTGTTGTCATTTGTACTACAAAAGGAAATATGCAATTTTAGTCCAAAAACTCATTTTTGACTTATTTGATTGATTTGAAAAGTTGACGATATAATTAGGCCTTTAATTAATTATCACTCCCACAATTTTAGTTCAAATTGATAGCCCTCACCATCAATTCGGAAGATTGCAGTGTACAACCTTCTAGTGGGCAAGATCCTAAAATCCTCTAAGTCATGGACCAGCTAGGGATGTCACCCACAACTTAGATCTCTCAGGTAGGCAACTCTTGCCAATTGCATCATATGCAACTCTTGATAAGATGTCATATGCAACTCCTTGCCATGATCATCTCCATGCCTCAAGGTGCTAGATCCTATCTAGGTCACCTTGTTAAGTCTGACCCAAAGCAAACACGATGAATATGCACCCTGCTAGGGCAGACCCACATATCCATCCTTCACGCTTCCACGAGATAGATGGTGCACCACGCTAGGGCGTGCCCACACTTGGTCGATCAAGCTTTTCATGTGTGTCTCATTTGGAAGGCATCTAAAACTTAATACTTAAAGAGGGATTTGGTTTTTACATATATATACATATCCAATCACCATAATACATAGTATGTATCATATACATGCTATATCCCACATAAAACATGCAAAACGATAAAAGCGATGATTATGGCCATCCTAATGTGATTCGTCAAGCTAAGAGGAATCACGGTCATCTAGGTCTACATCACATTCAACCTGTATAAGATGAACTTTGTGCTTTGCCTTTCTGGGTTTGATCAACTCATCACATGGCTGATCGGCTCGCCATCAGGCTGGTCGAATGGGTGCCACCAGCCGATCGGTTGGCTCCTCCAACCGATCAGTTTGCTTGGTCGTCGTTCATCTCATCACGGTCGCCACCCGCTCATCTCACTCCTCGAAATGGTCATCAACCGATCAGCTCACTCCTTGAACCGATCATTTGGAACATCAACCGATCGGTTCATGCCTTGAACCGATTGTCTCAGTTGTCGTCAGGATGTCCTCCGTTCTTCAACATAATAGGAAATAAAATTCTATCCTATTTTACATTGTAAAAAGAGAAACCTCGAGTTACATTCGAGGGGAGAAAAGGTAGGAAAGAAATCTCGAATTATTTCGAGTTACATCAGGAATAGGAGAAGGAAGATCGGTGCGCAGACCGAGATGCAAGCAACCACATACAACCATACACATATAGGGTTTATTGGCCATAACCATGCTATACATCCACCACAAAACTCATTTAAGGGCAACGCGTATCGAGTGCATTAATAATACATATCATATATGTAATTTGGGATTTGTGGATTTAAGATTGGACATGCATAAAGCCAATTTTATTCACATCGTATGCAATAAATAAAGGCGACAAACTAAAATCGATCATATCGATAATCCTAAAGTATAGAGCAGTTGACGTGGCTCTGATACCACTGTTGGGTTTTAGGGGAGGCAGAGAAGGCAGTGGAAACAAAAAATTTCCTCCCCAAACCCAGAATAAGGAAACGCGTCAACGTCTATACAATAGGAAAGGATGGTTTGTGGAATCATACCTTGTCCCGAGGCTTGCTCGACGACAATATATCGCGGCTTGTGCGGTCTTCACCTCCGGTCTTGGACGGTGTCTGTGCAGCTCCTGGGCGCACCAGGACTGATGACTCCTGGTCTCACTGGGACTGTCGGGATTGACAGTTGTCCTCCGAGTTGCAGAAGTCTCCCGCCTCTGAAGTAGTCCACACGGACCACCTGGAACTCCAATATCCTTGTCCCACAAGGAATTGGAAGGAGTCGCACCCTCCTGTCAGCGTACTAGTCACGGACACATTCTCCTGCCACCAATCACTTTCTACAGTTGTCTTTCCCTTGTTGTGCCTCCCTTATCAGGTAGCACTTGCTCGGGCTCTCTCGGTTACCAAAACCAGAGAGAACGACAACTTCACAGAGCAACTGGTTGCACTGAGTTGTTCTTTGAGAAGCCCCAAATACCCCTATATATAGGAGGGTCATGGGATAGGGTTCTCTATCCCGGGCAATGCGGGACTAAAGCAGGAGTAGAAGGGTTCAATATTTTCCACAAAAACAACCGGCTGCGCAACCTGAACCGATCGTTTTACAACTAAAATGGTCGGTTGGGGACCTGAGCTGGTCGGTTGACACCAAAACCGATCGGTTGGGACCCATGAAACGGTCGGTTCACTTCTGAACCGATCGGTTCGTGGTCCTGGTCAGTTCTCGATTGACTTTCCATCTTTTGTTTCTAATTGGTATCAAATACCAATCCTTGTTCCAATCAAATTGGGCAAGTGAAACGAAAGGAAAATTTCTCACCAATCCTACTTTCCCAACTTGCTTGGTTGCATCAGTTGAATCGATCGTTTCAACACTTGAAGCAATCGTTCAACCCTGTCCTTGAGCATATCGACTCACCTCTTGAGCCAATCAGTTCACCAAGGTCAGTCGATCGGTTCATCACATGAGCCAATCGGTTGGGAGTGCAGATTGTACAGAAACAGTCAATTGCAGTTTCAATCAATCTGATACTCTAATCAATCAGTCCAACACCTTGAACATTATGATATTGAGCTATCAATTGATTGAGTGTTTAATTGAACTACTAAACTCCTTTAGTAATCAATCTAAACATTGTTTGTGGACAAAAATCCTCGTCCAGGTTAAATCCTATGTGTGACCATGCAAGTCCATTTCACGTTGGCAGTGAAAGTCCATAACACTTATGACTTCACAAACAAAGAGTGGTGCCTAGTCACACATCAGTGCTACCCAAGTGAAATAGAAAGTTGGAGAACAACTTTCAATCCTACAATCCGTGAATGGTTTTATAGTGAATGTATAATTCCTTTGTCACTGATATCCCGAATGAACTTGAGGCATGGAACAGTCATCCTGTCAACGTTCATTCACTTTCTTGATCTCAGAGTAGATTGGAAGAGATATGTATGACATCAATATCACATACTGATTCACACATGCGTGCACGCCTTTCTCAATCCTACTCATCAAGTGGCCATGGATATCAAACTCCCTCAGGAGGGACAAATCCCATATCTATCACTCACCCCTCAAAAGCCCCATGTGTCAAAGCCACCCAATCATCACCTTTATAACAACCCATGTTTCAGGACTGCGTTTCATGATGTCAAAGTGTGCCCAACGACATGTGTTGAGTGTAGTGATTTTAGGTCAAAGAATCACACTCACCACCATCACTGTGAGTACTGACTGTGACTACCATGTCATGGTTCCATGTGTAAAACTCACGGTGGGTCTATCCGGTACACTTGTTCTCTAATAAGTACATATGTGTTTGGTTTGATATCTCTATATCATGACTAATGAGATTCTGTCATCAACCAACACCACAATCTAGTCTTGTGTGTCATTGATGTCTATCTACCTTCCACAATGACATCTGACTAGGGACATAACAAGAATGTACAAACTCTTAGCATCCGTATGATCTCATCGTTCAGGTCCTTAACCTGAAAGCATATGTCATTGAGTACTGTCATTCTCTAGACATTCAATCTATTCTATCACTATCTCATATGACTGAACCAGAAAGAATTGGAAGCGTGCCTTTGATGTTTATCAAATCAATGTTAATGTATCCCACCAATCATCCCATGATTGGCTCTTAGGGCATACATACCAACAGTAACCACTACCAAACCAAACCTCAAAGGGGACCTCAAACTGAGATAACACATACTGACTAAAGGCAATTTTCTCTGGGAGTATTTATCAACTTTCTCATATGATCAGAATCTCGTGAAAGAAGAAATCAGCAAGAGTCCTCAAATTCAAGTACATAAACATCAAAAAGCTATGAAACGAGTAAAAAAATAATGAATCTCCTTATACATATATAAAACTAGCAGGTGACCCTTCGACATCTCTCTCTACATAAAAACAAATGACCATTGAAGTCCCAAAGAAAAAATGTTGCACACAAATCAGTTGAAAGAAAGATGGATCTCCATTGAAGTAAATTAAAACCCAAATGATAAGCATGGTAGATTTCAAAGGAATCAACATCACCTTGGAAAAAGGCCAGTAACATCAGAAGAGAACTACAAAACACTTTGCTTGAACAACTAAAGTATATCCTGTAGATATACATATATAAAACTAGCAGGAGACCCTACGACATCTTTCTCTCTACATAAAAACAAATGACCATTGAAGTCCCAAAGAAAAAAAAATGTTGCACACAAATCAGCTGAAAGAAAGATGGAAAAACATTTAAGTTAATTCAAACCCAAATGATAAGCACAGTAGATTTCAAAGGAATCAACATCACCTTGGAAAAAGGCCAGTAACAGCATATGAGAACTACAAAATGCTTTGCTTGAATAGCTAAATTCTATCCTACAGATATTCCAAAGACACAGAAAAGTATATAATAAGAGAATCACGAATTTAAATGACAGAAAGCTCATCAATCAGCAATAAAAACTCAAAACAAAGAACAGAGAAGTTAAACCTCCAGGAAAGTTGGCCTTGGGATACTAACTCCATGTGACATGGACAAGTTTTCTCCCATTGAATCTATGCATACTGAACCCTTCAGTATAGATTGCCAATGTATGCTTTCTCTTTTCAGGTCAAGAGGTTTTCGAGAACTATCTTTATGGATCTCTATTCCTATCACATAGGAAACATCTCTCTACGGGTGATCTACCGCTTTGAGGATCTTCGGGTGATCCGACGGTGATCTAAAATCTAAACCAGAGGACTAGTCTCTCTACGGTTATTATCCTAGTCATACATCCTCCATGTGTGATTAGGAAAATCGTCCGGAGGCTGTGAATGCATTAGTAATGCATTTCTCTTTGTTTCTTATGTGACGTGTATCTCTGCGTCACATCAGTCTTCTTTGTGGTGTGTATCAATCCGTCACACAGTCCAGTTCTATAATGGGGGACATCAAGACACCTATGATCTACAACGAGGTGTCTCCTATCGCCTCCATCAAGCTCGACGGGAAGAATTTTCTTCTATGGGTGAATGTTGTTCACACTGTCCTGGAGTCTCGTGACAAGGTGAGACATGTTAACTCAGGTTCTCTAGCCTCTACTGACAAAGGATATGCTGAATGGAAGCGTCATGATAGTCTGGTGAAGACTTGGTTGTGGAACAACATGGAACCTACAATTGCGGCAAGGTTCATGTTCTATTCAATGACTAAGGAGATATGGGACGCAGTGAAGCAACATTATTCTCAAGAAAAAAATGCACTTCACCAATTCATGATCTATGACCGTTTGTTTGCTGAGAGGCAAGGTGACAGATCTCTTGAGTACTTTGGAGCTATTCAGGCACTTGCTCAAGAGCTGAGCTATTATCATCCAGTGATTGTTGCTGAACAGATCAAGGACAGGGGCGAACTTGTTATGGCTATATTTTTATTCGGGCTTAACCCTTCATGCGGTTCCTCCCAGAGTGTCGTTCTGGCTTCTCATAAATTCCCCAATTTTGTGGAAGCCTATTCAAGAATACAACAATCTATCTTTGAGTCTGCTACTCCTGATCCTGCTATATCTTCTGGGGAGTCTCATGCATCCGTAGCTGTTGCGGTGAGAGGGGGACGACCTAGTATGGGAAGAGGACGTGGGACACGTCCTAAGTGCACTTTCTGTGACAAATCGGGACATACAGTGGAGAAGTGCTGGAAGAAACATGGGAGACCTGTTGCACCACCTGTAGGGACATCACATTATGCCACTACTACAGATTCCTCTTCTTCTGCTGTGGGAAATACTTCTGGAACCGGTATCACTCTTACTCAAGAGGAGTATGACCGGTTTATTCAGGCTACACAACACATGAGTATGGGATCATCATCATCATCGTCAGCAAACCTGACATCTTTTGCTGGTAATCAGGCTACATCTCTCATAGCTTCTGACTCTACTTCATCTTGGGTGGTCGATTCAGGCACGTCACAGCACATGACTGGTATGAGGAGATTGCTCCACTCTATTGACTCGTATATCCCTCACCAATCTATTACACTGGCAGATGGTTTAGTGAGGAGAGTGTTAGCTAGTAGATCTATCCCTCTAACCCCCAAGATTGATCTCAAATTTGTACACTTTGTGCCTGAGTTTCCTTTTAATCTTCTTTCTGTTGCAAAATTGATTGACACTATAAAATGTACGGTAACATTTGGGCCTTCTTGTTTTGTATTACAGGATCTCAAGAGTATGAGGACGATTGGTGGGGGACCTAGGAAAGGTGATCTCTACCTTTTTCATGGTGACAGTCTGCCTCGCCAAGTATCTGCTCCTGCTCCATCCGTCCTGTTGAGTGGTTCCCCCTTACTATGGCATTGCAGATATGGACATCCTTCCTTAGAGAGCCTGCGCAAGTTGGAACTAGAGTTGTCCCAAGTGTCATCTTTATAGTGTCAGTCATGTCATATGGGAAAGCATCATAGGTTATCTTATCCCTATCGTGTCAATAAATGGGCTTCTTGTCCTTTTGAGTTAGTCCACAGTGATGTGTGGGGTCCTGTTAAAGACCAAAGTTATAATGGTTTTCGTTACTTTATTTCTTTTGTGGATGATTTTTCTCGAATGACAAGGATCTACCTTCTCAAAAGTTGAGAGTCTGTGCTATCTATTGTGAAACATTTCCATACTGAAATAAAAGTCCAGTTTAACTACAATATAAAAATTCTTCAATCTGATAATGCTTTGGAGTATGTTTAAAAGGCTATGTCTGATTTTTGCAGGTCTGTAGGTATGATCCATCGCGCATCGCGTCCTTACACCCCTCATAAGAATGGGGTGGCTGAGCGGAAAAATCACCATATGCTTGATATTGCTCGATCTATTATGTTTCAATCCAATGTACCTAAGAAATTCTGGTCTGTAGCCCTTTTAACTGCTTGTTTCTTAATTAATAGACAACCATCCTTGGTTCTTAAAGGACAGACTCCCTTCTCTGTGTTGTGACCCACAGATCAACCTTTTTCTATCCTCCTTACAGTGTTTGGTTGCACATCCTTTGTCTATAATGTTGACCCTAAGGCCGACAAGCTTTCTCCTAGGTCTGTTACAACCTTGTTCCTTGGTTACTCTAGTACTAGCAAAGGATACAAGTGTTACTGTCCTAGTCTTTATCGGATGTTTGTGTCTAGGGATGTTACTTTCCATGAGACCACTCCATATTTCTCCGATGCTATGAGTAAGGGGGAGCAATTGAGAGAGGGAGTGCCACCAGATTTTCAGAGTAAGAGAGTGGCACCATCTGTGCAGAGTGAGGGAGCACCACCCATCATTCCTGATTATACTTTTCTTCAGGACGAGTAGGTAGCTGATATGCCTATTATTCAGCAGTACCCATATGTTTATAGTAGGCAAGGAAGACAAGATCCAAAAGAGGTAGCGACACCAGTACCTGAGCCTTCCTCATCGTCTTCTACTCACGAGATTCCTACAGAAGCATCAGATCTTGATCTTCCTATTGCTGTTCAGAAAGGTACTCATTCTTGTACTATTAGACATCCTATTACAAATGTGTGTTGTCTGTCCCACTTATCTAAGCAGGCCCGCACATTTTCTATTGGGATTGATTCTGTTGATATACCAAGGAATCACTATGATGCTCTGAAGGACAATGGTTGGAAACAGGCAATGCAGCTTGAGATGTCAGCTCTTTTGCATAATGGCACATGGGATCTTGTTGACCTACCTATAGAGAACAAAGCAGTGGGTTGCAGATGGGTTTTCACCATCAAACATAATCCAGATGGATCATTTGAGAGGTTGAAGGCCAGATTGGTAGCAAAAGGCTACACATAGACCTATGGAGTTTATTTCTTTGAGACCTTTTCTCCAATAGCTCATCTAAATTCTGTGCGGATTATTATTTCTCTGGCTAATACCTTTGATTGGCCCCTATTTCAGCTTTATGTTAAGAATGCCTTTCTACATGGTGACCTATAGTAAGATCTATACATGGAGCAACCTCCTGGCTTTGTTGCTCAGGGGGAGTGTCAGAAGGTGTGTAAATTGAAGAAAGCCATATATGGGCTGAAACAGTCTCCTCAAGCTTGGTTTGACAAGTTCAGTGAGGTTGTACTCCAGATGGGCTTTTCTCGCTCCATGACTGATCACTCTTTATTCTACTCTTGCACTTCTTGTGGCTCTATCATTATTGTTGTATATGTTGATGACATAGTGATTACTGGTAGTGATTCTACAGGCATATCTAGTATGAAGGAAGAGTTGTAGAGACACTTCCAAATGAAGGATCTGGGTAAACTGAGATATTTATTGGGCAATGAGGTGCTTAGATATCATGGAGGTGTCAACCTATCTTATAGGAAATATGTGCTTGACTTACTAAAGGAGACATGCATGACTGAATCTAAACTGATATCTACTCCTATGGATTATCACATCAAGGAGACGGTTGATGATGTTGAATACTCAGATCTAAGATATTACAGGAGAATAGTTGGCAAGATAATATATCTGACTGTTACACGACCTGACATTTCTTTTTCTATAGGCGTCGTGAGTTAGCATATGCACTCACCACAACAGTCACACTGGACAATAGTTTGCCGGATTTTGAGATATCTGAAGAGTGCTCCTGGTAAGGGGATCACATATTCTAAACCCAAGGTGCCTCCATCTACTTTGACTCTCACAGGGTATTCAGATGCATATTGGGTTGGTGATCATACTGATAGAAGGTCTACATCAGGCTATTGTACTTTCCTAGGTGATCATTTGATTACTTGGAAAAGAAAAAAGCAGCATGTGGTAGCTAGATCTAGCACTGAGGCTGAATACCGTGCTATGGCCCATGCATGTTGTGAACTACAATGGGTCAAATCTGTTCTTTCTGAGTTAAAAATCATTATTATGTCTTCTATGGAGCTCAAGTGTGACAACCAGTCTGCTATACACATTGCCAGGAATCCTATCTTTCATTAGCATACAAAGCATATAGAAGTTGATTTCCATTTTATTTGTGATCAAATCAAAGATGGTTCTATTGTGACGCCATATGTCAAGTCTAAAGATCAACTGGTGGATATCTTGACAAAGCCTTTGGGTCCGACAGCTTTTCAGAGATTATGTGGCAAGTTGGGCATACATGATGTGTACTCTCCATCTTGAGGGGGAGTGTGAAAAAACCTACTTCCCTGTCAATACCATCGACATGTGGTCAATGGTATCGAGATTATGATAGCAACTGGACAACAATTTGTTGATACCATCGACAGACATGTTGATGGTATCGACAGAAGGTCAGCGGCGGAAACCGGCGATCTTCCTCTTGTCTCTATTTTTATTATACCATTTGTTTTATTGTTTTTATAGAATTTTCTCCTTTGTACCACCTTGTATCTTACCCTAATATATAAAAAGGAGTGAGACGACTATTGCCCTCACACACAACAGCTGCACCTATCAGCCACCAACATTGTTCGTCTCCCTTCTTTGTTGTTAACACAGTAAGCTTCTCTCCTAGGTACTTCTATTAGATGGTTCCTCTTCCTTAGGTGATGGCTTTCTCTATGAACCCCACCCATCCACACTTTGATTGTGCTCCTCTAATCTTGCTATTCTCTATCCATATGCATGGCGAATTCCATAGTTGTTGAGGCGTACACCTAGGCGCCGCTTGGGCCCCCAGGTGCCCAAGGGGGTTCCACATGGGCTACCCACTTAGTTAAACTAACATTTGGGTGCCTAGGATTGCATGGATGGTCGCCTAGGGGCGCCTAGGCTGCCTAGTTTTGTATATGTCATGTTAGTATCATATTTGACATGTATAAATGGTTTCATTTATTTTTAGGCTTCTACTTCACTCTAAGATACCTATTTAGGATGTAGAATAGTAATATATACACAAAATACATTTATATGTGACATATATTGTATATCATGTATTATTATACATAGACCTAAAAAGGCATGCGTCTAGGTGCCCTACGCGGCCTAAGCACCCAGCCAGGTCAGGCCGACACCTGCCCCCCTTGGAAATTATGGCGATTTCTGAATTTTAGTTGTAGTGGTTTTCTTCTTAGACTACAAAGTGCATACTTTGGTCATTGGAATCTAGAAGTATATAGATTCACACACCACCGACCATGATTCCTACTTTTATACACCTATACATGCAAAGAAAACATGTTTAATGTCAAGATAAAGAGGTACGATTATTTTAGAACACAATAGCATATTACTTTTCCTACCAAGTATATGTTTTAGCTAGAAGAAGAGAGAATTCATGGACGTGCATTATAAATGTACAACTAATAATGATATTCACCGGTAAGTGCAAAGTTGCACAAATCTCAACGGCTAAGATTTATATATTTTTCTTCATGCACTTGATAGACTTTGATTTTTGTTTTGTCTGCAACTTTCAGAGATCATATACAACTTGGATGGGGGTGGGTTCAATGATTTTTTACTTCTAAGTTAATAATATTTGATTGACCATTATGAGGTTTTCGATTCTTTACTCACGTTGGATATGTTTTTTTTCTTCTACCTATGAAGATTCTATAGCTTGTTTGGAGGTATTTGGCTAAGAGGTTGGTTATTGTGAGGGTCGTGACCTTGTAGGCAAAGCTTCTTGGATGATAATCACTTTTTCTAGCCTTATGAGCTTTCATGGTAATCACGTTGTGGTTCACTGGAAGGGAAAATGTTGGCATTAGACAAATCAAAGGTAAGGTTATGAAGTAGTTAGGAATATAAATTTAGTTTTGCATCATGCCTTTGTATGTGACATGGATTTGTTGGTGGATGGGAAATCAACTAGAGAGGCAATTGATCTCATTCTCTATACCAAACTAGCGGCTTGGTGGTGGCTCGTCATTTTGTCTTGAATGACCTCAAGTCTCTGTAAGCTCCTCTTTACTAGCCACAACCTTCATTTTGACACTTTCCCCAATTGTCTATCGCTAAGTCAAAAATAAAAAACACATCTTTCACCTTCAGACCCTCTTTGCCAATTGATGCTATCGAGACAATAAAAAAGCAAGCATATTGTCATAGAAGAGAAGTGATTGAGTGTTTATGACTATCTAGAAAGAAAGTCATCACATATGGGATTCCTCTCTTCTCCATTATCAACATACCCCTAATCCTCATAGGAAGAAAGATCAAATAAACACAAATAAATAGGTCATCCTAACGACTACCCCCAACCCCAGTTCCCTAGGTATGGAGTTAATGATTTTGTGAATGCTATTGCCAATGATAGCTGGTTCATTCAACTCTCTTCTTAACTCTCTAACTATGGGTATGGTTTTCCATGGTTCCATAGCTCCCTACCACATAATATCATAAATATACCTATTATCCACCAGGAGGGCTGATTTTTTTCCTGTCATGCGGCTGGTTTTTTTCCTTTGCACATCTGTTGTTGTTCGATTCTTTGACCTGTAGCTGATGAGAAGGAGTTGTATTGGTGTTTTGTGGATTTTTCCTACACAAGGAGGGTAGGATGAATAAGTGACGTGGAATATTATCACACTAGAAACTCACTTGGGGTTGAACTCCCTGAGCTTTTACCAAAACCTTGTGCAATAATACCACCCGCAAGCAGACGAGTCTTATCACAGTATAGTTGAGGATCGAATCCCAAGAGACAACATTTTTAAGAATCATTATTTAGTTGAATCTATCTCAAGTAAGAACTATATTTAGAACGATTGATTGATTTGAGGTTAATTAAACTAAGTGCAGAATAGTAAAGAGAAGAATTAAAGTTGGATCTAGATTAATGATATGGATTCACTGAGATGGTCTCGGGTTTCACCACCACTACACATGCAAATAAATCCAAACATCAAACATCTAGGCAAGATATAACCATCCAAATGTATCTGCTACAAAACCCCCCATACGGGCGTTAGGCTTGCGTAACCATCCAGATCACTCACCTACAACTCTGAAGATACATAAATCCAAATGACGATGTGGGCCCCTATACAGGCGTTAGGCACATAGAAGCATCACTGTGGGCTAGGTGGCTTGTCCCTTCACGGATAATGCACTTACGACTTCAAGGAATCCTATCAGAAGTTCTCTTCATGGAGTCAACCGTGCCAATAAAAAATCAAGCAGGTGATTAATCTATAAGCAAACATCGACGATTAACAAAGAAGATACAAAATCTAACTAAGGTTGTGGCCCTCCCTAAGGGATGTTTAGGCCACAGAAGCATCACCGTAGGCTAGAAGGCTCGTCCCTTCACGGATCATACACTTACGACCTCAAGGAATCCCATTCTATTTCTAGTTTTGGAGTGAACCTCATTAATCGACATTCTACTCTACGTATAGAAGTTCTCACAACATAGGGAAAAACATGATGAAAGCAAGCAGGTAACCAATCTACAACCATTAACAATTAACAACAAAATGGAAAGTTATATACATTGCCATGAAATGTTCATAAGTGAACATGTTTGCATGGGCAGTGGGGCTAGTCCCCGCACCCCAGCGAAAAGGAACTACTCGCTCATGATGTGAGAAATAAGAAGAATAAGAGAGAGGGAAGATTCCGCCGTGAGCATGATGCAGAAGGTAGTCGCAGCTCAGTGAAGATGATTCGGTCTTCTACATCGTGTCAGAGCATATCTGGATGAGGAACGAGGGATGCCAAGATAGACCGGGTAGTCTTTCTCTCTCGTCCTTCCTTCTCTTCTTGGTCTCTTCAATCATAGCAGGAGCAGCAAATGAATATGAGTGTTGATCTCGATCGGACCTATATTCAAGCAGCATGTCGGCGTCCCGGACTTGATGCCCAAATGAGGACCCTTGTGGTCCTATTTATAGGCTCGGGTTTGGTCCTCACATTTTTGGTCTGAACCCTTCTCATAGTTTGGTCTTAATGGTTTGGAGACCGTTTAGATGACCAAACAGTCTTGTATTATTTTCCTCCAAACGGTCTTCATGGACTCAACATTCAACCGATCTTGTGCTTTAGAGGAGCAAACGGTCTACAACAACCGGTTTTGCAGATCGATCGATGACCAAATGGTCTTGGTTTAGCTTTCCTCCAAACGGTCTGTTATCCAAACGGTTTTGGAATATGTCCACCCATCGGTCTTGGTCCGCATCCAACCAGTTTCCATTCCAAACGGTTTGGAGTTCTATCAGTTTGCTAAGTCCATATGTTCTTGAGTCAGTGACCATACGATCTCGCAGACAGTTAAGCCCTAGCGGCCTCGATTCTGTAGTCTGCTGCCTCTGATCGTTCTTCATCTAACAGTCTTCAGATATGGCTCTAAACGGTTCTGCTCTTGATTGGTCCTCATCATCCAAACGGTCTCAGTGTACGGCTGGCCTATTGGTTTGATCCTGAATGGTTTTGATCTTGATCGGTCCTCATCATCCAAATGGTCTCGGCATACGACTGGCCTATTAGTTTGCTCCCGAACATTCTTCAACCGTTTACAGCCCTATGGTCTGCCATGCAACCGGTCTTCAGCGATCGATTACATGTTCTTGTCCTTGCGGATCGACGTAGCTCCAAACGGTCTTGGACCTTTGATCAGTCTCACGCCCAACTGGTCTCGTGGCATGTTGTTCTATCAGTCATGAGACCGTGCGCCGCCTATGCTGTAGGTCCTGGTCAAGAAGTTAGCGCGGTGGTGAGGCAACCATGGATGATGGGGAGTTTCTGCGTTGAGGGTTAGGGTTTCTAGGGTTGAAGATGATGGCAGGAGGGTTTCTTTGCACTTTTCTGGACGTGCGCTTCATACGGTCTTACAAAGAGACTGCTCATACAATCTTGAGACCATATGCAAGGGCAAGACCGTTAGGAGGGGAAGGGTGAAACCGATTGGATGAAACAGTATGGTCAAGACCATATGGTCAAGACCAAGGATGAGTGAGGGTAGATCAATGGTTGAGAAAGGTGGGTCCCACTCAAAAGGGTTTGTTTTGGATGATGGTTGATGGAGATAAAGATGGAATGAAGCAAGGGGTAGTGATGATTATGTTGAAGGTGGATTAGGGTTAAATGGAGGTGGGTGCCAGCTGATTGTTCAACCTCATCATGACCTACATAAATTCAACATAAACTCAGGTAATAATCCTGATAATTGAACCAATTAAGCAATTTTGTATATTGTGATATTTAGTAAATGAAATTGGATGTATCGAGTTGAAATGAATATAAGGTGGCGATTGAATATTATGATGAATATACATTCATCAAAATACCCCGAACTTAAACGTTGCTCATCCTCGAGTAACCCAAAATCCGAAACAATCACTAATTGAATCCTTTCAACTCGTGGGGTTGCCTCATCTTCACATCACGATTGTTTTCTTTCTTCTCATTATGACTAAGTATCTCAACCTCCTGAGACCCCTGAACACATCTTACTGTATCTTCATTCTTGAGTTTGGTTTCCAATATCACTTCCTCTTCACTTTTCCCAACAACAAGCACGTCAAGAGTTTTGTAAGGGTCCAAAGATATCTATAGAACCACAAGTATGCATCTAATATGACACTGGTGTTTTTTAGGGTAGTGGAGGCATTCATTGTGCCTTTAGGTAGAAAAGGGAGTGAATGGTGGTATGGAAGGAAGAAATAAATCTCGCCTCTATTCGAATTGAGCTTTTTATTTTATGATTGCAATTTCATTGATTGCATTTTTTTGTGCAAATCTCTCCTCTATTCGACTCGAGATTGCATTTTGTTTTTGTGTGCACATTGGCATCTTTTCTCGGTGGTATGCCCCTATTTATTAGCTAGGGGTATGGAAGAAGCAAATGTAGAGGGAAGTGGCGTGCCACCCCGAAATTAGGGTTTGGCACTATTTGGCTATTTTTGTTTCTTTTTAATGAATGGAGGGGTACGAAAATGGAAGAAGAAGTGTAGAAGAGAGTTCAGATCAGAATGCAACTTGATTTACAATTCAGTGCACCGGGTCATTCTCTTTATCATACTCTGCTCAAATAATGACTTGATGAGGATTTAGTGAAGATTCCATGTTATTGTTCTACTAGTCAGTTAGGAAGCATGACGTGTTTGATCCCTATCAGTTTGATAGACACTTGTCATTTTTGCATAAGTATCATGATGTTAGGAATCATAAGCTTTACAAGATGATTTTGATCAAAAGGCTTGTTTCAAAAAGTAGTCCTTTTGAGGTTCTTCTTTGAATAAGGAGGGTATAATGATTCAAAATGCCTAGTTGGCTAGGTAATTGCTGTTAATCAAGTATTTGTTCAATATCTTTGAAAAATCGAAAATTTTTGAAAATTTTTCTAAAAAATTCAACGATGAAATCTTAGTCTGAAAAAGATGGGTGAGGGTTGAAAGTGAAATATGTACCACCCACCATCCACCCGGAACTTAGAAATTTTCTCATCCCGAGCAAACTCAAAATCCGAGATGGAGAGGAAAATTCATGTCGGTTGAACCACTAGATGTGGTTGCGTTCCGATCAGCATGCATCCTCCATCTGAAAATCTCAAAAATGAAGACTAATTCGAACTTAAGATAGCCTCTTTTGATGCAATTTTTATTTTAGTGCAAAATTTTCTAAATATAAAATTTCTAATTCAAAATTAAAAGTAAAAATGAATTTATTGATCGGGTTGCCTCCTGATGAGCGCCTTTGTTTTATGTCGATGGCTCGACTTGATTCCTTCAACTTTACGGTGGATCTATTAGATTGGTGAGTTCTAGCATTGCTTCGGTGACTGTGTCAGATGAGGTGAAATATCTCTTCAAGCGTTGACCATTAGCTACAAATTCACCTGACTTTTCACTCAATAAAGAGAAAGCACCATGTGGGGAGATGCTCTTGACAATGTAAGGTCCAGACTAGTGAGAATGGAGTTTTCCAATGAATAACTTCAATCTTGATTTGAACAATAGAACATGGTCTCCCACTTGTATGTCCTTTCTTTTTAGATGACCATCTTGCCAAAGCTTGATGCGTTCTTTGTAGATTTGTGCATTCTCATAAGTTGTCATCCTGAGTTCATCAAGCTATTGAAGTTGTAGAATCCTAGCTTAGCCATCTTTCTTCATATCAAAATTTAGTTGTTTGATTTCCCACCATGCTTTGTATTCAAGTTCTACCGGCAGGTGGTATGACTTTCCATAGATCAATCGAAATGGTGTAGTTCCAAGGGGAGTCTTAAAAGCAGTTTGGTAGGCCCACAATGCATCATTGATTTTCACTGACCAATCTTTTCGATTGTGGCCTCTTGTCTTTTCCAAAATAGCCTTGAGTTGACGGTTAGAAACCTCTACATGTCCACTTGTTTTTGGATGGTAGGGTGAAGCTACATTGTGCGTTACACCATATTTTCTCAGCAATGCTTCAAAGCTTGTTTCCAGGAAATGAGATCCTCCGTCAGATATCACAATGCAGCAACTCCTCGTCATCCATGGTTGCCTCACCACCATGCTACCTTCTCGATCAGGACCTGCATCATAGGCGGCGCACGATCTCAGGACCAATAGAACAGCATGCCACGAGACTGGTTGGGCATGAGACCGATCAAAGGTCCAAGACCATTTGGAGCTACGTTGATCCGCGAGGACGAGAACATGTAATCGATCACTGAAGACTGGTTGCACAGAAGACCACAGGGCTGTAAACAGTTGAAGAACATTCGGGAGCAAACTAATAGGCCAGCTGTACGCCGAGACCGTTTGGATGATGAGGACCGATCAAGATCAAAACCATTCAGGATCAAACTGATAGGCCAGCCGTACACTGAGATCATTTGGATGATGAGGACCAATCAAGAGAAGGACCATTTAGAGCCATATCTGAAGATCGTTAGATGAAGAAAGATCGGAGGCAGTAGACTACAGAACCGAGACCGCTAGGGCTTAACGGTCTGCGAGATCGTATGGTCGCTGACTCAAGAACATATGGACTTAGTAGACTGATAGAACTCCAAACCCTCCTGCCATCATCTTCAACCCTAGAAACCCTAACCCTCAATGCAGCAACTCCTCGTCATCCATGGTTGCCTCACCACCACTCTACCTTCTCGACCAGGACCTATAGCATAGGCGGCGAATGGTCTCATGACCGATAGAACAACATGCCACGAGACCAGTTGGGCGTGAGACCGATCAAAGGTTCAAGACCGTTTGGAGCTACGTTGATCCACGAGGACGAGAACATGTAATCAATCGTTGAAGACCAGTTGCACAGTAGACCGTAGGGTTGTAAATGGTTGAAGAACGTTCGGGAGCAAACTAATAGGCCAGCCGTACACTGAGACCGTTTGGATGATGAGGACCGATCAAGATCAAAACCATTCGGTATCAACCTGATAGGCCAGCCGTACACTGAGACCGTTTGGATGATGAGGACCAATCAAGAGCAGGACCGTTTAGAGCCATATCCCAAGATCATTAGATGAAGAACGATCAGAGGCAACATACTACAGAACCGAGACCGCTAGGGCTTAACGGTCTTCAGTGATCGATTACATGTTTTGAATTCCTATATACAAGTCTCAATTCCAGATCCTCCGTTGGATATCACAGTGTGTGGGACTCTGAAATGGGGGAAAATAATATCTTTGAACATTTTGATGACGAGTTTGGAATCGCTAGTGACGGTCGGTATGGCTTCTACCCATTTTGAGACGTAATCCACTGCCACTATGATGTAGGAAAATCCACAAGAAGATGGGAATGGACCCATGTAGTCCACACCCCAAACATCAAATATCTCAACTTCTTGCTACATATTAAGTGGTATTTCATCTCTCTTCACAATGTTACATGTTCTTTGACATTTGTCACATGATAGAACAAAGTTGTAGGAATCTTTGGATATGGTTGGCCAAAAGAAACCACATTGCAAAACTTTTATAGTTGTTTTCTTAGAACTCATATGTCCTCCAACTGGGCTTTAGTGACATTGCTCTAAAATAGATTGGGCTTCTTCTTCAGTGATACAACGTCTATAAAGACCATCATCATAGAGTTTGAACAGGTACGACTCATCTCAGTGGTATTGCTTTACATCATGCATGAATTTCTTCAGTGCACTTCCAGTGCATTCAAGATGGATGATACCAGCGACAAGGTAGTTCACATATTCCGAGTACTAAGGGGTAGCTTCTGAAACTTTCCTTAGTTGGTCATATGGAAGAGAATCGTTGAACAGGATCTTTTCAGTTTCCAAAGTGTGGATGCAACTGAGGTGGTCTGCCACGACATTCTCTGTACCTTTCTTATCTCTTATCTCTAGATCAAATTCTTGTAGGAGGAGAATCCATCTTATTAACATGGGTTTAGCATCTTTCTTAGCTAGGAGGTAATAGATGGCAGCATGATCTGTGTAGACAATGGCTTTTGAAGCAATGAGATAGGATCTGAACTTGTCAAAGGCATACATGACTACCAGACATTCTTTCTTGGTAGTTGCATAATTCCTATGAGCCTCGTCAAGGGTTTTCGATGCATAGTAGATCACATAATGTTTCTTTTATATATATTGTCCTAAAATAGCACCCACAACATAATCACTGGCATCACACATAATTTCAAATGGGTGATCCCGATCGGGAGCTCTGATTATGGGTGTTGTTGTAATAGCATGCTTTAGGTTTTTGAAACTTTTAACACATTCTTCGTCAAAGAGGAACTCAACATCCTTTTGCAATAGATTCGTCATAGGTTTGGTTATTTTGGAGAAATCCTTAATAAACCGTATGTAAAACCATGCATGACCTAGGAACATGTGAACTTCTCTTACATTTGTTAGAATAGTGAGTTTGGAAATCACTTTGATTTTCACTCGGTAAACTTCGATTCCTCGATTGCTGACTCTATGACCAAGGACAATGCCTTCCTTTACCATAAATTGATACTTCTCCCAGTTCAACACAAGATGTGCTTCTTCACACCATTTAAGGACGAGGGAGAGGTGCTTTAGGCATGAGTCATAAGAATCTCCATATACTAAATAATCATCCATAAAAATTTCCATGATAGTTTCAGTGAGACCAGCGAATATAGCTGCCAGGCAACGTTGGAAAGTTGCAGGCGCATTGTAGAGTCCAAACGACATCCTTCTAAAGGCATATGTTCCAAACGGGAAAGTAAAATTCATTTTCTCTTGGTCATCTGGATGTATAGGAATTTGATAGGATCCAAAGTAACCATCGAGATAACAGAAATACTCTTGGTGAGCCAACCTTTCTAGGACTTGGTCAAGAAAAGAATTGGGAAATGATCCTTTCGAGTCGCCTTGTTTGACTTCCTATAATCAATACACATCCTCCACCCTATGACTGTTCGAGTGGGGATGAGTTCATTATCTTCATTCTGTATCACTGTAGTCCCACCTTTCTTCGGGACAACATGCACAGGACTTACCCATGGAGAATTGGAGATCAGATAGATAATACATATCTTGAATAACTTTATAACTTCAAGGCAGACAACTTCTTTCATATTTGGATTAAGTTTCCTTTGGTGTTCAACGGTTGTCTTGTGATATTCCATCATAGGGATTTTGTGCATGCACAGTGCTTGACTGACCCCAATGAGATCTCTCATATTGTAACCTATAGCTTTTCTTCTTTCCCTTAATTCCGTTAAAAGTTTATCCTCTTGTTCTATCATTAGATCATAATTTATGATAACTGGGAAGACTTTGAGGTCATCTAGAAACACATACTTCAATCCCTCAGGTAGAGGTTTCATTTCAGGAGCTTGGGGTATTTCACATGGTTCTTCAGTGACATTCACAGCTTTGAGTTCCTCAATTTTGGCTTCAGGATCTTCTTTAGCAGTATCAAGGTAGAGAACACAATCATTTATTTGTTCATTAATGGAGTTATCAGTAGATGGGTTTGTTAGAGCCACTTCTAATGGATCATCTTGTTCATAATCCTCTTGCGTAAGCAATGTCATCTGCTCTATGCACTCAATCAAGTAGACTTATTCTTGCATACTTGGTCTTTGCATACTTTTGAAAACTTTGAACTCAAGGGTTTCTTTTCCTAATCTAAGCAGCAAGGTTCCTGTTTCAACATCAATTAGAGCTCTTGCAGTGGCGAGGAATGGAAGTCCAAAGATGAGAGGGTATCTAGTGTCTTCCTTTATGTCCATGATGACAAAGTCACAAGGGACATAAGAATCTTTGCCAACCTTGACGGGGACATCCTCAATGATTCCTAAGGGTAGAGTCATAGTGTTATCTGCAAGTTGTATTGTCATACCAGTTGGGAGTAGTTCAGCAAACCCTAGCCTTTTGCAGAGGCTAAGTGGGATGATGGAAATGCTAGCACCAAGATCATCCAATCCCTTCTTACATGAAGAATCACCGATATGGCAAGAGATTCCAAAAGATCCCGGATCTTTCTGTTTCTTTGGCATCTTACTCTGGATGATGTCTGAAGTGGTTGCCGCTAACTTTACTATTTCATATTTCTCCGTTATATATTTTCTTGTTAGAAGTGACTTCAAGTACTTCGTCCAGGCCGGTATCTCAACCAGAGCATCTAAAAAGGGAATATCAACATGAAGCTTTTTCATAACTTCTTTGAACTTGTTGAAATAGGTATCAAGCTTCATTTGCCTTAGATGAGAGGGAAAAGGTATACGAGGCTTGTATATAGGGATATCAGGTTCTAGTGATGCTTCTTCCTCTTCTGTAGCAGGTTTTTCAGAACTTTTCTCATATGTCTTATTGGCAGTCACTGGTTCTTGAGACTCAGGTGTTTTAGAGTTTTGAACAATCATCGGTTCATCCTCGTCTATAATAACCACATGTTTCTTGACAGGAGGATCGGAATAGTCTTTTCCATACCTGGTGGTGACAGCCTTCAGTTGTTTGGGATGCTTAGGATTGTTCTCAGGTTGGCCATCAAAGGCTCCAGCAAGTGGCTTCATGCTAGCTGCAAGTTGAGCTAGTTGAGATTCAATAGCTTTTTGATGGACTTGCTGGTTACCTATCATAGTCTGATGTGACTATAACATCTTTTCAATGGTTGTTAGCTTGTCATTGGGAGAGACGAGGTTGGCTTGTTGCCCTTGTTGTTGGTTCTGGTAAGGGATTTGGTTGTGATTCTGGAATTGAGAATAATTCTGATAGTTGTTGAAGTTCCGGTTTTGAAAATTACCCCTAAAGTTTCCTTGGTTCCCAAAATTTTGTTGTTGGTTGTACTGGAATCCTGGTGGGCCTCATTGTTGATTATTTGAACCAAGTTGTCGTGAGTTTTAGAGTCTTGAACAATCATCGATTCATCCTCGTCTGTAATAACCACATGTTTCTTGACAAGAGGATCAGAATAGTCTTTTCCATACCTGGTGGTGACAACCTTTAGTTGTTTGGGATGATTAGGATTATTCTCGGGTTGGCCAGCAAATGCTCCATTAGGTGGCTTCATGCTAGCTGCAAGTTGAGCTAGTTGAGATTCAATAGCTTTCTGATGGGCTTGCTGGTTAGCTATCATAGTCTGCTGCGACTGTAACATCTTTTCAATGGTTGTTAGCTTGTCATTTGGAGAGACGAGGTTGGCTTGTTGCCCTTGTTGTTGGTTCTGGTAAGGGATTTGGTTGGGATTCTGGAATTCAAAATTATTTTCATAGTTGTTGAAGTTCCTATTTTGAAAATTACCCCTAAAGTTTCCTTGGTTCCCAAAATTTTGTTGTTGGTTGTACTGGAATCCTGGTGGGCCTCATTGTTGATTATTTGAACCAATTTGACACGAGTTTTAGAGTCTTGAACAATCATCGGTTCATCCTCGTCTGTAATAACCAAGATAATCATTTGTTCTGGTATAAATAGTAAGTATTTGTTCATCGACCACAAGAGGGTCTGATTGGGATTGTTTGAGCAACTCACATAATCATCGACCTCTTACTAATTGATTCTTAGAAGTTGGTTAGCTAGTTCTCATTTTGTTGTAGAATTCTCCCTATTTGTGGTTCATTTATGACACATAAGAAGTGCTTATGCAACTGCAGTGGGATTTGAAAAAGGAATGGATCGTGATTTCACACCCATTCCTTTCATGACCCATATTAGCAAAGATTTATTTATCTATTATGTATTTTTTTTCTAGTTCGACTTCCCTATCCCACCAAGTTGAGATATTCCTTTTTATGAAAAGTTGATATGCCAAATAAATAAAGAAACATTTAAAAAGTAAAATGAGAGAGAGGGATTTGAACCCTCAGGAGGCTTGTGAATTCCAGAATAATTTAATAAGTTGATTCTCAATTCCAGAATAATTCAATAAGTTGATTCTTAGGGAAAAACCTACTACAGAAGAGGAAGAAGCAGCACTAGAACCTGATATCCCTATATACAAGCCTCGTATACCTTTTGCAGCTCATCTAAGGCAAACAAAGCTTGATACCTATTTCAACAAGTTCAAAGAAGCTATGAAAAAGCTTCATGTTGATATTCCCTTTTTAGATGCTCTGGCTGAGATACCAGCCTGGACGAAGTACTTGAAGTCACTTCTAACAAGAAAATATATAACTGAGAAATATGAAATAGTAAAGTTAGCGACAACCACTTCAGACATCATCCAGAGTAAGATGCCAAAGAAAAAAAAAGATATGGGATCTTTTGGAATCTCTTGCCATATCGGTGATTCTTTATGTAAGAAGGGATTGGCTGATCTTGGTGCTAGCATTTCCATCATGCCACTTAGCCTCTACAAAAGGAGAATTTGGAATAGAAACTTTTCATAAATTACCCCTAGGTTGATTATCTATTATGTATTTTTTTCTGGCTCGACTTCCCTATCCCAAAATAAATTACCTCTGGAATTGAGAATTATTCTGATAGTTGTTGAAGTTCCTATTTTGAAAATTATCCCTAAAGTTTCCTTGGTTCCCAAAATTTTTTGTTGGTTGTACTGGAATCCTGTTGGGCCTCGTTGTTAATTATTTGAACCAAGTTGTCGCGAGTTTTTCTCTCCTGAAGGATTTCCATATTGAAAACCAGGATGATTCCTATTCTAATTTGGATTGTAAAATCCTTGACCAGGAATGGTCTTGACAGCATTAAGATTTTCCATTTGACCATTATTTCCTTGTTCATAAGCATTGCTTAGAACCACATCATATAGAACATTGCATGCTAAAGTGGAATGATCGGTACCTTTACATGCTTCACAGAACAATGAAGTTGACTTGATTTGTTCTTGTTGTTGAGGGGGTGAACGTTCTCTTCCAAATGTAGCAAGGGATGATTCGATATGGTCCTGCTTGGCAACTAAGAGTTTGAGGGTCTCAGCGATAGACTTGCATTCTGGAATAACTTCAGCCATAGCTACCTTCAATACTCCCTTACCTACAGACCTACCCCAATTAGCTTGATTTTCAGCTCCAATGGTGACAACCCTCCATGCGTTGTCATAACTTTGACGTATGAAGTTTCCTCCAGATGAGGAGTCTAAAAACCTCTTGATGTCATCGTCCACACCCCTATAGAAGATTTCAATAAGTTGATTCTTAGGGATTCCATGATGTGGACACTTGCGTAGAAGGTCTTTATATCTTTCCCATGCTTTAGAAAGGGTTTCTCCAGGGACTTGAGTGAACATTGTTATTTGACCCCTAATTTCATAGGTGAGAGAAGGAGGGTAAAATTTTTCCAGAAAAACATTTTGTAGTTGTTCCCATGTAGTGATGGGCTTGCATTGCAAGGAGTTGTACCAACTTATAGCTCTATCAACAAGAGAATACTTGAAGAGACGGAGTCGAATAGCATCGTCTGAGACTCCATTTTGCTTTGTCATAGCACATAGATTGATAAACCTCAGAAGATGTTCTTGACTATCTTTGCCTTATTTACCATTGGGCTGTTTTGAAGCAATGTGATCCAATGTGCCCTTATCTCAAAGTTTGGGGTGTTTATGGGAGGTGGTTGCACTAGGTGATGTACGTTAGGAGCTTTAGGGAATGAGAATTCCTGAAGGTCCTTTTGCAGTTCTTCTGCTTGCGCTGCTGCTTGTGATGCTTGGATTTCTTCTTGAACCACATCTCTGGCTTCTTGCATGAACCTTTCTCTTTTTGCATTAAGGGCTTGAGCTACCCTTCGGGCTATTTCATCCTATTGAGCCATTATTGCTTGATTTTCTCAATTCTGATGATGAAATGTCTGATCTATCTCAGGGTCAAAGCTAGTAAAGAGACTGGGACCGTTCAAACGGTGCATGCACTAGTCTATGATGATACCTCAGATGAAAAGATCTGAAGTAAGATTGATGGAGTAGAGTGAAATTCAAGTAGATGATCGATTTTATCAAAAGAAAAAGCAAAGACCTAGATTAGCCTCAAAAGAACTAGATTTGACTAAATTGATTTTGTTGTCCCCGGCAACAGCGCCAGAATTTGACGTGGAATATTATCACACTACAAACTCACTCACGGTTGAACTCTCCGATCTTTTAGCAAAACCTTGTGCAATAATACCACCTGTAAGTGGATGGGTCTTATCGCAGTATAGTTGAGGATCGAATCCCAAGAGACAACATTTTTAAGAATCGTTGTTTAGTCGAATCTAGCTCAAGTAAGAACTATATTTGGAACGATTGATTGATTTGAGGTTAATTAAACTAAGTACAGGAAAGTACAGAGCAGAATTAAAGTTGGATCTAGATTAATGATATGGAATCACTGAGATTGTCTCGGGTTTCACCACCACTACACATGCAAACAAATCCAAACATCAAACATCTAGGCAAGATATAACAATCCAAATGGAGCTGTTGCAAAACCCCCCATACGAGTGTTAGGATTGCGTAAGCATCACCTTAGGTATCATATGTCTCGTCACCATCCGGCGGATCACTCACCTACAACTCCGAAGATACAGAAATCCAAATGAAGCTGTGGCCCCCCTATACAGGCGTTAGTCACATAGAAGCGTCACCGTATGCTAGATGGTTCATCCCCTCACAGATCATACACTTACGACCTCAAGGAATACCATTTTATTTCTAGTTTGGGATTCAACCTCATTAATCGACATTCTACCCTACGTATAGAAGTTCTCACAACATAGGGAAAAACATGATGAAAGCAAGCAGGTAACCAATCTACAAACATTAACGATTAACAACGAAATGGAAAGTTATATACATTGGCATGGAATGTTTAACAACTGAACATGTTTGAATGGGCAGCAGGGCTAGTCCACGCACCCCAGCGAAAAGGAACTACTGGCTCATGATGTGAGAAACAAGAAGAACAAGAGAGATGGAAGATTTTGCCAAGAGCATGATGTAGAAGGTAGTCACAGCTCGGTGAAGATGATGTGGTCTTCTTTGTTGTGTCAGAGTAGATCTAGACGAGGAACGAGGGATGCCAAGACAAACCAGGTAGTCTTTCTCTCTCCTCCTTCCTTCTTTTCTCGATCTCTTCGATCACAGTAGGAGTAGCAAGTGAATATGCGTGATGATCTGGATCATACCTGTGTTCAGGCAGCCTGTCGGTGTCCCGGACTCGATGCCCAAATGAGGTCCCTTGTGGTCCTATTTATAGGCTTGGGTTTGGTCCTCACATTTTTTGTGTGAACCCTTCTCACGGTTTGGTCTTAATGGTTTTGTATTATTTTCCTCCAAATGGTCTTCATGGACTCAGCCTTCAACCAGTCTTGTGCTTTAGAGGAGCAAACGGTCTGCAGTAACCGGTTTTGCAGATCGATCGATGACCTAACGGTCTTGGTTTAGCTTTCCTCCAAACAGTCTGTAATCCAAATCGTTTTGGAATATGTCCACCAATCGGTCTTGGTCCGCGTCCAACCGGTTTCCATTCCAAATGGTTTGGAGTTCTATGGGTCTGCTAAGTCCATACGTTCTTGAGTCAGTGACCATACGGTCTCGCAGACCTTTAAGCCCTAGCTATCTCGGTTCTGTAGTCTTCTACCTCTGATCATTCTTTGTCTGACGGTCTTCGGCTATGGCTCTAAACGGTCCTGCTCTTGATCGGTCCTCATCATCCAAACAGTCTCGGTATACGGTTGGCCTAAAAGTTTGATCCCAAACAGTCTTGATCTTGATCGATCCTCATCATCCAAACAGTCTCGACGTACGGTTGGCCTATTAATTTGCTCCTGAACGGTCTTCAACCGTTTACAGCCCTGTGGTCTGTTGTGCAACCATTCTTCAGTGACTGATCACATGTTCCCATCCGCATAGATCGACGTAGTTCCAAATAGTCTTGGACCTTTGATTGGTCTCGTGCCCAACTGGTCTTAAGGCATGATGTTCTATCTGTCATGAGACCGTGCACCACCTATGTTACAGGTCCTGGTTGAGCAGGTAGCGTAGTGTTGAGGCAGCCATGGATGACGAGGAGTTGATGCATCGAGGGTTAGGGTTTCTGGGGTTGAAGATGATGGCAGGAGGGTCTCTTTGCACTTTTAAGGACATGCGCTTCATACGGTCTTGCGAAGAGACTACGCATACAGTCTTGAGACCGTATGGAAGGGCAAGACCGTCAGGAGAGGAAGGGTGAAAACGATTGGATGAAACTATTTGGTCAAGACCGTATGGTCAAGACCAAGGATGAGTGAGGGTAGATCAAAGGTTGAGAAAGGTGGGTCCCACTCAAAAGGGTTTGTTTTGGATGATGGTTGATGGAGATAAAGATGGAATGAATCAAGGGGTAGTGATGATTATGTTGAAGGTGGATTAAGGTTTAATGGAGGTGGGTGCCAGTTGATTGTTCAACCTCATCATGACCTACATAAATTCAACATAAAGTCAGTTAATAATCCTGATAATTGAACCAATTAAACAATTTTGTATATTGTGATATTTAGTAAATGAAATTGGATGTATTGAGTTGAAATGAGCATAAGGTGGCAATTGAATATTATGATGAATATGCATTCATCAATAAGAGTACCTCCTGGCTTGTTTAAAAAAAAGCCTTCGGATGTCGATGTGCCAAAGATGTTGTCTTAGGAACCAATTATCACTAGCATCAATATTGAGCATGACTTTGGCTGACTTGAGAGAAAAACATCCTTTAGGATCGAGTGCCCATATCGTGTGGTCATCATCATCAGAGATCGCCACATATGCTGCGTGGATGTGTGAAAGCCCAAGATCATCTACAATCCTACCTAAGAAATACAACCCCATCCTTGGCCAAGTATCCATAAAGCTTTCACCCTAAAATCAAGGTGTCTGTCTGCTGATCTTAACACCGTGTCCGCGAGTCGTAAAGTATAATTTGAGTGTACAAATTACACTGTACACCTCAATGGTGTTTGCCTATCTAGACCATATCTTTGCAAAATTTAATCCATTGATCTTCATTTTTACAATAGTAATAAGCCTCATGCAAAATTTAAGCTCATTTGGATGAGTGTAAGTCATTCATTCAAGGACAAAAAAATCAACGCACATAACTAATTTAAAATATATGATTTTTAACTCATTCAGATGCATGACCCATAAGTGTCCAAATGAGCTCAAATTTATTTTATTATATGTTCTTAAGACATTTAAGAAGATCAATGGTTTAGATTTTCAAAATAATTTCTTTATGATGGAAAATGACTCAGGTGTATAGTTTCTCCAATACACTTGAGTGTATTCCAGCTTCACTCGTAGTCTACTTCCCTCCAAACAATAAATTTCCCTATATGAATATTTTTTTGAACTTATAAGTGATTTAGTTGTCTATATTAACATATCAACTTCACTCAATCTTTTAGGTCCCTACTCCACTTACCTTGCCGATTTGACCACAATGTTCCTTGAAGCATATATGTGATGGATATACTCCTATAACCATATTCTATTTGCTTACTTGAAATCTTTCTTGAATAAAATGGATTTTTTTATTTCATAAGGTATATCTAGCAATCCTTATTTATCCATGACCATAAATCAATTACCCCTTTACTTGGCTGTGTTGAATACATCCAAAATTTTGAGCTTCATGTTACTTCTACCCAGATACAAATCAGAGTTAGGAACACCACAATTAGATTGAATGGGGTGATAATTTATTAGCATGACTTAGTAAAATAAAATTATCAATAAAATCACACATTGCAATATATTAGGCCTTCCAATTCCTTAAGGGGTTTATCTAAAAGATCCACAATATAACTAGGAAGATGTTTCAAATACCACACATTAGCTACTAGACATGTGAGTTTAATGTATGCCATTTGGTATATTCATATCCAAGAATCAACAAATTCGACCCCACATTGTTAAAAAAATTCATGTCCTCCCTTTCAGCTCTGATTACTCGATAATTTCCATAAGAAAAAATTCCACCTTTATTAGGCGCATATATTTCACAAAACAATCCAACTTTTTCCGGTTTATTATTTTGTAATGAAAAATATAAGGTTTTGTTATCTCTCCAACTACTTCTCCATTAGATAAATTTTTTTGGCCCGAGAATATATTTGTTCAGGAGATGTTGGTCCAATTCAAAGTTGTTGATGTTTATATCAATTAATCATCGAACAAAATTTTTGATTCATTCAGATCAAGCTTCCTTGCTAGTAATTTGGAATTTTTTCTCAGATACAAGGAAATGATTCAGTTCTAAATCCAAAGATTGTAGTTCTAGAAGGAGCAATCTAAAGGATACCAGGCATACTCAGGGCTAGGTATTAATCTTCCAATGATTTTAGCACCAAGTACTTCCTAACAATCTCAAATATTATAAGATTTATAAGTAAGCATCTCTTGTAAAATATGAGCAACATCACACCTCTCTAAAGCCCAAACCACCATTTCTCCCACTTGTTTCCCTCCTTGCTTTACCCATCCTCTAAGCGGTTGTGGTGTAACAAGTGTGTAATGCCCACTAGAACGTCCATGGATTTTATCATTAACTTGATGAATTAATATAAGAATATAAGACTTTCCTATTAGAACAAGTTTTTCAAAAGGATCTCTTTTTCTTCCATCAAATATTATGGTTTTCCCCAAATACTCGGGTTTAAATTTTGATGGATTTTTTGTTTGCTTACTGCCTCATTTAATTCAGAAAACACTAGTTTTCTTGAGGCCTCTTGTTCTTATCTTTCATCAAAAGGTGTGATTCTATAATGTCTCTTTATCATATCTCCCGCTAACCCTGGTGAACATTCAAGTATCTATCCCACATTCATTCATGAAGGTACTCCTAATGGGTTCAAAACCATATCAACCAGTGTTCCATCTTACAAATAGGGTATATCTTGTCTGGGCAAAACTTTGGGAATAATGCCTTTATTGTCGTGTCTTCCAACTACTTTATCACCCACTTTGATTTCACATTTTTGTATATTATATATAAGACAATTTCGAGATTATAACTAGAATTATCCTTTTTATGGATCCATATCACATCAATAACTCAACCCCTTCTACCTATGGGTTGTTTTAGGGAAGTTTCTTTTGTAGCACATACATGAATGCCTAGTATGGCTCGTAATAAACTATCCTCTGGAGTACAGGATTATTCGTTAGCCACCTGAGGCATTAATTTACATACTAAAATATCATATGCTCCTACCCAAGATCCCAACATTACAACTCCATTTCTGTCTAAATTGCACAGTAAATGATCCTCTAAATGTGGTATTTCTTAAGTTATTATTTTAGGGCCTTGACTTATCATATGAGTCTGAATTTCATATTTCCATATGTGAAAAGAAGTATAGATATTGTCATATACCAGACTTTCACTAACAAGTACTATATCCTCAAAACTACAGCCTTCCCATGGCATATAAGCTACTAATACCTTTTTCCCCAAAGCGAGTTCCCCACCAAAAGTTTGTCCTTTTTGAATGAATATTTCTTTTATCTTATTAAAACTTGTTATTATATATTTCTATTTCTTTTATTAATTTTCTAAAATTATATAAATTCATTTCTTTATTATTATTATTATTATTAGTATATATTTTTTAATTTAAAGAATAATTAATATATGGTATTAAGAAATCCAAATTTACATATGAAATCATTTTATATAGTGATTAATTAATAAAAAAAATCAAAAAAAGGTATTTAAAAGTTCAATAGAAACAATTGGAATTACAAATATCAATTATAATTTAATAGAAACTTTCTATAATTTCTTATCAATTCTATATCTATATATAACATATTTCTCATATATAGATATATACATATATAAAAGGTTGTATTTATATAATTTTTTTCAGAATTAAGTCACATTGAATATAACTATGTTTCACAATCCAAACAAAGTATTTATAAGATAAGGGTAAGAAAGATAACAATAACAAAGGGCATATTTTTTATGGTATCAAAGAGGTTTAGAAAATGAGAGAATTTAGGATAGATACCAAAAAGACTAATACAATCCATAATGATGTACCATAAAATTCAATATTATTGTTACTTGGTCAACCATTAGAAGAAGCAAATACAATGGGTACACTAATCAATAGTAATGATGAGGTTGCAATTAATTAAAAAAGAACCAATTGGAAAGCAATAGTCATGCTTGTAATCCTCCAAACTAGCAACAAATGATATATACCATTTGATCCATCACTTAGTAAAAATTGGGATAAAATAAATGCATTATGGAGGGATTGAATAATGAATTGATTAATTGATTCCTTAGAACCTATTACCATTTTATTTTGATTTAGACAGAAAATGGGATTGTTGGAATTTCATATTTACTTCATGAATAATATAAAGTGGTATATTGTAATCCATATGCAGCTTACAATATACAGATTGATACATTAAAATATGAATTCATGTATACCTATATATATTATATGAACTCATTTGTAGGAATAAAATAGATATTGTCTCTCAGAGAGATGACAGAGTGGTTGATAGCTCCAGTCTTGCAAAGAGGTATAGTTTGAAACAAAGAACTCCTGAGGGTTCAAATCCCTCTCTCTCATTTTACTTTTTAAATGTTACTTTATTTATTTGGCATATCAAATTTTCATAAAAAGGAATATCTCAACTTGGTGGGATAGGGAAGTCGAGCCAGAAAAAAAATACATAATAGATAAATAAATCTTTGCTAATATGAGTCATGAAAAGAATGGGTTTGAAATCATGAAACATTCCTTTTTCAAATCCCACTGCAGTTGCATACGCACTTCTTATGTGTCATAAATGAACCACAAATAGGGAGAATTCTAGAACAAAATGAGAACTATCTAACCAACTTCTAAGAATCAATTAGTAAGAGGTCGATGATTATGTGAGTTGCTCAAACAATCCCAATCAGACCCTCTCATGGTCGATGAACAAATACTTACTATTTATACCAGAACAAATGATTATCTTGATTCGTTAGAAACTTGAAAGGTAAGGAAAATTCTTGGTTAGTTACATAATTATGTGAAAAAGAATAACCCTTAATTCCAAGAAATTTCATCTTTCATAAAAACATTCATCTAAGAGGAAGAAGCACTTTTGAAGAACATATGGAATTATTCCTTTAGGTACAAACATAAATTTCTCACTGTTATTCTATCACTCTTGTTTTTATTTTTTATTTAGTCTTAGTAAAACATAAGAATTATAGTTGATAAATTACTCTGATTCTACAAAATAAATGTTAGACCTAGAAATCTAAAAAAAAAGATGGAAATTAATTGCGTCCAATAGGATTTGAATTTATAATACATATGTCATGTCCATCAGACAATGTATGCTTTTCATTCTTGTTTTATTTATTCTTTCATATTATTATTTTTCTTATTCAGAAGAAATTGGATCACTTGATAAAGATTTAAAGATTTTAGAAATAAGGATATATATCTAAATCAATGATGAATTTCTAATAAGTACTATGGAGCGGGTAGCGGGAAATGAGCATGCATCGTTAGTTTGGAAGGATAGGGGTTATAGTCAATGTTTGTTGATTGTTTCTAATGTATCTAATTCAAAACCAAATATGAAAATTTTATTTCATTTGGTCTTTTATTGAAAATCCATGTATTTCTAGATCTCAGAATATAACTAAAAAATAAAAATTATGCTCTATTTACAATGGAATTATTGTAAATCTAGAAAATAGAAACCCATAACATCTATGTTAACTTTTCTTACTCACTTTTTTGATGATCCCTCTACCAGCATAGAATTATATATCAAATCTTTCTAGTTACTTTGTTCCCTATTTCTACTTGCATAATTCTAAGGAAAAGAATTTCATTTATCTCGAGCTGAACCAATATGTTGATAATTTCAGTAAACTAAATTTATCAATTTTTGGCTACTTGGCTTCAATTTTTCTTTTCTAATAAAACATAACATAAAAGTTGAATATTTTACAATTAGAAATAATCTTTTGTATATTCATCCATGGATCCTTCACTTATACTCATTCAATTAGAAGATTGAATCTACTCAATATAGTTATGCTTCATGATTTCAGAATCTAGTTTTTTGCATTTTTGAATTAACTGAACCCTGGATACAAATCATGAAAGTCTGTATTTTTCCTCAAATGAAGAGTTGAAAGGAAGGAAAAGGATGAAACCTTTTAAGAACTAAGTTTTTTGTTTTTTATAAGAATACAAAACAAAAAGAAAGATCCCTTAATTGTTTAAGTTTTTAATAGAATGAATCACATTGGTACCACTAAACTATACCCGCAACGATTTAATTATTATGTATTGATGGATTTTTGTTGAATAAAAGAATGGGGTCTAATCCATATAGTGGCAAAATAATGAAAATTATATACCTACTACATATCAGGGGGTTACTTGAGGATATCATATAGTTAAAGAGAGTTTACTTAAATAACATAAAATAATACAAGTCCAAAATTATGATTTTTATTTGATATGTAATCATTAATAACTATTAAGTAGTTTTTTAGTCATTCAAGTTGGATCATCAAAATGAGCTCCATAAGAATAGGAAGTTCCACCCTTTTTCAATCACTAGATGTAACGACTTCCAAATAATGAATTGGATCTCAAACGTTAATATAAGTTTTCTCCTTGAATTGAAGAAGCAATGAATTAAGCTATAATAATGATAATTATGAAAATAATTGGATTTTTTATTTAATCAATTTAAGAAATCTTGAATATTTTTTATTTAAATTTTGTTTGTTGATTTTGATTGCGTTTATACTCTTTTCCATTTCTTTAGTAATAAAAAATGATACATTGGAACGAAAAAAGTAATGGCCCGACTAGTACCTATCCAGGCTGAGGGAATAAAGTAATATCTTGTAGAAAAACGTAAGGTATTTTTTCTAATTCATTGGTATATCTGTTTTGGATCCCTATAGTTATCTAAATAGAATTGCTAATCAAATTCTAGCCTGACTATATATATTTATATATAATCTTTACTTCAAGTATAACATCCAAAATAGGAAATCTTAGATTCGGGAGAGATGGCTGAGTGGACTAGAGTGTTAGATTGCTAATCTATTGTGCGAGTTATTCCTATCGAGGTTTCATCTCTCTCTCTCATGGTTCACTCTGGTCACTTGATACTTTCTAAGTTGAAAGAAAATGGGGATCCCATGTTTTTTCATAGTTATATATTAAATACAGAAATTAAAAAAAGTTTTTTCCTATTGGATTTTTGCGCCTGGAGTTCTGTCCTAGATCATTAGATAAGAATCCAAAATTGAAGAGAGAAATAAAATCATAATCGTGGAGAGTAAGCATTACACAACTACCATGATTATTTTTTTCAAAAGGGAATAGATTATCCATTTTTGTACCACATATTTTGATATGAGACCAAAAGAAAAAATAAAAAAATGGGGAGAAGGGATTTTTTTCACATATTTATTGCATGTAATAAGAATATAAATTCTTTTTTACCAAAATATTCTTGTTTGTTATATTCACAATCGCATTTGGTAACTTAATATAATAGAACCACAAAGATAGAAAAAAGGGAACAAAATGATGTGAATTTAATACTAGAGTTATCCAATATACACGAATTTCCATTTTGGAATCAAAGCTTCATTCCTTTCAGGATCAGTCATGGTCTTATAGACTCTACCAAATGTCTATACAAACTTGTTACTTCATCCAAATGTGTAAAAGATCATAATTGTACTTAAAAGTTGAGTTCTCTGTCGTTGAGTTAGCAACCTTGATCAAATAAAAATATGTAGATGCAATTAAATATGTATTAGGAAAATATTAAAATCCAAATAAAAATAAAATAAATAAGAATAATCAGTAGATTTTCAAATAAATAAATACTAAGTGATAGGCCCCGCCAATTCCATTATTTCTTTTTATGGTGATGTTCTTTTTTATCATCTTGTTTTCTTAAGAACTTCTTAATAATTAAGAAAAAAGACTTATTATTGTACGATAGTAAATCTATCGAATCCATCATTTCATTGAAGGAAAAAAAATCAATGAATCCAATATTGTACACAAATCAATCTATAGAATATCCACAATCAAATTATATTTGTTCAATACATCATTGTCAATATGAATTAAATATTAAGAAAAAAGGATAATGATATAAATCAAATAAAATACTTGTGTTGGATTGACACAACAAAATAAGAAATTCAAATAAGAAAGAATTCAAGTTGAGTATAAATGGAACAATAAGAAAATAAATATTGAGTCAAGAATTGTATAAAGTCAAATACTAGTCACCCTAACCCATTTTGTATTCTTTTATACTTTGATTTTTTCGAATAACTTAAATTCTTTAAATGATCTTGACTTTTTAAAAATATCATGAAGAGTCGTTATAGGATGATCCCCTTTTTAAAGATAATTTAGAATAACAACAGCATTTAAATAAGTTTCATTCTTTATGGTATTGTAAAAACCCACTTTTTCGAAGACCCTCCCTTCTCTTTGGGATCGGACATCAATTGCAATGATTCGATAGATGGCTCGTTGGGATATATATAAATTTAAAAGACTCCCCATAGAAACACATAAGAGGTTTTCTGCTCATTCGGCTCAAGAAAGAATGATTCTAATTTTTTGTATCGATAATAATTAATAATATTTTATGTTATTTTTCTTTGTTGCATTGTATATATAATAACTATATATAATAACATATAGTATATATAATTCAAAGAATTTACATTGTGTATATATTAGAATGTATAAAATAGAAAATAAAAATAAAACATTAAATTGATGATAAAATGTTTTTAATATTCAATAATATATGCAATACCGTATTTAATAATCTATATAATAAATATGCACTAAGACCTCTTAACAAATAATACATTTTAAAGTCATTAATGATAATTCTCTCTCTCTCTCTCTATATATATATATATATATATTATATATATATATATATATATATATATATATATATATAGACACACACAATATGTGTTATATATGTACATCATATTTATATAATTATGTAAAACATGTTATTATGTAATTTTATGGAAAATATCTAAGTATTTTATTTTAAAAGAATTATTTATTTTCATTTTCATTTATTAATTTAATAATGAAGAAATTTCTTTTTATACTATATAATTTGTTTAATATATAATTGATGCATATAACTAATGATAAACAAAATATATATATAACAAAAAATGTATACATAAAATAATGAATTAGACTATAATTTAGTATTTTGTTCTTCGTTACATAAAAAATAAATCTCACTCGTACTCTTAGCTCAAGTTGTATGATTATGTAAGGGAAATCCTTTGACATTTATTGATTCGTCTCTAACCCTTCTTTATTTGTCTCATTTTAAATTTATTCTGATTCCTTATTCTTATATAAGTGTCAAGACAATTAAAAATGTTCTTTCCTTATTCTGGAAGCTTTTATCCTTCCTTTGTCAAATCTTAGGTTTAAACATTACTTTGATGATCCTTACGATTTCAAAATTAATGGCAACAAATGCCCTTTTGCTTTTTCATTTTTATTTTGATAGAAAAATTAAGGGAATGAGAAATCCCTTGTAATATGCTTTTAATCAAAAAGCTTTTACTCATTTTGCTTCAAAAATATTGACTTTTTTATTTCAAACTTGTTAAATTTTGTTGTTCCAACTTATTGATTTGCACTAAACCTAGATTATTGCTCTTCATATTAATATTGATACAAGATTCTATATTTTCTGCTCGGGCTCCAACAACTGCTATTTATTTCAAGTACTATTTATTATTTATTATAATTTACAACCCAATACAAATTAAAGTCCTATGGAACAAAATAAAAGATGTCAAGCCAAGAGCATTTTTTATCATAGAGAAAATGATATATGTAAGAATTCACATATGTTGATGTCCTTCAAGTCGCATGCTCCTTTCTACAACATCATTTCAAATGAAGTTTTACCATAACATTCCTCAAATTTTCTATATTGAATATCAATGGAGTTGATTCAATATGTCAATATGGTTTCATGAATAGTCATTGGTACATAAGAGTCAGTACCTTTTATCTTTTATCCATGGATAAACAGAAAGCCCTATAAAAGTCTAAAGTTTCTTTTTTTGATAAGATTTATATTTTGGATTTCTTTTCTTCACACTACAAAAATATGGTCTTTAACTACAAAAAATGTAGGGAAAACACAACATTTTATGGCTAAAGGCTTTAGCTACATTTTTCTTTACATATACAAATTGTAGTATATGCTCGTATAACTAAAGGATTCAACTACATTTTTCAAATATGTAGTTAAATAATCCATTCGCTACAAATACATGTGTAGTACGAAATGTAGCTAGATATTAAATTTACATATTTAAATGTAGGTATAATTTTAGTTAAATGTAAAACCACAATTGCATATGTAGTCGTTATGTAACAAAAAGACGAAGTTACCACATTTTATGTGTAGTTAATGTGTAGGGAAAAACAACAATTACTACACATATACATGTAGTTAGATTATACATCTAGCTACATATGTAGTGCCACTTATTACACATACATATATGCTATATTATTATGCATATATTATATGTGTAATTTGTCAATACACAAGAGAAATTAGAATAAGTTACTCTCATCATGCCAAAAACCATACTTTTATTTATATTGTAACAACAAATGACATGCAAAGGATGTATGCCTTGCCCCTATTAGACAATAATTTGGAAAAAGATATGGATATTGACCTTCTAACAGAATCAAAATCATCAATTATACAAGGGAAACTAGTGCTCCCTCCAAGTGGATTGTGATCCAAAGTGAATTAATAGCCTCATGTTGCTTTTATCATTATCGCCAATCTCCTTCCTAAAAAGTGTTTGTGTATGTCACTCTCACATTTTTCTTGCATGCCCTTCACTTTGACTAACTTCAAACAAAAAAATTAGAATATGCAGACTCCTTCCTCAGTCCAGGGATTTATCAGAGCTTTAATTTCTCAATGAACATAGAGTCCTCAACCAACCCATTTTTGTTGGAAGCTAATTTTGAACTCCTCTCGGTCTCATCGAAGCTCAAGCATGGCATACTAGAATATTTTACATGCTTTTTATTGCTTGGTTCTGTAAGTAGTTGGTTAGCAAGATCAACTTTATCCCCGGTTGGTAATGCACTTGAGCAACATATTGTAGTAACCAAATTGGAATCTATTAAAAAGGTAACAGAATACACACATCAAGTAGAGTAAATAGAATCTAATTCACACTAGGACAAAGCTATTTGTAACCAGAACCTACACCTTCACATCATGCCATTTTATATTCACAATAAACACAAACTCAGACAATAGAGTAAAAATTGGTACTCAAGTCATGTTTAAGATTTGGTTCAAGAAAGGGTGGCACTAAATAGGCCAATCATATAGACACAATTGTATATAAAAGACTCTAGATTATTTCAAAGCATCAACAAAACAATTAGTTTACATGTATATATATACGATACAATTATTTCACGTGTATATATAACATAGAAATTTACCTTTCACACCTTTGAAAAAACCCTTCAAGAAGTTAGAGATTGCTTGATAGGATCTAGTGTTTCATAAATGTTGGAAGAAAGGAAAGTGGACACTGAAGTTAAGCCACAAGCTGCTAAAGATGCATAAGCCCCACCAAGAACTGTTGGATGGTTCTGTCTCCTCTTTAGGGCCCTAGGTGGTTGCTTCATCCTTATCTAAGCCACATACATTGTCTCTAGGCTGATGGAATTCATACAACAAAATCCGGTGGCATGGTGTAGGTTGTTGGAGCCTTCATAAGATAACTTCACCAATTATTTTGGTGAGAATGTTCAATCAATTGACACTAAGTCTTTGTATAGAATATCTGACATTGATTGCTTATCTCTAATAGAAATGTGTTCATGGGGGATACATTATATTTAATGAAGTTGACATCTTACTTAGGCAACCCAAAGTGGTGAAGCAAGTTTATCCTTTGTTCCATCACAACACTCACCCAAGGGTTCAAAATATTAAAAGTTACTTTTTCATATTAAATGTAGATCAAAATCAGACTTAGAGAAAGAAATAGAGATAAATTGTGCATGGCATGAGCAATATTGTAATGAAGAAAAGCCATCTACTTGGAAGTTGTTGACACTCTCCTTTGATTCCACATACTTCCCTTGAGAACCAGTGATCACCTTAGAAATGTAAAAGGGTAGCTCAAAAAATGTTAGATCTTCAGAGCAACATCAACAGTAAGCTTGTCATCTTCATAAGTTGACTGTAACGGATGATCTATTTTTGAAGAATGACAACCACTTAATAAATAAAAGAGTTGCTACCTTTAAAAACTGTAGAAAACATTTCCCTTCATTGCAAGGAAATAAATGAACTATTTGAACAACACCAAAGTAGAATTGGAATCATTAACTACTCAAGAATGACATTCTATTTCTACTCCATTAAATGACACTATGTTAGCATATTCTAGATACCAAGAAAATCATTACACACTAAAATGTGGGCTGAATGGAAAAGAATGATCCATGTTCCTATGCTAAAATGGTTTAAGCATTGAGATGATGATTGTGGGTTAGGTTTTATTCTTGTTATGAACATTGGATCTGATGCCAAATAAATTTGGAAATTTTGTAGTGTCCATTATCTATGTGAGGCAACAAATGAAAATGAATATGAATACAAGTTGAATGTTTAGATACTCTTATTGTATGCCCTACACTTAGATGGTTGACATTTCCTTCATCTATTGCTCTATATGGATCATACTGATAGTAGAATAGTTTTTTTACAACACCCAGCAGCAGAACAGAGTCATGTCTCATAAATCGTACACAAACCAATCAACAAAAGAAAGACATGTCCCATCTTCCAAACATGACAAAATCATTGTTCATGAGGTGGATCATGATCATACTTTAAGCAAGACAAAGTTAATACTATGGAAAAAATTTTAGAAATGAAAGAATAAGAATGTCAACTACCTCCTCCATGTTTGATTTAGTTACCATATATAGCTAATCAAACATGTTAAATATGAATAGTCATTTCTTAGGAGACATGAATGTTTTAAAATCTAGTTATATTAGGGTTTCTATGTTTGTGGGGGGAGGAGGACAGTAATTTGGAAGCATTAACACTATCTAACTCTATAATAGGGAAGAAGATTATAGTGGATAACCCAAACAAACATAATCTCACAATAGATAGGATCCCCAAAGGTAAGTGCATGATTGGGTCTTTCCATTATTATGTTTCATGTCCGATCAATCCACTTTGAATTCTTAGTTTAGTTCCTTCTAGTATAATTTCAAAGAAGCAACATTATCTACCACTATAAATGGAATGAAGATTGGACAAGATATGGCATGTTGCATCAGCTAAAGGATTCCAATGAAAAGAATTAAGTTTGAACTTCAAACTATCCTTGATTCACCTCCTTGCTATACGTCATGGGGTTTGTACAGTTGATTGGTAATCAAGGGGTCATTGCCAAAACTTTGTAGTTGATCTGATATAGGATGGATGGAAAAACTTGGCATAAATGAAGGAAAGCGTACAAGAAGGGTGGAGGTTGGTAGCTATGGGTCAGAGAAATACACTGGCACTTGAGAAGTGGGAACGATAGTTGGTTTTCTTCTAGGATTAGGATTTTGTGCATAGAAATAACATGCAACATGATTATAGAGATTAAAGTGTATTTTTATTCTGTGTAAGTTGTATCCCAAGTGAAAGAAATGCGGAAAATGCCTAATCAACTTCAAGATTACCTGGGTTGAAATAAACCACAATGAATAATGGAAAGTTTGCAAGAATGAAATGGGTTGAGGTTGGTGTCTGGGAAGCAGAGAAACACACTGGCACTTCAGAATAGGGAATCATAGTTGGTTTTCTCCTAGATTAGGATTTCAAGCATACAAATAACATGTGACATGATTACATAAAGTTTAGTGTCCTTTTATTTGGCATGAGTTATATTCCTAGTGAATGAAATTCTGAGAGTTACCCAATACTCAGTATGCAAGACAGATTTTGAAGTGGTAACAACCCTTTCCAATGAAAGAGGGAAATTCAAAATGCCACAAGGACAAAGGTTGTTTTTTGTATATATCATCACTTTTAAAAAGTGTCTCAACATGCAATTAAGTATAATAATCTGCTTGACTTATTTGTAAGTTTGGTTAATTATTGATAAAGTATAAAAATCTGCAAAACTATAAGATTAAAAAAATATTCAGACACTTTGCAGGAAAATAGCTACAAGACTGTGAATGAATGTTTACCTACACAAGAACTATCATCATTTAAGAAGAGCTAATAAAAATCTAACTCCATTTCACTAGACTGAATTAAGGAATATTAAACCGAAACTGGATACTTAATCTTCCTACATAATATTAGTAACTTTTAGTAAAAACAATACGGGACAGAGAACTTTCACTGGGCACAAGTTTATAAATGTATAATAGATAATATATTAAAATAATAGTGGTTTATACCTTCTCTAGTTGAAGATCAATTTTGAGATTCCCGCATGAAAGCATCACTCATAAGAGGGTTTTCATATCCAAAGATAAGCATGTGAAGGCTTGAACTTCATCACATGAGGATGTACATTAGCTTGATTCCTTAATCTCTTTGCTTCATATGATGTTTACTCACTAACGATTAGTTCCATCACTACTGTTATATTCATTGGCATTCAAATCTATATAAATTTTTTTGGTTACTATTGGTTGAGGAAGGCTACCTTGTACAGTAGCGAACTAACTGCTTTATCAACTCAGCAAGTAGGGTTTCCATTCCTTAATGTACATCTAACTTAACCTCTCATGTCCTCATTTATAGACTTACAAGAACAATTAATAAGTAATATTTTTATAGATAATAGATCCTTGGTTTGATTTGATTTGACAAGATAGAAGATATTATATAAATACTTTGATCTGACATTCAGTCAAGTATGATTTAAGTCAGATTTTTCTCTTGGTTGAGATGTCACAATTTTTGGTGTTTCCTAGGGCCAAGATACCACTCAGAGAAGCACCATCTATACTCTTATAAGGTTGTCTTATATATCAGTATTTAAAAACAATTTTGTAACATTGGTTTTTAAGAGTTATGCATGGATACTGGTGAAATATGTAATAAATACATGATGATGTCTAACTCTTCTTTACCGGAACTATAAGAAAATATTGACTATTGTTGTCATGCATTCTCTAAATCAGGACTATGTAGAAACATCAAATGATATCACTAGACTTGTCTTCCATCAATTATAATTCCTAATTTAGAAGTAGTCTAGAAGAGTTAAACTGGAAAAGGTTAGTAGACTTTAATTTCTACATAAGCAATCTGGAAAATTTACTCATCCTAGGACAAAACTTAAGAACAATATAGACCAAATAATGTATTATTCAGGTGTGAACTTTGTTCTTTAATATGGAAGAAGACGAACGAATTGAGTAAGAGGTATATGACATAACATCTAGCAAAAATGTTTAGGAATATGACGAAACTTTGTTCTTTACAATTTTCTAATTGATCACTTAAGAGTCACTCCAAGATTTCTCTACTCTTGGATGCCTTCACATCTCTTTAATCTCAATTCAAACCCTCAAACTTATCTTTATTCAATTTTTTCATTGTGCTTTCTGTCTAAATAACCTAGCTTATGGATAGCATTTTGTACATGACGTATTGAGGAATGCAAAACCTCTTCAAGGGTTGAATCTGATAGAGCTTCTTTAAGATTGTTTCTTTACTATCCTAGGAAGATAACGTAAAGACCTATTTTCAAATGATAGATAACAATGTATGTTGAACTACAAAGTATCATCATGAATCTGTAACAAATTATAATGAATTGGGTCAAAAAAAACTATGAAATAAACATATTATAATGAAAAAGTGTGGAATAAACAAATTACCTATGTAGGTTAAATGTAAAAAACACTAATTTCAAATGACGGTTAGCAAAGTACATTCAACACATATAAAAGAAAAGGTAGTTGTCCTTCAAAATTCAATATTTTTGTCATCATCTATAACCTTACTTTTGAATGGGAGCATGAGTACTAATGATTTGTTTCCTTTAAGAAACTGGGATCATTCACAATAAGGGTTGAATTATGTCATCATACCTAACAGAACCAGCAAGTGATGGCAAGCAAGATGCCCTCCAACAACTAGAGGTGCAACATTTTGAATGTATCAAGAACTTCCGAGTTCAATTTGAAGAGCATTCATGAGTTATGGAAAACTCCTATTTAAGATTCCTAATTTACATGAAGATAATAACAATGTCTGTTGAACTAAAAAGTATCGATAGAAATCTACAAATGACTTCCCACTTACACATATCTCATTTCAAAAACTATGCATCTGAATCGTCAAAAGAATTCATTGTGAAGTACTAGGAGTAAAAGGAGTTCCATCTTGGTAGAATGTACCTTTGTCTCTAGAACTAATTCATCCAAGTCAACAATTTTATCGTCAATATAAGAAATTTATGTAATTGGTCAGTAAAGACAAAGGACTTTAGTATTATTGTGCATTACAAGTTAGATTTTTGTAATTCCTTCATAACCACTTATCCAACTATAAAAATCCCATGATATCACTAACACTGTGAATGGTTAGCTGCAATGTAGACAAAACTTGAGGCCCTATGATTATAACACTTGCTGCTTGGTTCCCAAACCTATTGAAAGCTAGATCATGAATTCTACTTGATCTCATTTCTTTGTCATGAGTTAGACAAAATTGTTTTGTAATGGGAATAAGATATTGTGATGTTAACAAAATAAAAATATACAACAAAAGAATTAAAGATTTACTACGCCCTTTGGCATATCACACAATCATCTGATCGTTGCTGACAACAATAGGATGGGGACTCTGGAACCCTTGGAAGAAGAGGTGATGTGTGATAATGGTGCCTAACCGCATAGGAAGGCCCCTCTCTTTGGCATACTACACAAAGTATGATTCTAATGCATGGGTCGGGGTCATTGGAAATCTCAATGCCCTAACCCTAAGATTTGCTACATCTATCGTAGACCAGAGCACCTCGCTTGATGTTGTGTCACTATACAGTGCCACCCTACTCCTCCCGAACTTGCATTAAGGTAGGCTTTTCCAGCCCTCTCGACTGGCAATATGAATTTCATATATGAAACCAAGATAGTTACCTTTCAAAAAATTATAATAAAAAAGAAAATTAATATAATAAAATAATCATCAAAATTCTAATCAATTCAATATTATATTAAAATTACATTATAATATAATGAATAAAAATATAATTCATAAACTAAATGAAATAAGTGAAGGATAATGATGATTTTTTTTATTAATATTTGCTTCATGTGTAACAAGTAAAATAGGAAATCTTAGATTTTAGAGAGATAGTTGAGTGGACTAAAGCATCAGATTGCTAATTGTAGTATGAGTTATTCATTTTGAGGGTTCAAATCCCTCTCTTACCATTCTCTTTGGTCATCTCATACTTTCTAATTTGAAAAGAAATGGGGATCCCTCATTTTGTCATAGTTATATTTAAAATAAAGAAATCAAAAATAAAAAAGAAAGATTTTTCGTATTTATTTTTTTATTATTCACGATCGGGGTTACTTGTTTGATCATTAGCTAATCCAAAAATGAATAGAGAATTCCTATTGTGTAAACAAAGAGTCTGAGAGTAAGCATAACACAACCTCTAAAATCTTTTTTTTGCAAAAGGAAATAGATTATCCATTTTTGTACCACATATTATGATATGAGACCCAAAAAGAGAAACAACTTTTGAAGAAAAAGGGGAGACCAGATTTTCTTTTCACAAATTTATTTGTGTGTAATAAGATTCTAACTCTTTCATTACAAAAACAATCTTCTTAGTTATATTCAAAATCATGTGCCATTTCTTAATTGAAAAGAACCCCACAAAGATAGAAAAAAGCAAATAGATTGATTCAAATTTAATACTAGAGTTATTCAATATATAAGAACTTCAATTTTGGAATCGAAGCTTCATTCCATAAGACTTATTTGATCTTATCAATTCTTAGATTCTTTTTATTGAATAAATCATGAATGTTTTTAGTAGAGTAGTATATTATTAAGAATTTTATCAAAAACTTACAATAGCCTACCAAACGAAGGCTAAGAGGAAAAGAAGTTGAGGTATGACCAACATAAAGTCTACAATTCGCCTTAAAAGGGCATAAGCCTTGGGAAATTTGTGAAAAAAAAACTACTAAAATAAGGGGTAGAATTAAGATAGGTACAGATCAAACTATAGATATTTATCATAATAAACCATTTTTGTTGATAATTTTTTTGATATAGGGAGAAAATGAAGAAAGAAGAGGGAAAAAATTTCTTCTCATTTGTAAAATTTCCCAAATAAAAAACCGTTACATTTTCATTTGCAAACATAAGGAATTATACTTTCATACAATTTTAATTGAATTCCATATAATGATCAATGAATTTGTTTTGATTCAATATCCACATATGTCTAATTCTAGCAACAAAAATAGGAACTCCAATCAATAACTAATACCAATTAAACAGTTAATTAACAAATTAGAACTAATTATATTATTATTAATTAAATCCATTATTTTATATTATTTATTATATATTATATATAGGTATATAATATGATTTCTATTTATATTTCCATTTTCCAATAGAAAAAATTGAATGTAGATGCAATTTCTAAATATAACTTATCTAATATATATTATCATACTAATATAGATTAGTATAAATGTAGAGAATAAATCCTTACTAAATTGATATACAAAATGAGATATTGTTTTTGTTCTGAAATTATTCAAATTTCTTTTTAATTTGTTATTTTTTATATGGGATTAATTACTAGAATTATACTAATGTTTATTTGTCTAGAACTTAAAATAAATGAGAATGGGGCATGGCTAAGTGGTAAAGAAACTGGTTTTGGTCATGTTATACTGAGATCACATTGCACTCAAAATAACATTTCAATTCAATAAAATGTTTAAAGAAAATAAATTCTTTTGTGTGGAACTTCTATGATTCTTCTAAAATGAAAAATCATATTTTTTGTTTGTTTGGTTTATCATGAATAAAGGTAATCCACTGTCAAATGTATAAGCAACAGATTGGAATGGTTTTTATATGGACAGGTGTGTGTTAATAGTTTCATTTCACACCCAAAATGGGATTTTTTTCATCTTCAATATTTTTAATTATATATATATACATATATAAATATTTGAATCTATAAATAAAGGTATATATATGTGTTTTTATTGCTTCTATATCTATTTGAGTTAGTTACTTAGGGAAAATTTATGTTTCATATTGAATTATTGGATAATCATGATCATAATGCATTTTGAGTCAAAATGCAAAATAAAAGGCAACCCTTCATAACACCTAAAACATCTAAATAAGTTAAAGGGAATAGGGAAAATTCCCTTGTCTACGTAGACACTAATTGAGTAATAGAATTTAGTATTGATTTCATCATTGATCTTGTATTAAAGTTATAAAAGCAAAAAAGTTTGGACCCATTTGTTTTTGTAACTATTCTATATTGATAGTATAGGATCACATAATTCTTATATTTTATTTAACTAAATTAGGCTTTACTATGATTCATGATATTGGTATAACTTGTATTGGTATGAGTTAATCAACAAAGAAAGGTAAGCTATAAATTGAAATATTAGTTTATGTATGTATATTATTAACAAAGAAAGTTATACGGATAATATATGGTTTGTTTGACCAAATTATTTTTTATATTTGGTCCAAATTAATAATCTTAAAATAATCTTAGAATTAATGTAGGATTGATGTAGAAGAAATTTCTATATTCCATTTATTTTATCATTTCAATGGAATAGAATTGATTAATGAAAAAAATCTTGAATTGAATCTTAAGTCATGAAAGACCTATATAAAATGATTGAAGCATGTGTCCATACTCATTATATTATGTCTTATGTTGTTGTATTTACATTACGTAATCTTGGTCTTTTGGTTGGGTGTAATGGATCCACAAATATTGAAATATCTATGTAGTAGTTAAGATTATTATTGATTCTATATCATTGATATGCCAACATCCCACTTTCCAAATTATTATTATTTTATCTTTTTATTAATATATTGAAATATATAAATAAAGATATATACATATGCATTACTCCTATTTTTATTTGAATTAGTTACTTAAGGACACTTTATGTTTCATATCTATCATACAAAATATTTGAATTATTAGATAATCATGATCATGATGCATTTGAGTCAAAATTCAAACAAAAAGGCAAACCTCCATAACACCTAAAACACCTAAAGAAACTAAAGGGAATAGGGAAAATTCCACCGTCTATGTAGAGACTAACTGAGACATAATTTAGAACTAATTTCATTACGGGTCTTGTATTAAAGTTAGAAAACCAAAAAATTCAGGGTCAAAAATGGGAAAACAAATGAGTTTGAACCCATTTGTATTTATAACTATACTATATCCATAGAATATAATCCCATAACAAGATAGAATCCTACAATTGGTTTATTTTTATTTTATTTAGTTAGGCTTTACTATGATATCGGTATAACTTATATGGGTATGATTTAATCAAAAAAGCAAGATAAGCTATCAATTGAAATATTAGTTTATGTATGGATCTTATTAATAAAGAAAGCTCAATCAATGATATATGGTTTTCTCACCAAATTTTTACTTTGTATCTGATTCAAATGAATGATTTTAAAATAATCTTAGAATTAATGTGGGATTGATGTAGAATGAATTTCTATATTCCATTTATTGTATCAATTTAATGGAAGAGAATTGATTGATGAAAAAAATATTTACTTGAATCTTAAGTCAGGAAAGACCTTTATAAAATGATAGAGGCATATGCACTTACTCATTACATTATGTCTTGTTTTTGTTCTATTCATATTATGTAATTGTGGTCGTTTGGTTGGGTGTAACTTATCCACATATATTGAAATATCTATGATTAGTAGTTGGAATAATTTTTTGTTCTATATAATTGATATGTGAATATCCCACTTTCCAAATTATTATTATTATATTTTTTCTATTATTAACTCAACATATTATAAGGGCACTGTAAATTACAGTGATCGTTTTATTTATAATTTTATTTGCAATGAGAGTAGAAATTATAGTATGATAGTTAGTGATAGTGGGAACAATTTTAATATAAGAGTAAGATCTAATGATCTTCATATAAATAAAAATATAAACATTTATGGTTTCAATGCAAAAATTGTTATGGATTAAGTTATAAAAAAGGTCAAAATGAATATTTATGAATAATAGTATGGATATCATTTGAAAATGAGTACTTCAGATAGAATTGAACTTTTAGTTGATTCACGGACTTTGGATTCTATAAATGGGGATATGGTCTCTATGGACCCTATTAATTTTAATTCTAAATAGGAACCTTATAGGGATCATATGGATTTTTATCAAAGAAAGACATGTTTAATTGAGGTTGTTCAAACATGCATAGGCCAACTAAACGGTATTCCTATAGCAATTGGGGTTAGAAATGTAAATCATTAAGGGGTCATTCTTTTTGTTCGTATTTTGATAAAAAATGAAAAACATATTTCATAAAAAATTTCACTTTTTTCCTTCCTTTCAAAGCTTCACTTGAGGACAAATATGGATTTTCATGATTTGTTTCATGGGTTCAATTAATTAAAAAAATATGAAAAACTGGATTCTAAAATTGTGAATCATAATTGTTTTTAGTAGATTCAATATTCTAATTGAACGAGTATATGCAAAGGATCCATGGATGAAGATACATAAGCTTATTACTAATAGTTACTAAATCTTCAATTTTTATGTTATGTTATATAGAAAGTAAAATTGAAGCCAAGTAGATGCAAAATGATTTCATTTTAGTTTACTAGAATTATTGAAATATTGGTTAAGCCCATGAGAAATAATATGCAAGTACAAATAGGGAATGAAGTGACTAGATAGACTTGATATATAAGTCTCTCCTTCTAGAGGGATCATATAAAAAATGGTTGAAAAAAAGCTAACATAGATGTTATGGGTTTATACTTGTTTTAGATTTATAAGAATGTCATTTATAATAGAGCATAATCTTTTTTTTTATGGTTAGACCTAGAAATACTTTGATTTTCCATAAAGGTGCTAAATGCAAGAAAAGAATTTCATGTTCGGTTATGAATTAGAGACATTAAAAAATGATCAACCAATGTTGACTAAACCCCACGATGCATAGAAAGGAGGTAAACAGGGATAGTTTGAAGTTCAAACTTAAGTCTCTTCATTGGAAGCCTTCAGCTGACGCAACAAGCCATATCTTGTCCAATCTTCGTTCTAGTTATAGTGTTGGACAGTGTTGTTGCTTCCAAATTATACTAAAAGGAACTAAACAAAGGCTTCAAAGTGGATTGATCTGGCATGATACATAATCAATGGAAAAACCCAATCTTGCTCTTACCTTTTGGGATCCTATCTATTATGAGATTATGTTTGTTTGGGTTATCCTCTCCAATTTTCCTTCTAGTTATAGTGTTGGATAGTTTTGATGGTTCCAAATTATAGTCCCCCTCCCCTGACAAAAACATAGAAAACCCTAACTTATTATAATCTAAATTTGAAAACATTCATGTCTTTCAAAAAATAATATTCATATTTAACCTTTTTGATGACCTATATATAGTAAATGAAATCAAGCAAGGAGATAGTTGGCATTCTGATTCTTTCATTTCTAGAACATTTTGAATAGCATGAAGTTTGTCTTGCTTAACTAATGATCACGATCCACCTCATGAACAACGATCTTGTCATGTTTGGAAGATGGGACACGTCTTTGTTTTGCTTCTTGGTGTGTGTACGATTTATGAGATATGTCTCTTTTTTCTATTTCTAGCTGTTATCACATAACTATTCTACCATGAGTATGATCCATATAGATCAATAGATGAAGGAAATTTCAACCATCCAAGTGAAGTACATACAACAAGAGTATGGAAACATTCAGCTTGTTTTCATGTTAATTGATCGTTATTAGAGCTTTTTTGGATCCATGTTCATGTGTTGGTTCAAGTAGATAATGGACGCTGCAAAATTTCTAGATGTTGGCATCAGATCCAATGTTTGTAACAAGAATGAAACCTAACCCACGGTCATCATCTCAATGCTTCAATGCATCAGATCCATGTGTTGGTTCAAGTAGATAATAGGAACATGGATCATTTTTTTCCATTTAGCCCCCATTTTAATGTGTACTTGTGATTTCATGGTATCTGCAATATGCTTACACAATGACATTTAATTCAGTAGAAATAGAACATCCATTCTTGAGTAGGTTTATTCTTCTTTGATGTTGTTCAAATAGTTCATTTGTTTCCTCACAATGGTGGGAAATGTTTTCTATAGTTTTTAAAGGTAGCAACTCTTTTAGTTATTAAGTGGTCATCATTCTTCAAAAATTGATAATCTATTATACTCATCTTAGTGAAGATGGCAAGCTTACTATTGTTGTTTCTCTGAAGATCCAACATTTTCTGAGCTAGTCCTTTTATGTTTCTAAGGAGATCACATGTTCTCAAGGGAAGTGTGTGGAATCGAAGGAGAGTGTCAACAACTTGCAAGTAGGTGGATTTTGCTTCATTACAATATTGCTCATGGAATGCAAAATTTATCTCTCTTTCTTTCTCCTAGTCTAATTTTGGTCTACAATTGAAAATAATCAATTCCCAATTTCTATTACAAAGTAATTGAATTTACATGGAAGTAGAAGACAATCGGGGCACTTGGTACAGGCCTACGCCGCTAGATGACTACTTGAAAATGGTCCACAAGATGGTGATGTTTTTGGTGAGTTAATGGATGCAGGATCTTCTTTGGTTAATGGAGATAGTGGGATGCTTTGTGGAGAGGAGGATGCCAGGGCTGGGCAAGGCGTTCGACTGGTCCACGACTCAGCCGGAGCTTGCAAACGTCTACCACGAAGATGCCTGAGAGACTTCTTCTAGTTTCTTCAAGGTGATGGTGTCACGGGTGCTCTGCTTGGCTGTGATGGTCGGAGCTCAAAGTCATCGTCTCACATGGACTTAGAAAACTACTCCGATGATAATACCTTTGCAGTTGAGTTTGAGTTTGTTGATGATCAGGATAGTTGCTCTGCCAGCTTTGGAGGTAGAAATAGGGGAGGATGGGATCGATGAGGATTTTGTTTAGAGGTTTCTATGGTTTTTTCTAGGTTTGTTGATGAGGATTGAGTTTGATGATGGATTGAGGAGTCTATGTGTTGTGGGGCTTAATGTTGGTGAGGATCGTCTGATGTAATCTATCTTGATGATAACTTTGGCCTGCATGAGGTGCAAGATGAATAAAAATGACCTCAATTACGATAAAAAAGGGGCAGTAAATTGTGCCAGTAGTCCTTTCTGAATGGCAAAACCAATCATTTGAAACACTTCATCCATACACTTGGGAATCATAACATTACTATTCATTACTTTTTTGGACCCTCTTTAAAAGCTCTAGGTGAGTATTAGGATGAAACAAAGGCTAAACTTTCTTCATCACTTTGGGTTGCCTAAATAAGATGTCAACTTCATTAACCCCATTGGACTCACCATGAAAAAGTTAGCTTTGTTGTACTATGAAATATATTCTATTTAGCTATGCTCAATGTGGGTGTTTTGATACTTTTTATGGATCCCAATTTTGTTTCTGCGGCAAGTTGCTCAAGTCCATTGCCAACTAGGGATGAAGTTGATCTTGCAAACCTACTACTTACGGAACCAAACAATAAAAAGCATGTAAGACATTCTAGTATGCCATGTTTGATCTTAGATGAGACTGAGAGGAGTTCAGAATTAGCTTCCAACAAAAATGGGTTGGTTGAGGACCATATGTTCATTGAGAAGGAGAATGGAATGCCCGAGCCCACTGCCCAAGGCTCTAGCAAGGGTTCAGGAATAATGATTGTCCCCACAGACCACCAATAGATTTAACTGTGCACTTTGTCCTCACTCATGTGGAAGCTGGGGTTAACTTCCCGACTGGTCACCCATCCTAGTACTACTCCAAGTTGAGCACACTTAACTATGGAGTTCTTTAGTGATGGGCTCCCTGAAAAGGAGGTGCACCTTGGTGATATGGGTAGTCCAATCATTCCTTTTAAGATCAACTTATCTGAGGCCTCAAATCCTGGGATGTTACAATCTCCCCCACTAATACTCTTGATGTCCTAGTCAAGTCTCAACTATTTGGCCTCATAATCTGACCTCATTTCAGTGCAGACCCACAATGGCCCATTGACACCCAGCTCTCGATCACGGAATACCAGTGCAAGGGTGGCTACGTCAACCATGGACAACCTGTTTCTACAAGCTTGGACCGCACGGCTCAAGACTGGCATGCCACATGCCCATGTGGGCCCCACCTACTGGAGGGGTTATGGCTCTGATACCATTTGTAAATGCCCATGCCCACTGCTCAAGGCTCTAGTAAGGGTTCAGGAATGATGGCTGGCCCTACAGACCACCACTAGCCTTAACTGCATGCTTTTTCCTAACTCACGCGCAGGTCGGGGTCAACTTCCCGACCGGTCACCCATCCTAGTACTACTCCAAGCTGAGCACGCTTAACTATAGAGTTCTTTAGTGATGGGCTCCCTAAAAAGGAGGTGTACCTTGGTGATATGGGTAGTCCAATCATTCCTTTTGAGATCAACTTATCTGAGGCCTCAAATCCTTGGATGTTACTGAGAAAGAACTGATAAATCATTAGACTGATTAAGGACATTAGTCTAGAAGATGTATGTAGATTCTATTTTTTATTCTATTCGGAGTCGGTCAAAGTGAAGGGAATGCATAACAAATGCGGGAGTGATGTACACAAACACTTATTGAGGAAGAATATTGGCAACAATGATAAAAGCAATAAGAAGCCATTGATTCACTTTAGATCACAATCCACTTGGAGGGAGGAATCTAATACTTTCTCTTTATAGTTGATGATTTTAATTCTATTAGAGGGTCGATATGTATATTTTTTAAAAAATATTGTGCAATAGGGGTAAGGCATACATCCTCCGCATGTCATTTGTTATTAAAATATAAATGGAAGTACTATTTTTGGCATATTGAGTGTAACTTGTTATAGTTTTTCTTGTGCATTACAAATTACATATATGATATATGCATAATAATCTAAATGTAAGGAGTGGGTCTTGAGACGGGATCCACTCACTTACTAAATCAAATATAAAGGCAACATCCCATATATTAAACACCACTATAATTTTTTCACTAAGGGATGGTAATCCATTTTATTCAAGAGTATGATTCAAGTAACCAGATGTAGCAGTGAAGACAAAATATCCAACTATTACACAACTTGGTATTGTCTCAGAAGCCTCACCACACAAGGTGTTACATATGAAAACTAACTAAACTAAAGGATCAACGGAGGGTCATCTAACCACCTCGAGAAATTCTCCCAGAAGGTTTTAGTTATACTTGATGAGGTCTTGGTCTAACACAGTTATCCTCTCCTTGACCTACACCTGGGGATGGAAGTGTGTCTCAGCAAAAAGGAGAAAAATTAGATATGTTAGCAAACAGCTTGTATGTGCATTCTAAATCAAGTATTGAGCAATATTATGAAATAAAGAATGTCAAAACAGGCAAGGATTCCCAAAGGAAAAGGAAAAGGGAAAGGAAAAGGACTTCCCAACTAGGTATAAAAAGAGTATGAATTCAATAAAATCATAAATAACAACAAGGCATCCATGTGTTTTACATGTGAAAATATGAGAACAATATAAACATATTGGTAGGAAATAACACATCTACCATATATATGGGGTGAGTAGGAACATATATACACATCTTCTCTTAACAGGACAGGATACACATCTGCTCGAAAAATATCACTTGCAAAAATTATTACCTCTGCATTATCAAGTGTGGGAATTTACACATCTACATAAAATAACATATGTCACATTATACTAGTTGTCACCACACGATGCACACAAAAGAATAAGCAAGATGAAATCAAAATATGTGGGATGAGAATATCTAATCAATACAAGTGGGGTCAAAGAACCCATTAAAGAAGATTCAAAAATGTCAATGATGTGAAAGGAACAATCAAAAGATATCTTTCAATAACAATATCAAATGGCATGTAGCAATCAAATTAGTATTTTGGGTCTTCAAATAGACCAAAAGATCACAACATAGGTGATTTATCAATAGAAATAATATGGAACGAATACCTACATTAAGAGAGGAAATACGTTTATTTCTCAACAAGGATAACTGGGGATGAAAACATGCCTTGACTTGAGTGCTAAGTCAAAGATCAAGACCTAATCTTCCAAGCCATAAAGTTAGTAAAGAGGATATATGTAACATATTACATGGTCTTATTTATTTGTTGGCACATAATTAAATTATTATTTAAAAGTATTTTAATTTTTATCCTTGTTTGGTCACATCTAAAGAACAGACCTAACTAGCTTCTAATCATGGGAGAGGGTAGGATTCTAACTTCTAGTTTGCTACAACACTCTAACCCTTAAAATGATTTCGTCCTCAAAATATAATCATCCCAACATAATCAATCACCTATACTCCACCCCTTTAAAAGGTTTTACCTAATCAGTCAAACAACACTATAGGTTCAAGAAAGTCTTTCCAAAACTCATGTAATTTATCATTTTCATCTTCAAGGTGCTATGCAAATAGAAAATATATCTTTAAAGTCTAACTAAGAGATTATGGTTTACCTTCAACATGTTCTTCTTCATTAACTTCTTGGCCATCCAAAGCAAAGACTCTTCCAACAAGTCTCTCAACTAGTCTTCTTACATTATTATTTCCATTTTTTAAGGAGGTGCCTGAGGTTGTTGTTGAGCTGGTGTATGACCTTCATGAAGTTGGGGACATCTTGATCGAATATGACCAGGCTCATTGCAATGATGACATATCAGTTTTCTATCCTTCTTTCATTTCATAGGGTCCTCTAGTTGACGATACCTCTCATGTTCATGATCATCTTTAGAGTGCTTCCTTTTGTTATTATTCTCTTTGTATGCCAGGGTACGGAAACCAAGACATGACTCAATAGCAAAGGCCTTATCCACCATTTGTGGAAAAGTGAGAGGAAGTTGGGGAACTAGAGTGCAAGCTATATTTTAGCTAAGTCCTTGTAGGAACAGATCAACAATACATTCTTCAGTCAACCCAATAGTGTATCTGTCAAGTAGTAGAAATCTTTAAACGTATGTAGGGACAAAGAGGGATCCTTGTTTTAGACTATAGAATTCCACTTACTTTTTCTTTAGGGTAGCATTTTAGATGTACTTTCCACAAAAAAAGTACCATGAATTGTTCCCAGGTTACAATAGAGATGTCATGAGTCCTTGCTATACCATTCCACCAGGCACGTGCAGGTCCATCTAGCACATAGGAAGCAAATTGGACCTTCTGGTGCATAGGGCATGACATACCATCAAAACTCCACTCCATGCCTAAAACCCAATCGTCAACCTTATCAACTATCTTCAGTTCTCCTTCACCTTTTCAGTAAGGTGGTTACATCTTCATGAAGTCAGTTAATGAGTGCCCTTGGGATTTTCAGACAGTGAAGAAGTGTTCATCTTTCCTACCATACTTGTGGTAAAGAACTTTCACATCAAAGATTACTCTTTCTTAGGAGAGATGACTATACCTGCATTAGAAGAAAAAGAGGTCGGGGTATCGTGACCCATCGATGACTGGCTTCCAGTTGGAGGGGTAACCTGAGACATCAGAGAGGTGAAGGGAGGATCCATCCTCAACATTTCAAAATTAGGGTTTTGGGGTGTCTCATAACCAGTTAGATTGTCAATATATGAGTTATCTCCTGCCATAAGGTTTTTCCTGCACAAGGCAAGGGCAATAGGTATAAACAACCTATGAAAAAGGTAAACATCCTAGGAAGACAAGATTGAAATAGTTAGATAACTATCAGCTAATGGCTCTGATACCATACTTGGAAGGAGTGGAACCTGAGAGGATATCCACTCACTTAATAAATCAAATAAAAAGGAAACATACCATTTATTAAACACCACTATAGATTTTTCACTGAGGGATGGTAATTCATTTTATTCAAAAGTACAATTCAAGTAACCACATATAGCAGCGGAAACAAAATATATAACTTTTCCAGAACTTGCTATTGTCTCAGAAACCTCACCATGTAGGGTGATACATATGAAGAAAAGGATTAGTGTAGGCTCATCTAACCACCTTGAGAAGTCCCCCAGAAGGTTTCAATTATACTTGATGATGTCCTTATCCAACTTAGTTATCCTCTCCTTGACCTACACCTAGTGCAACATCCCTGACCTGGGTTATGGAATACACCTAGAATTTTTGCTTAATTAAGTTATTTATAAACTTATTTTAATCTTTGGAAAAGTAATTAAGACTCAAGGAAAGTTTAATTTTCAAGTTTGAGCTTATTTGAAGACTGTGTGTGCATTATATGATAGTTTGGGTGTAATTTACAATTTACCCAAGATGAGGGGTTATATTGCAATATGTCACATTTTAAACATGCTTCAAGTGCTTTAGAATCATAAGAGAGAGGATTATGCTAAGGGGAGGCTTGTAGAAAGCCTAAGTTCCAAGTTAGAACTTGTTCGAATAATGCTTGTGCCTTGTGTACCAATTTTGGTGCAAGTTGCAATTTACCCAAAATGTAGGGTTGATATGCAAATTACCACCTATAGAGTGTCCCTACTCTCTCTTAGCATCATTATAGAGGATAAAGAAAGAAAGAGGCACCATGTTTGAATCATTTTTGAGTGATGGTATTCTTGGTGATGAATGACCAAGAAGAGTTGTATAGTTGAAACTCTAATTGAGTTGTATCGAGTTGTAGAGCTTATATGGGAGTGCCTATCGGCCAAGGAGCCATAGAGGAGGTCCCATATCATTTTTTCAACTCTTGGCCTTTGCCATGATGGGTTAATCACCTCAATAAGGTGATGGATATCGGTTTACAACTTTCCTTAGAAAAAGTGTATCGATTTGTGAATAAAGTGATGTGGAGTTGAAATATCTTGCTCAACAAGATAACTAATGGCCGAAATCTTATTCCTAGATTATACTCAAGATTTTTTCATGTCAAGATAAATATATGTGCATGGGCACATTTCAACCATGCATGGACACGTGGCACCTAGTTGTATAAGGTGATGACACCTCTTATACACTCTCTCTCATGAACCTCAATTATATATACCACTCCTTTCACCTACTAGTGAACTTTTCGAATCCTACAACCCTCTTTCTATTAGATATCATGTGTAGAGTTGAGGAGCAAGGAGGAGCTCGAACCTTAAGCTTAAGATTAAGCCACGGTCATCTTCAACCTTGGTTGGAGCATGAATCTCGAGTTGTGATTCTTTCTTTCTTTTCTTCTTCACCAAGTTCTTAACTATGGTGATTACTTGTATGTAGAGGAGTTGTGAACTAGTCTTAGATCTGTGATAAGTTCATCTTCAACCTTGGGAATGTGAATATTTGGAGTTTGGATCTTTAAAGTTGTTATTGAGGTGGTTATTAACTTAAACCTAATCATATTATTATTCACCTTCAATCTTGCTATATTTGATGATCTACTTTCAATTTTGAGTTTCCTTGAATAATTGATGAATCCATGAGTTCTAATAGTTGTATAGAATCCATGAAGTATAACAGTAAGGAACGAATGTCTAGAGCTTGATGATGATGACATCATCATGGCACAACCGATATTGGGTTGAAGCACCTTTAACCCGATATGGCGATGAAACACAATATGGTGAAATGATACTCGATATACCTTGGAACCCCACACCCCTATCGGTTTGTACACTTGGTTTGGTTTAGACTAACCAGTTGTCTAGGGTTTCACTTAACACATGGTGAAGGGTAGGCCGATACCATGAAGGTTTGAAAAGGTATGAGCATAAGGGTCTAACCCGATATGCAAACCCTAATTTTGAGTAACTTGATATATGTGACACACACATACACCTCATGCACGATATGGTGATCAAGGATACACCTCATGCACGATATGGTGATGAACCTACACCTCATGCACGATATGGTGATGAACCTATATCTCATGCATGATATGGTGATTAACATACATCTCTAGAACAATATGGTGATGATCAAACACATCTAGAACGATATGGTGATGAGTATACACCTCATGCATGATATGGTGACACACACACACACCTCTTGCCCGATATGGAAGCAAGCACACACCTCTTGGGTAATTTGGTAATCAAGCACACACCTCTTGCCCAATATTAAAGCAAGAACACACCTCTTGGGCTATATGGAAGCAAGCACACACCTCTTGCCCGATATGGTGGAAGCACCTCAAATCCAATATACTTGATTGAGTAACACATGAAGTGTGTTATGTCAAATGATACATTCAGATGTAAAGAGTTAAATGCATTTTGATAAATGTAGGCCAATTTACCTTGAGAAAAGGCACTATAACAAATAGTGTTTTATCCGACACACCAAAATGTCGGTCTCAAGGTAAAATTATGCCGGTTTCTCTCATTTCCAGCATATCTTTTAATGTCGTGAGAATGCCGTTTAAGAATGTGCCGCAAAAGACTTTTCACAATTTTCAATACGCCAGAAGATTAGCAAATGCGACATCACAACTGTGCTGGAAAATATTATACCCAATGCCGAAGAAATGACAAGTTTCGACTTTCTATAGATGTCAGACCATACCATAATCGGAATTTGGTTGGTATTTTGAAGTGTACTATTTCCTCTATGTATTCTTTTGTATTCTTTTCAGAGAGGTATACTGGTGATAATATGGAAATCAACATTTTGTTTTCATAATGCACTTACATGGAACTAAGTTTCAAATAGAAGCCAACTCATGATAAATAAAAACTTTATTATACTTCACAACTTGTTCGTTACATCTTGCATTTATGTATAAAATAGAAGCCAACTCATGATCAATAAAAACTTTATTATACTTCACAACTTGTTTGTTACATCTTGCATTCACGTATAAAATACAACATCAAGCAAAAAGCTTATAGAATAAATAACAAATGGTTGATTGGCAATTTGACACCAATTTATATGGAAAGTTCAATCAATCTAAAAATATGCCATTTTGTTTCTTATTTCTTGCTTCTACGCTTCAGCAATCATGGGAATTGGGATGCACGTACTTAGCTACGCTTCAGTAATCATGGGAATTGGGATGCACGTACTTGGCTTAATCTTGGGCAGTAAGCTCATATCTTCACTCTATTGTCAGAAAAAAAATGTCTATCAGCCCATGCAAACATTCATGCAAGTGTCTTCCACTCTTATTCTCTGATTCGGTTTCTCTTGAGTATAATGTATAGAGTATTTAATTTTGTATGCCATGATGTACGCCATGAACAAGATTCAGCTGTCAATTCTTATTATAGGTTGATTTCCACTCTAGCTTTTCTTCCACTAGAACCATAGAGCCAAGTGGAGATAGCTTATTGGCTAAACAAACTGAGAATGATCTTCTTGGTCCTAGCATTAAGTATGCTATTGTTCCTTTTGTTTTTTGTGTGTCCCTTCTATCAGTAGCATCTGAGTAATATCACATTTCCTAGCTAGGAACATGTCAGAGCTCCTGAGGTGGACTCCACCCACACATTTAGCAATGCCATCTCCTGCACATAAATGTTCATAAGATGTATGATATAACCAATGATAAAATATTCCAATGTTTACTTGAACAAACCTCTTCCAAATAGTTGAAAATTGCGAGATGATGAAGTAACTAGAAGCCAATGTCATCTTGAGATGATATTCATTGATCATGTAATGCTAACGCATGTTGAAGCCTGGTTGGGAGATGATGAAGAGAATTTAAAACTTTGATGAAGCACTATCATCTGATGTAAAACCACATGTATATTAGAATTCAGATTCACTGGTTTATTTTTGGTACCATTATCTGAACTATGGATAACATTTATGTTTCCTATTAAATCACATACTTGCACACTAGCACTATGAATTGTTTCAGCAAAGATAGCAATTTGACCGCAAGTTTCTTAATATCCTCCACCCTGTACGCTGCAGAATGTGTCACCACAATAATGAAAGCACCAAATGGGCAATGTGAAGAATTATGAATTGGTAAACTGTATCGCAAAACAAATCTCATGATCGAGAGGGTAGAGTGCAACTGACCTGTAGGAGCTTGGAGGAACCGTTGGGGGTTTGATGGCAATGCATTGGAACCTGCATTGCAACATGTGTATTACATGAGGATTAAGAAGTTGAGATAGAGTGGAATCTAAAATGTGAACTATGTAATTATTGCATAAAAGGCACTGAAATGTGAGTTATTGCACAAGCATAAACAAATCAAGAATATATGTATTGTTTGATAGGTTGTACCTATCTGTGATGACTTGTCATACCTACAACTTGTAATATTACAAGATAGGTGTTTACTGTGATTTCAAGGAATGTAAGCATTCTGGATATGGTATCATTTCATGGAAAAAAGGCTATTAGCAGCAAGGAATCGAGATGGGAGATGTCAAAGTTATTGTAGAAAAAGATTCAGTTTTGTTCAGCCTCTGGATGATGAGGATGTCGAAAATTATAGACGTGGATATTCAAAGTGTCAGAGAAGATTGCAACTTTCTCATTATCTGATGGATCTAATGTACCATATGCAGGGGGGTTTACATTTCCAATTTATGTCATGAAAGCTGTGTGAGCAACGTATCTAGTTGGACAAAGGAGGAAAATTACCAATTGCACTCAAAAATCAAACTTTGTAGTAACATAAACATTGGCTGGAATGATCAACTATTACTACACAACGGGAACAAACAAAGAGATTTAACACAAACACCTAATGATAAAGAAATGTTAGAGGTCGTTGACTCACTTAGCCTCAAAACTTGTACTGATTGTTCCAAGTATAATAGATATGAGAAAATCGCATTCTTCTTCAACTTGGCCAGGAAATATTCCAGCATCCTGTGATTAGTAGTATGGGCACACTACTGTTGAAACCCTTGGACCCGTTCCATAGGTTTAAGCTGTCAGAATAGAGCACTAAGTTAAACATTGATGGATGAATATCTTAGGCTATATATTATTAAACTTAGGCAGCCAACAAGTTAGTGTTGACTGGTGATATAGGTACCTGACTGCGATGTGGAGAGGCGACGGTCGAGGCGATGGGAGGGGCGACTGGGGTGATCTGCTGCATCGTCGAGCTCCTCCATGGATGGTGTGGCCCCGTCAGTCTGCCTGGAACAAGGAGAAGATGTGGAGGACTAAAGCTACAGATGGTTCTGCAGAGAAGGTCTTCGATCTGGAGCATAGTCCGCCAGATCTAGAGTCAGATTGCTACCCGAAGTGGACGGAATTTGCTAAGCCGGAGAATAGTTTCTCTCTGAACCGAGTTGAAGTTACCCTAAACAAAGGAAGGATCGTCTATCCTAGCGCTGAGGCAAAGGAGAATGCTGGGAAGTGGAACAAGTGCTTGGTCGGCTACATCATTGATTTCAAGGCTCATATTCCGACTCTAAGCAATTACTTGGAATGGCTGTGGGAACCGAAAGGGGCAATGAAGTTATTCAATAGAGGAGACGGTTTTGTTTTAGTCAAATTTTCTGAAGAGGATGATATGTTCAAGGCTCTAAAAGGAAGCTGGTATGTGAAGAACAGACCTCTCCTGTTGAGAAGATGGAAGCAAGGTCAAAAGGTTACAAAATTAAAGCTGAATGAGGTCCCGAGCTGGATCAGACTGTATAACCTGCCTATGGAGCTCTGGGATACGAAGATGTTGGAGAGGATTGGATCGTCGTTTGGGGTTCCTCTTTATGCGGATGAACTTACTGGAACGTGTGCAAGGCTTGAGTTCGCAAGGATTCAAGTTCTTGTAAACAAGATTTTTCTATTTCCAGAATCTATTTCTCTTGAAAGTGATGAAGGTGTTGTTCACGATATCCATGTTTCTTACGAATGGGTTCCACATAAGTGACAGTATTGCCATTGTTTTGGGCATGAAGATTTCTGCTGTTATGCTAAGAAGGGGGATTGAAATCTAAATAAGGAAAATCTGGTTTGGGCGAAGAAGGTTACTGAAAAGATTACTCAGGAGCCACCGACTGGTCCTCCTCAAGTAGAGGCTGATGATGCTAATTCTGAATGTGATCTAAGGGAGCAGTCCGATCAAACTTCTGCTCCAGTAGTGATGGTTGAAGAAGGCGAGGAAAGTGTTGTCCCTATTCCTTCTATCCTTGTTCCTGTAAGTCATAATGCTAGTTTGGTCAGAGATAAAATTGAGAAGTTCAATAATAATCTTGTTTCTTCTTCTGGTTCGAGTTCAAGGAATGGTGTTGATGGAGATGGGTTTAAGGAGGTTAGAAGTAAGAGGTGTAAGTCTCCTACAAAGTCTATAACTAGTAGCTGTGGTAGTGCTCCTGATCATCCTTTTACTGGTAATTCTTTTTCTAGTTTGGAAACTATTCTTGAAGATGAAGATGTTGAGGCTGTCAGCTCAACAGCCGAGGTTATTAAATGATTCCTCCAATTTTAATCTCCTCTTGGAATGTAAGGGGGCTTAATAACAAGATTTTGCCTGTTCAAGAGGAGATTCGTAGGATGAATGGTGATATTAATATTCTTATAGAAACTAAAGTTAGAAAAGACAGAGTAGACTACATCATGTCTAGATATTTTTCTAATTACAGATACGTTACTAATCATCTTTCTCATTGCCTTGGAAGAGTTTTTGTCTTGTATAGAAACTGTATAGTTGATGTCATTAAAGAATCTGATCAGTATATCTTGAGTAAGGTGTCTGTCAACAATTTTTCTTTCTTGTTGATGGCTGTTTATGGTCACAATGGTGATGCTGAAAGAACTAAACTCTGGGAGGATATTGAAGAGATTAGTGGTTATGTTGATGAACCATGGCTTATACTTGGGGATTTCAATGTTGTTCGGTCATAAGTGGAAAGGATTAGTATTCAACCTCCCACGAAGAAGTCTATGGATGAGTTTAACAACTATTTTCTCAATGTTGGTTTGTTTGACATGAATCTTGGTGGGCCTTTCTTTTCTTGGGATAACAAGAAAAGTGGTGAACGTTTCATTACCTCTAAAATTGATCGTGTGCTTCATAATGTTCAATTTATTGCCAGTGTGGAGGACTATTCTGGTGAGCTTGTTTCTAGTTCTGTGGGTGATCATAGAAAGATTGTTTTGAAGATTGGTAATCCTAGGAATTTCAAGTCCCCATTCAGATTTATTAATGCTTGGGTTCGAAAGCAGGGTTTTACTGATATTGTTAAAGATGCTTGGAGCATTGATGTGGGGGGTACAAAGATGTTCATTCTTTACAGAAAGTTGGAAGCTGTCAAGAAAACTCTTCGAAAGTGGAACACTGAAACTGTTGGGAATTTTTTTGACAATGCTAGAATGATTCGTTTTAAAGCTAATGAGGCTCAAGCTTGTGCTGACCTTGATCCTTTGAATGAAGAGAAAAGACATTTTGCTAAAGTTTTAAGGCTGGAAGCTAGGGATGCTGAGTTAGCTGAGGAGTCTTTATTAAAGAAAAAGTCGAGGGTTCAATGGCTTAAAGAAGGTAACATGAACTCAAGGTTCTTTTATTCTTCTTTAAAGACTAGAAGTCATAGAAATTGTTTGAAGAGTCTTGTGGTTGGTAATGAAAATATAACCAATTATGAAGATATTAAGCATGTTGTCAGGGACTTCTACTTGAGGTTTTTTTCTAATAGTGATTGCGATGGAAATGTTTGGAATGGGATATGGGAAGGTAAGTCTTTATCTAAAGAACAAGATGCTGGTATTATGGCTCTTGTGATGAGGAAGGAGGTGGATGACATTGTCAAGAATCTCAATAGTGATAAGGCCCCTGGGCCTGATGGTTTTAATGGGCTGTTTTTCAAAACTACTTGGAATCTTATAGGAGATGATACTTTTCAAGCTGTTGCTGAATTTTTTTCGAAAGGGGTCATGCTCAAAGAAGCTAACAGAGCTTTTATAACCTTGATTCCTAAAGGGCAGGATACTTCTATTGTGTCTAACTGGAGACCTATTGCGCTTTGCAACATCTTTTATAAGATCATATCCAAGATCATGGTGAACAGATTGAAGGTTGTCTTGCCTTATGTTATTGATTCTAATCAATGTGCTTTTGTTGAAGGCAGAGGTATGCAGGATGCTATTTTGTTGACTAATGAACTTCTCAGCGATTTCAGTAAAGATACTAATAACAAGTGTGTGCAAGCTGATATTTTGAAGGCCTATGACTCATTTAGCTGGAAGTTCTTGTTTTCTATTTTCTACAGAATGGGTTTTCCTTTGAGGTGGATTCGTTTAGTGGAAACTTTATTCTTGTCTACTTCTTATCAGGTTTTAGTCAATGGGGAGCCTACTGAACCTTTTTATCCAACCAATGGCATTAGGCAAGGGGATCCTATTGCTCCATACTTGTTTGTTATTGTCATGCAGGGTTTCTATGAAATTATGAAACGTGGGCTTAAGAACAAAATGTATCAAACTATTAAAGTGGCCAAGTGTGAAGTTGTTTCTCATCCTGTGTTTGCCGATGATCTCATGCTATTTATGAAGGCTAATACTGATAATGCTAATTTCATTGTTGACTCTCTTAGAAGTTTTGGTAACTTGTCCGGCCTGAAGCTCAACAATAAGAAGAGTTGTGTGGTGTTCAGTAGAAGAGTTAAGACTGATAAGATTCTTAAAATTCTTGACATGAAGGAAGGTAGGATGGAGGATATGAAATACTTGGGAATTCCTCTTTTTGTTGGTAGACTTTCAAAGAGTCATTGTCATGTCTTGATTGATAAAATGAAGAAGAAGCTTGATTCTTGGAAAGCTAAGGTGCTAAGTCTAGCTGGGAGATTGGAATTGGTTAAATCTACTCTGTCAACTTTGTATTTACATTGGACTGTTTCGTTTCCTTTACCTTCTTCTGTTACTGAGGCTATTGACAAAATTGTGAGAGATTTCTTATTGGGAAAATCTGAAGGGAAGAGTAATGTTCATTTGGTGGCTTGGGATAAAGTGGCTCTTCCTCTTAATGAGGGTGGTCTTGGTATAAGAAAGTGTAGTGATATTTCTCGAGCTTGTACTATAAAGAATGTTTGGGATATTGCTAGAGAAAAAGAAAGCTTGTGGGTCAAGTGGATTAATGCCAAGTATCTAAAAAAGGAAACCATTTGGTCTGTGGAAGCTTTCCCCAATTTTTCTTGGTTGTTTAATAGATTGATTACTGTTAGGAGATCTTTACTATCTTTAATCAAGTTTCATATTGGTGCTGAATCTCAATTTAAAATATGGAAGATGCCTTGGTTGGAAGGTAAGTTTCTCTCGGAGTATGGTGATTGCTGGAATTCTTCCACTTCTGGTATTGGCTCTGATGATAAGATTGGCTGCTTCATTAAGAATGGCGTGTGGTCATTTCCTAATAATAGAGCTGCTCTCACTATTCTTAATTGTATTAGAAGTTTGAATGTCAAAATCTGTGGTAGTGATGATATTTCTATTCTTGGAAAAAGTGATGCGAGACTGAAAGAGATTTGGGATGCTATTAGAATCAAAGGGTGTCATGTTGAGTTCCTATCTTGGCTTTTGAAGTGTAAAATTCCTAAAAATTTCACTGTACATGCTTGTAAGCTCTACTTGAACAAGCTTCCTACTATGGATTATAGCAGAAGAATGGGGATTCCTGTGGTTTCTATCTGTTTGCTCTGTTTGAGTGATTATGAAGACGGTGAACATCTCTCTTTTAATTGTTCCTATGCTACTGAAGTTTGGAAGTATTGCTTTGTTGGATCCTTCTCTAACGAAGTCCCAAAGAAGATTACTGATATTCTAAACTGCAGTGTTAGGATGAAATACAAATTCTTCTTTGCGGTCCTTTATTATTTGTGGATGGAGAGGAACAGAAGGTTCCATGAAAGTATAAAAAGGGATTCTGATAGCTTGGAGAAGATTATTAGGAGGTCTGTAGAAGATTTGAGCTAATGGTGCTGCTTGTTTCTTCGCAGCTCTGTTGTACTTTTGGCTACTGGTGTTCGGTTGTTTGTTTGCTGCTGTTTGGATTTCTGCTGTTTGGCGGGTGGGTTGGTTTTGTACCTGTTTGCGGACTGCATTGGGGCCCTAGTTCCTTGTTAAGGTGCAGTTCAGAGGTACCTTTCTAGGAGTTTTGGTTGATCCTTTTGTGGGGTTCCCCTTGTGCTTTTCCTGTCTACCTCTTTGTCTGATCCTTATCTTTGGGTCGTTAGCATTTATTCAGCTGTAAAGATAGGATCCTTTTAGTTGGACTTGTTTGAGTTCCAACAAGCATTGTACATATTTACAAACAAAAAACAAAAAAAGCAACAGAGTTTTGGCCGACCAAAAAAAAACAAGTTAGTGTTGACCTCCATTTCAGCCCTACAGACAGCATGATGTGTGTTGAGCCCAAGATAATCATTTCCTAATATGTTAAAAACATTACCTAGAGATGTTGTGTCAAAAACCTTGGAGCCTTTAAGAATGCAATTGAACTTTGGCTGGAAGGATGATATCTTCTTTTGAGAGTTCATGCCAGACAAACCCAATCTTGTACTTCATCATTTAAAAGATCAAGCTATAGATAGAAAAGTCAAATGACTAAAAAGAAATAGTAGAAATGTCATTATTGTTTTCGTTTTTGCATCAACAAGTAATTGTTAACTTATTGAAGAACCAGGAGTGCATTTTAGACATTTGCTTCCCTCATATAACATTGAGAAAATTTATCAAATCTGTAGTGTATACCCACATGACTGAAACCAATTTGTAGCAGAGTGGTGAAGCGACAAACTAAGAAAATGTATTAGAAAACTAGATGGTGAGCTGAAGATTTCGAGACTTACCTTTTAAGTACATCCTGTCAATGGAGGAAATAACCTCAATGAAATGGGGGTGCTTCAAATGGTGATTCTTTCACAAGTAATACGTGACAACTATTTTGGTCCCTAATTGACACCTTTCATGATAGTGCTAGTAGTCATGGTGTTGTAGTTGATATTTTTTCAGCTGCTTCGATCTTGCTGCCCCCCCCACACACACACCCCTTCCACAACCTCTTAGTGTTCCTTGAAATTTTCTCTACATCTAAATTTATATGTTCCCTTGAGAGGCCTTTCCTCAAGGCATAAATGTCAACTTGAAAGAATAAAAACCACTTGGAAGAAGTAGAAAATGGTGTACTAGTCTATATGTGTATCTCCTTGGAATAGGGGAACAGAGAACATTAAAAGCATAGGTGGACATGGGAGTGATAGTTACTTAGTAGGGGAGAATGACTAAGACTACAACAATTCATATCCATGTTTACATATTTCCCATTTAACAAGAAAAAATATATTGAGAATTCATGATCAAATCAGGATACATGATGAAGTGAGGGTAACTAAAGCTAATCAATTAGCAAAATTCAAGAATATGGACACCACGTGAAATGTCAAATCATTTTCTACCTTACCAATACAAGATAGTAGGATCCTAAGAAGAATCAAAATATACTATAGAAAATAACAAATAGTTCACATAGAATAATAGTATTCACATAGAAACATACTTTCATATAAAGAGGTGAGAAATCTGCAATGAATATCTTAGTGGTGCCTTCAGATCAGCTAATCTCTGAGCAACACAAGCTTGGTTGCTGCACACTTTTTTCATAGGTAATCTTTTCAAGATGTGCTAAAAGAAAATGATTGAGAAGCTTTCAAGGAGCCTGCAAGAGGGTTAAATAATTCAAACCAAAAATAGAAAGATAGTTTAGCAAGATTCCAATCATACTTCTAGTGGCTTTTTCAAAAAGGTGGACCACAACAAATATTGGCTGACACTCGACATGTGTGGATAGCAGTCATTACATTTTTCCATATATAGACATGTATCACCTCCTCTAGATGGGATTGTGCATTCCTTGTGCATCTATTTGAAGAGGTGGTGGTGTGTGGAGTAATACATGACATAAACAACTTCAGGTGGTGGTCTAATCATTTTGTTTCCCATTGTGAGTGACTGGCTCTAATGCATGTGCGCAATAGTGCCCTTCTAAGTGGTGTAGGTAGTAGATCAACAATCACATTGAATAATTATAATTGCAACAAGGGTTTTAATATGGGGTGAAATATGAGAGTGAGTGTACCCTTGCTAGATGAAGTGTCATGTTGTTTGTTCGTCATATAGAAAGCTCAAGTTACTTTCCAACTCAGTTGCTTTAAAATGGACAACCTGATAGAAGGGAATCACATGAATAGTAACTACTCTATATGTGTATTGAGAATCAACATACTAGATATTAGGACATAAAAAAGGGAATTCACACATTATTGTTCATCACACTTAGTAGACATCCTACAAAAAAATCCCCGTTCAGCCTCCTGAAAGTCCATCTATCATCTTACGTGTATCAATCAAACACAAAAGAGAAGTGAGTACATTAATAGGAAAAAATTTTGATCGCATATATTGATAAAAAATACTATAATTAGCATAAAATGAAGAGAAAAAGAAGTATCTCATATACATTAAAGAATCTAATGCACGTTATAAGTGAAATTTAACTTGATAAAACATGTATGTTTATCGAAACATTTTGTATAATGATTCATAACTAAAAGTGGCTACTTCCATCGCATAAATCTTGAGAAAATCAATTGGTGTCCCCAACCATCTAACCCCACCTCTAATAGAAAAAGAAAAAAATTGTCACAATGTGACCTTCACTTTGTGTCAATGTCATAATAATTAACATTTTTTTCTTCAAAAATTTGTGTATTACATGTGTATATTCAACTATTGTATGTGAGGATCATTTAATATTGTCTTGGTATTGAATACATCATTCATGTATTGAACATGTTTTAAGGATTTAATGTGTTTTAAAAAAATTACCCATTTTATTCGGTATGCTATGTTGGGGTTTTAGCAAAAAATTGGGCTTGTCCCAATACAACCAGATACAATACTCTCATAACCTAGTTATGACCCAATGATGGAGCCATGGGTAGACTGAGGACCAACAACGGAGCTCTACTTCTCCTACAACCAAAGCGACAACCGCAAAGGAGCATGAACGACCCAAGCCCAACCACAGTTGTTTTCGACGGCATGCAACATCTGCCAACTACGGTGGCTAATGTAGAGAGAAGGCCCTTTACATATATTATAAAGGGGAATGTATATCAACACATAAAAATATATAAAGAAATTTTCATCTAATTTATATTTTTAGAGAAACACAGTACAACTCACCTAAGCCATAGTGATTGGAAACCATCTCTGGTTGGTCTTCCTACTTTCTTCCAAGACATGAGAAACCACCACATGATTATGTCTATGGTCATCCAAAAGGGGGAGGGTCCAATACCACTAAATGGGGTGGTCCAAGAGCACCACCAGTGAGTGAATGAGGGGCATTGCCAACCATTAGAAAAGAACCATTGCCAAATAGGGGATCGGGAATGTCAAAAGCCATGAAATAGACAAGGAATTTGCAACTCGACTTGGGTAAGCTCTCTTAGAGGGATATGGATGGTGATGGTAAACTAATGGTTGTTTGTGATGATGAAGTCAGCAAAAAGGAGAGATGAAGGTGCATGACGATCATAAAAGTTCTAGCGTAACCTGGATTGGGATGGGACAAGAGAATGGGAGATGGATCATGCTAGAGGGATTACCCTTTATTTCTTTATTGTTGATTCTAAAAGGGAAAAAAGATGTATGCGCTCATATAGTACATAGAACTGGGGGTCACAAGGTACATATTGAATTGCTTTTTTTTTCCAGCACAGTAGTCTAAAAGTGTCCAAATAAACTGTGGGCTCTGATCTCCAAACCATGACACAAACACGATTAAAACTTAGCGGAAGCGAATCGGTAATCAGCGGAAGACAAAAATCACGGAAAATTAAAACTTTTCGAGATAAGAACTTGTATCCATAAAAACTCCTTTCATAAAGAGAGGTAACTGTTTACATCTCAGGTTAATTACTTCTTGAGTAATTATATACATTCAAGATACAAAATCTCAAGATCACATAACACAAGACTCCAAGACCTGAGAGTACAGAGGACACATAGGACTGACTCTAACTACACCACATGGCAGGACAAATCTCCACCTGAGATTACTGCTGCCCCTGGTGCTGCTGCTGAGATTGATCACTTGTAGGCTGGTTTCTTCGTCTCCGACGTCCACCTAAAAAGTTGAAGTCTACGGGGTGAGACAATTATACATAATTGTCCCAGCGAGAGTTATAACTCTTCGCCAGAAGCTTTATTTTAAACAGTAAAGCCTTCAGAGCATTCTATAACAGTTGCAGATATAACAAGATCTCTACAAATTAGGAGATATGGAGAATATCAACATTATTGCAATGTAACATCAATCAACTAACTTGGAGTCATCTCTAACAAGTTATACTACATGGTTGATTATGTTTTACAAACAACATTATGCCCTGTGGAGATGAGGCTTACCACTCATACTCCAACTGATCGCTGAGAAGCCGCATCAGTATCATACATAGGTCATTAAGAGAGCCGGATTCTCATGACCTTCATCTTCCTCAGTCAGTAAGAGGATCACTTGTAGGACATCTTGTGTCTCTACTACTATAGCTCACCAGGGTAAACTGGTCCTTCGCTATTCTAGAGTCACAGTGGCGTTCTGTACTCTCTTCGTCATCAGGAGGTTTCATATTTACCTACCACTGATACGGATATCTGTGCTTTCTTCGTTATCAGGAGGTTTCATGTTTACCTACCACTGATACGGTATGGAACTATAGTGAAGGATGGATGGATTCCACATCTACATCACTTTCCTACACTAGGATGTAAGGTTCTACACATCCATGTACCCCACATACTCAAAAGTATGTGCTCCAGGAGTTCCCTATGGAAAACCTATTTCACCATCACTTAATTTCTGACAATGATGGATCTATGATCAGGGCTCTACATTATACTTGATTAGTTAGGTACATTCAGTATTCTTTAACAGCATACATTGTTCTTCAAACAATAACAGTAGCATAGCAGCTATAAAAGAAGAATACTAAATGTAACAGGCCTAACTCATATCAATCATCATTTCTCATTATCCTCATCACAAGTCATCTCTAAAGCATGACCTTGATGGTATTCATGGCTCTCATAGCCCATTATCAGCATAGGATGCCACTAGCAAGGCATCAGATTACATTACTTATTCATAAGGCTACAACATGCCTTCAATGAATATAACATCAACATCCATACCTGGATATAATTACCTTCATATCAGAACCTGCATGATTAATACATCTGATAAAGGTAATATAACAATAAGGAATGTACTTCCTACTCTTGTCATAAGAGTTAAATCTTTAATTTAAATCAAATAGAGTTTATTGCTCAAAAGCATGCCATTACCCTTGAATTAGGGTTTACTATTCATATTACATGTCATCACCCTTGAATTAGGGTTTACTTATTCACATTACAGGTGAATTAAACTCATAACATCATCATGTATGAGTAACACCTTCATTGATGCTCTTGGATTAGTTAAAGGTTCATCATTTATCATAATTAGGGTTTCTATGATCTCACACAGGTGGATCATACCCTAATTATGCTCATTTCTGTGTATTGGGGATGCTTCAATTGAGTTTCCATTTAAAAGAGGTACTTTCTCTCTCTAGAAGTACTTTCTCTCTCTAGAAGTACTTTCTCTCTCATCATAAGGTTAGGTGATATCAACATCACTCTAAAACAGGTTGGGTTGAGTCATCATAGGCTATCATAGCCAAAAACATCACCATTAAGTGATTAGAGTTACTTTCTCTCTCTAGGGTACTTTCTCTCTCTAGAGTACTCTCTCTTTCATCATACTAATGGTTGATGATAACATTAGACTAGATCAGGTTAGATAGAGTCATTATAACTAAAAAACATCATTCTCATGTAATTAGGGTTTGAATTGAGTAAAGTATAACTCAATTGACCCTTCAGGGGTATCTTGGTAATTCACCCCATTGATCATCATCATAGTCAAAAACCTTAATCAAATAACTCCTTACTATCTTAGATTATCATTAGTGTTTGATTTGGGCAACATTGAACCATCACATGATTGAATTCGGTTGAAAGTGTTGACCGATTGCTCACTTTGACCTTTCAAGTCCATGAGCCCCTTTCTAGCTCCAAGACCGTGAGCCTCCTCATGGGCTTGAGATCGTGAGCCCCCTCACGATCATGAGGTCGTGAGCCACCTCACGGTCTTGAGGTCGTGAGCCACCTCACGGTCTTGAGGTCGTGAGCCACCTCATGGTCTTGAGGTCGTGAGCTACCTCACGGTCTTGAGGTCGTGAGCCACCTCACGGTCTTGAGGTCGTGAGCCACCTCACGGTCTTGAGGTCGTGAGCCACCTCACGGTCTTGAGGTCGTGAGCCACCTCACGGTCTTGAGGTCGTGAGCTACCTCACGGTCTTGAGGTCGTGAGCCTCTCATGGTCTCAGCCGCAAGGTCCTTCAACAAAGGTTCAACAAATCAAACGATGATGTCAACCGATGTTGAAGCCTTCAAAAGGTCCAATAACTGTTGACCACCTATGGATTGAGTTAATTAAGGTTATGCTTAACCAAATGGTCATTCAATTGACCCTCAATTGTTGACCAATTAGGATTGAAATCGATTCAATTAAGGTCTATCAATGTTCACCCATCAACACTCAACAATGTGTATCAACACAAGGTTGAACCCTTCAATTGAGCTCCAATTGGGCCCAAACTTGGCTCAAACGGTCTTGAGGTCATGTGGGTGGACCCCACATGGTCTTGAGATCGTTTGCCCAAGATTTCATAAAAATCTAAGGTGATTTGATAGAGGTTGAACCCTGATTGGTCACAAAATCAGAATTTTGATTAAATTGATAACTTATTTGCAATTGGTGTTCAATTGGTCAAATTACTCAACCCTAGACCTTCAAATGGTCTTGGGTGATTGTCCTCACGGTCTTGAGGTCATGTGGGTGGACCCCACATGGTCTTGAGACCGTTTAGGTCAATCAACCCTAAAAACCCTAATTAGATCACCATAATTTCAGTACTGATTTTATCTAGGGTTAGCCCTAGTATTCACCCTTCAACTCTTAGCCCGTTTGGAATTAGACCATCAAACTTGGTGAGTTGTTAATTAACATAATTTTGAACAGTAATCTCATGGGGTCAACGCTTAGTCAACGACCTTTCACGGTCTTGAGACCGTTTGCCCAAAAAGGCAATTTCAGACCGTTTGAAAATCAGCAATTAATTCATTTAAAGTTGTGACTTAAAAAAGGTCATATCTCCCGATTCCTTTGGAGTTAGTCTCCCAAATTTTGAGGGTATTTAGCCTATATAATAATGAACAAGTTTCTTATATGGTCCACGCTCGGTCAACAGGGCCAATCGGTCTTGAGACCGCGAGCCCTCTCACGGTCTCGAGACCGCGAGGCTCTCTCACGGTCTTGAGGTCGTGAGAGCAAACTGTTAGGACCGTTTAGGGAAAAGAAAAGCGGTGGGTTTTTCTTGGAAAACACGCCTTCATCATCTAGCTCAAGAACAGTACAGATATCCCACGGGTTTGTTTGCAAAATAGCAGGGAAAAGTAGGGAAATACTAGGAGCTATCATTAACTCGCATATAAAGATGAACATAGTAAAGCATAGGTTTAGAGTTATAAAACCCGCCTAAAGCTTGTTTCTTGAGCTCCAAGCTTTCAAGCTCCAAGCTCTAATGGCGTCCTTGAGTTCCCACAGGTTGGCCAAGGTGAAAACTCCAAGGAAGGATGAAAAGAGACGGCTAGAAAGATAGGGTTTCGAGAATTAGCCATGAAGATGACCTTGAATTCGAATTCTAACCATGGAATTAGGCAAGAAGAGGGGTTTAAACCTACCTTGCACCCCTTGTTCGTCCTCCTTAGCTCCAAGGCAGTCCTTGGTCGTCTTTGGTGAAATGAAACAGTAAGGGAACGAAGGTTAAGTTCCCTTGCAACTAAGGAAAGGAGGGCTTATATACTTGGGGTAGGATTTTCAACATTAGCTCATAAGTTTCCCTTAATTCCAACTAAGTCCTTCCTTCATTACTTGCTCGTCCCTTCCTCTTTATTCTAAGGACAAACCTTATCTTAAGTTATAGAAAAGAAGGCAAGGAAGGACAATCTAATAATAAAGTTCATACTTAAAGGGATATTGCACATATACCCTGATTATTCAATCACAGAGCCTATTTCTTAACTTGATAACTCAATTGAGGTGAATTCCTCATCATTTCTTCTCTAAATGATGGCAAGAGTCTAACAAGATACTTTAGATAACATTCTTTACAAATTGCTTCCCATTATTTGGGTAAATTGCATTTTACCCCAAATTAGGGTTTCAAGTACCGGGATTGCTTCCACAGCTGCACCTTGGTGCTCAAGCTTGGGAAATCCCTCAAACTTTACCAAAATGTTTCTCATGATGTCTCAACATCAGAGGAACACCTCATCATGTGCAAATTGCAGGTTAACCCTTCTAAATGGGTAAATTGCACATAGGTCCCTGCATTACAAAACAGTGCTACAACTTTATATAAAAAGGAGCAAAAACTGAAATATACATTTCTGAGAAGCTTAATTACATGCTCAGAGTTAATCACAAAGATTTAATTACATATTTAGGCAAAACACCTAGGGTTAGCTCATAACCCAGGTCAGGGATGTTACAAATTATCCACCCCTTACAAGGATTTCGTCCCCGAAATCGATAAAACATATTACGAGAAAAGGGTAGGATACTTCCTTCTCATCTCATCCTCTAACTCCCAAGTGGCTTCTTCAATACCACGATGATTCCAGAGGACTTTCACAAGACTTATATCTTTCTTCTTTAACTTTTTAATTCGTTTATCAAGGATTGACACTGGTCCCTCTTCATAGGATATGTCATCATTCAATTCTACTTCCATAGGTTGTAGAACTGACTCGGTGTCTGGGTGACATTTCTTCAACATAGAAATGTGAAACACAGGATGTAACCTTTGTAACTCTGGGGGCAGCTCTAGTTTATATGCTACCTTTCCAATCCGTTCAATGATTGGATAAGGCCCCATATATCTAGGAGCTAACTTCCCCTTCCTTCCAAAACGAAGGACCCCTTTCCAAGGTGAGACCTTAAGATACACTTTGTCTCCAATCTGGAACTCTAAAGGTCTACGACGTTTGTCAGCATAAGATTTCTGCCTATCTTGAGCAGTCTTAATCTTATGTTGTATTACTTTAATCTTTTCCGTGGTTTGCTGCACCAGGTCAGGACCTAACAACTGGTGCTCACCAGTCTCAAACCAACACAAGGGTGATCTACAACGTCTACCATATAAGGCTTCATAAGGTGCCATATCAATACTATGCTGATAGCTATTGTTATAGGCAAACTCTATCAAGCTTAGGTGTAGATCCCAACTTCCGGTGAACTGGAGAACACATGCTCGCAATAGGTCTTCTAAGGTTTGTATGGTCCTTTCTGACTGTCCATCAGTCTGTGGATGAAAGGCCGTACTAAACCTCAGCTTAGTGCCTAAGGCACTGTGCAACTGTTCCCAAAAACGACTTGTAAATTGAGGACCTCTGTCCGAAACTATTGTGACAGGAACTCCGTGCAAACGCACTATCTCTTGCACATATAACTCTGATAACCTTTCAGCAGAATAGGTTGTTTTAACAGGTAAGAAATGTGCTGTCTTAGTCAACCTATCAACAATTACCCAAATGGAATCATGTCCTTTGCTTGTCCTGGGTAGGCCAACAACAAAGTCCATGGTCACATGGTCCCACTTCCACTGTGATATGGGTAAAGGTTGCATTGTCCCTGCAGGCTTCTGGTGTTCAGCTTTAACTTGCTGACACACAGGGCACCTCAGAACAAACTCTGCAACGTCCTTCTTCATCCCAGGCCACCAATATAGATCCTTCAAATTCCGATACATCTTGGTGCTCCCTGGATGCATAGCATACATGGAAGAATGGGCTTCTTCCAGGACTAACTTCCTTAAGTTGTCCACATCCGGCACTATCATTTTTCCATTATAACAAGCTACTTGATCTTTTGAGTCATGAAACCCATCTTGCTTCTCATTTCCATACTCAGATCTTATATGTTGAACTGCAGCATCATCTAGCTGTGCTTCTTTAATCTGCTCTCTTAGGGTAGGTTTAATATGCATCTCAGCTAACAAACCGGCTAGCAATGATACCTTCAACTGAACCTGGAGCTCTGATACCACTAATTGTGGGCTCTGATCTCCAAACCATGACATAAACACGATTAAAACTTAGCGGAAGCGAATCGGTAATCAGCGGAAGACAAAAATCACGGAAAATTAAAACTTTTCGAGATAAGAACTTGTATCCATAAAAACTCCTTTCATAAAGAGAGGTAACTGTTTACATCTCAGGTTAATTACTTCTTGAGTAATTATATACATTCAAGATACAAAATCTCAAGATCACATAACACAAGACTCCAAGACCTGAGAGTACAGAGGACACATAGGACTGACTCTAACTACACCACATGGCAGGACAAATCTCCACCTGAGATTACTGCTGCCCCTGGTGCTGCTGCTGAGATTGATCACTTGTAGGCTGGTTTCTTCGTCTCCGACGTCCACCTAAAAAGTTGAAGTCTACGGGGTGAGACAATTATACATAATTGTCCCAGCGAGAGTTATAACTCTTCGCCAGAAGCTTTATTTTAAACAGTAAAGCCTTCAGAGCATTCTATAACAGTTGCAGATATAACAAGATCTCTACAAATTAGGAGATATGGAGAATATCAACATTATTGCAATGTAACATCAATCAACTAACTTGGAGTCATCTCTAACAAGTTATACTACATGGTTGATTATGTTTTACAAACAACATTATGCCCTGTGGAGATGAGGCTTACCACTCATACTCCAACTGATCGCTGAGAAGCCGCATCAGTATCATACATAGGTCATTAAGAGAGCCGGATTCTCATGACCTTCATCTTCCTCAGTCAGTAAGAGGATCACTTGTAGGACATCTTGTGTCTCTACTACTATAGCTCACCAGGGTAAACTGGTCCTTCGCTATTCTAGAGTCACAGTGGCGTTCTGTACTCTCTTCATCATCAGGAGGTTTCATATTTACCTACCACTGATACGGATATCTGTGCTTTCTTCGTTATCAGGAGGTTTCATGTTTACCTACCACTGATACGGTATGGAACTATAGTGAAGGATGGATGGATTCCACATCTACATCACTTTCCTACACTAGGATGTAAGGTTCTACACATCCATGTACCCCACATACTCAAAAGTATGTGCTCCAGGAGTTCCCTATGGAAAACCTATTTCACCATCACTTAATTTCTGACAATGATGGATCTATGATCAGGGCTCTACATTATACTTGATTAGTTAGGTACATTCAGTATTCTTTAACAGCATACATTGTTCTTCAAACAATAACAGTAGCATAGCAGCTATAAAAGAAGAATACTAAATGTAACAGGCCTAACTCATATCAATCATCATTTCTCATTATCCTCATCACAAGTCATCTCTAAAGCATGACCTTGATGGTATTCATGGCTCTCATAGCCCATTATCAGCATAGGATGCCACTAGCAAGGCATCAGATTACATTACTTATTCATAAGGCTACAACATGCCTTCAATGAATATAACATCAACATCCATACCTGGATATAATTACCTTCATATCAGAACCTGCATGATTAATACATCTGATAAAGGTAATATAACAATAAGGAATGTACTTCCTACTCTTGTCATAAGAGTTAAATCTTTAATTTAAATCAAATAGAGTTTATTGCTCAAAAGCATGCCATTACCCTTGAATTAGGGTTTACTATTCATATTACATGTCATCACCCTTGAATTAGGGTTTACTTATTCACATTACAGGTGAATTAAACTCATAACATCATCATGTATGAGTAACACCTTCATTGATGCTCTTGGATTAGTTAAAGGTTCATCATTTATCATAATTAGGGTTTCTATGATCTCACACAGGTGGATCATACCCTAATTATGCTCATTTCTGTGTATTGGGGATGCTTCAATTGAGTTTCCATTTAAAAGAGGTACTTTCTCTCTCTAGAAGTACTTTCTCTCTCTAGAAGTACTTTCTCTCTCATCATAAGGTTAGGTGATATCAACATCACTCTAAAACAGGTTGGGTTGAGTCATCATAGGCTATCATAGCCAAAAACATCACCATTAAGTGATTAGAGTTACTTTCTCTCTCTAGGGTACTTTCTCTCTCTAGAGTACTCTCTCTTTCATCATACTAATGGTTGATGATAACATTAGACTAGATCAGGTTAGATAGAGTCATTATAACTAAAAAACATCATTCTCATGTAATTAGGGTTTGAATTGAGTAAAGTATAACTCAATTGACCCTTCAGGGGTATCTTGGTAATTCACCCCATTGATCATCATCATAGTCAAAAACCTTAATCAAATAACTCCTTACTATCTTAGATTATCATTAGTGTTTGATTTGGGCAACATTGAACCATCACATGATTGAATTCGGTTGAAAGTGTTGACCGATTGCTCACTTTGACCTTTCAAGTCCATGAGCCCCTTTCTAGCTCCAAGACCGTGAGCCTCCTCATGGGCTTGAGATCGTGAGCCCCCTCACGATCATGAGGTCGTGAGCCACCTCACGGTCTTGAGGTCGTGAGCCACCTCACGGTCTTGAGGTCGTGAGCCACCTCATGGTCTTGAGGTCGTGAGCTACCTCACGGTCTTGAGGTCGTGAGCCACCTCACGGTCTTGAGGTCGTGAGCCACCTCACGGTCTTGAGGTCGTGAGCCACCTCACGGTCTTGAGGTCGTGAGCCACCTCACGGTCTTGAGGTCGTGAGCTACCTCACGGTCTTGAGGTCGTGAGCCTCTCATGGTCTCAACCGCAAGGTCCTTCAACAAAGGTTCAACAAATCAAACGATGATGTCAACCGATGTTGAAGCCTTCAAAAGGTCCAATAACTGTTGACCACCTATGGATTGAGTTAATTAAGGTTATGCTTAACCAAATGGTCATTCAATTGACCCTCAATTGTTGACCAATTAGGATTGAAATCGATTCAATTAAGGTCTATCAATGTTCACCCATCAACACTCAACAATGTGTATCAACACAAGGTTGAACCCTTCAATTGAGCTCCAATTGGGCCCAAACTTGGCTCAAACGGTCTTGAGGTCATGTGGGTGGACCCCACATGGTCTTGAGATCGTTTGCCCAAGATTTCATAAAAATCTAAGGTGATTTGATAGAGGTTGAACCCTGATTGGTCACAAAATCAGAATTTTGATTAAATTGATAACTTATTTGCAATTGGTGTTCAATTGGTCAAATTACTCAACCCTAGACCTTCAAATGGTCTTGGGTGATTGTCCTCACGGTCTTGAGGTCATGTGGGTGGACCCCACATGGTCTTGAGACCGTTTAGGTCAATCAACCCTAAAAACCCTAATTAGATCACCATAATTTCAGTACTGATTTTATCTAGGGTTAGCCCTAGTATTCACCCTTCAACTCTTAGCCCGTTTGGAATTAGACCATCAAACTTGGTGAGTTGTTAATTAACATAATTTTGAACAGTAATCTCATGGGGTCAACGCTTAGTCAACGACCTTTCACGGTCTTGAGACCGTTTGCCCAAAAAGGCAATTTCAGACCGTTTGAAAATCAGCAATTAATTCATTTAAAGTTGTGACTTAAAAAAGGTCATATCTCCCGATTCCTTTGGAGTTAGTCTCCCAAATTTTGAGGGTATTTAGCCTATATAATAATGAACAAGTTTCTTATATGGTCCACGCTCGGTCAACAGGGCCAATCGGTCTTGAGACCGCGAGCCCTCTCACGGTCTCGAGACCGCGAGGCTCTCTCACGGTCTTGAGGTCGTGAGAGCAAACTGTTAGGACCGTTTAGGGAAAAGAAAAGCGGTGGGTTTTTCTTGGAAAACACGCCTTCATCATCTAGCTCAAGAACAGTACAGATATCCCACGGGTTTGTTTGCAAAATAGCAGGGAAAAGTAGGGAAATACTAGGAGCTATCATTAACTCGCATATAAAGATGAACATAGTAAAGCATAGGTTTAGAGTTATAAAACCCGCCTAAAGCTTGTTTCTTGAGCTCCAAGCTTTCAAGCTCCAAGCTCTAATGGCGTCCTTGAGTTCCCACAGGTTGGCCAAGGTGAAAACTCCAAGGAAGGATGAAAAGAGACGGCTAGAAAGATAGGGTTTCGAGAATTAGCCATGAAGATGACCTTGAATTCGAATTCTAACCATGGAATTAGGCAAGAAGAGGGGTTTAAACCTACCTTGCACCCCTTGTTCGTCCTCCTTAGCTCCAAGGCAGTCCTTGGTCGTCTTTGGTGAAATGAAACAGTAAGGGAACGAAGGTTAAGTTCCCTTGCAACTAAGGAAAGGAGGGCTTATATACTTGGGGTAGGATTTTCAACATTAGCTCATAAGTTTCCCTTAATTCCAACTAAGTCCTTCCTTCATTACTTGCTCGTCCCTTCCTCTTTATTCTAAGGACAAACCTTATCTTAAGTTATAGAAAAGAAGGCAAGGAAGGACAATCTAATAATAAAGTTCATACTTAAAGGGATATTGCACATATACCCTGATTATTCAATCACAGAGCCTATTTCTTAACTTGATAACTCAATTGAGGTGAATTCCTCATCATTTCTTCTCTAAATGATGGCAAGAGTCTAACAAGATACTTTAGATAACATTCTTTACAAATTGCTTCCCATTATTTGGGTAAATTGCATTTTACCCCAAATTAGGGTTTCAAGTACCGGGATTGCTTCCACAGCTGCACCTTGGTGCTCAAGCTTGGGAAATCCCTCAAACTTTACCAAAATGTTTCTCATGATGTCTCAACATCAGAGGAACACCTCATCATGTGCAAATTGCAGGTTAACCCTTCTAAATGGGTAAATTGCACATAGGTCCCTGTATTACAAAACAGTGCTACAACTTTATATAAAAAGGAGCAAAAACTGAAATATACATTTCTGAGAAGCTTAATTACATGCTCAGAGTTAATCACAAAGATTTAATTACATATTTAGGCAAAACACCTAGGGTTAGCTCATAACCCAGGTCAGGGATGTTACATAAACTTTCATAAAAAGTAAAGTATGTTGTAGTGAGTGTGGATTAGAAGTAGTATAAAGGAAGGGTGAATGGATTTGTTGATCTAAATAGTGTTTAAAGGTGTTTAATATTGAGTTCATAACTATTTGTGCTCACGATGGATCTTTTAAGTCATCCCCAAGGACATATTTAGAACATGGTAAAGCTCCTAGGACATCCTTATTGAGATCGATGTGATTCAAAGAACAATTAGGAAAAAGACCTAGATCTAAAATCCTAGTCAATGTTGGTCATGAAGTAGAGAACTAGTCCATTCCATTGCTATCAATAGAGTACCACCTAGATTATTGAACTACCAATCATACAACAAAGCTTGCTTGTCAATCTTGAAATTACTAATGAAATCAAGCACCTAGAATGAGTAATAAGAAGTACGGTTGGCCCTTAAACTAGGTCAATGATAACATGCAAATTTATGTATTTAAGCTATCTTTTAGTAATTTATATCCTTTCATAGATAAAGTTGCTCAAACTAGCCAAATTTGGGACTGGCAGGCACCGAACTTGAAAAGACATCTATTCTCTGGGAATACTCCCCAACACATGGTTTTTGCAGCAGCTAGGCTTCCATCCATCGCGACGGCAACCGCGACCGAGGTGAGCAAGACTGCGACCGAGGCATCCACCTCGACCGCGGCCTGAACTAATACCATGATTACAGAATGTACCGTGACCGAGGTGAGAAAGACCACGACTGCAGTATCCCCCTTGACCAAGGTGAGCAAGACCGCGACCACAGTATCCACCTCGACCGCGACCTGAACCGGCACCACGATTGCAGGGTCGACCGTGATTGTGGAATCAGTCGTGATAATAGTCTGACCACGACCATGACTGTTGCTAGCAGGACTGCGGTCGCAGACCTCGACAATGACCATTGCTAGCAGAACCGTGGTCGCAGACCTCGACTGCGACCAAGACTGTGACCGTAGAGTTAAGTCACTGCACACATCGTTCGTAGAACTAAGTCAGAGCTCCGTGGGAGAGTTAGAAGGACTTGGAAAGGCCAACAAACTCGTTCTATGCCTGTCTCTTCAGTTAGCTTCCATATATCATCACTTCCACCTCCGTTCACCCATTTCCCACCATTTCCAGCCATATTCAACCTCCACACATCCACCGAGCTGATGTTTGGGGCGGAATCAAAGACAAAGGAGGCTGAGGAGTCCATAAGATCAAGGAGGACGACCCAAAGATGAGATCCAGCCCATATGGAGGCTAAGGAGTGAGAGCCCCTCTCCTCTATGGGATAAATCTTTTTTTCTCCTTTCTTCTACTGTTCTCCTTTGTTTCCATATAATGATGTTCTTTCATCTTTGTTCGGTGCCAACTATGCTTATCTATGGCTAGTTGAGCTCCTTCTTGGCTATGTAGCCCATTTTGGGCATGTTTATGTACTTTTACCATAAGCAAGTAACTTATTTCAGATCTAGTATGTTTTCAGATCTATCTTCTCTTTCTGGTTATGATTTCTAGTTTGGTTGATCTCTTTCTTGCTTGAGCTTCTATTTCTACCTATATTGAGAGATTCGTTGTAGAAATAGATAAGAGAATGTGGTTTGGATCGGAATTTGAAAGTAGGACAGTTCAAGGTGATCTGTGCAGAACCATAGACTAGGGCTCAGTTAGGCCCACTACTTGGTTCTTCCCAGATCACGCCTGTTCCTAGCATCTTAGAATATTCTAGACCTGAGAGGATATCTAGAATATTCTAGGGTGTTGATTGGTCATCCTCGAAAGAGGTTTCACTTCATTGACGGGTTTTAGTCACGCTATGTGAAAGCGAGTGGGATGACCCCACAGTAACATATATCATAGTATGTGCTATGTTTGGATGTAGGTTGCTTGCTGAGGTGTTCAAGGGTTGTCTATTCCTGAGAACGGGTGCATAGACTGCCCAACTTGTGGTTACATAGCCAGGAACTCCTTCTGTCTGATTAAGTAGAATCTTGCAGACTCTATTTTGTTTTATTTCCTTTTGTGATAATCTGCTAGACTAGTTCTAGCCCCTTACCCTCCTCAACTATCGTCTTGGCTTATCTGACTTAAGGGCAAGATCTCAAGCTTCCTAAATGTCACCATGTCCTTGTGTTCGACCTCGTATATCTACTTCTACCCCGTAATAAAGTTGCAGGGGTCCTTGAAGGTGTCGAGTTATACATCAGGTGAATGTATTCTTGTTGAGCATGCCAGCTCCTTGTGCCATGCAATCACCGCCACCTTAGTCCCACCCCATTGCACTAGCCATTGGAAAGTCACAACATAAAGGGTGAAGTCAGCTATCCAAAAGGGTCTGGTCATGAAGTGGCGAACTAGAACATTAGTGCATGTCATCTCCTCAAGGCATGCAATCCAAAACCTTAATCCAACCTCACAAAGACGGCCACCGGAAAGTCACAACATAAATGGTGAAGTTGGCTGCTAGAAAGGGTCAGGTCACAAAGTAAAGAACATGACTGTACCACGTGACCATACCCTTTTTGGCATCCTCCTTCACCATTTATTTCATGACACTTCTAGGACCTTAGCACATCGACGAGATTGTGGAGAAAATGATTGAGGTTTGCACAAGGAGAGGCAAAATAAGGAGGATATGACAAGTTTGTCTTTGACTATGGTGATCATTGGCATTCAAGAATCATGGAGTGTTGTGAGAATAAGCTATTTTTGCAACATGTAGGAGGGGATCAGAGCATATATGAACATTTTTAGCTAAAAGAAGCGCAACCACTACCTCTCTATCCAAAGACATGTAGATTATTCCTCAAAATTATGGTTTGTAGTCTTTTCCCTCTATGCTCTACAATGAGATCAAGGAAGGTGATGCTAAGGCTGAAGAATAGATGGTTTGTACTGGGCTTCACATGGGCTATTCTTCTAAAGATGATTCATTAACAATATCCTCCCCACTAAGATTGACTAAGTGATAGAGATCCATTTGACCCATTAAAGATACAATGGGTCCAACTGGGTCTTGGGTATGGGTATGCTGCGTCAACTTGCCATACCTACAATAATTGTAGTTGCATATGATTATGTTTTGCACTAATATATGAGAAATGAGTTTAACCATCATATGCTACTTTATAAACTTGCCATCCCTACAATAGTTGTAGTTGCATATGATTATGTTTTGCATTGAAATATGCAAAATGAGTTAAACCATCATATTCTACTTTATATATGATCAAAAAAGCATGATGCTTAGCATGATTCTTTATAATAGTAGAATTTGTTATTTGTTATATGGCTAACAATTCAATCTAGCTGGTGACATGTCCATATTAACACATCATGAGCTTAGAATTAACATCATTAACTCAAGCCAATTCATCTCAATAAAAACATACTAATATGTTAGAAACTTCTAGTTGGCGGTTACCCTATAACAAGAACTGATGTGATACTACTAGAGAGCATATGCATAAAAAAATGTTAATATAATCTGCACTCTCATATAGTATATTATTTCAGTGTATGTTCATAATATAAGAAAAGAGCTCATGTAGATATACCAAAATGAATTATTACATAACCTTGTTATTTTTCAATCTTGGTTCCTCGATATCCAAGGAGTGGGAACAAGGCTCCCACAACCCATTTGGTTATTGTTTCATCAATGCACGATACTAGCAGGTAACAAGTTGTTGCTTGACATACACATCTATTGTTTACTAATCATTTTCAAATAAGATCATAGGAAAATAGGGGAGTTAGATATAAGTAAAACGAATACATCTCATACCCATCACTTCCCCCATTAACCAAATATTCAGAATTTAATATTAGAATATTACTTGAATATCAAATAAATGGGATACCTTGTTCTCTTGGTTGAACTATTTGCAGTCCCCAAGATAGTATCCTCTTGGCTTCCTATCACCCCCACAGTAAAATATGTCGCTACAATCTTCATTTGTTACTCATTTCTCTGCCTTCAGCTTCATCTCTCTGACCTAGTAACCGCACAGTGTGTTGTTGCTACTAAAATCAAAGAATGTAATTAGTGCATACTAATATAGTTCAGATATGAGTATATTTATAAGACACTAGCAGTTTTATTTGGGGAATGAGTAGGAATGTGAATGCAAATGCATTTCTTAACCTCTCCAATACAAATAGTCAGACGTCAGATCGGCTGACGACAGTGATACCTGACAATTGTGCCTGGTCGGGTGGCCTCTAAAGATGAGATCTGATCACATTACAACTCTGGCTTTGGCGAAACACTCAGACTGTTAGAAGTTTTTCAAATATGAAGTATGAGAGCGGTAGGGAGACTGGAGGGTTTGGCCGTTGATGGAGAAGACGAGGGGATTGCGGGAGGAAAGGGGAGGTTTTTGTAATAAAGAATCTAGGATAATATGCTTTTTCAGTAACCACCCGATTTCACTTCACGGGGGATGGTATTTTGGCAGATATACCAAAGCCTGCCAAGGCAGGCCTCACTAGTCGTGCACAGTTAAATGGTTTAGCTGACAATTCACTCAAAAATGCCAAAACAATATGTCATAATTGATAACATTTGTTGTAGTGAGGGTTGAGCCAACTTAATAAAGTATGATGTAATCAATATCCTAGTGAGGATGAGAGAGAAACTCATACTTTGTAGAATAATCATTTAATGAGCATACATTGATGCTCCTAATATGTGTGGAGATATGAATCATGGTTTTGATTCTTGATAATATGAACTTGAAACCCTAATCAACTTGAAAGGGAAACCCTAACCCTAATAAAGGGAGGGTTGTATTTCTCTTGTATTGCATGGTGATGTTATGTACTTGATATTGTTTTTATCATGAAATACTAACCATGCAGGTACCATGAGATGATGAGCATAGTCAGGTACGAGCTATGATGTTTCATATGATACAGATTAAATGGGCCTTGTGAGCCATGTGAAATACTTGTGCAATAAGTATAATGTAGACCTGGTCTGAGGACCTAAAGGCAATAATTACCTAATAAGAGATGACAATGTTCAGTAATGAACTAAGGGTTTGAATACCCAGATCTAGAAATGGTGATGATGATAATGTTAAGGGATGAGAATTCCCAGGAATGTGATAAGGGACTGAGATCTCAAGTGTTATGCATTTAATATGTTCCAAAGATTATAAAAGTACTTGATAAATGTATTACACCTTTCTTTGTAGCATATGTTATAATTCATGCTTGTAATTTGATTGATGCTAAAAGATATTGTAATACACCTAATTAATCAAATGGAACCTTATCATATAGTTGCCTAGGCCATAGATCCATTCGATATTAGGATTTGTTGAATGGTAAAACAAGTTTAACTCGGACTGCATATTTTTTAATATGTGGGGGTGATAGACGAACATATCCTTACGTCCTGATAGGGATTTCTGGGTGATCTCCCTGATGAATACCAGGGTTGTTGTGTGATCTCCCTGATGAAAATGTACCGAGGATTGATGTGTGATCTCCCTAAAGAGAGTGTATATTTCGGTTGTAGCTCTTTAGCGAAGATGCCGCTATACCCCGGCAAGCTAGTTGCAGTTTGACATGAAGTCATTGCCAGTGGTCTAGTACTGACCAAGACGGGTGAGGTCTTGGTAGCCGGCTCTTCCATTGACCTTGTATGGTACCGATTTCGACTAAGTGGCAGTCGGTTGGAGCATGAGAAGTATACCTCATCTCTTCTGGGCATAAGTGTGATTCTAAATATGTAATTAGTTGTATAGTGTATCTGTTTAAGGATTGAATATGGAAACATTGGTTGATGTTACATTATTTTTATACATCTTAATTAGATAGATGTTATACATGTTCTTCATATTCCTTATAAAGTAAATAGATGATCTATAGCTCTGTCATGGATAGTTGAATTTCTTAAACAATGCTATTTCTTTGCACTACAATTAAACAACAATTAAACATGCTTATTTCCATAAAAGATCCTCTGCTCAGTTTTATAATGTTTACCTGTGATAATAAATATTGTTGGCGGAGAGTTATATCTCTTGCTAGGACTTTTGTCTCACCCTGTGGGTTCCACAATTTTTAGGTGGACGTGCACGAGGAGGTAGAGACCGTACTACAGAGGAAGGACAACAACAATAGAGACAACGGTAACATCTCAGGTTGAGGGTGATGTCTATCGTGTCTTGTAGATAGAAGTCCTATGTGTCATCTCTATACTCTCAGGTCCTTGGGAGTTAGTACGTAATGGTTTTATAAATGATATGAGATTTTGGCTTGTATTCCTTGAGGTTTTATGTTGCTTATATATATGTTTAGGCAAAGCAAATGGGATATGTTATCCTTGAGATGAGATGGTACAATGTATGTACAATGTGAACCATGGTGTATATATTGTTTTGGTTCTCTCTTTAAGAGTTTCTTGGAAATGGATCTCCTTGCAAAATGGTTTTATTTTTTTAGTGATTTTTGTTAATCCGCTGCTAATGGTTATTCTGGGTAATTACTGGTGGCGATTCGGCTATCGGGTCGTCACACCTGGGGTTGGAAGCATACCCCAGCAAAAGGACAAAAAGTAGATATGTGAGAAAATTGTTGGTATGTGCATGCTTAATCGAGTATTGAGCAATGTTATAAAATAAAGGATGTCAAATAAACATGGCTTCACAAAGGAAAAAGAAAGGACTTCCCAATTGGGTATAAAAAAGAGTATGAATTTATTAAAATGACAAATAAGAGCAAGGCATGCATGTGTTTTACATGTGACAATACTAGAACAATATAAACATATTGCTAGGAAATAAAACATCTACCATAAATATGGGGTGAGCAGGAACATATACACATCTACTCTGAGTAGGATAGGATTCACATCTACTCTAATAGTATCACTTTCATGAATTGTCACCTCTACATTATCAAGTGTGGGAATTTACATGTCCGCATAAAATAACATATGTCATATTATGCTAGTTGTCACCACATGATGCATACAAAAGAGTAAGCAAGTCCAAATCAAAATATGAGGGATGAGAGAATCCAATCAATATAAGGGGGGTCAAAGGATCCATTAAAGAAGATTCAAAAATGTTGATGATGTGAGAGGAATTATCAAAAGATATCTTTGAAGAAAAATACTAAAGGACATGTAGCAGTCAAATTAGGATTTTGGGTGTTCAAATATATCAAAATATGGAATCGTAGGTGATTTCTTAACATGAACAATATGTAATTCAAACACAAATTAAGATAGGAAATAGGTTTATTGCTCAACAAGGATAATAGGGGACGCAAACTTACCTTGACTTGAGTGTTAAGACAGAGATCAAGTCCTAATCTTCCAACTCTAGAGTCAACTCAAACCTACATATATATTTGATCCATCAATTAGGGTTTAATGATAAATTTGGTGAAACCCTAGAAATCCAAACCTAAGATAAAACCCTAGATTAACTCACAATTTTAGTTTATAAAGTGGGTACAATGTTATTGATCATGAATTGATCAAAAATCTAGTTCTTTCCCATTAAAATCTTTCTTCAATTATTATTAAGTGCATATAGATTATTAAACCCTAAAAATCATGTATTAAAACTTTGAAATTAGATGATGAAAATGGTCCAAAAGATTGAGAATAATTTTTTGATCCAACAAGAATTTTTTTCACAATTTTTGGACAATCATATTAAATTAGTTATGAATTTGAATATCTGACCGATCGAAAAATTGGGAAAATCCACGCCGAAAAAGATTATCCACATGAGCGAGATGGGCCCACTGATATGGCCCAATCATCGACGGACATCTCACCTATTCAGTGGGGCGCACGACTAAGGAAACCAAATGGATGCAAAAGACAAAGACGCCCTTGGAGAGATAAAGAAAAGAAAGGAGAGTTGAAGGGTAGAACTGAGAAATCACCAAGGAAATTCTTCTCCTTCCTCATGACATGCCATGTCTACAAGTAGTAGCAGCAGCAGTCCCATCCAAATTTGGGGAAAACCACATTCGTCGATCATTCTTGAAACTGTCAAGCCGAGTATGAAGAATAAGGGTTGACGTTGCGTACCTAAAGAATGATTGCACTCCGATGAATTAGGGCGTTCAAGAAGGGAGTCGCAAGCCTAAAAGAGAAGATGAGTTCAAAGGTAGAAAGGAGTTCATTTTGAAACAAATTGAGTTGAGGGACTACTTGCATGTGATGCCAGGGGACTACTTGGTACGCTATTTATATAGGAGTTGGGGTATTAGGGTTTATGCAAGGTGGTCGTGGAGAACTTTGGCCCAAGAATTGGGCATTTCACAAAAATTCATTGATAAGACATGAGTAAGGAGGTATCATTGAATGTGGAAATAAAAAAGGAACACACTAGTAAAAGAATTGTGAGCAAAGATTAAACACAGAGGGAGAAATCTCAATTTTGTTCAACTGTTAAGTACTCAGCCATTTGCCTAATTAGCACATGGTAGGTGATAGCACGGAAGTTGTTAGATCCATGATCAGATGGCTCCCAAGGTGGTGAAAATAGGGAAGGTGCATCACATCAAAAGAAATGAAATTCTTATCCAAACTGGAATTCAAATAAAGTGATACATTTTAATTACTTTTTTCTTCCTAATCCAATTGGGAGAAACTAATGTTCAAATATAGTGAAATTTTGCACCTCGGCTAATTAAGACATGTAGATTCCAATTTTGGAATTATATTTGACTTTTGAAGTGATTTTGTACTTTATTTAATTATTTATATTTTCAAATATAATTTCTCTCAATTATAAAATTGAGGAATCTAGAAACTCTCCAAAAATATGAAACTTAGTCTACAATTAACATAATACATGATAAATATGACTTTATAGTTAATTTTCCCTTTTGGAGTTATATAACATATTAATTATTATTTTGGTCTTAAATGTACATTCTCTCTCCTAAACTAAACTAGCAAGCTTGTCCAAATAAAATGAAAACTCCCACATAGGGTAATTTAAGTATGTAGATTTCAAATTTGAGGTTAATTCCACTTTTGGAAACTTTAAGTAATTTATTTAATTCTTTTAGCTCTTATCCTATTTTCTTTTCCAAATAGAATTAAGATAGTTATTATAATGCAAATAATATGAAACTTTGCAACCAAGCTAATTGGCACCCAAGGAAGATGTTCTTACCATTATATTTTACTTTTGAGATTCCTTTCTATAAGTTACAACACCATTAGGAATTTTGACAAATTAGCATTATTTTTATTAAAATATTATCTGTTCATTTTTAACACTTACTTAATGAAGTCCTATTAATGTCATATTGTTACAAAAGACTTACATATTAGTATTATGCACAACAATCACCTTTTACTCAATTAAAATATTTAGTCTATTTATTCCACTTTGATTAAACTATATGACAATATCAATATGAAATTACCAGTTGCTACTCCAAAGCAAATTATTCATTTTTATTTAGCCATCAAGTTATTAAAGAGGATCTGTAACATATTACATTGTCTTATTTACATGTTGGCATACAATTAAATTATTATGTAAATGTGTGTTAATTTTTATCCTTGTTTGGTCACATCTAAAGAAAAAACCTAACTAGCTTTCTGATCATGGGATAGGGTAGGATTCTAAATTCTAGTTCATTACAACACTCTACACCTTTAAAGGATTTCGTCCTTGAATTCTAATCATCCCAATATAATAAATCACCTATACTCCACCCCTTTAAAAGGTTTTACCTAATAAGTCAAACAATAGTATAGGTTCAAGAAAGTCTTTCCAAACTCATGTTCTTCATCATTACCATCTTCAAGGTACTATGTAAACAGAAAACATATCTTTAAAGTCTAACTAAGAGATTATGGTTTACCTTCAACATGATCTTCTTCATTATTTTCTTAGCCATCCAAAGCAAAGACTCTTCCAAGGCATCTCCCAACTGGTCTTCTTACATCATTATTTCCATTTTCTAAGGAAGTTCCTGAGGTTGTTATTGAGTTGGTGCATGGTCATCATGAAGTGGGGACATCTAGGTCATATATGACAAGGCTCATTGTAATGATGACATATTGGTTGCCTATCCTTCCTTCGTGTCGTGGGGTCCTCTGGTCAATGATACCTCTCATGTTCATGATCATCTTTAGAGTGAATCCTTTTGTTATTATTCTCTTTGTGTGTTAGGGTATGGAACCTCAGATATGACTCAAAACTAAGGCCTTATCCACCATCTGTTGAAAAGTGAGAGGAAGTTGGGGGACTAGAGTGTGACCTGTCTTTTAGTTAAGTCCTTATAGGAACATGTCAGCCCTACGTTCTTTGGTCAACCCAATAGTGTATCGCTCGAGTAGTAGAAATCTTTGCACGTACATAGTGCCAGAGTGGGATTATTTTTTTAGACTGTAAAATTTCATTTCCTTTTTTTAAGGCAAAAATGCATATGTACTTCCCATGAATAAGCACCAAGAAATTTTCCCAGGTCACAATAGAGATTTCATGAGTACTTGATATACCAATCCACCAGACACATGCAGGTCCATCCAGCACATAAGAAGTAAACTGGACCTTCTGGTGTGGAGGGCATGCCATACCATCAAAAGTCTGCTCCATGGCTAAAACCTAGTTGCCAGTCTTGTCAACCATCTCCAGTTCTCCTTCACCTTTTAAGTAAGGTGGTTGCATCTTTATGAAGTCAGTTAATGAGTACTCCATAGGCTTTTTAGATATAGGAGGAGTGTTCATCTTTCTTACCATAGTTGTAGTAAGAACTATCACAGCAAAGCTAACTCTTGCTCAGGAGAGATGACCATACCTGCATTAGCAACAATAGAGGCTGGTGTTACAACCTCAATTTTGCATATGTTTTCATTATTGAATTGTAAAGATTTTGTGAATATGGACTTAATTGAAAAGGTTGTATGCTTTGCTTTAAAAGATGGATTTCTTTGCAAATCTCCCTTTTGATAGGAATTTCGTAATTTCTATTATTAGATTAATCCAATAATGGGTATAAAAAAGAAGAAAAGAAGAAAAGTCGAAATAAAAGGAAAAGATACAAGATAATGTATAATAAGCAAATTAATTATGAGAAATACATAGAAATCTCTAGAAAGTGGAATTAATGGCCACAATTAAATAAATTTCATTTCTATGTGATTTATAATAAAAGAAATATGAAAAGAGGAAAAAGGAAATGAAAGATAAAGAGAAATCCTTAAAAAGAAATATCTTAATAAAGAAATAAGTAAGATAATGAAAAATGAAGAATGTAGATGCATCTAGAAGGATGATAAGTATCCTTAAAAAGGGATTTCGAAATCTTAGGATTTCTTGGGATCCAAGGAGTCCCAATGAATAAGAAGAAAGAGAAAATGCAAAATAATACAAAATAAGAGGATAATGCGATACATAATTAATGAATTTGTGGTATTATTAAAAAGAGGTACTTTCTTCTATGAGGAAGTATAATTTGGTGGCCAATGGATTAAAAGCCAAGTACAAAGAGAATAAAAGAGGTAATTTTGAATTCCTAATATCTAAAGAATAAAGAATATCATCAATGGGGATACCCAGGGGACGAAGGGGGTCTGGCGGCGCGGGCGACGGAAGAGGAAACCTTGATCTCGAAGTGGATCATGGTGGAGGAATGAATCGTAAAGATGGAGAGGAGAATACCAATTCCACTGAGGCAATAGCAGAAAGAGAAGCTAATCCGGGGATGATCCAGGCATCCAAGGGATTCGTGATACCAAAAATTGGCCTACAGTTCAATTGTGTAGGAGGACGAAGCAGGGCAGGAAATGACGGTAATCCAACACCACCCCCGGCCAGCACGGGAAGTGATGATAGGAGTTTGAATGAACCAGTATCAGGGCCCAAGATGGGAAACACCAAGGAAGTAGAGCAGGCGACACGATCGTTTAGCAACACAGTCCGAGGTTATAAGGAGGGAGGCAGTAGCGACGCCTTTCTGGAAAGACTATTCGAAGGACTCTCTATGGGAGAGGTCACCCTGGGCAAAATTGACAACAGACCCTCCATCTCAGTGGTATCGGAAGAAGAAGAGAGACTGGTGAAGCCATGGTAGTATGCTATTGTGGTCTGATTACTCGGAGCCGAAATTGGGTATATGACACTTCGGGATCGGCTTAAACTTATGTGGAAGATCACCGGAAGGTTCAACATGTATGAAATGGAACTTGGACATTTTGTTATACAACTATCCTGCAGATGAGACTTTGAAGAGGCCCTAATGGGGGGACCATGGAAAATTTTCGGCCTAAACCTTCTTGTGTGGGAGTGGTACCCGACATTCAAGCCTAAAGAAGAATATCCTGAATGGGTCATCTCATGGGTTTACATCCTGAACCTCCCGCTTCACCTTTATGTATCAACCATGTATGATTACATCGGCTTAGCATTGGAAAGGTTAATTAAGGTTGACAACCACACAGTTAGCAGGATGAGAAGCAAGTTCGCCCGCCTGGCTATAGAAATTGATACCAGAAAGGAGCTATGCTCTTATATTTTCATTAATGGCGTAGAGTATGAAATTGAGTATGAGGGGATTCCAAGAGTTTGTGCTATCTGTGGGGATGAGGGACATGTCTCGAAAAACTGCAATGACCAACAACAGTCTAATGAGGGAGACAGAATGGAGACGACACAGCACAATGGAAGTGTGACGCTGCAAAATCATAGAACGCAACAGGAGGAGTGGCAAACTTAGAGAAGAAAAGTAAGCGGCAGGAAACATAACAGATATTAGGAACCTGGTCACAACAAACGATCCACTAACATATTTGGTTCTCTTAAAGATGAACAGGAAGAGGTAGCAGAAGAATGCCCCCTGGCGGAAAAACTAGACAAACAACCTAAATCTACAGATCACAGTAGGAAGACAACAAAGGTTTGGAGGAAAAAGAAGAAAGCTACAAAAACAATGCGCACTGAGGTAACGGATAAAGGAATCCTGAAGAATATCACGAACATAGAAAGAAATGATGCCAGTGAGGTCTGTCATAGCAAGGAAGATCATATAATTACAAACCCAGAAATAGACGAAGTGGTGGAGGTGTTTGCAGTAGAGGAAGTTGTTTTGGAAGGAGAACTGATGGATACGATGGCCAATATGGAGGAGAAGAAGGAACCTGTGTCACCAGAAACCATTAAGTCCATTAATGAAGCTCTTGCAGGTGCTCAGACGAGTGTGGGGGGAAGGAAAAGTAAAAGCAACAGAACCAAAATGAAGTGTAAGAGGAAAGAACTGTCCTATCTATCATCTGATATCAGAAGACGAAGTCCAAGAAGGCAAGATCCTGGAATAGCTTCTACTGAACCACCCACAAAGCTGGGGAGAAACAACAGTACCACAAAAGATAGAGGCATTGTTATAAAAGAAGGGAATCTCGAAGAGGACAAAGAGAATGTTGTACCAGAGGGAGGAGCAAACGGAGAACCACAAACCATATCAAGTTCTTAATGTTGGACATCATGTGTTGGAATATTCATGGGATAGGAAAGAAGGAAACACAACGCAATATCAAAGAACTTATGACTGTTCATAAACCTAAGATTGTCACCATTGTAGAGCCATGGCTGAGTGGCACCAAAGCTACTAATACTATTAAGAGGTTGGGGTTCACTCGATCCTTTAGAGTTGAAACCCAAGGTTATGCGAGAGGTATATGGGTCTGTTGGAAGGCACATGACTGTCATGTACAGATCATTAACTACCATAGACAATTTGTCACTTGCTACGTTAATCATTCTACTCTTGTTACCTTTGTCTATGCTAACCCACACTTAGCAGTTAGAAAATTCCTTTGGAAGCACATTGTCAAGATGGGAGAATCCTTCAAAAAACCTTGGATTGTCCTTGGAGATTTCAACACAACCTGTTGTCCTGTTGAAAGATCTGGCAGTCCACACTACAATCATGCGGAGGCAACAACTTTCCAAGAAACCTTATTAGTTGCAGGTCTTAGTGACTTGGCATTCTCGGGACCCAAGTTCACCTTCAAAAGGGGAAATCTACAACAAAGAATCGATCGTGCGGTTGCAAAGAATGCTTTCATACAAAAGTATCAACAATTCTATGTCGAACACCTGCCTAGACTTCAATCAGATCACAACCCTATTTTGGTCAGAAGTAAACTTGTGTCAGCTTACCCGCGGAGATTTGTGGCGAAGGCGACATGGACGACGGATGATGATTTCAAAATAATGCTTGCCGATAAATGGAACCAAAGATCTGATTTCTACAGAGCCCTTAATGCATCCAAGAAGGAAATCATCAAGTGGGACTGGGATCAAACAAATCAACAAAGGAAATATAAAGCTCAGCTCATGAGAAATATCAAGAAGCTAGAAAAAGACCTGGCCGCCAACTACAACTCGATTACTGATGGTATTTATATCGATATGAAAGATGCGCTGGATGACGTATTAAGGGGAGAGGAAGAGGACTGGCGTATGAAAAGCCACATTAACTGGTTCCGCAATGGAGACAGCAATACCAGATTTTACAGTGCTTATGTAAAGCAAAGAAGAAGGTCTAATACTATCACTATGCTCAAAGATAGAGTTGGAAATTGGGTACGAGAGGGAGCCGCGTTGGAGGACATGGTGAGAACTCACTTTGAATTCTTATTAACCCGGATAGGTGAACTGCAAGCGGAGGCTATGAGAAACATTCTTGCTGAATTCAAAAAGCTCTCCCCAACACAAATGCAACGCATGGCAAGAGAACCTTCAGAAGATGAATTCCACAGGGCTGTGAGCGCTATGAATAAAGCCACTGGACCTGACGGCATCAATGGCCTGTTCATACAGATGCAGTGGGATACTTTGAAGAACTCCATTCTGATCACTTCTAGAAGCGCCTTAGCATGAAAGGCTCTAAATAAAGAAATGTGTGACTCGATTGTAGTTCTTATTCCCAAAGTACAAACACCTACGCACTACGATCAGTTGAGGCCAATTTCCTTGAACAACTTCTGCCTAAAAATGATTTCCAAAGTGGTGGTGGAAAGGCTCAAGACCTTCTTGCCTGATTGGATCTCCGAATCTCAGAGTGCTTTCGTTCCTGGAAGACGCATTATAGATAACATCGCAATTGCCCAGGAGGTCATCTACATGATGCGGAAGAGGAAATCTGCGAAGACCATGGCCATTAAGATTGACCTTGCCAAGGCTTACGATAGGTTGTCGTGGGAGTTCATCGCCGACACTCTTGACAAGATTCAGCTGCCTAAGCCCATTACTGCCTACATCGTGAACTCTATTAGCACGGGGGAGTGTACCATTCTTTGGAACGGGCATTCTACCAGGCCGTTCAAACTGAGTCGAGGCCTCAGACAAGGCGACCCTCTTTCACCATATCTCTTTGTTATGTGCATTGAACGATTAAGCCAATTGATCCAAATGTCTGTACGAAATGGTGAATGGAAGCCTTTCAAAATGGGAAGAAGTGGACATAGGATTTCACACTTATGCTTCACCAATGACCTGATCCTTTTTGGGGAAGCATCGAGAAACCAAATGAAGACCATTAAGCGATGTTTCAAGTTATTCGAAGAAGCATCGGGCCAGATGATATCAGTTAGTAAGACTCAGGTTTTTTTCGCAGCTAGTGTTCCCCAAAGAACAAGAAGAAAGATCAATAGAATTGGAAGATTCAGGGAAACTGACGATTTAGGAAGATACCTGAGGGTCCCTATCATACATAAGAAGATCACTAAAGAAACCTATTCAGACATCCTGACAAGAATAGATTCCAGAGTCAATGGGTGGGCAGCAAGGTGCCTATCTCTGGCGGGAAGATGTTGCTTGGCGAAATCAGCTCTGGAGAGCATTCCCGCCTACACGATGCAAACAGTGGCGCTACCTCTGGGATTATGCAACAGAATCGATGGTTGTATACGAAAATTTCTATGGGGAGGAGGACATAAGGCCCACCCAATGTCTATAGTTGCCTAGAACAAGGTCACCAACCGGAAAGAAGAAAGAGGGCTCGGTCTCAAGTCCATGAGGGAGTGGAACACAGCCTTGTTGGCTAAGAACGCATGGGATTTATCATCTAACAGAAAGACCAGCTGGTGCAAGTTCATTAGAGAAAAATATAATAATTACATGGGTGGAAAAACCTCAAATTTGTCCAGACTGGAAACATCCACATTCAAGTGCAAGAACCTGATCATAGAGAATTCATACTTAATTCCAATGAATGGCAATAATATTCTTTTCTGGGAGGATGAGTGGGTGAAGCCTAATTTTAAATTGGTCAATGCTGCCTTACGTGATTTTCCTGAGTCTATCATAGACATGAGCGTAAGAACGGTGGTGCTTGACAATGGGAAGTGGGACAAGGAGTTTCTAGATGACTGGTTTCCCAAGCAACTAGTAAGGAAAATTATGCAGATTGAACCACCGTTTGCTGATACAAGATCTGATGTGAGAGTCTGGATTGGTACCATACATGGGAAATTCACCACGAAATCAGCTTAAAACATACTGAGGAAGGACCGAGATATCACCATGGAGGGAGAATGGGATACGCTGTGGAAGACTAAGTTACCAGTGCAGTTCAAATTCTTTGGCTGGCTTCTCATGCACGAGGCTATGTTGACTAATAGTAAAAGAGTCAGAAGACAAATGGCAAGTGAAAAAACATGTGCTAGATGTCAAACCCATGAGGAAACACTAACTCATGCTCTTAGAGATTGTGTCTATGTAAAGTAGGTTTGGAGCAAGCTTATGGATGGAGGTAAACTCACCGATTTCACCCAGCAAGAGGATTGCTGCTGGCTGAGCAAGCAAATGAAGCAAGAAGATGAATGGAGGAATCTATTTTTAGTCACCTGTCGGAACATATGGGCAGCTCAAAATCTGCAAGTTTTTGAGAACCAACAGATTACTATGGAGAGACAAGTCTAGAAGATACTAAACGATCTGCACATAGCCGCGAAAGCATGGAGCAAACAATCGAATGAACATGATGTGACCATTAATGAATGTTGGAGAGCTCCTGCACAAGGAAGTATCAAGATGAATACGGATGCTATGTGGAAGCGTGATAAAGCCACTGTTGCTATTATAGCACGAGATTCTGAAGGCTACTGGATAGATGGACATGTCAGAAGTGTTGTGGCAGAGTCAACCACTCATGCTGAAATCATAGGAGTAGATATTGCTCTTGCCCTAGCTAGAAGTAATGGCGTTGCACATCTCATAGTTGAAACAGATTGCAAGAGCTTTGTGGACATTCTCCAATTAGATGGATGTGAGTTTCCAAGGTTTGCGAGACTACTGGACAGAATTAAACAAAGGGTTAGCAAACAACCGAGGCTGGAGAATTGATTTCAGACCACGAGAGGGCAACCTCATGGCCGACAAGTTGGCCAAAAAGTTCCATAAGTCACCTGTAGGGTGTTATGATCTGCCCAGACCCCCAAAATGTATCAAAAACATCTTAATTAAAGATAAGTGTAATGGAAGTAGTACTTCCAAGTTTATTTCCCGCATTGACCAAGTAGATTGTAATCTTTTCCCATATTAGCTTGTACGAGGAGGGAAAGATGAATAAAATAGCCTCCTGGCTTCCATAAAAAAAGAATAAAGAATATCAAAGAGATAGTTAAGAGAGAGAAGATTTCTTCTTAATGAAGGAACTTGGTTTCCTATGGGGAAAGGGTTTTGTTTCTTCATGGGCAAGCATGGTAGGGCATTGCTACCCACCCCTATATAATGGATAGAACCCTTGGCCAAATCTAAGAGGATTCCATACATCTGTCTCTCATCTCCTTCTTCTTTTCATTTAAACCCTAACCAAGAGGGTATAGGGTTATCTCGGGGGCAACAAGTAGCTGTGTTGGGTCCTGATGGAGGCACGAAGCTATCACGACAACTTGAGGAAGATCGACCATCGATTCCATGCCCACGACCAACATACATCGCCTGCAGAAGTTGACGCCATGGCTTCAAGTCACAACCTTCCCAACCCGAACCAGCTGCATTGGTCGCAAGATGGGTGGCGCCCCAGGTGCGGCGGAGGGCGGCAGAGCTAGGTTAGAGGTTGGTGGCGTTCATTAGGCCCTAGGGAAGAGCGGGCGGACCTGTGGAAGTGATGCGCTCGGCGGCAACATCGGGCGTTGGAGGTGGAAGACGACCTAATGGTCGTTGGACAAATTTGCCCCTCCGCGCTGTGAAGAACCGACGACTTAAGTGAGGGCAGTATGGTAATTTGATTATGTTTTGAGTGGGCCGCGGCTACGTCGCATGAGTAGGATGACGTGGAAACCTGCCATTGGTCCAAGTAAGTGAATTCTTGCAAAATTCATATCTAATTATGGGTAGATCAGAATGGTACATATAATATATGTATTTTTCTCAGAAAATGTGAGGAATCCATTAAAAATGGATTAATAAGCTAATTCATCTTGCAATTTGAAAAGTAGTGGAAGTTATCAACTTTAGTGCATTAATGATTAAGAAACCCTAATTTAAGATGATTAATGTATTGAGAAGGGTTATATGGATGACTAAAGTTGATATTAACCTGTTGATTATAAAAAGATGCATTAGATCTAAAAGGATGAACTTTATGCGTAATTTGATTAATTTAGGGTTCCATGTACATAAATAAGCTTTAATGGGCCTTGAAACCCTAATGTTTGTAATTATGTTTCTTAATGACTTTAATTGGTCAAAGTCATGTATAAAGCTGAGATTTGATGGTTCTAAGCTATTTTGAGTATAAAAGTTCCTAATTGTGGATGAATACCCTTAGTTTAGTAATTAGGGGTTTTTAGTGGATGAATGTGGAATTAGTGATAAATAGAGTTCATATATGAATTGAACTATAAGGAAATATGAGTTGTTAATTTGAAAGAAACCGAATATGATAATTGGGCTTATGATGTTGAAATTAGGGTTTGTAAACTAAGAGAGATTAAATGTGATAAAAGTATTATGGAGGTTAAAACCCTAATAAAACCCTAAAGTGGCCTAGAAAGCCTAAGATGGAATCCAAGTCTATCTTGAGAATGTTTTGGATAAACTATAACACTTGCATGTTATGCATTAATTTCAGGATATTGTTGATTGCTTATTTGATTGTTCTTGAATATTATTGCTTGGACATCAAGTTTCTCTGGATCAGGTATGTGGTTAATTATGGTTAATCACATTAGTTTCCCAAAGGTTTTCCTGATGATTAATCGCATTGAATGCAACCTACCAATTTGGATGTTCGTACATGCAAATCATAAAGTCACTATAATTATCACAATTATGATATAAGTGTGTGTTCTCACACCTACATGCCACATTGATGGATGATGCCAAAAGGTCAAGCCTAGAAGGGAAGACCCATGGGCACCATGAGTGGTGACCCCAGACACCAAGCTCAGGATAGAGAATGTGGTCTTTATTACATGACTAATGGGCACTATGAGAGGTGACCCCAGGCACCAAGCTCGGGATGGAGAAGGTGGCCTTAAGTCAATGGCAAAAGAGAAACCCTAAGGAGGGTGTTCCAGGGTTGGGGAAAAAGCAGTGGAGATTGACACATTGAAAATGTAAATTGAATTGTTAATTACCCTGATTGTGATAAATAGATTGTTAGCCTTATGTGTGATGTTTTGTTTGTCCCCACATACCGCATATTCTTTTATGCTGACCGACAATTTGTTTGTCGACATTTTAGGTACAACTTTGAAAAGGACAAATAGTAAAGTGACATATTGTGAAAATAAGAATTAAAGTGTAAGGAGGATTAGTTATAATAGACTCCAGTTGTGGATAGGAGTAGATATCCAAGTTTTTGAAAAAGGTATGCAAAGTTTTATTTTATTCTAGCTTTTAGTATAGTCTTGGTAGAATTTTATAATTATTATTGATTATTTGTTGAACCTTTGATCCTAAAAATTCAGATAACGACTCTGACCTCTTGGTCTCCCTTAATTAGGGGTTACCGAGAGGTGGGGTCATTATATTTGGTATCAGAGCACTAGTTCCTCATTTAATCTTTAGTAATTATTAAATTTTACAAATTCCATAGAACCGAGGGAGTTATTAGAGAATTTTCCGAAAGACAGAGGTGTCTAGAAAAGGATCACGCCCGGGGGCTGGCAATATTTTCCTCCACACTGCTAGTTGGAATACGAGGACTCTCGAATCTGTGTGACTGTCTGGCCAATGTCTTAGGATCTGACTCAAAACAAGATACCTTTAGGACTCTCTCACCTATTTTCATCCCTTCTCAACCCTAATTCTGTTAGGATTATAAGGTTTAGGGTTTTCTCTCTCTTCCTCACCCTCTTGGGGATAGGGTATGAATGATAAGGTTAAGGAATCCTCCACTAAAATTAATAAAAAAACATGTAAATAAGATGTCATGGACATAAGATTAATAGTTTAAGCGTAAACTAAAGAATAGTTGCATGCTTAGGTCGTATGACATGTGTTGCCATGAGAGACATGAGGTTAGACCATCTGGTTAGGAGGACGAGTAGAGAGTTGGTTTTGGAGGCAGAGATCTCCATTAAAGGTAGAGACCTGGTACATCCTCTAAGGATGATGCTAACCCTAACCCTAAGTGGTGGTTAGAGAGGGATGACACGATGAGTTAAATGTCATGGTAGACCAGGTGTGTGGGTGAACATGCTTTTGGTTTGGATACCCATGACAATATGAGCCATGTGAGGTTGGCTGACCTAGTACCTTTGGCGACCCAACCCTGGGAAGGGTCGTGCATGTTAGGGTGAAGGATAACTCCTTCATTGATGAGGTTAGTGATGACCATATAGAAACCCTATGAGTTTATATGATCATGGCAAAGTTGCACCCAAAGTACGTCAATAGGGTAGACAATAGGCTAAAACCCTGGCTAGGAGAGTGTGTTGGATAGCTTATGAGATAAGCATGAAGAGTTTTAGATAATCTTGGGCGAACATAAGTTTCTCTCATGTAGGTGTACGCTTGTGAGCTTGATCCACCTTAGAGAGAGGACCTCCAGTAGTAAGGTTGTTGTAGAGTTAAGCTCTAGAGAGAGAGAGAGCAGGGCCTAAGCTAAAAGGTTGGAAGTTTAGACTCTGGGCTAGGAGAAACCCTAAGAAGTTGAGGATGATGTGACCTAAGAGGATGGTTGCATTTGCCTCATGTATGATCCCTGGAGGCCGATGGTATCTTGGTTGCCTTTAGAGGAACCAAACCCTAGAGAGAGGATGAGACTACATGTACCTATGTGTCTATGGTATAGGTGTTTACCTTTTAGAGATAGGAGGAAGAGTTCCTTAGACCATGAAGAGGTTTAGTAACAAGTTGTGAGGCCTTATACCTAGTTGGTTGTCCTTGAGGAGGACTCCACTCTAAGGTGTTGTTCAACTGGAATGGTGATAGGACGTGCATGTTATACCTCGTACATGTTTGGTATGTGGTTAAAAGGTTGAGCATGCAGTTGGACAATTGTCGCTTAAAGAGGTGAACCTAGGGTCCCTAGACCTAAGAGGGGAAGTAGTAGTGCCTGGTGCACCTGATGCTCATAACGAGACTTGAGGTTCCATAGATTGAGATGGCACTCCTCATGTTTAGAGGAATGGGAAACCCCTTGGATTAAGGTGTTTGTTTGATGAACCTCTCACATATAGGTTGGTGACATATGATGTTGGTCCAATGTCGAGGAATGAGAGCAAGTATGACTTATCAGGGAGACCTAGCATGGTTTAGTAGGTGGTCTTTGGTTAGCTATGAGCCTTAGTAGCTTGCTAGGGTTAATCATGCTCATGTGAAGGCAAACCCTAGACATAAGGATGTTTGTGACCTTTGTTATCAAGATGTAGTTTCCTCCCATCTGGGGAGAGGGACCCTTTTGTAGGGTATGACTCAGCTTTTGTTGGGTTTGAGGAAACCCTAAGAGGTCTCATAGAATCTTGAGAAGCGAAGTGGAGAGTACACATAAGAGAATGAACCTACAGACCCATAGATAACCATCTCTAAGTGCAGGTGGATGAGTTACCATGGAGGTAACCAGAATGGGGCTTGACCAAGGTAGGTAGGTTGCCATGATCCCTATGAAAGGATGTAAGTCAGACCACGAATGTTGAGAGAGATGATGGAGACTTGGGTAAGGTTTCAATTTGGATACATACTATGTTAGAATCCAGAGTCTATCCTAGGGTCAGGTAGTGATAAGACCAATGGGAGTAGGAGTTTCCTAATTCCCTAGTTGCACATGACCATAGGGTCGAGAGGTAACAACTATCTTTGTCTAAGGGCCATGGGTTAGGAGATTGATCACCTTCATGAACTCATGGGACCCAAGGGGCAAATGAGGAGGGCACTCTCTGATGCATAAGGGAAGAGGGATGACCCCAAAAGTGTTGGGACCCTATAGACCTAGAGGAGATGACCCAAGAGGGTTCGAGACCAGTTTTTCATGGAAGTAACCTAGATATTGAGATGTTCATGATGTAAAGGCATGTGATGCACGTTTCAGTTTAGATTTGTAGGTGTACTGGAAATGTGGGATGTACCAACTCTACTCTTGGAATGGGAAGAACTCTATATTTGGACTGCAACCAAATGCTTATTTCCTCTTGTTATGGGAGTGAGAGATAGAATAGTACACATGCCATACACCAAGGATAAAGATAATGTGAGTGGAAATGTTGCTATGATGCATGAGGATGGAGATAATAGCATACCCTTATGAAGTGTAAGATGTGTGGATGGTGTACAAACACTAAGAGAACTAAGGTAGTCATCTTATGTAGATGTTTTTATCATGAGTTGTGGAATTTGCGAACTATGCAAGGTTGAGTTCGAAAACTAAGAGGATGAGCTAAGAGTTTTCTTAATGAAGATAGACTTAGAGTTTGAGATGAGATAATAAGTGGAGTACATGGAGGTGTACGTCTTCAACATTACCTTACACATAAGGATGTGAGGTGGTAATGGATGCTCTGGTTGAGATGCAGTTGCCTAGTTTAGCTAGAGGCTAGAAGAGGTTGTTAGGTTAGCCCACAGTTTGAAAAAGGAGATATGTTTGGCTAACACTCAGATGTAACGAGATATGTTGATCAAGTTAGTGGTTGTTTAGTTAGCCATCCTAGGCCTTGATGCGATAAAAGGATGGTTGTAGAACCTCAGATGCGCTTCTTTGGAAAAGAAGGTGATGAAACCCCAACTAGAGTGTTTTAGGGTTTTTGAGGAATCAGCCTTAAGGAATCATGACAATCAGGAGATCATGATTTTAAGTCACCATACACCATGGTACTACTAATATGGTAAGTTTCGGTAGTACTTTGTATGCCTAAGATGAAGTTGCATGTGGCTTGTCACCATGCATGTCAGGAGGTGAAGGACGAATACTAGTAACCCAATAAGTGATATAAAGGATAAAAGTCCCTAAGAGGGAATGGGAGTTCATCACTATGGATGTCGTAGTAAGTCTCCATTGGACCACAGAAGGTCAAGATGCAATATGGGTTAAGGTAGAATGCCTTACCTAGATGACATAATCTAAGAGAAAGAGAGAATATTGTCGAGAGATAGATCTGACTGAACTACAAGTAAGAGAGATGGTTCAACTACACCAGGATGCAAGTTCAAAAGTTCTTGAATATGACCTAAAGATTCACTTCCATAAGGTGGAAGTAGATACATGAAGAACTCGATGTGAGTACAACTTATCACCCCTAACTAATGGTTAGTATGATCCAGACAAGAGGGTCTGATGAGAGCATGTGTGCTCATTCATGGTGATACATGGGGGGTAGTTCTTGCCCTATGAGAGATGTGATGATAACCACCATAGCTAGTATCAGGATGTAAAGAAGCTCTATAAGGGAGGTTGTGTCGATCACCACATCATTAAGATAATGTTGGTGAAGGGACCTCGCAAAGGTCAGAAAAGGACCACAGTGTGTGCAGATGAAGTCGCTTTGATCATGTGATGGCTGAGGAAGCTCAGGGGTGACATGAGTCGTGAGATGATGCAAAGCAGACTGAGATGTAGTTCACTGTGGGAGAATATGCGGTGTGAAAATCCGACCCCTCTAAGCTACAGCTGAGAAAGCCGAGTCCCTAATATATGGGTCCTTTTGAGATGGATTGGTGGAGATGGTTATGTTTAGTCTTACCCCTCAAGATAATGTGATGTGTTCCACGAGTCCGATCTAGAGCACTATGTGAGGTACCCAAGCCATTTGCTGAGCCATGAACCCAGTTAACTTTGAGAGAAGTTGAAATGTCCTGAGTCACCTATGAGGGTACAAGGTACCAAGGTGAGAAAGAACTCAGATGCAAGAATATGAGATGATGAAGGTTCTTGGGAGGCACCATGGAGAGGGTAAAACCACATGGGAGCCATGATGGACATGAGGAAGTCTTATCCTATTTGTTTGTATGTTTGAGGGAATTTTGAGGGCAAAATTCCTATAAGAGGGGAAGGATGTTACAACCTCGATTTTGCATATGATTTCATAATTGAATTGTAAAGATTTTGTGATTATGGACTTAATTGAAAAGGTTGTATGCTTTGCTTCAAAAGATGGATTTCTTCGCAAATCTCCCTTTGATAGGAATTTCATAATTTTTATTATTAGATTAATCCAATAATGGGTATAAAAGAGAAGAAAAGAATAAAAGTCCAAATAAAAGGAAAAGCTACAAGATAATGGATATTAAGCAAAGTAATTATGAGAAATACACAGAAATCTCTAGAAAGTGGAATTAATGGCCACAATTAAATAAATTTCATTTCTATGTGATTTCTAATAAAAGAAATATGAAAATAGGAAAAAGGAAATGAAAGATAAAGAGAAATCCTTGAAAAGAAATATCTTAATAAAGAAATAAGTAAGATAATGAAAAATGAAGAATGTAGATGCATCTAGAAGGATGATAAGTATCCTTAAAAAGGGATTTCGAAATCTTAGGATCCAAGGAGTCCCAATGAATAAGAAGAAAGAGAAAATGAAAAATAATACAAAATAAGAGGATAATGCGATTCATAATTAATGAATTTGTGGTATTATTAAAAAGAGGTACTTTCTTCTATGAGGAAGTATAATTTGGTGGCCAATGGATTAAAAGCCAAGTACAAAGAGAATAAAAGAGGTATTTTCCAAGGAGTCCCAATGAATAAGAAGAAAGAGAAAATAAAAAATAATACAAAATAAGAGGAAAATGCGATACATAATTAATGAATTTGTGGTATTATTAAAAAGAGGTACTTTCTTCTATGAGGAAGTATAATTTGGTGGCCAATGGATTAAAAGCCAAGTACAAAGAGAATAAAAGAGGTAATTTTCAAATTCCTAATATCTAAAGAATAAAGAATATCAAAGAGATATTTAAGAGAGAGAAGATTGCTTCCTAATGAAGGAACTTGGTTTCCTATTGGGAAAAGATTTTGTTTCTTTGTGGGCAAGCATGGTAGGGCATTGCTACCCACCCCTATATAATGGGTAGAACCCTTGGCTGAATCTAAGAGGATTCCATACATCCCTCTCTCTTCTCCTTCTTCTTTTCATTTAAACCCTAACCAAGAGGTTATAGGGCTATCTCAGGGGCAACAAGTAGTTGTGTTGGGTCCTGATGGAGGCACGAAGCTACCACGACAACTTGAGGAAAATCAGCCATCAATTCCATGCCCACGACCAGCGTACAACGGCTGCAGAAGGTCGACGCCATGGATGCAAGTCGCAACCTACCCATCCCGAACCGGCCGCATTGGTCGCGAGCTAAGTAGAGCCCCAGGTGCGGAGGTGGGCGGCGGAGCTAGGGCAGAGGTTGGCGGCGGTCATCGAGTCTTGGGGAAGAGGGGGCGGACCTGTGGAAGTGATGCGCTCGGCGGCAGCAGCGGGCGTTGGAGGTAGAAGATGACCTAATGGTCGTTGGAAAAATTTTCCCTTCCACGTTGTGAAGAACCGACGATTTAAGTGAGGGAAGTATGGTAATTCGGTTATATTTTGAGTCGGCCGCGGCTACGTTGCATGAGTAGGATGACGTGGCAGCCTTCCATTGGTACAAGTAAGTGAATTCTTGAAAAATTCATATCTAATTATGGGTAGATCAGAATGGTACATATAATGTATGTATTTTTCTCAGAAAAATGTGAGGAATCCACTAAAAATAGATTTAGAAGATAATTCATCTTGCAAGTCGAAAAGTAGTGGAATTTATCAACTTTAGTGCATTAATGATTAAGAAACCCTAATTTAAGATGATTAATGTATTTAGAAGGGTTATATCGATGATTAAAGTTGATATTAACCTGTTGATTATAAAAAGACGCATTCGATCTACAAGGATGAATTTTATGTGTAATTTGATTAATTTAGGGTTCCATGTACATAAATAAGCTTTAATGGGCCTTGAAACCCTAATGTTAGTAATTATGTTTCTTAATGGCTTTAATTGGTCAAAGTCATGTATAAAGGTGAGATTTGATGGTTCTAAGCTATTTTGAGTATAAAAGTTCCTAATTGTGGATGAATACCCTTAGTTTAGTAATTAGGGGTTTTTAGTGGATGAATGTGGAATTAGTGATAAATAGAGTTCATATATGAATTGAACTATAAGGAAATATGAGTTGTTAATTTGAAAGAAACCAAATATGATAATTGGGCTTATGATGTTGAAATTAGGGTTTGTGAATTAAGAGAGATTAAATGTGATAAAAGTATTATGGAGGTTAAAACCCTAATAAAACCCTAAAGTGGCCTAGAAAGCCTAAGATGGAATCCAAGTCTATCTTGAGAATGTTTTGGATAAACTATAACACTTGGATGTTATGCATTAATTTCAGGATATTGTTGATTGCTTATTTGATTGTTCTTGAATATTATTGCTTGGACATCAAGTTGCTCTGGATCAGGTATGTGGTTAATTATGGTTAATCACATTAGTTTCCCGAAGGTTTTCCTGATGATTAATCGCATTGAATGCAACCTATCAATTTGGATGTTCATACATGCAAATCATAAAGTCACTATGATTATCACAATTATGATATAAGTGTGTGTTCTCACACCTACATGCCACATTGATGGATGATGCCAAAAGGTCAAGCCTAGAAGGGAAGACCCATGGGCACCATGAGTGGTGACCCCATACACCAAGCTCGGGATAGAGAATGTGGTCTTTATTGCATGATTAATGGGCACTATGAGAGGTGACCCCAGGCACCAAGCTCGGGATGGAGAAGGTGGCCTTAAGTCAATGGCAAAAGAGAAACCCTAAGGAGGGTGTTCCAGGGTTAGGGAAAAAGCAGTGGAGATTGACACATTGAAAACGTAAATTGAATTGTTAATTACCGTGATTGTGATAAATAGATTGTTAGCCTTATGTGTGACGTTTTTTTAGTCCCCACATACCGGCATATTCTTTTATGCTGACCGACGTTTTGTTTGTCGGTGTTTTAGGTACAAGTTTGAAAAGGACAAACAGTAAAGTGACATATTGTGAAAATAAGAATTAAAGTGCAAGGAGGAGGAATAGACTCCAGTTGTGGATAGCAGTAGATATCCAAGTTTTTGAAATAGGTATGCAAAGTTTTATTTTATTCCAGCTTTCAGTATAGTCTTGGTAGAATTTTATAATTTTTATTGATTATTTGTCGAACATTTGATCCTGAAAATTGGGATAACGTCTCTGACCTATTGTTCTCCCTTAATTGGGGGTTACTGGGAGGCGGGGTCATTACAGTTGGGGTATCCTGACCCATCAATGGTTGACTTCCAGTAAGAGGGGTAACCTGAGATACCATAGGGGTGAAGGGAGGGTCCATCTTCAGCATTCAATAGTTAGGGTTCTGGGATGTCTCATAACCAGCTAGGTTTTCAATAAATGAGTTATCTCCCACCATAAGGTTTTGCCTGCACAAGGCAAGGGCACTATGTATAAGAAACCTATGAAAAAGGTAAACATTCTAGGGAGACAAGGTTGAAATACTTAAATAATTGTCAGCTAATGGCTCTGACACCATAGTTGTAAGAGTGGGACCCGAGAGGGGATCCAATCACTTACTAAATCAAATAAAAGGGAAGCATACCATATATTAAACACCACTATAAATTTTTCACTAAGGGATGGTAATCCATTTTATTCAAAAGTATGATTCAAGTAACCAAATGTAGCAAGGGAAACAAAATACCTAACTATTACAAAACTTGATATTGTCTCAGAATCCTCACCATGTAGGGTGATACATATGAAAACTAACTAAACTAAATGATCAGTAGAGGGTCATTTAACCAAATTGAGAAAGTTTCCCATAAGGTTTCAGTTATACTTGATGAGGTCCTGGTCCAACTTGGTTATCCTCTCCTTGACCTACACCTGGGGTTGTAAGCGTGCCCAACAAAAAGGAGAAAAAGTAGACTAGTGAGTAAACCACTGGTATGTGCATGCTAAATCGAGTATTGAGCAATGTTATGAAATAAAGGATGTCAAATAAGCAAGGCTTCCCAAAGGAAAAGAAAAGGACTTCCCAACTGTGTATAAAATAGTATGAATTCAATAAAATGATAAATAAGAGCTAGGCATCCATGTGTTTTACAAGTGATAATACTAGAACAATATAAACATATTGCTAGGAAACAACACATTTACTGTAAACATGGGTTGAGAAGGAACACATACACATCTTGTCTGAGCAAGAGAAGATACACATCTGCTCTAATAATATCACTTGCAGAAATGATCACCTTTGCATTATCAAGTGTTTGAATTTACACATCCACATATAATAACATATGTCATTTTGTATTAGTTGTCACCACACAACACATACAAAAGAGTAAGCAAGTCTAAATCAAAATATGAGGGATGAGAACATCCAATCAATATAAGTGGGGTCAAAGGACTTAAAGAAGATTCAAAAGTGTAGATGATGTGAGAGGAACAATCTAATGATATCTTTCAAGAACAATATAAAAGGACATGTAGAAATCAAATTGGTATTTCAAGTCTTCAAATAGATCAAAAGATGGAAACATAGGTGATTTCTCAATAGGAATAATATGGAATGTAAACATACATAAAGAGAGGAAATTGATTTATCGCTCAACAAATATAATAAGGGATGCAAACATACCTTGACTTGAGTGTTAAAGTCAGAGATCAAGTTTTAATCTTCCAAGTCTAGAGTCAACTCAAGCATACATACTAAAAAATTTGAGAAAATCCATGCAAGCAAAGATTATCCACACGAGTGAGATGGGCCCGTTGATATGGCCCAATCACCGTCAACCATCTCATCCAGTTAGACGCCAACGGGGCGCGACACTAGGGAAACCAAATGGATGTGAAAAGACAAAGATCCCCCTAGTGAGAAAAGAAAAGAAAGGAGAGTTGAAGGGTAGAATTGAGAAACCATCGAGGAAATTATTCTCCTTCCTCGTGACTCACCATGTCTACAAGTAGTAGCAGCAGCAGTCATGTCCAAATTTGGGGAAAACCACGTTCCTCGATCTTTTGTGAAACTGTCAGGTCAAGTATGAAGAATAAGGGCCGAAATTTCCTACCTGATGAATGATTGCACTCTGATGAATCAGGGCATCCGGAAGAGAGTTGAAAGCCTAGAAGAGAAAATGAGTTCAGAGGCAGCAAGGAGTTTTTTTTTGTTGAAGAAAATTGACTCTAGGGAATTTTGCATGTGATACGAGGGGACTACATGGTATTCTATTTATATAGGAGTTGGGGTATTAGGCTTATGCAAGGTGGTCATGGAGAACTTATGCCCCAAGAATTGGGTGTTTCTTGAATATTCATTGATAGGAAACGAGTAGCGTATCATTGAATGAGGAAATAAAAAAGGAACACATTGGAAAAATAATCGTGAGCAATGATTAAACGTTGAGGGAGAAATCATGATATTATTCTATAGTTAAGTACATGGTCACTTGCCTAATTAGCGCAAGGTAGGTGACAATACAGACACTGTTGGATCCCTGATCGGATGGCTCACAAGGAGCATGAAAACAAGGAAGGTGGTGACATTAAATAAATCAAAATTCTTATCCAAATTGGAATTTGAATAAAGTGATACATTTTAATTTCTTTTTATTTCCTAATCAAATTGGGAGAGTAACCAATGTCCAAAATAAAGTGAAATTTTGTATCTAGGCTAATTAAGACAATTTGATTCCAATTTTGGAATTAGAATTGACTTTTGAAGAGATTTGGTATTTTATTTAATTATTTTAGACTATAACATATACTCTCTTTCTTTTATAAATTTGAGGCATCTAGAAACTCTGCAAAAATATGAAACTTAGTCTACAAGTAATATTAAACAAGAGGATTATGAATTTATAGTTAATTTCCCTTTTGGGTTTATATAACATATTATTTATTATTTTGGGCTTAAATGTACATTCTCTCTCCTAAACTACACTAGGATAGACAAGTTTGTCCAAGTAAGATGAAAATTCACACACAGGCTAATTTTAGTGTGTACATTTCAAATTTGAGGTTTAATTCCACTTTCAGAGACTTTTAGCAATTGATTTAATTATTTTTTATCTTATGCTATTTTCTTTTTCAAATATAATTCAGATAGTTATCATTATAAAAATAATGTGAAACTTGGCAACCAAGCTAATTGGCACCCAAGGAAAACATTTTTACTATTATATTTTACTTTTGAGATTCCCTTTTATGAGTTATAGAACCATTAGGACTTTTGACACATTAACATTGGTTTTATCAAAATATTATATCTTTTTTTTAACACTTACTTAATGGATTTGTATTAATCTCATATTGTTGCAAAGACTTACATATTATTATTATGCACAAAAATCCACTTTTTACTCAATTAACATCTTTAACTGCTTTTTTTCAATTTAATTAAACTAGATGACAATATTAATATGAAATCACGAGCTGTTACTCTAAAGCAAATTATTCATTTTTATTTAAGGGTGTAATGATATATTTGGTGAAACTATAGAAATCCTAACCTTTGGTAAACCCTAGATTATCTCATGATTTTAGTTTAAAAAGTGGGTACAAGGTTATTGAACACGGATTTAATACAAGATCCCATTTTTACCCATTAAAATCTCTCTTCAATTATTATTAAGTGAATATAAATTATTAAACCCTAAAAAGATTTTTTTATAACTTTGAAATCAGGCAATGAAAACTAGACCAAAAGAGAGAGAATAGTTTTGTAAATCCAATCAGTATTTTTACATTATTTTTGGACAACCATATAATTAGTTATGAACTAATGAATATCTAACCAATTGAAATTTTGAGAAAATCCATGCAAAAAAAGATTATCCAAACAAGCTAGATGGGCCCACTGAGATGGCCCAATCACTGGAAGCCATCTCACCTAGTCAACAGTTGGCAGAGCACGTGACTAAGGAAATTAATTGGATGTGAAAAGATAAAGATGCCCCTGGAGAGATAAAGAAAAGAAAGGAGAGTCAAAGGATAGAGCCTAGAAATCACCAAGAAAATTCTTCTCCTTCTTTAGGACCCACCATGTTTGTGAGTAGTAGAAGTAGCAACCCCATCCAAATTTTGTGAAAACCACATTTGTCGATTGTTCATGAAACCTTCAGGTCGAGTATGAAGAATAAGTGTTGAACTTGCCTACCTAAAGAACGAGTGGGCTCCGATGAACCAGGGTGTTTGGGAAGTGAGCCGAAAGCCTGGCGGAAAAGATGAGTTCAGAGGCATCAAAGAGTGTGTTTCAAAGAAAATTGACATGAGGGAATGTTTGTGATGTGCACAAATCATATCATCTTTTGGATCATGTTCGGTTGCATATCCATATTGTTTTGACTCAATTATCACTCTCATTCATGCTAGATTCTATATTTTTAGCTATTCTTACTTGTCTCATAGTTTGGATTGTAGGTACTACATTTTACAATTAAATGATGAGGAATATATCATATTATCACTTATTAGATCACTCCTCAAGTATCTACATGTTTTGGGGTTCGAAACTACACAAATACCACTTTTTATAGCATCTAAATCAGACCTAACGCTGAAAGTTATGAGCATAATACACAACAACCCAGAACAACCATTGACACACCATGTCTTTAAAAGACACGTTGGGCACCTGGGAGCGTCGAGCACTGGAAAGTTGCATGGTGTGCATTAATTCAGCACACGTCGTGCACCTGGGAGCGTCGAGTAGGCTAAAAGTTTCTGGAAAGTTGCATGACATGCATTAATTCAGCACACGCCATGCAAAGTGCATTCTGGAGCAACTGACGAAGGATTTACATGTCGTGCACCGGGAATGCATGTCGTGCACCTATCAGTTTCAACAATTTTCAAATACGACTCATTTCATTTTAATAGACGAAACCACTCTATGGAGCAGTTGTCACTTGTCATAATTCAAAGGTCCTTCATTCCAGAGTAGGTCTAGAGCAAGGGAGGACAATTTTGGGTGGAAGAAGGTGGTTTCTTGCCAAAGAACCCCCATTCTTCTTCTCTTCTTCTCCATTTTCTTCTTCAGAGGTGCAACATAGCTTCTTCACTCCACAAAGCTTCTCGGGAGGGAAGTTTGTCTGGTTTGGAGTAGCTATAGGAGTGGAATTTACTCCCCAAGGGGTAATTCTACTCTTCATGGGTTACACTTTTGGTTCTCTTAGTTTTTCCTTCTCTAAACCATGTTAAACTCTAAAATTTCTACACATTTTCTGTTGTACATCATTATGGACGAGTAGACTCTTTTTCTTGGGCATGGGAGAGTAACTCCCATGTCATAGCTTGTATGAACATATGAATTTCATACTAAATGTTAGTTGCTTGCATGTTCCAAGAGTTGTTTCAGGGTGTTTGAGAGTATGGAGTTACTCTTTTGGCAACTTGTCCTTGACTGCGAGAGTGGCTGGGATTAAGTTGAGGAGGAAGGTTTGTGATTCAAAAATAAAATACATACATGAGAGTGATGTATGGAGTTATAATCATCATCACTTCACTAGGAGATGAGTGATGACTACAAACCTCCGTTGCAAGTCAATTAACATGTTTGAATTCATATTTTAACATAAGCTATGATGTGATAGTTAAATCCCAAGTCTAGGATCCTCCTAAATGTGAATCTTAACCTTTCTTAAGTGATAATTTACAGTTTTGTTTTAAATCTATAATTTAGTTGTTCTAATCTAATCATCTTGTGTACAATGATCTAGATTATTGAAAATCATAACTCTTGCACCTAGCTAACCAACGCTCCTTATGTTCGACCTCGACTACAACTACTCTTGTATACTTGCAGGATATAGCTAGTTGAGTAAAAGATCATTCTTATGATTGAAACTCATTAGTGTAAACAACCAACAAGTTTTTGGCACCGTTGTCGGGGAGCATAAGTATTCCTATTAGAGTAAGAGTTGTTGATAAGTAAATGAGACTAGATCAAAACCTTCATATCCACCATCATATCCATAAATCATAATTCATCATGATCATCATAATTTGTTGTATCATCCATGTTTGTTTTTGTACCTCACTCACCTTGTTTATTTACAGGAGCATATGGGGTGTTCATAAAAAGATCCTTGACCCATGCATATCTCTACATTTAGAAAATGAACACACCATTTGCATCCCATATGGAGCAAGAAGGAGTGAAACCCAGACATGTATGGAGGAATCACAACCCACACAAACATCATTCACACCTAATTCACCACCATCATATACACCACCAACACCCATACCACATTCTTCCACACCCTCATATCCACCACCTTCATCCATACCACATACACCACCACCATCTACGCCACATCCACCTAATCTTCTGGATCCACATGAAGATCCAAACCACCACCAATGGAGGATCCAAACCTCCACATTGTTGAATTTCTACAGTTGCTAAGCACCATAAAGATATATGGCATTCCTACTGATGGGATATGCCTAATCCTATTTCCATTCTCTCTTAGAGATAGAGCCAAGGCATGGCTCTATACTTTGCCAAAGAAGTCAATCGGCACTTGGGAGGAGCTTCTAAAGGTCTTTTTGGTAAGATATTTTCCACCTAGAAAACTTTACCGCTGAGGAGTCAACTCATCAATTATTCTCAAAGGGAAGGAGGGACCTTGTATGATACATGGGAGAGGTTCAAAGATCTTCAACATCATTGTCCACATCACGGTCTAAGTAGTTGGCTTCTATTGCAATCTTTCTATAATGGTTTGTGCTACAATACAAGATTACCTATTGATGCAGCTACAAACGAAGCTTTAATGAACAAACCTTATGGAGAATCTTATGCTATTATTGAAGACATGGCAGCAAACCATTGCCAATGGAGCTCGGATACAAGCTACCAACCATCTTATTCAGCTACTACATCTGAGATACAAGTGGGGAGTCACATGGTTGATGCTATAGACATAATTGCAGTAAAGCTAGGCACTTTATCACAAAGGTTTGAGAAGCTAAGCACATAGCCATTTCAAGCAGCCAATATTATTTGTGATGCATGCGGGTTGCTTAAACACTCATCTTCTACATGTTATGATTCTTCTATTTATTCTCCAATGGGCTACACTCCACTGGGCTTCTACAACAATGTGAACCCGAATTTCATTCAGCCACAACAACCAAAAATAACTTCAAGATTATAGTCCATGCTTGCAACATTTATTTCAACTCAAATGCAGCAAAATGAGGAGTTCCATCAACAAAGACAATCAATGAAGGGTTCCATTTACCAACTCTCTTCTAAGGTGGAGGCTATAGCCACTCATGCACACATATTGGAGAAACAAATTGCCCAGCAAGCTATTTTTAGCAAAGAAGCATTTCCACCTTTCTTGCCTAGTCCACCGGTGATTAATCCTACATATTTTAGGCCGGTGAAATTGAAGAATGGAGTTGTCATAGAAGTATATCCTTCAAGGTATGATGATGTTGATACCTATGAGGATTTTGAAGCTGCAAATCAAGGGGAGAAAGCTACAACACAGGATTGACTTTTAGATTCTTTAAGCAAGACACATGTCCTTCCTCCTCACACTCTAGATGAAATAATGCTTTATAATGAGAACACTCTTCCCAACTCATATTTTGATGATGCTTCAAAGGAGAATGAAAAGACAAATAGTATTGGCGTACAAAAGACAATTCTTACTACAGCTCATAGGTGCTTTCGCTTGCCCCAAATCAAGGACATATTTGCAAGGAGGCATCAATCTTTAGCACAACAATTTCCAACCTCAAATCAAAGCAATGGACCTCCATCTTCATCATTAACCATGAAAGGTATCCAGTTGCAATCCTCTTGAGTTTGTTATATGCAGTGAGGACACTGCAAATTTCAAGCTTAGGGGGAGAGAAACTGGCCGGTAGTGTAGTTTTATTTCCCTATTATCATCTTTTTCATAGTTGTTGTTTTCAGTTCTGCTCTTTTGGTGGAAAATCTAGTATGATATGAGGTTTATCTTTTATATGTGGATAGAACTCCTATGCTTAACTGATTGTCCTCTTTTGATGAGAAATATCATTTGGAGAAATTGTAAAAGGCATGCATTAATCAAATGAAACATTTTGGCCATCAACATGTGCTTAACTCTGGTTTATGCTTCTAGCCTGAACATTCATCTTTCACATCTTTGATTGCTTAAAACATGTAATGGTTTCAATTTTATGAGTAAATCAACTTTATAACATCATTTGGAATACGATATGCCCTTTCCAAGCTCTTAGTGCATTTTCAACCACTCTTTCAATGAAAAAAATTTCAAAACAAATGAATGAAATCTAGCTAATGTTGCAATTTAGTTGACTCTCCTATGTTTTGGAAAAAAATAAAAAATTCTTTTGGCATATCTCATCTTTATACCCCATAAAAGATGGCTAAACTGCCCACATATGATGCTAGCCTAGTGTAAGTTCAATCTGGCCACGATGGTTAGGTGGTATGTCTTAAAAGAGGGTAAAATACCCCAACCGGCACTCCACGTGTGCATAAGCCTACATTAGCAGTTGAGTGTCGGAACACATAATCCATTGTCACATCATTTCTGGGAAAGAAGGAGAGTACAACTAAAATTGTCAATTTTAACTATGATTTCATCATTTGTATCCTTAATAGTTGAGAGTTTGAGTTGCACATCCACTAATTGCTTAGCTTGGTCATCCAAATTCTACTTAGTGTTGTTTAATTTGATTCATTTAATTGTGACCACCCCTATTGAACTAAAAATCTCTTTCTTGGGTGTTTAAGTTGAATTTATGTCATTGAGTATAAACATGTTGATCATGGTTGTCTTGGTCTTATACACATCTTTCTTTTCATTTGATCTATGCATGAACTTGACAATTCTTCATTTGTGTTTATATGCTCTTTTTGCTTGAGGAAAAGCAATGGTTTAAGCTTAGGGGGATTTGAAGTGCAAAAATCATATCATCTTTTAGATCATGTTTGGTTGCATATCCATGTTGTTTTGACTCAATTATCACTCTCATTCATGCTAGATTTTCTATTTTTAGCTATTCTTACTTGTCTCATGTTTTGGATTATAGGTAATACAATTTGCAATGAAATGATGATGAATGTATCATATTATCACTTATTAGATCACTCCTAAAGTATCTACATGTTTTGGGGTTCGAAACTACGCAAATACCACTTTTACGACATGTAAATCAGACCTACATGTTGAAAGTTATGAGCAAAATACACAACAGCCCATAACAGCCATTGACACGCCGTGCACCTGGGAGTACGACGTGCATTAATTCAGACTGAAAGTTTCTGAAAATTTCTGAAAAGTTGCACGACGTGCATTAATTCAGCACACGCCGTGTAAAGTACATTCTGAAGCAACTAACGAAGGATTTACATGCCATGCACCAGGAATGCATGTCGTGCACCAGGAATGCACGTCGTGCACCAGGAATGCACGTCGTGCGCCTATCAGTTTCAGCAATTTTCAAATATGACTCCTTTCATTTTAAAATATGAAACCACTCTATGGAGCAGTTATCACTTGTCATATTTCGAAGGTCTTTCATTCCAGAGCAGGTCTAGAGCAAGGAGGATGATTTTGGGTGGAAGAAGGTGGTTTCTTGCCAAAGAACCCCCATTCTTCTTCTCTTCTTCTCCATTTTGTTCTACAGAGATGCAACCGAGCTTCTTCACTCCAAAAAGCTTCTCGGGAGGGAAGTTTGTCCGGTTTGGAGTAGTTGTAGGAGTGGAATTTTGTCCCCAAGCCAGAATTCTACTCTTCTTGGGTTATACTTTTGGTTCTCTTAGTTTTTCCTTCTCTAAACCATGTTAAACTCTGAAATTTCTGCACATTTTCTATAGTACATCATTATGGAGGAGCAGACTCTTTTTCTTGGGCATGGGAGAGTAACTCCTATGTCATAGCTTGTATGAACATATAAATTTCGTACTAAATGTTAGTTTCTTGCATGTTCCAAGAGTTTTTTCAGATCTAAAATGCTTGTTTGTGTGATTGGCCATCATACTTGCATGTTTTATGCTTTCTTTCATAATCCGAGAAAATGTGTTTGAGAGTATGGAGTTACTCTTTTGGCAACTTGTCCTTGACCGCGAGAGTGGCTGGGATTTAGTTGAGGAGCAAGGTTTGTGATTCAAAAATAAAATGCATACACGAGAGTGATGTATGGAGTTAGAATCCTCATCACTTCATCAGGAGGTGAGTGATAACTACAAACCTCCTTTGCAAGTCAATTAACATGTTTAAATTCGTATTTTAATATAAGATGTGATGTGATAGTGAAATCCCAAGTCTAGGATCCTCGTAAATCTGAATCTTAACCTTTCGTAAGTGATAATTTACAATTTTGTTTTAAATCTATAATTTAGTTATTCTAATACAATCATCTTATGTACAATGATTTAGATTATTGAAAATGATAACTCTTGCGCCTAGCTAACCAACGCTCCTTGTGTTCGACCTCAACTGAAACTACTCTCATAGACTTGTGGGATATAGCTAGTTGTGTAAAATATCATTCTTATGATTAAAACTCATTAGTTTAAACAACCAACAGTTTGCATGTGATGCGAGGGGATAACTTAGTATGCTATTTATATAGGAGTTGGGGTATTAGGGCTTATGAGAATCTATGCCCCAAGAATTGGGTGTTTGTAGAGTCTTTGTCTATAGAACATGACCACATCTTCTATGCTATTAGGCTTGTGAAGGAGTTGGTACACAACCTCACAAAAGGTGACCTAGACAAATGTAATATGATTATAAAGTATGACATGGAGAAGACAAATGACTGTGTTGGTTGGTCCATTCTCTGATGTGGTTCTTAGGAAGTTTGGGATGATGGAAGATCTTATTAAATTATGTATCTTTTTCTTCTCTAATGCTTGGATGTGTATATCCCTAAACAGTTACACTACATGATTTTTTCAGATGCATAGGAGTTTGAAACATGGCAATCCCCTACCACCTTTCCTTTTCATTCTCTTTGAAGAAAGGTTTTGTCAAAAGATCATTGTATCGCAGAAGATATAGATCATTAATAGATTGAAGACTAGGGGAAAGGGGGATGTTACTAGGATCCTTGTATATGCAGGTGATATAATTGTGCATACTAAGGCATCAAACACATATATCTCAAATGTTGTTAGCACTATTGAGTCCTATGAAGCCATTTCTGGTCAAGTGGTTAACAAAGAGAAATTTGGTTTCATGTGTGGAAGTGATATCCCAAATATAATTCCTTGGTAACTACCACATGGGTGATACACTCTCTTACCAAGGCATACCAATTATTAAAGGATACATGAGGATTTAGCATTATGACTCCTTGTTGGAGAAGATCAAAGGTAAATTAGCTACTTGAAAAGATAAGTTACTATCTTTTGTGGGGTGCAAGATGCTCATTGAGCATACCCTTGCTACTATCAGCCTGTATAGCATGGAAGCCATCTGGTATGATAGCTAAGATCAATCAAATGCCCTCGTCTTTTGTGTGGAGTGCTAGAGACACTGGTGCTAAAAGGGTGTGGGTGGCTTGGGATAAAATCACTTTACCAAAATCTATTGGAGCTTTAGGCATCCCTTCCCTCCAAATTATAGCACAAGCTTTTTGAATGAAGGCATATCAGGATATTATGATAGGTGACTACATTTGGGTCAAGTTCTGCATACAAAAATACTATAAAGAACTATATTAACCATAGTGGCATGGTTCCTCATCATTTGAAGATTAGTACTTTTGCATCCCCATAATGGAGAAAGATCTGGATGTATTTTTTTGGTTGTCATCCCACATTGTACTTGGATTGTCAGAAAAGGTGACATTTCATTTTGGCTTGATACTTGGTGTGACCAGGCACTTGTCCAACACACCCTTAATCTGGCAGATACTATTCCAGAGTTCAAGGTTGTAGATTTTTGGTCCGATGAGGATGGTTGAGACTAGATCATGTTATCCCATGTCATCACAGAGCAAGGGTTGAATCTATTGAAGGACTCCACTGTAGAGGTTTTGGAATTTGAAGATAAATTGGTGTGGCACCTAATGAATAATGATTCATTTTCTATAAAATCAGCAAAGAGTATGTCGCTTGAGGGCTTACACCCTGATCGTCCCCCCAAACCTTGGTTCTGGAAATCTGCTGCCCCCCTGAGGGTGATATCACTCATTTGGAAAGTGATGCACTTCACACTTTCCATAGATGATAATGTATCCAAGTGTAATATTCTCATGGCTTCCTCGTGTGACTGTTGTTTTGCTCCCTCAGTTGATATGATGGAACACCTATTCTTGTAGAGTGAGAGAGTGTGCTTCTTCTGGGATCGTCTTGAATCCTTACGATTGACAGACACACGCCTCTACTGAGAAACAATTTGTAGACATTCTTTCCATCTTAGGAAGCTATTCATTCCTCCTCCAGACTAACATGATGGTTGATATCCTATCTACTCCGGCTCATCTTTTGTATTACATGGATAAACCAGCATTTTCATAGGTATGAAGGTAATATCTTGAGTCTAAATACGTTGTGGAGTTTAGTCATAGATATTGTGAATAGGAATATTGGAAACAAAGTGTTTAACAAGCTTGAGTCTGTTGATACTTATGAACACTCAAATGTCTTGGATCCAAACACTGAGGGTTAGGATAAAGAAGCTTAGGCTTATTAGATGGCGTCCACTGGATATGAATAATTTCAAACTAAATCTTATAGTTGGGAGATATACTCATCTAGATGGATGTAGTAGATACTAGACCATGGGATGTGTGAGGGATCGATGAGGCTACATTCACCTTGATTTCCATTTTCTGATGAATGGTATCAACATTTTTGAGGTCTTTCTACAAGGATGTATTATGGCCCTGAAAACGATCGCTGATCAAAACATCATTATTTCAAGCATGGAAATTGATGAATGAGGGGTGGTTGATTGCATTTGGAATTTTGGTACTTCTCATGGAGGATGACAACATGGGTGCCTGAGCTAAAAAATTGGTTGAAGAATTTTCTATTATCGGTCACTCTTGTCACAAGATTCTAAACTCGGTTCCAAGAGAATTGGGATGTTGAGGTGTAGATAAAGAAGACCATTATATTGTTAGAGAGTCGAGTTTGCTTCCTATGCAAGTTAGAGGCATTGTAATTTTGGAAAAGAGAGGTATACCTTATATAGTTAGTGAGTGGATACATACATAGTGTCATGATGATAGTTATATAGATAGATACTTTTTGGTTTTTTTGGTGGGGAGGGTCAACCATTTTTTGTGCGGAGATGTATATCCTTTTTTATTATTTTATCCTACATGATGAGGGTATGATGAATAATATGACCTCATGGCTTCTTTAAAAAAAGGACACAAGCAAGGTACCATTGAATGCAGAAATAAAAAAAGAGCACATCGGCGAAAGAATCGTGACCAAAGATTAAATGTAGAGGGAGAAATCTTGATTTTGTTCTATTGTTAAGTACCCGACCACTTGCCTAATTAGTGCAAGATAGGTGACAATGTCATTGGATCCCTGATCGAATGGCTCACAAGGCGCACTAAAATAAGGAAGGAGCGTGACATTAAATTAATTTAAATTCTTATCAAAATTGGAATTCAAATAAAGTGATACATTTTAATTTCATTTTCTTTCCTAATCAAATTGAGTGAGTAATCAATATCCAAATATAGTGAAATTATGCACCTAGGCTAATTAAAACATGTAGATTCCAATTTTGGAATAAGATTTCACTTTTGAAGAGATCTTCTATTTTATTTAGTTATTCTAGATTATAACATATATTCTCGTTCTTTTCTAAATTTTAGGCATCTAGAAACTCTCCAAAAATATGAAACTTATCCTACAAGTAACATTAAAGATGTGGATTAAGATTTTATACTAATTTTACCTTTTGGGGTTATATAATATATTATTTATTATTTTGGGGTTAAATGTGCATTATCTCTCCTAAACTGCACTAGGATAGGCAAGTTTGTCCAAATAAGATGAAAATTCGCACATAGGCTAATTTTGTACCCTAACATATGATATCCATACTATAGTTTTGACGACCTGACATGGAATCAAGCCAAATCACCATCAATAATAATTACAAAATAACCATTAGCAGAGGATTAACAAAAATACTAAAAATTTAAAACCATTTTGCAAAGAGATCCATTTCCAGGAAACTCTTAAAGAAGGAAACCAAACTTTATATACATCATAGTTCACATTGTACATACATTGTACCATCTCATCTCAAGGATAACATATACCAGTTGCTTTACCAAAACCTATGCATAAGCAACATAAAACCTCAAGGAAATCAAGCCAAAATCTCAGATCGTTCATAAAGCCATCATGTACTGACTCCAAGGACCTGAGAGTATAGAGACAACACATAGGAATTCTATCTATAAGACACGACATATAGTATACTCAACATGAGCTATTACTGTTGTCCCTGCCATTGATGTCCTTCCTCTATAGAATTGTTTCTACCCCTTCATGCATGTCCACCTAAAAATTGTAGATCCCACGGGGTGAGACACAAGTCCCAGTGAGAGATATAACTCTCTGCCAATAATGTTATTATCACAAGTAAATAGTATAAAACTGAGCAAAGGTTCTTTTATATTAATAATCAAGATTAATTATTGTTGATAAGAAGATTAGAACATTCACATCTTTTAAAGCATTGCAATTGTTTATGATAGAGTAGTAAATCATCTATTCTCTTTATAAGGAATATGAAAGACATGTGTAACATTTACCCCTCATATTTTACCAACATCTCAAGCTTATCTTGTAATAATATTATCATGGTATGATATCCATCAATCATTCTAATTTCTAGTTGTTGGCCTCAGCCAATCTGCTAGCCAGATATTGATTTCTGCCAATCTAGTGTGTATACATCACTATGTTCCAGCCAGGTATTGGATTATACCAATCCTGTGAGAGCATAGCCAGGTATTGGATTGTACCAATCCTGTGAGAGTACAGTCAGGTATTGGATTATACCAATCTTGTGAGATTACAGCCAGGTATTGGATTGTACCAATCTTGCGAGAGTACATCCATGTATTGGATTATACCAATCATGTGAGAGTACATCTAGGTATTGGATTATACCAATCCTGTGAGAGTACAACCAGGTATTGGATTATACCAATCATGTGAGATTACAACAAGGTATTAGATTGTACCAATCATGTGAGATCATGGCCATATTGCTAAGGATTCCATAGTAGTTGGAATACCTTTATGTTTCCCTTTCACTTTCATCATGGGATATCGATCCCTTAAACTCATCATTGAACACCACACCACATTTGTTAGGCAATATGCATCGATCAAGCCATCATACCCATTCACATTCTTTATGTGACACAAGTATTCCTCATATCTCATTTTAGCATATTCAAAACACTATAGCCCTTATTTGGCTATAACCAAAAAGCATGTATGACCAAAATTTTATTATTATTATTATTACCATATATTATTATTATTATGTCACGAATGTCCCATTTCCCTAGTTCATTTTTTTTAAGCCACGAGTTCATCATATTCATCCTACCCTCCTCGAGTAGGCAAATTCATTAAGAAAATTACATCTCCTACTTATAGGACGCAGGTAGAACCCATCTGGGTCCAGAAGAGAGACACAACCTCAAACCACATCATTGTACAAAGAAAAGGCGCATCAGACACCCTCAACCTGGGTTAAACCATAAAACTCAGCCGCAATATAAGGTATATTATGATTCTCCATGATGATCATGCCTCTGATCCGCATCGGAAGTTGGTCAGGACTGGAGCAGATGAAAGTATCATTCAGGTGAACACCCCATAAGCCTAGCTCTGTGGGCACTCGATTCACCAGCTTGTGAACACAATAACCCAAAATATCATGGTCAGTGATAAACTCTTTGAGCTCTCTAACAAATGAAGTCACTCGCCAAGGCTCCAAAAGGGAGTTCCATAGAATACCGTGAGTATATCTATCATCCACCTCAAGAACCGCTATAGATAAGTTGTGATCATCAGTGAGTTTCAGCCTGATGACACACGCTTGGATATAGGCCAAACTGTAATCATATTCATGTAGCCAAGTTTGGAAGGCCAACCTCACATATCCATGCTTGTTCCTAATAGTCCCACATGTCCATCGACGTAGGGAACCATTGGGGGCCTTGCTCCTCCCAATAGTGAGGTTCAGCTTCACGTTTCCCATGTTCAGGGGTTGCCAAGAGATGAGGTAGATCAGCTTCATCTTAGTAATGGGTTCCAACAGCTGGTTCTTCATGAGTTCATCATAAAACTCCTTGGGTTTGATCACCGAGAATTGCTTCCTTTTCAGGTGAGTGTTGAGGGAGAAGACAAGATTGTTCCATTCACACTGCTCAGAATTCTTCCTGGCATCGAACCGGTGGCAGCACCTGAGCTTCCAAATATGCCAAGGAATGAGAATCTCCAGTCTACTAGCGAGCCAGCATCTGGCTGATTCCATCTTAACATAGTGGAAAGAGAGAAGCAGGATCTGGATATCCTTTGGAGGGGGGATGTCATAAATGTTGTGGAACTTCTTCTAGAAGAACTTTGTCGTCTGGTCCTGGAAGAAAAGGTGCTTGACATCTTCCGATCTGGGCTCCTCGCAGCAGGAGCATTTGGAAACCATGGGGATCATGCACCTTCTAATGTTGTCGTATGTCGGGGTGGCCTTTTTAACGAGTTTCCAAACAAAATCACAAGCCCTAAGCAAGTTTAATGCTCATACATCTGCAAGCTCGTCGCAATGAAAGGTCGGAGGGGGTAAGAGAAGTTTCTTAGCAGATTTGATGGTAAACTAGCCTTTAGGTTCCAAGGAACAAATGATCTTGTCTACCTTATCAGCGATAGTCATGCCAACTCTCTAAATGAGGGCCAAGCCTCTATCATCGATAAGCAAGCTGAGCACATTCCAGTCCCATCCAATACCTTTGATCCAGAAATCCTTAACTCCAAAATTGCTTCTCTGATCACTTGGTATGATGGCCGTGTCAAACAAGCGCTCATCACACCATCTATCATCCCAGAGGGACACGTCTCCTTGCCCAATCACCCACCTGCAATGGGGATACATGATCATGAACATCCTCCAGATCTTCTCCCATGCTGGAGAAGCATTTGCATTGAGTTTCAGTAGAGGGGGGAAAACACCCGGAATGATTGTTGACTCTGTTAGAATACTTGTTTCTATAGAAATTCGCCCAAATAGAGTCGCCTGAGATGATCTCCCAACAAGCTTTGACGATATATGCCTCATTGATGATCTAGACAGATTCAAGGTTGAGTCCTCTGAGATTAGTTGGGGTGGAAACTCGATTCCATGCCACCCAGGCCCTATGATTGAGGTTTGATCTGTCTACCCAAAGAAACCTCGACATAATTCTTTCCATATGAATGCAAATTCCCATTGGGATATCGATAGTCGTAGCTACATGAAGAGGTATGCTAGAGAGCACATGCTTGATCAAAAGGCATCTCCCCACAAAGGAAAGAAACTTTGATTTACAAGCAGCGATCTTGGTGTGAAGCTTGGTGATGAGGAAATCAAAATCCTGGAGTTTATGTCATCCAGCTACAATTAGAACTCCAAGGTAAGAGATGGATTCTACGACGTTATCCACCCCGACCGCCATAGCTAAAGTTTCAGCTATCGGTATTTTTTTTTTAAATCAGGGGTTACTATTATTCCTCCCACACCCCTCTTGTGGGCCAAATCATCATAAAATTACATTTCCCACTCTTATAACTCGAGTATTATCCCAAAAACCCATAACAACAACTCAAAGAACAACACAAAGTGAAAGAACAAGATATCGTCACTCAACTTCAGTCCACGCAAGGGTAATATAAGGTGTGCCTCTCCTTTCCAGAGCAGCCATCCCTCTAATCTTAATGGGTATTCTCCTTATGTCAGATGTAATAATGGGCAAAGTGCTTTCCTTCCCCATCTTACCAATCTCTCTCGGTATCGAGTTAACAACTCTGTGGACAACCCTTCCCACGATGAATGATTCAGTAATCTCCTTTCTCAATTCTCTCACAATATGTGATACCTTCCAAGGGTCATCTTCTCCTTTCCATACAATGTCGATGATTTCTCTATCCTCTACCTCAATGGAAGATATAGTAAGGTTATGGTCCAAGCGTACTTTGAGTCCAATGAAGCAAGCCATTATGTATGCTTCAATGTGATATGTTGTTCTCAACCAAACTCTAAAAATGATACAGATGCGGGCTTCATGGTTCCAAATAATGCATGCGGCCCATCTTCTCTGATTGCTAATAGGGTCTTTATCTCTGCCTACAGTATATTCATTTTGAGGTTGTGTAGGTTGGGTGGCATCCATCTAACAATGACTATCTTTCTTAGCTTGGAGTGTGGCTCATCTATCCCTTCTTCAGATAGAACCTCATAAAACCTACGATCGCAAACTTGAAACAAAGCTTTTTTGCTATTAGTGAATCCATACATCCAGTTAAACATACCGACTTAGCACGGTTGATGCATTGCCCAGTGGAAGATTCATATTCTAGAAGGGTAGTCTTAAGATTTTCTGCGGAAGAGATGTCAGTGTTGATGAAAATGAGGAGGTCATCCGCATAAGAAAGGATAGGTGGTGTCGTGCCACCTACCCTAGTGCAAAAACTGGCTATGTCACCATCTACGAACCTCATATGAATCCTTCTACACAACAACTCTTCAAAGATAATGAAAAGAGAGGGTGACAAGGCATTTCCTTGCTTGAGTTCTTGTATGAAAGGAAATAAGTCGGTAGTGATCTCACCAAGGGTTATCGAGGCCCAGGCCAAAGTGAAGAAGTTGAGACACAGTTGGATGGCCTCCTCCAGGAACCTGAAGCATTCCATCACCTTCGTAGGACCGACCAAGACACTCGATCGTAAGCGTGTGACATGTCGTACTTGATCACCGCATTGTAGGAACCAGTGCCATGGCGGATGTCATGGGTAAGCTCCTATGCTAACCTGATATGGTGTGTAATGTCCCTCCCTTTCATGAAGTCACCTTGATTACTGGAGATAATCTTGGGCAGAAAACACGCGAGCCTATTGTTCACTAGTCTCTCCAAGATGCGAAGCTCAATGTTCTCGATCGAAATAAGGCAAAAGTCGGCATCAAGGTGTACTAGATTCTCCTTCTTGGGGATAAGAGCAATCCGGCTGCACAAAAAACTTCTATGGCATGGCTCTCTATTGAAGAAGGCTTTAGTCATAGCCATAAAATCTATCTTGATAATATCCCGGGCAGAAATATAGAAACCCAGTGTGAAATCGTCTAGTCCCGAAGTGGTGCCATCCTCCATCCCACAGATGGTGTAGAGAATTTCATCTTCAGAGGGCATCGTAGTGAGCAAGATGCTATCTTCCTCTGAAACAACGCACGGGACCTCTTGGAGGAAAGGCATCAGGTCATCATCTCAGACATTGGGAGTTTCAGAGAAGAAACGTTGGAAATGAAGGGCAGCTGCGTGTGCCATTTCCACAGGGTCTTCTGTGGTCGTTCCATTTGGTAAAATAAGTTTATGTACCTTTTGTCTCCTTCTTCTTTCCTTAACCACTGCGTGGAAGAAGGGACCATTACGGTTTCCCTCCACTAACTAGTTGATGCAGGCTCAATCTTTCCAGAGCAATTCTTCCTAGTCCAAGGTGCACATCAGATCTCCTTCTGCCCGTCTAAGCAGGCTCTCATTGTTCTCAGATAGGTTATCATCAAAGGCTAGCTGTGTAGTGTATATCACGTCTTCCAGGTCCAATTTCCATTGTAGTATATTACCAAAAATCTCTTTATTCCATGTACGCAGTGCCCTTCGAAGATTCTTAAGCTTGCTGTAGAAGATGAAAGAGGGGTGTCCAATGACGTCGGTTTGCCATTCATTGGCAATGAGTTCAAGGCATGAAGAATCTGAGAGCCAGGTCAAGAGGAAGAAGAAACGGGCTCTTGGAGGAGGTCGAACTGCATCCTCCTACCAAGTGAGGATCGGGCAATGATCCGACACCCGAAATCTAATAAGATGTTGATATTTGGTGTTGGGGAAGGCAATGCTCCAGGCAGTATTAACAAGAACCCTATCCAATCTCACCCAGGTGGTGGGGGTGAGGTGTTGCTTATCCACCCAAGTGAAGTGGCTACCCTCGAATGGGACCTCCGTGAGCCCTCCATCCTGAATGAAGCCATTAAAGTCAAGCATATCTTAGAAGCACAGCTCCTCCCCACCTCTCTTCTCTAGGGGAGAGCAGATGGTGTTGAAGTCACCTACTATCATCCATCTACAATTACCAATGATAGAGGCTAGGTCAGGGTGAGCTGTTGTTTGTCAACCCAAGTATATTTACTTCCTTCAAATAGTGTCTCTTTACTAACTAATGAGCATCGAAGAGCAAGGCACATGGCTACGGAAGGTCGTTGTGCACGATGCAACACAAATGATGAATCTATCCTCCACGCACTCAGGGATTGTGAAAGAGTGAAGGATGTTTGGTGTCAGTTATTACCAGTGGTAGAGAAAGCCACTCTTTTCAGACCTGTGACCTTAGAAGAATGGGTGAAAGTAGCCTACGAATACCTAAGCTTTTAGAAAGAAACCTTCTGGACTATATGTCATAACCTGTGGATGTTCTGGAACAAGGAGATATTTGAAGGTGAGGAGAAGCGTAGTGAACATCAAGCGAGCTAGATCACTAGGGTAGTCCAACTCAATAGTGAATCTAGGATGAAGAAAGTCATCAACAACTGCCCGACGAAGATGAGCCAGTGGAGCAAACCAGCACCAGACACGATCAAGATAAATGTTGACATTGTTGTCCAGAGCAAGGGAGGAGTAGTGGAGGCAATCGTAAGGGATTCACAAGGCTGGTGGTTAGGAGGATGGTCAAGGAAGGTTCGGGCAACTTCTATCACAACTGCAGATCTAGCGGGTATCTAGCTAGCATTCGAACAAATCTGAAGAAATGCATGGACCAACTTCATTGTTGAGACGGGTTGTATGATTGCGACCAAGCTTTTAAAAGAGGACCCAAGCAACCACCCTAAATATGCTTACCGGATGACTAAACTTAGAAAGGAGAGGCCAAGGAATACGAGGGTGCAATATGTTAGTCGAGAGTGCAACACAATGGCTGACGGCCTAGAAAAAAAGCAACTGAAAAGTAGTTCAGATCAGGAGACATGCCTACCCTCCAAGCTATATCAGGAGGACTTACGTCTCGAAAGGTACGAGCGGAAGCAATTCTAACGAAGTAGGAGATTTTCTCATGTACCTCGATTGTAATGAAATCAACCTGGATTGTAACTGTACGTAAGATGAATAAGTAAAGATTGTGGATTTGCCAAAAAAATGATAGAGGCTAGGTCAAGAAGGTTATTCCAGAGCTCCCTTTTGGCCCAAGCATCACAACACACACAAATTGCTGATACAAAGAATGGTCGACCATCTTCACCAGTGCCCTTGATCGTGATGTATTGTCTATGGACACTGATAACCTCTGGATGAAGCGAAGCGTCAGCGTATATCCAAACATAGGCACCAGATGCCTCATTATCGGTCACCCAATCCAAACGAACCACATCTAGAAGTTTGTCAGCTCGATTTGCATGAATGAAGGGTTCCATGATGCAAACGAGAGAAGGACAAGATCTTCTACAGAGGTACCCAAGCACTCTCCTTGCGGGGTTGTTAGCAGCTCCCCTAATATTCTAGAAAAGGGATTTACATATCATAAAAGTTACAGACGCAACTCCAGGAATCAGCATTGGATCACCAACTATGATGACCCATGTCGTCATCGTGCGTCTCTCCCATATGCAACACATCCTCAGCTGAGAATCTATAAAAAGTAGATCTTTGAGATGTGGACCTTCTCCTACCATCCTATCATTGTGAAGATATGGGCATGGACCTACTGAGGCATGCTCGTCTGCCTGTTCTAGATCATCCCCTACTCTGATGATAGGGGGCATGGTCAGTTTCAAACTGAAAGAAGTCCTCAAGCAGCCGGTGATGGATGAAAGCCCTATTGCCATCTGCATCAAACACCTCTCTTCTCACCAGCGATGGGTCATTCTGTGAAGTCTGTAGGGGTTGCACTGTGCCTCCTTCCATCACCTCTCCACTAGTAGATCTGTTATCCTCAACAACATGTCCATGAGTGTGTAGAGCATTCAGCGGAATGTCCAACTCACGACCTTCTTCAATGAGCACAAACTCCAATCTCCTTAGAGTGCCCCTAGCCACCATGTGAGCTCCGACGATGGATCATCAAAAGCCATAGGTAAGGGCAATGAATTGAGGAGAATCTTCACTAAATGCCTCAACCAGCACCAAGATGCCAGATACCTCATCCTCCCTCTTTCTCCATTCTAATATATGCACAAGGTTACCAAAAGAGTTCATCATCGCCGTGATGGATTGGTGTTCACGTCATATAATGGGGATGTCTGTTAGCCAAAACCAAAACACTCCACGCTTCTGACATGCTTGGCCTTTCATCATGATACTCAGGTTGATGGGGCATCCACGAAAGTCTGCCAAACCATTCTCAGATTCCTCTTTGGCATCTTTGGTACAGGAGAAGAAAGCTACTTCTTTCCGGTTGGAGAATTTGTATAGATCCACAATGTGTGGCCAGGCTGCCTGAACCTCAGGGCCCAACTCTTCCCACCTTATCCTCTCCATCCAGGAGATCTCCAAAGCACAAGAAAGCAAATCACTCTTGAGAGAGTGAATCCTATCATCGGGTCCAATATCCACCATGATTCTCTTAGGGACATGTTGAGGCCACACCTCTCGTCGGGATGCCTATCGGAAGAGGAGGAAAAGCCGCCCTTGAATTGATGTCACGTGAAGCATGCTAGGTCCTCGTAGAACATCTTTTGGTGAGATGGCCAGGTTCTCGATAGATATAGCACACCTTTGGGTGCTGGCATTGTGATTGCCAATGCGCTTTGCCCATACAATGAAAGAAACTATCATGGGGAATCCCAAAAAGCGGCATCTTCCTCCTAAGAGCGGTGCACGATCCTACTGGCGGGGTTGAGAGAGGTCCTATCGACCCCTATGAAGGGGTAGGGTTCTGACCTTGTCACTGAGATGTAGACCCACCCATATGTGAAGTTCCATGAAGGGGTGGTTGTGGAGTTTGGTGCGCCGAAGGCGGCGGCAGGGTTTCCTGCACCTGTAACTGAGTGATGTCGATGCTAGGATTTTTGAAAAGTGACCTGACTTCCGGGATGATATCCTCCATAGGAACGAGGGAAGATATTGATTCCAACCATCTTTCCCTCACAACTCGTTGTGCTCGCAAGGATAGTTGTCTCGGTGGCCGAGATAGGGCCCTGTCTTGGATTGGTCACTGGAGAGGGATCCCGATCGCTCCACAGATCAAAGAGGCCATGGTAGGGAGGGTGGATGTCCCCAGGAGACTGATCTCTAAGAGGGGAAGGTAGAGCCGTCGCCAGGTGGCACAAGGTCACCCAAGGGGGGCGTCCCTTCGGTTTTGTCTCCCTGAAACCCTAGCAGAGCAAAACTGCTTACGTTGCACCACCGGGGTTGGAGCTCTCGGGATGTCGGGAGGAAAGATACAACTCGATTGATGACCTACCTTGTCCGGTCACTACCGAAGTATCAACCATCAAAGGGGTTGCACTTTATCAGCAGATGTGGGAGAGCACCACGAGGTCTACCTTGTTCGGTCACCAACTGAAGTATCAACTAGGCGGTGATTCCACAATTGCCTACCCTCACCGAGAAACCAAAAGAGTAGAAAGGGGGGTGTCGACCCGGTTGCCGGAGTGATGCCAAAGGGGGTAAGGAGATGGTCCTAGGCCATCCGCCAGGAGGTGGCGACGGCGGTGAGGGAGGGCGACGTTACCTTCCCTAGTTCATTTTGAACATTTCCATCTCTTACATCAATCTCTAGATCATGAGACTTTTATAAACATCTTGTCACCTCTCACTAGGCAACATCCATCTCTAGGTCATAAGACGTATATAAACATTATACTTGTTGTACGAGTATTTCACATAGCTTACAAGACCCATATAATCTATATTATATGAAACATCATAGCTCATACTTGGCTATGCTCATTATCTCATGATACCAGCATGGTTCGTATTTCATAATGACAACAATATCAAATACCTATCCTTACCATGTAATACAAGAGAAATACAACCTTCCCATCATTAGGGTTAGGGTTTCCCTTTCTTATTGATTAGGGTTTCAAGTCATATCAACTTCCTTTACTAGGTTTAGGGTTTCCCTCTATTAACCGATTAGGGTTTCTAATACGTTCATCAAGAATCAAAACCCTAATTCATTTTCCACACATATTAGGAGTATCAATGTATACTCATTACATGATTATTATACACGTATAAGTTTCTCTTTCACCCTGACTAGGATATTGATTACATCATACTCCATTAGGTTGGCTTAATCCTTTTCTCAAGGTACATTGACCCATATTTATCAAAATGCAGTAAACCATTTATGTCTTAATGTATCATTTAACATAACACACTACATGTGTCACTCAATCAAGTGTATTAGATTGAGGTACTTCCTCCATATTGGGTATAGAGGTATAGGTAAGCTTCCATATCAGGTATATAGGTGTATCCTCATCACCATATCGTGCATGAGGTATATCCTTATCTCCATATCATGCATCCATATCAGCTTACTCAACCTTTAGGGTTTGCATATCGAGTTTGACCCTTATGCTCATATCCCATCAAAACCTTCATGGTATCATCCTACCCTTCATCATGTAATGATTGATAGGCTATGTAACTAATTAGTATCAACTATCTCAAATGTACAAATTGATAGGGCTGTGGGGTTCTAATGCTTATCGGATTTCACAACAGTATGTTGGGTTTCAACATCATATCGGGTTAGGGTGTATACTCAACACCATATCATGTATAAGGTGTTTTCTTGATCCCATATCATGCACAAGATGTGTGTATGTGTCACTCATATCATCCATGAGGTATAAATTCATCACTATATCGTGCTAGTTGTGTATTCATATCACCATATCGGGTTACTCATCATCTAGGGTTTGTCATATCGGGTTTGAGTATATACTTGACCCCATGTTGTGCATAAGGTGTGTACTTGACCTCATATCGTGCACATGGTGTATACTTGACACCATATCATGCACACGATGTATACTTCATTATCCTATCATGTATAAGGTATATGCATCCTCATTGTATCATTTTAGTGATATGTTCACTTCACCATATCGGATTGGAGGCACTTCAACCCAATATCGGGTTGAACCATGATGATGTCATCATCATCAACCTCTAGACTCTTGTTCTTACTGTTCTAATTCAAGGATAAAGTCCTATGTCACTAATAGAACTCATGGATTCATCAACTATGCAAGAAAATTCGAATTGAAAGTAGATCATCAACTATGGAAAGATTGATGCTAAATAATAACATAATTAAGTTCAAGTTATATAACCCGCCTTAAGAACAACTCCAAAGATCCAAGCTCCAAATATTCACATTCCCAAGGTTGAATATGATCTTATCAAAGGTCCAAGACTTGATATCCTCAACACTATGCACGATACCTCACCACTTGTGGCCGATATCCCTCACTTGTGGTTAATATCCCTTCACTTCGCTGATCACTTTGCTATGGCCAATATCACTTTGCTATAGTTGATACAAGGCTCTATGCATGATACCCATCTTAATATGCATGATACCTAGACACTATGCATGATATCTAAGAGCAAGAGGGTGGTAAATTTCGAAAATTTCACTAATAGGTGAAAGGAATGGTATCTAAGGTTGAGGTTCATGAAAAAGAGTGCATATGAGATGTCATTATTTTAAGCTACAAGGTACCACATGTCCATGCATGGTTGACACGTGTACATGCATACACTCATATTTATCTTGAAATGCAAAACACTTGAGGATAATCTAGAAATGATATTTCGGCCATCACTTATCTTTTTGGATAAGATATTTCAACTCAATCACCACATTATTCCAACCTGATACAACTTTTCCAAGGAAGTTGTAAATCGATACACTCCATCTACTTGAGGTGATTATCCCATCATGGAAAAGGCCAAGAGTTAACAAACTGATATGAGACTCTCTCTATGGCTTCTTGGCCAATAGGCACTCTCATATGGACTCTATAACCCGATACAATCTCAAATTTGGGTTTCACATTCAACCCTTTCTTGGTCTTTCCATCACCAAGAGTACCATTACTCAAAAATGATTCAAACATGGTGCCTCATTATTTCTCTATCCTATATATAATACTAATATGGAGTAGGTACACTCTAGAAGTGGTAATTTTCATATCAACCATATATTTTGGGTAGATTACAATTTGTACCAAAATTGGTACACAAGGCACTAGCATTCTTCAAACAAGCTCAAATTTGGAATTTAGGCTTTACACAAGCCACCACTTAGCATCATTCTCTTTATTATGATTTAAAACACTTAAGGCACATTTTACATGTAATATATTGCAATATAATCCCTTATCTTGGGTAAATTGCATTTTGGTCCAAATTAGGTGAACATTGCCCAAACATCATTCAAATAGGACCAAACTTGCAACATAAGTTTGTCACACAATAATAAAATACTTTATACGATTATATTAAAGTTCTAAGCAACTTATTTAAGCCAAACAAATAGGGTTAACCTTAAACCCAGGTCATGGGATGTTATAATAGTATGTAACTAGACTAATATCAAAGTTGGCCCTTCTAGGTAACCAAACATTAATCATCTTATCAGGAGTCATGTTCTTTTTTTCTCATACCATTGAATGTTCTTGGATACTAGGATTCTTTACCTTGGTATCCATTACATGTGCCAAAAACACATCACATCCTCATCATTTCCATCTCTCTATTGTTATTACCAAAGCCAAACATATAATAGGACCTTTCTTCCATCTTGGGACATTACTTATCACATATAAATTTGTCTTGGAACCAAAATCCAAGACTAGATGATACTTTTTAAGTACCCATCTATAGATTACTTCTATTCCATGCACATCAAGTGTCATAATACTTACTTCATTATCGTGTGTCTGAAAGGAAAGAACACAAGGAAACATATTCCTTTTTATCGCCCCATCATTATCCAGGGTTGTTTATCAATGAAAAGAGAGTATCACCTTCCTTGATTATTGCATGAACTTTCAATTGTTCATGTGTCATTCAATCTTGTTTCATCTTAGGTTCCTTGCCATAAGCATAGGAATTATAAAGATGATTACATGTCATCATTCCTTTCTTTGTTACTGTCTAGTATGTTCATAAACATTTTCTGATTTTATTTATATTCACATCATGGAAAAGATCTTTATTTTTCACAAATTCTTTATTGAACATGATCATCCCCCTTGTTCCTTTTCTCTTATCATAAGGATTGTACTTTTTACTTCCTCATACTCATAGACTAGTTTGAGATAAACTCAGTTTCTATTTCATTGTAGTTAGTATGTGATAGAAATATCCATGCCTATTTTCAGTTTCATTATGCTCTTTAGATTGTCTCCAAATGACTACATGATCAGAGTAATCAGAAAGATAGAAATCTAAGAATCTCATACTTACCTTGCCTTCAATAGATGAATACTTGGCCAGGGTATACAAGTACTAAGATTAGGTAGTATGCACCTTGTTCTATATCATGTTCTTTACTTTTCATATCATCCATATCATAGGACTTAATATCCCTAGATTTCTCCAGGCATCTCTCTTACACCTCATCCTCTTTTATACAGACAAAAGTAATTATAAAACATTTTAAAGATTACTGGACAGAATGTAAGTTCTCATCCTTTTTATCTCTTCCTTATGTCCTCATAGGACAAAACAAAGGAAGTTCAACAACAACTACTTTTCTAATAACTAACAGATAAAATCATGAGAATACATATCAGAATGAAATAATTTCATCTGACCCATCTCGACTCGTGGATTGTTTACTGCCTCTGACTGATTCATTGCATAGAATCTTGTTTTTGCCTATTTCCAACGTTGTGCTCTATCGTTTTGTGTAGATGGACCTACTTGGGATGCCTATCCACATCCTCATGTGCCACTGCTAAACTATTGCCTTTTAGAGCCTTGTTGACTCTGCCTCGGTGGTTGGGTCATTACCACCTTTCTTTTTGGACAAAAGGATCTAATATGCTCAACCTGCCCACATCTAAAACATGTCTTATACGCACTCCCTGGTCTTGTCGGCCTTATTACTGATGTAGAAGCTAAATTAAGAGTTCTAACTGGTGGAACATTAGGTTCTTTGCCCTTTGTTAGTAGCCACTGCCCTGGTGCACTAGGTGTTTGTTGCATTGGTGGCACCAAAAACTTCCACTTTTTAGAGATACTAGGCATCTGTTCCTGAGTTTGGACAGATCTTTTCTTAATTTCTACCTCATTATGCTTTACTGGAAACTTCCTTATCAAATGTCCTGCTTGCTTAGACTTGTAGCAGACTTTGGTTCCTTGTCGTATCTTAATCTTTTTGACATTTTCTACTGCTCTAACATAACTATGTTGATCAGAAATCCTTCTAGAGCCCAAAATTTCATAATTGGGGACTGGTAATTTAGGTTGTATTACTAGTATCTGATCCTCTTGATGCGTCAATGTTGTCATAGCCATTCCAACAAGAGCATTAAAAGAAGGGTTCTCCATCATGGCTGGATCAACCTGGGGATTCTCAGGCAGTCGTTCTTCTCTCGCCTGATCCCTTGCACCTTCTCCTGGTGCAACAACATTGCTCTCAACAATGTGTTGCTCGTGTTCTCTAGACATCTTTAAGCTTTACGCTTTCTTCTACATAAGCAGAAGTCACTATAACATATACTGGAGGACATTAGAACAGACTCAATACCTTAGTCGAATGTCTTTGTAGACTCAGCGAACCTTAAGCTATGATACCAAAACTTTGTGACGACCCGATATCGAATCAAGACAAATCGTCATAGTAATTATGCAGAATAAACATTAGCAGCAGATTAACAAAACTCACTAAAAATTAAAACCATTTTGCAAAGATATCCATTTCTAGGAAACTTCTTAAGAAAAGAACCAAAGTAATATATACATCATGGTTCACATTGTACATACATTGTACCATCTCATCTTGAGGATAAAATACAATAGTTGCTTTGTTAAAACATATACTAAAGCAACATAAAACCTCAAGGCATACAAGCCAAAATCTCATATCATTTATAAATCCATTACATACTAACTCCAAGGACCTGAGAGTACAGAGACGACACATAGGACTTCTATCTACAAGACACGATGGACAGTACACTCAACCTGTGGTGTTACTATTACCCCTGTTGTTGTTGTTCTCCCTCTATAGTAAGGTCTCTACCTCCTCATCCGTGTCCACCTAAAAATATTGGTGACCAACGGGGTGAGACACAAGTCCCAACAATAGATATAACTCTCTGTCAACCATGTTATTATCACAGGTAAATAGTATAAAATTGAGAAGAGGTTCATTTATATTAATAAGCAAGATTAATCACTATTTATAAGTAGAACAGAGCAATCTCATCTTTTAAAGTAATGCAGCTATCTATGATAGAGCAGTAAATCATCTATTCACTTTATAAGGAATATGAAGAACATGTATAACATCTATCCATTTAAGATGTATAAAAGAAGTTTACATCAACCAATGTTTTCCGTATTCGATCCGTAAGCAAATATGCTACACGACTGATTACATATTTACAATTACACTTATGCCTTGAGAAGATGAGGTATATTGCTCATGCTCCAACCAACCATGGCTATGTAAAGCATCGATACCATACAAGGTCATTGGAAGAGTCGACTCTCATGACCTCACTTATCTCGGTCAGTACGAGACTACTGGAAGGACGTCTTGTGTCGTCTACAATTAGCTTACTATGGTATACTAGTATCTTTGCTATAGATCTACAGTAGTATCATGCACTCTCTTTAGGGAGATTTCAATTATCCATCCTCAGATTATAATAATAAGGAAGATTATACATCAATTCCTCATTTGGTTGGGAGATTCACACATTAATCCCGTTATCAATTAATGAAGAAGAATTTACACATCAATTCCTCATTTGGTCAGGAGATTCACATATCAATCCCATTAAATAAATGAGGAAGGTGATACATCAATTCTCCATTAGGATGTATGGATATATGTCATCCTTCACCCCCACATATTCAAAAATATGCTCTTCAAGTTAAACTCGTTTCACCATTCAGCAAATTCTGACACTAAATGGATCCATGGTCAGGGCAACTACATGATGAGATTCCACTTGATTAATTAGGTGCAGTACAATATCTTTTAGCATCAACCAAGTTACAAACATGAATTATAACAGATGCTATAAAGAAAGGTGTAATATGTTTATTAAGTATTTTCATGATCTTTGGAACACATTGAATGTATAACACTTGGGATCTCAGTCCCTTATCACATTACTAGGGATTCTTCTCCCTTAGCATTATCATCATCATGATTACTAGATATGGGTATTCAAACCCTTAGTTCATCATTGAACATCGTTACCTCTCATCAGATAATTGTTACCTCTAGGTTCTCAGACCAAGGTATACATTATACTTGTTGCACAAGTACTTCACATGGCTCACAAGGCCCATTTAAACATTTTGTTAGTTCTCACTAGGCAACAACTATCCTTTTAGGTCATCAGGCCCTATAAGCATTATACTTGTTGTACAAGTATTTCACATGGCTCACAAGGCCTATTTAAACATATGTATTATGAAACATTATAGCTCATACCTGGCTATGCTCATCATCTCATGATTCATGCATGGTTAGCACTTCATGATAAAAACAATAGCAAGTACATAACATCACCATACAATATAAGAGAAATACAACCTTCCCATTATTAGGGTTGGGGTTTCCCATTCTAACTTATTAGGGTTTTAGATTCATATCATGACTATGTGATACAAGAGAAATACATCCTTCCCATTATTAGGGTTAGGGTTTCCCTTTTTGGCCGATTCAGGTTTCAAGTTCTCATCATCACCATGTGATGCAAGAGAAATACATTCTTCCCATTATTAGGGTTAGGGTTTCCCTTTCTAGCTGATTAGGGTTTCAAGTGCATACCATCACCCATTATTAGGGTTAGAGTTTCCCCTTAAATCCAATTAGGGTTTGAAGTACATATCATCAAGAATCAAACCCTAATTTATACTCCACATATATTAGGAGTATCAATGTATACTTATTACATGAATATCATACAAGTATGAGTTTCTCTCTCATCTTCACTAGGATGTTGATTACATCATACTTTATTAAGTTGGCTCAACCCTTTCTTCAAGGTACATTGGCCTACTTAATAAAAGTGAATTAAACTCTTTACATATTAATGTATTACTTGACGTAAATCACTTCATGTGTTACTCCATCAAGTACATTGAATTTGAGGTGCTTTCCTCCATATCGATTTTGAGGTGCTTCCACCATATTAGGCAAGAGGTGTGTGCTTGCTACCCATATCACCCAAGAGGTGTATGCTTGCTACCCATGTTGCCCAAGAGGTGTATGTGTGCTTACCATATTAGGCAAGAGGTGTATGCTTTCTTACCATATTGGGCAAGAGGTGTGTGTATGCTTCACACTATATCAGGCAAAGAGGTGTGTGTATGCTTCACACCATATCGGTAAAAGAGGTGTGCATATCGGGCAAAGAGGTGTGTGTATGTTTCACACAATATAGGGCAAATAGGTGTGTGTATTCTTCACACCATATCAGGCAAAGAGGTGTGTTTTTGCTTCACACCATATCAGGCAAAGAGGTGTGTGTATGCTTCACACCATATCGGGCAAAGAGGTGTGTGTATGCTTCACACCATATCAGGCAAAGAGGTGTGTGCCTCAACCCGATATCAATTTGTACCTTGATGATGTCATCATCATCAACCTCTAGACTCTTGTTCTTACTATTATAGTTCATGGACAACAGTCCTAAACAACTTTTAGAACTCATAGGACCATCAATTATTCAAGAGAATTCGAAATTGAAAGTAGATCAACAAGTATAACATAATTGAAGGTGAATAATAACATGATTGGGTTCAAGTTATATAACCCGCCTCAAGAACAACTTCAAAGATCCAAAGCTTCATGTTCCCAAGGTTGAAGATGAGCTTCACAACTCCTCTATATGCAAAGAATCACTATGGATAAGTATTTAGTGAAGAAGAAAAGAAAGGAAGATCACAACCCTAGATCCATGCTTTAATCCAATGTTGAAGATGATCATGGCTTCACCTTAGGTTTAAGGCTTGATCTCCTTCTTGTTCCTTATCACCATGCACGATACCTCACCACTCATGCACAATATCCCCTCACTTGTGTCTGATATCCCTTCATTTGTGTCCGATATCACTTCACTATGGCCGATATCACCTTGCTATGGCTGATAGCACTTTGATATGACCGATATCACCTTGCTATGACCGATATCACCTTGTTATGGCCGATACCAAGGCTCTAAGCATGATATCGCTTCACCTATGCATGATACCGAGACACTATTCATGATATCTAAGAGAAAGAGGGTGGTAAGTTTTGAAAAATTTCACTAATAGGTGAAAGGAGTGGTATATATAGTTGAGGTTCATGAAAAAGAGTGTATATGAGGTGTCATCATTTTAAGCTACTAGGTGCCACATGTCTATGCATGGTTGATACATGTACATGCATGCGCTCATTTTTATCTTGATATGCAAAAGACTTAAGGATAATCTAGAGATGAAATTTTGGCTATCACTTATCTTGTTGGATAAGATATTTCAACTCAGTCACCACTTTATTCACAACCCGATACAACTTTTCCAAGGAAGTTGTAAAATGATACACTTCACCTCCTTGAGGTTCTTGTTGGTATGTATGCCCATAGAGCAAATCATATGATGATTGTAATGGGATACTTTGTAATTGATTTGAATAATAATAAAGGCAATTTCCAATCTATATGTTTAAACTATTTCTGAGATGATGGTGTAACATGATAGATGTCTAAAGATTGTTTTACTCAATGACATATGCTTTTAGGTTCATGACCTAAACGATGAGATCATATGGATGTTAAGAGTATACATTCTTGTTCAGTCCCTAGTCGGTTGTTATTGTGGAAATAGCCATAGACATCAATAACACTGAAGACTAGATTGTGTGTTGGTTGATGACAGAATCTCATTAGTCATGATATAGTGATATCAAACCAAGCACATAGGTACTTTTTAGAGAACAAGGTATCGGACAGACCCACCGTGAGAGTGACACAAGGAACCATGACATGGTAGTCACAGTCAGCTCTCACAGTGATGGTGGTGAGTGTGATTCTTAGACCTGAAATCACTGCACTCAACACATGTCGTTGGGTACACTTTGACATCATCAAACGCAATCCTGAAACATGGGTTGTTATAAAGGTGATGATTGGGTGGCTTTGACACATGGGGCTTTTGAGGGGTGAGTGATAGATATGGGATTTGTCCCTCCTAAGGGAGTTTGATATCCTTGGCCACTTGATGAGTAGGATTGAGAAAGGCATGCGCATGCACGTGTGAATCAATATGTGATATTGATGTCATACACATCTCACTCAGTCTACTCTGAGATCAAGGAAATGAATGAACATTGACAGGATGATTGTTCCATGCCTCGAGTTCATTCTGGATATCAGTGACAAAGGAATTATACATTCAATGTAACACCATTCACGGATTGTAGGATGAAAGTTGTTCTCCAACTTTCTACTTTCACTTGGGTAGCAATGATGTGTGACTAGGCACCGCTCTTTGCTTGTGAAGTCATAAGTGTTATGGACTTTCACTGCCAATGTGAAATGGACCTGCAGGGTCACACACATAGGATTTAACCTGGAAGAGGAGTTTTGTCCACAAAGCAATGTTTAGATTGATTACTAAAGGAGTTTAGTAGTTCAATTAAACACTCAATCAGTCGATGGCTCAATATTGTATAGTTCAAGGTGTTGGACGCATTGATTGGAGTATCGGATTGATTGAAATCGCAATTGACTGATTTTTCCCAACCTGTGCTCCCAACCGATCAGTTCATGTGATGAACTGGTCGGCTGAGGTTGCTGAACCGGTCGGCTGGAGTGTCCAGGCCGATCGGCTCATGCCCAGGTTGAAACGACCGGTTCAAGGGTTGAACCAATCGGCTCAACTGGTGCAACCGGCCAGTTGGGAAAAGTCATGTCGGCAAGAATTTTCCTTTGGTTTCAAATTGCCCAATTCGATTGGGAATAACATTGGTATTCGATACCAATTGGGAACGAAACAAGGAAAGTCTTTTTGAGCCGGATTAGGACTATGAACCAATCGGTTCAGGGTACCAACCGATCGGTTGAAGTGCCCCAAACGATCGGCTCAGGTCCAACCGATCAGCTCAATGGCCGAACCGATTGGTTCAGTTGTGAATCGATCATTTCAGGTTGCGAGATGGTTGCTTTTTGTGGAAAATCCCGAACCCTTCTACTCCTACTTTAGTCCCGTATTACTGGGCACAGTGAACCCTATCCCATGACCCGCCTATATATATAGGGGTATTGGGGGCTTCTCAGAGTACAACTCAGTGCAAGTTGATTGCTCTGCAAAGTTGTCATTCTCTCTGGTTTTGGTAACCGAGAGAGAGCCCGAGCAAGTGCTTCCCGCAAAGGGAGGGGCAGCAACGGAAGGACAACTGCAGTTGCAATTGACAGCAGGAGAGTGTGTTGGCGACTAGTACGTCAACAGGAGGGTGCGACTCCTTCCACTTCCTTGTGGGACAAGGAGAGTGGAGTTCCGGGTGGTCCGTGTGGACTACTTCAGAGGCGGGAGGTCACTTCCGCTCAGGAGGACAACTGTCATCCGACAGTCCGGTAGGAGGAGGAGTCTTCAGTCCCGGTGTGACCAGGAGCTGCACAGACACCGTCCAAGACTGGAGGTGAAGACCGCGCAAGGCGCGTGGCACTGTCGCCGAGCAAGCCTCGGGACAAGGTATGATTCACAAACCATCTTTCCTATTATATAAATGTTGACGCGATTCCTTTTGTTCTGGTTTTGGGGAGAAAATTTTTGTTTCCACTGCTTCTCTGCCTCCCAAAGAACCCAACAGTGGTATCAGAGCCAGGTCAACCTCTCTATATTTTAGGATTATCGATATGATCGATTTTGGTTTGTCGCCTTTATTTATTGCATGCGATACGAATAATATCGGCTTTATACATGTCTAATCCACAAATCCATCATATACATATATATTGCATGCGATGCGAATAATATCGGCTTTATACATGTCCAATCCACAAATCCATAATATACATATATATGATATGTAATATTAATGCACTCGATACGCGTCGCCCTTAAACGAGTTTTGTGGTGGATGTGTAGCATGATTATGGCCTATAAACCCCTATATCTGTGTGTGGTTGTTTGTGTGGTTGCTTGCATCTCGGTCTGCGCACTGATTCCCTTTCTCATATTCCTGATGTAACTCGAAATAATTCGAGAATTCTTTTCCTACCTTTGCTCCCCCTGAATGTAACTCGGGGTTTCTCAATTCAATTGTAAATAGGATAGATTTTATTTCCTGTTATGTCAAAGAACGACGGACAACCTGAAGGCAATCGGTTCAAGGAGTGAACTGATTGGTTGGTGATCCAGACGGCCGGTTCGAGGGACGAGATGATCGGATGGAGACCTGATGAGATGCACGATGACCAGTGAACCGGTCGGCTGGAGGCGCCAGTCGATCGGCTGGTGGCACCCGAACAACCAACCTGATGGCGAGTCGATCAGTCATGGAGATGAGCTGATCAAACCCAGAAAGGCAGGCACAGATTTCATCTTGTAAAGGTTGCATGTGATGTAGACCTAGATGACCGTGATTCCTCTTGGCTCGAGGAATCACAAATAGGATGGCCATAATCATTACTTTTTATCGTTTATGCATGTTTTGTGTGGGATATAGCATGTATATGATACGTACTATATATTGTGGTGATTGGATATGTATATGTATATAAAAACCAAATCCCTCATTAAATATTAAGTTTTAGATGCCTTCCAAATGTGACACACGTGAAAAGCTTGATCAACCAAGTGTGGGCACGCATTAGCGTGGTGCACCGTCTATCTCGTGGAAGCGTGAAGGATGAATGTGTGGGTCTGCCCTAGCAGGGTGCATGTTCATCGTGTTGGCTTTGGGTCGGACTTAACAAGGTGACCTAGATAGGATCTAGCGCCTTGAGGCATGGAGATGATCATTGCAAGGAGTTGCATATGACATCTTTCAAGAGTTGCATATGATGCAATTGGCAAGAGTTGCCTACCTGAGAGATCTGAGTTCTGGGTGACAGCCCTAGCTGGTCCATGGCTCAGAGGATTTCAGGATCTTGACCCAGTAGAAGATTGTACGCTGCAATCTTCCGAATTGATGGTGAGGGCTATCAATTTGAGTCAAAATAGTGGGAGCAATAATTAATTAAAGGCCTAATTAACTATCGTCAAATTTTATTCAAATCAAATCAAAAAGGTTTTGACAAATGCAAATTTTCTCTTGTAGAATGGCAAAAGAATCATCTTTTAAAATGGGCAAATTAATTGAGAATAAATTCCATAACTGGTTGAGGACTGTGAGAAGTGTTCTGCACAATCCAGATATACCAGGAGCCTTAGAATCCACTCTATGTACGCTTAATGCGTTGGTGAAGAAGAAAGTAGGTAAGGGAGAGAAGTGTTCTCTCACCAAACCAATTTCTTCTACATGGAGAGGATGGAAGGAACAATGGAAGAAGAAGTCGGAGATAGAGATCTCTACTTCTGGTGTATACGTGATAGAGATTAACTTTACAACTTCTTCGTCATGGGTACTTGATACCGGATGCGGATCTCACATTTGTTCAAATGTGAAGGATCTTAAGAGAAGTAAACCTTTAGGGAAAGGTGAGGTTGAACTACGTGTTGCCAATGGGGCAAGAGTTTCCGCCAGTGTCGTAGGAACCTATGAGTTAACTCTACCTAGTGGGCTAATAATAGAGTTGAAGAACTGCTATTATGTACCTGCCATAAATAGGAATATCATTTCCGTCTCTTGTTTGGACAAAGATGGATTTGAATTTCTTATTAAGAATGGAAAGTGTTCCATTTCTAAAGATGGGATCTTTTATGGAAGTGCCCCTATGTCTTATGGTCTATATTTGATAGACTTGGAGACAAGTGTATACAACGTAAACACCAAAAAGCAAAAACTCAACGACTCAAACAAAACATATCTCTGGCATTGTCATCTAGGGCACATAAATGAGAAGCGCATTTCTAGACTCCATAAAGATGGTTATCTAGACTCTTTTGATTATGAATCAATAGAGACATGTGAATCTTGTTTGTTGGGCAAGATGACCAAGACTCCCTTTTCAGGTAAAGGTGAGAGAGCTAGTGATCTATTAGGACTCATACATACTGATGTATGTGGGCCTTTTAGAACTAATGCCAGAAATGGGTGTCAGTACTTCATTACCTTCACTGATGATTTCAGTAGGTATGGCTATGTGTACCTGATGAAACATAAGTCAGAAACTCTTTAAAGGTTCAAGGATTTCATGAATGAAGTACAGAACCAGCTTGGTAAGAGTATTAAGGCACTTCGTTCCGATCGAGGTGGAGAATACTTGAGCCAGGAGTTTGAGGACCTTCTGCGAGCCCGTGGTATTGTATCACAATGGACTCCGCCTGGAACACCACAGCATAATGGTGTGTCTGAAAGAAGGAATCGTACATTGTTAGATATGGTGCGATCAATGATGAGTTTTGCTGATCTTCCAATTTCCTTCTGGGGTCATGCTCTTGAAACTGCCGCGTTTATGCTTAACCGTGTACCATCTAAATCGGTTCAAAAGACACCATATGAGATATGGTACGGGAAGCGTCCCGATTTGTCTTTTCTGAAGATTTGGGGCTGTGAAGCTTACGTCAAGAAAGTGTTTCCTGATAATCTTGGACCCAAATCCGATAAATGTTATTTTGTTGGATACCCCAAGGAAATGAGGGGATATTACTTATACCACCCTACTGACAACAAAGTGTTTGTTGCCAGGACAGCTGTGTTCCTAGAGAAGGAATTTATTTCCAAAGGAAGCAGTGGGAGGAATATAGAGCTTGAAGAGGTTCAAGCCCAACAAGAAAACATTGAACCGGTAGATGTACCAGAGGAAAATGTAGATTTGACAAAGTGTTGTGGAATCTCAGTCTCCTCAGGTAAAACAAGGACCTCGTAGATCTAGTAGGATTCGCCTTGAACCTGAGAGGTTTGGATACCTTATAACTCAGGAAGGTGGAGAGTTGATCATAGATGATGATCCAACTACCTACGTAGAGGCTATGGAGGGACCAGATTCTGAGAAATGGCTAGAAGCCATGAGATCCGAGATGGAATCCATGTACTCCAACAAAGTATGGACTTTGGTGGAACCACCCGAAGGGGTAAAACCCATAGGGTGCAAGTGGGTCTTCAAGAAAAAGACCGACATGGATGGCAATGTGCAAACTTATAAAGGTAGATTGGTTGCAAAGGGTTTTCGACAAATTCAAGGTGTTGACTATGACGAAACCTTTTCTCCAGTTGCCATGATTAAGTCCATCAGGATCATACTTGCTATTGCAGCTTATTATGACTATGAGATTTGGCAGATGGATGTTAAAACTGTTGGTATGTATGCCCTGAGAGCCAATCATGGGATGATTGGTGGGATACATTAAGATTGATTTGATAAACATCAAAGGTGAGCTTCCAATTCTTTCTGATTCAGTCATATGAGATAGTGATAGAACAGATTGAATGTCTAGAGAATGACAGTACTCAATGACGTATGCCTTCAGGTTCATGACCTGAACGATGAGATCATACGGATGCTAAGAGTTTGTACATTTTTGTTGTGTCCCTAGTCGGATGTCATTGTGGAAGGTAGATAGACAGCAATGACACACAATACTAGATTGTGGTGTTGGTTGATGATAGAATCTCATTAGTCATGATATAGAGATATCAAACCAAACACATAGGTACTTGTTAGAGAACAAGTGTACCAGACAGACCCACCGTGAGTTTGACACATGGAACCATGAGATGGTAGTCACAGTCAGTACTCACAGTGATGGTGGTGAGTGTGATTCTTAGACCTGAAATCACTGCACTCAACACATGTCGTTGGGCACACTTTGACATCATCAAACGCAGTCCTGAAACATGGGTTGTTATAAAGGTGATGATTGGGTGGCTTTGACACATGGGGCTTTTGAGGGGTGAGTGATAGGTATGGGATTTGTCCCTCCTGAGGGAGTTTGATATCCATGGCCACTTGATGAGTAGGATTGAGAAAGGCGTGCACGCATGTGTGAATCAGTATATGATACTGATGTCATACATATCTCTTCCAGTCTACTCTGAGATCAAGGAAGTGAATGAACATTGACAGGATGATTGTTCCATGCCTCGAGTTCATTCGGAATATCAGTGACAAAGGAATTACACATTCGCTGTAACACCATTCACGGATTGTAGGATGAAAGTTGTTCTCCAACTTTCTACTTTCACTTGGGTAGAACTGATGTGTGACTAGGCACCGCTCTTTTCTTGTGAAGTCATAAGTGTTATGGACTTTCACTGCCAACGTGAAATGGACCTGCAGGGTCACACACAAAGGATTTAACCTGGAAGAGGAGTTTTGTCCACAAGCAATGTTTAGATTGATTACTAAAGGAGTTTAGTAGTTCAATTAAACACTCAATCAGTCGATGACTCAATATCGTATGGTTCAAGGTGTTGGACGCATTGATTGGAGTATCAGATTGATTGAAATCGCAATTGACTGATTTTACCCAACCTGTGCTCCCAACCGATCGGTTCATGTGATGAACCGGTCGGCTGAGGGTTGAACCGGTCGGCTGGAGTGTCCAGGCCGATCGGCTCATGCCCAGGTTGAAATGACCGGTTCAAGGGTTGAACCGATCGGCTCAACTGGTGCAACCGACCAGTTGGGAAAAGTCATGTCGGCAAGAATTTTCCTTTGGTTTCAAATTGCCCAATTCGATTGGGAATAATATTGGTATTCGATACCAATTGGGAAAGAAACAAGGAAAGTCTTTTTGAGACGGATTAGGACCATGAACCGATCGGTTCAGGGCACCAACCGATCGGTTGGAGTGCCCCAAACGATCGGCTCAGGTCCAACCGATCGGCTCAATGGCCGAACCGATCGGTTCAGTTGTGAACCGATCATTTCAAGTTGTGAACCGGTTGCTTTTTGTGGAAAATTCTCGAACCCTTCTACTCCTGCTTTAGTCCTGCATTTCTCGGGATGGAGAACCCTGTCCCATGACTCTCCTATATATAGGGGTATTGGGGGCTTTTCAAAAGACAGCTCAGTGCAACCAGTTGCTCTGCAAGTTGTCGTTCTCTCTGGTTTTGGTAGCCGTGAGAGAGCCCGAGCAAGTGCTTCCCGCAAAAGGGAGGTGCAGCAAGGGAAGGACAACTGCAGTTGCAACAGGAGGCAGGAGAGCGTGTAGGCGACTAGTACGTCAACAGGAGGGTGCGACTCCTTCCACTTCCTTGTGGGACAAGGAGTGTGGAGTTCCAGGTGGTCCGTGTGGACTACTACAGAGGCGGGAGGACACTGCCGCTTAGGAGGACAACAGTCATCCGACAGTCTGGTTCGAGTAGGAGTTGTCAGTCCCGGTGCGACCAGGAGCTGCACAGACATCGTCGAAGTCCGGAGTTGAAGACCGCGCATTGCGTGAGGTATTGTCACCGAGCAGCCTCGGGACAAGGTATGATTCCGCAAACCATCCTTTCCTATTATATAGACGTTGACGCGTTTCCTCGGTATGGGTTGGGGAGAAATTTTTTTGTTTCCGCTGCCTTCTCTGTCTCCCCTAAAACCCAATAGTGGTATCAGAGCCACGTCAGCTGTTATATATTTTAGGAATATCGATATGATCAATTTTGGTTTGTCGCCTTTATTTATTGCATACGATGCGAATAATATCGGCTTTATGCATGTCCAATCCTAAATCCACAAATCCCTAATTACATATATGATATGTATTATTAATGCACTCGATACGCGTCACCCTTAAACGAGTTTTGTGGTGGATGTGCGTAGCGTGATTATGGCCTATAAACCCCTATCTGTGTGTGGTTGCTTGCATCTCGATCTGTGCACCGATCTTCCCTCTCTTAATCCCGATGTAACTCGAAATAATTCGAGATTCTTTCCTACCTTTGCTCCCCCCGAATGTAACTCGGGGTTTCCCTTTTTAAAGAAATGTAATAAATAGGATAGATTTTTATTTCCTGTTATGTCATAGACCGGCGGACATCAAGACGACAGCTGAAACGATCGGTTCAAGGCGTGAACCGATCGGTTGACGTTCCAGACGGTCGATTCAAGGAGTGAACCGATCGGTTGATGACCGGTTCGAGGAGCGAGACGAGCGGGTGGCGGACATGATGAGATGCATGATGACCAGGCGAACCGATCGGTTGGAGGAGCCAACCGATCGGCTGGTGGCACCCAGACAACCGGCTGGAGAGTACAGATCATTCATGTGATGAGTTGATCAACTCGGATGGCAAGGCACAGAGTTCATCTTGTACATGTTGCATGTGATGTTGACCTAGATGACCGTGATTCCTCTTGGCTCGAGGAATCACAATAGGATGGCCATAATCATCGCTTTTTATCGTTTGTGCATGGTTTATGTGGGATATAGCATGTATATGATACGTACTATGTATTGTGGTGATTGGATATGTATATGTATATAAAACCAAATCCCTCATTAAAATATTAAGTTTTAGATGCCTTCCAAATGCGACACACGTGAAAAGCTTGATCGACCAAGTGTGGGCACGCCCTAGCGTGGTGCACCGTCTATCTCGTGGAAGCGTGAAGGATGAATGTGTGGGTCTGCCCTAGCAGGGTGCATATTCATCATGTTTGCTTTGGGTCAGACTTAACAAGGTGATCTAGATGGGATCTAGTACCTTGAGGCATGGAGATGATCATTGCAAGGAGTTGTATATGACATCTTATCAAGAGTTGCATATGATGCAATTGGCAAAAGTTGCCTACCTGAGAGATCTATGTTATGGGTGACAGCCCTAGCTGGTCCATGACTTAGAGGATTTCAGGATCTTGCCCACTAGAAGGTTGTACGCTGCAATCTTCTGAATTGATGGTGAGGGCTATCAATTTGAAGTAAAATAGTGGGAGAGATAATTAATTAAAGGCCTAATTATATCGTCAAATTTTCAAATCAATCAAATAAGTCAACAACGAGTTTTTGGACTAAAATTGCATATTTTCCTTTTGTAGTTCAAATGGAAACAAACAACAACAACTTTTCTTTGTGATCGGTCCTTGACAAGGACAAGCTAAATGGGACAAACTTCCACGACTGGTATCGGACATTGAGAATTGTTCTCACTCAAGAGCGCAAGCTCTATGTCCTGGATACTCCAATTCCAGAGGAACCCGCTCCTAATGCAGCAAAGGCAGAAAGGGATGCTTACAAGAAGCATTCTGATGATGCCATTGATGCAAAGTGCTTGATGCTATGTTCAATGAACCATGAGTTGCAGAGGCAACATGAGAACATGGGTGTCATAGAGATGATTCTGCATCTCAGGAACATGTATGAAGATCAGGCACGGCAAGAGAGGTACAATGTTTCTAGGGCACTGTTCAAGTGCGTCATGACAGAAGGAGATCCAGTTGGTCCTCACACTCAAGATGATTGGGTATGTGGAGAACCTGCAAAGACCGGGATTTCCACTGAGCCAAGAGTTGGCTACTGACATGATACAGCAATCGTTTCCAGAATCTTACAGTCAGTTTGTGATGAACTACAACATGAACAACTTTGATAGGCCACTGTCAGAGTTGTTGGGCATGTTGAGGACAGCCGAGTTACAGATGAAGAAGGACAAGCCTAAGTCCGTGATGGTGATCACGAGCAAGAAAGGCAAGTCCAAGCGCAAGGGCAAGGGCAAAGCTAAGAAAGGTTCTGAAGCTAGCCAGGAGTCCAAGCCATCTTCACTCTCAAGGCCAAGGGAGGCGTGACAAAGAAAGGAAATTGCCACCATTGTCAAAAGCCAGGACATTGGAAAAGGAATTGTCCTCTCTACCTAGAAGAACAAAAGAAGAAGGAGGCGACTGAAGCCTCTATTTGAAGGTGTCATGTAAATAAACTTGTAACACTTTTTGAGATATATGATATCAAGATGTAAATTGTAAAGCATTCTTACTTAGGGCAAGTGTTGCCTTTATAGATAGGAATACTTTAGTTTATTTCCAGCCAATAAGGCATGTAATACAGTTATGAACTGCTATTTCATACTTGCCAATAGATAGAAACACTTTATTTTTGCATATTGTATGACAATGATGGCAATTAATAAAGAGATGTTTCAATTTATAAAGATGTGATCTTTGTGGCAATGCCTTATTTATCTTGTGATATTTGATATGCATAAGATAAGACGATACCTAACAGTTATAGATAACTCAAACAATTTAATTAGCATTAATCATGAGAAATTCATTTCTAGTTTCCATGTGATGGATAAATCTAGACTCTTTTGGTTATAGAACCAGTAAGAGACATGAATATCTTGGACATGATCAATCAATCTTCACTAATGTAGTGGGAGAGTGATTATCCTATTAGGTATAATACATGTGATGTATTTACATACCTATTGGAATAAATGCTAATACTTCAAATGGTGTTTAGAGAAATACCAATATGAATATCTTGAAGTGTTCAAGATTATCATAAATGAAGTACAAATTTGGTAAAGTATTAATTCTTGATGAGATCAATGAATGAAATACTTGGACCAAATGTTTGAGATCCTTATGAGTGATTATGATAGTGTATCATAGTGAACTCATGATTAAGGCATGGTGATGTCTGAATCAAGAAGGAATCATACTCTAAGGAGTTAGAGAATGATGATCAAATAACTGAATTCTTCTTAATAAAAGAATACCCCACACTAATAAAAGAAATTAAGAATCACAAGGGCTGTGAGTTCTTATATCTTTAACAGATACACCTCAATTGTCTATGTGATGAGTTGTTCATGTGATGAGTCAACTATCAAGATGAATATGAGGAACCAAATCTTGAGTTATGGTTTAAAACCATTACATCCTAAATGACTTCCATGTGAACCATAAGGTATGACCTTGATGGTAGCACTCATTGGATCATATCCATAAGTGCAGATGAGTCTTAAGTGTTAAGACACATGGATAACATTTGAGAAGGATGATGCTTGTTGATTGCAACTTAATGACTAAGACATTTGGCATATGGATACTAAAACCGCATTCCTATGAGGAATAAAACCAGGATGTGTACGTGACACAGCCTATAAGGTTTATGAATCCACTAATGCAAATGAAGTCTATAAGTTACAATGGACTAATCAATGAGATTGATTGACTACAAGCAACTCGAAATTGGATTTTATTTTGATGATATAGTCAAAGGGTTTGACTGATATGTCAAAGATAAAGAAGGGATCTGTGATTTAGTGGAAGTGTATTCACATTCCACATATTGATGTGAAATGGAAATGTTCTAGATTGGAAATCCAAAAGTGGAAATTATCTTTAAGGAAGATAGAGATGTTTCCTATGTGATAGGAATAGAGATCTATAGAGATAGTTCTCGAAAATCTCTTGACCTGGAAAGAGAGAGCATACATTGGCAATCTGTATTGAAGTATTCAGTATGCACAGATTCAGTGGGAGAAAACTTGTCCATGTTACATGGAGTTAGTATCCCAAGGCCAAGTGTCCAATTCTTATGAAGAATGGGAACACTAAGAATAGATATGGATCTATCATGTATGTAATCATCCCATTATCTTGCACGTATGACATGGCAAGAATAAAATGCATTCATCATCTTGTATGTAGGACATGGCAATATGATATGCTCATCCAGATAACTCGCATGTGTGACATGACGAGTGGATGGTTGTCTATTTCCAGTAAGGGTTACTGGAATATCATAAGAACTTGATAAGTTCTTGTGAAGTACTAGTTCTTTGGAGATAAGGAAGAGTTCGATGTAAAGAGTTACATTAATGCGAACTTCCGAAAGGACAGAAAATTAATCGCAATATATATACATGAGATGTATAAGAGTGAAAGTTTGTTGATAATTGGAAATGTTCCAATAAAGCCATTTGAAAAAGGGAAATGTCGAGTATCTATGTGTTAGAGAACAGTGGTAGATACTATATGGATCTGGAAGTTCATAAGATGAACTTACATTCCGCTCATTGATGACAAGTCTGGAATCCTTGATCATGCAATGTGGCTAAAGGTTAGCAATGGAATACTAGATCGCATATTACGACAACTCCATCTCATACGTGCGACGTACAGCGAAGAGATGAGAGACATGCAGTTTATACTGACTTTGGCAAGGTGTTGCCATTTGTCACTATGTTGGCACTAGAGCACAGTAACATGTGGGACATGTTTGAAGATCACTATGAATATGATTCAAGGGTGATTGGCTCGCAGTGCAAGTGGGAGTCTGTTGGTATGTATGCCCTGAGAGCCAATCATGGGATGATTGGTGGGATACATTAAGATTGATTTGATAAACATCAAAGGCGAGCTTCCAATTCTTTCTGATTCAGTCATATGAGATAGTGATAGAACATATTGAATGTCCAGAGAATGACAGTACTCAATGACGTATGCCTTCAGGTTCATGACCTGAACGATGAGATCATACAGATGCTAAGAGTTTGTACATTCTTGTTGTGTCCCTAGTCGGATGTCATTGTGGAAGGTAGATAGACAGCAATGACACACAAGACTAGATTGTGGTGTTGGTTGATGACAGAATCTCATTAGTCTTGATATAGAGATATCAAACCAAACACATAGGTACTTGTTAGAGAACAAGTGTACCGGACAGACCCACCGTGAGTTTGACACATGGAACCATGAGATGGTAGTCACAGTCAGTACTCACAGTGATGGTGGTGAGTGTGATTCTTAGACCTAAAATCACTGCACTCAACACATGTCGTTGGGCACACTTTGACATCATCAAACGCAGTCCTGAAACATGGGTTGTTATAAAGGTGATGATTGGGTGGCTTTGACACATGGGGCTTTTGAGGGGTGAGTGATAGATATGGGATTTGTCCCTCCTGAGGGAGTTTCATATCCATGGCCACTTCATGAGTAGGATTGAGAAAGGCGTGCACGCATGTGTGAATCAGTATATGATACTGATGTCATACATATCTCTTCCAGTCTACTCTGAGATCAAGGAAGTGAATGAACGTTGACATGATGACTGTTCCATGCCTCGAGTTCATTCAGAATATCAGTGACAAAGGAATTATACATTCGCTGTAACACCATTCACGGATTGTAGGATGAAAGTTGTTCTCCAACTTTCTACTTTCACTTGGGTAGCACTGATGTGTGACTAGGCACCGCTCTTTGCTTGTGAAGTCATAAGTGTTATGGACTTTCACTGCCAACGTGAAATGGACCTGCAGGGTCACACACAAAGGATTTAACCTGGAAGAGGAGTTTTGTCCACAAGCAATGTTTAGATTGATTACTAAAGGAGTTTAGTAGTTCAATTAAACACTCAATCAGTCGATGACTCAATATCGTATGGTTCAAGGTGTTGGACGCATTGATTGGAGTATCAAATTGATTGAAATCGCAATTGACTGATTTTGCCCAACCTGTGCTCCCAACCGATCGGTTCATGTGATGAATCGGTGGACTGAGGGTTGAATTGGTCGGCTGGAGTGTCCAGGCCGATCGGCTCATGCCCAGGTTGAAACGACCGGTTCAAGGGTTGAACCGATCGGCTCAACTGGTGCAACCGACCAGTTGGGAAAAGTCATGTCGGCAAGAATTTTCCTTTGGTTTCAAATTGCCCAATTTGATTGGGAATAATATTGGTATTCGATACCAATTGGGAAAGAAACAAGGAAAGTCTTTTTGCGCCGGATTAGGACCATGAACCAATCGGTTCAGGGCACCAACCGATCGGTTGGAGTGCCCCAAACGATCGGCTCAGGTCCAACCGATCGGCTCAATGGCCGAACCGATCGGTTCAGTTGTGAACCGATCATTTCAAGTTGCGAACCGGTTGCTTTTTGTGGAAAATTCTCGAACCCTTCTACTCCTGCTTTAGTCCCGCATTGCCCGGGATGGAGAACCCTGTCCCATGACTCTCCTATATATATAGGGGTATTGGGGGCTTCTCAAAAGACATCTCAGTGCAACCAGTTGCTCTGCAAGTTGTCGTTCTCTCTGGTTTTGGTAACCGTGAGAGAGCCCGAGCAAGTGCTTCCCGTAAAAGGGAGGTGCAGCAAGGGAAGGACAACTGTAGTTGCAACAGGAGGCAGGAGAGCGTGTTGGTGACTAGTACGTCAACAGGAGGGTGTGAATCCTTCCACTTCCTTGTGGGACAAGGAGTTTGGAGTTCCAGGTGGTCCGTGTGGACTACTACAGAGGCGGGAGGACACTGCCGCTTAGGAGGACAACTGTCATCCAACAGACCGGTTCGAGTAGGAGTTGTCAGTCCCGGTGCGACCAGGAGCTGCACAGACACCGTCGAAGTCCGGAGTTGAAGACCGCGCATTGCACGAGGTATTGTCGCCGAGCAAGCCTCGGGACAAGGTATGATTCCGCAAACCATCCTTTCCTATTATATAGACGTTGACGCGTTTCCTCGGTATGGGTTGGGGAGAAATTTTTTTGTTTCCGCTGCCTTCTCTGTCTCCACTAAAACCCAACAAAAACTGCATTCCTTAACGGGAATATTCATGAGGATGTGTACATGACACATCCTGAAGGTTTTGTAGATCCAAAGAATGCCAATAAAGTCTGTAAACTGCAAAGGTCAATCTATGGATTGAAGCAAGCATCTCGGAGTTGGAATCTTCGATTTGATGAAGAAGTCAAAGTGTTTGGCTTTATTCAAAATGAAGATGAACCTTGTGTGTACAAGAAGGTTAGTGGGAGCTCGACCACATTTCTCATATTGTATGTGGATGACATACTTTTGATGGGGAATGATGTCTTAGCCTTAGAGAAGGTAAAGACTTGGCTTGGGAAAACTTTCTCAATGAAGGACTTAGGAGAAGCATCCTATATTCTAGGAATTAAGATCTATAGAGATAGATCTAGAAGGCTTCTTGGACTAAGTCAGAGCACGTACATTGACAAGGTGCTGAAGCGGTTCAGCATGGAGAACTCAAAGAGAGGCAACGTACCTATGCTACATGGAGTTACCGTCTCTAGAGCTCAATGTCCCCAATCTTGTGAAGAGAGGGAGCGTATGAATGGGATCCCATATGCATCAACCATCGGATCCATCATGTACGCTATGTTGTGTACACGCCCAGATGTCTCGTATGCTCTCAGCATGACGAGCAGGTACCAGTCAGATCCCGGGGATGCTCACTGGACAGCCGTGAAGAACATCCTCAAGTACTTGCGAAGGACTAAGGATCAGTTTCTTGTGTACGGCGGTGAGGAAGAGCTGGTTGTAAAGGGTTACACCGATGCAAGCTTCCAAATCGATAAAGATGATTACAGATCGCAGTCAGGATTTGTGTTTTTCCTTAATAATCGAGCTTTGAGCTGGAAGAGTTCCAAGCAAGAAACAGTTGCCGATTCTACTACAGAGGCCGAGTATATTGCTGCTTCGCATGCAGCAAAGGAGGCTGTGTGGATCAGGAAGTTCATTTCTGAACTTGGTGTAGTTCCCAGTAGCTGTGATGCAATTGAGCTTTATTGTGACAATAATGGAGCTATTGCACAAGCTAAGGAGCCCAGATCACATCAGCGGTCCAAGCACATACTGCGGCGCTTCCATCTCATACGAGAGATCGTACAGCGAGGAGATGTGAAGATTTGCAAAGTACCAACTGAAGACAACATAGCTGATCCACTGACTAAGGCCCTTTCTCAGCAGAAGCATGATGGTCATGCTAGGTCAAAAGGACTGCGTTTCGTTGGTGACTGGCTCTAAGTGCAAGTGGGAGTCTGTTGGTATGTATGCCCATAGAGCAAATCATATGATGATTGTAATGGGATACTTTGTAATTGATTTGAATAATAATAAAGGCAATTTCCAATCTATATGTTTAAACTATTTCTGAGATGATGGTGCAACATGATAGATGTCTAAAGATTATTTTACTCAATGACATATGCTTTTAGGTTCATGACCTAAACGATGAGATCATATGGATGTTAAGAGTATACATTCTTGTTCAGTCCCTAGTCGGTTGTTATTGTGGAAATAGCCATAGACATCAATAACACTGAAGACTAGATTGTGTGTTGGTTGATGACAGAATCTCATTAGTCATGATATAGTGATATCAAACCAAGCACATAGGTACTTGTTAGAGAACAAGGTATCGGACAGACCCACCGTGAGAGTGACACATGGAACCATGACATGGTAGTCACAGTCAGCTTTCACAGTGATGGTGGTGAGTGTGATTCTTAGAGCCCTGAAATCACTACACTCAACACATGTCGTTGGGTACACTTTGACATCATCAAACGCAATCCTGAAACATGGGTTGTTATAAAGGTGATGATTGGGTGGCTTTGACACATGGGGCTTTTGAGGGGTGAGTGATAGATATGGGATTTGTCCCTCCTAAGAGAGTTTGATATCCTTGGCCACTTGATGAGTAGGATTGAGAAAGGCATGCACATGCACGTGTGAATCAATATGTGATATTGATGTCATACACATCTCACTCAGTCTACTCTGAGATCAAGGAAATGAATGAACATTGACAGGATGACTGTTCCATGCCTCGAGTTCATTCTGGATATCACATATTGATTCATTCTGGAAATGAATGAACATTGATAGGATGACTGTTCCATGCCTCGAGTTCATTCTAGATATCAGTGACAAAGGAATTATACATTCAATGTAACACCATTCACGGATTGTAGGATGAAAGTTGTTCTCCAACTTTCTACTTTCACTTGGGTAGCAATGATGTTGACTAGGCACCGCTCTTTGCTTGTGAAGTCATAAGTGTTATGGACTTTCACTGCCAATGTGAAATGGACCTGCAGGGTCACACACATAGGATTTAACCTGGAAGAGGAGTTTTGTCCACAAAGCAATGTTTAGATTGATTACTAAAGGAGTTTAGTAGTTCAATTAAACACTCAATCAGTCGATGGCTCAATATCGTATGGTTCAAGGTGTTGGACGCATTGATTGGAGTATCGGATTGATTGAAATCACAATTGACTGATTTTGCCCAACCTGTGCTCCCAACCGATCGGTTCATGTGATGAACCGGTCGGCTGAGGTTGCTGAACCGGTCGGATGGAGTGTCCAGGCCGATCGGCTCATGCCCAGGTTGAAACGACCGGTTCAAGGGTTGAACCAATCGGCTTAACTGGTGCAACCGACCAGTTGGGAAAAGTCATGTCGGAAAGAATTTTCCTTTGGTTTCAAATTGCCCAATTCGATTTTGAATAACATTGGTATTCGATACCAATTGGGAACGAAACAAGGAAAGTCTTTTTGAGCCGGATCAGGACTATGAACCGATCGGTTCAGGGCACCAACCGATCGGTTGAAGTGCCCCAAACGATCGGCTCAGGTCCAACCGATCGGCTCAATGGCCGAACCGATCGGTTCAGTTGTGAACCGATCATTTCAGGTTGTGAGATGGTTGCTTTTTGTGGAAAATCCCGAACCCTTCTACTCCTGCTTTAGTCCCGTATTGCCGGGCACAGAGAACCCTGTCCCATGACCCGCCTATATATATAGGGGTATTGGGGGCTTCTCAGAGTACAACTCAGTGCAAGTTGATTGCTCTGCAAAGTTTTCGTTCTCTCTGGTTTTGGTAACCGAGAGAGAGCCCGAGCAAGTGCTTCCCGCAAAGGGAGGTGCAACAAGGGAAGGACAACTGTAGTTGCAATTGACAGAAGGAGAGTGTGTTGGTGACTAGTACGTCAACAGGAGGGTGCACTCCTTCCACTTCCTTGTGGGACAAGGAGAGTGGAGTTCCGGGTGGTCCGTGTGGACTACTTCAGAGGCGGGAGGTCACTGCCGCTCAGGAGGACAACTGTCATCCGACAGTCCGGTAGGAGGAGGAGTCTTCAGTCCCGGTGCGACCAGGAGTTGCACAGATACCGTCCAAGACCGGAGGTGAAGACCGTGCAAGGCGCGTGGCACTGTCGCCGAGCAAGCCTCGGGACAAGGTATGATTCACAAACCATCTTTCCTATTATATAGATGTTGACGCGATTCCTTTTGTTCTGGTTTTGGGGAGAAAATTTTTGTTTCCGCTAATTCTCTGCCTCCCAAAGAACCCAACAGTTCTTAGCCCATCATGGACAAGTCCAAGAGTTCACAAACTGATATGAGACTCCCTATATGGCTCCTTGGCCGATAGGCACTCTCATATGAACTCTACAACCTGATACAACTCAAATTAGGGTTTCACATTCAACCCTTTCTTGGTCTTTTCATCACTAAGAGTTCCATCATTAAAATATGATTAAAACATGGTGTATCCTTCTTTATCTATCCTCTAAGTGATACATAGAGGGAGTAGGGACACTCTAGAGGTGGTGATTTGCGTATCAACCCTACATTTTGAGTAAATTACAATTTGTACCAAAATTGGTACACAAGGCACTAGCATTATTCAAACTAGCTCATACTTGGAACTTAGGCTTTCAACAAGCCTCCCCTTAGCATAATTATTTTTTTATTATGATGCTAAAACACATGAGGTACATTCAACATAAAATATATATTGCAATATAACCCCTCATCTCGGGTAAATTGCATTTTGGTCCAAAACAAGAGAACGTTGCTCAAACATCATTCAAACAAGACCAAACTTGAAACATAAGTTTGTCACCAGATAACAAAACACTTTTGAGAATTATATTAAATTTCTAAGAAACTTATTTAAGCCAAAAAAAATAGGGTTATCCCTAAACCCAGGCCAGGGATGTTACACATAAGGTTGCCTGGACTATGGTTCTAAGATCATAAAGTTTGTGATGAGTTTGCTTTTGAGCCTTCAAATAATTTAGGAGACTCCTATTATATGTTTTGAAATTTTTTATGTTGGTAAAAGTGGATGAGACAAGGATGTGAGTTTCTTATAGCACATGAGGTGGGTACCAAGGTAGTGAATCCTAGTATCCAAGATGTATCAATAGTATGGGAAGTATGTGAAGGTTGGATATGTTTATTAAATGAAAATTCCAAGTGTTCCTCTCCCTTAAAGAGAGGGAGAGAGAGTTGAATATGACACTCTAAATGTTTCTTGGACAGAAAAACAAAAGTGATACTATTATGTTGTGTATGGTTCAGTGATAGCTGGGCAAGACCACTATCAAGGATTGATGGTTTGTTGGTCAATAGATATGTGATATCATGTTCCTTTAAGATAAACCTATGATCAAATATCAATGCATAAGAGTTAGATTTGATGACATAATTCACATGACCATGATGAGTTTAGAGTTATGTCATTTAGACTAACCAATGTACAAATAGAATTTATGAATAGGAGGAACAGAGTGTTCCACTCATGTCATACAAGTTATATCAAGCTTTGAATGATGACATGTCAAAGTATTTCAAATATGGTTAAAAATATGATCAATATTTCTTCAAAAACCTTAGGGTTGCCGAAGTAGCAATAGCTATGAGACAAGTTGAATAAGAGTGAGATGGGGTTAATTAAATGTCTTTATGGGATCATGATATGTCTTCTATATAGGTTGTGTAAATCCTAGTACAGTGAATATAGTGTTGTTGTTTCATCCCTAACAAGGTTGACTAGGAAAGATTTTTCCTTGTATGTAATGACAGGTGCCAACGTCAGCATTTATTTTGATGTTGAAAAAGAACTGACAAGTGTTCCAGTGCCAGTGTATCAAGAAAAAAAAGATGGATACATTGCCTTTTTTATGCTTCAAGGAATGGTATGGGACACATGGCATGATTGGTAAAAAGCTAGCAAGTATGAATTTTGAGTAATGTGTTGATATAATAGATATAATTTTAGGATTATAGCTAGAATTTAAAGTTGAAAGTTACTATTAGATTTGTACAGGTGGCACAACAAGTTTCTATGTTCCATATTTGCAAATGTCTTCTTATCTGGGGGTTTTTGTGTTGACCCAAGATGAGATATGTATGAATGATGTGACATCACCATGATATGCAATTAACCATATGAAGGTAATAGGATGAGGTGTAGAGGAAGTACCCATCTTTGTTTACCTTGGTTTTCGAGGGTGAAATGCCTATTAGGGGTTTATAGTTGTAAGGCCCCTAAACTTGCTTAATGAGTTGAATAATCTTAATTATCATAATTGAATTATTATAACCCTAATATAACCTTTTGATATTCTTTGAAATCATAATAAAAGCTTAAGTTTCAAATTTGGTCCAATTTGGACACTTTTTGAGCAAGTTATGCAATTTTATGCATATTTTGGACTTTTATGCAATTTACCCAATTGACAGGTTTTCTTTGCAATTATCACTTTCACTATGTTCCTTGGATATTATCTCATCATTATTGAGGTTGTTGAGCCATGGGGCACCTATTTAATCCTTGTTTTGAAGGTGTTTTCTCCAAGGGTATTTTAGGGTTTACCCCTTCATGGATGAGCTACCTTTAGTGGCTATCAACTAATGAATTATTTGTTTTGCTTATAAATTCAATAAATGAGGGATAAGAATGTATCTATGGATGGTGGGGGAGCTTCTTGTGTGTGTGCTTGTATATTCTTGATAGTTTAAGGCCATGGACACTTGGAAAGACACTAGAACTTCAACTTTTTCTTTTTCTTTATCTTAAAGTTTCATATACTTATCCCTAAGCACAAAAACGAGCCATTTTCTCTCCATCACTTCTCTCCTTATACAAACCTCATTATCCCTCTGTGATACTATGAATTTCCTATCCAAGGAAGAAGAAAGAGGGGATTTCTTAGAAAAAGAATCTAGGGTTGCAATTGACTTCCTTTTAGGGTTTAAAAAGCTTCCTTCTAGTGATCTTGACCTAATAGAGTAAGAATATCCTTATTTCCTCCATTTATTTCTTTTGTATCCTTCCTCCTACCTTTCTCCAGGTCATAACCTTGTTGTTCCATAGTGGAAATTTCTCTAAAGCTCTAAAACCCTACCTTTCTTGCTCCTTATGCTAGGGTTTGCTCATTTGATGAAGAAAGGGCTAGATGGACGAGTTCACAACTTATGATCGGGTTTCCTACCCTACATGCTCATGTTTTCTTCTATTTGGCAGTTTATATTATAATTATATGCAAGTTTTATAACTTGCTCAATGTTTATTGCTTACCATAAGCTTGCTAACTCATGTTCTTGATTTTAAGTGATGATCCATGCACTAAAAAGCTATGATTGACTTGGATTTTGATTTTTATAATGTTCCCTATTCTGATTTCAGTTCTAGATGAACTTTTGATCATGTGTACGTTATTCCTAAGGTATAATATGATTTGGATCAGGTTGGTTTGACAACCTATGTTGCAAGCACCTATCAACCAATGGTCAATTTTAGGGTTTTAAGCTGATTTCTTCTATAAACACATGACCCATTGGTGGTACCATTGCAACAAACAATGGTGTTGGATTCATGACAACTGATCATGGTAAAGGGTGTCAATTGACATTCACCCCTTAGGTCAGGTTTTGGCCTAATTAGAATCTTAATGAACAACAACTAAGTACCCTAATGATGATATCAATCAATGGTGAAATTAGCTTGATATTCGATGGTTATTAATGAATATAGTGTTGATATAACAACCTATGGTGACTTAATGGTCACTACTAATAGTGGATCAGGACTCCACAACCTATGGTGAGTTAAGCATGTAGTTCTAGCATCAATTAAGCCTTAAACTGAGGGTTTCTTGGGTCATTTAATGCAATGGTCGGATCTATACTACAATTGATGGTTTTAATATATGAACTTAACCTAATGGTTAAGATTTAATGTTTTTTCATCCAATAAATTGGAAGGATGCCTAATGTAATATGTTGGTCTGAATAAAGTGATTTAGATGTTTTCCTTTATGAAATCAACTTAAGAAGCTCATTTATTGACGACTTGTTTGAAATAAATAATCGCTTGTGGTTTTACTCTACACTCAATGGATCTTTTAATGTTGTTAATCAAGGGATGTCTAGGGTTAAATGGTGACTCTTTCTAGAGCACAACTCAAGGACTTCATATGTGGTTTATCCAAGGTGTTTACTTATGTAAACAACCAATGATCTTACCTTTTAAACATCCAATGATTCTAGGTGACATAGTGGTATGGTGATATGGGTTGAAAGATGATGGAACAAATGGAGGGTTACCCTTAATAAGGTAGTCTTACCTATTCACTCATATGAATATAAGGGATTATAATCATATTGTGTTGATATGTAACCCTAATGAGATATGGCTTGTTATACCTAGCTTTAATATAACTAAATGATGGTAATTGGGTATGAATAGCCCTTGAATGACTAATATAATGATGGAGTACTCTATTACTATTTTTGAAACCCTAGTATGCTATAACCCAGTGGTTACACCTTGATTTATGTGTGGGTTCATACTTGAGAATAGTATGGAATGTGATGGTGATGCTTCACCTTATGCTTCCATGATCCAATGAGGATGTCGTGAGTTAGGGTTTGGGTATAAGTGTTGATTAGCAACATTGATATAATTTATCATGTTGAACCTAACTCTAATGCAAATAGATATAGATGAGTATTCATGTTTAACATTCTTATATGATGGAATGATGGTGAAATAACCTCCTTAACATGATCATAACCTTAATGTGTTTATTGGTGGTTATGCTAAACATGTGAATTATGAATATGATGAGTGTTAATCATATCTAGATTCCTTGCATGTTGATGTAATAAAGGAATGTTCTTAATGTTAATATAGCCCTTCTATGATTGTTTATAAATATCTCCTAGCTCATTAATGCAATATTATGCTGATCTAGTGTATTATATGTAAGTGATGTTGTTGAGCCTTGTTATAAGGTATAGAAAGATAACGATGATCTTGTAGGGAGTAATATGATGGTCTTAGTGACCTTTGGGTATGGTTGAGCCCTAAATGAGGTGTAATCCTCTTGTGTTGATAAGGGTCGATACCTTATGATATAGTGAAAAGGATTTATATCATGTAATAGTATGATGGTCTTAATGACCTTTGGGCATGGTTGATCCCTAAATGGGGTGTCATCCTATTATGTTGATAAGGGTTGATACCCTGTGATATTGTGAAAAGGATTTATATCTTGTGATAGTATGATGACTAATGTGGTCTCATGAATGGCAAGTGAATAGTACCATGTGATGATGAGATGAGAAATTATGTTTCACAAATTTTATATCATTTAAAAGTTGTGATATTTATATGCTTGCTAGAAGTGAATTAGGGTTTGTATGTCCACTTGTTTGATGCAGCCTTAATTCACCCAATTGTCATAACTAATCAAGTGCAACTCTAATCATGTAGTTCCCTATGCCGTCGAGCCATCTTTAGTGTCAGAACTTGCTGGATGGTGAAATGTGTATTCCTAAGGGAAACTCAGAACACATATTGTTGAGTTTGTGGGGGTGTCAGGTTGAGGATATATTATTGTCATCCACAATGCAGATTGTAGAGGATGGCTATGGTCATGCCTCATGCATCTGATGTGATTGAGAATGGATGTGGTCGTGTCTCGGTGATTATAACATGATTTGATTAGAGGACAGTGGTGGTTGTACCTCAGTGATTGAGTTTGAATACCCTAGATGCTAGCATCGTGATCTATACCAAGGTGGGCTAGTTACAGGACTATATGTCACTGTGGTGGCAGCTTTGACAGATATGTCACTGCCTTTTTATTCGTACTGACTGAGGGGAAGAGATCTTAGGATACCGACACTCCTAGATCTTTTACAGAACCGAATAGCCCTTCACAGGGCTCACTTAGACTTTGAATGGTACGATTCAAATTCCCCAAGGCGTAATAAAAGATGTAATACAACCATGTAGCATATTTGTTTAGGGTTATACACGACGTTTCACATTGGATGATAACCCTTATTTGTTATCTTTACATAAATATGACGCTTAGTGAAATTAAGAGATAGTAGATATACTTATGTTGTGGATATGCTTAAGATTGTAGATGTGTACATATAGTAGCCATGCTTATGTTGATAAGTATACTACGATTGCTGATTATAATGATGATGCTAGATATCTCATGTTGTTAGTTATGTTTAGCATGCTAGCCATGCATTTGTTACTAGAATTACATATATTTCTAATCATGCTTATGAAGATAGTTGTGCTTATGCTATTAGCTCTTCTTATGATGTTAATATGTTTGACCTATTAGACATGCTAATGTTGTTAGCTATGCTTATGTGGCTAGACTTATTCATAATGATAGAGATTCTATGTTAATAGACTTTCTCATGATGCTAGATATGCATATGCTACTGAATTGCTTATATTGCCAACAAGATAAAGGGTGATAGTCTGGCTAATGATGATTATTATTATCTGCTCCTTTATGTATTCTGTCAATCATCCCTGCTATTGATCCTATTTGTTATATTTGATTAAACTATTTAAACTATTTAATTACTTAAAATGTTGTAATCAACAAGCGTTGTTGGAGGTTATATCTCTTGTTGGGACATGGGTCTCACCCTTGTGGTTTGCCCTTTTTTTTAGGTAATCGGAAGTGATGAAAATGAATGTGTGGCAGCAAATAGGAGCTATAGTAATGAATCTTTGAGAAAGTGGATTAGATGTCTAGTGTGTCCTAGAGTCGTCTCTATACTCTCAGGTCTGGCTAGGAAAAGTTTGTATATGGTGTTTCAAACGAATCAGACTTTTGTTAGCATATTAATGCTTGTTTGTGTGGCATACATGGATATTGTTCTCCTGTGTATATAAGTTGTGGCTAAGGCAATAGAACAATTAAATTCTTGGCATAGTATAGATAAAATAAAGATGTTGGGCTCTTATGTAAATGTTTCTGAGCAGGTGCTGACGTTGAAATCAGTTTTAATTTACCCATATTTTTGGGTATGTGATTAATTAGTGATTGATTGTGCTTTATGTTTTGAGTAATCTTGTTTAGTGAATGGGTTCTCACAATGAGGTGCACAAATCTAATTGAGGTTCTTATAGAAATGTAATAATTACCCTCGGAATTTGTTCATTCTACATGGGAGATTTTTTAAAAGTAAGGTGGTCTTAAACCATATAAATACACAACATGAAAGTAAATACAATTGACTACTAAAAGTGGAATACAAACACATAGCAAAGTATGTCGGATATATGTTGGATATGATTTATCACAATAAATTCTAAAAGCATTGCCATTATATCTAAAAAACGATGGTATGCATTTATATCTTAAATATATTAATGTTTGAACAAGAAATGAACTTCTAAATAATCTCAATAACTAACCATAAATCCCTCAAAGTAACTGAATAAACAAATAACAACATACTCATTGGACAATGAATATGATTAGATAGTTGGGTCATAGCTTCTTTTCTAGCTTTGTGGGAACTCACGTGGAAGCAAGAAGATCCCTTGAGCCTATGTACTCCAGGCTAACTCCAGTTTAAAGATATCACCTTAAGTGCTTGTATTTTGAACTTCTTGATAATTTATAACTTAGTGCAACGAATCCCTAATAGACCAACACATAAGAGTTATTCATTTGTATCTCCAACTCTTCTGAAAAGGAAGCCATGAAGAATAAGAAAAGGTCTAAAGAAGGCTATGTATTGAGCCTTCATACAATAGTACACGGCACGTATGCCAAGGCATATACAAGAACAGTATGTCATCGCCTTCCCCTAACAAACTTCCAAAATGCATGTGATTAGTTGGTATATACAAGTTACATAGTAGGTATTTTATATTCTTATTATTGTCATACTAATTACCAATTGCATTTTTAGTTTAAAACTAAATGTGATCTTACAAAGTAATGATGCTAAATAAGAGTGCTAGTTTTTCATAATAAACTAAAACGAAAATAGCATGTGACTATGAATTCATATTTTTGTTAAGATATACATGTACTATGTAAAGAACATAACTTGAATATCAAGACCACAGAACACTTGTGATCCACTATACTTATAAATCACATGTTTACATGATTTTCATATGAATTACCTATTTAATGCATAACTTTTTATATAATCATTATAAGAAATGATAATGTAAAAAGTTGTTCATCTAAACAAATTTATGAAAAAGACAAATGACAATATTAAAAAAATATTTCCTATTTTAGGCAAGTATCATTATGTATCAGCTGAATTGTCAAGGAAAAAGATTTATAGGACTACATAAGAAGTTAACACCAGTTATTATATGTACTATTGAAAATTGAATAACATTTCCAGAAAGTGACGTGAAATTATACATTTGTAGATTAATTAAACTTGAATCAAGAGAATACATAATTATAGATACATGGTTGAAGAAAAAGTCTCATATAAAAGTGAAAAGAACCTATAGTCTTACCAACAAGGAAGTATTCACAAAGAAAATGTAATTAAATACTAATATAATATAATGACAAAGGAAATTACGTGTTGGCTTAATATTTAATAAATTAATATAACATATCAAGTCTAAAAATACAAAAACACTTAGGTTGTCTACCATAATGATTTTCTAATTATAAAAAATATGATATTGTTACTTATTCAAAATGTTTGCTAATTATTGAAAATATGATATTGTTACTTATTCATCAATATTATTACAAATCCATTCAGCCACATGTCTCAGATAATGCAATCCCAAAATGAAGAGTAAAAAAATTAATTGTGATCAAGTATATTTCTTTTACACTATAATATATCATTTCACATGTTTGTGATGTTGTTATATTTGAACATATGTTGCTTCCACAAGTCGTTAGTAGAGAAACCTATTGTCATATATTTTTAAAATATTTTTTTGATCTAGAGAAGTAGTTGTGCATTCAATTAGTTTTGTATTTAAATTGTAACAGTCCTTAAATAAAATCAATACTTGAACCATACAGAGTGACAAATGCATATATATATATATATATATATATATATATATATATATATATATATATATATATATATATATATATATATATATATATTCTTTAATATATCAACCCTCCTGATTGTTAGATGTAAGAAGGATTTAGATAATATTAGTCATAGTACACAATCGAAGTAGAAATCAAAGGACTTGTCTCCTTTATATCAAGAAAATCATATTATTTCTTCTCGTCAGCTTGTATTCCATGGACTTTGTGGGATATATCTTTTAAGAAACTTGTGTATCTTCACATTTTTACTTGATTAATAGTTAGTTAGCATATATTGAATCAAACTATCTTATTTTTTATATTTTTATTTCAAGTTGCCATGTACCTAATGTTTCCATCATACATTTTCTTATAGAAAAATGTATGTGTGTATTAGACTACCTTTTTATTGAAGTTGTTTGCATATTTGATTACCTGATGTTTTACTTAAGGTATGTGTACATTGCCATCTTCAACCAATCGTGAGATGATCCTTAAAATCACACCAAATTTTTGTTATTCATGTGATGCAGATGTTGGTGAAGAATATAATTAACCTCCTTCATACTGGCTATATTTATGGATTTAATTCAATATTAAAGCATAAACAAATCCAAATTATCTCAACCAAAAAATTATCAATGTGGTTATAGAATATTCAAGTCGTATCACATTTTTTTACAATGAGAAATACCTTTACTTTGCAATTTCAATATAAAATGGTTTGAATTTTTGGAAAAGTTAAGAAAGACATAAATATAGAATATATACATCTAGAATTTGTAATACACAAATAAAATATTTTTATTGTTTATTGTAGTAAACTTTTTTTATTAAGCAAATCTTATATATTGCAATGGTTTCTAGCAATCTTGTTTGTCTTACTAATTATTTTCTAAAGTTTTAACCCTTTAGTTAGTTATATTTTTTCCTTCTAAAACTGGAATTATGTTTAATTAAGTTAGTATATTTTTTTTAACATTTATTTGTAAATAATTTTTAAATCAGATATATTTAGATAACAAAATTTCAGTGGACTAGGGCACCAAGATATTAGACTAGAGGAAATGTTTGCACTGCATATTTGGTGAAACATGAATATTGAGCTTCATAAATGGACTACTATTTAATTATTTTTTGAAAACCATGCCCTTGGACACTAAAGTTGTTGACATGATCAAACACCATAAAAAATATTTGCAACGTTAAACACTTTTCATTTCATTAGATATTTGATGAAAAATGATTCTAAGAAAATTTTGTTCTATACATTAAACGATTGGCAACCCGTAGTTGATTTCTTTTCTTATCCCACCTTAATTGGTGTATCAACATTCAAGAAGAAATATCAGTTTATATATTAATTGTATAAAATCCATATCATTTGTTTTTAAATAGACAAATAACTTTTTTTTTAATTTGAAGGTCGGGTTGTGGAAAGTTTCATATTATTAGAATCCAAATGAAGGATTCTTTTTAGGTTATTTAGATTTATGTAATGTCTTAACTGTTGGGACATAGAGAAAACTTGAGAGATTAAGAACTACATATTGTGCAAAAAAAGTTATACTACATGATTATATTTTAGAATTCAACATCAAATAACTATAACATATAAAGATATACTACATTTTTAGTTAGATTATAATTTTATTTAAAATATAATGATTAACATTCTATATATTATGACTACACATGACTTAGACAAATATATTCAACTTGTAAGGTTGTTATTTCCCATTCTTATTCTACACTAATACTTGAACTATTTGTATGATTGGTATGAAGCATAAAAGGATGTGATAAAGTATTATTTTGTGACATGTCATATTGTCATATATATATATATATATATATATATATATATATATATATATATATATATATATATATATACACACACACACACAAAAGTTATGTATATTCATTTTAATGTTTTGATTAATAAATTAGGAACTCAATAGAGGATTTTTTCTCATGCAATGCAGAAGCAAAGTATCTACACTAACAAAATGATTGGGAATGCAAATTCCATATTTCCTATTAAGTTATCAAACATTGTTTAGGAGCACTCACATAATACAATTTGCACAAAGTAGATATAAAGTATGAGAACAATATTATTTATTCCACATCGTTCGAGACGTCAAATCATTCATATTAGAATACTAATAAATATAAACATAAAATCTTACAAAAGATTAAACTATGGTTTGATATAATATCAAACTACCCAACTGAGATATAAAAATAACACATTCTCAAATAACTTATTAATACTAAAAATAATAATGAAATCTTATAGTTAAGATAAACTATTAGGTATTTTTATTAATGTCGACTCAAAGATAGATGTAATCGAAAGAAGTGATGAATCTCTTATGCAATAAATTTGCATCATAAATGTTGATAGACCAAGAAGTACGCGTCGAGGAAAAGTGACAATTATAACAAGAGTCATAAGTATAGACACGTAAAAACAATTGCTTAGTTTCTTAAAGTACTCAATATATGCAATTCTTATTTAATTCGATAGAGATCCTTCTCTTCCAACTCTTATGAGTTCTAACCCTTTGGGTTGATTCTTTCCAGCACTAATAGAACTAAAAGTTCTTTACATATATCATTTTTTGCAAATGTTTCAGACTAATTGATGATCCTCTTCTACAATACAACTATTATATATATTATAGGTGCAAAATAATGATGATAATTTTTTATAAGAAAAGATAAATCTCCATAATTTCAGTTCTTCAGCTCACAAATAGGTATAGCAATGTCGTTTCCATAGGTTCCATTAACTCGAATATATTTCAAAGTACTTTTTCCGGTCAATGGTAACAACCAACTACATATGTTCACATGTGCATCATATCTATATGGATAGAAATTTAACATGATTATGAAAATCAAGATTCTTCCAATCCAACATGATTCGACACCTTTTCTACCTGTCATATTCTCTTCCTATATGAATTGTTATGAGAGATGATGGAAGTTATGTTTAAGTTAACCATTTAGCAAATAAAGTTAAATATAGGCAACATTATCATTAGTGCTTCATATTCTAGAAGCACATTTTTCTATGAGCTTTATCCATATGTTTCATACATGTTAAAGTGACAATATTACTAAAAAATATCATCCAATTTCATTGGAAAGGAAACGTAACACTAAGATTAATATTTCAATAAACCAAGGGTAGAAGATGTCGTTTGTAATATGTATGTGTATTTTGTAAATTTATTTTTTTATCTATATACGAGATGGTAACCATTAAACTTGAAAAAACTTTAAGATGTTGTCATAGACAAATCTTATTGCACACCGAAGGTGATTATAGATCAAAAATCATTGGGAAGGGCTGCACATGCATCTTAAGATAAAATGCGGAAGGCATAATCATATTAGAGGTTTGATAACATATGGATATAATAAAATCTAAAAATAAAAAAAATAATCGTATGTCAACATCAATCAAGAGAAACAAGAAATTATAAAACCTTGCTATACGAAATGGCATGGACGTGGACATTATGGATACTATTTTGAAGATGTAACCGCCAACAATAGGAAGAAAATGGAATGAAATCGAGTTGTTTTCTTTCAGTAGTAAGTCCTAATCATACACAAATCTTCTACTGTTAGGCATAACTAATTAAAATATTTTTGAATTTTTTTTCCGATAGTGATGCATAAAATTTCTTTCTAAAATGCCACATCAATTATAAACAGGATTTGTGCTTTACGCTCTAGATTTAGGGCGAACGAGAATCTCTCAGCTAGAGGGGACGGGACGGGCTCTTGCGGCCGGTGTATAGAAATTTAAGAGTAGCGCTACCTACACCCGGCAGTCCCACCCGCCCACTCGTGTCTTGGTAATCTGTAAAAATCAGCCATTTTTAATTAATGCCAACCTTCTGCGTACCTCGAAAGTCGAAAAAAATTTAGGAGTCTCAAGCTTCTCCCAACTGCTGTCTGTTGTCTGTCGTCTGTCGTCTATGGTAATCTGTAAAAATGTTCCACTCAGCCATTTTTAATTAATGCCAACCTTCTGCGTACCTCGGAAGTCGAAAAAAATTTAGGAGTCTCAAGCTTCTCCCAACTGCTGTCTGTTGTCTGTCGTCTATTTTTTTTTTAAATGAAATTTTTTATTACTTAGGTTCAACACCTCTACATTCTCGCGGAAGTACAGTATAAGAATCAGTTATAAAGTGAATCCATAAGTATCGTACAAAATACTTGTTAGTTTCAACTCAATTACTGACGCATAAGTACAGTACCTAGCAAATTACAAAATCAAGCATAACTGTATAAGCGGTCTGAAAGTATAAGCATAGTACCTATGAAATCCAATAACAACATTTGTCATCTGGACATATTTTTTTTACAAAATACAGATATAAGTTGAGTGCCCACTTGTTAATGATCTTAAAAATATGGTGCACATCATATCAAAAATCAACTATAAAATACATCTATGAGTACGGTACCCACTTGTTAATAGTCTCAAAAGTACAGTGCACACCAGCTCAAGAATCAACTATAAAATTACATCCATAAGCACGGTACCCCACTTGTTAATTTTAACTCGGTTACTCAAGCATAAGTACAGTACCTAGCAAATTTAGTTCATAAGTACAATACCTAGTAATGTAAAGGATAAAAGTACAGTACTCACGTATTTGTAAAAGACCACACAAAGCGAATACATATTTGTACAGTACTCAACATGAACAAATGTTATGTACTACTCAGTGTTTGGCGGAAAATGCAACCATAAGTATAGTAGTCCACTTGTTAATTTTAACTCATTTACTCAAGCATAAGTACAGTACCTAGCAAATTTAATCCATAAGTACAGTACCTGGCAATATATACGAGAATGTACCACATGGATGACTAATGGTTTGTTGAGTAACTTAATTATGTTTGTTACTGATATGAGAATAATAATTAGGTATTGTACTTATTGTTGAATTGTATAAGTGAACAAATAGTAGTAGTTCAACATGAACAAATAGTATGCACAGTACTTACTCAGTGCTGGGCAAAACTGGTTCAACATGAACAAATAGTACGTACAGTACTTACTCAGAGCTGGGCGGAAATGAATAATGAGGGGATGATTGAGGGGATTTGCAGCTATATACGAATTCGAAATAAAATATAGGAAATCATTAGAGGGAAATCGAAAATTGAGGTGATAGTTTTGTATTTGGTGGTGAGATAATCATTTCATGCATGGCTTTTGCATGTAGAAATATGGAAAATTAGTGTCGCAGATATTGATTTAAATATGCATGGGGGCACAACAGGTAGTTGGACGAGCAGGTGGGTATTACTAATGTCCGAGTAAGACCTCGGGTAACTGTTGTCCGGGTAAGACCTCGGGTATATAGCCGGTTATGTGTAGAATTATTCAAATTTAAATTGTCCGTAAGCATGCCGTTGTCCCATTGAGTAGCGCTACGGGCCCCATCGAGAGGAGGAAATATCTTGGAAAGGGCAGCCACGAATCCTTGAAGGTCGCGTGTCCATTCGGGCTGACTTGCGGCAGCCGGTCGGGCGAGGTGGTGGGGCTGTGGACGGCGCCTCGGCGGTGGACGGCCGACACGTGCAACCACAGCACCACCGACCTAGGAAAGCTGTCGCCGTTGGTTTCCCCTCCGAATGTCGCCGTCATTCCCTCCACTGTTTTCTTTCCTCCTCGGCGCTTGGACCGAAAGCGGACGGCGGTGGGCAGTTGCGGTAAGTAAATGGCTGGATAATGGTGTTATGTAATCAATCATGTCGTGTTGTTTATGGCTACTTTATAATGGTGGCTTAACGGGTGGCGGAACTGGAAAACTATTTGTCGGATAGTTATAGTATATGTATCGTTGACAAAGAAAGAACAGCTGCTTGGAACAAAAAAACAAAAAAGGTTTGATTTATCATCCAGAAAATTTGCATGACTGCGTCGCATCAATGCGCGGTGGTGCTACGCCACAGAGGATGAGGTTGACTTTTGTGAAAATATAACACACGTAGTAGTGCTAAAAAGGAGTTTGGTTAGTGTACGCTAGCTGCCGGAGATAGTTCCTTCCCTACAAGAGAGAGAGCTCTTTACGATCGATCGATCGAGATGCACGGTGTGAAGCAGTAGAAGAATGTAGATAGATGATCCCTCCGTCCGGCGAGGTCGTCGGATCGGTAAATAAGCACTGACTAATCAGCGATAGCCAACAGGTAGCATCCCGCTGACGTCGCCGGTTGTTGTCGGGTCCCTTGTATGTACTGTCTCTGCAACCTCAGATCAGCTCAAGGCGGTGTAAATAGAGAACTCGTCGAGGTCGCTCTCCTGTGGGCTGTGTGATTCGTGTTAAGGCGGGACATGGGACTAGGATATACCAAGTTGCTAGTTCCATGATCGCATTAGCTGACCGTATGGACCTGCGGTTCCTGTTCAAATTTCCACCGAACACCGCATACACATGGAATAAGCTCTTAAATTTGCCCTGACATCATCATTGTAACATCCCTGACCTGGATTTATGAACTAACCCTAGGTGTTTTACTTATATATGTGATTAGATGCTTGTGTATATCTTATGAAATATAATTAAAGCTTTTGAGGAACTTATATTTTCTTTTCAGTCCTTTTTGAACAATGTTGCAACTTTATTTTGATAATTTTGGACTAAAGTGCAAATTACCCAAGTGGAGGGGTTAACTTGTAAATTGCACATGTTAAGATGTTCCTCTGATGATGAGAAATCATAAGAATGAATATAATGTAGTAGTATGGATCCCACAAGCTTGGGCACCAAGATATAGCTTGTAGATCAATCCTTGTGCTTTAAAGCCTAATTTTGGTGTAAAGTACAATTTACCCAAAATCAAGGGTGCAACATGTAAAATATACCCTCTAGAGTATCTCTCATGTTTCTTGGCATCAAGTAGAGCAAAGAAAATGAGAGGGGCGCATTTGAATGATCAAGTAAGAAAGATAACATTAATATTTAAATAACCAAGTTTTATGCAAAATGGCCATTTTATACATGTATAACTTAATAAGGTAATTGGTTTCTTTTCCTTTTAACCTTGGATAAGAGAGAGGTTTTGCATGTGAAAAGGAGGAAGAAACGTGGACAATGGTAGAGCAAGCATGAGTGGACGGGTTTAAGGAATAAGAGAAATAACTATCTTTTCTTGCCTTGATAATACCCAAAAATATATAAGCACCCTTTTTCCTCAAAGCAAAGGATCATTCCTTTAGTTCTTTCCCCTCATCATTTTGCTTTGGACCGACCAAGAGGAAGCTCTGGAACAGAGGAGGACGACCAAGCTAAGTTGGTAAGTATGGATCATCACCTAGCTCGAATTCATGGTGGAAACTCTAATACAAGGTTGGTTTAGTAGTTTTCTTTACACAACTCTTCTTTCTAGCCATCTTCTCCATCCAAATCTTGAAGAACGAACCTTGGACACCTTTGGAGCTTCATCCACCATTAAAGCTACGAATCTTGGAGCTCTAGATCAGATCTAAAGGCGGGTTTTATAACTCTAAACCTTAAGCTTTGCTTTTGCATCTTCTTCTCTTAGAATAGTTGCTTATACTTCTCGTTTAGACACTTCTAAGTGTTCTTGCTAGTATTTCTGTGAAGAACAACCCTTGTTCTTGAGGTAGAAGATGATGACGCTATTTCCAATGTTTATCCAAAATTCACTTTAGCAAACGGTCTCCCACTTTTGCACAAACGGTTTCCCAAACCGTTTGGGATCAAACGGTTTCAAACCGTTTGAATGCAAAAGGTTTCACAAACCGCATAGAAGCAAACAGTCCAAGACTGTTTGGATGCGTTGACCAGGCGTTGACCGTTTGGAGGTATGTTGTAAATAATGTGGACTAATCACCTACCAAAGATCATCAATTAATTCCAAGTAAATCACCAATTGAAGGCCCAACAATCACCTAAACCCTAATCGGGTTATTTGCTGATTTCAATAATTGATCAAGTTGAAGTTTGGGTTGAGTGGCCCAAACGGTTTCAAAATCATTTGAGGATCACCCCAACGGTCTCAAGACCATTTGGTGATAACCCAAGACCGTTTGGAGGTCTAGGGTTAAGTAGGGTTGCCCAATTGAGGGTCCAAAGGTATCAAGTTGATAAATAATTAATTGCTGATTTGGTGATTAAACCTAGGGTTCAACCCTTGAGTGAATGACTTGGTTTTTGATGATATATTGGGCAACGGTCTCAAGACCGTTTGGAGGATGTCCAAACGATCCCAAGACCATTTGGGGGTCACCCAAGACCATTTGGAGGTCTAGGGTTGACTATGGTCAAGTGGTTGCAAATCTAAAAGTAACAAGTTGAAGTGTAACTGATTAGTGACCTAATGATCAAATCAATGAGTCAAAACCTTAATAGGTTGAGTTAGTTTTTGATGTTGACTTGAGCAAACGGTCTCAAGACCGTTTGGAGGTCATCCAAACGATCCCAAGACCGTTTGGGGTCAGGTCATAACCAAATTGATTGATGGTTCCATGGATTCAAATCAATTAGACTCATGTTGAGGAGTGTTGAAGGGTAATCGATTCCAAACCCTAATCCAATTGATCCAAGCCCTAATTGGTGATCAATTGAGGGTCAATTGAGTGTCAAATCAGTTGAGGGTTGACCTAATTGACTCAATTGATGAGTGGCTAACAAGTGCATGGATGATTGAGGGGTTCAACATTAGAAACCCTAACTCAATTGAAGTGGCTGAGACACTTTTTGGTCCATGCGATTTTGAGGTGGTTTGGACCAAACGGTCTCAAGACCGTTTGGGACCAAACGATCCCAAACTGTTTGATCTCATGCGGTTTCAAGATCAGTTTTGCCCATGCGGTTTCAAAGTCAAAGTTGGCCAAACGGTCTTCACCTCACCTTGGGCAAACGGTCTTGAGTGTGCACTTTACCAAACGGTTTCAAAGTCAAACTAGACCAAATGGTCAACACCACCAAACGGTTTCAAGGTACTTCCAAGACCGTTTGGGGGTTTGGTGTGCAAGACCGTTTGAGGTCTATAAAGGTCAAGATCGTTTGATGCCTTAGTAGTCAAGATGGTTTAGTGGTTGGTTAACCTAGACCTCATAGATATCTAAAGTGATTAAGAGACCAAGTAATTAGTGGATTAATGCATGTCATGATCAAGTAGGTGAACATTACCAAGATACATTGATGGGATAGAGTGACTAATACTCTTTGAACAAGGGAACCCTAATGATCACATTAGTGGTGACCTAACCCTTGATGTCAATGTTGAATTGACTTAGTCTAACTAGGGTGATGTAATCATCATCTTATAGAAAGTGGAGAGAGAAGACTCCTTACATAAATGAGAATCAAGTAAAAAGCTTTTAATATGAATGAATATATCTAATTAGGGTATGATCCATCATAATGAGATCATAGAAACCCTAATTGTGATGGTTAATGATTCTTAACCTAATTTGAGGGCATTAATGGAAATAATTCTCATACATGATGATAGCATGATCTTGATTCATTGTAATATGAATAGTAAACCCTAATCTAGGGTAATGTGATGTAATATGAATAGTAAACCCTAATCTAGGGTAATGTGATGTAATATGAATAGTAAACCCTAATCTAGGGTAATGTGATGTACCATGAGTAGTAAACCCTAATCTAGGGAAATGTCATGATGTGAAATACTAAACCCTAATGGTGGGATATTAATGATAACCCTAATCTAGGGGGGATGTGATATGAATAAAAACCCTAATTGGGAGTGATCTCATGAGAAACCCCAATTAGGATGAATAGTAAGCTTAATTATGGTTTATTGAATATGAAACCCTAGTTTTAAGCAATGATATGTGAAACCCTGATATTATGATATGGCCTAAAACTTAATTCAGGGTAATGTCAAGTAATGATATATGAAACCCTAGAAATGGTTTATTAGCCAGTACACCAAATAGAGGTGTGGCTAAAACAATTAAATAGGACGGCTATGTCATAAACATAAAGGATAGGGTTGATGAACCATGTGAATGATAAATGTGGTAATTTTAATAAGGATTTGAGAGGTAAGATGATGCCTAGATCCTTGTACAAACATCTCTATGAATGAGTAATAGCTTTTACACCTTACAATGATAATGGATATGAAACTTTTAGAAATGATGTATACTAAATAATGATTTGGATAACATCCTGAATATAGAGATACCTAGAATAGTTGATGATGGTTTATCCTATATCAACAATGTTTATCAAATGGATAAGCTATATCATTAAAGACAATTGGACAATTCTAATATATGATCCACGCACCATATGATGAAAGTAACAAGTTAGTGGATAAAGTATTAAGAGAGAAATACCTTAATACAAAGTTAGTTAATTAACTCAAGTAAGATGGAAACGAGAAGAAAGTGATACATCAAGATATGATAGATATCACATTCAACAATTCAGGGTAACATACCTTGATGAACCTCTAAACCATTATACTTAAACAAGAGACACATGGAGTGTATGATAAGTAATTGATTACAATAAAAATATAATGGACTCATTGTACTCGATAAATGTTGATTAATATATCTTGTGAATGGGATAAGCCAAATCATTGAGTATGATGTAATCATACCATGACAAGGATGAGAAATGGACTAATATTTAGAATTGATGATCATTAATGACATATGATGAGAATAATAGTCAAAAGCAAATACTTATGATACCCTTGAATGCTTCCAAGAGTTGTGGAGCAATATATTAGGGTTCAGCTAATAATGTGTGCAGGAAACCCTAATTAATGAAAGGTGGGATACTCTAACCCTAATTTTGGGTTATGCTTTGAAGTATGAAACTATATACTTGAGTTCGAGATGAGGAATCATTATGATTTATTAAGCTAAAGGGGTTGAGTAACCCTTACTGAATTGAATAGAGAAACCCTAACCCTAGAAACCAGCCGTGGTAATGTAACACGGTCGTGGTGAACTTATGTAGCACGACCGTGCAAGATAGCACGGCTGTGGTATTTTATATTTAATTTGAAAAGAACTTGTATTGTGCTGATATATATACAATATGCACATTATTAATTGTGTTAACCATGCTGGTTTTTATAAAGAGATGAGCATAGCCAGGTAAGGGTTATGATGCCATATATATTGAAAGCACTTTATAAGCTTTAAGAATAATGATAAGCTATGTTGCCTAGTGAGAGGTAACATATGAGATTGGTAGGCTGTATGAGCTATGAGAAACATCTGCATTGCTACAATAAAGGTCATGAGGTTAAATGACTTGATGTCAATATGTTACTTGGTAACAAGTGTTTTGATGATCTAAGGGTTTGAACACCCATATTCTTGAATTATAATGATGAGATGGTTAGGGATTGATATCCCAGAGTTAACAATATGTGACATAAACTTGATATGATTAGTATGCTTTCTTTATAGCAATTGTCTTATTGGTTTACGTTTGAAAACATGCCTGATGCTAAAAGAATGCCATAATGTACTTAAATAATCAAGTATAATGATATCATGTAGAGCCATGACCATAGATCCATCATTGTCAGAAATTAAATGATGGTGATGAGTATGTGGGGGTTATGGACGCGAATATCCTTACGTCCTAATGTAGGATTTGATGTGAGATGTACCTTTAATCTAACAATCCTTCATTATATGTTTATGCCGGGATGATGTATCACTAATCTCCCGATGATATTGTTAATGCCACATCGATGAGTGATAAACAAGAAATCCCTCGATGACGAAGAGAGTACAGCACGCCACTGTAACTCTAATAGTGAAGTTTCCATAATACCCTGGAAAGCTATTATAGCAGAGACACAAGATGTCCTGCATGTTGATCCTCATACTGACTGAGGAAGATGAGGTCATAGGAATCCGGCTCTTCTGATGACCTATGTATGATACCAATTGTGATTTTGTAATGGTTGGTTGGAGTATGAGAGGTGTAACTCATCTCCTCAGGGCATAAATATGTTTGAAAAATGTAATCAGCCGTATAGCATAATGGTCGGTTAGAGCCCTGACCATAGATCCATCATTTTCAAAAATTAAATGATGGTGAAATAGGTTTTCCTAAGGGAACTCATGGAGAGCATACTTTTGAGTATGTGGGGGTTATGGACGCAAATATCCTTACGTCCTAATGTAGGATTTGATGTGAGATATACCTTTAATCTAACAATCCTTCATTATATGTTTATGCCGGGATGATGTATCACTAATCTCCTGATGATATTGTTAATGTCGCATCGATGAGTGATAAACAAGAAATCCCTCGATGACGAAGAGAGTACATCACGCCACTATAACTCTAATTGCAAAGTTGCCAGAATACCCTGGAAAGCTATTATAGCAGAGACACAAGATGTCCTGCATGTTGATCCTCATACTGACTGAGTAAGATGAGGTCATAGGAATCTGACTCTTCTGATGACCTTTGTATGGTACCGATTGCGATTTCGTAATGGTCGGTTGGAGTATGATAGGTGTAACTCATCTCCTCAGGGCATAAATATGTTTGAAAAATGTAATCAGCCGTATAGCATAATTGCTTAGGTTGAACTACGAGAAACAATGGTTGATGATACATTGTTTATAGTGTTCTAGTTAAATAACTAGTATACATGTTCTTCATATTATTTATTGTTATATGGTTCGTCATTCAATTAAGTTATAATTGAAATGATTGCTTAAAATAATGTTGCTTAACTTAGCTTATATAATGTTTTACCTGCTGTTGAATAACTATAGTTCTACTACTCAAGGTTATTCCATTATTGCAATAACAAAGCTTCTGGCTGAGAGTTATAACTCTCGTTGGGACAATTATTCAATTGTCTCACCCCCGTGGGATTCGACATTTTAGGTAGACGCCAAGGACGAAGGAACCCATCAGTGGGTGAGCAAAAGCAGCAGCAGCAACCTCAGGGACAGTAGTGATTCTCATGTGGAGACACTGTCTGTCAAGTCTTGTAGATAGTATGTCCTATGTGTCGTCTCTGTACTCTCAGGTCCTAGGAGTCAGTAGATGTTTAAAGTAGATCTGAGATTTTTGGCTTAATGCCTCAAGATTTTTGTACACTGCTCATGTACAGTTTAACATGGCAGTTGATGCTTGTGACTCTCAAAATGTGAATTTTAGAGATGTAATGATGGATCGGTTTGTAAATAACTTATCATGTTTTCTTTATGAAAGAGTTTTACCGTTTGTAGATCTCTTTATAAAAAGTTTTAATTTTTAGTGATTTTTAATAATTCCGCTGCTAGTTAATCACTTCTGCATTAGTTAATCCTGTTTTCACGATTCAGTCGCTACAATTTAGTGGTATCAGAGCTCTAGGTTCGCTGAGTCTACAGAGACATAGGACTAAGGTAGTAAAGTCTGTTCTAGTGTCATCCAGTGTATCTGATAGTATCTTCTGCTCATATAGGAGAAGAAGAACTTGAAGATGACTGGGTTATATGAGGCGTTTGCTACAGAGAGCAGCAATGATGTACCAAGAAAAGGTGTAGGAGAGCAGGCAAGAGAGGGAAAATTTCCTGAGACCCCCCTAGCTAATCCAACTATGATAAGAAATCCTTCCTTAGGAATCACTGTTGGGGAATTTAGGGCAACCATGATGTATTAAGTGGACCAGGCACTAGAAATACAACCAAGATTACCAGCCCCCAATGATGATGTTTTGGATATCAATACGATATGTAAACCACAACAGCAGGTTGAAGCAATGGGAAATGATGAAGTTCTGGACTTAGAACGAGTCTGTGCTCAACCTCAGCCTATTGAATCAATATATAGTAATGTAGGGATTAGAATACAACCAGAAATTAGGATCTGCTACAAGTGCAGGGAACCTGGACACATCAAAAGGTTTTTCCTAGAAAAGAAAAAATAAGATGATGATTGAGAAAAGGCCTATCCAAATCTAGGAATAGGGGCCTAGTAGTTACAAAAAGGGAAAGACTTTGGTATCACTAGTACAACCAGGACCTAGTGCACCAAGGCAATGGTCATCTAGAAAGGGTAAAGGACCCTCTAGACCATACCGAGCACCTAGAATTTGCTACTTATGTAGACAGGTTGGACATCTGGCAAGAAATTGCTCAGCCACAAATGTTATGGCAAATCAACCTCTGAGGCAGAATCAGCCTGAGACAATGAATAATCCTCGAATCATGATAGGTTAGACAAAATAAATGTCATTCTTATATGCCTTTTTATGATCTCTGGATAAAATTGAGAAAGTAATTGATTGAACTTTCCTTGATTAGTCCTATAAGGACTTATAATGTTGCATAATGAACATAATAGATGTTTCATGTTGCTTTTACCTCTATGAGAAAGTTGAGGTATTAAAGAGTGGTCTGGATAAAAATTTAGTAATGTTAAATCTTATACTCGTGATAATAGGAAAAGAAAAGGAAAATGGTAGTATACAAATGCATACTACCTTATCTCAGTATTTATATACCTTGGCCAGGTATACAGTTGCTAATGATAAAGTGAGTATGGAAACTCTTAGATTGTTATCTTTTTGATTGCTCTGATCAAGTAGTAATTCTGAGACAATCTAATGAGTATCATGAAATAAGAAATATGGGATAAATAAATGTGACATGTCCTAAGTATAAGAAAGAGAAATATGAGATAACCTCAGATGAGCATGTTGAATGAGGAATTAAAAGTATACTCCTCATATGATAAGAATGGGAATAAGGGAGGTCAACCTTGTCCAGTAAAGTTGTAAGAATAATAAAGATCCTCCCCATAATGTGAAAATGTGATGAGATCATAAGATGTTTATGAATATGTTAGATAATAACAAGGAAAGGAACAATGTCATGTAATCATCCTTATAAGATTCCTATGCTAGGGCAAGGAACCTAGGTTGAGATAAAGAGTAAATGTTTCATGAATGGTTGAAAATACATGATATATAAGAGGAATATGATTCCTTATTCTCTTTCCTTCCAGGGACATGGCAATCAAGTGGGTCCTAGGACACTTGATGTGCATAATATAAAGATGTTTATGTGATGTATACCTAGAAAGGTATCATTTTACCTTGGACTTTGGTCCCAAGGTGAGAATATATGTAACAAGTAATGTCCCAAGATGAAAGGAAGATAAAGATGTAATGTGTTGTTAACACGTGTGATAAGTATTAAGATAAGAATGTAATCATATATCAGATGATTTATGTTGACTACCTGGAATGGTCAACCATGAAATCAAATTAAACATGTAAAATAATATGAACATCACATGTTAGGGGTTTATGTTTTTCATAAACATATATTTTCTAAGTATCCTTGAGAAAAGTCCTTGATTGATAAGTAACTTTTCCCTATGATAAGTGAATGTACAACTAATGAGATAGTTAGTGCAAGTAATAAGGAAAGCTAGTATGGTGTTATCAGGTGAGATGACACAAAAAAGGTATGAAAGGACTTATATAACCTCAAATGGATGACATAGTACAATTGTGATCTTGAAAAAGAAATGTTGAACTAACTAAGGAACATGAGAGTATGTGTCCCATGTGAATCATTCCATGATAAACTTATGTGGAGTAACTTTGTATTGATCAAAACTCTATGATGTTTCCATAATAATGAAATGTTATCTAAAGACATAATGGTATGATGCTTAAATAGTATCTACTTCCCTTTATCTGGGATTTCGGGGACGAAATCCTTGTTAGGGGTTTATAATTTGTAACATCCCTAACATGGGTTATGAACTAACCCTAGGCGTTTTACTTATATATGTGATTCGATGCTTGTGGTTATCTTATGAAATGTAATTAAAGCTTTTGAGGAACTTATAGTCCTTTTTGAATAATGTTGCAACTTTGTTTTGCTAATTTTGGACTAAAGTGCAAATTACCCAAGTAGAGGGGTTAAATTGCAAATTGCACATGTTAAGATGTTCCTCTGATGATGATAAATCATAAGAATGAATATAATGTAGTAGTATGGATCCCACAAGCTTGGGCACCAAGATATAGGTTGTAGAGCAATCCTTGTGCTTTAAAACCTAGTTTTGGTGTAAAGTGCAATTTACCCAAAACCAAGGGTGCAACATGTAAAATATACCCTCTAGAGTATCTTTCATGTTTCTTGGCATCAATTAGAGCAAAGAAAATGAGAGGGGCGCCTCATTTGAATGATCAAGTAAGAAAGATAACATTAATATTTAAATAACCAAGTTTTATGCAAAATGGCCCTTTTATACATGTATAACTTAATATGGTAATTGGTTTCTTATCGTTTTAACCTTGGATAAGAGAGAGGTTTTGCATGTGAAAAGGAGGAAGAAACGTGGACAATGGTAGAGCAAGCATGAGTGGATGGGTTTAAGGAATAAGAGAAATAACTATCTTTTCTTGCCTTGATAATACCCAAAAATATATAAGCACCCTTTTTCCTCAAAGCAAAGGATCGTTCCTTTAGTTCTTTACCCTCATCCTTTTGCTTTGGACTGACCAAGAGGAAGCTCTGGAATAGAGGAGGATGACTAAGCTAATTTGGTAAGTATGGATCATCACCTAGCTCGAATTCATGGTGGAAACTCTAATACAAGGTTGGTTTAGTAGTTTTCTTTACACAACTCTTCTTTCTAGCCATCTTCTCCATCCAAATCTTGAAGAACGGACCTTGGAAAACCTTTGGAGCTTCATACACCATTAAATATATGAATCTTGGAGCTCTATATCAGATCTAAAGGCGGGTTTTATAACTCTAAACCTTAAGCTTTGCTTTTGCATCTTCTTCTCTTAGAATAGTTGCTTATACTTGTCCTTTAGACACTTCTAAGTGTTCTTGCTAGTATTTCCGTGAAGAAAAGCCCCTGTTCTTGAGGTAGAAGATGATGACGTTATTTCCAATGTTTATCCAAAATTCACTTTAGCAAACGGTCTCCTACTTTTGCACAAACGGTTTCGCAAACCGTTTGGGAGCAAACAGTTTCAAACCATTTGAATGCAAACGGTTTCACAAACCGCATAGAAGAAAATGGTCTAAGACCGTTTGGATGCGTTGACCAGGAGTTAACCATTTAGAGGTCTGTTGTAAATAATGTGTACTAATCACCTACCAAAGATCATCAATTAATTCCAAGTAAATCACCAATTGAAGGCCCAACAATCACCTAAACCCTAATCGGGTTATTTGTTGATTTCAATAATTGAATCAAGTTGAAGTTTGGGTTGAGTGGCCCAAACGGTTTCAAAACCGTTTGGGGATCACCCAAACGGTCTCAAGACCATTTGGTGATAACCCAAGACCATTTGGAGGTCTAGGGTTAAGTAGGGTTGGCCAATTGAGGGTCTAAAGGTATCAAGTTGATAAACAATAAATTGCTGATTTGGTGATTAAACCTAGGGTTCAACCCTTGAGTGAATGACTTGGTTTTTGATGATATATTGGGAAAACGGTCTTGAGACCGTTTGGAGGATGTCCAAATGATCCCAAGACCGTTTTGGGTCACCCAAGACCGTTTGAAGGTCTAGGGTTGACTATGGTCAAGTGGTTGCAAATCTAAAAGTAACAAGTTGAAGTGTAACTGATTAGTGACCTAAAGATCAAATCAATGAGTCAAAACCTTAATAGGTGGAGTTAATTTTTGATGTTGACTTGAGAAACTATCTCAAGACCGTTTGGAGGTCATCCAAATGATCCCAAGACCATTTGGGGTCAGGTTATGACCAAATTGATTGATGGTTCCATGGATTCAAATCAATTAGACTCATGTTGAGGAGTGTTGAAGGGTAATCGATTCCAAACCCTAATCCAATTGATCCAAGCCCTAATTGGTGATCAATTGAGGGTCAATTTAGTGTCAAATCAGTTGAGGGTTGACCTAATTGACTCAATTGATGAGTGTCTAACAACTGCATGGTTGATTGAGGGGTTCAACATTAGAAACCCTAACTCAATTGAAGTGGTTGAGACACTTTTTGGTCCATGCGGTTTTGAGGTGGTTTGAACCAAACGGTCTCAAGACCGTTTGGTTCCAAATGGTCTCAAGACCATTGAGACCGTTTGGGACCAAACGGTCTCAAGACAGTTTGGGACCAAACGATCCCAAACCGTTTGATCTCATGTGGTTTCAAGATCGATTTTGCCCATGCGGTTTCAAAGTCAAAGTTGGCCAAACGGTCTTCACCTAACCTTGGGCAAATGGTCTTGAGTGTGCACTTTACCAAACAGTTTCAAAGTCAAACTAGACCAAATAGTCAACACCACCAAACGGTTTCAAGGTACTTCCAAGACCGTTTGGGGGTTTGGTGTGCCAGACCGTTTGAGGTCTATAAAGGTCAAGATCGTTTGATGCCTTAGTAATCAAGATGGTTTAGTGGTTGGTTAACCTAAACCTCATAGATATCTAAGGTGATTAAGAGACCAAGTAATTAGTGGATTAATGCATGTCATGATCAAGTAGGTGAACATTACCAAGATACCTTGATGGGATAGAGTGACTAATACTCTTTGAACAAGTGAACCCTAATGATCACATTAGTGGTGACCTAACCCTTGATGTCAATGTTGAATTGACTTAGTCTAACTAGGGTGATGTAATCATCATCTTATAGAAAGTGGAGAGAGAAGACTCCTTAAATAAATGACAATCAAGTAATAAGCTTTCAATATGAATGAATATATCTAATTAGGGTATGATCCATCATAATGAGATCATAGAAACCCTAATTGTGATGGTTAATGATTCTTAACCTAATTTAAGGGCATTAATGGAAATAATTCTCATACATGATGATAGCATGATCTTGATTCATTGTAATATGAATAGTAAACCCTAATCTAGGGTAATGTGATGTAATATGAATAGTAAACCCTAATCTAGGGTAATGTGATGTAATATGAATAGTAAACCCTAATCTAGGGTAATGTGATGTACCATGAGTAGTAAACCCTAATCTAGGGAAATGTCATGATGTGAAATACTAAACCCTAATGGTGGGATATTAATGATAACCCTAATCTAGGGGGATGTGATATGAATAAAAACCCTAATTGGGAGTGATCTCATGAGAAACCCCAATTAGGATGAATAGTAAGCTTAATTATGGTTTATTGAATATGAAACCCTAGTTTTAAGCAATGATATGTGAAACCCTGATATTATGATATGGTCTAAAACTTAATTCATGGTAATGTCAAGTAATGATATATGAAACCCTAGAAATGGTTTATTAGCCAGTACACCAAATATAGGTGTGGCTAAAATAATTAAATAGGACTACTATGTCATAAAGATAAAGGATAACCATGTGAATGATAAATGTGGTAATTTTAATAAGGATTTGAGAGGTAAGATGATGCCTAGATCCTTGTACAAACATCTCTATGAATGAGTAATAACTTTTACACCTTACAATGATAATGGATATGAAACTTTTAGAAATGATGTATACTAAATAATGATGTGGATAACATCCTGAATATAGAGATACCTAGAATAGTTGATGATGGTTTATCCTATATCAACAATGTTTATCAAATGGATAAGCCATATCATTAAAGACAATTGGACAATTATAATATATGATCCATGCACCATATGATGAAAGTAACAAGTTAGTGGATAAAGTATTAAGAGAGAAATACCTTAATATAGAGTTAGTTAATTAACTCAAGTAAGATGGAAATGAGAAGAAAATGATACATCAAGATATGATAGATATCACATTCAACAATTCATGGTAACATACCTTGATGAACCTCTAAACCATTATACTTAAACAAGAGACACATGGAGTGTATGATAAGTAATTGATTACAATAAAGATATAATGGACTCAATGTACTCGATAAATGTTGATTAATATATCTTGAGAATGGGATAAGCCAAATCATTGAGTATGATTACTGAGAATGGGATAAGCCAAATCATTGAGTATGATGTAATCATACCATGACAAGGATGAGAAATGGACTAATATTTAGAATTGATGATCATTAATGACATATGATGAGAATAATAGTCAAAAGCAAATACTTATGATACCCTTGAATGCTTCCAAGAGTTGTGGAGCAATATATTAGGGTTCAGCTAATAATGTGTGCAGGAAACCCTAATTAATGAAAGGTGGGATACTCTAACCCTAATTTTGGGTTATGCTTTTAAGTATGAAATTCTATACTTGAGTTCGAGATGAGGAATCATTATGCTTTATTAAGCTAAAGGGGTTGAGTAACCCTAACTGAATTGAATAGAGAAACCCTAACCCTAGAAACCAGCCGTGGCAATGTAACACGGTCGTGGTGAACTTATGTAGCACGACCGTGCAACATAGCATGGCTGTGGTGTTTTATATTTAATTTGAAAAGAACTTGTATCGTGCTGATATAGATACAATGTGCACGTTATTAATTGTGTTAACCATGTAGGTTTTTATAAAGAGGTGAGCATAGCCAGGTAAGGGTTATGATGCCATATATATTGAAAGCACTTTATAAGCTTTAAGAATAATGATAAGCTATGTTACCTAGTGAGAGGTAACATATGAGATTGGTAGGCTGTATGAGCTATGAGAAACATCTGCATTGCTACAATCAAGGTCATGAGGTTAAATGACTTGATGTCAATATGTTACTTGGTAACAAGTGTTTTGATGATCTAAGGGTTTGAACACCCATATTCTTGAATTATAATGATGAGATGGTTAGGGATTGATATCCCAGAGTTAATAATATGTGACATAAACTTGATATGATTAGTACACTTTCTTTATAGCAATTGTCTTATTGGTTTACGTTTGAAAACATGCCTGATGCTAAAAGAATGCCATAATGTACTTAAATAATCAAGTATAATGATATCATGTAGAGCCCTGACCGTAGATCCATCATTGTCAGAAATTAAATGATGGTGAAATAGGTTTTCCTAAGGGAACTCCTGGAGAGCATACTTTTGAGTATGTGGGGGTTATGGATGTGAATATCCTTACGTCCTAATGTAGGATTTGATGTGAGATTTACCTTTAATCTATCAATACTTCAGTATATGTTTATGTCGAGATGATGTATCACTAATCTCCCGATGATATTTTTAATGTCGCATCGATGAGTGATAAACAAGAAATCCCTTGATGACAAAGAGAGTACAACACGCCACTGTAACTCTAATTGCGAAGTTTCCAGAATACCCTAGAAAGTTATTATAGCAGAGACACAAGATGTCATGCATGTTGATCCTCATACTGACTGAGGAAGATGAGGTCATAGGAATCCGACTCTTCTGATGACCTATGTATGGTACCGATTGCGATTTCGTAATGGTCGGTTGGAGTATGAGAGGTGTAACTCATCTCCTCAGGGCATAAATATGTATGAAAAATGTAATCAGCTGTATAGCATAATTGCTTAGGTTGAACTACGAGAAACAATGGTTGATGATACATTGTTTATAGTGTTCTAGTTAAATAACTAGTATACATGTTCTTCATATTCTTTATTGTTATATGGTTAGTCATTCAATTAAGTTATAATTGAAATGATTGCTTAAAAGAATGTTGCTTAACTTAGCTTATATAATGTTTTACCTACTGTTGAATAACTATAGTTCTACTGCTCAAGGTTATTCCATTATTGCAATAACAAAGCTTCTGGCTGAGAGTTATAACTCTCACTGGGACAATTATTCAATTGTCTCACCCCTGTGGGATTCGACTTTTTAGGTAGATGCCAAGGACGAAGGAACCCATCAGTGGGTGAGCAACAGCAGTAGCAGCAACCTCAGGGACAGTAGTGATTCTCAGGTGGAGACACTGTCTGTCAAGTCTTGTGGATAGTATGTCCTATGTGTCGTCTATGTACTCTCAGGTCCTAGGAGTCAGTAAATGTTTAAAGTAGATTTGAGATTTTTGGCTTAATGCCTCGAGATTTTTGTACACTGCTAATGTACAATTTAACAAGGCAGTTGATGCTTGTGACTCTCGAGATGTGATTTTTAGAGATGTAATGATGGATCAGTTTGTAAATAACTTATCATGTTTTCTTTATGAAATTGTTTTACCATTTGTATATCTCTTTATAAAAAGTTTTAATTTTTAGTGATTTTCAATAATTCCGCTGCTAGTTAATCACTTCCGCATTAGTTAATCTTGTTTTCACGATTCAGTCGCTACAATCATCATCATCATCGTCAATATTATCATACTCAATAGTTGTGCATCAGAGGTGGGATTGGCCCGACCATCCCACTAACCAAAATACAGAACCAACCTCAAGCCTTCGAGTAAAAGCAAACCCCTTTCCCTTTGGCACTTGATTGTGCACTTCCTTTTGCACCAGGACAGTTATACACTACATACACAGATATCCACCCATGGCCAACTATGTCTACTAGTCTGGTCCACATATGTGATGTGTACTAGCTATAAATATGAGTAACTTCTCTCACCAAAATCAATTTCAATTTGATTGTACAGTAGGAAAAACTAGAAATTTAATTTACTACAATATTATGGTGAAATTGAAAAGTTAGAACATCGATGTCTAGTAAGGCTGCTTGCAAAAAGATATGAATGATTCGAATGTCTGGATCTTTTCAAGATTTCTTGCACATGAAAGAATATGTAGCATTTCCTCTTATCAAAACCACAAAACAATCATTTATAAGGTAAGGGGACATTGTTGACATGATTTTTTCCCATTTAGTCACTCAAATGAAATGATGACTTCTTTTGGAGAATGTATCAACTAGTGTGTTCTATTGAGGATAAATATACGATCATGAAGCTCTAAAAGATTGTCTAGTACATATATCACTGTGCTGAATGGATGGAAAACATTAATGAGGTGTAAGAGTATATAGTTAGTTATATATGACGCATGATTGTGTTATATTAGGCTCATACACAAGTTATCTTGGGTTGATATTGTATCATTGTGATCCATAACTTGGTTTGCATGCATATGATAAGTATTCTAAGCTTTCTTACTTATTTGGAAATTTCAAGGTCGTAAATTTGCTTAAGGTGTTAACTCATTCAGACATAGTCACAAACATGCACACTTTTTAGGACTATACAAATAAAGATATGACGTCTATTGAATTTGTGGTGAAATGTAAATAAATAAATTTTTATGGATATATTTGAATCCTATATAAGTTGTCGATTGACACATTTGACTCTACTTAACATAGTGAGTTATGTGGATAGGTTGTGGCACCAAATGCTAATCATTCATGATGTATCTGGTGGTCACGACCTGTGATGGAGGCATTCACATAGATTAGTGTAACGTCCCTAACCTGGGTTATGGCATGAACCTGGAAGTTTTACTTAAGTAAGTATTTATAAACTTGTTTTAATCTTTTGAAAAGTAATTAAGACTCTCCTTGAGTTTAATTTTCAAGTTTGAGCTTATTTGCAAACTGTTTGTGCATTATATGATAGTTTGGGTGTAAATTACAATTTACCCAAGATGAGGGGTTATATTGCAATATGTCACATTTCAAACATGCTTCAAATGCTTTAACATCATAATAGAGATAATGATGCTAAGAGGCAGCTTGGGGAAAACCTAAGTTCCAAGTTAGAACTTGTTTGAATAATGCATGTGCCTTGTGTACTAGTTTTGGTGCAAGTTGCACATTACCCAAAATGTAGGGTTGATATGCAAATTACCACCTCTAGAGTGTCCCTACTCTCTCTTAGAATCATCATAGAGGACAGAGAAAGAAAGAGGCACCATGTTTGAACCATTTTTTTGAATGATGGTATTCTTAGTGATGAAAAGACCAAGAAGAGGTGTATAGTTGAAACCCTTATATGAGTTGTATCGAGTTGTAGAGATTATATGGGAGTGCCTATCAGACAAGGATCCATACAGGAGGTCCCATATCATTTTGTCAACTCTTGGACTTTGCCATGATAGGTTAAACACCTCATGAAGGTGATGGATATTGGCTTACAACTTTCCTTAGAAAAAGTGTATCAGTTTGTGAATAAAGTGATGTGGAGTTGAAATATCTTGCTCAACAAGATAACTAATGGATGAAATCTTGTCCCTAGACTATCCTCAAGAGTTTTTCATGTCAAGATAAATATGTATGCATGGACACGTATCAACCATGCATGGACACATGGCACCTAGTAGTATAAGGTGATGACACCTCTTATACACTCTCTCTCATGAACCTCAATTATATATACCACTCCTTTCACCTAATAGTGAACTTTTTGAATCCTACAACCCTCTTTCTCTTAGATATTGTGCATAGAGTTCAGGAGCAAGGAGGATCTCGAACCTTAAGCTTAAGGTGAAGCCATGGTCATCTTCAACTTTGGTTGAAGCATGAATCTCGGGTTGTGATTCTTTCTTTCTTTTCTTCTTCACCAAGTTCTTAACTATGGTGATTTCTTGCATGTAGAGGAGTTGTGAACGAGTCTTGGACCTGTTATAAGTTCATCTTCAACCTTGGGAATGTGAAGCTTTGGAGCTTGGAGCTTTGAAGTTGTTCTTGAGGTGGGTTATATGACTTGAACCTAATCAATTATTATTCACCTTCAATCTTGCTATATTTGATGATCTACTTTCAATTTCAAGTTTCCTTGAATAATCGATGAATCAATGAGCTCTAATAGTTGTATAGAACTATTGTCCATGAACTACAATAGTAAGGAACGAATGTCTAGAGCTTGATGATGATGACATCATCATGGCACAAATAGATATCGGGTTGAAGCACCTCTAACCTGATATGGTGATGAAACCCAATATGGTGAGATGATACCTGATATACCTTGGAACCCCACACCCTTATCGATTTGTACACTTGGTTTGGTTTAGACTAACTAGTTGTCTAGGTTTTCACTTAACACATGGTGAAGGATAGGTTGATACCATGAAGGTTTGAAGAGGTATGAGCATAAGGGTCTAACCCGATATGCAAACCCTAATTTTGAGTAACCAAATATATGTGACACACACATACACCTCATGCATGATATGGTAATCAAGGATACACCTCATGCATGATATGGTGACGAACCTACACCTCATGCACGATATGGTGATGAACCTATATCTAATGCACGATATGGTGATTAGCATACATCTCTAGAATGATATGGTGATGATCAAACATCTCTAGAATGATATGGGGATGAGTATACACCTCATGCATGATATGGTGACACACCCACACCTCTTGCTCGATATGGAAGCAAGCACACACCTCTTGGGCAATATGGTAAGCAAGAACACACCTCTTGCCCAATATGAAAGCAAGCACACGCCTCTTGGGTGATATGGAAGCAAGCACACTCCTCTTGTCGGATATGGTGGAAGCGCCTCAAATCTAATATACTCGATTGAGTAACACATGAAGTGTGTTATGTCAAATGATGCATTAAGATGTAAAGAGTTTAATGCATTTTGGTAAATATAGACCAATGTACATTGAGAAGAGGGTTGAGTAACTTAATAAAGTATGATGTAATCAATATCCTAGTGAGGATGAGAGAAAAACTCATAATTTGTGGGATAATCATTTAACGAGCATACATTGATGCTCCTAATATGTGTTGATCTATGAATCAGGGTTTTGATTCTTGATATTATGAACTTGAAACCCTAATCGGCTTGAAAGGGAAACCCTAACCCTAATAAAGGGAAGCTTGTATTTCTCTTGTATTGCATGGTGATGTTATGTACTTGATATTGTTTTTGTCATGAAATACTAACCATGCAGGTATCATGAGATGATGAGCATAGCCATGTATGAGCTATGATGTTTCATATGATACATATTAAATGGGCCTTGTGAGCCATTTGAAATACTTGTGAAATAAGTATAATGTATACCTAGTCTGAGGACCTAGAGGTAATAGTTACCTGATAAGAGGTGACAATGTTCAGTAATGAACTAAGGGTTTGAATACCCATATCTAGCAATCATGATGATGATAATGTTAAGAGATGAGAATTCCCAAGAATGTGATAAGGGATTGAGATCCCAAGTGTTATGCATTCAATGTGTTTCCAAAGATTATAAAAGTACTTGATAAATGTATTGTGCCTTTCTTTGTAGCATCTATTATAATTCATGCATGTAACTTGATTGATGCTAAAAGATAATGTAATACACCTAATTAATCAAATAGAACCTTATCATGTAGTTGCCCAGGCCATAGATCCATTCGGTGTCAGGATTTGTTGAATGGTGAAATGAGTTTAACTCAGAGTGCATATTTTTTAATATGTGGAGTGACAGATAAACATATCCTTACTTCCTGATAGGGATTTTTGTGTGATCTCCCTGATGAATACCAGGATTGTTGTGTTATCACCCTGATGAAAATGTATCAGAGATTGATGTGTGATCTCTCTTCCGAAGAGAGTGCATGCTGCGGTTGTAGCTCTTTAGAAAAGATGTTGCTATACCCCAACAAGCTAGTTGCAATTTGACATGATGTCACTGCCAGTGGTCTCGTACTGACCGAGACGAGTGAGGTCTTGGCAGCCGGCTCTTCCATTGACCTTGTATGGTACTGATTTCGACTAAGTGATGGTCAATTGGAGCATGAGCGGTATACCTCATCTCCTCTCGGCATAAGTGTGATTGTAAATATGTAATCGTATCTGTTTAAGGATTGAATACGGAAACATTGGTTGGTGTTACATTACTTTTATATATCTTAATTAGATAGATGTTATACATGTTCTTCATATTCTTTATAAGGTAAATAGATGATCTACAACTCTGTCATGGATAGTTGAACTACTTTAAAAATTCTATTGCTTTGCTCTACAATTAAACAATGATTAAACATGCTTATTTCCATAAAAGATCCGTTGCTTAGCTTTATAATGTTTATCTGTGATAATAATATTGTTGGCAGAGAGTTATATCTCTCACTAGGACTTTTGTCTCACCTCATGGGTTCCACAATTTTTAGGTGGACGTGTACGAGGAGGTAGAGACTGTACTGCAGAGGAAGGACAACAGTAATAGGGACAGTAGTAATAGCTTAGGTTGAGTGTGTTGTCTGTCGTGTCTTATAGGTAGAAGTCCTATGTGTTGTCTATGTACTCTCAGGTCCTTGGGAGTTAGTACATAATGGTTTTATAAACGATCTGAGATTTTGGCTTGTATGCCTTGAGGTTTTATGTTGCTTATGTATATGTTTGGGCAAAGCAACTGGGATATGATACCTCGAGATGAGATGGTACAATGCATGTACAATATGAACCATGATGTATATATTGTTTTGGTTCTTTCTTTAAGAGTTTCCTGGCAATGGATCTCCTTGTAAAATAGTTTTAATTTTTAGTGATTTTCATTAATATGCTTCTAATGGTTATTCCACATAATTATTGGTGGCAATTTGGCTGTCACGACATCACAAAGTTTTGGTATCAGAGCCTAAGGTTCGTTGAGTCTACATAGACATAGGATTAAGGTTGTTGAGTCTATTCTAATATCCTCTAGTTTATCTTATAGTGACTTTTGCTCATATAGGAGAAGAAGTAAAGCTGAAAGACGGTTGGAGAACACGAAGAACATGCTGCTGAGAGCAGTGTTGCTACACTAGGAGGAGGTGAAAGGGAACAATCTAGAGAGGAATCAGTGCCTGAGAATCCCCAGCTTGATCAAGCCATGCTAGAAAACCTAGCCTTTCATGCTCTTTTTGGACAGTTCATGACCACAATGACGCATATGGCAGATCGGATGCCAACACCAACACCTAGGGCACCAGTTCCCAATGAGGTACATGGATCTGGTAAGACCTTTGAGCGATTACATCAGGTAGGAGCCACCGAATATGCCAGACAGTTGACCCAACAGACATAGAGTCATGGCTCACTGAACTAGAAAAAGCCTTTAGAATTCTTAGCATCCCAAAAACTAACAAAGTTAGGCATGATGTGTACCTTTTAAAAGGAAGTGTTGGCCATTGGTGGGCCATTGAAGAAGAGAAAAGACCTGGTGTTGAGGTTGGATGGTAGGAATTCTGACATGAGTTAGTCAGTAGATACTTTCCCAAGACTTACCTAGATGAGAAAATCTTGTAGTTTGAGCGGATTAAACAATGACCAATGAAGATTAGTGAGTATGAAGCTAAGTTTATGGATTGTGGTTTTTTTCCACACATGGCTACTATGGATGAGGAGAGGATTCAACATTTTGAGAAGGGTCTGAACGTTGAGTTAACCACACCTGTAGCTACTCTAGAGAATAGAGAGAGGTTTGCCACCTTTGTGGAGTCAGTTAGGAGTGTAGAGAGGTCTGTGATTGAGAAATGTGAGGCTAATAGTAGGAAAGTACCTACCCAATTCCAGGGATAGTGGTCTGGACGTTTCAAGAAACCAAGGTTTCCTGCACCATTAGCACCATAGAGGTTCAATGCACAAATACAATGGACGTCAAGCAAGGGTAGAGGTCGTAGTTTTCTGCCAAGTGAAGCCCATAGTATGGAATCAATGACAGTAATAGGACCATCTAGACCACAGTGGGACATAAACTATTTCAAGTGTGGGCAGACATGACATTTGATGAGAGAATGTCCAGTTAGAGACATGGAGGTAACCCAACCACCAAGATAGAGTCAACATGGCTCTCAGTGGAAACAGTTCCGTAGTGGCACATGAGGATGTGGACAAGCATCCCAAGTAGGTTCATCTGCACCAAAAAACAGAGCACGGAGTCGGCAACAGGCAAATGCAAGATTCTATGCTATGAATCAGCCAAAGGCAGTAGTCAATCCATGAGTCGTGACATGTCAGATGGAATTATTTCGTTCTAATATGTCTTCATCCTGCTTCGTATCTATTTTTATTGATCTGGGTGCTACACATTCCTTTATCGCTCGAGCAGTGTTTCATGACTACAATATGTCTGTCAGTCATAGAGTAGATATTCTATTATTAGAAACTCTGTTAGTCAGATCTGCAGTGTTGCAGGAGGTATGTTCTCCCTGTGCTCTTTTCTTTTCAGAACATAGGATTTAGGTGGATCTTAGACCACTTGAGATGTACAGGTTTGATGTAATTCTTAGGACGGATACCCTAGAAAAGTATAAGATTTTCTTGGATTGTGGTTCCAAGCAAGCTATGTTCACAGACAGTGATGAGACATGGGTCTTTGATAACACCCATTTTATGGCTGCTAGAACCTATATTTTATTGCCAAAATAGCTTCCAAACTTAATTTCCTCTTCATTTTATTCTATTTATTATGAAGAATCATGCCCACTACACCCTGACAATATTTCCCATATTTTGCAAGGCTTTTCCTACTTTTCTACAATAAAAGAAGCACGAATGGGCCCATCAGGCCCACCAACAATGAAGTCCACATTCCAGCCTGGTAATTAGCAAGGTAGACATGCCCTCTTACCTGTCACAGTCGCCACCCACTATGATGGCAATCGAACGTGGGTGTGTCGTGTGGAGATCCCTGCCTGCTATATCTCTCTACCCGATATGGTTCCTAACTCGTCATAGTTCGCCACCCAACGAGGTCGTTACATGATATGGCCACCTCTCAGTGCAGTAGCCCCCCAAGGCTCCACCCCGCTATACCTGTATGTGATATGATCGTTGCTCGACATGTTCATAGCCCATCACGCGTGCCAGGAAGGAGCCGTATCGACCCCTCCTAAAGCCTTGAGAATGGATCCACAGATGAAGGATGTGTGGTCCAATAAAAGCTACAACTCCCATCAACTCAATGCCTATAAATAGCAGCTACAAACCTATGATGGGATGGGTTGGACCCTATGAGAGCTAACTCCCAGAGTAAAGGAGCTAGTGCATCGAGTTCCAAGGAGCCTTTCGGGCAATAACTAGGTGAGCACACCCCCATCCCAAGAGGGATGGGAGGAGTTCACTTAGAGACCATTCTGATAGCAACAAGCAACACGATATGATCCTCAAGGATACTTCCAATATGTATGGTTCCTATCTGGGATTCAACCTGAGACGGCCTGCCCATTTATACCCAACATGAAGAACCCAAGAGCCTTAAGATAGTGTTTACCCTATATGTATCCTAACCTGACACAATACCCTACCCGATATGATCTATACCTATCATGGCTGCAGCCCGACATGGCCAGCAGCCCGACATGAACATATCGGGTTGGTGTCCTATCCCAATATGACCCTTACCCATCACGACCCATGACCCGACATGGTCGTATCCCCATAGGGCCTCTACCCAGTATCTGGTTAGCATTATCTTAGGTATCTGTTGTTGTGTAATTCTTTCTCCTAAATCAAGGAGATTGATACTTATCTTCCTTTTACAACATTTACTTTCATTTAATTATAGCATTGTAACTAAACTTTTATGTCTCTTTATGATTATTAGAATCTTTGGAGTTTATCTCATATCATTCTATGTATGGCTTTATTTTGTTGGATGATTTCTTTCTGGCATCTGAGTTCTAGTTTCTTCTTTCTGATTCATAGTTTTGACTAGCTATCGAATCATGTTTCCTGTTTTGACTCCTTCGAGAGAAGGACGTTGTAAACTTCTAGATCTAAGTCTGATTTAGGTGTATGAGAGTACCCGGAACCATAGCTTCACCCAGTTTATCCTTCCACATGAGCCCACACCTGGTACCTTTGAGAGAAGGAACTTAGTGCATGGCTCATTGGCGTCTTCTTTGAGAGAAGAAGGCACTTGATGTAGGCTATTGCCACTTGTTACGATAAAGTTTTCTTTCTTTGTTCTATGCTCCAAACGTAGTTTTATCTCCTTGGATTCCTTTATACAAAAACTATCAAAAAAACTACTAAAACCCAAATTACCCAAAGCTTTAATCTTTCTAGTAACTCCCTTTGGAGATAGGTTTTCGTTTAATTCTTTATGATTCATTTGATACAACACACCTTATCCTTTGAATTTTCGACGTGCTTAGACAAGTAAAACTTGGGTTCTGAAGCACTATACTTCTAGTCCATGTGTTCGACCCCAAACTACTTTGACCCTATGCTAGTTGCAGGAGTCTTAAGCATTCAGGTATTATAAATCACTAAAGTCTGATGACCTAGACATGTTCCATTTTTGGATCCACATTTAAGGCTTATCAACTTTTTGGCACCGCTACCGGGGACTCGGCGATGAATACTATTCTAAGAACTTGAGTCTTACTTGCACTTTGCCAAAAAACCTTGTACATATGCATATAATCTTGTAGATAGTTATTGCACATAATTTATACAACATACACTTGTACACCTCTTCTTTTCAGGTACTTCTTCATCTTTTCAAACCCTCCTGTGTTTGGAAAGCAATGGCTGAGGAAGCACCCGAAGCTTGGTCTCTTCGCTCTTTTGTCCAAGTTAGGGAAAATGAAGAAAGGAACCTAGTGGTGGAGCAACCGCTCAATGTGGCTAACTTTGAGCTGAAACCTACCTTTCTCCAGCTGCTGCAACACAATCAGTTTGTGGGAAATGCCAGTGAAGAGAATCCTTACAACCATCTTACGGCATTCAAGAGGACCTATAAGACCCTCAACATCAACAGGGTCCCGATATCCTACATCTACACCAAGTGCTTTCCTTTCTCCTTGAGGGACAAAGCTCTAGAATGGTATACAAGTCTCCAAGATGGGAGCCTCCCCGGCTGGGAACATCTGGCCAATGCTTTTATTGCTAAGTTCTTCTCTATAGAGAGGACGATAAAGTGCCAAAACAAGATAACCAGATTCTCGTAGAAAGTTTCAGAGAACCTGCATGAAACTTAGGAAAGATTCCAAAGCTATCAGAGAGAGTGCCCACACCATGGTTTTTCTGAGCCCAAGCTGATCACCACCTTCTACAATGGGTTGTGCGTCGGAGAAAGGAAATCCTTAAATGCTACAGCAGTAAGTGATTTCCTGGGGCTCATCGCCCAAAGAGCCAGGGAGATTATAGACAATATGGCCACAAATCAGCAGGACAGTGAATATGATATAGAGTCAACGAGTCACTCCACTCCTGGAGAATCAAAGGTGATGGAAGCACTATCGGCTAAGTTGGACAAGATAGTGACTAACACTTAAGCCTTGAAGGACCAGAGCTATAAAGGCAAGGTCTGATAAGAAGCAGTGAGGATCTATGTCACGTGCGGAGAGTCGAACCATCTTTTTTACTTTTGCCCACATACCACCGTGTAGGGCAAGCCCAATGATGAAAGCATGGAGAATGTGAGTTACATCTAGTATCGACATCCCAACCATCTCAGATTCTCATATGGAAACACCAGCGTGGCTAAGAACTCTCACCAACTGATAGGCAGACCCTCCTCAGGAGGGCAGCAGAGTCATCAACGCCAAATGGGTTTCCAGCAACCACAAAGCTACCTGAACGCCCAGCAAGGTCAGCAACAATGACTGTCTATGATGACCGAGTTGATGTCCTTCACCAAGAAGCAGAATGATTTGAATGAGAACCTGCACAAAAGTTTCTTGGACAACATGACACTGCTCAAGTTAATGCAACAACATATGGGAGTTTTTCGACTCAAATTGGGGAGCTCCAACAGTACAACAAGAAGATAGACCAGCAGCTGGCAAGCCTAGCCCAGAGTATCAACCACCAGGTAGGGTGCTTCCTGTCCAGCACTAAGGTGAACCTGCGAGGGAATGAAACTACAAAGATGGTCGTCCTAGGGTCGGGAACAGTGATACATCCAACCAACATGAAGAGAACAACACCAATAACAACACCAGTCAAGGATGTAACCCCCAAGGAATCAATAGAAGTACCTGCAAAGCAAAAGAAAGTAATAACGAAAGGAGACAATGATGCGACTTCTGAGGAGCGTCTGGATAGGTATTGCACCCACATACCTTTCCCACACAAGCAAGTGAAAGCTCAATTGAAGAAAAGGTATGAGAAGTTCATGGCTGTCATGAAGAAGTTGCACCTCGACATCCCTTTTTTGGATGCCATTGAGTAAATGCCCACCTATGCAAAGTTTCTCAAGGACTTGATTTCAAGGAAGAAAAGAGGAGAAGATTTTGAAATTGTGAAGCTAGCACAAATGTCTAGTTCTTTTATTAAAACAAGTATGCCTTCTAAGAAGAAATATCCCTTATCATTCCCTTCCAAGTCGGAGACAACATGACACGTAAAGGTTTAGCGGACATGGGAGCAAGTATTAACTTAATGGCCTTGTCCCTAGAAAAGAGGTTAGGACTTACTGATATAGTAAGTACAAATATGAGAATCCAGATAGCAGACCACATGTTGACCAGGCCTTTCGAAGTAGTGGAAGATGTGCCCATTAGGGTTGGGTGGTTATTTATACCCCGTGACATCATTCTGATCGACACCTTAGAGGATCCTAACTGCCCAATGATTTTCGGGTGACCCTTCCTTGCAACTGATAGAGCACTCATCGACGTAGAGGTAGGAATGATAATGATTAGAGTTGGATGAGAGAATATCGACTTCAACATCTGTGACTGCATGAAAGCCCCCTTATTCTTTGAGTCTTCTTACTTTGTTGAAAGTTATCAGCAACTCTGTGATGAGGTAAGGGAGGAGAAGGCTATGGTGGACCCACTAATACATGCCTTAGCTGGAAACGCACAGGTGGTTGAAGACCCAGAGGTGAAAGAACTCCTGGCATTTCTGGATGTTGAAGATCTATCTGAAGCAGATGACCCTGTTGAGATGGTGATGTATGTTGCACTACAAAGCGATCTTGCCGAAGAACCAGAAGAGAAGACCCCCCCGCCCGAATTAAAGGTTTTTCTGAAAGGTTTAGAGTATCGATTCTTGGATGAAGAAAGGATGAATCTAGTTATCATCAACTCAGAGCTGACCGACAATCATAAGGAGCAACTGCTGGTGGAGATGAAGCTATGAAGGAGAGCCTTAGGTTACTCGATTGGAGACCTAAGGGGCAGCAACCCTTCTGTGTGCATGCACAAAATCCATGTTGAGGAAAATTCCAAGCCCTATGCCTAGCCGCAACACAAACTGAATGAAAAGTTGTGAGAAGTTGTTAGCAAGGAGGTTGTAATGCTCTGTGATGCAAGAATCATATACGCCATTAGTGATAGTACATGGGTGAGTCCCATTCAGGTAGTCCCTAAGAAGGGAGGCATCATGCTAATAAAGGGAGATAATGGGGTTGAAGCTGCAACCAAGGTCGTCACCGGTTGGCAGATGTGTATAGACTATAGAAAGTTAAACACCACCACCCATAAAGATCACTTTGCTCTTGCGTTCATCGACCAAATGCTTAAGTGCTTGGTCCATCACTCATACTTTTGTTTGTTGGATGGTATTCAGGGTTCTATTAGATCCCCATTCATCCAGATGACCTAGAAAAGACTAACTTCACCTACATCTATGAAACTTTCACTTTTAGAAGAATGCCCTTTGTGCTCTGCAACGCACCTACAACCTTTCAGCGATGCATGAATGCTATCTTCACAGATTTCTTAGAAGATAAGATGGAAGTCTTCATGGATGACTTCAACATTTATGGAAGCTCTTTTGATGATTGTCTGAATAATCTATCTTTGGTAATGAAAAGATGTGAAGAACAGAGTCTCACCCTTAATTGGGAAAAGTGCCATTTTATGGTACAAGAAGGTATCATTCTAGGGCACAAAGTGTCAAATAAAGGCATTGAAGTTTATCAGTCCAAGGTGGAAGTGATTACAAAGATCCCTCCACCCACATCTATGATGGGAGTCAGAAGCTTCTTAGGGCATGCCGGCTACTATAGAAGGTTTATTAAGGACTTCTCAAAGATTGCAAAGTCGTTGTCAAACCTGTTGATGAAGGATGTGAAGTTTGATTTCACAAAAGAATGTCTCACGACATTCTCCACCTTGAAGGATGCTCTAGCCTCAACATCCATTATCTAATCACCCGACTGGAATCTTCCCTTCAAGCTTATGTGTGACGCTAGTGATTTTGCCATAGGCACATTCCATGGGCAAAAGAAGGATAAAAAGCATCATGTAATCTTCTATGCCAGTAAAATGTTAGACGAAGCACAGATGAATTACACCACCACCGAGAAAGAAATTCTAGTCATTGTCTACACATTTGACAAGTTTCGATCTTATCTTGTGGGTTCTAAGGTGCTTGTACACAAGATATCTGATGCAAAAGAAAGATGCTAAGCCTAGGCTATTGCACTGGGCATTGCTGCTACAGGAGTTTGATCATGAGATAATCGATAAGAAGGGTAATGAGAACGTGGTCGCTGACCACCTATCCAGGATTAGAGTGGAGGATGACCACCCACTTTCGATCAATGAAAGCTATGCTAACGAGGCAATCTATGTTGCCCAAATGGTCAATCCAGAAGGGCGCCATGGTACATCGATATATGTAACTATCTTGCCTGCAAATAACTACCCCCGAAAATATCTTATAATTAGAAGAAGAACTTCTTCTCTGATTTGAAGTACTATTACTGGGATGACCCTCTGTTGTTTAGGCATTGCGCCGATAGCCTCTATAGGAGATGTATACCCGAAGATAAAGCCCCGAGGATCTTGTATGAGTGTCACTCCTCTCCTTATGGAGGACACTTGGGGGCTGAAAGAACCGCAACCAAGGTTCTCCAGTTCGGTTTCTATTGGCCCACCCTTTTCAAAGATGCTCACGCCTATGTCAAACTCCGCAACGAATGACAGAGTACTGGGAATATTTCCCACAAAAATGAGATGCCCATGTTTGAATGGATTGAAGTGGAGATCTTTGACGTATGGGGAATTGACTATATGGGACATTTCCCTTCATCATACGGTTTTTAGTACATTCTAGTTGTGGTGGACTATGTCTCTAAGTGGGTAGAAGCCATACCCGCTACCATCTGTGATGCCAAGTCTGTCATAAAGCTCTTTACAAAGATAATCTTCCCAAGATTTGGAGTCACTCGAACGGTTATCAGTGACGATGGATCACACTTTGGTGAAAGGCAATTTTAGTCACTTCTACGAAGGTATGGGATTAGACATAAGGTTTCTACCCCATATCATCCCCAGATGTCTGGCTAGGTTGAAGTTTCAAATAGGCAAATCAAATAGATCCTGGAGAAGATAGTCGAAAAATCTCAAAGGGACTGGTCCACCAAGCTAGATGATGCTCTCTGGGCATACAGAATAGCATACAAGACATCTCTTGGCACCACACCATATCAGTTGATTTATGGTAAAGCATGTCATCTGCCTTTTGAGTTAGAGCACAAGGCATTTTGGGCCATTAAACGTATCAATATGGACCGCTACCTAGCCGGCAAGAAGAGGTTCCTCAAGGTCCAAGAACTTGAAGAACTTAGGCTTCACACCTATGATAATGCAAGAATCTATAAGTAGAGGACTAAAGTCTAGCATGACTCACACTTGAAGAAGAAAGATGTCAAGGAAGGTGACAAAGTTTTGCTTTTTAAATCTTCTATTCGACTTTTCCCAGGGAAACTACAGACTCGCTGGTCAGGACCATTTGTGGTAGCAAAGATATACCCGTCGGGAATGATGGAGCTATACGAAGAAGATGATCCTACAAAGGTTTTTCCAGTAAACGGACACCGAGTGAAAAGGTTCTACAAAGACAAAGCTTTTGCAAGGCGATCCGAGTTTCCCCTGGGCAATGCCAAAGTCGCACCCTCCAAAGAAGCCTAGCAAGATGAAAAATGTTGAGTTAACAACAAAATCCATAGAGATCCTTGGGAGGCAGCCCCAAGTTTTTACTTTCTTAGGTTAGGATGTTACTGCAAAGAACATTCTAAACACTTTCATTGTAATAAGGAATGAGTCTATGCACGCCACGCACATTGATTCTCACATTTTTTGGGCCACCGACTTAGTTTCATCACCTTGATGCATAATACTAGATGAGGTTGAGGTTTACACTTAGGTCGGTGATGTTTTACATATCAAGTTCCTTTTACTTTAGTTTTCAGTTGCACTAAGTTTTTATGGCTTTTGAGCACAACACATGGCGTGCTGACATGATAAATATCTATATCGTTCATGCTTGGTGTATCAAGTTATTGTGTCGGATAGAGTGTATCGGGCATGTGTTCACACGTCACGTCCGTGTATCGCTCTGTCACATAGCACTCACGCCATGCCACGCCAGAAGCAACATGCGAACTCTTGTCATGCAAAGAAAGTGTCAGGTAACGCATGTCAGGCAACGCACCACCTCCCTCTAAGCCTCATGACATGATGAGATTAGATGGGTTCTACCTTGCCTTGGAAGATGATTCATGTGCATGCATGACACATGTCCCATTCTTACTGTTTAACTGCCTTTCACAGATGACTATATAAGCAACAAGAGTTTAACTGTGTTGGGTTACCAAAGTTACCACAAGCCTTTGCTCCTGTATCACACAATCTCTTGTATCACTCATAGCCACCTAGTTCCCATGTTGGGTTTCCTGCCTACCGACCTCCCATGTCGTGCTCACCATCTCCCTGCCCAATAGAGGTAATAATATATGTCACGTAGCCCCTATCGCACAGATCTATCGCCCATTTTTGTATTGTGCTTAGTTAACGCTTAGACCGTATCATGCACCACATATCGTGTTCTTGTCTCTATCGGGCAAAGCCTTAAATGTGCATAGGTTTTCATGAGTATCACTCCGATCGTATCAATTTTCATATCGCTTAAATCGTGTCAGGTTTCAATCCATGTCACGCGACACGTATATCACACAACACACTTACTGCACATTCCTTATCATGTGAGGTAAGTTTGGGGGAGCCCATCAACTCACTCTAGGGTCTGCACGATACATGTGTCGCACTGCCGTATCGTGTTCTTACGCTACCAACTTCACCATTTTCCATCATTCCCAATATCGGTTTTCACGGGTATCACACAACTGTGTGTCGGGTATCTTTGGTATCGTACACTTATGTATCGTGCTCTAGGAATTATAAAAAGTTTTGTACCAAAACCCAAAGATGTGCTTCCTAATGCAACTCGATACCAGTTTTCACGGGTATCGCCCAAATCGTGTCAGGCAATACCGTTCTTATAAAGTTTCAGTTATAATCCCACATATCGGAAGGACAAAATTTTGCATGAATAACCCTTTTTTATTTAACATGAATTGTTCTTATTTTTCAGACTAATGGCACACACAAAAGAGATTGTCATCAAGGTCGATGAGCAGGGCCGGAGGATTAACCCCGAGGCCACGGTAGTGGCCACCATTGGGTAGAAATGCCCCAACCCATCAATAGTTGAGCCCTCTGAGGCTGAAAAGCGGCCCCGAGTTGAGGCAAACACAGCCCTGACTATAGTGGCAGAACTCAAAGTTATTGCCCACTCCCTAGGGCGATTCATGCCAAGGGATGTAGACCACCAGAGGTGTCACACCGAGATGGCAGTAAAGGTCTTCCGCCCAACTAGATTCTGCCACCACGCTTCCTTCTGGCAGATTGAAATCTTTGATAGGTTGGAAAATGTACTCAAAGCTATCGGTCTCCGGAAGCTCTACTTCAGCTTCTCCAACTCATACACTGAGTTGACGAAGGAGTTCATCTCCTCCCTTCGCCGGGTTCCAAACACCCCAGAAGAAAGTAAAAGGTACGACAGAGCGGATAGGCTGCAAGGGTGCCTCTACAATCAAGAGCATGAAATAACAGAGAGGCTACTCAACGAGATCTTCTCCACCATCGTAGTCGAGCAAGAGCTACTCAACAATGGAGCCTGCATCAGTGACATTGATGGATTGGACCCAGTAAAGATGTGGAAGAAACTGACGGACGAGTCCTCTTTCAAGATAGGAAGCAAGGTAGCTGCATTCCACTTCTACTTCTGGTGAATTGTTCATAAGATTGTGGCCAACCTACTCTTCAACAAGTATGAGATGAGCAACTTGTACACTAAGTGTTGCACCTCATCTGGTACATCATGGCTGACAAGCCGATCAACTTGGGATGCTTCCTGCTCAACCGTCTTCACCCGATCAAGGATGCCACCAAGGAGCACAACATGGAAGGAATTGTCAACCTGATCGCGGTCAGGCTCGGGTACCCAAAGGAGCCGCTCAGCCTGTCATGAATCAGGGGTGACAACAAAATAGACATCAAATTCCTCACCAGGGAAAACATCATAAAGAAGGAGGATCGCCAACTTTTTATAGCTTCGCAAGAACCAACATCCTCCTACCCCTCCCAGGCTGTGTCAACTATGATGAGGAGAAGCTAGTCTTCATGACGGTAGAGGTCAAAGCTTTGGCCATCGATGCAGCCTACATCACCCAAACAACCATCCAAGCGAGGATGGCCACCATAGAGAGGCATGCACCAATGGCAATTCGGCGGGACAAATCACCGGTGGTCATCTTGAAGACTCCTCGGTTGCCGTCAATACCAAACTAGTAGCCGCTACTTTAGTAGCTGCTACCGCCACCACTAAGCCAGCCACGACTATCACAGCAACGCCAGTCGCGACTACCACAACAATGCCAGCCACGACTACCACAACAACACCCATCACAACTATAGAAGAAGTGTCGACCATCGTCGAGGTTGTCGACACAACCAAGGCTGCCACAACCGTTGTAGCCTCAAAAGCAGTTGTCGCGGCACTATCAGCATCAACTCTATTGATAACAGTAGAGGCCACAACTACCCCTTGGTGCGGCTAGACACCTCTCGCAATAGCGATGAGGTCTTCATAAATCTCCTAGATGCTGAGCTCAGGTCTGTTCAGCAGACCCCAACACCACCAACCACGACGGTAATGATCGTTCTAGAAGACGAGGCTGAGAGTCGAGTGGTCGATACGCACTGACCTACTCTGCCATCCTCTCAGTTGCCCCATGCTGAGGTGGTAGAGGCAGCCACAAATGTGCCAACACCATGCCCATAGGTCACGCCCTCACACACCATCTTGGTGGACTCAGCCCCGACAGATGATGTAAATTCAATGGGCTATGCTGCCAACACAAGGAGCCACACGAAGATCCACAACTGATTGGCGGTCCCCTTATCTCTAGGACATGCTATCAGCTTTGAGTTCAAAAACTTGCGGGAGGTAACACAGAATCATAGCACTGCTTTCTCCTCCCTGACCCACAAGTTTCAGGTCTTTTCACAACAGCTAGGTGAATAGGAGTGCCAGTTGCTGAGCCTAGTTGGTCTCCCCGGCCAACTGGTAGCAATGAACCATGCGACGCAGGAGGTGCTCCAACGCCTAGACGTCATCGAGTAGAGGCTCGATGAAAGGGATTTCTGTCACCACTCAAGGTGTTCTAGGAGGTCGCCATTACCGCTGGCATCCTCATCTCCATCATCCTCATCATCACCCTATTCCTCCAACTCATCATCCTCCTCTGATGCCAGTGTGCCCTCCAATCCTTCAACAACGCTCGAGGAGGAGGCAACCAAGAAACCTGTCGACGGGGCCCCTACAGAATAGGGGAGTACTCGCGACATCGACGCGACCGCACCTCCACACCTGTTAGAGCCAAATGAAATAACATAAGAGATGTCTGAAAGCCTAGCGGAGGAGTCGTCTGAAGGAGAATGGGTGACTTGTACAACTCACTTACAAAGCAACCCCTAAGAACAAAGAGTTCATATGCTGATGCATTCTCTACACCGACTGAGATACCAGTCTTCAAGCTGACCGAATTTGACAGACGCACCATCAGATATCTGACGGTTCATGACCAACAGTTGTTGAATATGGTCCTAAGGCTACAGATTGACAAAGAAACCATCATCTGGAGAAACGGATACTTCTCCGTATAATGTCAAGCACTCAAAGGAGTATTCTACTCTGAAGTAGTTGTAGGAAAGATCCTGTTCAGAGTCTTGGAGAGTGCAATGATTGAGAATATCATGCTCACGATAGGCCATCAGCCTATTTACAATGCCACTCCTACCTTGGCTAGAAGATTGCTAGCAGGGGCAGATGACTCACGACTGGTGGTTGATATGCTGAAACAAATAGAAGAGCACAACCCCGACCTGTTGCTAGCCCCCTACAATCATAGGAAGTATTGGTTTCTATGCGTGGCCGATCTCCACTCCTACGATGTCACATATTCAACTGTTGTGTTGTGAAGATTCCCCACTGATACGAAGTCTTCATTCATCCTAAAGACAGCCAACTGAAGATGTTGCCTCTCCACCTTCACCGGGTCATCAAACAAGGCATCCAATGCCACAACAAAGTTTGGAACTTCTATGTGATAAAGGACTTCCCAATACAGCAAGACCCGAGAAGCGAAAATAGTGCCTTCATTGTCTTACGCACCATGGAGCTTTTGAATATCTTCAGATACATACTGCAGCTCCAGGATACAAACTTCTATCACCTCAGGAGCATCTACGTGCTACTGTTGATAAAGGATAAGTGTTATTTCCGAGATCTAGAATTCCCTGAGGATCTATTGGAGATGGATTCAGATTCTAATTTTCACTCCTCTCCACCAAGTAGTCCTCCAAGAAAAGAGGTCAAGGGCTCTTTAGACGTCTACATGCCAGGTAAATAGATAGAGCACTTGCAAGACCTACTTGCTCCTGAAGGTGCTTCTATCTCGCCTGTTATCTCAAACTTCGTCATCAACAACTTTGACCGTTCAACCTGCAACTCTCTATCTTGGGAATAGGTCAATCATATACTCCTACAACTTGGTGATTCTAACACTATAGGTGTCATCTATGAGAAGAATAATGCAGTGGTCCCCATCGACAAACTACGAGACCTAGTCAAGGCTGGCAGATGTCTAGCTATGACGATGGCATCAGCTTACATCCTTATTTTACAAGAGAAGATTGGACAACTCTACATAGCAAATCTGATGCTACCAACGATCTATGCCTAGCCAATGAATGTAGGGCATGCCATCTTCTCCAGCTTCAAATCCAAAAGTGTCTATCACACATAATGTTCCCTCCTATGCTGCACGACAATCATTGGACGGTTATCATGATATACACCAACGTTCGTGTTGGTATCTTCTACAATAGCTTAGACGCCAACAATGACTGGACGATGGAGTATTCTATCATGTCAGAAACACCCCTTGAATGATTAGCAAAGAAATACTACACCGAGGTGGTGGCCATGATAAAGCCATATCTTGAAGATCTGGTGACAACCTAGCACGACTTTCATTTCTACCACCGCAGTCCACAGCAAGCTCCTTTATCAAATGATTGTAGAGTATACATGCTTCACATGATATCCTGTGTAGCAACACTAAAGAAGGCACTAGAGAAGCTCCATGACATCGAATACCATAGCTAACAAGGAGAATACGTCATGGAGCTCCTAACTGTTGAAGGTGCACGCATCTGCTGAACCCTTACTGATCTATGACTACTCTCTCCTATTCATCTCACTACTTTGGGATAGAGTGTGGAATAAGTTTGGGGGAGGACTCCATAGCATGAATGAGGGAGGTACTCTATAAAAAATTTCCTCCTTTCCCTTTCCTTTCCTTCCTGCATCATAATCCGTGTATACATGTATATAAATGTTTGATAGCAAGCAATACACACACAATACATACACTGTCTGTTCTTCAAAATTGTAAAAATTACTTTATCCTAAATATTGAGTACAACTTCCAATTGGCTCTCTCTGTGCCTAAGGCTGTGTACATTTTTGCTATGCTCTCTTGAAAACATAGTCTTAAATGACAAAGACAATAACTTTTCTATGCCAACTTTAAAAATCTCATTCCAGCTAAGAGATGTGCATGAGAAGGAAAAAGCTACCCAAACAGCAAACTCCCATTTCCTGCCCACCAAAATCCCAAAAAGAGAGGAAATCCTTATGAGATTGAATAAAAGCATGAGAGTTGTGCCCAAAAAAAACACATACACACACTTGTTCTCCCAAAAGTACCCATCTTTAGGCATAGTAGATCTAGGGTAGTGGTATGTAGGATGTGAAATCACTACTATAAAGCCAACTGGCTTGGACTGCAGGGACCACGTTCCTGTTAACGGACCCGTACCTGGATGGACCAATGGGAAACAAGAAAAACCCAAAAGCATTAAGCCTTCCCGAAAACCCCACCTTCTACCCCCAAGATTTAAGCAGTTTGGTGTGAAAGCTAACTTCAACATCATGCACCAAAGTCTCACAAAAGCTGGGGAGAAATTTTTGCTTAATAAGGCAAGAAAAAGAAAGTCCACTGTTCATGGTCAGATGTAATTTCCTCAGGACATTTCAAAATCCACTTAACCTTTGTCTGAAGACTACGTCTGGTTTTAAAGGTACCACAAACAAATTTTTTTAAAATAAGTACAGATTGATTGAGGACAATCAAATTGCTAAGTTTGGGGGAGTTGATAACACCCATTTTATGGCTGCTAGAACCTATATTTTATTGCCAAAATAGCTTCCAAACTTAACTCCCTTTTTGTTTTATTTAATTTATTATGAAGAATCATGCCCACTATGCCCTGACAATATTTCCCATCTTTTGCAAGGCTTTTCCTACTTTTCCACAATAAAAGAAGCACCAATGGGCCCATCAGGCCCACCAGCAATGAAGTCCACGTTCTAGCCCGGTAGCTCATGAGGCAGACACACCCTCTTACCCATCACAGTCTCCACCCGCTATGATGGCAACCCAACACAGGCATGTCATGTAGAGATCCCTATCTGTTGTAGCTCTCTACCCGATATGATGCCTAACTCGTCACGATTCGCCACCCGATGAGATCGTTACATGATATGGCCACCCCTCGATGCAGCAGCCCACCAAGGCTCCACCCCGCTACAACTGTACATGATATGATTGCTGCCCAACACATTCATAGCCCGTCACGTGTGATGGGTGGGAGCTGCATCGACCCCTCCTGAAGACTCGAGAATGGAGCCACGAATGAAGGACACATGGTCTAATAAAAGCTACAACTCCCATCAACTTGCTGCCTATAAATAGCAGCTACAAGCCTACGATGGGATGGGTCAAACCCTATGAGAGCTAACTCCTAGAGTAAAGGAGCTAGTGCATCGAGTTCCAAGGAGCATGTTGGCCAATAACTAGGTGAGAACACTCTCGGGATGGGATGAGTTCACTTACAGACCATTCTGGTAGTAGAAAGTTGCACGATATGATCCTCAAGGCTACTTCCAGCATGTCAGGTTCCTATCGGGGCTTGAACCCAAGACGGCCTGCCCACCTATACCCGATACGAAGAACCCGAGAGCCTTAAGATAGTGTTTACCCGATATGTATCTTAACATGACACAATACCCAACCCGATATGATCTATACCCATCATGGTTGTAGCCCGACATGGCCATCAGCCCGATACGAACATATCAGGTTAAGGTCCTATCTCGATACAACCCTTACCCATCACAACCCACGACCTGAAACAGTCAAGGACCCGACACGATCGTATCGCAATAGGGCCTCTACCCGATACCGGGTTAGCATTATCTTAGGTGTCTGTTGCTATGTACTTGGTTCTCCTAAATGAAGGAGATCGATACTTATCTTCGTTTTATAGCATTTACTTTCATTTAATTACAACATTGTAACTAAACATTTATGTCTTTATATGATTATTGGAATCTATCGAGTTTATCTCATATCATTCTATGTATGGCTTTATTGCGATGGATGATTTCTTACTGGCATATGAGTTCTTGTTTCTTCTTTCGGATTCACACTTTTGACTAGCTATCAAATCGTGTTTCCTATTTTGACTCCTTCAAGAGAAGGGCGGTGTAAACTTATAGAGCTTGGTCTGATTCAGGTGTACGAGAGTACTAGGAACTAGAGTTGCACCTGATTTATCCTTCCACGCGAGCCCACACCTGGTACCTTTGAGAGAAGGAACTTAGTGCATGGCTCATTGGTGTCTTCTTTGAGAGAAGAAGGAACTAGATGTAGGCCGCCGCCGCTTGTTAGGATTAAGTTTTCTTTCTTTGTGCTATGCTCCAAAGATAGTTTTATCTCCTCGGTTTCCTTTATACAAAAACTATCGTAAAAATAGCTAAAACCCAAATTACCCAAAGCTTAAATCTTTCTAGTAACTCCCTTTGGAGATATGCTTTTTTTTAATTCTTTATGATTCTTTTGCTACAACAAACATTATCCTTCGACTTTTTGACGTGCTTAGACAAGTAAAACTTGGGTTCTGAAGTGTTATTCTTCCAGTCCCTATGTTTGACCCTGAACTACTTCGACCCTATGCTAGTTGCAGGAGTCTTAAACATTTGGGTATTATAAATTGGTAAAGTCTGATGACCTAGTCATGTCTCCATTTTTGGACCCACATTGAAGGCTTATCAGTCTTTCAGTAGGATAGAAAGATTCTTCCAACCTATCTAGTGTTAGCAATGGTAGCTGAGAGATTGATGCGACAAGGATGTGAAGCATTTTTGGCACATGTGGTAAACACCAAAGCAGAGAGTCCTAGTCTTTTCAAAGTTCCTATTGTTAGAGAATTCAAGGATGTGTTTCCTGAAGAATTTCCAGATGCTCCTCCACCTCGAGAGATTGATTTTGAGATTAATATAATTTCGGGTACGCAACCCATAGATCAAACATCTTATAGGATGGCGCCTGCTGAGATGGAAGAACTCAAGAAATAGTTACATGAGTTACTTGAGAAAGGTTTCATTTGTCTGAGTACGTCGCCATGGGGTGCTCTAGTTCTTTTTGTTAAAAATAAGGATGGGTCTATGAGATTATGCATAGACTATAGACGGCTTAACTAGGTGATCATATAGAACAAATATCCTCTACCAAGGATAGATGATCTGTTTGACCAGTTGCTTGGTGCAATAGTGTTCTCTAAGATAGATCTAAGGTCAGGATATCATCGGTTATGTATCAAGGAGAGTGAGATATCTAAGTCAGCCTTTAGGACAAGGTATGGTCATTATGAGTTTGTAGTTATGTTGTTTGGACTAACTAATGCACCAACTACATTCATGGAGCTGATGAATAGAATCTTCTGGCCATTCCTTGATCAATTCATAGTGGTCTTCATAGACGACATCTTGGTATATAATAGAGATGGTCAACAACATGAGCAACACCTTCGTCAATCCTTGACTTTGCTAAGACAACACAAGCTATATGCTAAGTTTAGCAAGTGTGATTTCTGGTTATCAGAAGTGTCTTTTCTAGGACACATTATATCTATTTCGGGTATTCATGTTGATCCTAAGAAACTGGAGTTTGTTGTAGAGTGGGAACAGCCCAAGACACCAATTGAGATTTGCAATTTCCTAGGTTTGGTAGGTTGCTACATAAGGTTTATTAAAGACTTCAGTTCTATAGCAATAACCCTAACTAGCTTGACGAAGAAGGAGGTTCCTTTTGTCTGGAATGACAAGTGTTAGCATTCTTTGCAGTTGTTGAAAGTAAGGTTGACTAATGCACTTATGTTAGTTTTACCTGAGTAGGGAAAGGGATACATTGTTTTCTGTGATGCCTCTAAGAATGATCTAGGATGTGTGCTGATGCTGAGTGATCATGTAGTTTCTTTTGCTTCCCGACAACTTAAGAAATAGGAGGAGAATTATTTGATGCATGGTCTAGAATTAGATGCAGTGGTCCACACGTTGAAAATTTGGAGGCATTATTTGTATGGAGAAACATGTCAGATTTTCACATACCATAAAAAATTAAAGTACATCTTCTCATAGCACGAGCTGAATATGGGACAATGCCACTGGATAGAATTAATCAAGGACTATGATTGTACAATTGATTATCTTCTAGGAAAAGCTAATGTAGTGGTAGATGCACTAAGTAGAAAATCTTCATCTCCAACCATAGATAAAGCACAGTTGAATTATTTAATGTGCTTTAAACGGGACATGTTTGTCTATTTGAGACAAATAAATGTACAATTAAAAATATCTTTGTTAGATGGATTACTGGCCGAGATGCGTGTGAAACCTACTCTAAAACAATAGATTAAAGATGCACAACATGCTGATACTGTGATTCAGTAGATCAGGTCAGAGTATGGTAGTGAGAAATGGGATGGTTTCCATGAGTCAGAGGATGAGGTATTCTATTACCATGGTAGGATGGTAGTACCTGATGCCAATGACTTAAGAAAGATAGTTATGGAGGAAGCTCATTCATCCATGCATGTAATGCATCAAGGGAGTACTAAAATGTATCATAATATGTATTGGTGGCCTTCTTTGAAGAAGGATGTAGCTGAGTTTTTTATGCGGTGTCCAGTGTGTCAGAAAGTTAAATTAGAACACCAGAAGCCTATAGGAACATTGCAACCCTCACCTATACCGTAGTGGAAATGGGATCACGTGACAATGGACTTTGTGGTTGGTCTACCTAGAACAACCAAAAGTCATGATTCCATTTGGGTAATAGTTGATAGGTTGACTAAGTCAACACATTTGATTCCTATTAAAACAACCTATGCTACTGAAAAACTTGCACATATCTGCATAGATGAGATAGTGTGGTTACACAGAGTTCCAGCTAGAATTGTGTCTGATAGAGGTCCCCAGTTTACAAGTCATTTTTGGGAACAACTACATAAAGCCTTGGGCACGCAGTTAAAGTTTATCACATATTTTCACCCTCAGACAGATGGACAATATGAAAGGACTATACAAACTTTGGAGGACTTGCTTAGGGCTTGTATTCTTCAGTTTATTGGAAGTTGGGACTTACACTTTAGCTTGATAGAGTTTGTCTATAGAAATAGTTATCAGACTAGTATTGATATGGCACCATATGAGGCATTATATGGTAGATGTTGTAGATCTCTGTTATGCCGGTATGAGATAGGAGAATACCATCTTCTGGGTCCTAAATTAGTGCAATATAAAATTAAAAAGATTAAAGTAATACAACAATAGTTGAAGGTTGCACAGGATAGACAAAAGTCAGATGCCGACAAACATCGTAGAACTTTAATTCCAAGTTGGAGACAGAGTGTATCTCTAGTTCTCTCCTTGGAATGGCGTTCTTAGATTTGGGAAGAAGGGTAAGTTAGCTCCTAGATTTATGGAACCTTACCCAGTGACAACACAGATTGGAAAGATAGACTATAGGTTGGATTTGCCACTTGAGCTACATAGACTACATCCAATGTTTCATATATATATGCTGAGAAAATGTCACCCTGATATAGGGTTGGTGTTGCAACCTGTAGAGGTAGAATTGAAAGAAGATATATCCTATGTGGAAGGTCCAATGATGATTCTTGACAGAAGAATCAAGAAGTTGAAAAAGAAAGATATTGTTCTTGTGAAAGTTCTCTGGCATCACCGTGGCATTGAATAAACCACATGGGGGCTGGAGGAAGAAATGAGGAGGAAGTACCCTTCTCTTTTCTCTTGAGATTTTGGGGATAGAATCCCTATCAGGGGTTGATAATTGTAACATCCTTGGCCTGGGTTATGGCATAAAACTAGAATTTTTGCTTAAGTATTTATAAACTTGTTTTAATCATTTGAAAAGTAATTAAGACTATCCTTGAGTTTAACTATTAAGTTTGAGCTTATTTGCAAACTATTTGTGCATTATATGATAGTTTGGGTGTAAATTACAATTTACCCAAGATGAAGGGTTATATTGCAATATGTCACATTTTGAACATGATTCAAATGCTTTACCATCATAAGAGATAGAATGATGCTAAGGGCAGCTAGTGGAAAGCCTATGTTCCAAGTTGAATAATGCTAGTGTCTTGTGTACCAGTTTTGGTGCAAGTTGCAATTTACCCAAAATGTAGGGCTGATATGCAAATTACCACCCCTAGAATGTCCCTACTCTCTCTTTGCATCATCATTATATAGGAGAGATAAATAAATATTCACCATGTTTGAATCTTTTTTTGAATGATTGTATTCCTTGTGATGAAAAGACCAAGAAGAGTTGTATAGTTAAAACCCTTATATGAGTTGTATCGAGTTGTAGAGCTTATATGGGAGTGCCTATCGGCCAAGGAGCCATAGAGGAGGTCCCATATCATTTTTTCAACTCTTTGCCTTTTCCATGATGGGTTAAGAACCTCAAGAAGGTGATGGATATCGGTTTACAACTTTCCTTAGAAAAAGTGTATCAGTTTGTGAATAAAATGATGTGGAGTTGAAATATCTTTCTCAACAAGATAACTAATGGCTGAAATCTTATCCATAGATTATCCTCAAGAGTTTTGCATGTCAAGATAAATATGTCTGCTTGGACATGTGTCAACCATGCATGGACACGTGGCACCTAGTAGTATAAGGTGATGACACCTCTTATACACTCTCTCTCATGAACCTCAATTATATATACCACTCCTTTCACCTACTTGTGAAATTTTCGAATTCTATAACCCTCTTTATCTTAGATATCATGCATAAATATGAGGAGAAAGGAGGATTTCAAACCTTAAGCTTAAGGTGAAGCCAGGGTCATCTTCAACCTTGGTTGAAGCATGAATCTCGGGTTGTGATTCTTTCTTTCTTTTCTTCTTCACCAAGTTCTTAACTGTGGTGATTCCTTGCATGTAGAGGAGTTGTGAATGAGTCTTGGATCTATGATAAGTTCATCTTCAACCTCGAGAATGTGAATTTTTGGAGCTTGGAGCTTTGAAGTTGTTCTTGAGGTGGGATATATAACTTGAACCCAATCATATTATTATTCACCTTCAATCTTGCTATATTTGATGATCTACTTTCAATTTTGAGTTTCGTTGAATGATTGATGAATCCATGAGTTTTAATAGTTATATAGAACTGTTGTCCATGAACTACAATAGTAAGGAACGAATGTCTAGATCTTGATGATGATGACATCATCATAGCACAAACTGATATCGGGTTGAAGCACTTCTAACCCGTTATGGTGATGAAAACCAATATGGTGAGATGATACCCCATATACCTTGGAACCCCACACCCCTACTAGTTTTTACAATTGGTTTGGTTTATACTAACCAGTTGTCTAGATGTCACTTAACACATGGTGAAGGGTAGGTCGATACCATGAAGGTTTGAAGAGGTATGAGCATAAGGGTCTAACCCGATATGCAAACCCTAATTTTGAGTAACCTGATATATGTGACACACACATACACCTCATGCATGATATGGTGATCAAGGATACACCTTGTGCACGATATGGTGATGAACCTAAACCTCATGTACAATATGGTGATGAACCTACATCTCATGCACGATATTGTGATTAACATACATCTCTAGAACGATATGGTGATGATCAAACATAACTAGAATGATATGGTGATGAGTATGCACCTCATGCATGATATGGTGACACACACACCCCTATTTCCTAGTATGGATGTAGGCATACACCTCTTGGGTGATATGGTAAGCAAGCACACACCTCTTGCCCGATATGAAAGCAAGCACACACCTTTTGGGTGATATGGAAGCAAGCACACACCTCTTGCTCGACATGGTGGAAGCACCTCAAATGTAATATACTTGATTGTGTAACACATGGAGTGTGTTATGCCAAATGATACATTAAGATGTTAAAGAGTTTAATGCATTTTGATAAATGTAGGCCAATGTACCTTGAGAAAAGGGTTGAGCCAACTTAATAAAGTATGATGTAATCAATATCTTAGTGAGGATGAGAGAAAAACTCATACTTTGTGGGATAATCATTTAATGAGCATACATTGATGCTCCTAATATATGTGGAGCTATGAATCGGGGTTTTGATTCTTGATAATATGAACTTGAAACCCTAATCATCTTGAAACCCTAATCGACTTGAAAGGGAAACCCTAACCCTAATTAAGGTAAGGTTGTATTTCTCTTGTATTGCATGGTGACTTTATGTACTTGATATTGTTTTTATCATGAAATAGTAACCATGCAGGTATCATGAGATGATGAGAATAGCCAAGTATGAGCTATGATGTTTCATATGATACAGATTAAATGGGTCTTGTGAGCCATGTGAAATACTTGTGCAATAAGTATAATGTATACACGGTCTGAGGACCTAGAGGTAGTAGTTACCTGATAAGAGGTGACAATGTTCAGTAATGAACTAAGGGTTTGAATACCCAGATCTAGCAATCATGATGATGATAATGTTAAGGGATGAGAATTCCTAGGAATGTGATAAGGGACTGAGATCCTGAGTGTTATGCATTCAATGTGTTTCCAAAGATTATAGAAGTACTTGATAAATGTGTTACACCTTTCTTTGTAGTATCTGTTATAATTCATGCTTGTAACTTGATTCATGCTAAAAGATAATGTAATACACCTAATTAATCCAATGGAACCTAATCATGTAGTTGCCCAAGCCATAGATCCATTTGGTGTGAGGATTTGCTGAATGGTGAAATGAGTTTAACGTGGAGTGCATATTTTTGAATATGTGGTGGTGACGGACGAACATATCCTTACGTCCTGATAGGGATTTCTGTGTGATCTCCCTGATGAATACCATGGTTGTTGTGTGATTTTCCTGATGAAAATGTACTGGGAATTGATGTGTGATCTCCTCAAAGTGAGTGCATGATGTGGCTGTAGCTCTTTAGCGAAGATGTCGCTATACCTCGACAAGCTAGTTGCAGTTTGACATGATGTCACTGTCAGTGGTCTCGTACTGACTGAGACAGATGAGGTCTTAGCATCCGGCTCTTCCATTGACCTTGTATGGTACCCTTTTTGATGAAGTGGTTGTCAGTTGGAGCATGAGTGGTATACCTCATCTCCTCTAGGCATAAGTGTGATTGTAAATATGTAATCAACTGTGTAGTGTATCTGTTTAAAGATTGAATATGGAAACATTGTCTGATGTTACATTACTTTTATACTTCTTAATTAGATAGATGTTATGCATGCTCTTTATATTCCTTATAAAGTAAATAGATGTTATATAGCTCTGTCATGGATAGTTGAACTACTTAAAAATGTTATTTCTTTGTTATGCAATTAAACAATGATTAAACATGGTTATTTCCATAAAAGATCCTTTGCTCAGTTTTATAATATTTACCTGTGATAATAATATTGTTGGAGGAGAGTTATATCTCTCACTGGGACTTTTGTCTCGCCCTGTGGGTTCTATAATTTTTAGGTGGACGTGCACGAAGAGGTAGAGATCGTACTGTAGACAAAGGACAATAGTAACAGGGACTACAATAACAACTTAGGTTGAGTGTGATGTTTGTCGTGTCTTATAGATAGAAGTCATATGTGTTGTCTCTGTAGTCTCCGGTCCTTGGGAGTTAGTACGTAATGGTTTTATAAACGATCTGAGATTTTGGTTTGTATGTCTTGAGGTTTTATGTTGCTTATGTATATGTTTGGGCAAAGCAACTGGATTTGATACCTCAAGATGAGATGGTACAATGCATGTACAATGTGAACCATGATGTATATATTATTTTGGTTCTTTCTTTAAGAGTTTCCTGACAATGGATCTCCTTGCGAAATGGTTTTAATTTTTAGTGATTTTTGTTAATCTACTACTAATGGTTATTCTGTGTAATTACTGGTGTTGAATCGATTGTCGGATCATCACATTCATTGTTGGGTGAAGTTGTCTCAGGACTATGACGGTGATATTCAAATTCAAAATATAGGGTGATGGCATGTTTTCAATTTCTCAAAATAAAAAGGTTGGAAAATAGGTTGGGTTGGCATGAACTCCATTCCAATCGAATGCTATTTACTAACTCTATGATCTTAGGATAAATTTCCATTCTTCCCACTCTATAAGTCTCTACTCATATTGAAAGCAACACATTTGGTAGTATCTTTTGACTTGTTTTGTTTTGGGCCTAAAGTCATTCAACCAAGTCTAGAAACATTCATGATCTATTAGAAACTTCAAAAGTACTTATATACACATAGGTTGAAGACTCAATTTATACTTTTCCTCTAAAAGAGCCACTAACGTGCATTTGAACACTCATTGTGTGACGACCGTCTCGCGAAAATAAGATTAACTAATGCGGAAGCGTTCATCAAGCAGCGGATTAGCAAAAATCACTAAAAATTAAAACTTTTTGCAAAGAGATCCATTCACAGGAAAACCCCTTTCATTCAGAACCAAAGTAAAGCTTTACATCCTGGTTCATATATATACATCTCATGTACTTTTGCTTCTCGAGGAATGCAAACATTAACTACTCTGTCTTAACTATACACAGGTAGTATAAAACCTTCGAGGCATTAAGCCAAAATCTCGAAATCACTAACTACTACTCCGAGGACCTGAGAGTACAGAGACGACACATAGGACTTTATATACATCTGAACATGACATGACAGCCAATGTCTCCACCTGAGACTTCACTACTGTCCCTGCTGCTATTGTTGTTGTCCTTCACCTCCTGAAGGATTCCTGTCTCTTCGTCCGCGTCCACCTAAAAATGTGGTTCCCACGGGGGTGAGACAATTATAAAAATTGCCCCAGTGAGAGATATAACTCTCCGCCAGAAACATTGTTATTGTAACTTAAGAAGATAAATATGAACAAAGAAATCATATTTAATTGACAGCAGGTAAATGTCTAATAGTTTAGAACATCATTCTATGTCAGAAGCATTACAGTTAAAATAGATTCAACATATCATTTATCCTTTAAGGAATATGAAGAACATGTATAACATCTATTCAAACTACAGAATCATTATCACTGCATTAACGTTCTTCAGGCTTAGATCATATAACTAAAGCCTGGCATTATCGTTGTGGAGTCATGGCCCGTATCCACACTCTTTTCACAAGGTGTTGGGATCTCAATCCCTTATTTCAACACTGGGAATTCTCATCCCTTCGAATTTCAATGCACTAACATGTGATTCTGGGTAGTTAAACCCTTAGCTCATCACCTGAGCATTGTTACCACATTCTCCAGCAATTAACACCTTTAGGTCATCTGACCAAGATAAGCATGATACTTGTTATACAAGCATCCATCATGGCACTTGAGGCCCATCAACTCTCTTGTTACCTCTTACCGGGCACAAGGTATATTATGGCACACAAGGCCCAATAAACAAATTCAAACTAATAACACATCATAGCTCATACCTGGCTATGCTCATCATCTCATGATACCTGCATGGTTAGCACATATGATAGCAGCACATCAATTATCTATCATCACCATGCAAAAGCAATATATTAATAATTCAAGGGTATTACCCTTAATCCTTTACCAGGATTAGGATTTCCATCACACATCTCATGTATCAGTATTACCCTTAATCCTTTACCAGGATTAGGATTTCCATCACAAATCTCATGTATCAGTATTACCCTTAATCCTTTACCAGGATTAGGATTTCCATCACACATCTCATGTATCAGTATTACCCTTAATCCTTTACTAGGATTAGGATTTCCATCAAAAATCTCATGTATCATATTCAAGTATGAATTCTATTCTTTTATTAGGGAATTATGGTTTCACATACCATTTCCCTCCATTAGAATAGGGATTGCATATAGCATCACCCTTCATTAGGGTTTCATATCACATTGCCCATAATTAGGGTTTACTAATCATTCCCAATTAGGGTTTCTCATAAAATCACCCTCAATTAGGGCTTCACATGGATACACCTTCAATTAGGGTTTCACATGGATACACCCTCAACTAGGGTTTGAGTTCAATAACCCTGTCAATTAGGGTTTATGTTCATGTTTAGGGTTTCATGATCTCTTTGCTTAAGGATCATAACCCTTAATCACCACATGAATCATATTCATGTATGAATTCATGCTATCAACTTATTAACTTGATTAGGTCATATCAACTCTTTAGTCGTGTACATACAACTATGATTAACATAGTGTATCAAGTCATTGATCCTATAAGCAATTAGGGATTCATCCCTTAATTGACACTTAAACACTTAGGTACTATTAGGGTTTCAACCTCTGTACTTTCATTGATTGTCATTACTAATAATCATTGGATCAATAGTACATTCATCATCACATTGTACCTCTATTACATAAGGTATCCAAATGAATTAGGGTTTACTATTCATCCTAATTAGTGATTTCACATGTAGGCAACCTCTTAATAGGGTTATACATGAAATCGGCCTCAATTAGGGTTTACATCATGTATTGGATCCATGCATTTGTTATGCATTAATGACTAGTACCATTAAAGGTATCTCCCACCTAATCACATTAGGTTTTCAAAAAGGTTTGATCCATTGGACCTTCAATGACATAAGGTATCCAATTGAATTAGGGTTTTCAATGTTGATTCCTTCAATCATTGAATTCATGGGACCAATCATCAATTGGACCTATACTCATACTTCAATTGAGTTTAATAGGTCAACCTACAACTGATTTGACCCTCAATTGACCCTCAATTGATCATCAATTATGGTTTGATTCAATTGAATTAGGGCTTGGAATCGATGATCCTTCAACACTAATCAATGCAGAACTAGTTGCATTGAAACCATTGAACCATCATCCAAATTGGGTATGACCTGACCCCAAACGGTCTTGAGGTCGTTTGGATGACCTCCAAACGGTCTTGAGACCGTTTGCCCATCATATCACTCAAATCCAAGCCATCCAATTAAGTTTTGGATCATTGGATTGATCACCAAATCAGCATTGCATTGTATAACAGCTTGGTACCTTTAGACCTTCAAACACCTAACCATACTCAACCCTAGACCTCCAAACGGTCTTGGGTGACCACCAAACGGTCTTGAGGTCGTTTGGATGACCTCCAAACGGTCTTGAGACCGTTTGCCCATCATATGACTCAAATCCAAGCCATCCAATTAAGGTTTGGATCATTGAAGTGCTCACCAAATCAGCAATCTATTGCAGATCAACTTGATATCTTTAGACCTTCAACCACTGAACTATACTCAACCCTAGACCTCCAAACGGTCTTGGGTGACCACCAAACGGTCTTGAGGTCGTTTGGATGACCTCCAAACGGTCTTGAGACTGTTTGCCCATCCAACCTTTGGACTCTAGTGAAAATTCATCATGGATTGGTCTATCGAGTTGATCAACAAATCAGCATTTAGTTGCAGTATGATTCGGTACCTTTGGACCTTCAATTGGTCAACTATACTTGACCCCAGACCTCCAAACGGTCTTGGGGTGATCCCCAAACGGTCTTGAGACCGTTTGGGTGATCCCCAAACGGTCTTGAGACCGTTTGGGCTAATCAACCCAAAATCTCAACTTAACTCATTGGAATTTCAGCACTGTTTTCAATTAGGGTTTGCCTAATTAATTAGCCTTCAACGCATGATACCTTTGGAGTTAACCCCTCAAATTTGGAGGGTCATTAACCAACATCATTATGAATACAAATCTCATACGGTCAACGCTTGGTCAACGCACTCAAACGGTCTTGAAACCGTTTGCCCAAGCAGGTCAAGTTGATCAGGTTGAAAATCAGCACTTAATCCAATTAGGTTTCCCTAATTGATTAGGCTTCAACTCACGATTCCTTGGGAGTTAACCCATAAAACTTGGTGAGTCATTATCCAACATAATTAGGATCAAAAATCTCATACGGTCAACGCTTGGTCAACGCACTCAAATGGTCTTGAGACCGTTTTCCCAAGTAGGTCAAGTTGATTAGGTTGAAAATCAGCACTTAATCCAATTAGGTTTCCCTAATTGATTAGGCTTCAACTCACGATTCCTTTGGAGTTAAACCCTCAAATTTGGAGGGTTATCAGCCTACATAATTGGGAACAACATTCCCAAACGGTCAACGCTTGGTCAACGCACTCAAACGGTCTTGAGACCGTTTGCTCGCAAACGGTCTCAAACCGTTTGCCCTTAAATGGTTCGCTGAAACCGCATAGCCAATCAAATTAAAACAATTTGGAGTAGCTATCAAAACGGTTTTGCTTGGTAATTTTCTTTGGATAAGCATCTAGGATGATGTCATCATCCCCTTCCTTCGAACAACCAAGAACAGCAACCGTTCTTGATGGAAATTGCAGCAAAGAAACAAGAGTGTATCAAATTGAAGAAATCAATCAACAAAGCATAGAGAATTGATGCAATAGCAATGTTTAAGGGTTTGAGTTATAAAACCCGCCTCCAATTGAGCTCCAAAGCTCCAAGATCCGTGGCTTTAATGGTGGATGAAGCTCCAGAAGCTATCCAAGGTTCGTTCTTGAGCTTTTGGATGAAATGAATGGCTAGAAATGGAAATCGAGTGAAGAAAACCTAGAATCAAGCATTGATTTAGGGTTTTCACCATGAATCCAAGGTAGAAGATGATCTAACCTTACCAACAGGTGGTGTTCGTCCTTATCCTGCTCCTGGACTCTCCCTAGGTCGGCCAAAGCAAGAATGAGGAGGAAAAGACTAAGGGTTCGTTCCTTATGTGTTATTGAAATAAGGTATATATAAAAAACATGTATATGTGTCTTTTATGAAAGAGAAAATGAAATCATTTTCTTTTAATTCCATACTAATTTCCCCCCTAATCCTCCTTCATTACTTGATCACGAAACCACCTTCAAACTTTCGTAAAATCTCTTCATTATCCAAGAATTAATGGAAAAGAAATTAAGCACCTTAATCCATTAATATAATAATAATATATCTTTTTGAGTGGGAATTCTTTTCCTTATAATAAGGTGAGTGGAATTTCACCTACTTAGGATATTTTCGTTCCTTATCTTGGCAAAGGAACGTTCATCCTTATTCAAAATCAACCCAAAACATTTTGGTTGAAAGCCCTTCAATTATTTTTATTCATTTTTGCCCTAAATCAAATTAGGGTTTCAATTAGGCATTAATCTTGATTATTTTAATATCAAGATTCTCTCTCCTCCAACTTAATTCAAAAGAGGCACCCCTCTCACTTTCTTTGCTCTACATGATGCCAAGAAACATTAGGGACCTTATTGAAGTGGTAATTTGCATATTGAACCCTAGGTTTTTGGGTAAATTGCACTTTTCACCAAAACTAGGTTTTAATGCACAACATTGCTTTACAAGCTTAATCTTGGTGCCCAAGCTTGTGAAAACCATACCACTACATCATATTCATTCTTATGATGTCTCAACATCAGAGGAACATCTTACCATGCAACATTTGCAATTTAACCCCTCAACTTGGGTAATTTGCACTTTGGTCCAAAATAGGCAAACATTGCTTCAACATTGCTCAAACAGGACCAAAATTGAAACATAAGTTTCTTATGAGCCCTAAATACTTTTCACAAGATAAGATTAAGAATCTACTTAACATTATTAAGCAAAACAATCTAGGGTTAATTCATAACCCAGGTTAGGGATGTTACACATTGAATATAAGATCTTTGAAGTTTCATTGTTATTAGTTTTAGTGGGTCCATCTGAGTGAATACTTTTTTATAAGTAGGTATATTCTATCCCTTCTTAGTTGACTTATGAAGAATATATAAAAATGTATTGTCTCACCTGGATTGTATTGTTAAGATATTTGGTATTTTATTACTTTTATTAAATACACTCTTGGAGGACAAATATGTAAGTAGACTATGATCTAAGTGATTGTGTTTAAATTTAACCAACATGTTGTTATAATATAGGGATATTTTAAAGACTTGCAAAATCACACATTCCAGTAATTTAAGTTTAACATGTTTAGAGTTCACCAATAAACCACGTTACCTAAATGAACACAATCATGTTTGTTGGTTTAATTTCATTCAACTTGGAGGTTGTGATAAAAAATGTAAAAGTTTTAACCTACATTAGTTTATCCATGTACTCTCACGTTCTTGGGGTGAGTGTGGGTGTTCTACATAATTAGTTGGTCTACTTCCATGTACTTTTAACTTATTGCAAAGTTGAGTGTATGTAAATGATAGCACCGACTTGGTTTTATCATTGTAGTTGTACTTAGCTTGTAGATATACCTATCTCTCATTGTTTGATGCTTTAACAATGACCGTGGTTATTTCTCTAATGTATATTGAAGTTATTGTAATAGAATTATGTATTGTAACTTAATTGTATTGGAATTTATCATATTGTTTTTAATGGGTTATCAATCTTAAATTTTGATTTTTTTATGGATTAGAGTTTGGATATAAATTCATCCGCGATTCCATATTAAAGTTTTGAAAAAAAGAAAAACTTACCTTTATTTTTTCGTTATCATTGACCCACTCAAATAATATACTCATCACTGTGAGTTATATGGATAGGAGTTGGACGCTAAATGCTAGCCATTTTTTATGGATAGTGTTTTCACCCCATGATGGAGGTTATCTCGTCCTAGGATGATGATGTTCCAAATCAAATTCTAGGGCAATGACATGTTTCCAATTTCTTAAAATTGTAAGGTTGGAAATAGATGTTGGGTTGGTTGGTGACCACCACCCTACTTGGACGCTATTTACAAGTTCTATGCTCAAGAAAAGAATTTTCATTTTGCCTGCTCCATGAAAAAACATTTGCTCTTATTAAAAGCAACAAGTCTAGTAATATCTTTTGACTTGTTTTGTTTTGGGAAAAAAGTCATTTAGACAAGTTATGAAGCATGCACATGGGTGGAAATTTCAATATGAAGTTTGCCTCTAAAAAGAGCCACTATTGTGCATTTCAACAGTTATTAAAGATCATATCTTTAAAATTTCACCACCATTATTTTCTTTGGTCCATCTGACTTAATGAACTTTGACAAATAAAGCACATTTTATCTCTTCATAACTGATTCATAAACATGTTTAATTTTAGCCAAAAGGATTATATTTTAAAGATACTTGGAATTGTTATTTGTTATTAAGTACATTCTTGGAGGATAAATATGTTCCTGGAAAATGATCTAAGTGACTTTGTTTAAATTCAATCAACCTACTAATGTAGCATATTGATATTAAATGTTGAAACTATTTGTTATTCTTGTAAAATAATACCTTAAAGCTTATGTTTCTCTTAAGTTTAACATGTTTATAGTTTATTACTAATACATTTACATTGTTGTTGTAGGTTCATGTTTTCGGTGCAGTTTCATTCAATTGATAGGTTGTGATAAAGATCATGTTAGAGTGTTAAGTAGATTAGATTTTTCCATGTATACTCATGTCCTTTTGGTGTATGTCAATATCTTGTATGATTACTTGTTCTACTAATCTATACATTTAACCTAAGGCGAGTGGATTGTATATAAATAGTAATACATGTATGGTTTAATTCAGATGTAGGTTATGTTAGCTTGTAGATGCTAAGGTCCATCTTTAGTGTTGCAATAGGTGTCCTTAATCTAGTTGGAGTAGCACGGACAATGTATGTGTTAGTTGTTTTAAAAAGAATAATTTAATACAACATCATTGATTTGGTTTTTCAGATAGTGTTAAGAATGGTTTATGCGAAATGAACTTGATGTTTTTTGATGAAATAGAGATTGGATTTAATTTTGTCATAGGTTTGATTTAAGATTTTAGGGGGAAAATACTCATATTTATTATGTATTAATTAAACTATAATTATCACATGTTGTTGTTTGATTTTCTAGTAAGCTTTTAGGGCAAGAAATTTTCTCTAACCATTAGAGATTATGCTAACTCCGAAGTACTTCTCCATGACTTGATATCAAAGCTTGTCATAGACAAGTTTACAATGAAAATAGTCATTAAGTTCTAATCATGACATGTATATATATATGAGTAGAACACAAATGTGACATTTACTAGATGAACCCAATATTTGAGAGTCTAAGTTATCCATTTGGGTATTGGGTTAAGCCAATATGGAGATATATGACTATATATCTTCTGATTTTTCTAAATAAGCATACAATTGAATAATGCATGAGAGTATGATAAGAATACATAAATATCTAAACACAAAGAGAGAGGTAAGGAAATATATACATAATTTAGAATTTGAAGATAAAAAGATAAACTTAGCATAAATATGATGAAGTAATCTATAAAAGTTTTACAATACATACTTAGAAAAATATTTTTGCTTGTATGAAAGGAATGCAAGGCAAGTGGAGAACTAAAATTTTACCTGAATAAATAAAGTTATCTACAAAAACCCAGTTGAAAACAACTAATGACGGTGAATGCAAAGAATGGCAAAGGTTTTAGTGCACCTATTATACATTAGTTGATAGATATATACATGGTATGAGATATAGTAGATCATGTAATATTAAGATGGTGTATATACCAGATTTGTTAAATAGTACCCTTGATTTTAAAATAAATCTAATAATCTAAGAGATAATAACCCATCTTGTATCAGTATTTCATAATACTTGATGAAAGAATTAGAACTTAGCCAATTGAAGCATAATAATGAATATGGACAAACCTAGAAGTAATATAGAGAAAAATTGCAAAAGATTCATGATTGAATGTGATGATTACCATCATCCCTACATTGGTTTTTGAGATGAAATCCTAAAATAAGGGAGAATATGCAAGGTATATTTTCCAAGTTCACAGTATAACCTAGATTACCTCTGAGTAATTAGATTTTAAACATAATTTCTTTGATTGTGCTTAAATGAAATAGAAAAACATGTTATTATGTTGTTTTATTTTTGAAGATGATTAATCTACATGATTCAAACTAAAAACCCAATTTTCTTTTTCTTGGATATTATGGGATACATCTCCCTCTTTCTTTGGTACCACAAATGCCCACATCTCTAAGTCCAAATGTTCACATTTGTTGGCTCCAAAGAACGCTTCATGAGTTACTAGACCTTGCTAGAAGCTTGGAAGACTATAGTTTTCTTGAGTTAATGTTATGGGATATGTATATCAATTTTGAGAACAAAAAGTATCAACTAACTAAGAATTATATAACAAACTGACATGGACATAAAATTGTAATTATAAAATGTATAGAGTTATGAAATATTATTCTTAAAGTTTCACTTGTTTAGGATGCAATTAGTTGTCTATAATTCCACCACTGGAAAAGTGAAGAATTGTGTAGAATTTTTGCTGACTAGATCATCAACTAAAATTCCCCTAAGGAATCCAAATAATTGACCTTATTGGGTTGAATCCATTGGTTTTCAGTGATTTTTCTGACCAAAAACCCAACTAACGGTGTGCCATAGTTTGAAAGGTGTAAATGGTTAGTTGACTTCCTTAGGGTGGAAAACCACCTGATTAAAATGCTTCAAAATATAAAAAAAAGCAGGAGACAATTGTTTATAGGAAAGTAAAAAAACATCTAATTTCTTATACATATGAGTAATAGTTAGAAAAAACCTAGTTTCTCACCTCAAAACAATTTTTACTTAGAGTGACACAATCATGGTTTGAAGTGAAGAATGATCTAGAGAGCTGAATTTAGGTTCCTTCTTCCTATGGGTGGAGACGAGTACACTCCTTAGTTAGGTTTCCTTGGTGTTTCTTCCCTCTTTGGTTTGAAGTGTGAATACTCTAACATTACTGTCAAAAATATCTAATCTCATCTTTTCCTTATTTCCTTCTTTAGTGTTCTTGAAAGTAGAAGAAGCAAAAAATAGTCAAATTATTTTTATAATATATTTTTAGGAATCTCATCTTTAGACAACAAATTTGAGGTTCTTGTTATATGATGTGAGTAGTTTAATCCCAATTTTGGAGACTTTAAATAAGTAAAATTTTAATAATGTGAAGTTGAATATCCTTGAATCTATTATTTATATCTTTAGTGTTGTTGGGTGATTAGTTGGAATTTTGTTGGAGGTTTTGTATACACTCTATATATATTTTTTCATTGGCATAACATACCTATTTATAGTTATTTTCAGGTAATATGGATCCATTAAAAGTAAAAATTAAGAATTCACCTTGTTTTATGGCAATACTTCCAATGTTGGCCATATATGTAAGATGGTTAGAAATTGAATTTTATTACACAGAAATATTATATATATGTATATATACATATATATGCACATATCACATGGATGGAATCAGAGGTACCCCTTACTAGAAATCTATTTGAATTTCATATATTGTTTAAAAAATTGTAGGTATAATGTCATCCAAAGGAGAAATAAAATGTTTGCAAATGATAAGATTAGTTCAACTGATCAAATTTGGGTGTATGCTTTTCTTAGCTTGTAGATCCTACCCGTCTCTCATGTCTTGTGACTTTGAAACTAAAGGATATGATGTTGATCCATATGGTGTGGTGTCATCAAAGAACATATAACTTCTTGTCAATGGAACTCTATTTTCTACTATGGGTTTGTCCGGTTCAATGAAACTGTAATTTTTCTGGAACTAATTTTCCTAGAACTGAAATTGAGTTCTTGGAAAATGCTTCTAGATGATTGGTTTGAAACATCAGTTTTCTTGAAAACATACTTTCATATGATTGGTTTGTTATATATGACATAAGGTATTGTTTAGTATAAATAGCCACTATACATAAAATTTATACACAATAACAATAATATTTTCAAATGAACAATATAGACAACACAACAACATGATTTCTGTCAAGTTCTGAATTAAAAACATAATAGAGAAGTTGATCGGCATGTTACTTTTTGACTTCTGTCAATTTGTGAACAAAAGATGGGAACAACAGAAAAATCCCTCGATGTTAGGTTTATACATGTAATTAAATCAGATTTAAGAAAGGGAATAACAAAATCAATCTACCGCTTACGTTTTGTCGTAGTTTCGAAATGAACACAAGATATTTTTGCTCTTGTTTTCCCAAGATATAGAACATGAGCGTATGATGAACGACGATGGATTCTGATTGTCCTAGGTCATTCTGCTCACACATCAGCACAGGAGATGATGAACCAAATACATTACTGTTAGTATATCCGGTTGCACGTCGCTGATGGAAGACATGATAGAAAGGAAGAGGAAAAAATACACAGATGAGTGGAAAATGGAAAGAGGGAGAGATGTGAGGCACCGCTCGATGAGCGGAAAAGGGTAGAGGATGAGATGTTGATGGAATAGAACTTGTTTTCCCATTGAGTTTTTACAAACATTTGAAGCTCCAAACTATATATATTGTCGAAAATCTAAGGAAAACTGGGGAGCTTAAGTTCCACACTTTCACATAATCTGTCAACTAAATCTAAAAAGAAAAATTCACTTCTAGTATTTTTCGAACAAATTATATTAAACCAGTTAGACCCTAATATGGATATGAGTTTTATCATATTTTCTTTAGAATGGTACAAAAAATTCAAAAATTTATGATTGTGACTAAATCAAAGCTTGGTTTTGTTTTGGGGTTTAGATGTGATTATGAAGTTCTATGTAAAATATGTGCAACCATTTTGATAATGGTTGTTGCAATTTTTGTTTTCTTTCCTGATCAGGGTATATGTTTAGGAATTTTTTTTACAACTCCTGCTTATCAACGCAGGTGTGTTCCCCCTTATACATCCAAAAAGAGTGTAAAAAGACACTACAAGATAGGGATGAATAAAAAATCCCATACAACATCCAGAGATATAAATTAAAGATTTACACTTTGTGCTACTCAAAATGGAGGTATCTACTATGAATTATCAAAATTTAGGATTTGATGAATATAAATGGAAAGGAGGAATTAATGTTGAAACATAACCCAAATTGTGAACAATATCACAATGTGATGTTTGCTGGATGAACCCATTATCTAATTGCCCTATTTAGGTGTTTAGGTATTGCAAGTAAGAAACTACTTTTATGATATCTTTGACCATGCATCTAGATCAAGAATGTATACGACTACAATAAGATGCAATAAGAGACAAAAGGAATGACATAAGATAGAAATCTAAGTCACTATGTGAACTATTAAACAATTAATTACATAAACAGAAGACACTAAGTAACTATATACAATATTAAGAGATTGAATAAAAAAGTGATGGGGCTACAGGAGTAAGGGCATAGGCAGTAGCAGAGGCAATCATGGGGATTTAAGGAAGCCCTAGATGAAAGTGGGGGATCAAAGAGAAAGAATTGCAATGAGATGCCAATCAGGGACCTGACAGTCAATCAAGCATTAATAGAGGAGGTCACAAAGATAGTATAGGATCACTCCCCCTAAAAGTAAAGGGAGTCACACATCTTCATGTTGTAGAGATAGGTTTGAATCTCAAGTACAATGGAATGAAGGGAGGATGGATGGTCAAATATCTAAGACCCTTGACCTAGCTTTTGCTTGATCTTGCTTGCTTAGCATAATTAGATGCTTAAAACGTTAATCTAATCATGTGATTCACCTTAATAACATGTGGCATGTTTATGCTTTTAGTTTGGTCATGTTTGGTTGATGTTTGAGCTAGTTATGCTATAGGTATGCTTATTTTGGACCAAGTTGCAATTTACTCATGTTGAGGGTTTATCTTGCAATTTGTCTCATGTAGGATGTGCATCCTATGTTTTAGCATCATGAGAGAGAATGATGCTTAGTGTCACCTTGTTTGACCTTGGATGATGAGGTGGCATCTTGAGTGTTGAAGTTTGGATTTGCATGGATGCTTGAGCTGATGTTGATGTTGATCCTTTGTGTGTTGTGACCAAAGTGTTTCCCTTGTTCTTGTTTGTAGTGATTGATGTGCCTTGTTTGGACATAATTTGTTGTGGTTAAAGTTGTTTTGGCTTGAGCTTTTGGTTGTGGCAATCGTTTGCTTTTGGTAACCGTGATGATGTAGCGGTCTCTACCATGATGGTCACCATGGATCCTCTTTGACCAAAGTGGTTGGGTGGTCAAGTGGTTGCTAACCTACCTTGGTTTTATGACCCTTTTTTGCATGTTTGTCCCTAGTGCTTGCCTATCTGAGTTTTGGAGGGACAAGTGCCACTAGTGTCTTGACACCTCATGTCCCTGACCTCTCTCCTACCCTTGGGTATTTATACCCCTCTCTCAACATGTAAGTAATCTCTTTTACACCCTCTTGCTCTCTCTTCCTTGGAGCTTGTCCCTCTTTGGTGCTTGGTGGAGAAGGAGCTCAACTTTGGTGCGAGGAGGTTGAACCCTTGCAAGTGGTGATCTAGGGTTGGATCATCTCTCTTTTTTTTATCGCTTGGTGATCCTTGATCTTGGTAAGTGGATTATCCTTCTTGGTTCCGTCTTCTCGCAATCCTACCCTCTCTTCTCTTTTCTTTTTCGATTCATGGTTCTCCCATGGTATTACCTTAGTGAGATGAAGATATCCTCTTTCCCCTTTCTTCTGGCCTAGGTTTTATACCCTCTCTTCTTTGTGCACCTTTTGACCTAGGTTTGTTCTTCTTCTCTCAATGTGATCTTGCTTGAACGTGGAGTGGATCCAAGCTTTGACTTTCTTCTCTCTCATGGAGCTTCTTATCTTTGGAGTTGTTCTTCACAATCCAAGATGGTTTTTATATAACTCTCTTCTCAAGTATTGTTGCATTTAATCTTACATGCAAGTTTATCTATCTCTAAAATTTAATTACAAGTTGCTTTATGATGATACCTTGAACTAGGGTTTATGATTATGTGGTTATCTTGCATAGTGTAACATCCCTGATCTGGGTTATACCCTAACCCTAGAAGTTTTTATTAAGTAATATATTTACAAACCTATTCTAATCTTTTGATAATTAATTAGGACTCTTTGTGAAGTTTATTTTCAAGTTTGAGCTTATATGCAAATTATGTGTGTATTATATGATAGTCTGCGTATAAAATGCAATTTACCCATGATGAGGGATTATATTGCAAATGTCACATGTTGACTGTACTCTAAGTTTTTTAAACATCATTAGAGAGAGAATGATGCTAAGTGGTGTCTTGTGGAAAACCTAAATTCTAAGTGAGAACTTGTTTGAATAATGATAAGTGCTTTGTGCATCAATTGTGGTACAAATTGGAAATTATCTAAAATGGAGGGTTGAAATGTAAATTACCACTTCTAGAGTGTTCCCACTCCTTCCTAGTATCCACTAGAGGAGAGATAAAGAAGGAGACAGTATGTTTTAATCATCCTAGAGTGATAGCATTCCTAATGATGAAAAGACTAAGAAAATGCATAGTTGAAAGCCTTATATATAAGCTATATCGAGTTGTGGACTTAGAATGGGAGTCCCTATCAGCCATGGAGCCATAAAGGGAAACTCCTATTGGTTTGTTGAGATTTGGATTTGCCCATGATAGGCTAAGAACCTCAAGGAATCCATATGTATCAATTCGCAACTTTTCTTTGGAAAAGATTGTGTTGAATATAATAATAAAGTAAGTGGAAGAAGACTTGCACTAGAAGATAATTAAAGGGACGACCCTTATCCTTTGATTTATCCTTGAGATTTTATTTTTGCATGTCAAGATAAATATAAGATACATGCAAATATATGTGTCAACCATGCATGGCTATGTGGCACTTAGTAGCTTAAGATAATGACACCTCTTACACTTTTTTCCATAAACCCCGAGTATAAATACCATTCCCTTCACCTATTAGTAGAATTTTCAAAATCTTGTTAGCATCCTTCTCTTACATATCTTGCATACCATTCTTGTATCGTGCATGAGTGAAGATAGTTGAGTAGTAGAGCTTGGTATCGGCCAAGGACAAGGGATATCGGCCAAGTAGAGGATATCAACCTATTAAGGTTATATCGGCCACAAAGAAGGAAGATATCATGCAAAAGCTAAGGAGCTCAAGTCTTAGATGTTGGAGAATCTCATCTTAAATCTTGGGAACTTGAAGAGTTGGAGTTTGAAGCTTGGAAGTTGCTTTAGAGGTGGGTTATATAACTTGAAACCAATCATATTATTATTCCTTTTCAATATTGTTGAACTTGTTGATATCTTCCAAATTCAGATTTCCTTTGATTAATTGATATATCTTTGAGTTCCAATAAGTAGTTAGGACTATTGTCCATGATTTAGAATAGTAATACAAAGGTATTGAGGTTGATGATGATGACATCATCATAGTACAACCCGATATGGGTTGAAGTACCTTGAAATCTGATATGGAACCCAAGATGGTGGTTCACCTGATATAGAAGTGGGTGTGTAACATCCCAGGATTTGAGGCCTCAGATAAAAAGATCTTATAAGGAATGATTGGACTACCCATATCACCAAGGTGCACCTCCTTTTCAGGGAGCCCATCTCTAAAGAACTCCATAGTTAAGCGTGCTCAACTTGGAGTAGTACTAGGATGGGTGACCAGTCGAGAAGTTGATCCTGGCTTGCGCATTAGTGTGGACAAAGTACGTAGTTAAGGCTGGTGGTGGTCTGTGGGGCCAGTCGTCATTCCTAAAACTTTACTAGAGCCTTGGGCAGTGGGCCTGGGCATTACAGGGTGGCACGATATGAGACATGTCTTATGGACAATATGGGAAGTACCTACTTATACCTTATACACGATATAAGGTTGAGATTTTATCTCTTACACAATATGGTACCACTAACCGATATGAAGATTAAAACCCTAGATGAAGAAGTAGAAACCCGATATGACTTGGTAAACCCGATATGTCTCTATCACTTGGTGATGGATTGAAGAGTTCAACTAGATTCCCAGCTTGTTATTTAATCATATGTTATAATTGATCCTTGTAAAGGAATGAAAAGGATATGAGTATAATGGGTCGCACGATATACTAACTTGATAAGTTAGCCATTATGCCAACCCGATATGAAAACCCAATATGGGAACCTTATATGAGGATCCAACATGGTGACCCGATATATCATGATGAATAGAATGATACTATGATGGAGTATCTACCCTATACTCGATATGGTGTACATTTTGCACAATTTGGAAGTCGATATATTCCTATACCCGATAAGGTGCACCCTTATACACGATATAGGAACTCAATATAACCCATACACGATATGAGATTGACTTGAGATGATAAGAACTAAGTGATAGCTAATCCGAAATGGTTACATGATATGGTAGGGAATATACCCCACACAATATGATGATGTGGTTATACCACAGGATCGATATAGATACATAATAGGATGTGAAGGTTGTGTCTCAAACACAATATGATAGTATATATATACACCATGATGCTTGATATGGTAGGTATGCTTCAATCCAATTTGACTAAGTGATATATGTTGTGGGTGATGTTAAATATTATATTTAGAAGTAATAAGTTTAGAGAAATTTGATAATTGTGAGTTAATGCACCTTCTATAGGAGGATTAAGTCAAACTTAATAAATTAAGGTGTGGGCAATACCTTTAAGAGAGGTAAGGATGTACAACCATGTATGGTAAAGGTGATACACCATATGTTTGTTAAGATTAATACCTTAATGAGTAAGTGATGAGAGGTATGAAGATGCCTAGCTTGATATACACCTAACCCAATACATGTGTTCAACTTGAGATACATGATTCAACCCAATATACCTTGTAAAGGTGAGGGCAAAACACTCTTAGGAGTGATGTGTGTAATATCAAGTAATGATGTGGCTAATACTTGGTTAGGTGATATACCTAAAGTATTTGATAATGTTCAACTCTATATCAATAATGCCTTAACCCGAGATGAGTTCATATCACTTGATGATAGATGAGTAATTCAACTATGTGACTTATGACCAATACACAATAGGGTAAATGTGATGAGTTAGTACATAAAGTATTAGGATGGGAAATACCCTAGTACAAGATAAGTAATGAACTTAAGTAAGTTAAAAGTGATGAGGTAAGTGATGTACCAAGGCATGTTAAATATCATATCTAGCACCTCAGGGTTGATACACCTTGGTGCACTTCAAATCCAATATACTTGGATGAGTAAAACATGAAGTGTGTCATGTCAATTGTTACATTAATATGTAATAAGTTTAAAAAACTCTAATAAGTGTAGTCTAACCTACAGTGAGAAAGGGTTAAGCCAAGTTAATAAAATAGGATGTAATCAATATCCTAGTAAAAATGAGAGAGGAACTCATACTTTGTGTTGACAATCATTTAATGATAAATGATGAGAATAAATAAGTATGATTTAATACTTATAATATCAATGCATGCTCCTAGATGTGTGGAGCAATGAATTAAGGTTTGGATTGATAATATGAACTTGAAACCCTATTTGGTTATGAAGGGATATTCAGTTATGAAGGGAAAACCCTAACCCTAATAATGGGAAGGTTGTGTGTCTCTTACTGCATAAGCTTTGTGTGATAAGTGAATAGTTGTTGCCTAGTGAAAAGTGACAAGATGTTTAATGGGCCTTGTGAGCCATGTGAATAGTTGTTGCCTAGTAAGAGGTGACAAGTTATTTAATGAGCTTTGTGAACTATGTGAGTCAATACCTTGTTCTGATGACCTAGAGGTTTCAGTTACCTATTACAAAGGTAACAAAGGTTAGTGATGAACTGAGGGTTTAAATACCCAGATATGATGATGATAAGAGATGGAGATTCTAAGTGTTCTATGTGTTCAAAAGAATCATGAAAATACTTGATAACGTATTAAACCTTTCTTTTAAGTATATAATATAATACAAGGGTGCTTAGTGGAGTCCCCAAATTAAACAGGGGGTGCTTAGTGGACTCCCTAAATTAAATAAGGGTTCTTAGTGTACTCCCCAAATTAAACAGGGGTGCTTAGTGGACTCCCCAAATTAAACATGGGTGCTCATTGGACTCCCCAAATTAAACAGGGGTGCTTAGTGGACTCCCCAAATTAAATAGGGTTGCCTAGTGGACTCCCAATAACACTAGGTTGCTCAGTGGTCTTCCTGATGACCAAGAATTCAGGAAAGCTTAGTGGTCTTCTCCCGAAGAGAGTACACGCTACGAATGTAACTCTATAGCGAAAATGCCACTATACCCCGACATAGCTAATTCCAGATGACACAAGATGTCTTGGTAAGTCTAAAGTGGTCTCATACTTACTGAGATAGGTGAGTTCTTGACAGCCGGCTCTGCCACTGACCTTGTATGTTACCGATTTCGACTTATTAGTGGTCAGTTGGAGTATGAGCGGTATACTTCATCTCCTCTGGGCATAGTGTGAATGTGAATATGTAATCAGCCATGTAGCGTATTTATTTAAGGATCAAATATGAGAAAACATTGGTTGATGCTTTATCACTTTTATACATCTTAGTAGATAAATGGTATACATGTTCTTCATATTCCTTATAAAGAAAATAGATTATTTATTGCTCTATCATAGATAGTTGCATTACTTTAAGAAGAGAGATTATCCAGTTCTTCTTATAATAGTTATTAATCCTGCTTATTAATGTAAAATAATCATCTTCTTAGTTTTATACTATTTATCTATGATAATAATATTGTTGGCAGAGAGTTATATTTATCGTTGGGACAATTGTCTTACCCGGTGTGATCCACAACTTTTAGGTGGATGTGCAAGAGGAGGTAGAGACCATTCTGCGGAGGAAGGACAATAAACAACAGGGCATCAGTAATAGTATAGGTTGAGTGTACTGTCTATCGTGTCTTGTAGATAGAAGTGCTATGTGTCATCTCTGTACTCTCAGGTCCTTGGATTTAGTACGTGATGGTTTTATGAACAATATGAGATTTTGGCTTTAATACCTCAAGGTTTTGTGTGGTTGATGTATAGATTTTGGCAAAGCAACTGCTAGGTGTTATCCTCGAGATGAGATAGTGCAAAGTATGTACCATATGAACTATGATGAATATAAAGTTTTGGTTCTTTCAATAAGAGTTTCATGGAAAAGGAACTATGTGCAAAATGGTTTTAATTCTTAGTGATTTTTGTTAATCCCGTTGTTTATGATAGTCCTGCAATTATTATTGGTGATGGCTTGATTTGTTATCGTGTCGTTACAAATTTTTGGTATCAGAGCTTAAGATTCGCTGAGTCTACAGAGACATAGGGATAAGGTGTTGAGTCTGTTCTAGTGTCCTCCAGTATACCCTATAGTGACTTCTACTTATGCTGAAGAAAGGGTGAAGTTTAAAAATGACTGGAGAACACGAGGAACACGTTGCTAAGAGCAATGTTTTTGCACCAGGAGAGGGTGCAAGGGATCAGGCAAGAGGAGAACGAGTGCCTGAGAATCCCCATCTTGACCCAATCAAAATAAAGAATCCTGCTTTTTATGCTCTTGATGGGAAGGTTAGGACAATAGTGATGCATATAGTGGACTGGATACTAGCATTACAACCTAGGTTACCAGTCCTCAATGCAGAAACTTTGGATTCTAAAAGGATTCCTGAATGACATAGTCATGTTGGAACATTGGAAAATGTGGGAAGAATTAACATATGGCAAGAAAATAGACTCTGTCATAAGTATAGATAGATAGTACATCTGTGATGGCAATGCCAAGGAGGGACAAATGATATGAGAATTAAGGAAAGGTCTTTACAATTATACAAACATTTGCCTAGTTGTTTTAAAAAGCCAAGGTTATTGGTGCCACCAGTATAATAAATGCCTAGTACACCATTGCAGTAGACACTAAGTAAAGGCAAAAGTCCTAACTTTCCACCCGTAAGAACCTCTGACTTAGTTTCTACATAGGTAATAAGACCGATAAGACCATATACAAGGATAAGACATGTTATTGATATGGACATGTGGAACATACTAAACCCTTTTTGTTCAAAAAGAAAAGAAGGAAATGACTCAGCAACAGAGGCATACTAGGCATGGCTTACGAAAGTTACAGTCCAATAGTGTAAAAAGGCAAAAGCAACAACATGAAATAGCTAGACTCTATGTTTTGAGTCAACCTGAAGTGGTAGATGACCCCGAGGGGTGACAGTCAGATAGAGCTTTTTCATTCTGATATGTCTTCTCTAAATTTTATCTGATAATCATAAGAAGGATTGTTGTTGTTGACTTCCCTTTGGTTGTCCTATGAGGACATGGGGAAGAAATGATGAGGACTAGAATTTATATTTTGTTCAGTATTCTTTTAAAATTCTTTATAATTTCTTTTATCTATGTGAAAGAGGATGAGGTGTAAAGTGATGCCTGGAGAAAATCTAGGGATATTAAGTTCTATATTTGGATGATATGGAAAGTAAGGAATATGATACATACTACCTAATCTCAGTACTTGTATACCCTGGCCAGGTATTCAACTATTGAAGATAAGGTAAGTATGGAACTCTTAGATTGTTATCTTTCTGATTACTTTGATCAAATAGTCATTTTGAGAGAATCTAGTGAGCATAATGAAACTGGAAATATGGCATGGATATTTTTATCACATCCTACGTGCAATAAAATAAAATCTTGGATGATCTCATATCAATATGTGTGTATGAGGAAGTAAAAAGTATAACCCTCGTGATAAGAGAAAGAGAACAAGGGAGATGATCTCTATTCGACAAACACTGTGTGAATAGTAAAGAACTTTTCTATGATGTGAAATTGAGAAATATGATGAAATCATAAAATGTTCATGAACGTGTTAGACAATAACAAAGAAAGGAGTGATGACATATAAACATCCTTATAATTCCTATGTTGATGGCAAGGAACTTAGGATGAAACAAGAGTAAATGACTCATGAACAGTTGAAACTTCATGCAATAATCAGAGAAGATGATAATCTCTTCTCTTTGATAAACAATCCTGGGTAATGATGGGGTGATAAGAAGAATATGTTTCTTTGTGTTCTTTCCTCCCAAAGGCATGACAATCAAATAAGTCTTATGACGATGTGCATGGATTAGAAGTAATATATAGATGTATACTTTGAAAAGTATCAGTCAGTCTCGAATTTTGATTCCAAAGTAAAGATTATATGTGGTGAGTATGTTCCAATATGAAAGAAATGTCTTGTTATATGTTTGGCTTGGGTAATGATGAGAATGTGATGTGTTTTTGACACATGTAATGGATACCAAGGTAAAGAATCCTAATATCCAAGAACTTTTGATGGTATGAGAAAATGAGAACATGACTCCTAATAAGATGATTAATGTTGGTTTCCTAGAATGACCAAACTGTGAGATTAGTCTAGTTACACATAATAGTATGAACATCATATGTTAGGGGTTTATTCTCTACATAAAAATTGCATCAATAAGGATGTATTAATTGAAGGAACAATTGTAGAATAGTTTGGGGAAAATCTTGTCAAGATAAATATAATTCCTTAGAATATTCCTATCTAAATCTGTTGAGGTAGCTTATACATAACATCTAGAGATAGCTCTGAGATAAGTCCTTTTTCTGATAAGTAGCTTCTCCTTATGACAAGAAAATAAATAGCTAACACGATAGTTGGTGTAAGTCATAAGAAAGTTTAGTGTTGTGTCATCAGATTAGAATGGAACAACAGATGTATGATAAGACTTGTAATTCCAAGTGGGTAACAAAACGTGACTCTGGTCTTTCCTTGAAGGTGAAATGCTAAACTAAGTGAGAAGTATGGAAGACTCCCAAGGTCAAGAGTCTTATAACATAAGTTGTAAGTTGAGAAGGTGACAAATTAGTGAGGTGTGACACTTGAGTTAAATAAGGTATGTATAATTCTTCTATGACTAAGAAAAGTGTTATTTGACACAGAGTTGACTCTACAGTCAGTAATGAAAAGGATAACGGAGTATGTGTCATGTGTGACAAATCTTATGGTGATCTTTAATGGAAGGACTTTGTGCTGATCAAAGTTCTATGGCATCACCAGGATATTAAGATGAAATGTGGAGACTTTATGATATGATGCATACATAACAATTGTCTTCCTTCATCTGGGATTTCGGGGACGAAATCCTTGTTAGGGGTTTATAATTATAACATCCATGACCTGGGTTATGCCCTAACCCTAGAAGTTTTTCTTAAGTAAGTTATTTACAAACCTATTCTAATATTTTGAAAAGTAATTAAGACTCTTTGTGAAGTTTATTTTTGAGTTTGAGCTTATTTACGAACTATGTGTGCATTATATGATAGTCTGAGTATAAAATGCAATTTACCCAAGATGAGGGGTTATATTGCAAATGTCACATGTTGAATGTACTCTAAGTGTTTTAAACATCATTAGAGAGAGAATTATGCTAAATGGTGGCTTGTGGAAAGCCTAAATTCTAAGTGAGAACTTGTTTGAATAATGATAAGTGCTTTGTGCATCAATTGTGGTACAAATTGGAAATTATCTAAAATGGAGGGTTGAAATGTAAATTACCACTTCTAGAGTTTTCCCAATCCTTCCTAATATACACTATAGGAGATATAAAGAAGGATACAATATGTTTTAATCATCCTAGAGTGATAGCATTCCTAATGATGAAAAGACTAAGAAAATGCATAGTTGAAAGCTTTATATATAAGCTATATCGAGTTGTGGACTTAGAATGGGAGTCACTATCAGCCATGGAGCCATAAATGGAGTCTCCTATTGGTTTGTTGATCTTTGTATTTGCCCATGATGGGATAAGCACCTCAAGGAAGTCATATGTATCGGTTTGCAACTTTTCTTTGGAAAAGATTGCATTGAATATAATAATAAAGTAAGTGGAAGAAGACTTGCACTAGAAGATAACTAAAGGGACGACCCTTATCCTTTGCTTTATCCTTGAGCTTTTATTTTTGCATGGAAATATAAAGATAGGATGCATGAAAATATATGTGTCAACCATGCATGGCTATGTGGCACTTAGTAGCTTAAGATGATGACACCTCTTACCTTTTTTCCATAAACCCCGAGTATAAATACCCTTCCCTTCACCTATTAGTAGAATTTTCAAAATCGTGTTCGCATCCTTCTCTTACATATCATGCATACCACTCTTGTATCGTGAATGAGTGAAGAGAGTTGAGTAGTAGATCTTGGTATTGGCCAAGGACAAGGGATATCGACCAAGTAGAGGATATCAACCTAGTAAGGCGATATCGGCCACAAAGAAGGAAGATATCGTGCAAAAGCTAAGGAGCTCAAGTCTTGGATCTTGGAGAAGCTCATCTTAAATCTTGGGAACTTGAAGAGTTGGAGTTTGAAGCTTGGAAGTTGCTTTAGAGGCGGGTTATATAACTTGAAATCAATCATATTATTATTCCTTTTCAATATTGTTGAACTTGTTGATAACTTTCAAATTTGGATTTCCTTTGATTAATTGATATATCTATGAGTTCCAATAAATAGTTAGGACTATTTTTCATGATTTAGAATAATAAGACAAAGTTCTTGAGGTTGATTATGATGACATCATCATTGTACAACCCGATATGGGTTGAAGTACCTTGAAATCCGATATGGAACCCAAGATGGTGGTTCGCCCGATATAGAAGTGGGTGGCACCTCATACATGATATGAGGCATGTCTTATGGATGATATGGGAAGTACCTAATTATACCTTATACATGATACAAGGTTGAGATTTTATCTCTTACACGATATGGTACCACTAATCGGTATGAAGATTAAAACCCTAGATGAAGAAGTAGAAACTCGATATGACTTGGTAAACCCGATATGTCTCTATCACTTGGTGATGGATTGAATAGTTCAACTAGATTCCCAGCTTGTTATTTAATCATATGTTATAATTGATCCTTAGAAAGGAATGAAAAGGATATGAGTATAATGGGTTGCCCGATATACTAACTCGATAAGTTAGCCAATATGCCAACCCGATATGAAAACCCAATATGGGAACCCGATATGAGGATCCAACATGGTGACCCGATATATCATGATGAATAGAACGATACTATGATGAAGTATCTACCCTATACCCGATATGGTGCACATTTTGCACAATATGGAAGTAGGTATATTCCTATACCCAATAAGGTGCACCCTTGTACATGATATAAGAACTCAATATAACCCATATACGATATGAGGTTGACTTGAGATGATAAGAACGAAGTGATAGCTAACCCAAAATGGTTACATGATATGGTAGGGATTACACCCACAAGATATGATGATGTGGTTATACCATAGGCTCGATATGGATACATAATAGGATGTGAATGTTTGTTTCTCAAACACAATATGATAGTATATATATACACCATGATGCCTGATATGGTAGGTATGCTTCAATCCAATTTGACTAAGTGATACATACATATATATATATATATATATATATAGAGAGAGAGAGAGAAGCCAGGGGTCACTCTTATTCATCCCACACCCCTCTTGTGAGCCAACCTCATAAAATTTTAATACATCTCCCTCTTTTAGGAATGCCGGTATGTTCCCCTGCAACAAACCCCCGAAGAAAGAAAATAACAAAAATAACACTAGAACATAAACCGCATAGCTCCCCTCGCCTACCACATGTGATCCAAACGTACTTAGAACCTACTAATCACGACCTAAGGTATGCCACGATGCTCCATTATCAACAAACCTCTAATTCTCATAGGAAGGTATACAGGGTCCGTGCATGTGAACAAATGTGTCGATTGTTGACCCCAAATACGAATCTCCCTAGGGATTGTGTTGGTCATCTTCTTCACCAGGTGCCCTAAAATTGCTCTCTCCTCTAGTATCTTCCTGAGTTCCCTCACTATAGGAGTAGCTTGCCAAGGTTCCTTTGCCTGCTGCCATAAAATGTCGTGAACAAACATGTCGTCTATCTCCATCACAAACACCCGGAGATTCTTATCATCAGCTAGTTCCAAACCTATCAGGCATGACTGTAGATATGCCATCACATAGTCATTAGTTCTCAACCATGACCTGAACACAAATCAAACTAGACCCAGTTTATCACAGACCACACCAGCTGCCCATCGTCTATGACAACCTTCGAGGTCAAAGCAACTCCCTGTAGTCAGGTTAAACTTAATATTCGTCAAGTCAGGAGGGTGCCACCTGATCAGCTCGATGCTCTGTATCTTCAACTTCGAGTTAGGAATACCGAATTCCTTGAGCATTCTGTGACTAAGTGATATATGTTGTGGCTGATGTTAAATATTATATTAAGAAGTAATAAGTTTAGAGAAATTTGATAATTGTGAGTTAATGTACCTTCTAGAGGAGGATTAAGTCAAACTTAATAAAGTAAGGTGTGGGCAATACCTTTAAGAGAGGTAATGATGTACAACCATGTATGGTCAAGGTGATACACCATATGTTTGGTAAGATTAATACCTTAATGATTAAGTAATGAGAGTTATGAAGATGCCTAGCTTGATATACACCTAACCCAATACATGTGTTTAACTTGAGATACATGATTCAACCCAATATACCTTGTAAAGGTGAGGGCAAAACACTCTTAGGAGTGATGAGTGTAATACCAAGTAATGATGTGGCTAATACTTGGTTAGGTGAAATACCTAAATTGTTTGATAATGTTCAACTATATATCAATAATGTGTTAACCCGAGATGAGTTCATATCACTTGATGATAGATGAGTAATTCAACTGTGTGACTTATGATCAATAAACTACAGGGTAAATGTGATGATTTAGTGCATAAAGTATTAGGATGGGAAATACCCTAGTACAAGATAAGTTGATGAACTTAAGTAAGTTAAAAGTGATGAGGGAAGTGATGTACCAAGGCATGTTAAATATCATATCCAGCACCTCAGGGTTGATACACCTTGGTGCACTTCAAATCCAATATACTTGGATGAGTAAAACACGAAGTGTGTCATGTCAATTGTTACATTAAGATGTAATAAGTTTAAAACACTTTGATAAGTGTAGGCTAACCTACTGTGAGAAAGGGTTAAGCCAAGTTAATAAAATAGGATGTAATCAATATCCTAGTAAAAATGAGAGAGAAACTCATACTTTGTGTTGACAATCATTTAATGATAAATGATGAGAATAAATAAGTATGATTGAATACTTATAATATCAATGTATGCTCATAGATGTGTGGAGAAATGAATTAAGGTTTGGATTGATAATATGAACTTGAAACCCTATTGGCTATGAAGGGAAAACCCTAACCCTAATAATGGGAAGGTTGTGTGTCTCTTATTGCATAAGCTTTGTGAGCTAAGTGAATAGTTTTTGCCTAGTGAAAAGTGACAAGATGTTTAATGGGCCTTGTGAGCCATGTGAATAGTTGCTGCCTTGTAAGAGGTGACAAGTTATTTAATGAGCTTTGTGAATGATGTGAGTTAATACCTTGGTCTGGAGACCTAGAGGTATCAAAGCTTAGTGATGAACTAAGGGTTTAAATACCCAGATATGATGATGATAAGATATGGAGATTCTAAGTGTTCTATGTGTTCCAAAGAATCATGAAAATACTTGATAACGTATTAAACCTTTCTTTGAAGTATCTAATATAATACAAGGGTGCTTAGTGGACTCCTCAAATTAAATAGGGGTGCTTAGTGGAATCCCCAAATTAAACAAGGGTGCTTAGTGGACTCCCCAAACTAAATAGGGGTGCTCAGTGGACTCCCCAAATTAAATAGGGGTGCTTAGTGGACTCCCCAAATTAAACAGGGGTGCTCAGTGGACTGCCCAATAACACTAGGTTGCTCAGTGGTCTTCCTGATGACCAAGAATCTGGGAAAGCTTAGTGTTCTTCTCCCAAAGAGAGTACATGATACGACTGTAACTCTATAAAGAAGACGCCTCCATACCCTGGAATAGCTAATTGCAGATTATATAAGATGTCTTGCTAAGTCTAAAGTGGTTTCATACATACCAAGACAGGTGAGGTCTTGACAGTCGGCTTTGCCACTGACCTTGTATGGTACCGATTTCGACTTACTAGTGGTTGGTTGGAGTATGAGCGGTATACCTCATCTCCTCTGGGCATAGTTTGAATGTAAATATCTAATCAGCCGTGTAGTGTATTTGTTTAAGTATCAAATATCGGAAAACATTGGTTGATGGTTTATCACCTTTATACATCTTAGTAGATAGATGTTATACATGTTCTTCATATTCCTTATAAAGCGAATAGATGATTTATTGCTCTATCATAGATAGCTACATTACATTAAGAAGAGAGATTATTCAATTCTGCTTATAATAGTGATTAATCCTACTTATTAATGTAAAAGAATCCTCTGCTCAGTTTTATACTATTTATCTGTGATAATAATATTATTGGCAAAGAGTTATATCTCTTCCTGGGACAATTGTCTCACCCTGTGGGATCCATAATTTTTAGGTGGGCGTGCAAGAGGTAGAGACTGTTCTACAGAGGTAGGACAATAAACAGTCGGGAAGTAGTAATAGTGTAGGTTGAGGGTATTGTCTGTCGTGTCTTGTAGATAAAAGTCCTATATGTCGTCTCTGTACTCTCAGGTCCTTGGATTTAGTACATGATGGTTTTATGAACAATATGAGATTTTGGCTTTAATGCCTCGAGGTTTTGTGTGGCTTTTGTATAGATTTTGGCAAAGCAACTGCTAGGTGTTATCCTCAATATGAGATAGTGAAAAGTATGTACCATATGAACTATGATGAATATAAAGTTTTGGTTCTTTCAATAAGAGTTTCACGGAAAAGGATCTATGTGAAAAATGGTTTTAATTCTTAATGATTTTTGTTAATCTCGTTGTTTACGATAATTTCATGATTATTACTGGTGATGGCTTGATTTGTTATCGTGTCGTTAGAGATAGGTTAACTCCTTTTCTTGAACCCTAATTCTTGTACCCAAAATATAATGGATGGTGGAGTGGTTGGTTCTTACGTGCACATCTTGGACATTCTATCACGATGATCATGCTTTTGTTTCTCTCTTGAACATGGAGGTTTTGATTCTCACGTGCATGTGCAAAATGTTTGGTTTTCTCTCTCTTATCATGGTGTTTATATTGACCTTTTGATGATCATGTTTTAGGGTTTTGGTTTTTATCATCTTCATTGAGTTTTCACCTTGGTGACGCTTTGGATTCTTGATGTTGCACTTATGTTCGGTTGCCATGATCTTCTATTTTCAGGTGGTTCTAGGACCATGATTGTAACATCCTTGACATCGGTTATGGAATAAACCTAGAGGTTTTTCTTAAGTAAGTTATTTATAAACTTGTTTTAATCTTTTGAAAAGTAACTAAGTCTCAAGGAAAGTTTACTTTTCAAGTTTGAGCTTATTTGCAAATTGTTTGTGCATTATATGATAGTTTGGGTGTAATTGGCAATTTTCCCAAAATGAGGGGTTATATTGCAATATGTCACATTTTTGACATGCTTCAAGTGCTTTAGCATCATAATAGATAATTATGCTAAGGAGTGGCTTGTGGAAAGCTTAAGTTCCAAGTTGGTGCTTGTTTGAATGATGTATGTGCCTTATGTACCAGTTTTGGTGTAATTTGCAATTTACCCAAAATGTTGAGTTGATATTACCACTTGTAGAGTGTCCCTACTCTCTCTTAGAATCATCTAGAGGAGAAATAAAGAAAGAGGCACCATGTTTGAATCATATTTGAGTGATGGTATTTGTGATGACCCGACATCAAATCAAGCCATCAGTAATAAATAATTACAGAATAACCATAAGCAACGGATTAGCAAAATCACTAAACATTAAAACCATTTTCAAAGAGATCCTCTTCCAAGAAACTCTTACCGAAAGAACCAAAACTTTTTATGCATCAGGGTTCACATTGTACATACATTGTACCATCTCATCTTGAGGAAAACATGTAACAGTTGCTTGTCAAAATATATATTGAAGCAACATAAAACCTCGAGGCATACAATCCAAAATATCAGATTGTTTATAAAACCATCACGTACTAAATCCAAGGACTTGGGTGTACAGAGATGACACATAGGACTTCTATCTACAAGACACGACAAACAGTACACTCAACCTGAGCTGTTACTACTGCCCCTGTTGCTATTGTTCTTGCTCTATAGTACAATCTCTACCCCCCTCACGCACATCCACCTAAAAAAGGTGGATCCCACATGATGAGATAATTGTCCCAGCGAGAGATATAACTCTCTGCCAACAATATTATTATCACAAGTAGGCAGTATGAAACTGATCAGAGGATTCATTTACATTAATAAGTAGGATTAATCATTGTTATAAGCAGAACCAAGTAATCTCTTCTCTTAAAGAAATGCAGCTATCTATTATAGAGCAATAAATCATCTATTCACTTTATGAGGAATATAAAGAAACATGTATAAAATCTATCCAATTAAGATGTATAAATGAAGTATACATCAACCAATGTTTTTCGTATTCGATCCTTAAGCAAATACGCTACACGGTTGATTACATATTTACAATCACACGTATGCCCTGAGGAGATGAGGTATACCGCTCATGCTTCAACTGACCACAAACTTCTCACAAGTTGGTACCATACAAGGTCAATGACATAGCCGGCTTCCAAGACCTCACCTGTTTCGATCAGTACGAGACTACTAGCAGTGACATCCCGTGTTAATCTACAAAAAAAGAATGACAGGGTATAGTGGCATCTTAGCTTAGAGTTATAGCTGTAGCATGCACTCTCTTCAGGGAAAAACATACCTACAACCTTCCCGGGGTATAAAATTATTGAGTCATGGCATATAGACATACTCTGAGCCACGGGCTAGTTCACCATGCTCATTACTAGGTCTACGACCGCAGTCACACTCGAACCAGGATATGGCATATAGCCTATCCCCAAGATTGTGGACATAAGGGGATCAATCAACATATGGCCGTCCAAGCTCACGCCCCCGCATATTAAAAAATATGTGCTCCAAGTAATCACATGGTAAAAACCCATTTCACCATTTCAGCAAATTCTGACGTTGATGGATCTATGGCCAGGGAAACTACATTTTATGATTCCAATGATATATTAAGTGCATTATAGTATTCTTTTAGCATCAAACAAGTTTTAAGCATCAATCATAAACAAATGCTACAAAGAAAGGTGTAATACATCTATCAAGTACTTTTTTTTATCTTTGGAACACATTTAAATACTTAACACTCGCGATCTTAGTCCCTTATCATATCACTGGGGATTCTTATCCCATAATCATTATCATCATCATGATTATATGATCTCAGTATTCAACCCTTAGTTCATCACTTAACAATGTCACCTCTTATCAGGTAACCATACCTCTAGGTCCTTAGACCCAGGTATATATCACACTTGTTGCACATGTATTTCACATGGCTCACAAGGCCCATTTAAACATCTTGTCACCTCTCACTAGGAAACAACTATTCACATGTCTCACACGGCCGATTTAAACATCTTGTCACCTCTCACTAGGCAACAAGTATTCACATGGCTCACAAGGCCCATTTAAACATCTTGTCACCTCTTACTAGGAAACAACTATCTTTTAGGTCATCAGACCACATAAACATTATACTTGTTATACAAGTATTTAACATGTTTCACAAGGCTTATGCAATAAAAGAAATACAACCTTCCCATTATTAGGGTTAGGGTTTCCCTTTATAGCCGAATTGGGTTTCAGGTTCATATTATCAATCCAAATCCTAATTCATTGCTCCACACATCTAGGTGCATACATTGATATCGTAAGTATTCAATCATACATATTTATTCTCATCATTTATCATTAAATGATTATCAACACAAAGTATGAGTTTCTCTCTCATCCTCACTAGGATATTTATTACATCATACTTTATTAACTTGGCTTAACCCTTTCTAAAGGCATGTTAGCCTACACTTATCAAAGTGCATGAAACTCATTACATCTTAATGTAACAATTGACATGACACACTTCATGTGTTACTCATCCAAGTATATTGGATTTGAGGTGCATCAAGGTGTATCCACCTTGAGGTGCTGGATGTGATATTTATCATGCCTTCGTGTATCAATTCCCTCATCACTTTAAAATTACTTAAGTTCATCAACTTATCTTGTATAAGGGTATTTCCCATCCTAATACTTTATGCACTAACCCATCACATTTATCCTGTAGTGTATTGGCCATAATTCACACACTTGAATTACCCAACTATCATCAAGAGATAGGGACTCATCTCGAGTTAAGGCATTGTTGATATAGGGCTGATCATTATCAACCACTTTAGGTGTTTCACCTATCAAGGCATTAGCCACACCATTACTTGGTGTTACACTCATCACTCGTAAGAGTGTTTTTCCCTCACCTTTACAAGGTGTATCGGGTTGAATCATGTATGTCAAGTTGAACACATGTATTGGGCTAGGCATCATCATGTCCCTCATACCCTTACCCATTAAGGTATCAACCTTACCAATCGTATGGTGTATGCCCTTCACCATACATGGTGTAACATACTCACCTCATTTGAAGATATTGTCCACACCATACTTTAATGTATTGACCATCACATGCTCTAGGGTATTAACCACCTTACCACTTTTGTCATCTAGTGTATTGGGTTACCCATCATATCATTTTAGAGACGTGTGCTCAACACCATATCATCCAAGAGGTGTATGCTTAACCCAATATCAGTTTAGAGGTGTATGCTTGCTACCTATATCAGGCAAAGAGGTGTATGTGTGCCTCCATATCAGGAAAAGAGGGGTGTGTGTGCTTCACACTATATTAGGCAAAGAGGTGTGTGTGTGTGCTTCTCACCATATCGCGAAAAGAGGTGTGTGTATGATTCACACCATATCGGGCAAAGAGGCGTGTGTGTGCTTCACACCATATCGGGAAAACAGGTGTGTGTATGCTTCACACCATATCATACAAAGAGGGGTGTGTGTGTCCTTCACACCATATCGGGCAAAGAGGTGTGTGTATGCTTCACACCATATCAGGCAAAGAGGGGTGTGTGTGTGCTTCACACCATATCGGGCAAAGAGATGTGTGCTTGGCACTATATCGTGCATGGGGTCTTTTCTTGACCTCATATCATGCAAGAAGTGTATGGTTGACACCATATCATGCATCGGGTGTATAAACTCATATCCATATCGTTTTAGTGGTGTATGTGCATCACCATATCGGGTTAGATGTGATTGCGTGTGTGCTTGAACCCGATATCACTTTGTAAGGTGATACCATCATCTTCAAGCTCTAGACCTTCGTTATACTTGTTTGAGTACATGGATAATAGGTCTAAGAAACTATTAGAACTCATAGATATATCAATTATTCAAAAAAAGCTCGGAATTGAGAGTAGATCATCAAATATAGCAAGAAAGATGGTGAGTAATAACATGTTTGGGTTCAAGTTATATAACCTGCCTCAAGAACAACTTCAAAGCTCCAAGCTCCAAAGCTTCACATTCCTAAAGTTGAAGATGAGCTTATCATAAGTCATAGTCTCGTTCACAACTCCTCCATATACAAGGAATCACCATAGTTAAGAACTTGGTGAGGAAGAAAAGAAAGGAATAATGATAACCTGAGAATCATGCTTCAACCAAGGTTGGAGATGACCATGGCCTTACCTTAAGCTTGGTGCTCGAGATCCCCTTGCTCATTGAGCTACTATGCACGATATCTAAGAGGGTATGCATGATATATTAGAGAAAGATAGGGATAGGGGTTAAAAATATTCACTAGTAGGTGAAAGGGAGGGTATATATCCTTGAGGTTCATGGGATAGAGTGTGAGAGGTGTCATCTTCTTACTACTACTAGGTGCCACATGGCCATGCATGGATTGACACATATAATTGCATGCATTACATATTTATCTTGCCATGCAAAAGAAAAAAATGATGATAATGCAAGGAATAAGGGTCGGCCCCTTTGGTTATCTTCTAGGGCAAGCCACTTCCACTCACATTATCATTATATTCACAATTCAATACAACCTTTCCAAAGGAAAGTTGCAAGCCGATATATATTGCTTTATTGAGGTTCTTAGATCATCTTGGCCTTTGCCAAGAGTCCACAAACCGATATGGGATCCCCTCTATGGATCCTTGGCTGATAGGCACTCCCATATCAAGTCTACAACTCGATACAACTCAAGTTAGGGTTTCACATTCAACCCCTTTCTTGGTCTTTTCATCACCAAGCATACTACCACTCATAAATGATTCAAACATGGTGTCTCATTCATTATATCTCCTATAAATTATACATATAGGAAGTTGGAACACTCTATAGGTGGTAATTTGCATATCAACCCTACATTTTGGGTAAATTACATTTTTTACCAAAATTGGTGCACAAGGTACTAGTATTATTCAAACAAGCTCAAACTAGGAATTTAGGCTTTTGAAAATCCACCACCTTGAATAATTCTCTCTCTTATGATGCTAAAGAACTTAAGGCACGTTAAACATGTGACATTTTGCAATATAACCCCTCATCTAGGGTAAATTGCACTTTGGTCCAAAATACAGGAACATTGCTCAAACAACATTCAATCAGGACCAAACTTCACACATAAGTGTGTCACATGATAAAAAAACACCTTGGAGGATTACATTAAAGTTCTAGATAACTTAATTAGCCAAAACAAATAGGGTTAACTCATAACCCAGGTCAGGGTCATTACAATATTCTTGGTGATGAAAGACTAAGAAGCGTTGTATAGTTGAAACCCTAATATGAGTTGTATTGAGTTGTAGAGCTTATATGGGAGTATTGATTGGACAAGGAGCCATAGAGGAGGTCCCATATCATTTTGTCAACTCTTGGAAAAGGTCATGATGAGTTAATCACCTCAAGAAGCTGATGGATATCGGCTTACAACTTTCCTTGAAAAAGTTGTATCGGTTTGTGAATAAAGTGATGTTGGGTTGAAATATCTTGCTCAACAAGATAACTAATGGCCAAAATCTTATCCCTAGATTATCCTAAAGAGTTTTTGATTTCAATATAAATATGTGTGCATGCATGGACACGTGTCACCTAGTAGTATAAGGTGATGACACCTCTTACACACTCTCTCTCATGAACCTCAACTATATATACCACTCCTTTAACCTACTAGTGAAACCTTTCAAATCCTACAACCCTCTTTCTCTTAGATATTGTGCATACTAGTTGAGGAGCAAGGAGGAGCTTGAGCCTTAAGCTTAAGGTGAAGTCATGGTCATCTTCAACCTTGTTTTAAGCATGAATTTTAGGTTGTGATTCTTCTTGTAACGACCACCACCAAACTGACAACCAAATCGTTACTAATTATGCGGAATAATCATAAGCAGCAGATTAACAAAAATCACTAAAAACTAAAACCATTTTGCAAAGAGATCCATTTTCTAGAAAACTCTTAATGAAAGAACCAAAACTTTATATGCACCGGGGTTCACATTGTACATACATTGTACCATCTCATCTCGAGGAATGACATATAACAGTTGCTTTGTCAAAACATATACTAAAGAAACATAAAACCTCGAGGCATGCAAGCAAAAATCTCAGATTGTTCATAAAACCATCACGTACTAAATCTAAGGACCTGAGAGTATAGAGACGACACATAGGACTTCTATCTACAAGACACGACAGATAGTACACTCAAACTGAGTTGTTATTGTTGTCCCTGTTGTTGTTGTCCTTCCTCTGTAGAATGGTCTCTACCTCCTCGTGCACGTCCACATAAAAATTGTGGATCCCAAGGGGTGAGATAATTGTCCTAGCAAGAGATATAACTCTCCTCCAACAATGTTATTATCACAGGTAAATAATATTAAACTGAGCAGAGGTTCTTTTATATTACTAAGCAAGATTAATCACTGTGGATAAGCACATTAGAACATTTCTCATCTTTTAAAGCATTGTAATTGTCTATGATAGGACAATAAATCATATGTTCACTTTATAAGTAATATGAAGAACATGTGTATCATTTACCCATCATATTATATCAACATCTCAAGCTTATCCTATGATAATATTATCATGGTATGATATCCATGAATCATCCCTCGAAGATAAGAGGCATGATCATATTGGAGAAGAGAAACACCCCCTACATTCTGCTGAAGCACAGGGAGTGCCACACTGATGGAAGAGAGGATGATATCTCTTTGTGATGCATTTTTGTTGACGAGTTGATGTGTTTGTTTCATGCGTGTAGATGTTTTTCTATCTTGGTTTGGGCTTTGGGACAATACCCGAGTTATAAGAGCAAGAGATGTATCTCTTTTTGAAGTGTTGGCCCACAAGAGGGGTGTGGGATGAATAATAGCGACCCATGGCTTTATTAAAAATAATAATAATAATAATAATAATAATAATAATAATAATAATAATAAATCCATGAATCATTCTCATTTATATCTTTTGGCCTTAGCCAATTTGCTAACCATGTATTGGATTATACCGATCCTGTAAGAGTTCTGCCATGTATTGGATTGTACCAATTCTGATAAAGTTCAACCAGGTATTGGATTATACCAATCCTGAGATCACAACCATGTATTGGATTGTACCAATCCTAAGATCACAACCATGTATTGGATTGTACCAATCCTGATAGAGTTCAGCCAGGTATTGGATTATACCAATCCTGAGATCACAAATAGGTATTGGATTGTACCAATCATGATAGAGTTCAGCCATGTATTGGATTATACCAATCCTGAGATCACAGCCAGGTATTGGATTGTGCCAATCCTGATAGAGTTCATCCAGGTATTCGATTATACCAATCCTGAGATCAAAGCCAGGTATTGGATTGTACCAATCCTGATAGAGTTCATCCATGTATTGGATTATACCAATCTTGAGATCACAACCAGGTATTGGATTGTACCAATCCTAATAGAGTTCAGCCAGGTATTGGATTATACCAATCCTGAGATCACAACCAGGTATTATATTATACCAATCCAGATAGAGTTTAGACAGGTATTGGATTATGCCAATCCTAAGATCACAGCCAGGTATTGGATTGTACCAATCTTGATAGAGTTCAGCCAGGTATTGGATTATACCAATTGTGAGATCATAGCCAGGTATTGGATTGTTCCAATCTTGATAGAGTTTAGCCAGATATTGGATTATACCAATCCTGAGATCATGTTCATATTGCTAAGGATCCCATAGTAGTTGGGATACCTTTATGTTTCCCTTTCACTTTCATTATGGGATATCAATCCCTTGAATTCATCATTGAATACCACATCACCTTTACTAGGCATTATACCTTGGCCAAGCCATCATACCTATTCACATTCTTTATGTAATACAAGTATTCCTCTTATCTCATTTAAGCATATTCAAAACATGATGGCCCTTATTTGGCTATAAGCATAAAGCATGTATGGGAAAGATTTCATTAATATTATTACCAAATATTATTATTATGATGTTACTGGGTTTCCATTTCCCTAGTTTATTTTGAACATTACCATTTCTTACATGAGACTTTTATAAACATCTTGTCACCTCTCACTAGTAAACAACTAATCACATGGCTCACAAGGCCCATTAAAAATCTTATCACCTCTCAGTAGGCCACAACTATTCACATGTCTCACAAAGCCCATTAAAAATCGTGTCACCTCTCACTAGGAAACAAATATCTCTAGGTCATAATATCTATATAATTAGTATTATATGAAACATCATGGCTCATGCTTAGCTATGCTCATTATCTCATGCTACCAGCATGGTTTCAATATGGTTAGGGTTTCCCGTTATTAACCAATTGTAGTTTCAAATCATATCATTAACCTTCATTGGGGTTAAGGTTTCCTTTTTTAAGCCAATTAGCATTTTCAAGTACATTCATCAAGAATCACAACCCTAATTCAGACTCCACACATATTCGGAGTGTCAATGTATACTTATTACATGAGTATTAAACAAGTATAAGTTTCTCTTTCATCCTCACTAGGATATTGATTACATCATACTCCATTAGGTTGGTTCAATCCTTCTCTAAAGGTACATTGGCCCATATTTATCGAAATGCATTAAACTCTTTATGTCTTAATATATCATTTGACATAACACACTTCGTGTGTCACTCAATCAAGTATATTGAATTGAGGTGCTTCAACCCTATTGGGCAAAGAGGTGTGTGCTTGCTTCCATATCGAGTACAGAGGTGTGTGTGTGTGATTCACACCATATCGGGAAAAGTGGTGTGTGTATGGTTCACACAATATCGGGCAAAGAGGTGTATGCATGCTTCACACCATATCGGGTAAAGAGGTGTGTGTGTGCTTCACACCACATCAGGCAAAGAGGTGTGTGTGTGCTTCACACCATATCGGGTAAAGAGGTGTTTGTATGCTTCATACCATATCGGGCAAAGAGGTGTGTGTGTGCTTCACACCATATCAGGAAAAGAGGTGTGTGTATGCTTCACACCATATCGGGTTACTCATCATCTAGGGCTTATCATATCAGGTTTTGAGCATATACTTGATTCCATGTCATGCATAAGTTGTATGCTTGACCTCATATCATGCACATGGTGTATGCTTGACACCATATCGTGCACAAGGTGTCTACTTCATCATGATATCGTGTATAAGGTGTATGCATCCTTATGGTATCATGTTAGTGATATGTTCACTTCACCATATCGGGTTAGAGGTGATTCAACCCAATATCGGGTTGAGCCATGATGATGTCATCATCATCAACCTCTAGACTCTTGTTCTTACTATTTTAGTTCATGGACAACAGTCCTAGGCCACTACTAGATCTCATGGATTCATCAATTATGCTAGAAAATTTGGATTGAAAGTAAATCATTTAACTAAGGCAAGATTGATGGTAAATAATAACATTATTGAGTTCAAGTTATATAACCCACCTCAAGAGCAACTTAAAAGTGCCAAGATCCAAAGCTTCATGTTCCCAAAGTTGAAGATGTGCTTATCAAAGGTCAAAGACTTGAGTTACTCAACACCATGCATGATACTTCATCACTTGTGGCCTATATCACCTTACTTGGCCGATATCACTTCACTTGGTCAGTATCACTTTGCTATGGCCGATATCACTTCACTTGGCCAGTATCACTTTGCTATGGCCGATATCACCTTGCTATGGCCGATACCAAGGATCTATGCATGATACTCCTTCACCTATGCATGATAGTAAGACTCTATGCACTATATCTAAGAGCAATAGGGTGATAAAGTTTGAAATTTTCACTTATATGTGAAAGGAAGGGTATATATAGTTGAAGCTCATGAAAGAGAGTGTATATGAGGTGTCATCATTTTAAAGCTACTAGGTGCCACATGTTCATTCATGGTTGATACTTTTCCTTGCATTCACTTATATTTATCTTGACATGCAAAGCATTTGAGTATAATCTACAGATGATATTTCGGTCATCACATATCATGTTGGATAAGATATCTCAATTCAATCACCACTTTATTCACAACCCGATACAACTTTTCCAAGAAAGTTGTAAACCGATGCAATTTACCTCCTTGAGGTGCTTTGCTCGTCATGGACAAGACCAAGAGATCGCAATCTGATATGATACTCCCCGTATGGCTCCTTGGCTGATAGAAACTCTCATATGAACTCTATAACTCGATACAAGCTCAAATTAGGGTTTCACATTCAACCCATCCTTGGTCTTTTCATCACCAAGAATACCATCATTCAAATATGATTCAAACATGATGCATCCTTCTTTATCTCTCCTCTAGATGATAGTAGGAGAGTGTAGGGACACTCTATAGGTGGTAATTTTCATATCAACCCTACATTTTGGGTAAATTATAACTTGTACCAAAATTGGTACACAAGTCACTAGCATTATTCAAACAAGTTCAAACTTGGAATTTAGGATTTCCACAAGCCACCACCTAGAATCATTCTCTTTCGTATGATGGTAAAACACTTAGGGCACGTTCAACATATGACAAATTGCAATATAACCCCTCATCTTGGGTAAATTGCATTTTGGTCCAAAATAAGAGAACATTGCTCAAACGTTATTCAAACAGGACCAAACTTGAAACATAAGTTTGTCACATGATAACAAAACTCTTTAGAGAATTATATTAAAGTTTTAAGAAACTTATTTAGGCTAAAAAAACAAGGTTAGCCCTAAACCAGGTCAGGGATGTTACAAGTTATAAAATCCTAACAAGGATTTCGTCCTTGAATCCCAGATGAAAGGAGACAATTGCCATTCATGCATCATATCGTCAAGCCTCCACATAACATCTCAATGTCATGGAGATGCTATAGAACTTTGACCAGCACAAAGTCCCTCCATTCAGGTTCATGATTGAATCTATCATACATGACACATATTCAACTATCCTTTTCATTAATGAATGTAGTGTCAATTCTGTGTCAGGTAACATGTTTCTTAGTCAGAGAAGCATTATACATACCTTATTTAACACATGTGTCAAACCTTGCTGATTTGTCACCTTCTCAACTTACAACTTATGTGATAAGATTCTTGACCTTGGGAGTCTTCCATACTCCTCACTTAGTTTAGCATTTCACCTTCAAGGAAAGACCAAAGTCATGTTCTGTCACCCACTTGGAACTACAAGTCTTATCCTACATCTATGGTGCCACTCTAATCTGCTGACACAACACTAAACTTTCTTATGATTTATACCAACTATCCAGTTAGCTGTTTATTTTCTTTTCATAAGAGAGGATACTTGTCAAAGAAGAACTTATCTCGGAGGTATCTCTAGATGTTATGTATAAACTGCCTCAATAGATCTAGATAGGAATATTCTAAGAAATTATTTTTAGCTTGATAAGCTTTTTCCCAAAATGATTCTACAATTGTTCCTTCAACTCATACATCCTTGCTGATGTCATGTTTATGCGGAGCATAAACCCCTAACATATGGTATCCATACTACATTTTTTAACTAGACGAATATCAATGTTGGCCCTTCTAGGTAACCAAACATTATTCATCTTATCAGGAGTCATGTTCTCATTATATCAAACCATTGAAAGTTCTTGGATACTAGGATCCTTGCCAAAAACACATCACATCCTCATCATTTCTATCCTTTGTTGTTATTACCAAAACCAAACATATAATAGGACCTTTCTTATCACATATAGCTTTGTCTTGGAACCAAAATCTAGGACTAACTGATACTTTTCAAAGTATCCATCTATAGATTAATTCTAATCTATGCATATCAAGTGTCATAAGACTTACTTGATTGTCATGTTCCTGAAGGGAAAGAATACAAGGAAACATAGTCCTTCTTATCACCCCATCTTTATTCAGGGTTATTTATTAAAGAAAAGAGATTATCACCTTCTTTGAGTATTGCATGAACTTTCAATTGTTCATGTGTCATTCAATCTAGTTTTCTTTTTGGTTCCTTGCCACCAGCATAGGAATTATAAATATGATTACATGTCATCATCCTTTAGCATTATCATCATCATGATTACTAGATCTGGGTATTCAAACCCTTAGTTCATCACTGAACATTGTCACCTCTCATCAGGTAAATGTTACCTCTAGGTCCTTAGACCAAGGTATACATTATATTAAACATCTTCTTTTGTTTATAAGTTGATCTATGATTAACTTAGATTCCTCTATATATCAATTAGGATGTGGTAGAAATATCCATGCTGCATCTTCTACTTCATTATGCTCTTTAGATTGTCTCAAAAGGACTACTTGATCAGAGTAATTAGAAGGATAGCAATCTAAGATGTCATACTTACCTTGCCTTCAATAGATGAATACCTGGCCAGGTTATTCAAGAATCGAAATTAGGTAGTATGCATTTTTTTATATTATGCTTCATCTCTTTAAGTTTTACTACTTAGTATCTCAAATTTTCTCTGGGTATTTCTTTTACATCTATTCCCTTTCTACATGAAGAGAGAAATTTCAAAACATATAAGAGAATATTAGACTGAATATAGGTTCTCATCCTTCTTATCTCTTCCTCGTGTCCTCATAGGACTAATTAAAGGAAGCTCAACAACAACTACCTTCTTATGATTATCAGATAAAATCAAAAGAAGACATATCAGAATGAAAAAGCTCTATCTGACTATCACCCCTCGTGGTCATCTACCACTTTAGGTTGACTCAAACATAGAGTCTAGTTGTTTCATGTTGTTACCTTTGCCTTTTTACACTATTACGTTATAACTTTCATAAGCCCTACCAAGTCTGCCTCGGTTGTTGGGTCATTTCCTCCCTTCTTTTTGAATAAAAGGGTTTAGTATGATCAACATGTCTATATCTATAACATGTCTTGTCCTCATACCACAGTCCTATCGGTCTTATTACCGATATAACAGCTAGGTCAAGAGTTCTTATAGGTAAAAAGTTAGGACTTTTTCCTTTACTTAGTGACTACTGCCCTGGTGCACTAGGCATTTATTGCACTGGTGGTACCAAAAATGTTGCCTTTTTTAGAACAACTACACAAATGTCTCTAGAATTATAGAGACCTTTCCTTAATTCTTAGCATATTGCCCCTCCTTGGGCATTGCCATCACAGATTTACTATCTATCTATACTTATGGCAAAGTCTATTTTCTTGCCATATGTTAATCCTTCCCACATTTTCCATTGTTCCAACATGACTATGTCATTCAGGAATCCTTTTAGAACCTAAAGTTTATGCATTGAGGACTGGTAACCTAGGTTGTATTGCTAGTATCCAATCCACTATATTCATCACTATTGTCCTAACATGCCTAACAAGAGCATAAAAAGAAAGATTCTCTATCCTAATTGAATCAAGATGGGAATTCTTAGGCTCTTGTTCTTCTCTTGCCTGATCCCTTACACCCTCTCTTGGTGCAACAACATTGTGCTTAGAAATGTGTTCCTCATGTTCTCCAGTCATTTTAAACTTCACCATTTCTTCGTCATAAGCAAAAGTCACTATAGGGTATACTGGAGGACACTAGGACATACTTCATACCTTAGTCCTATGTCTCTATAGAATCAGCGAACCTTAAGCTCTGATACCAAAACTTATAACGACCACCACCAAATTAATAGCCAAATCGTTACTAATTATGCAGAATAATCATAAGTAGTAGATTAACAAAAATCACTAAAAATGAAAACCATTTTGCAAAGAGATCCATTTCCTAGAAAACTCTTAATGAAAGAACCAAAACTTGATATACATCAGGGTTCACATTGTACGTACATTGTGCCATCTCATCTCGAGGAATAACATATAATAGTTGCTTTGTCAAAACATATACTAAAGCAACATAAAACCTTGAGTCATACAAGAAAAAATCTCAAATTGGTCATAAAACCATCACGTACTAAATCCAAGGACCTGAGATTACAGAAATGACACATAGGACTTCTATCTATAAGACACAACAGACAGTACACTCAACTTGAGTTTTTACAGTTGTCCATGTTTTTGTTGTCCTTCCTCTACAGAACGGTCTCTACCTCCTCGTGCACGTCCACCTAAAAATTGTGGATCTCATGGGGCGAGACAATTGTCCCAACGAGAGAAATAACTCTCCGCCAACAATGTTATTATCATGGGTAAATAGTATTAAACTGAGCAGAGGTTCTTTTATATTACTAAGCATGTTTAATCACTGTGGATAAGCATATTAGAACATTTCTCATCTCTTAAAGCATTATTGTTGTCTATGATAGGGCAGTAAATCATCTATTCACTTTATAAGGAATATGAAGAACATGTGTATCATTTACCCATCATATTATACCAACATCTCAAGCTTATCATGTGATAATATTATCATGGTATGATATCCATGAATCATTCTCATTTCTATCTATTGGACTCAACCAATTTTCTAACTAGGTATTGGATTATAATGATATCGTAAGAGTTCAGCCAGGTATTGGATTCCACCAACTCTGATAGAGTTTTGCCAGGTATTGGATTGTAGCAATCCTGAGATCACATCCAGGTATTGGATTGTGCCAATCCTGAGATCACAACCAAGTATTAGATTGTACCAATCTTGATAGAGTTCAGCCAGGTATTGGATTATACCAATCCTGAGATCACAACCAGGTATTGGAATTTACCAATCCTGATAGAGTTCAGCCAGGTATTGGATTGTACCAATCCTGATAGAGATCAGCCAGGTATTGGATTATACCAATCCTGAGATAACAACCAGGTATTGGATTGTACTAATAATGATAGAGTTCAGCTAGGTATTGGATTATACCAATCCTGAGATCACAACCAGGTATTGGATTTTATCGGTCCTGATAGAGTTCAGTCAGTTATTGGATTATACCAATCCTGATATCATAGCCAGGTATTTGATTGTACCAATCCTGGTAGAGTTCAGCCAGTTATTGGATTATACCAATCCTAAGATCACAGCCAGGTATTGGATTGTACCAATCATGATAGAGTTCAGCCAAGTATTGGATTATATCAATCCTCAGATCACATGCAAGTATTGGATTGTACCAATCCTAATATAGTTCATCTAGGTATCAGATTATACCAATCCTGAGATCATGGACATATTACTAAGGATCCCATAGTAGTTGGGATACCTTTATGTTTCCCTTTCACTATCATTATAGGATATCAATCCCTTAAATTCATCATTGAATACTGCATCACCTTCACTAGGCATTATACCTTGGCCAAGCCATCATACCTATTCACAATCTTTATGTAATACAAGTATTCCTCTTATCTCATTTAAGCATATTCAAAACACTATAGCCCTTATTTGGCTATAAGCATAAAACAAGTATGACCAAGATTTCATTATTATTATAACCATTTATTATTATTATTATGTTATTGGGTTTCCATTTCCCTAGTTTATTTTGAACATTGCCATTTCTTACATGAGACTTTATAAACATCTTGTCTCCTCTCACTAGGAAACAACTATTCACATGCCTCACAAGTCCCATTAAACATCTTGTCACCTCTCACTAGGCAACAACTATTCACATGGCTCACAAGGCCCATCAACTTGTCACCTCTCACTAGATAACAACTATCTCTAGGTCATAAGACCTATATAATCGGTATTATATGAAACATCATAGCTCATGCTTTGTTATGCTCATTATCTCATGCTACTAGAATGGTTTCAATATGGTTAGGGTTTCCCTTGATTAACCAACTGTAGTTTCAAATCACATCATTACCCTTCATTAGGGTTAAGGTTTCCCTTTTAAAATGACTAGGATTTTCAAGTACATTCATCAAGAATCACAACCCTAATTCAGACTCCACACATATTAGGAGTATCAATGTATACTAATTACATGAGTATTAAACAAGTATAAGTTTCTCTTTCATCCTTACTAGGATATTGATTATATTATAATCCATTAGGTTGGCTCAATCCTTCTCTCAAGGTACATTGGCCCATATTTATCAAAATGCATTAAACTATTTATGTCTTAATGTATCATTTGACATAACACACTTCATGTGTCACTCAATCAAGTATATTGAATTGAGGTGCTTCCACCCTATCGGTCAAAGAGGTGTGTGCTTACTTCCATATCAGGTAAAGAGGTGTGTGTGTGATTCACACCATATCGGGCAAACATGTGTGTATATGCTTCACACCATATCGGGCAAAGAGGTGTGTGTATGCTTCACACCATATCGGGCAAAGAGGTGTGTGTGCGCTTCACACCATATCAGGTAAAGAGTTGTGTGTGTGCTTCACACCATATCGGGCAAAGAGGTGTGTGTATGCTTTACACCATATCAAGAAAAGAGGTGTGTGTGTGCTTCACACCATATCGGGCAAAGAGGTCTGTGTATGCTTCACTCCATATTGGGTTACTCATCATCTAGGGTTTGTCATATCGGGTTTTGAGCATATACTTGATTCCATGTTGTGCATAAGTTGTATGCTTGACCTTATATTGTGCACATGGTGTATGCTTGACACCATATCATGAACAAGGTATCTACTTCATCATCATATCGAGTATAAGGTGTATGCATCCTCATGGTATCATGTTAGTGATTTGTTCACTTCACCATATCGGGTTAGAGGTGATTCAACCCAATATCAGGGTGAGCCATGATGATGTCATCATCATAAACCTCTAGACTCTTGTTCTTATTGTTGTAGTTCATGGACAACAGTCCTAGGTCACTAATCGATCTCATGGATTTATCAATTATGCAAGAAAATTTGGATTGAAAGTAAATCATTTAACTAAGGCAAGATTGATGGTAAATAATAACATTATTGAGTTCAAGTTATATAACCCACCTCAAGAGCAACTTCAAAGCTCCAAGATCCAAATATTCACGTTCCCAAGGTTTACTATGAGCTTATCAAAGATCCAAGACTTGAGTTCCTCAACACCATGTACGATACTTCATCACTTGTTGTCGATATCACCTCACTTGGCCGATATCACTTCACTTGGCCAATATCACTTTGCTATGGCTGATATCACCTTGCTATGGCCGATTCCAAGGCTCTATGCATGATACTCCTTCACCTATGAATGATACTAAGACTCTATGCATGATATCTCAGAGAACGAGGGTGAGAAATTTTGAAAATTTCACTTATAGGTGAAAGGAAGTGTATATATAGTTGAAGTTCATGAAAGAGAGTGCATATGAGGTGCCATCATTTTAAAGCTATTAGGTTCCACGTGTCCATGCATGGTTGACACTTGTCATTGAATGCAATAATATTTATATTGGCATTCAAAGCACTTGAGGATAATTTATAGATGATATTTTGGTCATCACATATCATGTTGGATAAGATATCTCAATTCAATCCCCACTTTATTCACAACCCGATACAACTATTCCAAGGAAGTTGTAAACCGATACACTTCACCACCTTGACATGATTTTCTCGTCATGGACAAGACCTAGAGCTCACAAACCGATATGAGACTCTCCCTATTGCTCCTTGGTTGATAGGCACTCTCATATCAACTCTACAACCCGATACAAGCTCAAATTAGGGTTTCACATTCAACCCTTTCTTGGTTTTTTCATCACCAAGAATACCATCATTCGAATATGACTCATACATGATGCCTAATTCTTTATATATCCTCTAGATGATACTAGGAGGGAGTAGGGAAACTGTAGAGGTGGTAATTTGCATATCAACCCTACATTTTGGCTAAATTACAACTTGTACCAAAAGTGGTACACAAGTCACTAGCATTATCCAAACAAGTTCAAACTTGGAATTTAGGCTTTCCACAAGCCACCACCTGGAATAATTCTCTTTATTATGATGCTAAAACACTTAGGGCACGTTCAACATGTGAAAAATTGCAATATTAGCCCTCATCTTGGGTAAATTGCATTTTGGTCCAAAACAAGAAAACATTGCTCAAACGTTATTCAAACAGGACCAAACTTGAAACATAAGTTTGTCCCCTGATAACAAAACTCTTTAGAGAATTATATTTAAGTTTTAAGCAACTTATTTAGGCTAAACAAACAATTTTATCCCTAAACTAGGTCAGGGATGTTACACTTCCTTTATTTTCTCCTTCACTAAGTTCTTATCTATGGATTCTTTGCATATAGAGGAGTTGTGAACAAGTCTTGGATATTTGATAAGTTCAGATTCAACCTTGGGAATGTAAAGCTTTGGAGCTTGGATCTTTGAAATTGTTCTTGAGGTAGGTTATATAACTTGAACCTAATCATGTTATTATTCACATTCAATCTTTCTATACTTGATGATCTACTTTCAATTTCGAGTTTTCTTAAATAATTGTTGAATCCATAGTCCTAATAGTTGCATGGGATTGTTCTCCATGAACTAGAATAGTAAGGAATGAAATTCTAGAGCTTGATGATGATGACAACATCATGGCACAAACTGATACCAGGTTGAAACACCTCTAACCCGATACGATGATGACACCCAATATGGTGTGAAGTACACACACACACCTCTTGGATGATATGGTGTGACACACACACACACACACCTCTTGCCCGATATGGTAAGCAAGCATACACCTCTTGCCTGATATGGTAAGAAAGAATACACCTCTTATCTGATATTGTAATCAAACATACACCTCTTGCTCGATATGGTGTAAGCACACACCTCTTGCTCGATATGATGGAACCACACACCTATTTCCTAATATGGTGGAAGCACACACCTCTTGCCTGATATGGTGGAAGCACACACCTATGGTCTGATATGGTGGAAGCACACACCTCTTGCCTAATATGGTGAAAGCACCTCAAAATTGATATCGAGGGAAGCACCTCAAATCCGATATACTTGATTGAGTAACACATGAAGTGCATGTCAAATGATACATTAAGATGTAAAGAGTTTAATGCATTTTGATAAGTGTAGGCCAATGTACCTTGAGAAAAGGGTTGAGCCAACTTAATAATATATGATGTAATCAATATCCTAGTGAGGATGAGAGAGAAACTCATACTTTGTGTGATAATTAATTAATGAGCATACATTGATGCTCCTAATATGTGTGGAGCTATGAATCAGGGTTTTAATTTTGATAATATGAACTTGAAACCCTAATCGTATTGAAAGGGAAACCTTAACCCCAATAATGGGAAGGTTGCACTTCTCTTGTATTGCATGGTGATTGTAACATCCCTGACCTAGGTTATAGCATAAACCTAGAAATCTTTCTTAAGTAAGTTATTTATAAACTTGTTTTAATCTTTTGAAAAGTAACTAAGACTTAAGGAAAGTTTAATTTTCAAGTTTGAACTTATTTGCAAACTGTTTGTGCATTATATGATAGTTTGGGTGTAATTGGCAATTTACCCAAAATGAGGAGTTATATTTCAATATGTCACATTTTGAACATGCTTAAAGTTATTTAGCATCATAAGAGAGAGAATGATGCTAAGGGGTGGCTTTTGGAAAGCCTAAGTTCTAAGTTGGAGCTTGTTTGAATAATGCTTGTGCCTTGTGTACCCGTTTTGGTGCAATTTGCAATTTACCCAAAATGTAGGGTTGATATGAAAATTACCACCTCTAGAGTGTCCCTAATCTCTATCAACATCATCTAGAGGAGACAGAAAGAAATAGGCACCATGTTTGAATCATATTTTAGTGATGGTGTTCTTGGTGATGAAAGACCAAGAAGAGCTGTATAGTTGAAACCCTAATATGAGTTGTATTGAGTTGTAGAGATTATATGGGAGTGCCTATCGGCCAAAAATCCTTAGAGGAGGTCCCATATAGTTTTTTCAACTATTAGAAAATGCCATGATTAGTTAATCACCTCAAGAAGGTAATGGATATCGGTTTACAACTTTGCTTGGAAAAGTTGTAACAGTTTGTGAACAAAGTAATGTTGAGTTGAAATATCTTGCAACAAGATAACTACTGGCCGAAATCTTATCCCTAGATTATCCTCAAGAGTTTTTCATGTTAATATAAATATGTGTGTATGCATGGACATGTGTCAACCATTCATGGACATGTGTCACCTAGTAGTATAAGGTGATGACACCTCTTATACACTCTCTCTCATGAACCTCAATTATATATAACACTCCTTTCACCTACTAGTGAAACTTTTTGAATCCTACAACCCTCTTTCTCTTAGATATCGTGCATAGTAGTTGAGGAGCAAGGAGGAGCTCAAGCCTTAAGCTTGACGTGAAGCCATGATCATCTTCAACCTTGGTTGAAGCATGAATCTTGGGTTGTGATTCTTCCTTTATTTTCCTCTTCACCAAGTTCTTATCTATGGTGATTGTTGAAGCACCTCTAACCCGATATGATAATGAAACCCAATATGGTGTGAAGCACACACAACTATTGGATGATATGGTGTGACACATGCAGACACACACCTCTTGCCCAATACGGTAAGCAAACATACACCTCTTACCCGATATGGTGGAAGCACACACCTCTTGCTCGATATGGTAAGCAAGCATGCACCTCTTGCCCGATATGGTAAGCAAGCATACACCTCGTGCCCGATATGGTAATCAAACATACGCCTCTTGCCCGATATGGTGTAGGCACACACCTCTTTCCCGATATGGTGTGAGTACACATCTCTTACCCAACATGGTGTAAGCACACACCTCTTACCCGATATGGTGGAAGCACACACCTTGCCCGATATGGTGGAAGCACACATCTCTTGCCCGATATGGTGGAAGCACACACCTCTTGCCCGATATGGTGGAAGCACCTCAAAATCGATATGGAGGTAAGCACCTCAAATCCGATATACTTGATTGAGTAACACATGAAGTGTGTTATGTCAAATGATACATTAAGATGTAAAGAGTTTAATGCATTTTGATAAGTGTAGGCCAATGTACCTTGAGAAAAGGGTTGAGCCCATTTAATAAAGTATGATGTAATCAATATCCTAGTGAGGATGAGAGAGAAACTCATACTTTGTGTGATAATCATTTAATGAGCATACATTGATGCTCCAAATATGTGTGGAGCTATGAATAAGGGTTTTAATTCTTGATAATATGAACTTGAAACCCTAATCAGCTTGAAAGGGAAACCCTAACCCTAATAATGGGAAGGTTGTACTTCTCTTGTATTTCATGGGTTTGTTATGTACTTGATATTGTTTTTATCATATTATACTAACCATGCAGGCATCCTGAGATGATGAGCGTAGTCAGGGATGAGCTATGATGTTTCATATGATACAAATTAAATGGGCCATATGAAATACTTGTGCAATAAGTATAATGTATACCTGGTCTGAGGACCTAGAGGTAATAATTACCTAAGAAGAGGTGGCAATGTTTAGTGATGAACTAAGGGTTTGAATACCCCAAATCTAGTAATCACAATGATGATAATGTTAAGGGATGTGAATTCCCAGTAATGTGATAAAGGACTAAGATCCCGAGTGTTATGCATTCAATGTCTTCCAAAGATTATGAAAGTACTTGATAAATGTATTACACCTTTCTTTGTAACATCTATTATAATTCATGCTTGTAACTTGATTCATGCTAAAAGATATTGTAATGCACCTAATTAATCAAGTGGAACCTTATCAAGTAGTTGCCTTGGCCATAGATCCATTTGGTGTCAGGATTTGTTGAATGGTGAAATGAGTTTAACTTGAAGTGCATATTTTTTAATATGTGGGGGTGATGGACGAACATATCCTTATATCCAGATAGGAATTTTTGTGTGATCTCCCTAAGGAATACCAGGGTTGTTTTTTATCGCCCTGATGAAAATGTACCGGGGTTGCTGTGTGATCTCCCCAAAGAGAGTGCATGCTATGGTTGTAGCTCTATAGCGAAAATTCCGCTATAGCTCGACAAGCTAGTTGTAGTTTGACATGATGTCTCTACCAGTGGTCTCTTGCTGTCGGGATAGGTGAGCCCTTGGTAGTCGGCTCTTCCATTGACCTTGTATGGTACTGATTTTGATTAAGCGGTGGTCGGTTGGAGCATGAGTGGTATACCTCATCTACTCTGGGCATAAATGTGATTGTAAATATGTAATCAGTCGTGTAGTGTATCTGCTTAAGGATTAAATATAGAAACATTAGTTGATGTTACATTACTTTTATACATCTTGAATAGATAGATGTTGTATGTGTTCTTCGTATTTCTTATAAAGTGAATAAATGATTTATTGCTTTATCTTAGATATTTGCAATGCTTTAAAAGATGATATTGCTTTGTTCTATTTTTAAACAATGATTAATTTTGATTATTAATATAAAAGATCCTCTTCTCAGTTTTATACTATTTATTTGTGATAATAATATTGTTGGTGGAGAGCTATATCTCTCGCTGGGACTTTTGTCTCACCCCATTAGTCCCAACATTTTTAGGTGGACGCAGACGAGGAGGTAGAGACCGTACTACAGAGGGAGGAGAACAACAATAGGGACAATAGTAACAACTCATGTTGAGTGTGTTGTCTATCGTGTCTTATAGATAGAAGTCCTATGTGTCTTCTCCAAGTAGTATAAGGTGATGACACCTCTTATACACTCACTCTCATGAACCTCAATTATATATACCACTCCTTTCACCTACTAGTGAAACTTTTCGAATCTTACAACCCTCTTTCTCTTAGATATCATGCATAGTACTTGAGGAGCAAGGAGGAGCTCAAGCCTTAAGCTTAATGTGAAGCCATGGTTATCAAGAAACAACTAATGCACTTGGGCAGTGGCTACCAAGAAAGGGAAAAGGACCTAATGTTCCACCAGTTAGAACTCATAATTTAGCTTAAGACCAGGGGGTGTGTATAGGACATGTTTTGGTTGTGGACAAGTTGGGCATATTAGACCCTTTTGTCTGAAAAGAAAGAAGGAAATGACCCAACCACCGAGGCACAATCAACAAGGCTCTCAAAAGCAACCATTTAGAAGTGGCACACGAGGACGTGGATATACATCCCTAGCAGGTCCATCTGCACTAAATGATAAAGCACGATGTTGGAAACAGGCAACGACAAGATTCTATGCAAAGAATCAGCTTGAGGCAGTAATTGATCCACGAGTTGAGACATGTCAGATGAAATTGTTTCATTCTGATATGTCTTCTCCTAATTTTATCTGTTAGTTATAAGAAAGTAGTTGTAGTTGAGCTTCCTTTGATTAGTCTCATGAGGACATAAGGAAGAGATAAAGAGAATCAAAACTTGCAATCTACACAGTAATCTATACAAATGTTTTATAATTTCTTTTATTTGTATAAGAGAGGATGAGGTGTAAAAGAAATATCTGGAGACATTTAGGGATGCTAAGTTCTATGATTGGGATGATATAAAAAGTAAGGTATATGATACAAACAAGGTGCATTCTACCTAATCTCAGTACTTGTATACCCTGGCCAAGTATTCAACTATTGAAGACAAGGTAAGTATGGGACTCTTAGATTGTTATCTTTTTTATTACTATGATCAAGTAGTCATTTTGAAACAATCTAGTGAGCATAATGAAACTAAAAATATGGCATGGATACTTTCATCCCATCCTAACTGCAATGAAAAAGAAACTGAGTTTATCTCAAACCAGCCTGTGTGTATGAGGAAGTAAAAAGTACAATTCTCATGATAAGAGAAAGGGAACAAGGGAGATGATCCCTATTTGATAAAGAATGTGTGAAATGAAGATCTATTCTATGATGTGAAAATAAACAAAGTCAGAAAATGTTCATGAATGTACTAGACAATAATAAAGAAAGGAGTGATGACATGTAATCATACTTATAATTCCTATGTTGATGGCAAGGAACCTAGGATGAAATAAGAGTAAATGACTCATGAACAGTTGAAAGTTCATGGAATAATCTAAGGAGATGATAATGTCTTCTCTTTAATAAAGAACCTTGGGTGATGATGGGATGATAAAAAGGAATATGTTTCCTTGTGTTCTTTCCTTTCAAGGATATGGCAAATGAGTAAGTCTTATGACACCTGATGTACATGGATTAGAAGTAATCTATAGAGGGGTACTTTGAAAAGTATCAGCTAGTCTTGGATCTTGGTTCCAAGACAAGGTTATATGTGATAAGTAATGTCCCGAGATGAAAGAAAGGTCTTATTATATGTTTGGATTTGGTAATAACAACAGAGAGATAGAAATGATGAGGATGTGATGTGTTTTTGGCACATATAATGGATACCAAGGTAAGGAATCCTACTATCCAAGAACTTTTAATGATATGAGAAAATGAGAACATAACTCTTGATAAGATGAATAATGTTTGGTTACCTAGAAGAGCCAACTTTGAAATAACTATAGTATGGATATCAAATTTTAGGGGTTTATGCTTTGCATAAACATAACATTAGTAAGGATGTATCAATTAAAGGAACAATTATAGAGTCATTTTGGGAAAAAGCTTATCAAGCTACATATAATTCCTTAAGAATATCCCTATCTAGATCTGTTGAGGCAGTTTATACATAAACATCTAGAGATACCTCTGAGATAAGTTCTTCTTTGATAAGTAGTTGGTACAAGTCATAAGAAAGTTTAGTGTTGTGTCAGCAGATTAGAGTGGCACAACAAATGTATGATAAAGACTTATAATCCCAAGTGGGTGACAAAACATAACTCTAGTCTCTCCATGGAGGAGAAATGCTAAACTAGGTGAGGAGTATGGAAGACTCCTAAGGTCAAGAATCTTATTACATAAAAGATGTAAGTTGAGAAGGTGATAAGTCAATAAAGTTTGACACTGGAATTATTAGAAGTATGAATTGTACTTCTCTAACTTAGAAAGTGTTACCTGACATAGAATAGACACTACAAATATTTATGGAAAAAAAGTTGAATATGTGTCATGTATGACAGATTCTATGATAACCCTGAGTGGAAGGACTTTGTACTGATCAAAGTTCTATAGCATCTCCAGGACATCAAGATGTTATCTGGAAACTTGATTATATGATGCATGTATAACAATTGTCTTTCTTCATCTGGATTTCAGGGACAAAATCCTTGTTAGGGGTTTATAGTTGTAACATCCCTGACCTGGGTTATGGCTTAACCCTAAAAGTTTTGCATTAAGTAATTTAATTACAAACTTGTTCTAAACTTTTGAAAAGTAATTAAGACTCTTTGTGAAGTTTATTTTCAAGTGTGAGCTTAATTGCAAACTATGTGTGCATTATATGATAGCCTGAGTGTAAAGTGCAATTTACCCAAGATAAGGGGTTACATTGCAAAATGTCACATTTTGAATGTACCTTAAGTGTTTTAATATCATAATAGAGAGAATGATGCTAAGTGGTGGCTTGTGGAAAGCCTAAATTCCATGTTTGAGCTTATTCGAATAATGCTAGTGCCTTGTGTACCAATTTTGGTACAAATTCTAATTTACCCAAAATGTAGGGTTGATATGCAAATTACCATATCTAGAGTGTCCCCACTTACTCTATGTATCTTTTATAGGACATAGAAAGAAGTAGACACCATGTTTGAATCATCCTTGAGTGATGGTACTCATGGTGATGAAAAGACCAAGAAAGGATTGAATGTGAAGCCCTTATATGAGTTGTGCTGAGTTGTAGACTTGATATGGGAGTTCCTATCAGCCAAGGAGCCATAGAGGGGATCCCATATCGGTTTGTGAACTCTTGGAAAAGTCCATGATGGACTAAGTACCTCAAGGATGCAATCCATGATGATTTAGATGCTCCTTACAAAAAGTTGTATTGATTTGCTTATTTGTGAGATAAAGATGAGATATCTTATCCAACAAGATAAGGGATGACCAAAATAGCATCTCTAGATTATCCTATAGATTTTTTTATGTCACTATATATATGTGTGCATGCATGGGCATGTGTCAACCATGCATAGCCACGTGTCACCTAGTAGCATATGGTGAAGACACCTTTTATACATTCTCTTTCATGAACCCCAAGTATATATACCTCTCCTTTCACCTACTAATGAAATATTATAAACCCCACAACTCTCTTCCTTTGAGATATCATGCATATACTGTTACATACCGTGCATAAGTGAAGGAGTGTCAAGTTTAGAGCTTGGTAACGGCCATAGAGGAAGGATATCGGCCAAGCAAGGTGATATCAGTGTAGCAAGGTGATATCGACCACAAGAGGTGAGGATATCATGCAAAGTTATAAGGAGCTCAAGCCTTGGACTTTTATTAGCTCATCTTCAACCTTGGGAACGTGAAGATATAGATCTTGCATCTTGGAAGTTGTGCTTGAGGCGGGTTATATAACTTGAACCCAACTATGTTATTATTCACCTTCAATATTGTTGAACATATTGATCTACTTCAAATTTCAAATTCCTTTGATTAATTGATGTTCCTTTGAGTTCCAAAAGTATCTTAGGACTGTTGTTCATGAAATAGAATAGTAAGTACAAGAATCTATAGGTTGATGATGATGACATCATCATGGTCCCAACCCGATATGGGTTGAAGTACCTCTAACCCGATATGATGGAGTGAATTCACCATTAACATGATATGGTAATATGTAGGCAGCTCTTGCACATTATAATGATGAAGTACATACCTCATGCAAGATATGTCATTAAGAAAACACTATGTACATGATATGAGATCAATTCATACACCATATGCATGATAGGAAGCCAAGTGTGAACTCCAACCTGACATAATAAACCCTAGGAGATAAGTAACCCGACATGTTGATATTAGCACACCATAAACACGATATGGTGAGGAGTGTATACCTCATGGATGATATGATTAAAACATATACACACTATGAGCACGATATAGGGTCAAGTATTAAACTCCTACATGATATGGTGTTAGGACTATACCCTAACCCGATATGGGTTGAAACCCTATATGGTGATGTGAAACCCGATATGAAATCCAAGGTGAAGGGTAACTTGATATAGTGATGAATATTGGGTAACCCCATGAACGATATAAGGGTACCTCATGAATGATAGGAGTGATACCTACATACACCTCATACACGATATGAGGTCAAGTCCATATTCCATGCACGATATGGTGTTAAATGAATGCAATAGCCGAGATAGTGTTGAAACCCTAGATGATGGAATGAAACTCTTAAAACTTGACACACCCCTATCGGTTTGTGATGGGTTGTTTTGAAGCACTCAACTAGATATTTAGCTTGTTGTTCAAATATATGATGGTACCAATCCTTGGAAGGAATGAAAGGATATGAGTATAATGGTTTACCCAATATGGTAACCCGATATGTCTACCAACATGGGAACCTAATATGGAATCCAACATAGAAACTCGATATGGTATTATGTATGTGCTACTAAAATGATACTATGATGAGGCATATACCCTATGCCCGACATGGTGCACACTGTGTGCACGATATGGCACCAAGCATTCATCTTATACCTAATATGAGCTCAACTTGAGATGATAAATCTAAGTGATAGCTAACCCGATATGGGTACACGATATGGAACTAGGGGATATACCCTAAACCTAATATGGTGATGTGGTTACACCACATACCCGATATAGATGCTCGATATAGATACCCGATATGATGATAAGGTTGTATCTTAGGCACGATATGGTAGCATACATACATCTTGATGCCCGATATGGTGGGAATACTTCAAACATATGTACTTGATTGAGTGACATATGTTGTGTGTTGTGCAACATTAAGATGCAATGACTTTAATGCAAATTGATAGTTGTAAGCTCATGTACCTTAATAGGAGAATTGAGCCAACTTAATAAAAGTATGGTGCAATCAACATCATAATGAGGATAAGAGAGAGGCTTTTACATATGTGATAAATCATGCAATGAGTAGAGTATGAATTAAGATTTGATTCTAGATCATATGATCTTGAATCCTTAATTTGTTAATAAGGGGAAAACCTAACCCTAATGAAGGGTGATGGTATGCACTTACAACCCTAATTGATTAGATTGAGAAATCCTAACCCTAATAATGGAAAGGATGTATTTCTCTTATATCACATAATGATGATGTGAATTAGAAACCCTATTTGTTTAAAATAGGCAATCCTAACCCTAATAATGGGAAGGATATATTTCTCTTGAATTGCATAGTGATGTCATATACTATTAGAGTTTTCATCATGAAGTGCAAACTATTCAAGAATCATAAGATGATGAGCATAGCTAGGTATGAGATATGATGTTTTATATGATATAGATTTAAATAAGCTTTGTGAGCCATGTTAAATATATTTATAATTATTATAATGATTATACAATCTGATATCTCAAAAGATAAGTTGTTGCCTAGTGAGAGGTGATAAGATAATTAATGAACTATGAGAGCTACGTGAAATATTTGTACAACAAGTATAATGAATACCTTGGTCTGAGGACCTAGAGGTAATAGTTACCTGTTACAGAGGTAACAATGCTTAGTGATGATCTAAGGGTTTGAATACCCAGATCCAGTAATCATGATGATGATGATGTGAAAGGATGAGAATTTCCCAGTAATGTGATAAGGGACTAAGATCCTGAGTGTTATACATTCACATTGTTCCAAAGATCTTAAAAGTACTACACCTTTCTTTATAGAATCTATTATAATTCATGTTTGAAACTTGGTTGATGCTAAAATATATTGTAATGTACCTAATTAATCAAGTGGAATCTCATGATGTAGTTGCCCTAACCATAGATCCATTCAATGTCAAAAATTGCTGATGGTGAAATGAGCTTAACTCAGAGAGCATATTTTTTAATATGCGGGGGTGAAGGATGAAATATATCCATACGTCCCAATGAAGAACTGATGTCGCACCTTTCTTATTTATCATGAGATGATGTGAATCTCCCAACTAAATGAGGAATTGATGTATAAAATCCTTTTTCATTCTATGTGGATCGGGATTGAAGTATAAAATCTCCCTAACAGGTGAGGAATTGATGTATAATCTTCCTTATCCTATAATCTGGGAAAGCTCGATGGTCTTCTCCCGAAGAGAGTACATGTTACGGTTGTAACTCTATAGCGAAGATGGCACTATACCTCGACATGCTATTTGCATATGACACAAGATGTCCTACTAAGTTATCTCATACTGATCGAGACAGGTGAGGTCTTGACAGCCGGCTCTGCCATTGACCTTATATGGTACCGATTTGAACTTAGTCAGGGTCGGTTGGAGTATGAATGATATACTTCATCTCCTCAAGTCATAAGTGTGATTGTAATATGTAATCAGCCGTGTAGCGTATTTGCTTAAGGATCGAATACGGAAGACATTGGTTGATGTACACTTCTTTTATACATTTTAATTGGATAGATTCTATACATGTTCTTCATATTCCTTGTTAATGATTTATTTCTCTACCATAGATAGATGCATTACTATAAGAGATGAGATTGCTCTGTTCTACTTATAAACAGTGATTAATCTTGCTTATTTATATAAAAGAACCTCTGCTCAATTTTATACTGTTTATCTGTGATAATAATATTGTCGGCAGAGAGTTATATCTCTCACTGGAACAATTGTCTCACCCTGTGGGATCCACAATTTTTAGGTGGACATGCATGAGGCGGTAGAGACCTTTTGTAGAGGGAGAACAACAATAGGTGGGGTAGCAGTAACAACTCAGGTTGAGTGTATAGTTTGTCGTGTCTTATAAATAGAAGTCCTATGTGTCGTCTCTATACTCTCAAGTCCTTGGAGTCATTACGTAATGGTTTTATGAATGATCTGAGATTTTGGCTTGATTGCCTCAAGGTTTATGTTGCTTATGTATAGGTTTTGGAAAAGCAACTGTTATATGTTGTCATCGAGATGAGATGATACAATGTATGTATAATGTGAACCATGATATGTATAAAGTTTTAGATCTTTTAGTAAGAGTTTCCTAGAAGAGGATCTCTTTGCAAAATGGTTTTAATTTTTAGTGATTTTGTTAATCCGCTTCTTATGGTTATTCTACAATTATTACTGGTGATGACTTGATTTTGAAGTCGGATCGCCACATCAGTGGTCTTCTCCTGAAGAGAGTACATGCTACAGCTATAACTCTATAGCGAAGATGCCACTATACCCCGACATGTTATTTGCACTTGACACGAGATGTCTTTCCAGTAGCTGACACGAGATGTAATGACTCCGCCTCCCAGTAACCCCCAATTAAGGGAGACCAAGAGGTCTGAGCCATTATCCCAATTGTTCAGATCAAAGGTTTGACAAATAATCGATAATAATTATCAAATTCTACCAAACTAAATTGAAAGGATGTAATAAAATAAAACTTTACATACCTTTTTCAAACACTTAGATATCTACTTCTATCCACATCTGGAGTCTATTCTAACTAATCCTCCTTTGTACTTTAATTCATACTTAATTCCATATATGCCACTTTACTTTTTCTCCTTTTCACTTGCACCTAAAATGCCGACAAACAAAATGTCGGTAAGCATAAATGAATATGCCGGTATGTGGGGAAAACAATAATCGAGAAATTAACTATAAAAATATATTGCAGTCAATTATGATTTAACAAACAACTTTATGTTTTCAGCATAACTGCTCAATCCATACATACTCTAGCCTCTGCGTTGTCCCTGCAGTGGACCTGGATGCTACATTCCTTATGGTAGATCCCCATTAAACCCCTCATGATCCTACCTAATAGGTGAATCAATTTCTAGGGTTGAGTCACATGGCACTACCCGTAGGTAGCCCACTCCTTAACTCATGGTGTGCTAAAGAATCTCATGGTACTACACGTGGGTAGCCCAATTTCTAACTCTTGATAACCTGATGGTCCCACTTAACAAGTAGACCCTTTACCAGATTATCCTTTTCATCATTAGCAAAGCCACAGAGGAGGACCAGGATCTGAGCCAATCATGTATCTATATTTATGGTGATAATCATAGTCACTTTATAGTTGCAGGAAATAAAAGTCATCCAAGCAGTTATTTTCATGCAACTGATAAAACTTCTGGGAATCACCGTGAAACTAAAGTGATTAACTATAAGCTTAACCACTTACCTATCAGGCTAATTTGAGACAAAATTAATCCAATCAATGCAAGAAATCCAAATAGGCAAGCAAGCACAAAATGAGATCTTGAAATATGCATACAATTTCCTATTATTAATCATGCCATCAAGATCTATTAAACCTAGCTCGCTTCCTAGGGTTTCTAGTCTACTTTAAGGGTTTCCATTGCAATTAGGGTTTCACTTCATTTTTATTATTTTAAACCCCAATTTTATACAATTACTCACAAACCCTAATCATCTCATCTATTCTTCATGAAAGATATTAAGGTTACCTTTTAACAACATATAACCCTAATTTCGGATTAAAGGCATCAATTAAGTCCATTATGCCTCTTTTACATTAAAACTACCATTTTCATCCTTTTAATTCATGACCTGATCATTAGGCCCAATTATCGTATTTGGTTCCTTTCGGATTAACAATTCATAATTCATTATGATCTAATTCACATATGAACTATATTTATCATTAATTCTATCTTTATCTATTAGAAAAACCCTAATTTCCATATTAAGGGTATTTATCAACAATTATGAACTTTTATACTCGAAATAGTTTAAACTCGTCAAATCTCATCTTTATTCATGAATTTGAATAATTAAAACCATTAAGAGTCACATTTACCAACATTAGGGTTTCAAGGCCCATTAAAGCTCATTCATGTATATGAAATTCTAAATTAATCCAATTACATGTAAAGTTCATACTTTTCGATCTTAATGTATCTTTTTATAATCAACAGGTTAACATTAACTTTAATCATCCATATAACCCTTCTTGATACATTAATCATCATAGTTTTGGGTTTCTTAATCATTAATACATTAAAGTTGATAACTTCTAACTACTTTTCGAATTGCAAACATAAAAAGGCTTCAATTATATTTTTATTACATTCCTTGTGTTTTTCTTAGCAAAATTCATATATTATGTGCATCCATCCGAGCTACCATTTATTAGATATGAATTTTGCAAAATTAACTTACTTGGACCAATGGCAAGCCGCCACGTCACCAAACCCATGCAATGTTGTCGATTTGGAAAACACAACCAAGTTATGATTGTGTCCTTGTATAAGTTGTCGTTTCTTCAGCCCGCAGAGGGGCAAAAACGTCCAACGGTCCAGTCTTCTTCTTCCTTGCACACCCTAGCATAGCAGTTGTTGTAGCCGACCACATGGGGTCTCCTCCCGCCTTCCCAGGGTCTGAGGGGCACCGGCGACCGGCACCCTGCCTCCTCTGACCTCCGTCGTGCCCTCTCAAGCCCCAATCCATGGCTGAGATGGTCGGGGGCAAGAGCACTAGGCCTGCAACTGTGTTCGACCTGCAGCTGCTGCGTGAGTACCAGAGTACGGGGACGATGGTTGTATCTCACTCTGGGGTCGTGGGAGCATCCCGCATCCATCAAGCTCGTCTACTAGTTCCTCGTTGTTCCATATATGTGCTACTCCTCTACCCTAGGGTTTGCATACCAAGAACATGGAGAAGAGAGAGGGTTGTGTGGGATTTCTCATGAACTCGAACCAGGAGTTCTACCCCTTATATAAGGGAGGGTGTCAATGCCCTAATATGCTTTCCCACAAAGAAACAAAGTCCTTTCAATAGGAATTCGATTCCTTCATTAAGAAGCAAGTTTCTCTCTCTCTTAAATATCTTTTTGATATTCTTTATTCTTTGGATATTTAGGAACTCGAAAATTACCTCTTTTATTCTCTTTGTACTTGGCTTTTAGTCCATTGGCACGAATTTATATTTCCTTTTAGTAGAAAATACCTCCTTTTTAACAATGCCACAAAATCCATTAATTATGTATCACATTATCCTCATATTTTGTATTATTGGTATTTTCTCTTTCTTTTTCTTCATTGGGGATCCTTAAAATCTAATAATTCGAAATCCTTTTTAGTGGATACTCATTATATACTGTTACTGCTGATTATACTCATGATGCTAGCTATCTCATGTTGTTAGTTATGTTTAGCATGCTAGCCATGCCTTTGTAACTAGAGATGCATATACTGCTAATCATGCTTATCTAGATAGTTGTACTTATGTTGTATCTCTTCTTATGATGTTGATATGCTCAACCTGTTAGACATGTTGATGTTAAAGTTATGCATGTGATACTAGACTTATTATGATGTTAGAGATGCTCATTCTGCTAGACTCCTTATATTGTTAACAGGGATATAAGAATAGTTAGGCTAATGAAGATAGTTATTATCTTCTCCTTTAAGTATTTTGTTAATCATCAGTGTTGTTGAGATTATTTGTTATATATGATTAAACTGCTTAAACTATCTCATTGCCTAACAATGTTGTAATCAATAAACATTGTTCAAGGTTATATCTCTTGCTGAGACATGGGTCTCACCCTTGTGGTTCGCCACATTTTTTTGGGTAATCTAAAGTGATGAAAAAAAACATGTGACTGCAAAGAGGAGCTATAGTAATGAATCTATGAGAAATTTGATTAGATGTCTAGTGTGTCCTAGAGTCATCCTTGTACTCTCAGGTCCGGGCAGGAAAAATTTGTATATGGTGTTTCAAACGAATCATAATTTTGTTAGCATGTTAATGCTTGTTTGTGTGGCATATACAAATATTGTTATCCTATGTATATATATTGTGGCTAAGGTGATATAATAATTTGTATCAAGTTCTTGTCATAGTATGGATAAAATAAAGATGTTGGGCTCTTATGCAAATGTTTCTGAGTAGGTGCTGACATTGAAATTGGTTTTAATTTATCCATATTTTTGGGTATGTGGTTAATTGGTGATTGATTGTGTTTTATATTTTGAGTAATCTCTTTTAGTGTAACGGGTTCTCACACCTATGGTGTTGTCTTCATGACAACTGATGGCTGGGATCAAAGGTGTCAGGTGATGGTGATAACCTATGGTCACCCCCTTAGGTTAGGTTTTGGATCAATTGGAAGTTTAAAGATCAACCATTAAGTACCCTACTGATGTTATCAATCAATGATGACATTGGCTTAATATTTGATGTTGATTAATGAATATAGTGTTGATCTAACAACCTATGGTGACTTAATGGTCACTAATGATGGTGGATCATGTCTCCAAAACCTATGGTGAGTTAATCATATAGTTGTAGCATCAATTAAGCCTTAGACTAATGGTATCTTGGGTCACTGGATGCAAAGGTCAGACATATACTGTAAATGATGGTTTTAACATATGAATTTGACCCAATGGTCAAGATCTAATATGTCTTCCTCCAATAAAGTGGAATGATGGTTAATGTAATATGTTGGTCCTAATGATGTAATTTAGATGGTTTCCTTTATATGATCAACTTAAGGAGCTTACTTGTTGCCAATGGATGGCTTGTTTAAAATGAACAGATGATTGTGGGTTTTACCCTACTCTCAATAGAACTTTTTGTGTTATTAATCAAGGGATGTCTAGGGTTAGATGGTGAGTCTTTATATAGAACAAATCAAGGACTTCATAGATGGTTTATCTAAGGTGTTTACTTATCAAAAAAACCAATGGTCTTACATTTTAAACATCCAATGGTTTTGGGTGACATTGTGGTTTGGTGATATGGGTTGAATGATTACGAAACAAATGGAGGGTTACCCTTAATAAGTTAGTTTTACCTATTCACTCATATGAATAGAAGGGATGACAACCATATTGCGTTGATATGTAACCCTAATGAGGTATAGATTTTTATATCTAGCTTTAATATAACTAAATGATGGTAATTGGGTATGAATAGTTCTTGAATGATTAATATAATCATTGAGTACCCTCTTATTGTTGTTGAAACCCTAGTATGCTATAACCTGATGGCTACACCTTGATTTAGGTGTGGGTTCATACTTGGGAATAGTATGGAATGTGATGGTGATGATTCACCTTATGTATCCATGATCCATTGGGGATGTCGTGAGTTAGGATTTGGGTATAAATGATAATTTGTAACATTAATATAATTTATCTTGTTGAACCTAACTCTAATGCAAATAAATAAAGATGAGTATTCATGTTTAACATTCTTACATCATGTAATGATGGTGTAATAACCTCCTTAATATGATCATAACCTTAATATGTTAATTGGTGGCTATCATAGCCACATGGTTGATACTTTCTTATGCTAAACATGTGCATTATGAATATGATGAGGGTTAATCATATCTATATTTCTTGCATGTTGATGTAATAAACGAATGTTCTTAATGTTAATATAATCTTGCTATGATTGTTTATAAATATCCCCTAGCTCATTAATGCAATATTGTGTCGATCTAGTGTATTATATGTAAGTGATGTTTTTGAGCCTTGCTATAAGGCATGGAATGATAATGATGATCTTGCGGCGAATAGTATGATGGTCTTGATGATTTTTGAGCATGGTTGAGCCCTAAATGAGGTATAATCCTCTTGTGTTGATAAGGGTGGATACCTTGTGATATTGTGAAAAGGATTGATATCTTGTGATAGTATGATGACTAGTGTAGCCTCATGTATGACAAGTCAATAGTTTCATGTGATGATGAGATGAGAAATTATGTTTCACACGTTTTATATCTTTTGAAGTTGTGATATGTATATGCTTGTTGGAAGTGAATTAGGGTTTGTATGTCCACTTGTTTGATGCAACCTTAATTCACCAAATTGGTATAACTAATCAAGTGAAACTCTAATCATGTAGTGCCCTGTGCCATGGATCCATCTGAGCATCAGAACTTTCCAGATGATGAAATGAGTATTCCTAAGGGAAACTCAGAGTGCATACTGATGAGTATGCAGGGTGCTTGTCACCCTGAATTCAAGTGTTTAGGGAGGATGACTGCAGTCATACTTAACCCTCAGTTTGAGAACAGCTATGGTCATGTCTCAATGATTATATATGTGACGAGATTGGAGGACAACTACGGTTGTACCTCAGATGGTAGGGTATATGTACCCACCTTCTTTCACTAGTTTTGTGACTTGTACCAAGGATGGACTAGGCTATTAGCAGCTTGACCTTATGTGTCGTTGTGGCGGACCTGTACTGACCGGGGGCGGAGAAGATCTTAGGAGTCTATCTCTTCCTAGATCTTGTATGGAATTAATTTGAACTTAGTAGTGGCCAGTTGGATTTTGGGTGGTATCCACAAATCCCTGAAGGCATAAAATAAGGTGTAAGATAGTCATGTAGCATGTCTATTTAGGGTTATACACAACGCTTCATATTGGATGATAACCCTTGTTTTCTTTCTTTTCACTGAGATCATGTATATTACAATAAGAGATAATAGATATGCTTAAGTTTTAGTTATGCTCATGTTGTAAACATGCTTATGTTGTCAAATATACTGACACTAATGGTTAAGATGTTGGTGCTAGCTACATTTAATATTTCTACCCATGCCTATGCAATTAGAAATGCTTAAACTGCTAATCATGCCTATGTAGTTCATTATGTTATGATGTTAGTTCTACTTATGATATAGATCTATTCCCTTTATTTGAGATGCCAATATTGATAGCCATGTTATGTTACTAGACATATTCATGATGTCAGGGATACTTATGCTACTAGATTGCTTGTACTGTTAGCAAGGAATATGATGATAGTTAGATTAATGATATTGATTGTTATTAGATGCAATATGATGATATTTGAGTAGATATATATCCAAAGAAATGAATTAATGATCATACTTGTTGCTAAGATGATTTTCTTAATTTGTTTAGTATACTTTAACGGTTTAATCTGTTCAATTGATTATTAAATACTCCAACTACTTAGTTATCTACTATTTAAAATGTTGTAATCAATAAGCATTGATGGAGGTTATATCTCTTGCTGGGACATGGGTCTCACCCTTGTGGTTTGCCACATTTATTTAGGTAATCAGAAGTGACAGAAACAAACATGTGGCAGAAAAGAGGAGCTATAGTAATGAATCTTTGAGAAAGTTGATTAGATGTCTAGTGTGTCCTAGAGTCATCCTTGTACTCTCAGGTCTGAACAGAAGAAGATTGTATATGGTGTTTCAAATGAATCGGAATTTTGTTAGCATGTTAATGCTTGTTTGTGTGACATATACAAATATTGTTCTCATGTGTATCTATGTTGTGGCTAAGGCAATAGACCAATTTGTATCAAATTCTTGGCATAGGATGGATAGAAGAAAGACGTTGGGCTCTTATGCAAATGTTTTTGAGTCAGTGTTAATGTTGATATTAGTTTTAATCTACCCATGTTTTTGGGTATGTGATGAATTAGTGATTGACTGTGTTTTATGTTTTGAGTAATCTCATTTAGTTTAACAGGTTCTCACAATAGCACTAAACCTACTCTATTATTACACGTATTTACATGTTTTTTTTCTAATTTCTCTCTCTTAAATGTTTCTCATTCATGCTTGTGCTTATTGGTAACCTCTAGACTTTGTTTAGTAGAGTTATCTTTCTTGGTTTGCTAAGCAATCTAAAACCCTAATATTTTGTATCCCTTTTGGTAGATGTTGTGTCAAGAAGGTTTCTTTCTATACCTTACTCTTATCTTGCTCTCATGCATGGTGTTTATGCACTTAGAGATTGGAGGGATGTTAGGTTCAGTTTTGGTCATCTTGGGCATGGTTTCCTCTGTCTTATATAAGATTCATCCTTAGTAGTTTCTTGACCTATGACTTAGGGTCTTGGCGACCGTTTGCATGTGACCTTTTTCTTCAAGATAGCTATAGTTTCACCCTTGATTTCAGTTCTATTTTGGTGACCTAGGTGTTGTTCCTTGGTGTGGTCACAACATCTTTTTCTTGATGGCCGCGACCTAGTTAGACTTCTGTCGAGATACCCCATTTGTGATTGAGTTTGACCAAGTGGTGATAGGTTGAGGCACATGGTGTATGGTGGCTTAGTTACCCATAGGGTTGGGGTTGTGATCCTGCCTTGGTTGGGTCGAGACACCCCTTGGTGTGTTGGGTTGCGACCATGAGGGTCTTAGGTAGAGACATGTGATAGTGGTCTAGATAGCTTGGTCAAGATAGTTTGAAGGGATGGAACTCTTACCTTTGTGTCATGGGTACGACATGGACCATGGCGGGTTGGTCACGACATGGACCATGGTGGGTTGGTCACGATATAGACCATGGTGGGTTGGTCACAACATGGACCATGGTGGGAGGTCATGACCTATATGGTTAAGTGGTCGATATTGGGTGATGGTAGGTGGTTGTGAAAATCATATGAACACCTATTGATATTCATGTATGAGCTATATATAACCATGAATAATGTTGTTTGGAATGTCACCTAGTCTACTTTATATGATGTCTCCTAATGTTTATACACTCCAAGATGGTGGAGGGTGATGTGTTTAGGGTTTTTGGTTGGACATAGTTTTGTAAACCTTAATCGGCTAAAGAGGAAACTCTAACCCTAATAATGATAGCTAGTCTTTCTTGTTTCTTTACCATAAAAGGATTACAATGTTATATGATAATCTCTCTCTTGCTTATCTAACCATGTAGGTGTTATGAGAATGATAATCATATCTAGTGTATGCTATGGTCATTATGATATGGCACATGTTGAATGTGCCCTTATGAGGCATGTTGAGGCACTTGTGATACATGAATAATGTGAATAGGTCATATGACCTGGTAGTGACTTGTTGATGTCTTTTGCCAATGATGAGTTTAGGGATTATTATCCCATGAAATGTGGCCTTGTTGATGATGATGTATAATATAGGCATCTTGTGGTGATAGTGTGACAAGATCACACCCTATACATCGTATATCTCATGGAGTTGTGTTACACCCTTACTTTTGTAGAATTTGTTTTGACTTTGTACATTATAACTTGATTGATGCTAAAAGGCATTTAAATGGACTTAACTAATCAAGTGAAACTTGAACATGTAGTTCTTCCATGTGTCATAGATCCATCTCAGCGTCAACACTAGCTAGATGGTGAAACAAGTCTTCCCATAGAGGAAGCCTGGAGTCATATAATGTTGAGTATATGCATTCACAACATTGGTTGTGGGCCATACCCTAGAAGCAATGCAACTACGGGCCATAACTCAGTGATATGTTGCTTATGTGGTTTCACATGATTGGCTGCGAGCCATACCCTAATAGGAGTGTGGCTCAGTTTTACTAGCATTGTAACTTGTACTAAGGTGGGCTAGGACTTTCACTACTGACTATAAGTCACAAGTTGCAGTTGACTGGTATGTCTCTCTTATGCACTCATGTACTGACCAGGAGGTTTGGTGAGGTCATGGATACTGGCTCTTCCATGGACCTTGTATGGCACCGAATTTTGACTTAGTAGTGGTCGGTTGGAATCGGGTGGTACGACTCAGTTCCTTGGGGCATAATAGAATATGTAATCAGCCTTAGATTGTTGATTATTTTGGTGTTCGGTAATAAGTGCCCAATATTATTTAAATTGCTTTAATCAATGGTATCATTTAGCTGAATCTGCTCATCTTTCTTAGCTATGCATATACTTTCTTTAGTTATCCGTGTTAATAATAGTGTTGGTGAAGAGTTATACCTCCCTCTGAGATTTGGAATCTCACTCTATGGGTTTCCCACATCTTTTAAGTGGACGTGCACAAGGAGGTAGAGATCATGTACCTGAGGCAGAGTAGCAGCAAGGAGGATTGTAGCAGCTAAGGTTGGGAATGTTGTTGGTGGTCTTTTGTGGTTAGAGTCCTAGAGTCGTCCCTGTACACTCATGTCTTGGGAGGAGTTTCATATGTTCCCTGATGGTGTTATCAATATGAGTTTTTAGTTTATGCGCCTTGTTGTATATAGCGGGTTGTTGTACATGTTTATGTAAATGAACAAGATATCACATGTGACAGGTAGTCTTCTGTGGACATGCTGTAAATAACGATGCTTTATTATTTATATATATATATATATATATATATATATATATATATATATATATATATACTATAAAAAGAGCGAGTTTTGCAGTCAGTTTAAATACACCCGTCCAAAGTCATATTTACCAATCACATACCACGGTTTTGCCAACGTGGCAAAAGATTGCACTCTCCTTCACTCAAATTGCTCTCACATTTTTTCAGCTTTTTTTACTTCAAAAAAAATGATTTAGTTTGAAAAACCGAAACTCAGATGTATAGATTCTCTTTCCCACTACTTATTTGTAACCTCCCCTCATATTTCTCCCCTACTCTCGCAAACCTATTCAAACCCTCCTTCTTGACTCTCACTCAATGCCTAACTACCACTCTCGCTTAATCTCTTTCTTCCTTAACATGTGGTCTAAAATCCCATTCTTCCTTAAAATGTGGTCTAGATTTTAGATATCGTACGAATGGTTTGCTGCACTACCATCATAATTCCTTTTATCTTATTGCATTTAAAACTATAAAAAACAAATAGCCTACTCCACCGAACGGCCACCACAGGTTTATTGGCCAACAGACTGCCCACGTTTAACACTATTACATCCCTAAATAACTTTCGAACAGAATGACCACCACGTGTCTATCAGCTGAACTCACAAACTACCCACACATTCACGCCATCGTCGCCCATAAAACACAAAATGTGGAACAACATAAGAAATAAGAAACTACACCTTCACACAAAACTAATTGTAAATTTTTGTGCTCTCGGCTCTTACATCATTGGCAGATATTTTTTCTTTCTCCCGTCCCTCCATCCTACTTATCTTCTTCCCCTTTCTACATGTGTGAGACAGAGAAAAATCGATAGGGAGTCGATCTCACGATTGCACATAGCTCTAGGCCTATTTCTCCTTCGGTCCATTCTGAAGGGATATGTGGTAGGGTGCGCGAGAGGAGAAGTTTTTCAATGATTTGTTGTACGAGGGTTTGTGGGGCTTGGAGAATTGCATGGAAAGAAAACTTCCTAACGTTATACTCTTATAAACCACTGAATATTTATCTTTCTCCACAGGTTTATGTGTTTTGCCAGATATCGATGATAATATCTATGGTCTTTTTTTACTGGTACTCCATGCGCAGCAGGGGACAACAGATGTTGGCTGAGTGGGCGAGGCCATTCATCACATCTCTCATGTCTGGAGGTGGGTGGGAGTCATCGATCATGGATGGGTTCTTGGACCCTGTACTCCATAAAGGAACATCACCAGGGTCTTCATAAGGCAGGTCCATACCGAAAATGTCTAAGCCTCCAAGGTATCTGTTTAATAGTTACTTCACATAATTGTTGTTTGCTTCTCTAGCTAATCCATTCGATCTTTGATTGAGTCACAATCCATCTCATTGCGGCATCTGCCACGCAACGCGAGCCTGCACTTGGACTCTGAATAGTGAATGACTTCCCTAGCTTTGGAGCTGAGGCAACACCAAGGCTTTTCACCTTTTGGCTAAGACCAATGACATAACCACTCCAGTGGATCGCCATCTAGGAGATCAGGAGTGCATTCAGCAACGTTTCAAATTTAAACCCATTCAATTTCCCATCTCTTATACATAGACAACTTCTCCATTCAAATCCTAGGAACTACAGAGGCCCACCACTTCCCATCGTCCTACTTCCACTCCAGTCCAACCAAACCAAAACGGAAATCACGAATATCAGATCAGTAACTACATGCTCTCAATATCTTCGCAATACGTTCCCTCTCTCTTTCTCATCTCCAATCTGCATTCCTATTGACAACAGCCAATGATTACTCCTAATTACTGTTTCTATCTTCTTAGCTATATTTTAATAGACACTAAACTTGTTTTCCTCCTCCACATCATATAAAACGTGTAGCAACCATACTAGAAATGATGAATCTACCAGTGGTTTCGTCTTCGGTTACACCTACTTGTAGATTTCTTCACTAACTTCCGTCTTCAGGCCTGATGTCTTCTTACAATGACAACCAATCCAGTGTCATGCCTTCAGTCTTCCTGTATTGTTTTAGGATACACTAATATGACAATCCCATTTTTATGGTAGTAATCGTCACCATGACCGGCCCATGAATGTGTGTTTCTATTTTTTAATCATCCACATCCAGCGATCTTGATTGAAAGTAATGTTATAAAGTCAATTCACCATGTCAACGGGTTCATATGCCTCTAAAAGTTGGATTCCATGAGTCCGATCATTGTGTCGTGTCTCCAATATTTTGTTACAAGTTTACAAGGGCAAATATTGATATGTATTTTTTTCTTTATCTTTTTTCTTCTCATGTAGTTTCTTCTTATTTAAGGTGTTCTTTGTGAATAATTTTATTTAAAAATAAATGGTATTCGTTCTTTTGTTATCTACAGATATCTTATGATATCATTATCTCTACTTTTCGTAGATATCTATTTGTCATCCGCATGTATCTTAATGGCAGAGGCCAAAGGATGAATCATATTGTTACAAGTTCCACTTCATGTCCAACTCTGCCCTCGCCTGTGTTCATAAATATACAAGATTAGCATGACGTTGGTATTAGGTGAGATCTTTAGGCAAATTTGAATTATATACTTTTACAATTGCTTCCTATTTCTTAATGTATGAGATCTATAATTACATGTTACCATATGTTATTTATTTTATTTTCACGGACAACTGACAAAAAAAATATAGAATTCCACATTATGTTTCCTTATTCCACACTAATAATGATAATGGCATTCTTCATCCTCAATTTCCTTCTGTCTTCTTAAACTACTCATCTTCGTGTGTTGCCAACAATACTTCTTTTCTTATATGGTTTCTATATATTGTTTTTGTTCCTTCACGATTCTCTTAGTAGGTTTGATGTGCATCTTCTCGAGAAAACAATGTGGATGTATTGATTAGTTTCCTTCACATGCAGAGGATGGCTCTCGATCGACCTGAACAGGCGTGAACCCAAGTTATTCTACTAACCTTCACTCACGTCGGTAAAGGATCCAAGTGAGGGAAGAGTTGATGTCTATTAAGTGTTGTAGTGTTGTCGCATACTAATGTGTTTTTCTATTTGAGAAGACATACTTATAATTTATACATATTTTGTTAGGTATTTATCATTTTCAACTGACATACTTGTAGATACCAGTGAACAAGCAAAGAAACATTTTCCCACATCTGTCTCCACAAAAAGCAACCTTTTCTTATCAGTCTCTGGTATGCGAGCGCAAGATACATATGGAAGTGCATGCGATCATGATAATAAGTTCCTCTTGCCACTTATTACCTTATACCAAATTTTTATGTTGGCATTCATGATAACATACTTTGTGCAGATGAATATAGACAACGGTTTAAGTCTTGTTATCTCTATAATTATGCATTCTGGATGTAATGTGTAATGGAGGCAGAAATTTAGTGCATGCAATCTTGATAATAAGTTCATCTTGCCACTTATTACTTTCTACAAAAAAATTATGTTGGCATTCATGATAACATACTTTGTGCAGATGATATAGACAACGGTTTAAGTCTTGTTAGATTTGTAATTATGTATTCCAGATATAATGGGTAATGGAGGTAGAAATTTAGTACATATAACAATGGTAATGTGTTATATCTGTGTTAAAAGATTCTTCACTATGACTACAACCAGTGATAAAGTCTAGGTTATATTTGGATATGTACTTCACAACTTCAATTTTTCATCCTTCTTGCTTAAAAGTCAATCTCTCTTTTTCCATCAAAGCCGTAATAAGGTATTCCTTGAAAATACAGCAAATCCAGTGTTCATATCAGCCACTAGTTCATAGCACACACGACCATTTATGTTTCAAATGGACGAAACAAAAAAAAATGAAAGACTTATGATTAAATTACCAAACTATGAACGGTGATCTTTTATCAAATAAAGTTTATTTAACTTTTTGTTCAGTTGAGTTGATGAATTGGAATATGCTTTGTTATGAAGGTATAAATACAATTAGACTATCCTTTGTTCAACAAATTTATGCCTATATATCACTCATCACATGTATATTTATAATGGGCTTGAGTAAATCCTCCTTCCTTGCAAATTGATTTGTAATGACAAACCTTTTGTTTCTCATACTAAAAAATGTGTTTTTAAACTGTCTTTTTTCTAAGCATAGAAATGGTAAAAATAAGTACACCTGGTTATAATTCATTATTTTTATGAGACTTCCATTTGGGTTGGATAAATACATTCCTTAGACAAATCTATTTATGTTAAATGATAAAACATTATAAGTCGCATGTAAATAGAATTTGTAAGTGCAATTGGTCTCTAATCTAACATTTAAATATGATAAATTTACGTGTATTAAACTAACTATGATTTTGTTCATTTCACTAAATTAATTACATTCACACTAACCTTACACTGTCGAGTCATAATAATGTATATGACCAATAAAACTCATCTTAGATAATTGATTATTTTTAATTGAAATTAATTTTACTTTCATTTAAAAAAATCTTTAAACATATCATGGATTTTAATAAATAATTTTATTTAGTGACACAATCTTAATTTTAAAAATTATTAACTATAAATTCAACATTTTTAATTTGACATGTGCATGTACACGTGTGTGTTTACTAGTATATATATATATATATATATATATATATATATATATATATATATATATATATATATGGGCATTCATTCATTGCCCGCATGGGTAGCCTGGATTTTCGCTACCCGGCAACCAAAAAAGTAACTCTCCTGGCTAAGAAAGTAACTCTGCTGTAAAAAAAAGTAACTATGGTGTCAAAAAAGTAACTCTGCTAGCCAAAAAAGTAACTATGTATAAAATATACAGTAGATATATATAAGGACGGGTTTTTTTATTTTGGAGGGGCAAATGATATTATTTTTGGCTAAAATGTTTTGGAGAGCTAGACAAAATAGTCCTCTGCAATTGAGAATTTTTTTTTTGAAAAAAAAGTGGTCGGAAGGGTGGGCGGGTAGCTACCCGTGCGGGAAATAAAGATGGGCCTTATACCTTATATATATATATATATATATATATATATATATATAGAGAGAGAGAGAGAGAGAGAGATGGAAAGTTTTTGAATCCTAATGTAATAAGTTTCTTTATCCTGGTTCTTGTTCTAATCAGTTTTAATTTTTTGTGTTTTTCGATAATCCATTGTAATGTTTGTTTCAATCTCATGGTTTGTGGTGTGAGTCATCACACAAGTAGTACGCCAGGAATTCACCACAAGCGTCTACTTGAATAGGGAAAGCATGCTCAGTTTTAAAACTTTGTGGGGACTCATACAAGGGGACCCTTTATCCCCATACCTCTTCGTCTTATGTATGGAAAGACTAACACAAACCATTGATCTCAGCATGGGAACTAACAAATGCAAACCCATCAAGGCCTATTAATTCATTCATCCGCTTCACAGATGATCTAATCATCTTTGCCAAAACCACCTTGGAACAGATGTATGCTATCAACAAGTGCTTTATAGCCTTTGAGAAATTGTCAGGTCAACTTATCTCTATTGAGAAGCTGGAATCTTCTTCTCAAAATCTATTGAGTGTCATACTAGGACCAACATATGTAACTCAGTGGTATTAGTGAAACCAAGGATCTAGGCATGTACCTTGGGGTGCCCATTCTCAATAGTCAAGTGAAGATATTGAATTATGCTAATATCAATGAGAATATGGAAAGAAAGAACAATGGTTGGGCAGCCAAGACTCTCTCTTTAGAAGGTAGAAATTTCCTAGCTAAGTTCATCCTAACCAATGTACATATGTACTCAATGCAAACTATGGTGATACATAGCAGTGCATGGAAGAATATGGATAGGGTCATCAGAAAATTCATATGCGGGAGGACACAAGGCTAACCCGATGTCCCCCATAGGTGGAAAAAAGTCACCATTGACATGGAACAAGCAGACCTGGAAATCAAATTCATGGCTACATGGAACAAGGTTATCAGGGATATTCCTTGGAACCTTAAAACCAAAAACATTCTCTATGGAAGGAGGGAACCCTAAAGAAATATAAGAACTTTAAAGGACACAATGGTGCTTGTGAATTGCCTTTTAGAGGGCCATTCATGCCAATAATTACTTTATTAAGGATAATAACATTAAGGTCATTAACAATGGAGAGGACACCGTAGTTTGGTTTGATAATTGGGTCCCTAACCAAGGCAAACTCATTAATGTGTATATCAAACCTATTCAGGAGGATATTATTTATTTGAAGGTCTTGGGCTTAGTGAACTTGGATGGTAGTTGGAATATGACCTCCATGGACAAATTACCTTACAGAGGACTACATTGATTGGAGCCAAAACCAACACCCAGATCATGAATCGTGTGAAGGTGTATGGGATTGGATACATGACAACAAAGGCAAATATTTTATCAACTCTGCATACAACATCATGCACAGATAGAAGGAGACACCACACAAAGGGTCACAGATCACTATATGGCAGCTCAAGACCCCCAAGTCTGAGTCTTTATGTGGATCGTGGGCAATGAAATGATCATGACATATTCTAAGAGGAAACAAAGACTGTAAAAAACCCAAGTGCAAAGGGGGTGAGGAAATGACCATCCATGCCCTGAGGGACTCTCCTTATGCCAGATCTATTTGGGAGCGGTGTAATATGTTTGATGTACAAATGACCTATCACTAAGACTCAATTATAGAGTGACTAAGTTGGAACTTGAGGAAATATAAGTTTTACAAGTCCAACTTTTCCATGTGCTACTGGACTATATGGAATTGAGAAATAAGAAGGTGTTTGATGGTTTCAATATTAGTGTGGAGATATAGATCTCAAGACTCACTCTGAGCAGCAATGCAAATTCTTGAGTTTGAAACAGGAGTAGCAATAGTAATGGCCTTGGTAACACAGACTTTGATTCCACTCAAGATACTCAGTGGGCCATCCTAGAAGAGGGGAGAATTAGGAGGTCAACTGATGTGGTATCAAGGGGAATGAAGTTGGTGGTTTCAGTTACTATGTCTAACAGTGATGGCATATGGTTGAGGGGAGCTACTAAATACATCAAGGTGTCCTTAGTAACTAAAGTTGAAATCAGGGCTATCAACCTTGCCATGGAGCTGATGATGATTATGGGCTATGCTAAGGTACTTATAGAGAGAAACATCAGAAGGGTTATTGAAGTCATTGTAAATGATAAGGACATTGTACCTCACCTTAAAGTTTGGAAAAGAAGCATTGAATGGGCATGCAAGCATCATTCTGCTATGAGGTTTAGCAAGATTAGTCATGTGGATAATGGTTTCACTAATGCTCTTGCAAGACATCACCTAAAAACTCCAAGGAGAGATTTTTTCTACTATGATCCCCATATTGAACCTATGGGTCATTTCCCTTCTCTTTTCCATTGTACTGGTAGAAGATCTACCAAGTTTAATTTCTTGTCTACTAATATAGTTCCTTTAAATTTTATCACTACAAGAGGAGGTTGATTGAGTAAAATCAACTCCTAACTTACCCAAAATTAATAGATTTATTACATAAAGAGAAGAAACTAAGTACAAGAGTGATGAAAAAAATATAGAAATTTGAATTTTTCATAAATGAATAAAAATAATGCATGAACCTAAATTATTTAAAGTATGATGGGAGCTGAGAATAATGCCTACATAAATTAAAAGTATAATTGATAACCAATAATGACATTAAATTTAATGATAAATACTTAAGTGTAACTATAATATATGAGATTCTAAAAGTCAATCTGATAAGAAATGTGATAAAACTAGAATCTTGAAATGACGTACAAATAAGACTTTTGAATTAGAACCTTTTATATTTAAAATTAACATGATGTGATAAAAAATGAAAAGACAATATTATTTTGTTCAGTTTAAAAATACAAAATATGATATCCAATAATCAAGAAATTCAAGTATAATTATTAGTTGAATAAACATGAAAGTAATATAGAGAAGATGATGCAAGAGATACACAATAAATGTCAAGATCTCCTTCCTCCTTTGTCCTAGGTTTTGGGTTGAAATAATACATGGGAGAACTTGTAAGGACCCATTTTCAAGTCCATTATAAACTTTGGGCTACAATTCTTAACGAGTTAAAAGTGATTTCTTTGTTATGAACCTAACTTGAAATGATAAACATTTATGTTGATCGACTTCTAATGGTGATTAGTCGAAACGCAATTAAAGCAAAAAATTAGTTTTATTGACTTAAGATTTTTTTGGAAAATTTGAAGTTGGTTTAGCAAGATTAAAATATGAACAAAGTAAGAATAATAAACTAACCTAATTGGGTGACGGATAATTATGACTTAGAAAAATTGTAGATTTTCTTCTAGAAGTTTTGGATAATAAATATGTAATATAGTTGGCTAAACTGCCACTGTTATAAACTAGCCTACTGGTTTAGGGTTTGCAATCTAGGTCGTCATCTCATTTCCCTTCAGGAAAATTGGACAACCAACCCAACTATATTGAAACCTTTGGTTTTATCAGCTGAATTATCCAAAGGAAAGCCCACCTGAATGTGGTTGGGCTTAATTAAATTGTTAAATGATCTCCTGGGGGGATACAAAATTCCTAAAATAAATAAAAATAAGAAAAAATATCAATAAGCAATCAAACAAGCACCTTTTTTTTAAAATAAGCCAGGGGTCTATCTTATTCATCCCACACCCCTCTAGTGGGCCAAATCATCAAAAGGTAATACATCTCCCACTCTTATATCTTAGGTATTATCCCAAACCCTACCTAACAGAAAACAAAAGAACAAAGGAAACAACCTACATCAAAGTCATCAGATATCAATGCGTCAAAATCCCATCAAGTTGTGTATAAACACCGGCTAAGTGTCGGTCTCCTTTAAGTCCACATACAGAGTGTGTCTCTTCTCCAAGATAGCCATACCACGTATTCTATTCGGAATCCTATGGGAATCCGTGGAGATGATGAGACCAGTTGAATTGCTTCCCCACAGGCCTATCTCTCTAGGTATCGAGTTGATGACCTTGTGTACTACAGAGCCAATGATACTAGATCTTATCAGTTCGGCTCTAAGCTCTCTAACAAACGGCGTAGTGTGCCAAGGTTCAACAATGTTATTCCAGAGCATTTCACATATGTTGCCATCATCTATCTCAATGCATGATACATGTAACATCTGGTCTCCTCTTATCTTTAGTCCAATGATGCACGCTTGTATGTATGCCAGAAAAAAAATCTATAATCTTGAGCTAGGCACAAAACACTAAGCAAATGTCAGCGTTGTGGTTACAGATCAAACCCACAACCCATCTGCGTCTAACACCATCGATGTCCTTGCTTCTTCCTATCATGATGTTAAGTTTCAGGTTGTTCACATCTGGTATCATCCATCACAAAATCTACACCTCCTGCAATCTTGTTCTGGGATAAACAAGTCGTGCATTCATCATATTATCATAGATGTTCGTATTGTGAGTGATGGTAGTAGACTTCTTCTTTAACATGTTATTGATAATGAGAGTAATTTGGTCCCATTCATAAGTAGTTGGTTGAATATTGACAGCAAACCTGGTTGCGCATCTCAGTCTCCATATACTAAGAGGGATGATCGTAGCATGACGCCCAACCAGCCACTCGGTGATCTTCTTTGAGTATCCCAATGCACACGTGTCAAGAAGAGAAGTGATGTCATGTGGTGACCCCATCTCCATAATGTCAGTAAACTTGGCCCAAAAGAAAGTGGCAATCTGCCCCTGGAACATGAGGTGAGCCGTATCCTCCACCTAAGGGTCATCACAATAGCTACATCGAGAGGCAAGGGGAATGAAGCACCTGGTACAAATGTTGTCGTCCATTGGGGTAGCTCTCCTGGCCAGTTTCCAAATGATAACACTCGCCTTGGGAACGTCGAGGCCCCAAATCTTCCCAATGTATGTCGGCCCTTCCATTCTATCATCCATCAGGATTTTCTTGGCAGATTTCCTGGTAAACCAACCTCTCGAATTTGTTCCCCAAACAACCTCATCATATACATCTGATATCCACACTCCTTCCCTTTTTATCAGATCCAAGCCTTGATCATCAATCACAAGGCAAAGGGATTCCCAATCCCATCCCTGGTCTTCAATCTAGAAATCCCTAACTAAGAACGAATGTCTTCTATCACTGGCATAAATGGCATGGTCAGTGAGTCTCTCATCACACCACCATGAATCCTAGAAGGGTAGGTTGCCTCTCCCAACTGACCACCTACAATGAGGGTATATCTTCAAAAACATGTCCCACACTTTCTTCCGGAAAGGAGATGGTGCACTACAGAGGATATTAGTCCTAGATATCATTTTTATATATGACTAATATAATGGGAATAAATTATTTTCATTTGTATCACCTTAGAGATCTAACTTTGCTTTAGACAGAGGATATTAGTCCTAGAGAGTTGATTTAGGGCTCCTTTTTCTTAGAGATGAACAACTAAGTAACTTCATCCCCATACTTAGGTTTTCTTGTTGTTTGTACCCTATCTAGCATGAAGGTTGGCTCCTCTATGATTTGAATTAGAAGGTGCTCAATTAAATCCCTTTTTCTCATCTTTTTTATAACTCATGTATTTTAGGGTTCTTGTGAAGAGAATAAGCAAATAAGAAGTTGATTGATTATGAGTTTAAGTAGATTCTCAGAAAATATGTTCTTCTAATACAAATTTGAGGTGCTTGTTTGTGAGGTGAGTGGTTTGATCCCTATTGAGAGATTGAAACATGTATAGGAATATTTATGCCAGATTAAAGATCAGTGAATTGATTATTTCTACTTTTGAGGTTGTTCGGTAATCATTTGGCATTTTCTTGACATAGTGACAAATAGGTTAAATACTTAGATGACACCTTGCTATATAGTGGTTGGATTTTTAGTTTTATGATAGTTATAGTTGTTGATGTTGATGTGGATGGCGGATGAACCACATTCTATGAGAGGAGATGTAAATCCTTTTTTTAACCAATTTTTTTACACAAGGAGGGTAGGATGAATAAAAAGACATCCTTTCTTAATTTAAAAAATTCATTTATTGATGTACAATACCTTTTTTTAGTTGTGTTCTAAGAATTTGGATACATTAGGTGTAAGTAATGAATGATTCACTTTATTTTAGGTCAATACTACCTCTTTTGTAATGGATGTGTAAGATGGGTACAAATTAAATTATCATGGATAGGAAGTAATATATGATGACTTCTTATTTAATAATCCATGGAATAAATATGTTTGGTTATGAGAGATAATTTGGTGGTTTGAAATAATATTACCAATTTACATTATTTGTTGGAGAAATATGATCAAATAGTCCAACTAAGTGATGTTTATTTGCATTGAATGGTTTGAATGTAAACTAATATAAGTTTAGGATTATAAAATATTATGAATAACCTCATTCAATTTTATCACAAAATATTGAAATATTCAAAACTAATTTCTTACAATCATTATAATTACGTAAGGAATCTAGTCAATTATATCAAAACCCTAAACCTCACTCTTGGAAGGAAAATGCAAAATACAACTTTGATTTTAATTAAATTGTTCGTATGGAAAGAAATAAGTATATTTAGGAGCTATACAATAATATCAATAAGAATTAATACTGTTGTATTCTGTCAATAGTACCCCCAAAATACATTTTACAATTAAGTGGAAAATTCACATGAAAGCAAGCGCTCCTCATTAAAGACATGATATGTGACCAGAAGATAATATAATTGTGATCTGAGTATTAGACATACCTAACCTACCATGATTCTTGAATTAGGTGGGTTGAAGGTTGTAAATCTATTTATTAAAACACAAGTGAAGGTGAAATGCTTCAGTAGTTTGGATTAAATGTAAAATGATAAGTAAATGCATGTTGAAATGGTCACAAATTTATGTTGAACTTGTTTATTAAAAGTTTCATGGTACTAGTCTAAAGTGAAATGCATACAATCAATGATATACATTGGCTATGAGATAATATAGTGTAAGAAATGGAATGAGGAAAATATGAAGAAGTGAACTGACTAGTACTTCAAGTATGATGAATTAGCTAAGGAGATAATTAACAAACTTAAGAACATAACCCTAACCACAATAATTTGATTATTATATTCGAAAGGTACTGTTTGAATGCTTATAACATGGTATATTATCTTATATATGCTTAGCAATGGTGAGTTTTTTTGCTTATAACTTTGTCAATAAGAAATTATTGATATAGTATAAGTCTGAAATTCACTCCTCCACTGACATGACAAAACTTAAATATGAAAATGTCTACATCTAGTGAAAATCTAATCAAATGAGTTATATGTTTATAATAACCTATCTAGGGAAAGTTGAGTTAATACAAATTACTTTCACATTTATTTTGATGACATTTAATGTTTCCATGAATTTATTAGTGCAACTATGAAATGACATCAAGGACACAAAGAATTTCTGTATGAGATGAATGTGTTGGTTACATCGTTCATAGACATTGAAGCCGCAATTAGGTAAATACTTGAGAATGTGACTATTAGGGAAGTATCTCAACTAGAATGATTTAGATAAAAACATGAGAAAATTAAAGGAATTTAATTATAAGTGTAATTAACTATTGTGATCTTTTAGTTTAAATAATTGATTTGGCTAGAATTATCTAATTTGACAAATCTTGATTTTGTATTAACATCTAAATTGTAACAATTACAATCCAAAATTAGTAAGAATCTACATAACAACTAAATACTTTAAACATGGATTGTGATTACAAAAATTGAGTAATATGGATCAATATTAAATGGAACCCTAATTTATGATAGTTGTATTCTGCTCTAGACTTTGTAGAATTCCCCCAAAATCAAGATTTCAAGGAATAGAAATAAGGTTGGTTTGCAATAAATGAGTTTCATGTAAATTACAATAATTTTAGGATTTGCAAGAATTATGGAAAAGTTGTCTTATTTTAATGCACTATAGTGAAATAATCAACAATGCATATTAAATTATTATGATAAATATGTAAAAAACATTACCATAAATGAAAAATCCTAATGCCCACTCTAGGGATGAGAATGGGACTAATACTAGATCTCGGTGGAAGTATTCCTATGGGAAGAAATTTTTTTATTCAGGAAGTATTACTAAAACTAAAGGTAAGAAGATATGTCAATGTATTCCATCTCTAATAATTGTATTTTAAGATCAAGTGAATCACACATCTTCCCCCACCAATGACTAAAATGAGAAAAAAGAGGAAATAACTTCAATGTTGGTAGAAGCAATACCTAACTTACTGTGCTTCCTAAATTGGGTGGGTTTATTAAGATGTTATCTGACTCTTATAGCCCACGAGTTCAAGACTTCATGATGTGTTCTTCATCTTCCAACCAATATGGCATCATCAATGCACATTTTTTCACACAATCCAGGAGGTACTCTTATTCATCCTACCCTCCTTGTGTAGGCAAAATTAGCATAATTTAATACAGCTCCAGCTTATAAAATGCAGGTATAGTCCCCCTTGTACATACATCACAGTTCAAGCCTCCCATAAAAACAACAAAAACAAAAGATAAGACTCTAAACACAATATCATGTATCAGTCCTCTTTAGGACAACATAGGGAGTTTCCCTTTTCTCCATAATGGCCATGACTCTAATCTTCATTGGTAGACATCTGGCGTCTGAACAAATAAATGGCTCTGGTTGATATCTCCCCCACTGGCCTAACTCCCTTGGTATCGAGTTTACATCCTTATGTACTGAAGATCCCATAATAGCAGACTCCTCCAACTCCTTTCTCATATCTCTAACGTATGATGTAGCTCTCCATGGTGTTGTAGACTTTTCCAAAGAATGTCGTATATCCTGTTGTCATCTATCTCCATGGTGGTAATTGCCTTGTTTTGGTCTCCCACCATCTTAAGGCTCACAATACATGCTATTATGTATGCTAAGGTATATTCAGAGACTCTCAACCTAGCACAGAAAGCTAAACAAATATCTGCATGATGATTATGTACCACTCCAGCAGCCCGTCGTCATTTTAGACCATTTGTGTTGCTACTCCTGCCAATAGTAATATTCATTTTGAGGTTATGTACATCTGGCGGCATCCATCTTAATAGAAGAATTTGTCTCATTTTGGTGTGAGGTTCCTCTATCCCAAATTCCTTAATCATTTTGTAAAAATTGATATTATCAATCAAGGGGAAAACCTTGTTTCTTATCATTTTATTTAAACAAAAAATAATTTGATTCCACTACTTTAGGTAGGATCGTTTAGTACCATCATATCTAGTTGCACATCTCAGTCGTCATATGTTGTAAATCATGAGAACCACCATTATGCTAGTCATCCAATCTATCACCTTGTTAGATTTTCCATTTGTGCATAGCATTAATAGGGAAGGAATATTATCAGGTGCTTCTACACCTATCACAATAGTGAATTTACTCCAGAGGAAAGCTACGGTCAGCCCTTGGAACAGCAGGTGAGTGGTGTCCTCTCATGTGGATCATCACATCAATTGCATTGTGATACCGTCAGGTTGTGACATCTACTTATGTTGTCATCTGTTGGAGCTGCTTTACGAATGAATTTCCATATTATGGCACTACCACTAGGGGCGTCAAGGTCCCAAATTCTGCTCATAGTGGCATGATCTCCTTGACTGGGCTCCCTAAGGAGCTTTTTAGCCAATTTTAAAGTGAAGTTACCTAGTGGATCAGGGGACCAAATGATTTTATCTTCCGTATCAGATATAGAAGTTGGCATATCCTTGATCATTGCAATTCCTTGTTCATCAATGATCTAGTACAAAGTATCCCAATCCCATCCTTTTCCTTCAAACAAAAATCATGGTTAAGATCATTAGAAAGAATTGCCATGTCGTAAAGTTGAGCTTCACACCATTGAGAATCCCACAAGGAAATGTCTCCCCTACCTATAACCCATCTGCAATGTGGGTATACAATTGGAAACATTTTCCAAACCTTCTTCCAAAAGGTTGATGTCGTCGTGCTTAGCTTGAATTGACTAGGGTACAATCCAGATTGGTTGATGTTCGGCTGGAGTATTTGTCTCTACAAAAAGAGGCCCATAACGAATCACCCGTAATAATCTCCCAGTACGCCTTCGCAATGAAAGCCTTGTTAATCAGCTTAAGGGATATGAGGCCTAATCCACCTCACTCAAAATGAACTGCCACCCATTGTCATCCAATCCATGCTCTCCTCTTATGATTTGTTCGGTCTTCCCATAACAAATGGGACATGATTGCTGCAATTCTGCAGATAATGCCATCTGGGATTCCTATAGCAGCTGTTGTTTAGATGGTGATGGATGAGAGTACACGTGCAATCAATAATCTGCAACATGCAAAGGACAATAGTCTAGCCTTCCATGCTGCAATTTTCATATTCACTTTAGATATCAGCAATTCAAAATCATCAATTCTAGTGCGTCCAGCTGTTATAGGCATGCCCAAATATGTAAAAGAGTCTGTAGCAGTTTCTATTCCTAAAGTTGTCGCTACCATACTGACATTAGTTGAGTTCAAGCATCCAATAACATAGACCGACTTCAATCAGTTAATGCATTGACTTGTTGCCTTCTCATACGATTCAAAAACTTGTCTTGTCCATTGTATTGACGCCTCATCAACGTTTATGAAGACCACGATATCATCTGCATATAATAGGATAGGAGGTGATGTTCCCCCTTCTTTGGTCTTGTATCTAGAGATGATACATTGTTTGGACAGGCTAGAAAATCTTCTTCTCAACATACATTCCAATAGGTTAAAAAGAAAGGTTAATAGCACATTACCTTGCTCCAGCCCTCTATTCTTGGGGGAAAATCTCGTAGTGTATTCCCCCAAGGTGACTGTAGCCTAAGTGTGGGTAAGAAACTCATACATCGGTCAATTGTATCTCTGAGAAAGCCGAACTTCTCTAAGATTTTTATTAGGACATTCCAATGAATTCAGTCGTAGGCTTTAGACATATCATATTTAATCATGGAATTTGGATCTTGACCTCCTTGCTTAATATCATGTAGCTCCTTAACCATTCTTACATGGTTAGTAATGTCCTTGACTTTCAAGAACGGCTCATGGGCCTCAAAAATAACATAGTGCATATAAGATGCTAGTCTATTATTCAAAGTGCGGGTAAGAATTCTAAGCGCTGTGTTTTCCACTAATATTGGTCTGAAGTCAGTTGAGAGGAATTCATTATTATCCTTCTTTAGGATAAGAACAATCATGTAGTAGTATAAACTACGATGACATACTTTACCTTTGAAGAATGCTTCTGATAGTCTGAGAAAATCATCTTTTATAATATCCCATGCAGCGGTAAAGAAAGGAAGTGTGAATCTTTCGGGTCCTGGGGCGGATGATTTGTCCATTTCTTTAATTGTATTTGCTATCTCGTTTGCCTTCGGTACTGTAGTCAGAGTGAAATTATCATCTAGAGATATGCTTTTTGTAATTTCCTGTAAGAAAATATCAAGATATTCTTCTATAAACGTTGTCTCATCTTTGTAGAAAGATTTGAACTATGTTGCCACTGCTTCCACCATGAAATTGGGGTTTTTCATAGTAGTGCCATCATGCAATAGATTCTCACTATCTTTCTCTTCTTTCTTTTGGATTTGATTATAACGTGATAAAAAAAGTATTTTGATCACCATCTATCATCCAATTAACTTTGGCCTTATCCTTCCACATTGATTCCTCCTGGTCAAGTATGATGTTTAATTCCTTTTCTGCCATCCGTAGGTTTGTCTCATTTAGCACAGTGGGGTTTTCATCAAAATCTATTTGTGTAGTGATTATGATATGCTCCAGGTCCCTTTTCTTTTGAGTAATGTTGTTGAAAGTCTCTTTGTCCCATTTGTGAAGGGCATATTTAGCCCTCCTGAACTTTTGATAGAAAATAAAGGGTGGATGTCCTACAGCTTCCTCCTCCCTATAATGACCTTGACATGGGTTATGCGTTAACCCTATTTGTTTTGGCTAAGTAAGTTTCTTAGAACTTTTATATAATACTCTAAGGTATTTTGTTATCATGTGACACACTTATGTTTCAAGTTTTGGTCCTGATTGAATGTTGTTTGAGCAATGTTCCTTTGTTTTGGACCAAAGTGCAATTTACCGAAGATGAGGGGTTATATTGCAAATGTCACATGTTGAAGTTTTAGAATCATAAGAGAGAGAATGATGCAAAGTGGTGTCTTGTGGAAAGCCTAAATGCCAAGTTTGAACTTGTTTGAATAATGCTAGTACCTTGTGCACTAATTTTGGTACAAATTGTAATTTAACCAAAATGTAGGAGTGATATACAAATTACCACCTCTAGAGTGTTCCTACTTACTCTATGTATCATTTATAGGAGAGACAAAGAAGGAGACACCATGATTGAATCATTTTTTAGTGTTAGTATTCTTGATGATGAAAAGACCAAGAAAGGGGTTGAATGTGAAACCCTAATTTGAGTTGTATCGAGTTGTAGACTTGATATGGGAGTGCCTATCGACCAAGGAGCCATAGAGGGGATCCCATATAGGTTTTTGAACTATTGGAAAAGGCCATGACGGGCAAAGCACCTCAAGAAGGTGATCCATGACGAGTTAGATGCTCCTTGCAAAAGTTGTATCCGTTTGCATAATTGTAAATATAACAATTATAACATAATTGATTTTCTAGGAGAGAGAAAGTAAAAGGAATTTTATCCATTATCTTTGCCACATGCTCCCTCCCTTAATTGACTCCAAAGACAACTCCCTTCATCCACAAATCCTCTCATTTATCCTTGAATTAAAAGCAATCCACTTAAGCACCTTAATCAATATAATATTATTATCCATTTTTAGTGGACATTTCATTTTAATTAACAAATGTGAGTGGGTTTCTTCACCTACTTAAGATATTTCAGTGCCATTGCAAGGCACAAAGACTTCCGTACTTATATAAATTCAACCATCACATTTTTGGGTGAAGGGCACTTCCATTAATATATTTATTTTTGCATTAAATTGAATTAGGGTTTCAATTATGTTTAAATCTTTCTTTTTTCTAATTAAGTCAGGGGTCGCTTTTATTCATCCCACACCCCTCTTGTGGGCACAATCATCTAAAATTTACAGCTCCTGCTTATATCAAATGCAGGTAAAAACAATAAAAACCAAATACATCACGTTTCAATCTCCTCTCATGACAACCTAACCATTAGTACTCTGCAATACGATGTAAGGGACTCGACGTTTCTCCAAAGCCGCCATACCTCTTATTCTACGTGGAATATTCAGTGTATCTGAAGCAATGAATGGCTCATTCAACCTGCTGCCCCATTTCCCTAGTTCACGAGGTATCGAGTTGATGACCTTGTGAACCAAGGATCCATAGATCATAGCAGAGTCAAATTCCTCTCGCAACTCCCTAACGAACGGTGACGTCTTTCATGGTTCCTTCTCGTTGTTCCATAAGATGTCATACATGTACACCTCATCAATCTCAATACACGAAATGACCAAAGCATGATCTCTTGCTAACTTCAACCCGATAGCACACGCTTGCATATATGCAAGTATGTAATCTGTACTCCTGAGCCAAGCTCTGAATACAAGGCAGATATTAGCCCTGTGATTTCTAATAATTCCCGCCGCCCACCTTCTAGGAACTCCTTGGTTGTCTCTATCTCTCCCGATTGTGAGGTTGAGCTTAAGATTATGCAAGTCAGGAGTCTGCCATCTCAACAGCTTGATCTGTCTCATCATGACTCTCGGTTCGATCAAATTATGCTTAAATCTTGATTATTTTAATATCAAGATTCTCTCTCCTCTAAAGAGATTCAAATGAGACTCCCCTCTAATTTTATTGTCTCTAACTGATACCAAGAAACATTAGGGACCCTCTAGAAGTGGTATTTTTTATATTGAACCCTAGGTTTTGGGTAAATTGCACATTACACCAAAACTAGGTTTTAATGCACAACATTGCTTAATACTCTTTCTTGGTGCTCAGGCTTGTGGAAGTCATACCTCAGAACCATTCTCATTCTTATGATGCCCTAACACTTGAAGAACATTTATCATGTAACATTTCAAACTAACCCCCTTAAATTGGGTAATTTGTACTTTAATCCAAAACAAGCAAATATTGTTTCAACATTATTCAAACAAGTTCAAACTTGGAATTTGGGCTTTCCACCAGCCACCACCTTGCATAATTCTCTCTATAATGATGCTAAGACACATGATGCATGTTCAACATATGACATATTGCAATATAACCCCTCAACTTGGGTAAATTTCACTTTGGTCCAAAACAAAAGAACATTGCTCAAATAGCATTCAATCAGGACCAAACTTGGAACATAAGTGTGTCACATGATAACAAAACACCTTAGAGAATTATATTAAAGTTCTAAGCAACTTATTTAGCCAAAACAAATAGGGTTACCTCATAACCCAGGTCATGGATGTTACAATAACCAATGGGCTTTCCATTGCCAAAAGACCCTTTATAGAGAACCACGAGAAAGCCATATTACACATTCTATAACATAATCTACAAGAAATATAAAGCCAATTTCATTAATGATTATTGTACCTTTTTTTCATGTAGATCTTATCATAGATCGACTTCCAATGGAGTCCTCTCCTGGAAAACCAATAGTACTATCTTTTATATACTATGCTAATTGTAAAGGAACTACCATGGTTATCTACTACCCCAAAAAATGTATTCAAATAGTGCCACATCTAAGACAGGAAATGACTAATTTATCAAATTGAACTACTAACTGTAAAAAACATACAATCTTTATGTTGTTTGGCACTGCTATCTTGACAGCATCGACAGATGTGGTTGTCAAAATCTTACAAGGCACAATTGTTTTCTTGTGTCACTAGAAACTGACTCATTTCGAGAACCAGCAACACCTACATCTCAGTCTACAATAGTATCATTCATCTTATTTGATATGCCATGACCCTACGTACAACAATTGCGATAATGTAAGTGTATTCAAAACATATGTATGACATGGTAACACAAAAATAACAATAGTTATTCAATAGACACAATATCACAAAACGATGTTGTTGTCTTAGTCATTTTACACACTGTAACACATGTCCATCTGCATTATGTATGCGGCATGCAATATCCCTCAAGCAATTTACCGTGATATGTCCGCCAGTCATTTCTGATATGTTTTCATCTATTGTGGTATGGTACTTCCTACACCATAACACGGAACATTGCCAACTACTTCGCCGATATCCTACAACTTAGACTACATTTTGCTCACCGAATATACCAAATCTATGTTACTAAATGACTGCAATGTCAAACTAAATTTAGCTCACGTCTAGTTTATGGAAGTGGAAACTTGGATCATGTAGAATCACATTTTTTTTACTTTACAAACATCTTCACTTGAAGCAAGAAACCTCTTAGGTGTGGATCTTGTGATGTGTGACTGCAATACAATGTAACACATTGAAGCATACAAGGCCCAACCATCTTATCATCTTGACACCAATGCATAACAAAATGTGACAGTTACCTTGATAGGTGTTGCCAAACTAATAATCAGCACATCAATGAAAATATTAGCATCATGCATGTTGATACTACTATAAGTGCTAATATTAGGACTAGGAGTAATTCTACCTCAACCAGAACATTTGGATTCCAAATTATTGGAGGTTTTGGTAAGTTGAGGTTTTGTGGGGAGCCGGAACGTCGCATCCCGCTAGGGCAATTGTGAGGTGACCTCGAGGATGACTGTCCTCCCCGACGGCGGCACCCCCCTCCGGCTAGGCACTCAGCCTACCGAAGACCACCAATCACACCCCCTCCCCCCATCCTACGATGACCCTTCTTCAATCCTTGCAGTGCTAACTCCTTTCCTCTTCCGACGACTCGGCCGCATGGCTGGTCTGGCAATCCTTCCGGCTTGGATAGGCAAATGTGGCTTGGTTATGCAAGAATGATACTTCGGCGGCAGGCCGGACAAGGTAGTTCATGCCTTACCTCCACACCTACTGATACGGTGTTCTCGCTCTGGTGACTAATACTTCAGTAGGAAACCAGACAAGGTAGGCCATCAGACGCGACCACACCTTCCAAACCCATCAATCGATTGCCTTTACCCGTGCAAGCTAGCGCCTCATGACCTTCCCAGCATCACGTTTTCTCAGACCACCGATCAATAACCCACGAGGCCTGTGTGTGCAGTGGTTTGTTGTAGAAAGAAGATCTATTTTTGCATCCACTTCCATTCCACCAGAAGATATCATACCGGACATCTAGAACCTCATCACGCCGCCGGATGAACTCCCCTCTAACGTAGATATCATTTATCGACCGATCGTTATGACGACGATCGCTGCAGAATCGTTTGACAGACCGTCCAATAACGCTGAAGCTGACATGACGACACTCACAACCGGAGTAAACAATGAAACTATAGCACCTGTCGGCGCTACCCCTCAGACGACTACTGCTATGGTTTTGAATGAGTCGACCGGAACTGATGGGATCTTACCGACACCTCAGATACCGCCTTTACTACCGCCTCCACACAACGTGCCACCACAGCGTAGAGCACCGCTCTTTGGCATCCCACATAACATTTGCTTTAGATGCATGGGACGTGGACATTGGCAATCCCAATGCACGACCCCCAAACTTTGCTACAATTGCCATCAGCCGGGGCACCTTTCTAGGAGATGCAGAACCCCCAGGGAACTGCCCCCCCTTGGCTCCCCCTGCCTTGCACTCCACAACCGTCTTCCCCCACCTACCGATTGGCATCCCGGCTCGTGGTGGACCAGCGCACATACCCAAATGAGTTTTTGTTTCTCTTCAACCTGATAGTGAGATTAGAAAGACTCAGATTGAATCCCTCTCTCATGCCATTGAGATCTCCTGGGCAGACGGTATTGCTTGGCAATTCATCAGTGATTTCTTATGGTCCATATGGCCTCAGGCTGTTGATATATACAGGTTCCCCTTCAGAAAAGTGGTGGTTTTCTTTAATCAAGAGCGAGAGGCACGCAATGCTCTTCTCAAAGAATATATATCTTTCCAACATTATCAGCTGAAGGTGAAACCAATGCTTGAAGGCGACAAAGGAGCTAAGATCGAGAAGCTATGGTTCTGGCTTACAGATCTGCCTATCGTTCTTAGGGATGAAAATACTATTAAGGAGCTGATTCAACCTTTTGGCACCCTCTGCTTCATCTCGAGATGGCAAAGAAGTGATGATGACCTCTCTGGTATCCTCATCCTGGTTGAAGCGTTTAAGGAAGACATCCCACAATTTATTGTCGTCTCTCACGGTCATAGTAGAGCAACCATCAAACTGAGCTTGGCATCAAGGAGTGCTCATGATGAAAAATCTTACACCCTTTCGAAGGTCGGACATGAGTTTAATATCCCTCTGGAAGCCCTCCATTCACCAGGCAAACCATGTTTCAATACCGAACAGACATGTTACTTTCACAGCAGGTCTTCACAAGATGCCATGAACCCCACACCTCCTGCACCACCTTCTGACGGAGGCGGTCAACTACCTCATGCACCCTCCAATGGAGGTAGCCACTCACAACCTCATGATGGATCTTACACTTCCTCTACCAGACTTGTGGTCAACCAGGACGGTAGAAGATCAATTCTACCACATCGAAACCTCCAAGATTTGCTTTCTTTTGAAGAACAAGATAATAGGCGTGTTCATAGGTGAGGAAGAAGTTCCAGACCTCCGTCTGCTCTCTACAGAGATCGTGCCCCCTCTAGAAGAAGACACAGACGCTATCACAGAGAAAGGGACGATAGATTCTCAGATGGAGATGAATACTATGATTACTATGATGCTGAATCTTTTGCAGATGAACCGGACGATGTAAGAAGAAGGTTCAGTCATTAACTGATGTTTGTCTATCAGATCTGAAGTCTTTCTTTCTCTGTTACTATCATGACTTTACAACCACACATGTTCTAGAATATTAGAGGTGCCGCGAACATCATAACCCGTAGAGTTCTTGGGGGACTTTGCCGCAAACACAAGCCAACTGTTGTTGGTCTTTTCGAACCCTTTCTTCATGCCACGAGAGCTGACGAGCTTCTTGACATAATTCGTCTGGACTGGGCGACTGATAACCAACATGAAGAAGGCAAGATTTGGCTTTATGCAGATTCATCTCTACAACCAGCGATCATTTCTTCGCATCATCAGCACATTACCATTCAATGCACCTCTCCTGCGGGTGAGGTTTTCTTTGTCACGACCATTTATGCAAGCTGCTCACTCACAGATAGGAGACCCCTATGGGACTCCCTTCTCTCTATAGCTCAGTTCATTGGGGACAAACCATGGGAGATTGCCAGTGATTTCAACATTATGCGCCATCTCGATGAAAGAAGGGGTATAGTAGACAATGACTTTCAATCCCTTCTCGACTTCAACACCTTCATCTCCGACGCTGATCTCAAGGAGGCTCCATTCGAAGACAGTAGATATACCTGGGTTGACAAGTAGAAACTCACCCCTACTAAATGGCAACGGATTGATAGGGTCCTTTTTAATGGCAGATGGATTCAGGACCTCCCGGGCTCCGTTTCACTTCATCTCACTCGATCCCGCATTTCTGATCACTGTCCAGTATTGGTCCGTCCTGGAACGCATCTTGCCGCTAGAAAGCACCCTCCCTTCTCCTTTATTTCGATCTAGCTAAACCACATCGAATGCCTAGATGTTATCAAAAGAGCCTGGGCTACAGAGATAGTTGGGCATCCTTCAGTTATCTTTTTTCTCTAAGCTGAAAGCAGTTCGTACAGCTTTGAAAACATGGAACAAAAATGTGTTTGGTAACCTCCTTCAGAAGAAAGCTGACTTAGAAGATATGATCCATATTTTACATATCAAATTTGATGAATATCCCACTGTCACTAATGAAGCCAGCCTCCACCTTGCCGAAAACGAACTACAATCTATTCTTGATCAGGAAGAATTGCTTTGGAAAGAGAAAGCTAGGATTTCATGGATTGATGATGGAGAAAGGAACACCTCCTTCTATCACGTGGTAGTTTGATCCAAGAGGAGAAGAAGATGTGTTTCACAGGTCAGTCTCCCTGATGGTACCATTTCTAAAGATCAACATAAGATGGCGCAAGCAGCGGCCACACACTTCCAGCAAACCTTTGCATCAAGAACGGCTATCTCTGACGAGCTGCTTGAACCGCTCCTTCGGCTGGTTACGCCAGTTGTTTCATCTGATGACAATCTTGCCTTACTCATGAATCCCTCTGAAGATGAATTTCTACACATGATGAAGGGCATGAATTCACATGATGCCCCCAGTCCTGATGGCTTTACTATCAGCTTCTATCTAGCCACCTGGTATTTCATTAAGTACGATGTTCTGAATCTAGCCAAATGCTTCTTCAGTGACCATATCAGACACCGAGGACTCATGTCATGCAGAATTTCCCTCATTCCGAAGAACTCCAAACCAGTTGATCTCCTTTCTGACTTCCGACCCATTGCCATGGAAAATGTCATGCTCCGGATCCTTGCGAGTATCCTCAGCAACAGGCTTAAGCTTATGATGTCCAAAATGATTTCCTCTTCTCAAGTAGCTTATGTTCCTGGAAGAGACATTATCAATCATATCAGGCTTACCAAAGAGCTCTGTCATGATCTCAAGCAAGGAAAACAATTCCCGAACATCATTATTAAATATGACATGAGCAAAGCATTTGATAGAATTAATTGGGCGATTCTTGAGCGCGTCCTTGAGAACTTTGGCTTCCTTCCAGATACTACCCGGCTGCTCCTTAGCTTCTATGAAGGGACATGGGCCTCTATTTCCTTAGGGGAACACACTGAAGGCTTCTTTCAATTACATCAGGGTCTCAAGCAAGGCAATCCGTTATCACCTTATCTATTTGTCATCATTGAGGAACTACTGGTGAGGTCCATGGAGCTTACGGTTTCCAACAATAATAGCAACAGATTCCTTACTCGAGGCGGAGGACACACTCCCATCATTCTTCTCTATGCTGACGATGTCATCATTTTCTGTAATGCTTCCCCTGACACGATCAACAACATCAATGAAACCCTTGCAAGATATGAAGATGTTACTGGTCAAAAGATTAACAGAGCGAAATCCACCTGCTTAGTTGGTGAGAACGATCGTAATGCGGCTGAGGGCTTTTCTCTAGCCCTTGGGGTTTCTTTAGTCGATGAATCTATTTGCTACCTGGGGGTCCCCATTAAATATGGCAGAATGAAACTACAACTTTTTGAATTTCTCATGGACAAGATGAACAATAAGATCACTTCTTGGAAAGCTAACTTATTATCTTTCATCGGGCGATGCCTTCTCATCAAGCATGCACTCTCCTCTATCACACTATATACGGCAGCTGCCATTGGCATCCCGACGGGTATTTGTGACAGACTTGATGCTCTTATGTCTCACTTTCTATGGACTGGTAGAGACAACATGAAACGCAAAACTTGGGTATCTTGGCGATCTGTAGCTACCCCTACCTCCTTTGGTGGTCTTGGTTTGGGTTCGGTGAGAACTCTTTCTAGATCCTTCTTGTACAAAGCATGCTGGGAGATCTCTATAGGATCTTCACCCTGGGCCATCTTCTATCGTGACAAGTACTACACCTCTTCAACAAACAGAGTTGGCTTCCACCCACCTTACCTTAAGATGGGATCTTACGCCTCGCCACAATGGAAACATATCTAGCGCGTCATCCCTCTTTTCAACAATTCCTGCAGATGGATTATTGGCAAATGTGACATATCAATTTGGGACTCTAGATGGTGTGGTGCATCTCTTGCGGGTTTCACCCTCCATGCTAGTGACAGAAGGCTCGATTTCAAAATCCGCAACTTCTGGTCAACACATAATGGTTGGGAATGGGAATCTCTCAGCCAAATCCTTAATGAAGATGGGATGCAGATCTTTAGAGACCATTGTACTTCCATCTCTACATACGATGACAGTCTTATTTGGAAACTGAATCCAACAGGTTGTTTTACCATCAGCTCTATCAAGAAGCACCTCTTCCAGGAAAAACTTTCTTCCTCCCCTCCCTCTTTTGACGGTATTTGGAAGCTCGACATTCCTAAAGCCAGTATCATTTTATGGAAGATAACTCACAGAGCCATTCCCACTGATGATAACATTACTAGGTTCTTCATTACGATGGCTTCCAAATGTTCTTGTTGTGATTCACCGTCTATTGAAATGACTCATCATCTTTTTATTGAAGGGCAAGCTGCCATTTTCTTTTAGAAGAAGCTTTTGAGCATCATTGAAGAATCTCCTCCCTCCTCGATGCTTGACATTTGATAAGTGCAACCGATCGCATCATAGTTCGTCTCCTAGAACTTGGATTTCGGGGACGCTTTCCGCTCTTATTATCTATCATATATCACCTTAACCACCTTCTCCAAGGTAAATCCTTCTCCAAGATCGAATCTATAGCTTTCTATAGATCTCTTGTGGCCAATGACATTGTCGAACCAATCACCAAACTCAAGAGCTTTAGTCTGGTGCGTTGGTCACCCCCTGACATTGGTAACCTCAAGCTCAACCTGACCGTTGGAAGAGCCATCACACCGACAGGAGAGGACAGGTGATGGGCTGCTGGTATCATCCGAGAATCCTGCTACAATGTAAAACTAGCTTTTTGAGTCTGGCTCAAAGAAAAAAACTACACTATCACTTATCTTCTAGCTTGTTCCATTGCGCTAAAGATTGCAGACGAAAAAAATCTTTCTATTTCTGTCATTGAGGTGGATGATCTTCATACACATAACATCTTATGGGCGAGCACCAAGTAACCTTGGAAAGCAACCTCTTTTACAGAGAGTTGCGAGACATTTTTACATAATATGCGATTATTGGTCATCATGTACCCAAGCCGGTCAATTCTGCCCCTAGAGATTTGGGCATTTGGGGCAATGTCCAGACTGATTCCTTTATTTGCATGGAACCCTCTTTGTTACCCATGAGAACCAGAGGCATCCTTATTCTGGAAAGATGAGGCCTGCCCTACATCCTTACGCATCGCCCGCGTGTTTAGTTGTTTTTCACACTGATGCTTCTCCTTTCCCTCTCTTCTGCGGTTTTTTTTCTTTTCTGGGAAGATACCTGAGTTATAAGAGTGAGAGTTGTACTTCTTTGATGATTTAGCCCACAAGAGGGGTGTGGGATGAATAAAAGCAACCCCTGGCTTCTATAAAAAAGTGCTAATATTAATTTTAACAAACATCGTGCAAGCTTATCAAAAAAAGGTGCTTATACCTTGTTCTTATTCTTTCCTATCTTTTTCAGTAAACTAGCATTTTCAGTTGTGACTATGTTTTCCTAAAAATCAACAATATTATTCAATACACATTGGTACTAGAACCATACAATTGCACTAAAGAAGCACATCTATTAAGACGGACAGTTAAATCGATAATTTACAGATACTATGGCAATCCACATAAGAGACTACCTTACCACACAGATGCCAGTAGAACAATGTAATCTATCATCCACCACAACAGTGCCCCCAACCTTCTGCAGTTGTATAGCATCATAGGCACAAGTCAACATCAAAATATTAGTACCAATATGCAAGTACATATGTTACTAACAAAGTTTGAATAGACATGTATACCAACACCTTCTTCATACCTTTGAAATACCTACATCAGCTTTGCATTTAGACATTTGTTTCAGTGTTTCATCTCTTTTCTGAAGCAGTTCCTGCCGTTACAACATACATAATTAGCTTACTGCAACCAGCTACTTGGGGTTAGTTAAATATTGAGCTTTTTAATACATCCCCATTTTCTACAAATATTACATTAGTTTCATACTCTGGTGCACATACAGTAACACTGTTTTCTTGCTCCCGCTCAGCTACATCTTCTATTCTATCAACAATGGACATTATCTGCATAGAAAACAAGTGCCACTCCAACTCAACTTTTTTAAACACAGTGTATAGCTGCAAATTGATTATTGTATCACAAAAACTTTAACCTAAGACGATTATTATAACAAATTAACAATTGATAACTAATTTGTACATGTTGGCATACTAAACCATCATGCTTGCATGTGGTTTTGGAAAGCCATAATACAGTACCTATACTTTGACCATTATAGTATTTAATAATCTTGTATTCCCCTATTTATGTTTATAAACAAATAAAAAGGAAAAAGTATAGCATACCACATATTTCATTCCGTTTACCTCTTACCCACGTCTGTCGTAGTCACCACCTGCTGACACATCATCAGCCATGCTCCCACCAAGTGTTGGGTCTAATATTTGTCTGGACTTCAGCTCCACCCGTAGTATCTCATTCTCACAAACTTTGGTATGACATGCCTCCTTCAGCAACTTGTACTTCCTTCGCATCTTCCTTAACCTTTTCTTCAACCTTGCAACCTCCTTCCAATGTTCATCATGGCTTCTTTCTAACTTCTTAAATGTCAAATTCTTCAGCTTCATCTTTGCAGTGATAGGCTACCAATATATTGTTACACATTAGTCAGCTCATTACAATTGTGGTAAGTCTAAACATTTACAACAAACACTAAATCAAGTAACAACTTGTTTTATACAAAAAAAATTACACCAAAAAATAATCATGTTGCTTTACCTCTCGGCCCACTCCAGCACATTAAGGCTTTCTGGCAGCAGACCTCGCCTTGTTGATCACACTCTTATCATTTGCTAAATAATTTGTCCCTATATTTTCTGCTGAGTGTTGTAATAGACATGTCATGTGCAACCAACTAAGAACTCATCTTGTTGTTATAGTCCCAACAATTGGCTAAAGGGAATGCATGTGGTCTGGATTTCTTACTGATCGTAGTTACCATTATGAACCAAACCATCAACATAAATGAACAACCCTTCATATTTTTGATGTTCATGTTCCCCATTTCCTTCATTCCAAGGTCCAAGTATTCAAACACAGAGTCCGCCCAGTTGAAATTCCCTAGATCTGACTATACATCAACATATTCCCATAGGTATATGTGGATTCTGAAACTAGCATAAGGGTACAGAAATGTTGCCATCATAACTACTATCCAAATCTTTACAAAGTCCTCTACAAATTTCTCATCTATCTTACAAGAAATTGATTGCAGGACATCCAATGCTTTTGTGATCTCAAATTCTCCTTTAAAATAGTCACCGTATATAACAGATTATTAATTCGATCTTAAACCACAACATCCCCTGCATAAGAAGACAAAATTATTTTCTATAGAAGGTCTTCGGTTATAGTAACGTAACTTCAATTACGCCTAACAGAAAACATTACTAACCTTGAGTGGGTAGTCCTAGGATCAGACCAACCTACTTTGCATTAAACGTGACAAGGTTGGTTCCAAGCTTAAAATGCTTCGCCTTAGAATCATATATTTCTATCACCCTTTGGATGAGAGAAATGTCAAATGTCTTAGGAAAATTCAAAGACATGAAGTGACCAAACGCAGTTGCTTTAAGCAATTGTCTGTGTCGCTCATTTGCCATACCCAACACCATATTGAATTTCTGATAAGAACAACGAGTTGTCAGCCCCTTTGGCTTCGACCTTTTAGCCACAATGATTGATTCATCCATAGACATCCTGTGTAAGTGTATGACCAGGCGTTAATTCATGGAATAATAAATACTTTGCTTGTAAGATTACACCATTAGTGTCTAACGCACATGTTAGTTGTCAGTATATTCTACCCATTCATTATAACACAATGCGCAAATCACTTAACAAATGAAATCCCTTTGTATGAAAATTAATCTACTATGATTTTCTGCCATACCAAATAATACACTTTTTTTAACCATTTAGCAAGAATATATTTAACAATTTTAGAACTGAATTCATCGAATGGTCACGTTAGTTATCAAGCATAATATATATGTTACGGAATACACATAAAATGTAACACAATGAATATTGATTTTCATCGCATATGTACAACTAGTGTCATAAACATGTTGCTTTCTAAATTAATCAATTCCTGCATTATAACAAAACTCATAGTATTTATAGCCTTTCCACTACCCTACTCAGCATTTGCAACCAAAGCAACATTGCCCACTTGTATATAGGCATAACAACCCGTTTCAATTTTAACATTCCACTAGACTGATCAACATTTACCCTTACCTACACCTACCACGAGGCTATGCACTCCATCTATATGCAGCACACACTATAACACTAGTGCCTTGTTCACAACCCCATTTAACATGACCCATAAATTTCTTATAACAACATTTATGCACAATCATTACAACAATTTGTGCATAACATACAACAATTGTATGCACAACAACACTTGTTATCAACACATAACAACAACTGTACACAGCCATAACAACATCATAAATAGACTTTAACAGAATGAGTATTAATTTTACAACCATATGCACAACCAATACCATGGAGATGTTGCTTTCTAAAGTAATCAATGCCCAATGTATAACACAACTAGTGGTAGGTATAACATAGCAAATAAAGCAACATGTCATAACAATAATGCCTTGTTCACAACCCCATTTAACACGACCCATGAACACCTATAACCTCACTTGTTAACAGCCATAACACCACTTCATATGTCCATAACAACACATGTACGTTATGGAAATACAATACAACGTTTCACAGAAGCATTTTTTAGAAATCCATTTTCTCTCGTAACTTTGCATTTTAATCCAAGGTTTATATTACATTTTAGTCCTACAAAAAATGCATTAACAGCAACATCATTTAGGAACTTACAATTTAGTTTACATGAAACAACATCATAAATAGCATGTAACAGAATGAATATTTATTTTCATCTCATAGCAAACTAAGCAACATGTCCATGATATAACATCATAATGGTGACGTGCGGTCCATGCAAACTAAGCAAACTATGTAACAAAACTCATAGTAGATATAGCATAGCAAACTAAGCAACATGTCCATGATATAACATAGCAACAAAAGCAACATTGCCCACTCATTATAGTGATAACAACTCGTATGATTTTTAACATTCCAATAGCCTGATCAGCATTTACCCTTATCTACATCTACGCCTAACACAACGTTATGCACACACTCTAACAATAGTCCCTTGTTCACCTTAACACCTAAAACATCACTTGTTAACAGTCATAAAAACACTTCATATGTCCCTAACAACTCATGTACGTTATGGAATACAATACAACATATTAATGAAGCATATTTTCAACAATACATTTTCTCTCGTAACTTTACATTTTAATTCAAGGTTTATATTACATTTTAATCCTACAAATCACGCATCAACAACATAATCATTTAGGATTTCAATTTCGTTTGCCAAAAACAACATCATCAATAGACTGTAACAGAACAAACATTGATGTCCATAACACCTTCTGTATAGTGATAACAAATGGTACTATTTTTAATATTCTACTAGCCTGATTGTAAGGACACTGACCTTCATTTTGGGCTTATCCTATTTGCTTTGCCTAACCCTGGTGTTTAGTTTCTTGCTAATCACCTTTAGTGGTGATTAGGGTTTGTTTGTGCTTGTTGAATGTTGGAGGTGCTACTTGCAATTTACCCAAGACTAGGGTTTATGGGCAAGTTGTCACCTTGAGAAGTGTTCTTCTCTCTCCTTACTTCCTCTTGTGTTGAGAGGAAGGGTTGGGCTCATTGCTTTGGGCTTTGATGAGCCTTGTTATGCCTTGTTCGAGCCTTGCTTAACCTTGTTGGACCTTGTGTCAGCCATAGGTGTGCCGGCCATGGTTGTGTCGGTCATAGGTGTGTCGCCCAGGAAGGTGTGTCGAGCATGGTGATGGGGTGTATCGGCCATGGACCCCTTTTGACCCTTTGACCTCGTTTGTGTCACCACTAGTGGACACTTGGCGCATGATGCTTACATGTGGCAATGGCCTTGGACATGTGTTTAAGGCAAGATAAGGAGGTGGTATTGCCCATGGACAAGTGTCCCTAGGTGGGCGACACCTTGCTTTGTTTTACCTTGGTTTCTCCTCCACCCTCTCCTATATATGTACCTTCTTTCTCTTACTAAGGATCTCTTTATTTCCTTGGTTTCTTTCTTCCTTGGTGGGCGACACTCTTCCTTTGCAAAGCTTGGTTTCCGATCCTTCTCTTTGGAGTTTTCTTCTTCTTCTTCTAGTGGTGGCCGAACCCTAGAGTGCCTTGCTCTCCTTCATGTGGTGATGCTTGAGCTTGGAAGCTTGGTGCTAGGAGCTTGGAGCTTGCTTAAGGCAGGTTACATAACTCATAACCCTAACCATAATACTTTCCTCTATATTCTTGTATGTTTTCATATGATCATATCGGCCATGTATGTTCTAAGATAAGTTTCTTGCTTAGTTGCACCTTTAGCCTTGTGGTTATAGTAACCTTGTTGTTATGGTTGAGGTTTTGTACCTTTGTACCCTAGTTGGACGAACCATGGTTTAGAGTTTCCTTGTTGAGCAACACTCCTTTCCCTCCTTGGTATAGAGAAGTGAGCTTGAGCTCTAGTAATGTGAGCAATACCCCTCTCTCGTTTAAGTTGATAGGTGAGCTTGTGTTCTAGTTGCTTGAGCAACACCCTCCTCTCACCATGGATTCAAGAGGTGAGCTTTTTTGGTAAATGTAGACCTATGTCAAGGTTGATCCTTGTGGTTTCCCGATTTGCGATAGAGGTTGTGCAAGACCCCTCTCTCTTGGTTGTTGAGAGGTGAGTCGATCTTCTTGATCAATTAGGGTTTGGTGCCCTTGTGCTTGAGGTTGATGATGATCTTGTTGGGTTTTATCTTGCACGATATGGCTTGGGGATGGTGTTGCCCGATACCTCTCTTGGAGTAGAGTTCTGGGTTGATATGATGATGTTGGGTTTGTACGATACACCTTGGTCTTTGCCTTGTGTGTTGGTCGATAGGATGAGGCTAGCTTGGTTGGACGATAGGCTTTCCCTTGGTGCCCTTGTATCAAAGGAAGATTTGTGCTCTAGTGGGCGTTATAGGGTTGGCTTGGGTGCCATGGCTCTAGTCGATATGGTATCTGTTGTCCGATATGGCCCTAACCATATAGGGGGTAGGCCGATAAGGCTTTGTTCGGTCCAGTAGAATGTTGTCACCTTGGATGCACGACATGCCTCATAGACCTAGATGCACGTTATGTCTTGTGCATGATATGTCTTGGTCTCTAGCTGCACGACACCCTTGGGTGATGGTCGTTACCTGCTGTGGTTGGCCGATATGAGTGTAGGCCGGTATGCTTTTGGTAAGGGATGCTACCCTACCCGTCACAAGTTGTGGTGAGGGACACACTACCCGCCACCTCTTTTTGTGAGGGTTGTGAGAGTTTTAGTAAGGGTTCTGATAACCCAGGTTGCTTATAGATGATGGTTCCAGATTATTAATGATATTACATGTGTTTATGACCATCTTGAATCATGTATATATAATGATGAGTAAATGATAATCTTGGAAGTATATGAGTTACTTCGCATGATGATGTGACCCATTTCTATGGTCACATGTTTGAGGCATGAATGATCAAGTGTATAATCATCCATGTTGCCCTATATTTGATAGCATGATCTTCCTTTAATCCATGATGGCTTCAGTTATCTCTACGAATATGTATACTAACCATGCAGGTATTTCATGTGGATTCATAGCCAGGAAAAAGGGCTATGAGGTATATATATATGTTTGAATAACACTGCATCGATGGTCACTCTTATTGAGGAGATAACCTGCATCACTAGTCTGATGTGTTTAGGTCTGAGGACCTGAGTTGGCTAAAGTGCCTAGTTGAGGTATTATCCTCTGATGATGAAATCAGGGATTGTTATCCCAAATGATGAAAATGCCTTATGAGGTAGTGGTTTCTTGTGATGAGGGATTGAGATCCCGGGATAATGTGATGGTGGTAATAATAATGTAACTTTATGTTATGTATGTGTTACAACCTGGTTGCCTCAACAATCCACTTAAAATATACTAACTAATCACAGTGGAACATATTATGTAGTTTGCCCTGGCCAAAAAACCCATCATCGTCAGCAGCTGGTGATGGTGAAATGGGTTCTCCTGCGGGTTAACTCGGAGCGCATATTGTTGAATATGCGAGGTTTCTCCTAGCCTAAAATAGAGAGGATTCGAGTGCAGCTGCGGTTGCAAACTCGGGATAGATGGAGCATGGTGAATAGGCCCATGGCTCAGGAGATGTGATAGAGCATGAATGCGTTCATGGCTCAGAGCACGGTGATTTGGCTCGTGGCTCAAATATACTAGTGCCGAGACCTGTACCAAGGCAGGCTAGAGTTATGGGTAGCTTGCGGAGCTGACCCTGTAGCTGAAGCCACATAAGTATGAGACTGCAGTCCTACTTTGGTTCTCGTGCACTGACCACGAGGTGGTGAGGTCATGGAGTCCGACTCTTCCATTGACCTTGCATGGCACCGACTCCGAGTTTCGCAGTCGTCGGTTGGATCTGAGTGGTGCAGCTCACTTCCTCAGGGCATAACAATATGTAATCTAGCCGAATAGTATTTATTGATTAAGGCAAAACACTGAACATTGGTTGAGACCCTACTTGTGTAGTTGATCTTGTTATACCTTGCAGTTACTTATACGTTCCTTATGTTATGTGGTAAGATCTTATAAATCTTATCTTGTCAATCATGTTCCATAAAGATATACTTGGTTATATGCCTTCCGTACACCTTGCTCAATATGCTGCTCTTATTCTATACTTTATCAGTTACATGTTGTTATTGCTTTAACTTTCTGAGGTTTTTTGGTTTCGGCGGGGAGTTATGTTTCTCGTTGGGACTATGTGTCTCACCCCGTTGATTTACAGCTTTTTAGGTGTTTGCTCTAGACGTGGTGGTGGTCGCGGGGTTACGTCCGAGCAGCAAGAAGTGCAGTAGAAGACAAGAGATGGATGTGCTGCTGTTTTGGTTGTTTTTTAGTAGAGTCCTAGAGCCACCCCTGTACTCTCAGGTCCTCAGAGGCGTTTTGATATTGTTTTATGATGTATAGCTGATGAAGCCTTGTATATCCTGCTGCTAGCCGGATATGGCTCGTTGTGTATAAACAAGTGATGAACTCATGTGTGGACAGGACAACTGGCCTTCTAAGCCGTGGATACGTATCAAGGCGTGTAAATGTTTTTATAACCTAAGTTCTTATAGGATGAGGATCTGGATGTAATAGTTTCTTGGTTTATCTGCTTTCTGAAATCGGTTTTAATTACCCCATGTTTTTGGTAATAAGTGGTTTATGGTGTTTTTCGCATGTTTTCCCGTGGCACCTCGTTATTTGTATGATAGCGGGATGTGTCTCCTACAAGCTTGGTATCAGAGCTCTAGGTTCACTAAGTCTATAGGGATTTAGGACTAGGTTGTGTCTGTTCTCATGCGTTTTCCAGATTTTCTTACAATTATCTTCTACCCTCAGTGGAAGGAAAAGCCAAGATGTCTGGAAATCATGAAGAACATGCTGCCGAGAGTAGCGATGATGCATCACTTGATGGAGCAGAAGGGCATGCACATGGAGATCGGGTGCCTGAGGTCCCCAACTTGACCCAGCCATTTTCAAAAATCCTACCTACCAACAGCTTATGGGGCAGATGATGGCTACGATGAATCTCATGGTAGAAAGATTGCCAGTGCCTCCGCCGAGAGCACATGCTCCCCATGGTGAAACATCGGGTATTGGGAAGACCTTTAAGTGGCTTCGCCGAGTCAGAGCTTCAGACTATGCTGGGACGGCTGATCCAGCGGATGCAGACCTGTGGCTGACATGTCTTGAGAAGGCCTTCCAGATCCTCAACATCCCCGAAGTAGACAAATTCGAGCACGCTATCTACCTTCTAAAGGGTAGTGCTGGCCACTAGTGGGCCATTGAGGAGGAAAAGCGACCCGGTGAGGTAATCGGTTGGGAGGTTTTCCAGTAAGAGTTCGTCAGTAGATACTTTCCGAAAACGTATCTGGACAAGAAGATCAGCCAGTTTGAGTGCATGCGCCAAGGAACGATGAACATCACTGAGTATGAAGCCAAGTTCATGGACCTATTAAGGTTTTTCCCTCACATGGAAACAACGGATGATGAACGAATCAGACAGTTTGAGAAAGGCCTGAGTGCTGAGCTGACAACACCTGCTTCTGCGCTGGAGAATAGAGAACAGTTTGCTACGTTCGTGGAATCTGTCTGGAGGATTGAACGGTCAGTTAGGGAAAAGAGAGAGGTCATGACCTATAAGAGGCCTACTCAGTTTCAGGGACAAAGGTCTGGTGGCTTCAAGAAGCCAAGGTTTTCAACACCTTCCATGATGAGAGGTTCTAGTGTACCGTCGCAGTGGTCTCTGAGTAAGGGAAGAGGATATGGTTCTTCACCGTCAAAGGCACATAGTATAGCTTCTGTAGCAGTGACAGGGTCGTCTAGGCCACAGTTTGAGGATAGGGCATGCTATATCTGCAGACAGACATGGCATTTTAAGTCAAACTGCCCAAGGAAAGATGTTGAAGTGACACAACATCCAAGGCAGAATCAGCAAGGGGCAGATAGACAACAACCCATTAGTAGCAGAGGGTGGGGACACGGCCAAGGGTCGCAAGAAGGATCGAAGGCTCAAGGAAGCAGAGGACGGACAACAAGCAATGGCTCGATTCTACGCTATGAGTCAGCCAGAGGCAAAAGTCAACCCGTGAGTGGTGGCAGGTTAGATGGAGTAATTTCATTCTGATTTGTCTTCTTCTTGCTTTATATCTGTTCTGGTTGACCCGGGTGCTACACACTCTTTTATCGCCCATAGTATGCTTGAAAACTGTCTTTTACCTGTTAGCTGTAAGAAAGATAGCTTGTTGTTAGAAACCCCTCTTGGCGGTTCGTCGATGCTTTGAGAAGTGTGTCCATCATGTATTCTATCTTTTTCGGGGCACAAGATACAAGTGGATCTTATAACCGTTGATATACATGGATTCGATGTGATCCTTGGGATGGATACCTTAGAGAAGTATAAGGTTGTGTTGGACTGTGGTTCCAAGCAGGCACTGTTTGTTGACGGTGGAGAGAAGTGGATCTTCCAGGGAGATAGGAAGATTCTTATGACGTGTCTAGTATCAGCTATGGTGGCAGAAAAGTTGTTATGACAAGGATGTAAGGTGTTCTTAGCTCACGTTATGGATACCAAGGCAAAGGGTCCTAGCCTTGAGGAGGTGACGGTTGTCCGAGAGTTTGCAGATGTGTTTCCTGATGAGTTCTCTGGCGTTCCTCCACCTCGAGAGATTGATTTTGAGATCGGTGTGGTTCCAGGAACACAACCAGTTGCACAGACACCATATAGGATGGCTCCAGCAGAGATGGTAGAGTTGAAGAAACAATTACAAGAGTTATTGGAGAAAGGTTTCATCCGACCGAGTATGTCGCCTTGGGGTGCTCCAGTGTTGTTCGTTAAGAAAAAGGACGGATCAATGCGGCTATGCATAGATTACCGGTAGTTGAACAAGGTCATGATCAAGAATAAGTACCCGTTGTCGAGGATAGATGATCTGTTCGATCAGTTGCATGGTTCTATAGTGTTTTCAAAGATCGATCTATGGTCCGGATATCATCAGTTGAGGATTAAGGCGGATGACATACCAAAGTCAGCTTTTAAGATGAGGTATGGTCACTTCGAGTTTGTGGTTATGTCGTTTGGGCTAACCAATGCGCCTGCTGCTTTCATGGATTTGATGAGCAGGGTGTTATGTTCATTTCTAGATCAGTTTGTTGTAGTCTTTATAGGTGACATCTTGATCTATAGTCAGGACAGTCAAAAGCATGAACATCATCTTCGACATACGTTGACTCTCCTTTACCATCACCGGTTGTATGCCAAATTTAGTAAGTGTGAGTTCTGGTTAAAAGAAGTAACTTTCTTGGGTCATGTGATATCTACAGAAGGAGTCAAAGTGGACCATAGGAAGGTGGAGTCAGTTGCAGAATGGGAGCAGCCGAAGATGCCGACCGAAGTTTGCAGTTTCCTGGGATTAGCAGAATACTACCGGAGGTTTATCAAGGACTTCGGTGTGATCGCGTTGCCAATGAAAAAGTTGACTAGAAAGGATGTACCTTTTGTCTGGGATGATCGTTGTCAGCAAGCCTTCCAAAGTCTGAAGGAGAAGCTAACTAGTGCTCCAGTGTTAGTACTGCCAGAGCCTGGGAAGGGCTATATTGTTTTCTGCGATGCTTCTAAGAAGGGCTTAGGATGTGTGCTGATGCATGAAGACCATGTAGTTTCTTTTGCTTCACGACAGCTTAAAAAACATGAGGAGAACTATCCGACTCATGATTTAGAGTTGGCAGTAGTAGTTCATGCATTAAAGATTTGGAGACACTATCTTTACGGGGAAGTGTGTCAGATCTTTACAGATCATAAGAATCTGAAGTACATCTTTTCGCAGAATGAGCTAAACATGCATGCGACAACGTCGTTGGATGGAGCTAATCAATGACTATGACTGTACCATCGAGTATCACCCTGGTATGGTGAACGTGGTAGCTGACGCGCTTAGCCAAAAGTCTTCTTCTCTTCCCACAAAAGGGGCACAGTTGAGTTCCTTGGTATGCCATAGACAAGATATATTTCTCTCCTTGCGGTAGATAAATGTGCATATGGAAGTTTCCTTGTTAGCAGGACTTTTGGTATAGATGCAAGTCAAGCCTACGCTGAGACATCAAATCAAAGACGCACAGCAAACAGATGATACCGTGCAGTTGATCAGGTCAGAGCTCGGCAGCGAAAAGCGTGATGGGTTCTACGAGTCCGAAGATGGACTAGTTTTCTATCATGATAGGATGGTGGTCCCCGATGATGATAATATAAGGAAGCTAGTGCTCGAGGAAGCACACACATCAATGTATGTTATGCATCCAGGAGTCACCAAGATGTATCACAATCTGAAGGACATGTATTAGTGGCCTGGCTTGAAGAAGGATGTAGCCGAGTTTGTGGCTAGGTGTGCGGTATGCCAGCAAGTCAAGGCTGAGCATAAGAAGCTGTTAGGTACATTGCAACCCCTACCAATACCGCAGTGGAAATGGGATCTTATAACCATGGATTTGTGGTTGGCCTGCCAAGGACAGCTAGGAATCATGATTCCATTTGGGTGATAGTGGACAGATTGATGAAGTCTGCTCATTTCATACCTATGAAGACAACGTATACAACTGAGAATCTTGCTCAGGTATATGTAGATGAGATAGTACGCCTGCACGGTGTGCCAGCAATGATAGTTTCCGACAGAGGTCCTCAGTTCACGAGTTATTTCTGGGAACATTTGCACAAAGCGTTGGGAACACAGTTGAGGTTCAACACCGCTTTCCACCCGCAGACAGATGGACACTCTGAGAGGACTATTCAGACCTTAGAGGATCTACTTCGGGCTTGTGTTTTACAGTTCCTAGGCAGTTGGGACATACATCTCAGTTTGATAGAGTTCGCCTACAACAATAGTTACCAGCGGAGCATTGACATGGCTCCTTATGAGGCCTTATATGGCAGGAAGTGCAGATCTCCTTTATGTTGGTATGAGTCTGGTGAGTATCAGCTTTTGGGTCCTGAGTTAGTATAGCAGACAACAGAAAAGATCAAAGTGATATAGCAATAGTTGAAAGCAGCACAGGATAGGAAGACGTCTTATACAGACAATCGCCAACGACCTTTAGAGTTCTAGGTGGGAGATAAAGTATATCTTAAAGTCTCTCCATGGAAAGGTGTGATAAGGTTTGGCCGGAAGGGTAAGCTAGCACCCAGATATATGGGGCCATACCCGGTCATAGCACGTATGGGCAAGGTAGCTTATGAGTTGGAGCTGCCGCCAGAGTTGCATAAGTTGCATCCAGTATTCCATGTCAGTATGTTGAAGAAAAGTCATCCAAATACAGGAACAGTGATACAGCCAGTTGAGGTCGAGCTTGATGAAGACGTGACTTACGAGGAAAGTCCTGTGACAATCCTTGACAGAAGAGTTAAGAAGCTGAAAAGGAAGGACCTGGTTTTGGTAAAAGTTCTTTGGAATCATCATGGCATTGAGGAAGCCACGTGGGAGCTTGAGGAAGAGATGAGGAAGAAGTATCCCTCACTTTTCTCTTCGGATTTCGAGGACGAAACCCCTTTGTAGAGGGTTATAGCTTGTAAGGACCCTGACCTCCATTTTGGGCTTATCCTGTTTGCTTTTCCTAACCCTGGTGTTTAGTTTCTTGCTAATCACCTTTAGTGGTGATTAGGGTTTATTTGTGCTTGTTGAGTGTTGTAGGTGCTACTTGCAATTTACCCAAGACTAGGGTTTATGGGCAAGTTGTCACCTTGAGAAGTGTTCTTCTCTCTCCTTACTTCCTCTAGTGTTGATAGGAAGGGTTGGGCTCGTTGCTTTGGGCTTTGATGAGCCTTGTTATGCCTTGTTTGAGCCTTGCTTAACCTTGTTGGACCTTGTGTCGGCCATAGGTGTGCCAGCCATGGTTGTGTCGGCCATAGGTGTGTCGCCCAGGAAGGTGTGTCGAGCATGGTGATGGGGTGTATCGGCCATGGACCCCTTTTGACCCTTTGACCTTGTTTGTGTCACCACTATTGGACACTTGGCGCATGATGCTTGCATGTGGCAATGGCCTTGGACATGTGTTTAAGGCAAGATAAGGAGGTGGCATTGCCCATGGACAAGTGTCCCTAGGTGGGCGACACCTTGCTTTGTCTTACCTTGGTTTCTCCTCCACCCTCTCCTATATATGTACCTTCTTTCTCTTATTAAGGATCTCTTTAGTTCCTTGGTTTCTCTCTTCCTTGGTGGGTGACACTCTTCCTTTGCAAAGCTTGGTGGCTGATCCTTCTCTTTGGAGTTTTCTTCTTCTTCTTCTAGTGGTGGCCAAACCCTAGAGTGCCTTTCTCTCCTTCGTGTGGTGGTGCTTGAGCTTGGAAGCTTGGTTCTAGGAGATTGGAGCTTGCTTAAGGCGGGTTACATAACTCCTAACCCTAACCATAATATTGTCCTCTATATTCTTGTATGTTTTCATATGATCATATCGTCCATGTGTGTTCTAAGATAAGTTTCTTGCTTAGTTGCACCTTTAGCCTTGTGGTTATAGTAACCTTGTTGTTATGGTTGAGGTTTTGTACCTTTGTACCCTAGTTGGACGAACCATGGTTTAGAGTTTCCTTGTTGAGCAACACTCCTTTCCCTCCTTGGTCTATAGAAGTGAGCTTGAGCTCTAGTAATGTGAGCAATACCCCTCTCTCATTTAAGTTGAGAGGTGAGCTTGTGTTCTAGTTGCTTGAGCAACACCCTCCTCTCACCATGGATTCGAGAGGTGAGCTTTTTTGGTAGATGTAGACCTATGTCAAGGTTGATCCTTGTGGTTGCCCGATTTGTGATAGAGGTTGTGCAAGACCCCTCTCTCTTGGTGGTTGAGAGGTGAGCCGATCTTCTTGATCAATTAGGGTTTGGTGCCCTTGTGCTTGAGGTTGATGATGATCTTGTTGGGTTGTATCTTGCACGATATGGCTTGGGGATGCTGCTGCCTGATACCTCTCTTGGACTAGAGTTATGGGTTGATATGATGATGTTGGGTTTGTACGATACACCTTGGTCTTTTCCTTGTGTGTTGTCCGATAGGATGAGGCTAGCTTGGTTGGACGATAGGCTTTCCCTTGGTGCCCTTGTATTGAAGGAAGATGTGTGCTCTAGTGGGCGTTATAAGGTTGGCCTGGGCGCCATGGCTCTAACCGATATGGTAGCTGTTGTCCGATATGGCCCTAACCATATAGGGGGTAGGCCGATAAGGCTTTGTCCGGTCCAGTAGAATGCTGTCACCTTGGATGCACGACATGCCTCATAGACCTAGATGCACGTTATGCCTTGTGCATGATATGTCTTGGTCTCTAGCTGCACAACACCCTTGGGTGATGGTCGTTACCTGTTGTGGTTGGCCGATATGAGTGTAGGCCGGTATGCTTTTGGTAAGGGATGCTACCCTACCTGTCACAAGTTGTGGTGAGGGACACGCTACCTGCCACCTCTTTTTGTGAGGGTTGTGAGAGTTTTAGTAAGGGTTCTAATAACCCAGGTTGCTTATAGATGATGGTTCAAGATTGTTAGTGATATTACATGTGTTTATGACCATCTTGAATCATGTATATATAATGATGAGTAAATGATAAGCTTGGAAGTATATGAGTTGCTTCACATGATGATGTGACCCATGTCTATGGTCACATGTTTGAGGCATGAATGATAAAGCGTATAATCATCCATGTTGCCCTATATTTGATAGCATGATCTTGCTTTAATCCATGATGGCTTCAGTTATCTCTACGAATGTGTATACTAACCATGCATGTATTTCATGCGGATTCATAGCCAGAAAAAGGGCTATGAGGTATATATATATGTTTGAATAACACTGCATCGATGGTCACTCTTGTTGAGGAGATAACCTGCATCACTAGTCTGATGTGTTTAGGTCTGAGGACCTGACTTGGCTAAAGTGCCTAGTTAAAGTATTATCCTCTGATGATGAAATCAGGGATTGTTATCCCAAATGATGAAAATGCCCTATGAGGCAGTGGTTTCTTGTGATGAGGGATTGAGATCCCAGGATAATGTGATGGTGGTAATAATAATGTAACTTTATGTTATGTATTTGTTACAACCTGGTTGCCTCAACAATCCACTTAAAATATACTAACTAATCATAGTGGAACATATTATGTAGTTTGCCCTGGCCATAGACCCATCATCGTTAGCAGTTGGTGATGGTGAAACAGGTTCTCCTGCGGGTTAACCCGGAGCGCATATTGTTGAATATGCTGCCTAAAATAGAGAGGATTCGAGTGCAGCTGTGGTTGTAGACTCGGGATAGATGGAGCATGGTGAATAGGCCCATGGCTTAGGAGATGTGATAGAGCATGAATGTGTTCATGGCTCAGAGCACGGTGATTTGGCCTATGGCTCAGATATACTAGCGCCGAGACCTGTACCAAGGTGGGCTAGAGTTATGGGTAGCTTGTGGAGTTGACCATGTGGCTGAAGCCACTTAAGCATGAGACTGTGGTCCTACTTTGGTTCTCGTGCACTGACCACGAGGTGGTGAGGTCGTGGAGTTTGGCTCTTCCATTGACCTTGAATGGCATCATCTCTGGGTTTTGCAACCGTCAGTTGGATCTGAGTGGTGCGGCTCACTTCCTCAGGGCATAACAATACATAATCCAGTCGAATAGTATTTATTGCTTAAGGCAAAACACAGAACATTGGTTGAGACCCTACTTGTGTAGTTGATCTTGTTATACCTTACAGTTACTTATACATTCCTTATGTTATGTGGTAAGATCTTATAAATCTTATCTTGTCAATCATGTTCCATAAAGATATACTTGGTTATATGCCTTCCGTACACCTTGCTCAATATGATGCTCTTATTCTATGCTTTATCAGTTACCTGCTGTTATTGCTTTAACTTTCTGAGATTTTGTGGTTTCAGCGGGGAATTATGTTTCTCGTTGGGACTGTGTGTCTCACCCCGTTGGTTTACATCTTTTTAGGTGTTCACGCTAGACGTGGTGGTGGTCGTGGGGTTGCGGTCGAGCAGCAAGAAGAGCAGTAGAAGGCAAGAGATGGATGCGCTGTTGTTTTGGTTGTTTTGTAGTATAGTCCTAGAGTCAGCCCTGTACTCTTAGGTCCTCGGAGGCGTTTTGACGTTGTTTTACGATGTATAGCTGATGAAGCCTTGTATATCCTGCTGCCAGCCGGATATGGCTCGTTGTGTATAAACATGTGATGAACTCATGTGTGGACAACACAACTGACCTTCTAAGCTGTGGATACGTATCAAGGCGTGTAAATGTTTTTATAACCTAAGTTCTTGCAGGATGAGGATCTGGATGTAATAGTTTCTTGGTTTATCTGCTTTCTGAAATCGGTTTTAATTACCCCGTGTTTTTGGTAATAAGTGGTTTATGGTGTTTTCCGTACGTTTTCGCGTGGCACCTCGTTATCTGTATGATAGCGGGATGTGTCACCGACACTGACCACCATTCACCCTTACCCACAACTACACCTAGCATGAGGTTATTCACACCCTCCAACTATAGTGCCTTGTTCACAACCCCATTTAACACGACCCATGAGCACTTATAACATCACATGCTAACAGCCATAACAACACTAAATACATCCATACCAAATCAAGTATGTTATAACATGGAACCCATAACACCTCGTAGATCACACCTTTATCCCAGGGCCTAGAGGCACGAGAACCATTTCCGCTACATGCAAACATAGAAACATGCTGCACAAAGAGTCAATGACCCTAAAAGGGGACACGTCTAAGAATGGACGGGAAACAGAAGGTGGTATAAACGATCCTTCAAGATCGAATGCCTTAGGGTTAGGTTTTTTCAAGAAGCATTTAACGGAGACGGGCCCGCTCATCCAAATCGAAGGACTAATCAAGGGATCGAGTTAAATCTTACCTGCCATCTCTTGACGAGAAGGCCATGACAACAACTTCTGAGGCGGCACAACGATCTGAGGTGGAGTCTGAAGGGTTATGCCTGCGCAGCAGTGACGAGGGGGGGAGTGGACTTGGTGGAGAGAACATCAGCGCACTCTCCTTCCTTGGTCGGTGCGAGAACCTAGCGGCGGCGGGTTGATCAGCGTGAGAAGGCGGAATGGGTTGATCGACGCGAGAAGGCTAATGGTTGGAAGCGGCACAACGGAAGCCCTAAACCGCTGTGGGAGGAGGTATTCGAAGGGGGAGTTGTGCAGTAATGAGCAAAGGAATTATGGCGGGGAGGGGTAGTGGAGTGAGGAGGAAGCCTCACGCGTTGTAATGGTTTCAAAACCAAGAGGAAGGACCCACGTGACCTAAGGACGTGTGGGGGTGAGATGTGATTGGACTTTTTTCTCAATGTGTGGGTTGGGTCTGAGTTTGGGTTTGGGAATGGGGATGTACATCAAAACTCTTATTATAGAAGGCCTGCGCCGTGACAAATGAAACGTGGAGCTGCCGAAGTTGATCCCCCATTGGACAGGACTAGAGAAGCAGGAGAAGGTCAAACAAGAACCGTAGGGAACATTACGAGTGGCAAGGACGCGCGTGGTGCGTGGCTGTGGGCCAGGTAAGCACTGCCACACAGATACCTTTCAACTATAAACCAAATCTTTTGCTGCCTTATAACGCTGTGTGGGTGTGGTCCGTATAGCCCTTGGCATCACTCCGCCACAAATCTGATTTCGTCGTCCCCCCTCTCTGATCCTCTCTGTCTTTCCTCTTGATCATCGTTCTTGCAGCAGTTCTTCGTGGGAACAGTAGGAAATAGGACGGGCGATAAAGGCGCGGGATCGATTGGTTTTCACCACCAGCAGATTTGATGTTCTCTCAATCCACTGTGTTTGAAACCTTTCTTTTGTTCTCAGTCCTCTGAATCGGCCTGTTTCAGAAGTGGAAGATGGATATCGGTTCCTCTTTGTGTTAAGTTAGCAGTTAGATCCCGGCTTTGTTTCAGACACACAGAATCCCTTGTTAGCCCCGAATTTATCGGACCCTACGAGTTCGTTGGATTCCATTTTTTCTTACTATCCAATTACTGGTCGATCTTATCTCCCTAAATCAGCGTGAGTCTAGAAAAACCGAAAGATTCTTCTTTTATCAGTCCCTGTCCGCATAGCTAAGCTAGCTAGCTACCTCCATTCTATCGTTTGCTACATCCATGGATCGGACTGATGGAATAGCCCCGGCCAACGGGCCTGCTGCACCCGTGGGGAAGCGTGATCAGAGCCGAGGGAGGAGCATGAGACTGTCTCCGCCGCAACGGCAGCCGCTGGCTTGTGAAGAGGAGGCCGAACAGTCACCAAGGCCTCTGAAAAAGATCAAGAGCCCCCCAGTCTCTCCTCGATCCCCTGCGTCGCTACCCCCGCCTTCCCCTCCAACTCTCCCTTCCCCCTCGTTCTCCTCCTCCCCACTCATGTTCCCTTTCGCATGTGAGAGATCACAGCCGTTGTTCCATCCGGCGCAATTCTCTCAGCAGCAGAAGTATCAGCGAATGATCTCATTTGGAGGCAGTACTAGCCATTACAGCCGCCTCTCACCCACCGGCTACTGCAACTATCCCCCAATTCTCCCTCGAGATCCCTCCGCCGAGAGCGCCACCCCTCAGGCTCAGAACCAGCAGCTGATATGGCAATGGGCCCAGGCGCTGAACCTGAGCCCACGGGGCTACTTCGCACCGGCGGCGCCTCTCCCTCGCCCACCGGCGAAGTTGTACAGAGGAGTTCGGCAGCGGCATTGGGGCAAATGGGTGGCGGAGATACGCCTCCCCAGGAACCGTACGCGGCTCTGGCTCGGCACCTTTGACACTGCTGAGGCAGCCGCTCTCGCGTACGACCGCGAGGCGTTCAAGCTCCGAGGGGAGAGTGCAAGGCTCAACTTCCCGGACCTGTTCCTCGGGAAGGGCGGTGATGCCTCAGCCTCAGAGTCCCAATCCGCAGCATCCAGCCTCGCTGCCGACATGCCTTGCGTACAGGGACGGCGACCTTGCAGTGAAGAGAGGGAGGCGAAGGAATCGCCATCTACGTTGACGCTATCTGCTGACATGGAGAATCGGGAGACCATCGGCAGCGAGGCCCCTCCGGCGCAGCCGACGCACGCAAATCAGCTGGTGTGGGGAGGGATGGATGAGGAGGCGTGGTACAACGCGTGGGGACCCGGAAGCTACGTCTGGGACAACATTGACGACGCCACCAGCCTCCTCCTTCAGTCTCACTTGCAGCCAGCATCATCCACCATGGACTTCGCGTACGACCATGCACAACCCACACCGCCGGCAGCAGCAGGTGAACAGCCGTCCCACTCTGCCATTGCGCCCTCTTCTGCTCTTCCAACATCTTCCTCATCGTCTCTATCTTTCCTGTGGAAGGACTAAGGTATCCTTCTTCCCACCTTTCCCCAGTCGGCCATCTCCCAATCACTGGTTCCAGAGGGTTTTATTCTGGGCAACTGGTGACCTGTTGTGTTCTTTGCATACAGGCACGCATCATTCCATCCAACTTTCTCTTCTTGCATTGATCACAACCGCCTTTTACTGGTTTGATCAAACTAGAGATGCCTATACACTGATACATAAACCCAAACACCCAATTAGATATGATCGCAGACACAGCATCCACATCTTCTTCCTTGGTCCATCTTCTTTGGTTAATTCCTTTGCTAAGCATCTGAAAACTCTTCTATTTCTTTCACCGTTCAAGTATTTGAGTGATTCTTTCAGCTTTAGGACCTATCTACCCTCAAGTAAAGATCTCCCGTTTTACTATATATCTACCAATTACAAGTGAAGCATCATGTTTCTCAGTTAGTTGAAAGGAGGGATCGTCTTAGCTACATAGAAGCTATAGAGAGAATAATGGTTGAATTTCCGGCCATGGTTATCGAGATGATTTTTAAAATCTCCTTTCATGTCCCGGTCTTCTGTAAATCATTTTAATTCACCCAGAGACTTGCGTGTTTACATACAGACAGATAGATAGAGAGTATGTTTCTATTATGTCTAATTCTGGTTGTTGGATATCTAGTTACTACAATAATGATTTGGTTATTCACTCGCCTGTCCTATTGGCTTGTGTGATGATAAACTGAGAAACAAGAGGAAGAAAAAAACAAGCATTTTGTCTCATGGCATGCCTCCCTCGAGTTGATAAACAAAGAGGCTACAAATTGTAGATGCAGCGACCGGAAGTTTATTAATATGGTATGGGGCCTCAGGGTAAACCATGGGGATTGTTGTTGTCCACATAGGCAACTTCACATTATGAGCAATGGCCGAGCCAAGTTTGAAAAGTGGGTGAGGCCCATGTATAAGAACATATTTTTTTTGAGTGAGTTGGTGTTACCACTACAAGGCCTCAAACGCCAAGTGTGTTCTTTCTTGGTGCCTCAATATCAGTGAAGGTTAAACTATGACTTTGCGTCTAAATTCAATGAATTACATCAAATTAGTTCAACCCTCGGTGTTAATGAGCCTTAATGTAGATGACGGTTGGAACACAGTATTGAAAGATATATTTCAATACAACGATATACCAAGTTGGCATTATCTTAGATAGAAATTCTACTAAACATACACGGATATGGACTCTTAATTTTGACTGTCAAAGGCTCAAAGCTACAACCGTTATCAATATTGCTTGTTTAGTGATCTTGCCTGAAGTAGAAAACATGTGAAGATTGACTTTCCATATACCAACTAATCCATACAATCCCTTGAGGCGTGCAATCTGGCCGCTTGTTGTAGCTATCTATTAGAGGAAGCCTGGCTCGGGTTTCCAAACTACAACAATAATAAAAATATAACGACAAACAACCTTGCAAAGAAAGTGCTGAGAATCAATATTGAATTACACTTTTGTGATGATATGCTATGGATATTGACTGGCGTGTTAATAGACTCAAACCTTTATTAGATTCTCCACAGCCATTTAGCAATCCGGTAACTGGCAGCCCCGACAATACCAAGAATGACCGCAACAGGAAAACAACCTCAGGCTACGTGTCCTCCCCATGACCAAGCTTCGCTTACACGTACGTGCAGCAGCAGCGGAACCGGAGCTCCCAGACGTGAAGATACAGATCCACCATTGCAAGATTTAGATAACTGAATGGCGTGACCATTACTTGTATCTAGTCTATATATACCAATAAATTCGTGTACTGTAATTAATATCAAGAAATATACAATTCCAAATTTCTACATAGTATCAGCAGCCATGCCCGGCACTGCAGCAAGCTCTTCCACGTCTTCTTCCCCACCCTTCACTCCTTCATCCCGTCACACTCCCTGCTCTTCCGAATATGAACCAAGTCCATCATTTCCTTGGAAAAAAAAAACCCAAAGCACACTTTCTCAAAAATATTTACTCAAATAGCACTCTTTCTAACTTATTTTCCGAACTAACACATTTTCAGCCAAAAACGCCACATTATTTGACGTTTTTCTGATACCGGGACAAAAAATGCCATAATAGTTGGCGCTTTACTAAAAACGCCACCGGAATCTATAAAATCACGAACGATGGCATGCAAGGATGATAATGATAATGGCGAGCTGCTTGCTTGCTCTTTCAATGGTCATATTCTACTTGCAGAAGCGGGAAGCGCCCAACAATTAATTCCTTCCATTGGGTTCTTCGTCTCTTCTGTTTTCAGATGCAGACCTCGCGTGCGAAACCGACACGGGAGTTGGCGACGTCGAAGAGCACGCGGTGGTGCTGCTGGTGCAGGTTGGCGATCACATTGAGCACCGACTTCACGTTCCCGGGGGTCGAGGCCATAGCCAAACAGACCAGCGGGGTGGCACTGCTGTGGATCAGGGTGTTCTCCACGGGGAGAGGCAGGTCTAGCCCGGCGAACCGCAGTGTCACCGTCGGTCGTCGTGGTGAAGCAAGTATCGAACGCGCCCAGCGAAGTGTACCCCGACGCACCCACCTGCTTACGGAACTCATCCCTCGTACAGAGGGGCAACAAACCTCTTGATCACCGTCCCGGAGTCCACGATAGTCCCAGCGCCGGACGTCGTGTTAAAGGCGTAAATCGACGGGTCGACGGCCAGAGGCGTCCTGCCGATGGTAATGCCCGTGAGGTTCACGTAGTACAGCGACGGTGGTGCGCATCCGGACGGGCTGTCCTAAAGGTCCGAGCTTCAGCGACCCGGAGAAGTAGTACGACTTGAAGCTCGGTAGGCAGTACGAGGACACGCCGCCGTAAAGCGACCCAGTCTGCGACATCAGCGAAGTCGGACCACGGCCCAGACCCAGCAGCCCTTGCTTGGGCAGCGAGTTGGCGGTTCCCATCACGGAGTTGACACAACAGCTGGTGGCGTTTTCCAATAAAGCGCCAACGCCGTTTTTCTGTAAAGCGCCAGCTATTATAGCGTTTTATGTCCCGGTATAAAAAAAACACCAAACAATGTGACGTTTTTCAGTAAAGCGCCAATTATTATGGCGTTTTATGTCCCGGTATCAGAAAAATACCAAATAATGTGGTGTTTTTGACTGAAAGTGTGCTAGTTCGGGAAACAAGTTGAAAAGAGTATTATTTGGGTAAATATTTTTGCAATAGTGTGTTATTTCGGTTTTTTTTCCCCATTTCCTTTCCATTCAACACTCTCCCAATGTAAATACATCACCGACCTTCTTCATCTAACCAAAATGGCAGATGTCAAACCTATTTCCACCCCTATGTGTGCCACGATCAAACTTACCAAAATGAGAACTTGCCTCGTGGCCCTCGCCGACCCCGCCGCATATCGTCAAATTGATAGAGCACTCCAATATCTGACATTGACAAGACCGGACATAGTAAATAAAGTTTGCCAATACAAGTCACAAACTACCGATGACCATTGGGCTATAGTCAAATAGATCCTCCGTTACTTGAAGCACACCATCTCACTCTCACTATCAATCACCTTTTCTTCTTCGCTTTCTTTGTATTTCTTTGATGTTGATTGGGTTAGGTGTCTAGATGATAGGAAATCTTCTCGGAGTTATCTCATATATCTTAGTTCCAATCTTATTTCCTGGTTAGCTCGCAAACAACAAATAGTATCACGTTCATCAACGAAGTCTGAATATTGGGCCCTTGCAAACAACACTGCTGAATTACTTTGGCTACAAGCACTACCTAAAGAGCTTCATCACCCTCTCCCTCAAGGGCCTCAACCACCAACCGTGTGATGACATAGGAACAACATATCTTACAGTCAATCGTATTTTTCATGCTCATACAAAACACACTCTCCCTCAAGGGCCTCAACCACCAACCGTGTGATGACATAGGAACAACATATCTCACAGTCAATCGTATTTTTCATGCTCATACAAAACGCATTGAAATTTTCTTTTAGCCATTCAGCAATCCGATAACTGACAGCCCCGACAATACAGGGAATGACCGCAACGGTGGACAACAACCTCAGGCTACGTGTCCTCACCATGACCAAGCTTCGCCTACACGTACGTGCAGCAACAGCAGAGCCGGAGCTCCCAGGCGTGAAGATACAAATTCACCATTGTAGGATCTAGATAACTGAATGGCGTGACCATTACTTGTATCTAGTCTATATATACCAACGAATTCGTGTACTGTAATAGATATCAAGAAATATACAATTTCAAATTTCTACAACCTTAAACTAGTAACCTAGTAACCACGCTCCTTTACCTACAGGAAACGGTTGGCTGAATATAAATGTCCTTCGTTTTATAATAATAGAATAAGCTCCCCGTCCATCCTCAACTTATCTTAAGGAAAACAAAATCGAGTTGTTTGTACGGTGTCCGGTTCGTAGGATCTATTTTTATTAATTGCGTTTACATCAGCATTACTTGTCCTCGTGAAGTCAAATACCGCCCTCTATCTTCAAGCTCCATGCGGCCATGCCAAGCCCAGGTTGCTAGTTCCATACATTTCTCCTAGTCAAAGCAAACCAGCTTTCGAAGGCATCTCTCGCTATATCATGCTAGAGTTGGGCACCTGTTTGAAACAGCAAGTGTTTTATCATGAATTAAAATCCCTTTTGAGTACTTTTCTGAAGTGGGGATACTCGAACAGGCTTTCATCTAACTGGCTAGACCGTTCTTATCACAAAATCTGGGTGCGGCCCGTGCCTCAGGTGGTCTTTGAGTGGCTCCGCCACTATTTATGAGAATGTGACTTGAGCATGTAACAAGTTCTAAATGAATTGTCTTTGAGATGATTCACAACAAGGACAATGAGAAACTAGTGAAACCTACTAGAAACTGTGGTGGGCAAGTGACGATGATCTGCAAGACTGAAGACACAAGATTTACGTGTAAAACTCTTCCTAAGACTAAGAGAGAAAAATCAATGGGTGATAGTAATCAATAAAATCTATGTAACAAAGATTAGAACTCACACTGTCCAGATTTAATCACCCCTAAATCTGGAAAACTCCCTGCTCGAGAACAAAGATAAAGAAGAACATAATTACACTCAATGTGTACAAACCCTCCCTTTAACTTTTTCTCCCCGCAACACCACTACCATTGTTGGAAATTGTTTGTTGTTGCTGCAACTGCTGACCAGGACCTCTTCTCCAGACGAGGTCGCCTACCTTGGTTTTGCCTGCGGTACTCGTTCTAGTTGGTGTCTCAAACTAGAACTCCGATTGTGGCATCCAACTTATAAAAACATGATTTACTTAAAGCAGAAGCAATTATTAACAACGGAATTACTGAAAAATCACTAAAAATTAAAACTTTTTTACAAAAAGATCCAAACATAGGAAAACTCTTTCATCGAGAACCAATGTATAACATTTACATCCTGGTTCCTAAGTACATAACTTGTACCATCTCTTCTCGAGGATTACAAACATTACCTGCCCTGTTAGAATTGTACACAAGCAGTATAAGAACCTCGAGGCATTAAGCCAAAATCTCATATCGATTCATTAAAAGCACTAACTACTAACACTGAGGACCTGAAAGTACAGAGATGACACATAGGACTATTATCTATATGACTTGACAGACAGTATCTCCACATGTGATCTTACTGATGTCCCTGTTGTTGTTGTCCTTCCTCTGCTGTAGGGATTTCTATTTCTTTGTCCGCATCCACCTAAAAATGTTGAATCCCACGGGGGGTGAGACAATTGAAAATTGCCCCAGCGAGAGATATAACTCTCCGCCAAAATATTATTATTGCAGTTTATTAGAATAAAACTGAGCAGAGAAAACTTATATATTTGACAGCAGATGGATCACTGTATGAACAAAGTAAAGTAATCTCCTTTCCTAAGAAGGACATTGCATCTACACATGGTAGAGTTATGATTCATTCATCTACTTACAATGAATATAAGGAGATATAAATAACATCTATCAACTAGAGATGCATAAAAGAAATGTAACATCATCCAGTAAATTTATGTATTCAATCCTTAAGCAAACATGCTATATGGCTGATTATATTTTACAATCACACTTATGCTCTGAGGAGATGAGGTATACTGCTCATACTCCAACCGACCACTGTGAAGTCAAAATCGGTACCATACAAGATCAATGGAAGAGTCAGCTTCCAAGACCTCCCACCTCTCGGTCAGTACGAGATCACATGCAGGACATCTTGTGTCTCTGCCACATAGCTTGCCAGGGTATAATGGCAACGTCGCTATAGAGGAAAGGTCAACTGCACTCTCTTCGCAATCGAGAGATTTCATATTTACCTCCATCGATCTGACATCAATATTATTGGGAGATGTGTACTGCATCTATCCCAATCATCAGGAGATTCGTGATACATCCATCCCGGGACAAACAATGAAGGATTGAGAGGTTTAATGTTTACCTTCCATCAATTCCCCCATTAGGACGTAAGGATATGTTCGCCCATCAACCCCCACATATTCAAAAATATGCATTCTGGGTTTTTTCCACGGAGCAACCCGTTTCACCATCACCAAATTACTGACGATGATGGATCTATGGTCAGGGCTCTACATGATATGATTTCACTTAATTAATTAAGTACATTATAATATTCTTTTAGCATCAGTCAAGTTCTCAAACATGAATTATTATGACAAATGCTACGAAGAAACATGTAATACTTCCATAAATACTTATCAAAACTTTGTAAACATTGGGATCTCCATCCCTTATCTCATTACTTGGAAGATCTCACTTCTCAATAATATCATCATCATGATTACTGAATCTAGACATTCAAACCCTCAGTTCATTACTAAACATGTTACCACTTCTTAGGTAACTATTACCCTCAGGTCATTTAACCAAGGTATACATGATACTTGTTACAGAAGCATTTCACATGGCTCACCAGGCCACTACACATCTTGTCACCTCTCATTGGGCAACAATTAATATAATGGCTCATAAATCTCATACACATCTTGTTACTTCTTCCTAAGCAACAAAAACATAATGGCATACAAGGCCAATCAACATTTTTATTATATAAGTATCATAACTCAAATCTAGCTATGTTCATCATCTCATGATATCTGCATGGTTAATACACATGATAACAATCATGATAATTTCACATCACACCATGCAATACCATAGTAACACCAAAATTCCCTTACCAGGGTTAGTGTTTACCATCAAATAGGGCTTTTCATCCCCTTACCCAAAATTAGGGTTAGGGTTGCCCATTTCACATTTAATTAAGGTTTTATGTTTATATTATAAATCCAACACCAATTTATTGTTCCACTCCTCTAGGAGCATTCATTGATATCATAAGTATTCGCTCATACTTATATCATTGCTTGTATTTCAATTTACTATCTTTGGTTCTTCAAAACTCAACCATACTCAACCCTAGACCTCCAAACGGTCTTGGTTGACCTCCAAATGGTCTTAAGACCGTTTGGGTGATCTCCAAACGGTCTTGAGACTGTTTGGGTTAATCAACCCAAAGTTTAAATTAATCAATTAAAATTTCAACACTTAACCTGATTAGGGTTTCTAATTGGAAGATTGTCCATTCATTGAATCAATCAATTGGATCCATTAGATCATCATCCAAGATGTACTAAGGTCCTGACCTCAAAAGGTCAACCCATCCAAATGGTCAACCCTTCCAAACGGTTTGGGATCTAATCCTCCAAATGGTTTGCAAACTGTTTGGTCTCCAAATGGTTTGGTGACCCCGTTTGGACCAATACTTATGAAACCGTTTGCCTATGTTACTAATTGAGATGTGTGCTTGAGATGATGTCATCATCATTAAGCTTCAACCCCTCAAATTCTACTGCCATTTCCATGGTAGTTTCATCAATTAATCAAAGGAATTGCCAGAAGAACAATTGAACATAATGGATTGAGGAATTGAATTCAATAACAATGAATAAGGGTTCAAGTTATAAAACCCGCCTCCAATTGAGCTTCAAAGCTTCAAGCTCACGTAAAAAATGGTGGATGCAACTCCTTTCACTATCCCAAGGCTCGTCCTCAAGCTATGAGTGAAAAGGAATGGTTAGAATTGAAGATGGGATCGAGATAAGAAGAAATCATGCATTGATTTTCGATTTCCACCATGAAATCAAGGTGAATAAAGGTCAAGAAGCTTACCAAAAGGTTGGGGGTCGTCCTCCTCATCCTCCAAAGCTCCCTTGGTCGGTTTTCAAGAAAAGAGAAGAAGTGGATTCGAAAAATCCTTTGATTTGAGTTGTAAAAGGTGTTTTATAAGGAAATCAATGAGAGAGAAAATGCCTTATAAAAATCTTTTAATTCCAAAATTAGTGCCACCTCCTCCCTCTCAATTCCTTAAATGCAAAGATATCTTTCTCACCTCCGAATTACTCTTCATTATCCATGAATTAAGGAAAAGCAAATTAATCACCTTAATCATATAATAGTAATATCCATAAGTTAGTGGATATTACTTTTTCTTTGAATAATGTGAGTGAGTCATCCATTCCTTTGGATATTTTCGTTGCCTTTTCAAGGAACAAGGACGTTCACACTTAAGAAAATTCAACCATCTCGTTTTTGGTTGAAGGCCCTTCAATTATTTTATTTATTTTTGTATTAAATTGAATTAGGTGTTTCAATTATGCTTAAATCTTGATTATTTTAATATCAAGATTCTCTCTCCTTCAAAGTGATACAAATAAGATGCCCTTCTCATTTTATTTACTGTAAATGATGCCAAGGAACATTAGGGACTATTTTGAAGTGGTATTTTGTATATTGGACCCTAGGTTTTGGGTAAATTGCACATTACACCAAAACTGGGTTTTAATGCACAAACATTGCTTTATCAGCTCTTTCTTGGTACTCAGGCTTTCTCAAGCCATACCTCTGCATCATATTCATTCTCATGATGATTCAACAAATGTGGAACATTTAATCATGTAACATTTTTAAGTTAACCCCTCAACTTGGGTAATTTGCACTTTAGTCCAAAATAAGCAAACATTGCTTCAACATTATTCAAACATGACCAAAATTGAAACATAAGTTCCTCTTGAGCCTTAATTACTTTTCACAAGATAAAATTAAGGATCTAATTAGCTTTCTTAAGCAAAAATCCCATGGTTAAGGCATAACCCAGGTTAGGGATGTTACAAATTATAAACCCCTAATAAAGGATTTCGTCTCCAAAATCCCATATAAAGGAAGACATATATTATTCATTCAACATACTATCTAGTTTCCTCATAACATTTCATTGTTATGGAGACACCATAAAGCTTTGATCAACACAAAGTTATTCCTCACAAGTTTATCATATAATGGTTCACATGGGACACATACTCCATTGTCCTTTTTATTATTAACTGTGGAATTAATTCTGTGTCAGGTAACACTTTTTCTTAATTTACAGTTTCAAGTGGCAGATTTTCTGAGGAGTCTCCCATGCTCCTTATTTAATTCAGCATTTCACTTTTATGATCACAATTATGTTCTGTCACCCTCTTGGGACTATAAGTCTTTTCATACCTTGATTGTGATGTCTCACCTGGTGACACAATACTAGATTTCCTTATTACTTGTACTAACTATCTTATTAGTTGTACATTCTCCTATCATAAGGAGAGATTACTTTATCAATTAAGAACTTATCTTTAAGATATCTTCAATTGTTATGTTTATGCAAAGCATAAACCGCTAACAAGTGATGTCCATACTATTTTATATAATTGGACTGATTTCACAGTTAGCCATTCCAGGTAACTAACATTAATCATTTAATCAGGAGTTATGCTTTTACTCTTCCACACTACCTGGTATTTCTTAGATATCAGAATTCCTCACTTTGGTATCCATCACATGTGTCAAAACACATCACATCCGCATCATTCTTTCACCTTGAGACATTACTTGTTACACATATCTTTATCTTGGAACCAAAGTCCAATGTAAACTGATACTTTTCTAAGTATCCATCATATGAACATTTTTATCTTATGCACATCAAGTGTCCTAAGACCCACTTGATTGCCATGTCCCTGAAAGGAAAGTAAACAAGGAATCATATTCCTCTTATTATTTCATGAATCGTTTACTCTTTGCCTCATCCTAGGTTCCTTGCCCTCAGCATAGGAATTTATAAGGGTGATTACATAACATTATTCCTTTATTTGTTATTGTCTAACATGTTCATGAGCATCTTATGATCTCGTCACATTTCCCATTTCCTCATTAAGAGAAAAGGTCTTTATTATACACACAAACTTTATCGAACAAGGATCACCCCCCTTGTTCTCATTTTCAGCTTATGAGGAGTATACTTTTTACTTCCTCATACACATATACTGTTCTGAGATCATCTCAGATTTCTCTTTCTTATTCTTTAGGATATTACACATTTTTCCATTCCATATTTCTAATTTCATGATACTCACTAGATTGTCTCAGAATGACCACTTGATCAGAGCAATAAAAAAGATAACAATCTAAGAGTTTCCATACTCACTTTATCATCAATAGTTGTATACCTGGCCAGGGTATATAAATACTGAGATTAAGTAGTATGCACTTTGTATACTATCACATTCCTTCCTTTTCATATTATCACAAGCATAAGATTTAATATTCCTGGATTTTATCCAGACATCACTTCTATACCTCATCCTTTTTATAGAGGTATGAACAATATGAAACATTTATAATGTTACTTGTACAAAATGTAAGTCCTCATAGGACTAATCAAGGAAAACTCAAGCAATTACTTTCTCAAATTAACTCAGGAAACCATAAAAAGACATATTAGAATGATATTATTTTGTCTGACCTATTTCATTTCGTAGTTATTTGCTGCCTCAGGCTGATTCTTTTCATATAACCTTGCCTGGGACGTCTGTCCACGTCCTCCAGTACTACTACTAGACCACTTCTAATGAGAGTCCTACTGACTCTGCCTCAGGGGTTGATTCACCATAACATTTCTGGCTGAGCAATTTCTTGCCAGATGTCCTACCTGTCTACATTGGTTGCAAATTCTAGGCTTTATATGTGGTCTAGAAGGTTCTTTACCCTTTCCAAATAGCCATTGCCTTTGTGCACTAGGCTTTGGTTGTACTGGTGGTACCAAAAATTTCTTCCTTTTGGAACTACTAGGCCTCTGTTCTTGAGTTTGGATAGGCCTTTTCTTAATTCTTTATTCCTTAATCTTTATTGGACAATTCTTCATGATATGTCCAGGCTTCCTACACCTATAGCAAATTCTACTTTTGGGTTGTGACCTATTCCTTCCCACCTTTTCTATTGCTTCATCATGTTGATGTTGACTAGGAATCCTATTGGAGCCCATAACTTCATCATTGGGGGTTGGTAATCTGGGTTGCATTGCTAATGCATGGTCCACTACATGCACCACAACTGCCCTAAATTGCCCGTACAGAGCTTGGAAAGCTGGGCTCTCTATCATTTCTTGGTTGAACTAAGGATATTCAGATACTGGTTCCTTCCTAGTCCAATCCCTTGCACCACTTCCTGGTGCAGCAATGTTGCTTTCAGCATCATGTCCTTCGTGTGATCCAGACATCTTTAAGTTCTTCTTCTCCTATATGAGTAGAAGACACTATCAGATACACTGGAAGACACTAGAACAGACTCTACTACCTTAATCCTATGTCTCTATAGACTCAGCGAACCTAGAGCTCTGATACCACTAAATTGTGGCATCCAAATTACAAAAACATGATTTACTTAAGCGAAAGTGATTATTAAAAGCGGAATTACTAAAAAATCACTAAAAATTAAAACCTTTTTTCAAAGAGATCCAAATATAGGAAAACTCTTTCATTGAGAACCAATGTATAACATTTACATCCTGGTTCCTAAGTACATAACTTATAGCATCTCTTCTCGAGGATTACAAACATTAACTGACTTGTTAGAACTATACACAAGTAGTATAAGAACCTCGAGGCATTAAGACAAAATCTCAGATCGATTCATTAAAAGCACTAACTACTAACTCTGAGGACCTGAGAGTACAGATACGACACATAGGACTACTATCTATATGACTTGACAGATAGTATCTCCACCCGAGATCTTACTGTTGTCCCTGCCATTGCTGTCCTTCCTAAATATATTGGATCCCACAGGGGCGAGACAATTGAAAATTGCCCCAACGAGAGATATAACTCTCTGCCAAAACATTATTATTATAGTTTATTAGAATAAAACTGAGCAGAGAAAACTTATATATTTGACAGAAGATGGATCACTGTATGAACAAAGTAAAGTAATCTCCTTTCCTAAGGAGGACATTGCATCTACCCATGGTAGAGTTGTGATTCATTCATATACTTGCAATGAATATAAGGAGACATAAATAACATCTATCAACTAGAGATACATAAAAGAAATGTAACTTCAGCCAATAAATTTCTGTATTCAATCTTTAAGAAAACATGCTATACGGCTGATTACATTTTACAATCACACTTATGCCATGAGGAGATGAGGTATACTGCTCATACTCCAACCAATCACTGCGAAGTCAAAATCAGTACCATACAAGATCAATGGAAGAGTCGGCTTCCAAGACCTCCCACCTCTCGGTCAGTGCGAGATCACATGTAGGACATCTTGTGTCTCTACTACATAGCTTGCCAGGGTATAGTGGCAACGTCGCTATAGAGGCAGGGTCAACTGCACTCTCTTGGCAATCGAGAGATTTCATGTTTACCTCCATCGATCCAACATTAATATTATTGGGAGATGTGTACTGCATCTATCCCAATCATCGGGAGATTTGTGATACATCCATCCCGATACAAACAATGAAGGATTGAGAGGTTTAATGTTTACCTTCCATCAATTCCCCCATTAGGACGTAAGGATATGCTCGCCCATCAACTCCCACATATTCAAAAATATGCATTCTGGGTTTTTGCCATGGAGCAACCCATTTTACCTTCACCAAATTACTGACGATGATGGATCTATGGTCAGGGCTCTACATGATATGATTTCACTTAATTAATTAAGTATATTATCATATTATTATGACAAATGCTATGAACAAACATGTAATACTTCCATCAATACTTATCAAAACTTTGTATAACATTGGGATCTCCATCCCTTATCTCATTACTTGGAAGATCTCACTTCTCAACAATATCATCATCATTATTACTGAATCTAGGCATTCAAACCCTCAGTTCATGACTAAACATGTTACCACTTCTTAGGTAACTATTTCCTTCAGGTCATTTGACCAAGGTATACATGATACTTGTTACACAAGCATTTCACATGGCTCACCAGGCCACTGCACATCTTGTCACCTCTCATTGGGCAACAATTAATATAATGGCTCATAAAGCTCATACACATCTTGTTACTTCTTACTAAGCAATAAAAACATAATGAAATACAAGGCCAATCAACATTTTTATTATATAAGTATCATAACTCAAATATGGCTATGTTCATCATCTCATGATATCTGCATGGTTAATACACATGATAACAATCATGATAATTTCACATCACACCATGCAATACCATAGTAACACCAAAATTCCCTTATTAGGGTTAGGGTTTACCATCAAATAGGGCTTTTCATCCCTTTATCCAAAATTAGGGTTAGGGTTCCCCATTTCACATTTAATTAAGGTTTTATGTTTATATTATCAATCCAACACTAATTTATTGTTCTGCTCCTCTAGGAGCATTCATTAATATCATAAGTATTCGCTCATACTTATAACTCTCATCATGTATCATTAATGATTATCAATTCAAGGTATGCGTTCATTTCTCATCCTTACCATAGTATGAATACATCATACTCATTATCTTGGCTTAACCCCTTTCTCATAGTATGTTAGTCAACACTTGTCAAAGTGCATTGAATTCATTAGATCTTTATTGTAACAATTTACATAACACACACTTCTTGTGTTTCTTATCCAATTATATTGGATTTGAGGTGCATCAAGGTATATCAACCTTGAAATGCTAAAAGTGATTTCTATCATATCTTGATGTATCACTTTCTTTATTACTTCTAACTTATCTGATCTTATCAACTTATCTTGTATTAAGGTATTTCCTCGTCTTAACACTTTCATCCACTAACCTATCACTCTTACCATGAAGTGCATAGGTCACACACAAGAATGGTCCAACTATCTTTAGTGATATGGACTCATTTCAGGTTAAGGCATTGCTTACTACAAGGTTGCCTAATATCAACTACTTGATATATTTCACCTTTATAAGGTATTATCCCTTATTTTATCATTAGGGATTCTCTCATACCATTACCCAGTAATTAGGATTATGGTTTATCATCATATTGCCCAAAATTAGGGCTTCATGTATTATAACACAAAATTAGAGTTTCACATACCTTCACCCTGTATTAGGGCTCCTCATCATGCCATTGCATAGGGTTTCACAAGGCATCACCCTCAATTAGGGTTTCTCATGGAATCACCCTCAACTAGGATTTCACATGGCATCGCCCTTAATTGGGGTTTCACATGGAATCACCCTCAACTAGGGTTTCTCATGGAATCACCCTCAACTAGGGTTTCTCATGGAATCACCCTCAACTAGGGTGTCTCATGGAATCACCCTCAACTAGGGTTACATCCCTATACTAGATTAGGGTTACACCTAGCATTGCAGTAAGGACCCTGACCTTCGTTTAGGGTTTACCCTATTTGCGTTGCTTAACCCTGATGCTTTGTTTCTTGCTAATCACCTTCTGTAGAGATTAGGGTTTGTTTGTGCTTTGTTGAGAGTTGGAGGTGCTACTTGCAATTAACCCAAGTTTAGGGTTTGTGGGCAAGTTTGTCACCTTGTGAGGTGTTCCTCCCTCTCCTTGCTTCCTCTAGTGTTGAGATGAAGGTTTGGGCTAGTTGCTTGAGTCCCCTTTTGGGCTTGGTTGAGATTGTTGGGCCTTGTGGTGCCTTTCCTTTGTTCCTTTGGACCTTGTGTCGGGCAAGAGAGCCCTGTGTCGCTAGAATGTCTCGCCCAGGGTTGTATCACCCATGGTGGTGGTGTGTCATCCTGGTGTGTCGCCCATGAACCTTTGACCATCTTTGACCTCGTTTGTGTCACCACTAGTGTACACTTGGTGCTTGATGCTTGCATGTAGCAATGGCCTTGGACATGTGTTTAGGGTATGATATGAGTGGTGTATTTACACATGGAAAAGTGTCCCTAAGTGGGTGACACCTTGCTTTTCTTTGCTTTGGTTTCTCCTCCATCCCCTTCTATATATGCATTTCCTTTCCCTTGCTAAGGATCCCTTTAGTTCCTTAGTCTCCCTCTCCCTTGGTGCACGACACACTCTCTTCTTTTGCAAGCTTGGTGGTCGATCCTTCTTGGAGTCTCCTTCTTCCTCTAGTGGTGGTCGAACCCTAGAGTGCTTTGCTCTCCTTCTTCCTTGGTGGAGCTTGGAGCTAGGAGCTTGTAGCTTGTTTAAGGTGGGTTACATAACTCCTAACCCTAACTACACTACCTCTTTTTATGTTCTTATATGTTTCTATGCATGTTTCTAGTTAGTTTCTTGCTTAATTTCCTCTTATTGGCCAAACCATGTGTTCTAGGGTTTCTTGGTGAGCAATACTCCTTTCTCTCCTAGGTCTTGAGGAGTGAGCTTGAGTGCTAGTAACATGGGCAATACCCCTCTCTCATTTAAGTTGAGAGGTGAGCTTGTGTTCTAGTTGCTTGAGCAACACCCTCCTCTCACCATGGACTTGAAAGATGAGCTTTGGTTGTGGTTGTACCTTGTGTTGCCTGATTGGTGATAAGGGATGTGCAAGACCCCTCTCTCTTAGTTGTTGAGAGGTGAGCCATCTTCTTGATCCATTAGGGTTTTGGTGCCCTTGTGTGGGAGGTAGATGACGACCATGTAAAGTTGCATCTTGACCGGTATAACCTTGAGGTCTGTGCTGCCTGATACTCCTCTTGACCTAGAACCTTGGATGATATGTGTAGTGGCAGTGATGGACGATATACCCTGGACCTAGACTTTTGGTGTGTTGGGCGTCACACTATGCTAAGTGCCCTGCTCGACATGTTTACCCTTATTATACATTGATGTTGTGGATGCGTTGTTAGTCAGTTCCGTGGTGGGCGTCACCCCCTTGGCCCTAACTTCGTGTGTGTGTTGGCCAATAGCATGTGTTGCTGGGCGTTACACTTTCCTTGTTGCACACCCTAGTTGCCGTTATCAGTTGGGTGCATGGCACGTTTGGCTCAAGTTCCTGATATGCCCTTGGATAACACCTGATGAGCGTCACACCTGACTCTTACCTTTGTGTGTGTGACGGGCGTCACACCTGGTTGGGTATCCTGCCCGACACACATGACTTAGAGGTAGCTTGGTGTCGTTGAGGTATCGAGGTTGCTAGCCAGTTCTGTGACCTGGTGACAGGCGTCACCCCCGTCTTTGCCTTGACAGCACAACGTAGCACGATATCCTCTGTTGCACGATGCACCCCCTTGAGCTTGTTGCCCGATAGGCGTTATGGCCTCTGTCCCGGTTGCACGACATGGACTGGGCTGCACGCCTGGGTCAGATGGTAGCATAATGATCGTTACACCTTAGATGGCTGACGGAGCGTTGCACGATAGGTGCTGGTTTGCTTGGTCGACATGAGTAGAGTGTTTGGGCGATAGGGGTGAGTACCCTGTCCGATACTACCTTTGGTGAGGGTAGTGGATGTTCTAGTGAGGGTTCTATCTCTTATGGAAGCGATATGTTAGATGTTGTTCTTGCTATCACAAATAGTCATGATGGTGACCCTTGATATGCTTGATGGTGATTGTTATGGTAGAGCTCATCTATGCAACTTAACATGACCTTTACATATGTAAATAATCATCCTGAATCATCTGTATAATGCTAAGGAAATGATAAGCATATAAGATGCTTTGCTTAATGATGTGACCTATGCCTGTGATCATAAGTTGAGGCCTGATTGATGAAGCATATAATCATCAATGTCACCCTATGTTGATAATATTATCTTTCTGCTAATCCATGATGATTGTACAAACTAACCATGCATGTCTCATACGGATGTATAGCCAGGCAAAGGGCTATGAGGTATATATGTTGAGTAACTCTGCTATGATGGTTACTCTTGATAATGAGATAACTGTATGATGTATTTGACTAAAGTGCTTGGGATTGCTATCCCATGTTGATGATGTAAGCCTTGAGAGGCAGTGGCACTATGTGATAAGGGATTGAGATCCCATGGTATGTGATGATCCTTGAGATGGATCTGGATGATTGGCAAGAAGCCAAGTGATAACATGTAATGTTGGATCCTTGTGATGGATCAGGATGATGTTGATTACAATAATAACATGATGTTGAGTTTTATGTTGTTTATTCTTGTTATAGTTTGCATGTTATACAACTTGGTTGAATCTTGCAATCCACTTAAAATATACTAACTAATCACAGAGGAACATGTCATGTAGTTTGCCCTGGCCATAGATCCATCATCGTCAGTAGCTGGTGATGGTGAAACAGGTTCTCTTGCGGATTAACCTGGAAGCGCATATTGTTGAATATGTGTGGTTTCTCCTAGCCTTAAATAGAGAGGGAATCGAGTGCAACTATAGTTGCAGACTCATATATATATATATATATATATATATATATATATATATATATATATATATATATATATATATATATATATATATATATATATATATATATATATATATATATATATATATATAGCATGGTGAACAAACCCATGGCTCAGTGTGATAGAGGATGAATGCGTTCATGGCTCAGAGCATGGTGAACAGGCCCGTGGCTCAGATATACTAGCGCTGAGACCTGTATCGAGGCGGGCTAGAGAAAGGGGAGCCTATGGAGCTGACCCTGTGGATGATGCCACTTAAGCACGAGACTGCGGTCGTTCTTTGGTTCTCGTGCACTGACCACGAGGTGGGAGGTCGTGGAGTCCGACTCTTCCATTGACCTTGTATGGCACCGACTCCGAGTTTCGCAGCTGTCGGTTGGATTTGAATGGTACGGTTCACTTCCTCAGGGCTTAATAATACATAATCCAACCGTATAGTATTTACTGCTTAGGGCAAAACACGGAACATTGTTTGAGGCCTTGTTTGTGTAGTTAATCTTGTTATACCTTGCAGTTACCTATATGTTCCTCATGTTATGTGGTAAGCCCTTATAATTCTTATCTTGTTAATCATGTTCCATAAAGAAATATTTGAGTATATGCCTTCCGTACTTCTTGGTAAGCTTGACGGTATGAATAGATTTACTTTATAAACTGCTCTTGTTATACCTCTTTTCAATCATCTGCTATTGTTGCTTTATCTTTTTGAGGTTTTATAGTTTCGGCGGGGAGTTATGTTTATCGTTGGGACTGTGTGTCTCACCCCGCTGGTTTACACCCTTTTTAGGTGTTCGAGCTAAACGTGGTGGTGGTCGTGGAGTTGCGGCCGAACAGCAAGACGAGCAGTAGAAGGCAAGCGATGGTCATGCTGTTGTTTTGGTCGTTTTGTAGTAGAGTCCTAGAGTCATCCCTATACTCTCAGGTCCTTGGAGGTGTTTTGACATTGTTTCACGATGTATAGTTGTTGATGTTTTGTATATCCTGCTGTTGGCCGGATGTGGGCCTTTTTGTATGTATAAACATGTGATGAACTCATGTGAGGGTTAGACAACTGTTCCTCTAAGCTGTGGACACATATCAAGGCTTGCATATTTTTATATAACCTGTTTCCTTGCAGGATGAGGACCTAAATGTAATAGTTTCTCAGCTTATCAGCTTTCTACAATCAGTTTTAATTAACCCGTGTTTTTGATAATATGTGGTTATTGTGATTTCTACACGTTTTCACATAACACCTCGTTGTCTGTGTGATAGCGGGATGTGTTCTGACAAGTTTTGGTATCAGAGCTCTAGGTTCGCTGAGTCTATAGGGATTTAGGACTAGGTTGTGTCTATTCTTGTGAGTTTCCCAGATTTTCTTACAATCATCTTCTACCCTCAGCGGAAGAAAAGCCAAGATGTCTGGAAACTATGAAGAACATGCTACTGAAAACAGCGATGCTGCATCTGTTGATGGAGCTATAGGGCAGGCACATGAAGAACGGGTGCCTGAGGTCCCCCAACCTGACCCAGCCATTCTTGAACATCCTGCTTACCAACAGCTTATGGGGCAGATGATGGCTACGACGAATCTCATGGTTGAGCAATTTCCAGTGCCTCCGCCAAGAGCACAGGCTCCCCATGATGAAACATCGGGTATTGGGAAGACCTTTAAGCAGCTTCGCCGAGTCGGAGCTTCGGACTATGATGGAATGGCTGATCCAGTGGATGCAGATCTGTAGCTGATGAGTCTTGAGAAGGCTTTCTGGATCATCGACGTCCCCGAAGTAGACAAAGTAAAGCATGCTGTCTACCTTCTGAAGGGTAGTGTTGGTCACTGGTGGACCATCGAAGAAGAGAAGTGACTTGGTGAGGTGATCGGTTGGGAAGTTTTCTGGCACGAGTTCGTCAGCAGATACTTTCCGAAGACATATCTGGATGAGAAGATCAGTCAGTTTGAGCACTTGCGCTAAGGAACGATGAACATCACCGAGTATGAAGCTAAGTTCATGGACATGCTGAGGTTTTGTCCTCACATGGCAGCGACAGATGAAGAACAGATCAGACGCTTTGAGAAAGGTTTGAGCGCTGAGCTGACAACACCTACTTCTGCGTTAGAGAACAGAGAGAAGTTTGCCACATTTGTGGAATCTGTCCGGAGGATCAAACGGTCGGTAAGGGAGAAAAGAGAATCTATGTCGCATAAGAGGCCTGCTAAGTTTCAGGGATAGAGATTTGGTGGCTTGAAGAAGCTCGGGTTTTCAGCACCTTCTATGATGAGAGGTTCTAGTGTACCATCGCAGTGGTCTCCAAGTAAGGGAAGAGGTTATGTTTGTTCACCGTCAAGGGCATATAGTACAGCTTATGTGGCAGTGACAGGGCCATCTAGGCCACGGTTTGAAGGGAAGACATGCTATATCTACGGTCAGACAGGGCATTTCAAGTCGAACTGCCCAAGTAGAGACGTTGAAGTGACACAACAGCTGAGGCAGAATCAACAAGGGTCAGATAGGCAGCAGCCCAGTGGTAGCATAGGGTGAGGACGTGGTCAAGCGTCTCAAGCGGGATCGTCTACTCAAGGAAGCAGAGGACGTGGACAGCAAGCAATGGCTCGATTCTATGCTATGAGTCAGCCGGAGGCGATAGTCAACCCGCGAGTGGTGACAGGTCAGATGGAGTTATCTCATTCTGATATGTCTTCTTCTTTCTCTATATCTATTCTGGTTGACCTGGGTTCTACACACTCTTTTATCGCCTATAGTATGCTTGAGAACTGTCGTTTACCTATTAGCTGTAAGAAGGATAGCTTGTTGTTAGAAACCCCTCTTGATGGTTCCTCGATGCTTCGAAGTGTCCATATTGTGTCTTATCTTTTTTGGGACATAGTATACAAGTGGATCTTATACCACTTGATATGCATGGTTTCGATGTTATCCTTGGGATGGATACCTTAGAAAAGTATAGAGTTGTTTTGGACTGTGGGTCCAAGTGGGCAGTGTGTGATGGTGATGGAGAGAAGTGGATCTTCCAGGGAGATAGGAAGATTCTTCTGACATGTCTGGTATCAGCTATGGTGGTAGAGAAGTTGCTATGACAGGGATGTGAGGCGTTCTTAGCTCACGTTGTGGATACCGTTGTAGATACCAAGGCAAAAGGTCTTAGCCTTGAAGAGGTGTCAGTTGTATGAGAGTTTGCGGATGTATTCCCTGATGAGTTTCCTGGTGTACCTCCACCCCGAGAGATTGATTTCGAGATCAATCTGGTTCCAGGAACACAACTAGTTGCACAGACACCGTATAGGATGGCTCCAGTAGAGATGGCAGAGCTTAAGAAGCAGTTGCAAGAGTTGTTGGAGAAAGGTTTTATCCGACCGAGTACGTCGCCTTGGGGTGCTCCAGTGTTGTTCGTTAAGAAGAAGGACGGATTGTTGTGGTTATGCATAGATTACCGATAGTTGAACAAGGTCACGATCAAGAACAAGTACCCGTTGCCGAGGATAGATGATTTGTTCGATCAGTTGCGTGGTGCTACAGTGTTTTCAAAGATCGATCTACGGTCCGGATATCATCAGTTGAGGATTAAGGTGGATGACATACCAAAGTCAGCTTTTAGGACGAGGTATGGTCACTTTGAGTTTGTGGTTATGTCGTTCGGGCTACCAATGCACCTGCTGCTTTCATGGATTTGATGAACAGAGTGTTTCGTCCGTTCTTAGATCAGTTTGTTGTAGTCTTTATAGATGACATCTTGATTTATAGTCGGAACAGGCAAGAGCATGAGCGACATCTTCGACTAGCATTGACTCTTCTTCGCCAACATCAGTTGTATGCCAAGTTTAGTAAGTGTGAGTTCTGGTTGAAAGAAGTGACTTTCTTGGGTCATGTGATATCTGCTGAAGGAGTCAAAGTAGATCCGAAGAAGGTGGAATCCGTTGTAGAGTGGGAACAGTCGAAGACGCCGACATAAGTTCATAGTTTCTTAGGTTTAGCAGGGTACTACCGGAGGTTTATCAAGGACTTCAGTGCGATTGCGTTGCCGATGACGAAGTTGACTAGGAAGGATGTACCTTTTGTCTGGGATGATCATTGTCAACAAGCTTTCCAGAGTTTGAAGAAGAAGCTGACTAGCACTCCAGTGTTGGTCCTGCCAAAGCCTGGTAAGGGCTATGTTGTTTTTTGTGATGCTTCCAAGAAAGGTTTAGGTTGTGTGTTGATGCAGGAAGATCATGTGGTCTCTTTCTCTTCGTGACAACTTAAGAAACACGAAGAGAACTATCCGACTCATGATTTGGAGTTGGCGGCAGTGGTTCATGCGTTAAATATTTGGAGACACTATCTTTACGGGGAAGTGTGTCAGATCTTCACAGATCATAAGAATTTGAAGTACATCTTTTCACAACATGAGTTAAACATTCGACAGCGTCGATGGATGGAGTTAATCAATGACTACGACTGCACCATCGAGTACGATCCTAGTAAGGTGAATGTGGTGGCTGATGCGCTTTGTAACATCCCTGACCTGGGTTATGAGTCAACCCTAGGTGTTTTGCCTAAATATGTAATTAAATCTTTGTGATTAACTCTGAGCATGTAATTAAGTTTCTCAGAAACGTATATTTCAGTATTTGCTCCTTTTTTTATTTAAAGTTGTAGCATTGTTTTGATATACAGGGACCTATGTGCAATTTACCCAGTTGAAAGGGTTAGCTTGCAATTTGCACATGATGAGATGTTCCTATGATGTTGAGACATCATGAGAATCTCTTTGGCAAAGTTTGAGGGATTTCCCAAGCTAGAGCACCAAGGTGCAGCTGTGGAAGCAATCCGAGGGCTTGAAACCCTAATTTGGGGTAAAATGCAATTTACCCAAATAAAGGGATGCAATTTGTAAAGAATTTCATCTAAAGTATCTTTTTAGACTCTTGCCATCATTTAGAGAAGAAATGATGAGGAATTCACCTCAATTGAGTTATCAAGTTAAGAAATAGGCTTTGTGATTGAATAATCAGGGTATATGATTGAACCACAAAACAGAATTTTGATTAAATTGATAACTTATTTGCAATTGGGTCCTCAATTGGTCAAATTACTCAACCCTAGACCTTCAAACGGTCTTGGGTGATGTCCTCTCGGTCTTGAGACCGTTTGGATGAGTTCCAAACGGTCTTGAGACCGTTTGGATGAGTTCCAAACGGTCTTGAGACCGTTTACCCATCAAATTTTGGATTCTAGTGCAAATTCATCAAGGTCTGACCCATTGAGTTGATGATCGTGTCAATATTTTATTGCAATGTAAATTGGTGTAAAAGTACCTTCAATTGGTCAACAAATCTTGACCCCAGACCTCCAAATGGTCTTGGTCAATTTCCCTCGCGGTCTTGAGACCGTTTGGTGACCCCCAAATGGTCTTGAGACCGTTTAGGTCAATCAACCCTAAAAACCCTAATTAGGTCACCATAATTTCAGTACTGATTTCACCTAGGGTTATCCCTAGTAATCACCCTTCAACTCTTAGCCCGTTTGGAATTATACCATCAAACTTGGTGAGTTGTTCATTAACATAATTTTGAACAGTAATCGCATACGGTCAAAGCTTAGTCAACGACCTTACACGGTCTTGAGACCGTTTGCCCAAAAAGGCAATTTCAGACCGTTTGAAAATCAGCAATTAATTCATTTAAAGTTGTGACTTAAAAAGGTCATATATCCCGATTCCTTTGGAGTTAGTCTCCCACATTTTGAGGGTAATTAGCCTATATAATTAGGAACAGATTTCTTATACGGTCCATGCTCGGTCAACGGGGCCAAACGGTCTTGAGACCGTTTGCCCTGTCACGGTCTCGAGACCGTTTGCTCACCTCGCGGTCTTGAGTCCGAGAGAGCAAACTGTTAGGACCGTTTAAGGAAAAGAAAAGCGGTGGGTTTTTCTTGGAAATCATGCCTTCATCTCCTAGCTCAAGAACAGTACGAATATCCCATGGGTTTGCTTGTAAAATAGCAAAGCACAGTAAGGAACATGAAGGACTATCATCTAACCGCATATAAAGGATGCATATAGTAAAGCATGGGTTTAGAGTTATAAAACCCGCCTAAAGCTTGATTCTTGAGCTCCAAGCTTTCCAGCTCCAATCTCTAATGGCGTCCTTGAGTTCCCACAGGTTGGCCAAGGTGAAAACTCCAAGGAAGGATGAAAAAGAGACGGCTAGAAAGGTAGGGTTTCAAGAGTTAGCCATGAAGATGACCTTGAATTCGAATTCTAACCATGGAATTAGGCAAGAAGAAGATCCCAAACCTACCTTGCACCCTTGGTCGTTCCTCTTGAGCTCCAAGATAGTCCTTAGTCGGCCAAGCAAAGAGGAAACAGTGATATGCACGAAGGAAAGATTTCTTTGCTTGAGAGGTAGAGTGTATATATACTAGGGGTATGATTCTCAACATTAGTCCATAAGTTTCCCTTTATTCCAACTAAGTCCTTCCTTTATTACTTGCTCATCCCTTCCACTTTATTCTAAGGAAAAACCTTATCTTAAGTTATAGAAAAGAAGGCAAGGAAGAACAATCTAATAATAAAGTTCATACTTAAAGGGATATTGCACATATACCCTGATTATTCAATCACAAAGCCTATTTCTTAACTTGATAACTCAATTGAGGTGAATTCCTCATCATTTCTTCTCTAAATGATGGCAAGAGTCTAAAAAGATACTTTAGATGACATTCTTTACAAATTGCATCCCTTTATTTGGGTAAATTGCATTTAATCATATCCAGGTATGGATGTTGATGTTATATTCATTAAAGGCATGCTGTTAGCCTTATGAATAAGTAAAGTAATCTGATGCCTTGCCAGTGGCATCCTATGCTGATAATGGGCTATGAGAACCATGAATACCATCAAGGTCGTGCCTTAGAGATGACTTGTGATGAGGATAATGAGAAATAATGATTGATATGAGTTAGGCCTGTTACATTTAGTATTCTTCTTTTATAGCTGCTATGCTATTGTTATTGTTTGCAGAACAATGTATGCTGTTAAAGAATACTGAATGTACCTAACTAATCAAGTATAATGTAGAGCCCTGATCATAGATCCATCATTGTCAGAAATTAAGTGATGGTGAAACAGGTTTTCCTCGGGGAACTCCTGGAGCACATACTTTTGAGTATGTGGGGTACATGGATGTGTAGAACCTTACATCCTAGTGTAGGAAAGTGATGTAGATGTGGAATCCATCCATCCTTCACTATAGTTCCATACCGTATCAGTGGTAGGTAAACATGAAACCTCCTGATGACGAAGAAAGCACAGATATCCGTATCAGTGGTAGGTAAATATGAAACCTCCTGATGTCGAAGAGAGTACAGAACACCACTGTAACTCTAGAATAGCGAAGGACCAGTTTACCCTGGTGAGCTATAGTAGTAGAGACACGAGATGTCCTACAAGTGATCCTCTTATTGATTGAGGAAGGTGAAGGTCATGAGAATCCGGCTCTCTTAATGACCTATGTATGATACTAATGCGGCTTCTCAGCGATCAGTTGGAGTATGAGTGGTAAGCCTCATCTCCACAGGGCATAATGTTGTTTGTAAAACATAATCAACCATGTAGTATAACTTGTTAGAGATGACTCTAAGTTAGTTGATTGATGTTACATTGCAATAATGTTGATATTCTCCATATCTCCTAAATTGTAGAGATCTTGTTATACCTACAACTGTTATAGAATGCTTTGAAGGCTTTACTGTTTAAAATAATCTTTGATGTTATAATAAATCTTCTGGCGAAGAGTTATAACTCTCGCTGGGACAATTATGTATAATTGTCTCACCCCGTAGACTTCAACTTTTTAGGTGGACGTCGGAGATGAAGGAACCAACCTATAGGTGATCAGTCTCAGCAGCAACATCAGGGGCAGCAGTAATCTCAGGTGGAGATTGTCCTGCCATATGGTGTAGTTAGAGTCAGTCCTATGTGTCCTCTGTACTCTCAGGTCTTGGAGTCTTTTGTATAGTGATCTTGAGATTTTGTATCTTGATGTATATAATTACTCAAGAAGTAATTATCCTGAGATGTAAACAGTTTATCTCCCTTTATGAAAGAAGCTTTTATGGATCCAAGCTCTTGTCTCGGAAAGTTTTAAATTCCCGTGATTTTTGTCTTCCGCTGATTACCGATTCGCTTCCGCTACGTTTTAATCGTGTTTATGTCATGGTTTGGAGACCAGAGCCCACAACTAGTGGTATCAGAGCTCCAGGTTCAGTTGAGTCTACAGAGGCATAGGACTTAGGATGTTGAGTCTACCTTTAGTACTCTTTCCTCATCTAATAGAATCTTCTGCTCCTCAGGAGAAGAAGATACATAAGAATGTCAGAACATCACGATGAGCACGTGGCAGAAAGTAGTGCTAGTACACCTCGAGGCGGTGCAAGAGTTCCGAGAATAGAACAACCTGCACCTGAGTCGCCAAGAGAGCCACCCCAGTTCGACCCAGCTGACATGAGTGATCCAGCTGTACAGACGATGTTCGGGCAGTTCATGACTGCCATGACACATATAACCGATAGGATGCCCATTCCTGCACCTAGGGCACCTGCCCAGCCTGAAGCACAAGGTATCGGTAAGACATTCGAACGACTTTGTCGTGTCGAAGCTACCGAGTACTTCGGAACTGCCGACCCTGCAGATGCTGACTTATGGTTGACAGAGTTGGAGAAGGCTTTCAGGATTCTTATGATTCCGGAGGCTGAGAAGGTTAGACATGCTGTCTATCTTCTCAAAGGCAGTGCTGGTCACTGGTGGAACATGGAAGAGCAGAAGAGACCTGGAGTAGAGTTCTCATGGGAAGAGTTTCGTCGGGAATTTATCAATAGATATTTTCCAAAGACCTTCCTATATGAGAAGATCTCTCAGTTCGAGAAACTAAGGCAGGGTATGATGAACATTAGTGAGTATGAATCTAAGTTCATGGAGTTATTGCGGTTCTGTCCGCACATGGCTACTACGGATGAGGAAAGAATCAGAAGATTCGAAAAGGGTTTGAATTCTGATATGTCAACCCCTGTGTCTGCCTTAGAAAACAGAGAGAGATTCTCTACCTTCGTTGAGTCAGTCCGAAGGATAGAGAGATCTGTGGTTGATAAAAGACAAACCCATAAAAGATATCCACAATTCCAGGGTTCTTCATCTAGGGATTCCAAGAAACCTAGATTCTCTGCACCTAACCCTCCACCACCCAGATCGAGTTTTCAAACTCAATGGACACCAAGCAGAGGTCGAGGACGGAGTCAACCGCTTCAAGGGACGCACAGTTCTGCATCAGTGTCAGTTACTGGACCACCCAGACCACAGCAACAGGAGAAGAGTTGCTACAACTGTGGTAAGGTGGGACACTTGATGAAGGATTTCCGTTCTAGGCCTGTCGGTGTGACACAACAACCCCCAAGACAGAATCAACAGGGATCTCAGAATAGACAACATCAAGGAGCAGCTCGAGGACGTGGACAAGCGTCTCAAGCTGGATCATCAGCACCACCTCAACACCAGGCGACTGCGAGGTTCTATGCTATGAACCCACATGAGGCAGTGGTCAATCCACGGGTAGTGGCAGGTCAGATGAAACTTTTATATTCTGATATGTCTATATCCTGTGATGTATCTATTCTGATTGATCCGGGTGCTACACACTCTTTCATCACTCGTGAAATGATTCGTAACTGCAATGTGACTGTTAGTCATAGAGTAGATAGTTTGTTGTTAGAGACTCCATTGAGTGGGTCTTCCATTTTGCAGGAGGTATGTTCTCCCTGCATCCTTTTCTTTTCTGACCATCGCATTCAAGTGGATCTTATACCACTTGATATGCAGGGATTTGATATAATCCTTGGGATGGATACCTTAGAAAGGTATAGAGTTGTCTTGGATTGTGAGTCCAAGTTGGCTATGTTTGCTGATGAAAGCAACACATGGATCTTTCAAGTTGAAAGAAAGATTCTGCCTACCTGTCTTGTATCAGCTATGGTTGCTGATAAGCTGTTGAGGCAAGGATGTTATGCATTCTTAGCCCATGTGGTAGATGTTACCAAGGAAAGGACCAATCCTGCTGAAGTTCCTATAGTCAGGGAATTTGAAGATGTGTTTCCTGAAGAACTTCCTGGTATACCACCACCTCGGGAGATTGATTTTGAAATCAATCTGATCCCAGATACGAAACCCATAGCTCAAACTCCGTATAGGATGGCGCCTGCCGAGATGGCAGAACTCAAGAAACAGCTTCAAGAGTTACTTGAGAGAGGTTTTATCCGACCGAGTACTTCACCTTGGGGTGCTCCGGTCTTGTTTGTTAAAAAGAAAGATGGGTCAATGCGGTTATGCATCGACTACAGACAACTCAATAAAGTGACAATAAAGAATAAGTATCCTCTGTCGAGGATTGATGATCTCTTTGACCAGTTGCGTGGTGCAACAGTCTTTTCAAAGATAGACTTGAGGTCTGGATACCATCAACTCCGTATTAAGGATAGTGACATATCCAAGTCTGCCTTTAGGATAAGATACGGTCACTATGAGTTCACGGTTATGTCGTTTGGACTAACCAATGCACCAACTGCATTCATGGAACTCATGAATAGAGTTTTTCGACCTTTCCTTGATCAGTGTGTTGTTGTCTTCATAGATGACATACTGATTTATAGTAAGGATGCCCAGTAGCATGAGCAACATCTTCGCCAAGTTTTGACCTTGCTAAGAGAACATAAGCTGTACGCCAAGTTTAGCAAGTGTGAGTTCTGGCTATCGGAGGTATCTTTTCTTGGACATGTAATATCCGCCTCAGGAATTCGTGTTGACCCTACAAAGGTAGAATCTGTTCTACAATGGGAACAACCGAAAACACCGACGGAGATTCGAAGTTTCTTGGGGTTAGCTGGCTATTATCGAAGGTTCATTAAGAACTTTAGTTCTATAGCTTTACCTTTGACCAAGTTAACCCGGAAAGATGTTTCTTTTTCTTGGAGTGATAAGTGTCAACAATCTTTCCAGCTACTAAAGGAGAGGTTGACAAATGCACCTGTGCTAGTGCTACCTGAACAAGGAAAAGGGTATATAGTTTTCTGTGATGCTTCCAAAAATGGACTAGGATGTGTGTTGATGCAGGATAAACAAGTGATTTCTTTTGCTTCCCGACAGCTTAAGAAACACGAGGAGAATTATCCAACACACGATCTGGAGTTAGCAGCTGTGGTTCATGCTTTGAAGATCTGGAGACATTATCTCTACGGAGAGACATTCCAGATTTTCACAGACCACAAAAACCTTAAGTATATCTTCTCTCAGCATGAGCTCAACATGAGGCAACGTCGCTGGATGGAATTAATCAAGGACTACGACTGTACAATTGATTACCATCCAGGCAAGGCCAATGTTGTTGCAGATGCCTTGAGTAGGAAATCAGCAACATCAACCATGAATAGAGCACAACTAAACTCTTTAGTATGCTCTAGAAGAGATATGCTTATCTCTTTAAGGCAAGACAATGTACAGTTGAAGGTGTCATTGTTAACCGGTTTGTTAGCTGAGATGCATATTAAACCTACTCTAAGGGAGCAGATTGAAGAGGCACAACTAGGTGATACTGCAGTTCAACATATAAGATCTGAGTATGGAAATGAGAAACAAGATGGGTTTCATGACTCAAAAGATCAAGTAGCTTGTTATAATGGAAGAATGATAGTACCAGATGTGGACAACTTGAGAAAGTTAGTCCTGGAAGAAGCCCATTCTTCCATGTATGCTATGCATCCAGGGAGCACCAAGATGTATCGGAATTTGAAGGATCTGTATTGGTGGCCTGGGATGAAGAAGGACGTTGCAGAGTTTGTTCTGAGGTGCCCTGTGTGTCAGCAAGTTAAAGCTGAACACCAGAAGCCTGCAGGAACAATGCAACCTTTACCCATACCGCAGTGGAAGTGGGACCATGTGACCATGGACTTTGTTGTTGGCCTACCCAGGACAAGCAAAGGACATGATTCTATTTGGGTAATTGTTGATAGGTTGACTAAGACATCACATTTCTTACCTGTCAAAACAACCTATTCTGCTGAAAGGTTATCAGAGTTGTATGTTCAAGAGATAGTGCGTTTGCACGGAGTTCCTGTCACAATAGTTTCGGACAGAGGTCCTCAGTTTACAAGTCTTTTTTGGGAACAGTTGCACAGTTCCTTAGGCACTAAGCTGAAGTTTAGTACGGCCATTCATCCACAGACTGATGGACAGTCGGAAAGGACCATACAAACCTTAGAAGACCTGTTGCGAGCATGTGTTCTCCAGTTCACCGGAAGTTGGGATCTACACCTAAGCCTGATAGAGTTTGCCTATAACAATAGCTACCAGCATAGTATTGATATGGCACCTTATGAAGCCTTATATGGTAGACGTTGTAGATCACCCTTGTGTTGGTTTGAGATTGGTGAGCACAAGTTGTTAGGTCCTGACCTGGTGCAGCAAACCACATAAAAGATTAAAGTAATACAACATAAGATTAAGACTGCTCGGGATAGGCAGAAATCTTATACTGACAAACGTCATAGACCCTTAGAGTTCCAGGTTGGAGACAAAGTGTATCTCAAGGTCTCACCTTGGAAAGGGGTCCTTCGTTTTGGAAGGAAAGGAAAGTTAGCTCCTAGATATATGGGGCCTTATCCAATCATTGAACGGATTGGAAAGGTAGCATATAAACTAGAGCTTCCCCCAGAATTACAGAGGTTACATCCTGTGTTTCACATTTCTATGTTGAAGAAATGTCACCCAGACACCCAGTCAGTTCTACAACCTATGGAGGTAGAATTGAATGATGACATATCCTATGAGGAGGGACCAGTGTCAATCCTTGATAAACGAATTAAAAAGTTAAAGAAGAAAGATATAAGTCTTGTGAAAGTCCTCTGGAACCATCGTGGTGTTGAAGAAGCCACTTGGGAGTTAGAGGATGAGATGAGAAGGAAGTATCCTGCCCTTTTCTCGTAGTATGCTTTATCGATTTCGGGGACGAAATCCTTGTAAGGGGTGGATAATTTGTAACATCCCTGACCTGGGTTATGAGTCAACCCTAGGTGTTTTGCCTAAATATGTAATTAAATCTTTGTGATTAACTCTGAGCATGTAATTAAGTTTCTCAGAAACGTATATTTCAGTATTTGCTCCTTTTTTATTTAAAGTTGTAGCATTGTTTTGATATACAGGGACCTATGTGCAATTTACCCAGTTGAAAGGGTTAGCTTGCAATTTGCACATGATGAGATGTTTCTCTGATGTTGAGACATCATGAGAATCTCTTTGGCAAAGTTTGAGGGATTTCCCAAGCTGGAGCACCAAGGTGCAGTTGTGGAAGCAATCCCAGGGCTTGAAACCCTAATTTGGGGTAAAATGCAATTTACCCAAATAAAGGGATGCAATTTGTAAAGAATGTCATATAAAGTATCTTTTTAGACTCTTGCCATCATTTAGAGAATAAATGATGAGGAATTCACCTCAATTGAGTTATCAAGTTAAGAAATAGGCTTTGTGATTGAATAATCAGGGTATATGTGCAATATCCCTTTAAGTATGAACTTTATTATTAGATTGTTCTTCCTTGCCTTCTTTTCTATAACTTAAGATAAGGTTTGTCCTTAGAATAAAGAGGAAGGGATGAGCAAGTAATAAAGGAAGGACTTAGTTGGAATAAAGGGAAACTTATGGACTAATGTTGAGAATCATACCCCTAGTATATATACACTCTACCTCTCAAGCAAAGAAATCTTTCCTTCGTGCATATCACTGTTTCCTCTTTGCTTGGCCGACTAAGGACTATCTTGGAGCTCAAGAGGAACGACCAAGGGTGCAAGGTAGGTTTGGGATCTTCTTCTTGCCTAATTCCATGGTTAGAATTCGAATTCAAGGTCATCTTCATGGCTAACTCTTGAAACCCTACCTTTCTAGCCGTCTCTTTTTCATCCTTCCTTGGAGTTTTCACCTTGGCCAACCTGTGGGAACTCAAGGACGCCATTAGAGATTGGAGCTGGAAAGCTTGGAGCTCAAGAATCAAGCTTTAGGCGGGTTTTATAACTCTAAACCCATGCTTTACTATATGCATCCTTTATATGCGGTTAGATGATAGTCCTTCATGTTCCTTACTGTGCTTTGCTATTTTACAAGCAAACCCATGGGATATTCGTACTGTTCTTGAGCTAGGAGATGAAGGCGTGATTTCCAAGAAAAACCCACCGCTTTTCTTTTCCTTAAACGGTCCTAACAGTTTGCTCTCTCGGACTCAAGACCGCGAGGTGAGCAAACGGTCTCGAGACCGTGACAGGGAAAACGGTCTCAAGACCGTTTGGCCCCGTTGACCGAGCGTGGACCGTATAAGAAATCTGTTCCTAATTATATAGGATAATTACCCTCAAAATGTGGGAGACTAACTCCAAAGGAATCGGGATATATGACCTTTTTAAGTCACAACTTTAAATGAATTAATTGCTATTTTTCAAACGGTCTGAAATTGCCTTTTTGGGCAAACGGTCTCAAGACCGTGTAAGGTCGTTGACTAAGCTTTGACCGTATGCGATTACTGTTCAAAATTATGTTAATGAACAACTCACCAAGTTTGATGGTCTAATTCCAAACGGGCTAAGAGTTGAAGGGTGATTACTAGGGATAACCCTAGGTGAAATCAGTACTGAAATTATGGTGACCTAATTAGGGTTTTTAGGGTTGATTGACCTAAACGGTCTCAAGACCATTTGGGGGTCACCAAACGGTCTCAAGACCACGAGGGAAATCGACCAAGACCATTTGGAGGTCTGGGGTCAAGATTTGTTGACCAATTGAAGGTACTTTTACACCAATTTACATTGCAATAAAATATTGACACGATCATCAACTCAATGGGTCAGACCTTGATGAATTTGCACTAGAATCCAAAATTTGATGGGTAAACGGTCTCAAGACCGTTTGGAACTCATCCAAACGGTCTCAAGACCGAGAGGACATCACCCAAGACCGTTTGAAGGTCTAGGGTTGAGTAATTTGACCAATTGAGGACCCAATTGCAAATAAGTTATCAATTTAATCAAAATTCTGTTTTGTGGTTCAATCATGGTTCAACCCCTATCAAATCACCTTATACTTTGATGAAATCTTGGGCAAACGGTCTTAAGACCATGTGGGGTCCACCCACATGACCTCAAGACCGTTTGGGCCAAGTTTGGGCCCAATTGGAGCTCAATTGAAGAGTTCAACCTTGTGTTGATGCACATTGTTGAGTGTTGATGGGTGAACATTGATAGACCCTAATTGAATCGATTTCAATCCTACTTGGTCAACAATTTAGGGTCAATTGGTTGACCAATTGGTCAAGCATAATCTTGATTAACCCAATACATAGGTGGTCAACATAGATTGGACCTTTTGAAGGCTTCAACATCGTTTGACATTATTGGTTGCACCTTTGAGCCTTGTTGAAGGACCAAGCGGCTGAGACCATGAGAGCCTCGCGGTCTCAAGACCATGAGAGGGCTCGCGGTCTCAAGACCGTGAAGGGGCTCATGGTCTCAAGACCGAGAGGAGGCTCACGGTCTCAAGACCGCGAAGGGCCTCACGGTCCTGAGGTCAAACTAGCTAAACGGTCAACACCTCTTCGCGGACTCAACATCAAATTGATCTTCGCGGTCTCAACATTAACTTGAACCAATGGAAGGCTTCGCGGTCTTGAACCCCTTGAAGAGGCTCGCGGTCTTGAAGCCTAAGGGGGCTCGCGGTCTTGGAGTTAGAAGGAGGCTCGCGGTCTTGGAAAGTCAAAGTGGGCAAACGGTCAACGCTTTCAACCGGTCTCAATTCAATTGATGATTAATGATTGAAATCAATCAATGTGATTCAAGGTTGACTTCATTAAATCAAATGATGATATAAATGGTTCAATGTTGCCCTAATCAAACCCTAATGACAACCTAGGATATTAAGGGGTTATTTGACTAAGGTTTTGACCATAATGATGATCAATGGGATGAATTACAATATACCCCTGAAGGGTCAATTAAGTTATACCTTGCTCAATTCAAACCCTAATTACATGAGAATGATGTTTTTAGTCATAATGACTCTATCCAACTTGATCTAGTCTAATGTTACCATCAACCATTAGTATGATGAAAGAGAGAGTACTCTAGAGAGAGAAAGTACCCTAGAGAGAGAAAGTAACTCTAATCACATAATGATGATGTTTTTGGCTATGTTAGCCTATGATGCCTCAATCCAACCTATTTTAGAGTGATGTTGACATCACCTAACATTATGATGAGAGAGAAAGTATTTCTAGAGAGAGAAAGTACTTCTAGAGAGAGAAAGTACTTCTAGAGAGAGAAAGTACCCTTTTTAAGTAGAAACTCAACTAAAGCATCTCCAATGCACAGGAATGAGCATAATTAGGGTATGATCCACCTGTGTGAGATCATAGAAACCCTAATTATGATAAATGATGAACCTTTAACTAATCCAAGAGCATCAATGAAGATGTTACTCATACATGATGATGTTATGAGTTTAATTCACCTTGATGTGAATAGTAAACCCTAATTCAAGGGTGATGACATGTAATGTGAATAGTAAACCCTAATTCAAGGGTAATGGCATATTTCTGAGTATTAAACTCTATTTGATTTGAATTAAAGATTTAACTCTTATCACAAGAGTAGGAAGTACATTCCTTATTGTTGTATTATCTTTATCAGATGTATTAACCATGTAGGTTCTGATATGAAGGTAATCATATCCAGGTATGGATGTTGATGTTATATTCATTAAAGGCATGATGTTAGCCTTATGAATAAGTAAAGTAATCTGATGCCTTGCCAGTGGCATCCTATGCTGATAATGGGCTATGAGAACCATGAATACCATCAAGGTCATGCCTTAGAGATGACTTGTGATGAGGATAATGAGAAATAATGATTGATATGAGTTATGCCTGTTACATTTAGTATTCTTCTTTTATAGCTGCTATGCTATTGTTATTGTTTGCAGAACAATGTATGTTGTTAAAGAATACTGAATGTACCTAACTAATCAAGTATAATGTAGAGCCCTGATCATAGATCCATCATTGTCAGAAATTAAGTGATGGTGAAACAGGTTTTCCTCGGGGAACTCCTGGAGCACATACTTTTGAGTATGTGGGGTACATGGATGTGTAGAACCTTACATCCTAGTGTAGGAAAGTGATGTAGATGTGGAATCCATCCATCCTTCACTATAGTTCCATACCGTATCAGTGGTAGGTAAACATGAAACCTCCTGATGACGAAGAAAGCACAGATATCCGTATCAGTGGTAGGTAAATATGAAACCTCCTGATGTCGAAGAGAGTACAGAACACCACTGTAACTCTAGAATAGCGAAGGACCAGTTTACCCTGGTGAGCTATAGTAGTAGAGACACGAGATGTCCTACAAGTGATCCTCTTATTGATTGAGGAAGGTGAAGGTCATGAGAATCCGACTCTCTTAATGACCTATGTATGATACTGATGCGGCTTCTCAGCGATCAGTTGGAGTATGAGTGGTAAGCCTCATCTCCACAGGGCATAATGTTGTTTGTAAAACATAATCAACCATGTAGTATAACTTGTTAGAGATGACTCTAAGTTAGTTGATTGATGTTACATTGCAATAATGTTGATATTCTCCATATCTCCTAAATTGTAGAGATCTTGTTATACCTGCAACTGTTATAGAATGCTTTGAAGGCTTTACAATTTAAAATAATCTTTGATGTTATAATAAAGCTTCTGGCGAAGAGTTATAACTCTCGCTGGGACAATTATGTATAATTGTCTCACCCCGTAGACTTCAACTTTTTAGGTGGACGTCGGAGACGAAGGAACCAACCTACAGGTGATCAGTCTCAGCAGCAACATCAGGGGCAGCAGTAATCTCAGGTGGAGATTGTCCTGCCATATGGTGTAGTTAGAGTCAATCCTATGTGTCCTCTGTACTCTCAGGTCTTGGAGTCTTTTGTATAGTGATCTTGAGATTTTGTATCTTGATGTATATAATTACTCAAGAAGTAATTATCCTGAGATGTAAACAGTTTATCTCCCGTTATGAAAGAAGCTTTTATGGATCCAAGCTCTTGTCTCGGAAAGTTTTAAATTCCCGTGATTTTTTTCTTCCGCTGATTACCGATTCGCTTCCGCTACGTTTTAATCGTGTTTATGTCATGGTTTGGAGACCAGAGCCCACAACTAGTGGTATCAGAGCTCCAGGTTCAGTTGAGTCTACAGAGGCATAGGACTTAGGATGTTGAGTCTACCTTTAGTACTCTTTCCTCATCTAATAGAATCTTCTGCTCCTCAGGAGAATAAGATACATAAGAATGTCAGAACATCACGATGAGCACGTGGCAGAAAGTAGTGCTAGTACACCTCGAGTCGGTGCAAGAGTTCCGAGAATAGAACAACCTGCACCTGAGTTGCCAAGAGAGCCACCCCAGTTCGACCCAGCTGACATGAGTGATCCAGCTGTACAGATGATGTTCGGGAAGTTCATGACTGCCATGACACATATAACCGATAGGATGCCCATTCCTGCACCTAGGGCACCTGCCCAGCCTGAAGCACAAGGTATCGGTAAGACATTCGAACGACTTCGTCGTGTCGGAGCTACCGAGTACTTTGGAACTGCCGACCCTGCAGATGCTGACTTATGGTTGACAGAGTTGGAGAAGGCTTTCAGGATTCTTATGATTCCGGAGGCTGAGAAGGTTAGACATGCTGTCTATCTTCTCAAAGGCAGTGCTGGTCACTGGTGGAACATGGAAGAGCAGAAGAGACCTAGAGTAGAGTTCTCATGGGAAGAGTTTCGTCGGGAATTTATCAATAGATATTTTCCAAAGACCTTCCTAGATGAGAAGATCTCTCAGTTCGAGAAACTAAGGCAGGGTATGATGAACATTAGTGAGTATGAATCTAAGTTCATGGAGTTATTGTGGTTCTGTCCGCACATGGCTGCTACGGATGAGGAAAGAATCAGAAGATTCGAAAAGGGTTTGAATTCTGATATGTCAACCCCTGTGTCTGCCTTAGAAAACAGAGAGAGATTCTCTACCTTCGTTGAGTCAGTCCGAAGGATAGAGAGATCTGTGGTTGATAAAAGACAAACCCATAAAAGATATCCACAATTCCAGGGTTCTTCATCTAGGGATTCCAAGAAACCTAGATTCTCTGCACCTAACCCTCCACCACCCAGATCGAGTTTTCAAACTCAATGGACACCAAGCAGAGGTAGAGGACGGAGTCAACCGCTTCAAGGGACGCACAGTTCTGCATCAGTGTCAGTTACTGGACCACCCAGACCACAGCAACAGGAGAAGAGTTGCTACAACTGTGGTAAGGTGGGACACTTGATGAAGGATTGCCGTTCTAGGCCTGTCGGTGTGACACAACAACCCCCAAGACAGAATCAACAGGGATCTCAGAATAGACAACATCAAGGAGCAGCTCGAGGACGTGGACAAGCGTCTCAAGCTGGATCATCAGCACCACCTCAACACCAGGCGACTGCGAGGTTCTATGCTATGAACCCACCTGAGGCAGTGGTCAATCCACGGGTAGTGGCAGGTCAGATGAAACTTTTATATTCTGATATGTCTATATCCTGTGATGTATCTGTTCTGATTGATCCGGGTGCTACGCACTCTTTCATCACTCGTGAAATGATTCGTAACTGCAATGTGACTGTTAGTCATAGAGCAGATAGTTTGTTGTTAGAGACTCCGTTGAGTGGGTCTGCCGTTTTGCAGGAGGTATGTTCTCCCTGCATCCTTTTCTTTTCTGACCATCGCATTCAAGTGGATCTTATACCACTTGATATGCAGGGATTTGATATAATCCTTGGGATGGATACCTTAGAAAGGTATAGAGTTGTCTTGGATTGTGAGTCCAAGTTGGTTGTGTTTGCTGATGAAAGCAACACATGGATCTTTCAAGGTGAAAGAAAGATTCTGCCTACCTGGCTTGTATCAGCTATGGTTGCTGATAAGCTGTTGAGGCAAGGATGTTATGCATTCTTAGCCCATGTGGTAGATGTTACCAAGGAAAGGACCAATCCTGCTGAAGTTCCTATAGTCAGGGAATTCGAAGATGTGTTTCCTGAAGAACTTCCTGGTATACCACCACCTCGGGAGATTGATTTTGAAATCAATCTGATCCCAGATACGAAACCCATAGCTCAAACTCCGTATAGGATGGCGCCTGTCGAGATGGCAGAACTCAAGAAACAGCTTCAAGAGTTACTTGAGAGAGGTTTTATCCGACCGAGTACTTCACCTTGGGGTGCTCCGGTCTTGTTTGTTAAAATGAAAGATGGGTCAATGCGGTTATGCATCGACTACAGACAACTCAATAAAGTGACAATAAAGAATAAGTATCCTCTGTCGAGGATTGATGATCTCTTTGACCAGTTGCATGGTGCAACAGTCTTTTCAAAGATAGACTTGAGGTCTGGATATCATCAACTCCGTATTAAGGATAGTGACATATCCAAGTCTGCCTTTAGGACAAGATATGGTCACTATGAGTTCACGATTATGTCGTTTGGACTAACCAATGCACCAGCTGCATTCATGGAACTCATGAATAGAGTTTTTTGACCTTTCCTTGATCAGTGTGTTGTTGTCTTCATAGATGACATACTGATTTATAGTAAGGATGCCCAGTAGCATGAGCAACATCTTCGCCAAGTTTTGACCTTGCTAAGAGAACATAAGCTGTACGCCAAGTTTAGCAAGTGTGAGTTCTGGCTGCCGGAGGTATCTTTTCTTGGACATGTAATATCCGCCTCGGGAATTCGTGTTGACCCTACAAAGGTAGAATCTGTTCTACAATGGGAACAACCGAAAACACCGACGGAGATTCGAAGTTTCTTGGGGTTAGCTGGCTATTATCGAAGGTTCATTAAGAACTTTAGTTCTATAGCTTTACCTTTGACCAAGTTAACCCGGAAAGATGTTTCTTTTTCTTGGAGTGATAAGTGTCAACAATCTTTCCAGCTACTAAAGGAGAGGTTGACAAATGCACCTGTGCTAGTGCTACCTGAACAAGGAAAAGGGTATATAGTTTTCTGTGATGCTTCCAAAAATGGACTAGGATGTGTGTTGATGCAGGATAAACAAGTGATTTCTTTTGCTTCCCGACAGCTTAAGAAACACGAGGAGAATTATCCAACACACGATCTGGAGTTAGCAGTTGTGGTTCATGCTTTGAAGATCTGGAGACATTATCTCTACGGAGAGACATTCCAGATTTTCACAGACCACAAAAACCTTAAGTATATCTTCTCTCAGCATGAGCTCAACATGAGGCAACGTCGCTGGATGGAATTAATCAAGGACTACGACTGTACAATTGATTACCATCCAGGCAAGGCCAATGTTGTTGCAGATGCCTTGAGTAGGAAATCAGCAACATCAACCATGAATAGAGCACAACTAAACTCTTTAGTATGCTCTAGAAGAGATATGCTTATCTTTTTAAGGCAAGACAATGTACAGTTGAAGGTGTCATTGTTAACTGGTTTGTTAGCTGAGATGCATATTAAACCTACTCTAAGGGAGCAGATTAAAGAGGCACAGCTAGGTGATACTGCAGTTCAACATATAAGATCTGAGTATGGAAATGAGAAACAAGATGGGTTTCATGACTCAAAAGATCAAGTAGCTTGTTATAATGGAAGAATAATAGTACCAGATGTGGACAACTTGAGAAAGTTAGTCCTGGAAGAAGCCCATTCTTCCATGTATGCTATGCATCCAGGGAGCACCAAGATGTATCGGAATTTGAAGGATCTGTATTGGTGGCCTGGGATGAAGAAGGACGTTGCAGAGTTTGTTCTGAGGTGCCCTGTGTGTCAGCAAGTTAAAGCTGAACACCAGAAGCCTGCAAGAACAATGCAACCTTTACCCATACCGCAGTGGAAGTGGGACCATGTGACCATGGACTTTGTTGTTGGCCTACCCAGGACAAGCAAAGGAAATGATTCTATTTGGGTAATTGTTGATAGGTTGACTAAGACAGCACATTTCTTACCTGTCAAAACAACCTATTCTGCTGAAAGGTTATCAGAGTTGTATGTTCAAGAGATAGTGCGTTTGCACGGAGTTCCTGTCACAATAGTTTCGGACAGAGGTCCTCAATTTACAAGTCGTTTTTGGGAACAGTTGCACAGTTCCTTAGGCACTAAGCTAAAGTTTAGTACGGCCTTTCATCCACAGACTGATGGACAGTCGGAAAGGACCATACAAACCTTAGAAGACCTGTTGCAAGCATGTGTTCTCCAGTTCACCGGAAGTTGGGATCTACACCTAAGCCTGATAGAGTTTGCCTATAACAATAGCTACCAGCATAGTATTGATATGGAACCTTATGAAGCCTTATATGGTAGACGTTGTAGATCACCCTTGTGTTGGTTTGAGACTGGTGAGCACCAGTTGTTAGGTCCTGACCTGGTGCAGCAAACCACAGAAAAGATTAAAGTAATACAACATAAGATTAAGACTGCTCGGGATAGGCAGAAATCTTATACTGACAAACGTCGTAGACCCTTAGAGTTCCAGGTTGGAGACAAAGTGTATCTCAAGGTCTCACCTTGGAAAGGGGTCCTTCGTTTTGGAAGGAAAGGAAAGTTAGCTCCTAGATATATGGGGCCTTATCCAATCATTGAACGGATTGGAAAGGTAGCATATAAACTAGAGCTTCCCCCAGAATTACAGAGGTTACATCCTGTGTTTCACATTTCTATGTTGAAGAAATGTCACCCAGACACCGAGTCAGTTCTACAACCTATGGAGGTAGAATTGAATGATGACATATCCTATGAGGAGGGACCAATGTCAATCCTTGATAAACGAATTAAAAAGTTAAAGAAGAAAGATATAAGTCTTGTGAAAGTCCTCTGGAACCATCGTGGTGTTGAAGAAGCCACTTGGGAGTTAGAGGATGAGATGAGAAGGAAGTATCCTGCCCTTTTCTCATAGTATGCTTTATCGATTTCGGGGATGAAATCCTTGTAAGGGGTGGATAATTTGTAACATCCCTGACCTGGGTTATGAGTCAACCCTAGGTGTTTTGCCTAAATATGTAATTAAATCTTTGTGATTAACTCTGAGCATGTAATTAAGTTTCTCATAAACGTATATTTCAGTATTTGCTCCTTTTTTATTTAAAGTTGTAGCATTGTTTTGATATACAGGGACCTATGTGCAATTTACCCAGTTGAAAGGGTTAGCTTGCAATTTGCACATGATGAGATGTTCCTCTGATGTTGAGACATCATGAGAATCTCTTTGGCAAAGTTTGAGGGATTTCCCAAGCTAGAGCACCAAGGTGCAGCTGTGGAAGCAATCCCAGGGCTTGAAACCCTAATTTGGGGTAAAATGCAATTTACCTAAATAAAGGGATGCAATTTGTAAAGAATGTCATCTAAAGTATCTTTTTAGACTCTTGCCATCATTTAGAGAAGAAATGATGAGGAATTCACCTCAATTGAGTTATCAAGTTAAGAAATAGGCTTTGTGATTGAATAATCAGGGTATATGTGCAATATCCCTTTAAGTATGAACTTTATTATTAGATTGTTCTTCCTTGCCTTCTTTTCTATAACTTAAGATAAGGTTTGTCCTTAGAATAAAGAGTAAGGGATGAGAAAGTAATAAAGTAAGGACTTAGTTGGAATAAAGGGAAACTTATGGACTAATGTTGAGAATCATACCCCTAGTATATATACACTCTACCTCTCAAGCAAAGAAATCTTTCCTTCGTGCATATCACTGTTTCCTCTTTGCTTGGCCGACTAAGGACTATCTTGTAGCTCAAGAGGAATGACCAAGGGTGCAAGGTAGGTTTGGGATCTTCTTCTTGCCTAATTCCATGGTTAGAATTCGAATTCAAGGTCATCTTCATGGCTAACTCTTGAAACCCTACCTTTCTAGCCGTCTCTTTTTCATCCTTCCTTGGAGTTTTCACCTTGGCCAACCTGTGGGAACTCAAGGACGCCATGAGAGCTTGGAGCTGGAAAGCTTGGAGCTCAAGAAGCAAGCTTTAGGCGGGTTTTATAACTCTAAACCCATGCTTTACTATATGCATCCTTTATATGCGGTTAGATGATAGTCCTTCATGTTCCTTACTGTTCTTTGCTATTTTACAAGCAAACCCATGGGATATTCGTACTGTTCTTGAGCTAGGAGATGAAGGCGTGATTTCCAAGAAAAACCCACCGCTTTTCTTTTCCTTAAACGGTCCTAACAGTTTGCTCTCTCGGACTCAAGACCGCGAGGTGAGAAAACGGTCTCGAGACCGCGACAGGGCAAACGGTCTCAAGACCGTTTGGCCCCGTTGACCGAGCGTGGACCGTATAATAAATCTGTTCCTAATTATATAGGCTAATTACCCTCAAAATTTGGGAGACTAACTCCAAAGGAATCGGGAGATATGACCTTTTTAAGTCACAACTTTAAATGAATTATTTCCTGATTTTCAAACGGTCTGAAATTGCCTTTTTGGGCAAACGGTCTCAAGACCGTGTAAGGTCGTTGACTAAGCTTTGACCGTATGATATTACTGTTCAAAATTATGTTAATGAACAACTCACCAAGTTTGATGGTCTAATTCCAAACGGGCTAAGAGTTGAAGGGTGATTACTAGGGATAACCCTAGGTGAAATCAGTACTGAAATTATGGTGACCTAATTAGGGTTTTTAGGGTTGATTGACCTAAACGGTCTCAAGACCATTTGGGAGTCACCAAACGGTCTCAAGACCGCGAGGGCAATCGACCAAGACCGTTTGGAGGTCTGGGGTCAAGATTTGTTGACCAATTGAAGGTACTTTTACACCAATTTACATTGCAATAAAATATTGACACGATCATCAACTCAATGGGTCAGACCTTGATGAATTTGCACTAGAATCCAAAATTTGATGGGCAAACGGTCTCAAGACCGTTTGGAACTCATCCAAACGGTCTCAAGACCGAGAGGACATCACCCAAGACCGTTTGAAGGTCTAGGGTTGAGTAATTTGACCAATTGAGGACCCAATTGCAAATAAGTTATCAATTTAATCAAAATTCTGTTTTGTGGTTCAATCATGGTTCAACCCCTATCAAATCACCTTAGACTTTGATGAAATCTTGGGCAAACGGTCTTAAGACCATGTGGGGTCCACCCACTGACCTCAAGACCGTTTGGGCCAAGTTTGGGCCCAATTGGAGCTCAATTGAAGAGTTCAACCTTGTGTTGATGCACATTGTTGAGTGTTGATGGGTGAACATTGATAGACCCTAATTGAATCGATTTCAATCCTACTTGGTCAACAATTTAGGGTCAATTGGTTGACCAATTGGTCAAGCATAATATTTATTAACCCAATCCATAGGTGGTCAACATAGATTGGACCTTTTGAAGGCTTCAACATCGTTTGACATTATTGGGTGCACCTTTGAGCCTTGTTGAAGGACCAAGCGGCTGAGACCATGAGAGCCTCGCGGTCTCAAGACCGTGAGAGGGCTCGCGGTCTCAAGACCGTGAAGGGGCTCACGGTCTCAAGACCGAGAGGAGGCTCGTGGTCTCAAGACCGCGAAGGGCCTCGCGGTCCTGAGGTCAAACTAGCTAAACGGTCAACACCTCTTCGCGGACTCAACATCAAATTGATCTTCGCGGTCTCAACATTAACTTGAACCAATGGAAGGCTTCGCGGTCTTGAACCCCTTGAAGAGGCTCGCGGTCTTGAAGCCTAAGGGGGCTCGCGGTCTTGGAGTTAGAAGGAGGCTCGCGGTCTTGGAAAGTCAAAGTGGGCAAACGGTCAACGCTTTCAACCGGTCTCAATTCAATTGATGATTAATGATTGAAATCAATCAATGTGATTCAAGGTTGACTTCATTAAATCAAATGATGATATAAATGGTTCAATGTTGCCCTAATCAAACCCTAATGACAACCTAGGATATTAAGGGGTTATTTGACTAAGGTTTTGACCATAATGATGATCAATGGGATGAATTACCAATATACCCCTGAAGGGTCAATTAAGTTATACCTTGCTCAATTCAAACCCTAATTACATGAGAATGATGTTTTTAGTCATAATGACTCTATCCAACTTGAGCTAGTCTAATGTTACCATCAACCATTAGTATGATGAAAGAGAGAGTACTCTAGAGAGAGAAAGTACCCTAGAGAGAGAAAGTAACTCTAATCACATAATGATGATGTTTTTGGCTATGTTAGCCTATGATGCCTCAATCCAACCTATTTTAGAGTGATGTTGACATCACCTAACATTATGATGAGAGAGAAAGTACTTCTAGAGAGAGAAAGTACTTCTAGAGAGAGAAAGTACCCTTTTTAAGTAGAAACTCAACCAAAGCATCTCCAATGCACAGGAATGAGCATAATTAGGGTATGATCCACCTGTGTGAGATCATAGAAACCCTAATTATGATAAATGATGAACCTTTAACTAATCCAAGAGCATCAATGAAGATGTTACTCATACATGATGATGTTATGAGTTTATTTCACCTTGATGTGAATAGTAAACCCTAATTCAAGGGTGATGACATGTAATGTGAATAGTAAACCCTAATTCAAGGGTAATGGCATATTTCTGAGTATTAAACTCTATTTGATTTGAATTAAAGATTTAACTCTTATCACAAGAGTAGTAAGTACATTCCTTATTGTTGTATTATCTTTATCAGATGTATTAACCATGCAGGTTCTGATATGAAGGTAATCATATCCAGGTATGGATGTTGATGTTATATTCATTAAAGGCATGCTGTTAGCCTTATGAATAAGTAAAGTAATCTGATGCCTTGCCAGTGGCATCCTATGCTGATAATGGGCTATGAGAACCATGAATACCATCAAGGTCATGCCTTAGAGATGACTTGTGATGAGGATAATGAGAAATAATGATTGATATGAGTTAGGCCTGTTACATTTAGTATTCTTCTTTTATAGCTGCTATGCTATTGTTATTGTTTGCAGAACAATGTATGCTGTTAAAGAATACTGAATGTACCTAACTAATCAAGTATAATGTAGAGCCCTGATCATAGATCCATCATTGTCAGAAATTAAGTGATGGTGAAACAGGTTTTCCTCGGGGAACTCCTGGAGCACATACTTTTGAGTATGTGGGGTACATGGATGTGTAGAACCTTACATCCTAGTGTAGGAAAGTGATGTAGATGTGGAATCCATCCATCCTTCACTATAGTTCCATACCGTATCAGTGGTAGGTAAACATGAAACCTCCTGATGACGAAGAAAGCACAGATATCCGTATCAGTGGTAGGTAAATATGAAACCTCCTGATGTCGAAGAGAGTACAGAACACCACTGTAACTCTAGAATAGCGAAGGACCAGTTTACCCTGGTGAGCTATAGTAGTAGAGACACGAGATGTCCTACAAGTGATCCTCTTATTGATTGAGGAAGGTGAAGGTCATGAGAATCCGGCTCTCTTAATGACCTATGTATGATACTGATGCGGCTTCTCAGCGATCAGTTGGAGTATGAGTGGTAAGCCTCATCTCCACAGCGCATAATGTTGTTTGTAAAACATAATCAACCATGTAGTATAACTTGTTAGAGATGACTCTAAGTTAGTTGATTGATGTTACATTGCAATAATGTTGATATTCTCCATATCTCCTAAATTGTAGAGATCTTGTTATACCTGCAACTGTTATAGAATGCTTTGAAGGCTTTACTGTTTAAAATAATCTTTGATGTTATAATAAAGCTTCTGGAGAAGAGTTATAACTCTCGCTGGGACAATTATGTATAATTGTCTCACCTCGTAGACTTCAACTTTTTAGGTGGACGTCGGAGACGAAGGAACCAACCTACAGGTGATCAGTCTCAGCAGCAACATCAGGGGCAGCAGTAATCTCAGGTGGAGATTGTCCTGCCATATGGTGTAGTTAGAGTCAATCCTATGTGTCCTCTGTACTCTCAGGTCTTGGAGTCTTTTGTATAGTGATCTTGAGATTTTGTATCTTGATGTATATAATTACTCAAGAAGTAATTATCCTGAGATGTAAACAGTTTATCTCCCTTTATGAAAGAAGCTTTTATGGATCCAAGCTCTTGTCTCGGAAAGTTTTAAATTCCCGTGATTTTTGTCTTCCGCTGATTACCGATTCGCTTCCGCTACATTTTAATTGTGTTTATGTCATGGTTTGGAGACCAGAGCCCACACGCTTAGTTGAAAGTCTTCTTCTCTTTCTTCAAAGAAGACACAGTTGAGTTCCCTGGTATGCCATAGACGGGATATGTTTGTTTCCTTGTGGCACATGAATGTGCAGATGGAAGTTTCCTTGTTAGCTGGACTTTTGGCACAGATGCAAGTCAAGCCTACGCTGAGACAGCAGATCAAAGATGCACAGCAAACAGATGATGCAGTACAGTTGATCAGATCAGAGTTCAGCAGCGAAAAGTGTGATGGGTTCCATGAGTCTGAGGATGGACTAGTTTGCTATCGTGATAGGATGATGGTCCCTGATGCTAATGATCTGAGGAAATTAGTGCTTGAGGAAGCACACACGTCAATGTATGCTATGCATCCAGGAGTCACCAAGATGTATCATGGTCTGAAGGACTTGTATTGGTGGCCCGATTTGAAGAGAGATGTAGCTGAGTTTGTGGCTAGATGTGCGGTTTGTCAGCAAGTCAAGGCTGAACATCAGAAGCCGTCATGTACTTTGCAACCCCTGCCGATACCATAGTGGAAATGGGATCATATAACCATGGATTTCGTAGTTGGTCTACCCAGGACAACTAGGAATCATGATTCCATTTGGGTGATAGTGGACAGATTGACGAAGTCTGCCCATTTCATACCAGTAAAGACAACATATACATCTGAGAAACTCGCTCGAGTATATGTTGATGATATAGTACGTTTGCATGGTGTACCAGCGATGATAGTTTCTGACAGAGGTCCTCAATTCATGAGTCATTTCTGGGAACAGTTGCACAAAGCGTTGGGAACGCAGTTGAGGTTCAGTACTGCCTTCCACCCGCAGACCGATGGACAGTCTGAGAGGACTATTCAGACTTTAGAAGATCTCCTTTGAGCTTGTGTTTTGCAGTTTCTAGACAGTTGGGATGTATATCTCAGTTTGATAGAGTTCGCTTACAACAATAGTTATCATCAAAGCATTGACATGGCTCCTTATGAAGCCTTGTATGGCAGGAAGTGCAGATCTCCTTTATGTTGGTATGAGTCTGGTTAATATCAACTTTTGGGTCCTGAGTTAGTACAACAGACAACAGAAAAGATCAAAGTGATACAACAACAGTTGAAAGCGGCACAGGACAGGCAGAAGTCTTATGCGGACAATCGTCGACGACCTTTGGAATTCCAGGTGGGAGACAAAGTGTATCTTAAAGTCTCACCGTGGAAAGGTGTGCTAAGGTTTGGCCGGAAGGGTAAACTAGCACCCAGGTATATGGGGCCATACCCAGTCATAGCATGTATGGGCAAGGTAGCTTACAAGTTAGAGCTGCTGCCAGAGTTGCACAGGTTACATCCAGTATTCCATGTCAGTATGCTGAAGAAAAGTCATCCTGATTCTGGAGCAGTGATATAGCCGGTTGAAGTTGAGCTTGATGAAGATGTGACCTACGAGGAAGGTCCTGTGGCGATCCTTGACAGAAGAGTTAAGAAGCTGAAGAAGAAGGACCTGGATCTTGTGAAGGTTCTTTGGCATCACCATGGCATTGAGGAAGCCATGTGGGAGCTTGAGGAAGAGATGAGGAGAAAACATCCCTCACTTTTCTCTTTGGATTTTGGGGACGAAATCCCTTTGTAGGGGGTTAGCTTGTAAGGACCCTGACCTTCGTTTAAGGTTTACCCTGTTTGCGTTGCTTAACCTTGATGCTTTGTTGCTTGCTAATCACCTTCTGTAGAGATTAGGGTTTGTTTGTGCTTTGTCGAGAGTTGGAGGTGCTACTTGCAATTAACCCAAGTTTAGGGTTTGTGGGCAAGTTTGTCACCTTGTGAGGTGTTCCTCCCTCTCCTTACTTCCTCTAGTGTTGAGAGGAAGGTTTGGGCTAGTTGCTTGAGTCCCCTTTTGGGCTTGGTTGAGCTTGTTGGGCCTTGTGGTGCCTTGCCTTTGTTCCTTTGGACCTTGTGTCGGGAAAGAGAGCCATGTGTCCCCAGGCTGTGTCGCCCAGGGTTGTGTCGCCCATGGTGGTGGTGTGTCGTCCTGGTGTGTCGCCCATGAACCTTTGACCATCTTTGACCTCGTTTGTGTCACCACTAGTGGACACTTGGTGCTTGATGCTTGCATGTAGCAATGGCCTTGGACATGTGTTTAGGGCATGATATGAGTGGTGGCTTTGCACATGGACAAGTGTCCCTAAGGGGGGGACACCTTGCTTTGCTTTGCTTTGGTTTCTCCTCCATCCCCTTCTATATATGCATTTCCTTTCCCTTGCTAAGGATCCCTTTAGTTCCTTAGTCTCCCTCTCCCTTGGTGCACGACACACTCTCTTCTTTTGCAAGCTTGGTGGTTGATCCTTCTTGGAGTCTCCTTCTTCCTCTAATGTTGGACGAACCCTAGAGTGCTTTGCTCTCCTTCTTCCTTGGTGGAGCTTGGAGCTAGGAGCTTGGAGCTTACTTAATGCGGGTTACATAACTCCTAACCCTAACTACACTACCTCTTTTTATGTTCTTATATGTTGCTATGCATGTTTCTAGTTAGTTTCTTGCTTAGTTTCCTCTTGTTGGCCGAACCATGTGTTCTAGGGTTTCTTGGTGAGCAATACTCATTTTTCTCCTAGGTCTTAAGGAGTGAGCTTGAGTGCTAGTAACATGGGCAATACCCCTCTCTCGTTTAAGTTGAGAGGTGAGCTTGTATTCTAGTTGCTTGAGCAACACCCTCCTCTCACCATGGACTTGAAAGATGAGCTTTGGTTGTGGTTGTACCTTGTGTTGCCCGATTGGTGATAAGAGATGTGCAAGACCCCTCTCTCTTAGTTGTTGAGAGGTGAGCCATCTTCTTGATCCATTAAGGTTTTGGTGCCCTTGTGTTGGAGGTAGATGACGACCTTGTAAAGTTGCATCTTGACCGTTATAACCTTGAGGTCTGTGCTGCCCGATACTCCTCTTGACCTAGAACCTTGGACGATATGTGTATTGGCGGTGATGGACGATATACCATGGACCTAGACTTTTGGTGTGTTGGGCGTCACACTATGCTAAGTGCCCTACTCGACACGTTTACCCTTGTTATACCTTGATGTTGTGGATGCATTGTTAGTCAGTTCTGTGGTGGGCGTCACCCCCTTGGCCCTAACTTCGTGTGTGTGTTGGCCAATAACATGTGTTTCTGGGTGTTACGCTTTCCTTGTTGCACACCCTGGTTGCCGTTATCAGTTGGGTGCATGGCACGTTTGGCTCAAGTGCCCGATATGCCCTTAGACGACACCTGATGAGCGTCACACCTGACTCTTACCTTTGTGTGTGTGACAGGCGTCACACCTGGTTAGGTATCCTGCCCGACACACATGACTTAGAGGTATCTTGATGTCGTTGAGGTATTGAGGTTGCTAGCCAGTTCTGTGACCTGGTGACGGGCATCACCCCCGTTTTTGCCTTGACAGCACAACGTAGCACGATATCCTCTGTTGCACGATGCACCCCCTTGAGCTTGCTGCCCGATAGGCATCATGGCCGTCGTCCCGGTTGCACGACATGGACTGGGCTGCATGCCTGGGTCAGATGGTAGCATAACGACCGTTACACCTTAGATGGATGACGGAGCGTTGCATGATAGGTGTTGGTTTGCTTGGTCGACATGAGTAGAGTGTTTGGGCGATAGGGGTGAGTACCCTGCCCGATACTACCTTTGGTGAGGGTAGTGGATGTTCTAGCGAGGGTTCTATCCCTTATGGAAGTGATATGTTAGATGTTGTTCTTGTTGGCTAAATTGGACATTATGATAAATCCCTTTGTTTTTATTATGACAAACATTTCATTTTTGTTTATCTAACGTGCTACTTGAGTGTTGCAGAAATAAGGTGGATGACAAAGCACTAGGGAATCTATATGCTTGAATGCTTATAAATTTCATGAAATGTAATCAATTGTAAACTTGTACAAATATATAATGTACAAGTACTTAGACTTCATGTAAATCAAGTGTTAGATCTTCCTTAGCCAATCACTATACTTAGATAGTTCATCCCCTTTAATAGTGTCACATATGCACACTCATATACACACTTAGTACTCTAATTGAAACATTCAAACAGGGTCAATCTTGGTCGACGAAATCCTCGACCGAGACACTCTCGGTCCACAAACTTCTCGACCGAGAAAGACCCAGGTAGCCATTAGACACAGCTGACAAGGTGGTTGGCAGTTGGAGATGAACGTTGCAAATACTTGATCCAGAGAGCCTGTCGGTCGACAAAACTTCGACCGAGTAGGTATCTCGGTCGACAATTTCTCGACCGAGATGGACTCTGACAGCAACTGCAGAATTAATTAACTAGCCATTGTTAATCCAACTAACTTATACCTAACGGCTAGTTAAGCACTTGGAATCCCCTAGAAAGTGTCTAGAACGTCCTTAAGCACTTGTAGGTCATTCCTATAAATAGGACATGCCTTAGGACACCTAAACTCACTTGATTCCATACTTGAGCAATCTTTGAGCTTATACTTGCATTAGCAACTTGTTTTGAGCAATTGAGCAATACTTGCAATTGGCTACTCTTCACCTTGCTCTAAATTCGTGTCCTATAGGCTAATATCTCCTATCCACAGCAATCACATTTCCATATACTTTGGTTAGGAGATCTATACGCTTGATATAGGCAAATCAAGCCTTGTGCTTCAAAGGATAAGTTGTAATTTCTATTTTCCTTTCTTGTTCACTTTCATTGTTTGTACTCTCCTTGCTACTCCTAGGTTGGAGGCTGAAGATTGGAGAGGGTTGTGATCTTCTTGGTGAAGAAGGAGACTTTGTACTACTCTAAGAAGGCTGGTGCAATGGGAGGTTAATTCTAAGAGGAAGGCTACTTCAAGGGGGAGCTTGGAGTTACTTCAAGAAGGCTACCTCGAGTTGGTGCATCTACTTCAAAGTGAAGGTTGTTCAAAGGGGTGTAAGAAAGTATTGTATTTTGTGTAAATCCTTGTGAAGGTAATAAAATTAATACTTTCAAATCCCGGTTGGGTAAGCAACCGGGTAGTGGATTGACTGCCTTAGTATTTGCTAAGGTAGGAACCACTCTAAATCCCTTGTCTCCTTCTTACTTTTTCATTTGTGGTTGTTTGAGTTAAATAATTGTTAAAATAACCTTAAAACCCTATTCACCCCCCTCTAGTGGTTTTTCAATTGGTATCAGAGCAGGATTCAAGGAACCCTAACCATGTCTTGAAGAATGGGTGATGGGTTGCTCAACAACCTCAATCTTGAAGGGACACTTGTTGCTAGGCCTCTAGCGTTTGATGGAACAAACTACACATACTGGAAGAGAAGGATGCAATTCTACTTCCAAGGCATTAGTTGGGATCTATGGAGAATGGTGTCAACCCCATACGATCTTTCCTCAAGTGCAATATGCAGAATGGGATGCAAATACGGTAAAGTCGGCTCAAATGAATGCAAAGGCTGTAAGTATTCTCTATTGTTCAATTTCAGTAGGAGAATTTAATAGGATATCAAATTGTGAAACAGCCTATGAAATTTGGCATAGACTTTCTATAACTTATGAAGGGACTGTTCAAGTTAAGAACTCTAAAATTGGAATGCTTAAACAAAAGTTTGAACAGTTCCGTATGGATCCGAATCAATCTATTAGTGATATGTATGCAAAATTCTCTTCTATTGTAAATGGTTTGAATGCTCTAGGTAAAGTGATTAGTGAGGAAGATCAGGTGTCAAAGATCCTTAGATCACTTCCTCCCAAATACAAGCCCAAGGTGACGGCCATTGAAGAAGCAAATGACCTCACTCGACTGAGGATGGAACAACTCATTGGCAACCTATAAGCTCATGAAGCTACCTTAGAAGAAGAAGAAAGAAGAGAACGTGAGCTACAACAAGGGAAAAAGAAGGATGTGGCTCTAAAGGCTTCAAAAATCATTACACCGGAAAGTGATGAGTCAAGTGAAGAAGAAGGAGAAGAAGCCTTGATTGTCAATGGTAAGAAATATAAAAGATTTAGATCTAACAAAATTTCTAGTTCCTCTTCATCTCCTCCTAGGTGTTTTGAGTGTGGAAAGAAAGGACATCTCAAAAATGAATGCCCTAAAGCAAAGAAAGGAAAGAAAAGCTCACACAAAAAGAAGGGAGAAAAAGCTTATAAAGCTGCATGGGACGAGTCAAGTGAGAGTGAAAGTGGAGAAGAAAAGGTGGAATGCCTAATGGCAAGAGAAGATGATGAAGACTCTTAAGAGGATTGGGTGGTTGACAGTGGATGCTCCAAACACATGACCGGAAACAAGGATGCATTTCAAACTTTTAAAGAAAAGAAAAGTGGAACAGTCACCTTTGGAGACAATGGTAAAGGTAAAATCGTTGGAATAGGTAATATTGGTACAAACCTTGAAATCAAGAATGTTTTACTCATTGATGGTTTGCACCATAATTTAATAAGTGTAAGTCAATTATGTGACAGTGGATATGATGTTCTATTTAACAAAAACTGCTGCAAATTATTAATAGAAAACACTACAAATGTTGTTTATGAAGGAAAAAGAGTTGGAAACCTTTATATTCTTAGACCTAACTCTATGAAATTTGTAGTAGGAAAATGCTTACTTGCAAATGAAAATACTTTACAACTATGGCATAAAAAGTTAGGACATGCTAGTTCACATGTTATAAAAAAGCTAGTGAAATATGATCTTGTTCGTGGTTTGCCTACTTTATCTTTTGATCAAGTTGAAAATTGTGAACCATGTACTTTGGGAAAGCAAACAAAAACCTCTTTTAAACCTAAACATGTACTTAGCACTAGTAGATCCTTAGAATTAATTCACATGGATTTATTTGGACCCATGAGGACACAATCTATTGGTGGCAAAAGATATTGTTTTGTTATTGTCGATGATTATAGTAGATATACATGGGTACATTTTCTTGCAACCAAAGATGACACTATTCATGTTTTTATAAAATTTTGTTCCAAGATTGAAAATCTATTACAAAACAAAATATGTACCATTAGAAGTGATCATGGTGGAGAATTTGAAAATCATGTATTTAAAGAATTTTGCACATCTCAAGGGTACACTCACAATTTTTCTTCTCCACGCACTCCACAACAAAATGGTATCGTTGAAAGGAAAAATCGATCACTACAAGAAATGGCTAGAACTATGGTGCTTGAACATAACACACCTAAAAACTTTTGGGCTGAAGCTGTAAACACCGCATGCTATGTGTTAAATAGAGTAACTGTTCAATCCCATTTGAAGAAAACACCATATGAATTAATACATTCTAAGAAACCTAGAGTTGACTATTTTCATACCTTTGAATCTACATGCTATATCTTAAACACCAAAGAGGATAGAGATAAGTTTGATTCTAAATCACATAAAGCATTCTTTTTGGGATATTCTACCTCTAGCAAAGAATTTAGAGTCTACAACACTATTTCTAGAAAAGTTGAGGAATCTATTTATGTCTCTTTTCATGAAGAGTCAAAATCAGAAAATCTTGAAATAGTTGATCTCACTCATCAAATTGAAAACTTAAACATACCAAATGATAGTGAGAAAGATACTACAAACAATAACCAAGTTGAAACACAACCTATACCTAGACTTATTAAGGATCATCCTCAAGAATTAATTATTGGAAATCCAAATGATAAAGTCAAAACTCGGTCTTTCTTTAAGGATGTTGCAAACGTGGCTTTTGTTTCTATTATTGAACCTAAGAAGATATCTGAAGCTCTTAAAGATGACTATTGGATAATAGCAATGCAAGAAGAATTAAACCAATTCACTAAAAATGATGTATGGGATTTAGTTCCTAAACCACAAGACAAAACCATCATTGGAACTAAATGGGTTTTTAGGAATAAGCTAAATGAGGCAGGAGAAGTAATAAGGAATAAAGCTCGGTTAGTAGCACAAGGATATAATCAACAAGAAGGAATAGATTTTGATGAAACGTATGCACCAGTAGCAAGACTTGAAGCTATTAGAATGTTACTAGCTATTGTTGCACATAAAAACATCAAACTCTATCAAATGGATGTAAAAAGTGCATTTCTAAACGGAATCATTCAAGAAGAAGTATATGTTGCCCAACCACCTGGTTTTGAAATACCGAAAAAAGGTGACTATGTTTATAAACTTAAGAAAGCACTTTATGGTTTAAAACAAGCACCTAGGAACTGGTATGAAAGGCTCAAGACATCTTTTTGATAATGGTTTTTCTATTGGAAATTCAGATTCTACTTTATTTTTCAAAACATATACATATGACTTTCTAGTTGTTCAAATATATGTTGATGACATTATTTTTGGAGCTTCTAATGAATCATTGTGTACACAATTCAGTGACATTATGCAAAAAGAATTTGAAATGAGCCTCATGGGTGAACTAACTTTCTTTCTTGGTTTCCAAATTAAACAAATGCCTGCTGGGATTTTTGTAAGCCAAGAAAAGTATACTAAAGAACTCTTAAAACATTTTGGGATGGATCAGTGCAAACATGCTACTACTCCTATGGCTACCTCTATTAAAATTGATAAAGATGAAAATGGGGAACCTATTGATGATTCCTTATATAGAGCCATGATTGGTAGTTTGCTTTACTTAACTGCTTCTAGACCAGACATCATGTTTTCCGTTGGTCTTTGTGCTCAATTTCAATCACAACCCATGCACTCTCATTTTCAAATAGTTAAACGAATTCTTCGATACTTAGCCGGCACTACATGTTTTGGTTTATGGTATCCAAAAGGACAATCCTTGGATTTTAAAGCTTATACTGATGCTGATTATGCTGGTTGTCGACTTGATCACAAGAGCACTAGTGGTGGCTGTTTCTTGTTAGGGAGAGCTTTAGTATCTTGGTTTAGCAAGAAACAAAACACGGTTGCCCTCTCTACAACTGAAGCTGAATATATGGCAGCCGGATCTTGTTGTGCTCAAGTGCTTTATATGCAACAAGTGTTAAACGATTATGGTTTTACTCTTTCATCTACGCCTATCTTTTGTGACAACACAAGCGCTATAAACTTAGCACACAATCCTATTTTACACAGTCGAGCTAAACATATTGAAATCCGTCATCACTTTTTAAGGGATCATATCTCTAAGAATCATGTTTCCCTTCATCATGTTGATACGGAAGATCAATTGGCTGATATTTTTACAAAACCGCTTCCACTAGACCAATTCAACAAAATCGGGAAGAAACTGCTTATCACTCCTTTAGAAGATGTTTTCTTTGATATTTGTGCTTCTTAACAATGTTTTTATTTGCATCATTTTGGCTTTTAATGGACATCTTTTTATTGGATTCGATGAGACATCTAATTAAGGGGAGTTTTATTTTTAAACGAATATCTTTTTGAAATGACAAAGGGGGAGAAATAAATATAAAACTTAGTAATTGTGCAAAACTCAATCAATGAGTTTCATAAACTCTTGGCTTTACATTGAAAGTTTCTATATTCCCTAAAAGAATTGGATTTCATGTTCCACAATTCATGGGGAATAATAAGCACACATTTTATAAACAAGAGAAGAAATTTACAAAGGTAATTTTCAGGTATGAAACTCACACGTTTTATACTTCCTTAATTTATATTTTGGAAATGTTTGTCATCTTCAAAAAGGGGGAGATTGTTGGCTAAATTGGACATTATGATAAATCCCTTTGTTTTGATTATGACAAACAGTTCATTTTTGTTTATCTAACGCGCTACTTGAGTGTTGCAGAAATAAGGTGGATGACAAAGCACTAGGGAATCTATATGCTTGAATGCTTATAAATTTCATGAAATGTAATCAATTGTAAACTTGTACAAATATATAATGTACAAGTACTTAGACTTCATGTAAATCAAGCGTTAGATCTTCCCTAGCCAATCACTATACTTAGATAGTTCATCCCCTTCAATAGTGTCACATATGCACACTCACATACACACTTAATACTCTAATTGAAACATTGAAACAAGGTCAATCTCGGTCGAAGAAATCCTCGACCAAGACACTCTCGGTCGACAAACTTCTCGACCGAGAAAGACCCAGGTAGCCGTTAGACACAGCTGACAAGGTGGTTGGCAGTTGGAGATGAACGTTGCAAATACTTGATCCAGAGAGCCTGTCGGTCGACAAAACTTCGACCGAGTAGGTATCTCGGTCGACAATTTCTCGACCGAGATGGACTCTGACAACAACTGCAGAATTAATTAACTAGTCGTTGTTAATCCAACTAACTTATACCTAACAGCTAGTTAAGCACTTGGAATCCCCTAGAAAGTGTCTAGAACGTCCTTAAGCACTTGTAGGTCATTCCTATAAATAGGACATGCCTTAGGACACCTAAACTCACTTGATTCCATACTTGAGCAATCTTTGAGATTATACTTGCATTAGCAACCTGTTTTGAGAAATTGAGCAATACTTGCAATTGGCTACTCTTCACCTTGCTCTAAATTCGTGTCCTATAGGATAATATCTCCTATCCACAGCAATCACATTTCCATATACTTTGGTTAGGAGATCTATACGCTTGATATAGGCAAATCAAGCCTTGTGCTTCAAAGGATAAGTTGTAATTTATGTTTTCCTTTCTTGTTCACTTTCATTGTTTGTACTCTCCTTGCTACTCCTAGGTTGGAGGCTGCAGATTGGAGAGGGTTGTGATCTTCTTGGTGAAGAAGGAGACTTTGGACTACTTCAAGAAGGCTGGTGCAACGGGAGGTTACTTCTAAGAGGAAGGCTACTTCAAGGGGGAGCTTGGAGTTACTTCAAGAAGGCTACCTCGAGTTGGTGCATCTACTTCAAAGTGAAGGCTGTTCAAAGGGGTGTAAGAAAGTCTTGTATTTTGTGTAAATCCTTGTGAAGGTAATAAAATTAATACTTTCAAATCCCGGTTGGGTAAGCAACCGGGTAGTGGATTGACTACCTTAGTATTTGCTAAGGTAGGAACCACTCTAAATCCCTTGTCTCCTTTTTACTTTTTCATTTGTGGTTGTTTGAGTTAAATAATTGTTAAAATAACCTTAAAATCCTATTCACCCCCCTCTAGTGGTTTTTCAGTTCTTGCTATCACAAATAGTCATGATGGTGACCCTTGATATGCTTGATGGTGATTGTTATGGTAGAGCTCATCTATGCAACTTAACATGACCTTTACATATGTAAATAATCATCTTGAATTATTTGTATAATGCTAAGGAAATGATAAGCATATAAGATGCTTTGCTTAATGATGTGACCTATGCATGTGATCATAAGTTGAGGCCTGATTGATGAAGCATGTAATCATCAATGTCACCCTATGTTGATAGTATTATCTTTCTGCTAATCCATGATGATTGTACAAACTAACCATACAGGTCTCATACGGATGTATAGCCAGGAAAAGGGCTATGAGGTATATATGTTGAGTAACTCTATTGTGATGGTTACTCTTGATAATGAGATAACCTACATGATGTATTTGACTAAAGTGCTTGGGATTGCTATCCCATGTTGATGATGTAAGCCTTGAGAAGCAGTGGCACTATGTGATAAGGGATTGAGATCCCATGGTATGTGATGATCCTTGAGATGGATCTGGATGATTGGCAAGAAGCCAAGTGATAACATGTAATGTTGGATCCTTGTGATGGATCAGGATGATGATGATTACAATAATAGCATAATGTTGAGTTTTATGTTGTTTATTCTTGTTATAGTTTGCATGTTATACAACTTGGTTGAATCTTGCAATCCACTTAAAATATACTAACTAATCACAGAGGAACATGTCATGTAGTTTGCCCTGGACATAGATCCATCATCATCAGTAGCTGGTGATGGTGAAATAGGTTCTCCTGCGGGTTAACCTAGAAGCACATATTGTTGAATATGTGTGGTTTCTCCTAGCCTTAAATAGAGAGGGAATCGAGTGCAGCTACGGTTGCAGACTTGAATATATATATATATATATATATATATATATATAGAGAGAGAGAGAGAGAGAGAGAGGGAGAGCATGGTGAACAGGCCCATGGATCAGTGTGATAGAGCATGCATGTGTTCATGGCTCAGAGCACGGTGAATAGCTTTACTTTATAAACTGCTCTTATTATACCTCTTATCAGTCATCTGATGTTGTTGCTTTATCATTCTGAGGTTTTATAGTTTCGGTGGGGAGTTATGTTTCTCACTGGGACTGTGTGTCTCAACCCGCTGGTTTACACCCTTTTTAGGTGTTCGAGCTAGACGTGGTGGTGGTCGTGGAGTTGTGGCCGAACAGCAAGACGAGCACTAGAAGGCAAGCGATGGTCATGCTGCTATTTTGGTCATTTTGTAGTAGAGTCCTAGAGTCATCCCTGTACTCTCAGGTCCTTGGAGGTGTTTTGACGTTGTTTCACGATGTATAGTTGTTGATGTTTTGTATATCCTGCTGCTGGCCGTATGTGGGCCTTTTTGTATGTATAAATAGGTGATGAACTCATGTGAGGGTTAGACAGCTGTTCCTCTAAGCTGTGGACACATATCAAGGCTTGTATATTTTTATATAACATGTGTCCTTGCAGGATGAGGACCCAAATGTAATAGTTTCTCAGTTTATCAGCTTTCCGCAATCGGTTTTAATTAACCTGTATTTTTTATAATCTGTAGTTATGGTGATTTCCGCACGTTTTCGCGTAACACCTCGTTGTCTATGTGATAGCGGGATGTGTTCCGACAATTGCCCTAGATTAGGGTTAATGTTCATCAACTTTCTTAGTTATGATTTCATGATCACTTCATCAAAGATCATACCCTAAAATCTTATTATAATCATATTGAAGGTGTTTGAGGTCTATCCATTACATGATTATCTTACATGTATGGATTCCTCTCTCTCTCATCCTCTCTATGATGTTGACTATGTCAAACTTGGACAAATTAGGTCAACCAACCCTTTAATTAAATACATTCAATTAGGGTTGACATAGTGTATTGAAATATTGCTTATCTTAGCTTCCAGGATTAACTCATATAGGGTTACCAATCACTTAGTATCTTAAAGGCAAACCCTAGTGATTATCTTTGAGATAAATTAGTGACAACCATAGGGTCATTTTATCTTTCATCACCTGGGGTTTCCAATTGACTTAACCACATTTAAACATCCAAACGTTCTTGACCATTGATGCTCCAAACGGTTTGAAACTAAATGGACTTGGGTCTCCAAACGGTTTGAGACCGTTTAGTCTCAAATGGTCTTGAGACCGTTTGATCCCAAATAGTATTGAGACCATTTGGACTCAAACGGTCTTAAGACCGTTTGGCCCAAACTCTCCCAAAACCGAATGGACCAAAAAGGTCTTCCAACACTTAATCAATTCAGGGTTTCAATCATTGAACCATCTATCAATTGAACTACTGATTTATTCCTCAATTGAATCATTGAATCACCCTTCAATTAGGCCTTTAATTAGAGTTTTGAACCCAATTAAACTAGGGTTTATAATTAAGAAACCATCAATTAGGGTTTTGAAATCGAGGAGCCATCAATGTTTAACATTGTGGAACTGATTCAAATGAAATTAATGAATCTTCATCAAATTATGATATGACCTGACCTCAAACGGTCTTTAGGTCGTTTGGATGACCTCCAAATGGTCTTGAGACCATTTTCCCCATCCCATCATTGAAATTTGTGAAATTCCATTAAGGTTTAGATCATTAGATTGATCGACAATTGAACCATTGCTTGTATTTCAATTTACTATCTTTGGTTCTTCAAAACTCAACCATACTCAACCCTAGACCTCCAAACGGTCTTGGTTGACCTAAAAATGTTCTTGAGACCGTTTGGGTGATCTCCAAACGGTCTTTAGACTGTTTGGGTTAATCAACCCAAAGTTTTAAATTAATCAATTAAAATTTCAGCACTTAACCCGACTAGGGTTTCTAATTGGAAGATTGTCCATTCATTGAATTAATCAATTGGATCCATTAGATCATCATCCAATATGTACTAGGGTCCTGACCTAAAAAGGTCAACCCATACAAATGGTCAACCCTTCCAAATGGTTTGGTATCTAATCCTCCAAACGGTTTGCAAACCGTTTGATCTCCAAACAGTTTGGTAAAACCGTTTGGACCAATATTTATGAAATTGTTTGCCTATGTTACTAATTGAGATGTGTGCTTGAGATGATGTCATAATAATCAAGCTTCAACCCCTCGAATGCTACTGCCATTTCCATGGTAGTCTCATCAATTAATCAAAGGAATTGCAAGAAGAACAACTGAACATAATGGATTGAGGAATTGAATTCAATAACAATGAATAAGGGTCAAGTTATAAAACCCGCCTCCAATTGAGCTTCAAAGCTTCAAGCTCACGTCAAAAATGGTGGATGCAACTCCTTTCACTATCTCAAGGCTCGTCCTCAAGCTTTAAGTGAAAAGGAATGGTTAGAATTGAAGATGGGATCGAGATAAGAAGAAATCATGCATTGATTTTCGATTTCCACCATGAAATCAAGGTGAATGAAGGTCAAGAAGCTTACCAACAGGTTGGGGGTCGTCCTCCTGATCCTCAAAAGCTACCTTGGTCAGTTTTCAAGTAAAGAGAAGAAGTGGATTCTAAAAAGCCTTTGATTTGAGTTGTAAAAGGTGTTTTATAAGGAAATCGATGAGAGAGAAAATGCCTTATAAAAATCTTTTAATTCCAAAATTAGTGCCACCTCCTCCCTCTCAATTCCTTGCATGAAAATATATATTTCTCACCTCCAAATTCCTCTTCATTATCCATGAATTAAGGAAAAGCAAATTAAGCACCTTAATCATATAATAGTAATATCCATAAGTTAGTGGATATTACTTTTTCTTTAAATAATGTGAGTGAGTTATCCATTCCTTTGGATATTTTCGTTGCCTTTGCAAGTCACAAGGACGTTCACACTTAAGTAAATTCAACCATCTCATTTTTGGTTGAAGGCCCTTCAATTATTTTATTTATTTTTGCATTAGATTGAATTAGGGTTTCAACTATGCTTAAATCTTGATTATTTTAATATCAAGATTCTCTCTCCTTCAAAGTGATACAAATGAGATTACCCTCTCATTTTATTTTCTGTACATGATGCCAAGCAACATTATATTTCGAAGTGGTAATTTGCATATTGAACCCTAGGTTTTGGGTAAATTGCACATTACACCAAAACTAGGTTTTAATGCACAGACATTACTTTATCAGCACTTCCTTGGTACTCAGGCTTTCTCAGGCCATACATCTGCATCATCTTCATTCTCATGATCCTTAAACACATGAGGAACATTTAATCATGTAACATTTGCAAGTATTAACCCCTCAACTTGGGTAATTTGCACTTTAGTCCAAAATAAGCAAACATTGGTTCAACATTATTCAAACATGACCAAAATTGAAACATAAGTTCCTCTTGAGCCTTAATTACTTTTCGCAAGATAAATTTAAGGATATAATTATCTTTATTAAGCAAAACTCCTAGGGTTAAGGCATAACCCAGGTCAGGGATGTTACAAATTATAAACCCCTAACAAGGATTTTGTCCCCGAAATCCCAGATAAAGGAAGGTAGATATTATTCATTCAACATACTATCTGGTTTCCTCATATCATTTCATTGTTATGGAGACACCATAAAGCTTTGATCAACACAAAGTTATTCCTGACAAGTTTATCATAGAATGGTTCACATGGGACACATACTCCACTGTCCTTTTTATTATTAACTGTGGAATTAATTCTGTGTTAGGTAACACTTTTTCTTAATTTACAGTTTCAAGTGGCAGATTTTTTGAGGAGTCTCCCATGCTCCTTATTTAATTCAACATTTCACTTTTATGACCACAATTATGTTATGTCACCCTCTTGGGACTATAAGTCTTTTCATACCTTGATTTTGCCGTCTCACCTAGTGACACAATACTAGATTTTCTTATTACTTGTACTAACTATCTTATTAGTTGTACATTCTCCTATAATAAGGAGAGATTACTTTATCAATTAAGAACTTATCTTTAAGATATCTTCAATTGTTATGTTTATGCAAAGCATAAACCCCTAACAAGTGATGTCCATACTATTTCATATAATTGGACTGATTTCACAGTTAGCCATTCCAAGTAACTAACATTAATCATTTAATCAGGAGTTATGCTTTTACTCTTCCACACTACCTGGTATTTCTCAGATATTAGAATTCCTCACTTTGGTATCCATCACATGTGTCAAAACACATCACATCCACATCATTATTTCACCTTGAGACATTACTTGTTACACTTATCTTTATCTTGGAACCAAAGTCCAAGGTATAAACTGATACTTTTCTAAGTATCCATCATATGAACATTTTTATCTTATGCACATCAAGTGTCCTAAGACCCACTTGATTGACATGTCCCTGAAAGGAAAGTAAACAAGGAATCATATTCCTCTTATTATTTCATGAATCATTTACTCTTTGCCTCATCCTAGGTTCCTTGCCCTCATCATAGGAATTTATAAGGATGATTACATAACATTATTCCTTTCTTTGTTATTGTCTAACATGTTCATGAACATCTTATGATCTCATCACATTTCTCATTTCCTCATTATGAGAAAAGGTCTTTATTATACACACAAACTTTATCGAACAAGGATCACCCTGATTGTTCTCATTTTCATCTTATGAGGAGTATACTTTTTACTTCCTCATACACATATACTGTTCTGAGATCATCTCAGATTTCTCTTTCTTATTCTTTAGGATATTACACATTTTTCCATTCCATATTTCTAATTTCATGATACTCACTAGATTGTCTCAGAATGACTACTTGATCAGAGCAATCAAAAATATAACAATCTAAGAGTTTCCATACTCACTTTATCATCAATAGTTGTATACCTGGCCATGGTATATAAATACTGAGATTAAGTAGTATGCACTTTGTATACTATCACATTCCTTCCTTTTCATATTATCACAAGCATATGATTTAACATTCCTGGATTTTATCCAGACATCTCTTCTATACCTCGTCCTTTTTATAGAGGTAAGAACAATATGAAACATTTATAATGTTACTTGTACAAAATGTAAGTCCTCATAGGACTAATCAAGGAAAACTCAAGCAATTACTTTCTCAAATTAACTCAGGAAACCATAAAAAGACATATTAGAATGATATTATTTTGTCTGACATGTTTCATTTCGCAGTTATTTGTTGCCTCAGGCTGATTCTTTTCATAGAACCTTGCCTGGGACGTCTGTCCACGTCCTCCAGTACTACTACTAGACCACTTCTAATGAGAGTCCTGCTGACTCTGCCTCAGGGGTTGATTCACCATAACATTCCTGGCTGAGCAATTTCTTGCCAGATGTCCTACCTGTCTACATTGGTAGCAAATGTTGGGCTTTAGATGTGGTCTAGAAGGTTCTTTACCCTTTCCAAATAGCCATTGACTTTGTGCACTAGGCTTTGGTTATACTGGTGGTACCAAAAATTTCTTCCTTTTAGAACTACTAGGCCTCTGTTCCTGAGTTTGGATAGGCCTTTTCTTAATTCTTTCTTCCTTAATCTTTATTGGACAATTCTTCATGATATGTCCAGGCTTCCTACACCTATAGCAAATTCTGCTTTTGGGTTGTGACCTATTCCTTCCCACCTTTTCTATTGCTTCATCATGTTGATGTTGACTAGGAATCCTATTGGAGCCCATAACTTCATCATTGGGGGTTGGTAATCTGGGTTGCATTGCTAATGCATGGTCCACTACATGCATCACAGCTGCCCTAAATTGCCCGTACAGAGCTTGGAAAGTTGGGGTCTCTATCATTGCTTGGTTCAACTGAGGATATTCAAATACTGGTTCCTTCCTAGTCCAATCCCTTACACCACTTCCTGGTGCAGCAATGCTGCTTTCAGCATCATGTCCTTCATGTGATCCAGACATCTTTAAGTTCTTCTTCTCCTATATGAGTAGAAGACACTATCAGATACACTAGAAGACACTAGAACAGACTCTACTACCTTAATCCTATGTCTCTGTAGACTCAGCGAACCTAGAGCCCTGATACCACTAAATTGTGGCATCCAACTTACAAAAACATGATTTACTTAAGCGGAAGCGATTATTAACAGCGTAATTGCTGAAAAATCTCTAAAAATTAAAACTTTTTTGCAAAGAGATCCAAAAATAGGAATACTCTTTCATCTAGAACCAATGTATAACATTTACATCCTGGTTCCTAAGTACATAGCTTGTACCATCTCTTCTCGAGGATTACAAACATTAACTGCCCTGTTAGAATTGTACACAAGCAGTATAAGAACCTCAAGGCACTAAGCCAAAATCTCAGATCGATTCATTAAAAGCACTAACTACTAACTCTGAGGACCTAAGATTACAGTGATGACACATAGGACTACTATTTATATGATTTGACAGACATCATCTCCACCTGAGATCTTACTGTTGTCCCTACTATTGCTGTCCTTCCTCTGCTATAGGGATTTCTATTTCTTTGTCTGCGTCCACCTAAAAATATTGGATCCCACGGGGGTGAGACAATTGAAAATTGCCTCAGTGAGAGATATAACTCTCCGCCAAAACATTATTATTGCAGTTTATTAGAATAAAACTGAGCAGAGAAAACTTATATATTTGACAGCAGATGGATCACTGTATGAACAAAGTAAAGTAATCTCCTTTCCTAAGGAGGACATTGCATCTACCCATGGTAAAGTTGTGATTCATTTATCTACTTGCAATGAATATAAGGAGATACAAATAACATCTATCAACTAGAAATGCATAAAAGAAATGTAACATCAGCCACTAAATTTTCATATTCAATCCTTAAGCAAACATGCTATACGGCTGATTACATTTTATAATCACACTTATGCCCTGAGGAGATGAGGTATAATGCTCAAACTCCAACCGACCACTGCGAAATCAAAATCGATACCATACAAGATCAATGGAAGAGCCAGCTTCCAAGACCTCCCACTTCTCGGTCAGTGCGAGATCACATGCAGGACATCTTATGTCTCTGCTACATAGCTTGCCAGGGTATAGTGGCAACGTCACTATAGAGGCAGGGTCAGTTGCACTCTCTTCATAGTCAAGAGATTTCATGTTTACCTCCATCGATCTGGTATTAATATTATTGGGAGATGTGTACTGCATCTATCCCAATCATCGGGATATTCATGATACATCCATCCTAGTACAAACAATGAAGGATTGAGAGGTTTAATGTTTACCTTCCATCAATTCCCCCATTAAGACGTAAGGATATGTTCGCCCATCAACCCCCACATATTCAAAAATATACATTCTGGGTTTTTGTCGCGGAGCAACCCATTTCACCATCACCAAATTACTGACGATGATGGATCTATGGTCAGGGCTCTACATGATATGATTTCACTTAATTAATTAAGTACATTATCATATTCTTTTAGTATCAGTCAAGTTCTCAAACAGGAATTATTATGACAAATTCTACAAAGAAACATGTAATACTTCCATCAATACTTATCAAAACTTTGTAAAACATTGGGATCTCCATCCCTTATCTCATTACTTGGAAGATCTCACTTCTCAACAATATCATCATCATGATTACTGAATCTGGGCATTCAAACCCTCAGTTAATGACTAAACATGTTACCACTTCTTAGGTAACTATTACCTTCAGGTCATTTGACCAAGGTATACATGGTACTTGTTACACAAGCATTTCACATGGCTCACCAGGCCACTGCACATCTTGTCACCTCTCATTGGGAAACAATTAATATAATGGCTCATAAAGATCATACACATCTTGTTACTTCTTACTAAGCAACAAAAACATAATGGCATACAAGGCCAATCAACATTTTTATTATATAAGTATCATAACTCAAATCTGGCTATGTTCATCATCTCATGATATCTGCATGGTTAATACACATGATAACAATCATGATAATTTCACATCACACCATGCAATACCATAATAACACCAAAATTCCCTTACCAGGGTTAGGGTTTACCATCAAATAGGGCTTTTCATCCCTTTACCCAAAATTGGGGTTAGGGTTCCCCATTTCACATTTAATTAAGGTTTTATGTTTATATTATCAATCCAACACTAATTTATTGTTCCACTCCTCTAGGAGCATTCATTGATATCATAAGTATTCGCTCATACTTATAACTCTCATCATGTATCATTAATGATTATCAATTCAAGGTATGAGTTCATTTCTCATCCTTACCATAGTATGAATACATCATACTCATTATCTTGGCTTAACCCCTTTCTCATAGTATGTTAGTCAATACTTGTCAAAGTGCATTGAATTCATTACATCTTTATTGTAACAATTTACATAACACACACTTCTTGTGTTTCTTATCCAAGTATATTGGATTTGAGGTGCATCAAGGTATATCAACCCTGAAATGCTAAAAGTGATTTCTATCATATCTTGATGTATTACTTTCTTTATTACTTCTAACTTATCTGAGCTTATCAACTTATATTGTATTAAGGTATTTCCTCATCTTAATACTTTCATCCACTAACCTATCACTCTTACCATGAAGTGCATAGGTCACACATAAGAATGGTCCAACTATCTTTAGTGATATGGACTCATTTCAGGTTAAGGCATTGCTTACTACAAGGTTGCCTAATATCAACTACTTGATATATTTCACCTTTATAACGTATTATCCCTTATTTTATCATTAGGTATTCTCTCATACCATTACCCAGTAATTAGGATTATGGTTTATCATCATATTGCCCAAAATTAGGGCTTCGTGTATTATAACTCAAAATTAGAGTTTCACATACCTTCACCTTGTATTAGGGCTCCTCATCATGCCATTGCATAGGGTTTCACAAGGCATCACCCTCAATTAGGGTTTCTCATGGAATCATCCTCAACTAGGGTTTCACATGGCATCGCCCTTAATTGGGGTTTCACATGGAATCACCCTCAACTAGGGTTTCTCATGGAATCACCCTCAACTAGGGTTTCTCATGGAATCACCCTCAACTAGGGTTTCTCATGGAATCACCCTCAACTAGGGTTAGATACCTATCCTAGATTAGGGTTACACCTAGCATTGCCCTAGATTAGGGTTAATGTTCATCAACTTTCTTAGTTATGATTTCATGATCACTTCATCAAAGATCATACCATAAAATCTTAGTTTAATCATATTGAAGGTGTTTGAGGCCTATCGATTACATGATTATCTTACATATATGGATTCCTCTCTCTCTCTTATCCTCTCTAGGATGTTGATTATGTCAAACTTGGACAAATTATGTCAACCAACCCTTTAATTTAATACATTCAATTAGGGTTGACATAGTGTATTGAAATAATGCTTATCTAAGCTTCCAGGATTAACTCATCTAGGGTTACCAATCACTTGGTACATTAAAGGTAAACCCTAGTGATTATCTTTGAGATAAATCAGTGACAACCATATGGTGATTTTATCTTTCATCACCTTGGGTTTCCAATTGACTTAACCACATTGAAACATCCAAACGTTCTTGACCATTGATGCTCCAAACGGTTTGAAACCGAATGGACTTGGGTTTCCAAACAGTTTGAGACCATTTAGTCTCAAACGGTCTTGTGACCGTTTGATCCCAAATGGTCGTGTGACCATTTGATCCCAAACGGTCTTGAGACCGTTTGGACTCAAACGGTCTTAAGACTGTTTGCCCAAACTCTCTCAAAATCGAATGGACCAAAAAGGTCTTCCAACACTTAATCAATTCAGGGTTTCAATCATTGAACCATCTATCAATTGAACTACTAATTTATTCCTCAATTAAATCATTGAATCACCCTTCAATTATACCTTTGATTAGAGTTTTGAACCCAATTTAACTAGGGTTTATAATCAAGAAACCATCAATTAGGGTTTTGAAATCGAGGAACCATCAATGTTTAACATTGTGGAATCGATTCAATTGAAATGAGTGAATCTTCATCAAATTATGATATGACCTGACCTCAAATGGTCTTGAGGTCGTTTGGATGACCTCCAAATGGTCTTGAGACCATTTGCCCCATCCCATCATTGAAATTTGTGAAATTCCATTAAGGTTTAGATCATTAGATTGATCACCAATTGAACGATTACTTGTATTTCAATTTACTATCTTTGGTTCTTCAAAACTCAACCATACTCAACCCTAGACCTCCAAACGGTCTTGGTTGACCTCCAAACGGTCTTGAGACCATTTGGGTGATCTCCAAATGGTCTTAAGACGGTTTGGGTTAATCAACCCAAAGTTTTAAATTAATCAATTAAAATTTCAGCATTTAACCCGATTAGGGTTTCTAATTGGAAGATTGTCCATTCATTGAATTAATCAATTGGATCCATTAGATCATCATCCAAGATGTACTTGGGTCCTGACCTCAAATGGTCAACCCTTCCAAACGGTTTGGGATCTAATCCTCCAAACGGTTTGCAAACCGTTTGGTGAAACCGTTTGGACCAATATTTATGAAACCATTTTCCTATGTTAGTAATTGAGATGTGTGCTTGACATGATGTCATCATCATCAAGCGTCAACCCCTCGAATTCTACTGCCATTTCCATGGTATGTTCATCAATTAATGAAAGGAATTGCAAGAAGAACAATTGAACATAATGGATTGAGGAATTGAATTCAATAACAATGAATAAGGGTTCAAGTTATAAAACCCGCCTCCAATTGAGATTCCAAGCTTCAAGCTCACGTCAAAAATGGTGTATGAAACTCCTTTCACTATCCCAAGGCTCGTCCTCAAGCTTTGAGTGAAAAGGAATGGTTAGAATTGAAGATGGGATCGATATAAGAAGAAATTATGCATTGATTTTCGATTCCCACCATGAAATGAAGGTGAATGAAGGTCAAGAAGCTTACCAACAGGTTGGGGGTCGTCCTCCTGATCCTCCAAAGCTCCCTTGGTCTGTTTTCAAGCAAAGAGAAGAAGTGGATTCGAAACAGCCTTTGATTTGAGTTGTAAAAGGTGTTTTTATAAGGAAATCAATGAGAGAGAAAATGCCTTATAAAAATCTTTGAATTCCAAAATTAGTGCCACCTCCTCCCTCTCAATTCCTTGCATGCAAAGATATATTTCTCACCTCTGAATTCCTATTAATTATCCAGGAATTAAGGAAAAGCAAATTAAGCACCTTAATCATATAATAGTAATATCCATAAGTTAGTGGATATTACTTTTTCTTGTAATAATGTGAGTGAGTTATCCATTCCTTTGGATATTTTCGTTGCCTTTTCAAGTCACAAGGACGTTCACACTTAAGTAAATTCAACCATATCGTTTTTGGTTGAAGGACCTTCAATTATTTTATTTATTTTTGCATTAAATTGAATTAGGGTTTCAATTATGCTTAAATCTTGATTATTTTAATATCAAGATTCTCTCTCCTTCAAAGTGATACAAATGAGATGCCCCTCTCATTTTATTTACTTTACATGATGCCAAGGAACATTAGGGACTATTCTGAAGTGGTAATTTGGATATTGAACCCTAGGTTTTGGGTAAATTGCACATTACACCAAAACTGGGTTTTAATGCACAGACATTGCTTTATCAGCTCTTTCTTGGTACTCAGGCTTTCTCAAGCCATACCTCTGCATCATGTTCATTCTCATGATTCTTCAACAAATGAGGAACATTTAATCATGTAACATTTTCAAGTTAACCCCTCAACTTGGGTAATTTGCAATTTAGTCCAAAATAAGCAAACATTGCTTCAATATTATTCAAACAGGACCAAAATTGAAACATAAGTTCCTCTTGAGCCTTAATTACTTTTCACAAGATAAAATTAAGGATCTAATTATATTTCTTAAGAAAAACTCCCAGGGTTAAGGCATAACCCAGGTCAGGGATGTTACACCGATGTACTGCCAGAACTCTCTCTGCCTGAAAGAGTCGATACACATCTTCTGTTGATCAGATGGACCGTTTCTGTTGTTGTGTCAGCAATAGTGTGCCACCAACTAATGTGCATCTTCTGCTTCTTGGATCTTTCATCGCGGTTGATGCATCACCTATGTGTCACCGACTGATGTGTGTCCTCCATTGACTTGATAGATTGTCGCCCTTGTCGTAGCCACCGACTGATGAGCGTCTTCCTCTTTTCAGATCTTCTGTCGTAGTCAATGTTGATGTCGCAATACCAACAAAGTGTCACCAACTAATGTCTGTCATCTTCTTCTCAGACTTGCTTCCGTTGTCAATGCACCACCGTTGTGTTGTTGACTGTCAACTATTACTTTGCCTCAAGATAAAGTCATTGGCCCTCTCTTATCCACAAGAGAGCTATTCTATTGGTGCATCCAATGTGCCACCAATTGTTAGTCGTTACTTCACTTCAAGGTAAACTCATTGACCCTCTCTCACCAAGAAAGAGCACCACCAGTTTTTATTCTTCTTTGGCTCTTCTACCACATAAGGTACCAATAATCAACAAATGGTGGGATCACACACTAACAGGTGGGATGATTCAATGGCCTCTCCTAGGGCCTCTATTTATAGGCCTCCATGCCATACTGATATTGTGGCATCCAACTCACAAAAAACAAAATTAACTTAAGTGGAAGAGAATTATTTACAACGGATTACTGAAAATCACTAAAAATTAAAACTTTTTGCAAAGAGATCCACACATAGGAAATCTTTTCCATCAAGAACCATTGTATAACATTCACATTCTGGTTCAATGTACATAACCTGTACCATATCTTTTCAGAGACTACATCATCAAATGCCTTATAAACATTATATACAGACAACATACGAATCTCGAGGCATTAAGCCAAAACCTCAGATCGATTTATCAAAAACACTGGCTAAAAACTCCGAGGACCTGAGAGAACAGAGACGACACATAGGACTTTCTAATTACATAACTTGACAAGCAGTATCTCCACCTGAGATCTCACTGTTGTCTCTGATGATATTATTGTTATACCTTCCCTGTATTAGGATTTTTGCTCCTCTGTCCGCGTTCACCTAAAAAGTTGGATCCCACGGCGGTGAGACAATTGTAAATTGCCCCAGTGGGAGATATAACTCTCTGCCAAAACATTGTTATAGCAGTTTATTAAAATAAACTGAGTAGAAGGATTTATATATATAATCAACAACAGGTAAGTCATTGTATGAACAAAGTGAAGTAATATCCCTTTTCAAGGATGCCATTGCATCTACTCATGGTAGACTCATGGTTCATTCATCTACTTGCAATGAATACAAACAGATATGAATAACATCAATGAACTACATATATATAACAGAAAGGTAACATAAGCCAATGAATTTCCATATTCAATCCTTAAGCAAACATGCTCTATGGTTGATTTCATTTTACAAACACACTTATGCCCTGAGGAGATGAGGTATACCGCTCATACTCCAACCGACCACTACGAAGTCAAAATCGGTACCATACATAGGTAAATGGAAGAGCCAGATTCCCATGACCTCTCACATCCCGGTCAGTGCGGGACAATAAGCAGGACTGTGTTAACTACTCAAAATAGCTTTCCACGGTATACTGGAAGTTTGCTATAGAGTTACAGCGTCAACTGCACTCTCATCGGCCATCGAGAGATTTTTTGTTTATCTTCATCGACCCGACATTAGTATTATGGGGAGATGTGTACGACATCTATCCCAATCATCGGGAGATTAGTGATACATTCATCCCGATAGATGAAGGATTGAGAGGTTTGTTGTTTACCTTCCCTCAATCTCTTCACTGAACGTAAGGATATTTTTCGCCCATTTACCCCCACATATTCGAAATATGCATTCCGGGTTTTGCTGTGGAGCACCTGTTTCACCATCACCTATTCCTGACGATGATGGATCTATGGTTAGGGCTCTACATGAATAGATTTCACTTGATTAATTAAGTACATTTTCATATTCTTTTAGCATCATCCAAGTTCTCAAGCATGACTTATTACAACAATGCTATAAAGAGACATGTACTACTTTCATTAGATACTTATCAGTCTTTCAAAGACCTTGGGAATTCAGTCCCTCATTTCAATTCTAGGAATTCTCATCGTCATCACCATAATTATATGGTTCTGGGTATTCAAACCCTTAACTCATCATTGAGCATCATTACCATCTATTAGGTAACTATCACCTTCATGTCATCTGACCAAGGCATTCATGATACTTGTTACACAAGTATCACACATGGCTCACAAGGCCACAAAATATCTTGTCACCTCTTTCTAGGCAACAACTTACTCTTATGACTCATAAAATCCATGCACATTGTTACTTTTATTAAGCAACAACAACATCAAGGCAGAAAAGGCCAATCAACATTTATTATATAAATGTCACAACTCAAACCTGGCTATATTCATCATCTAATAACATCTGCATGGTTATTAGACATGATGATAGTCATACAAGATATTCATCACATCATGTGATACAATAGTAACACCATTATTCCTTTCCCAGGAATTAGGGTTTACTATCAAATAGGGCTTTTCACTCCCTTTACCCAAATTAGGGTTAGGGTTCCCCATTTCTCATTAATTAGGGTTTCATGATTACATTAACTGTCCAACCCTTAATTCATTATTCCATACCTTTGGGGCATTCAAAGATATCATAAATGATTATTCAAGAACATTAATTTCATCATATAGCATTAATGATCATCAACTCAAGGTATGAGTTCATTTCTCATCCTCATCATGGTATGACTACATCATACTCATCATTTGGGCTTAACCCCATTCTCAAGGTACATTAATTAACACTCATCAAAGTGCAACAACTCATTACATTTCATTTTAATAGTTGCATAACACACTCCATATGTTTCTTACCCAATTATGTTGGATTTGAAGTGTGTCAAGGTATATAAACCCTGAAGTGTTGAATGTGATAACTATCATATCTTGATGTATCACTTTCTCATCATTTTAGACTCTCTTGAGTTAACCAACTTATCTTGTATTAAGGTATTTTACCTCTTAATACATTACATCACTAAACTCTCTCCTTTAGCATATAATGCATAGGCCACACATTAGAATTGTCCAACTATCTTTAATGATGTGGACTTGTCTAATGCTAAAGACATTGCTTATAATAAGGTTGCTTATAAACAACCACATAAAATGTTTCACCATTATAAGGCCATTCCTTCTATCTCATCATTAGGGTTTCTTTATACCCTTACTTAAAATTAGGATTATGATTCATTGTCATATTGCCTAGGATTAGGGCTTTATGCATTATGACTTCACATTAGAGTCTCATATACCTTCACCCTTATTAGGGCCTCTTATCACAACATAGCATCATAACATCATGTGATGTTAGTTCTTAATCAAGGTTTCTCATGGAATCACCCTCAACTAGGGTTTCACATGGAATCACCCTCAACTAAGGTTTCACATGGAATCACCCTCAACTAGGGTTTCACATAGAATCACCCTCAACTAGGGTTTCACATGGAATCACCCTCAACTAGGGTTTCTTATGTCATTACATGACATCATTCTAAGTTTGATTCTCACATCACATCACCACATCAATATTCTATATACATCATTGTAACTTAGGGTTTCTCATGACATAACCCTGGATTAGGATTTCACATGGAGTCATCCTTAATTAGGATTTCCACTATAGTCACCCACAATTTGGGTCTACTATTCATCTCCATTAGGATTTCATTCAATTATCCATAATTAGAGATTCACTATTCATCCCAATTAGGGTTTTACATCTCATTTCCCTAAATTAGAGTTTCACATATCATTACCCTAGGTTAGGGCTACATCCTCACCCTGGATTAGGGTTTCAATTAGAATTTCCCTCAATTAGGGTTAGAACTCAATAGCCCTAACAATTAGGGTTTATGTTTATGATTAGAGTTCATGATCTCTTTTCTTAAGGATCATAACCCTTAATCACCACATGAATCATATTAATATATGAATTCATGTTAACATCTTCTCAACTTGATAAGGTCATATCATCCCTTCAATCAAGTACATACAACTATGATTAACATAGTGTACCAAGTCATTGATCCTATAAGAAATTAGGGTTCATCCCTTAATTGACACTAATCACTTAGGTACTATTAGGATTTCAACCTTTGTACCTTCATTGATTATCATTACTAATCATCATTGGATCAATGGATCATTCATCATCTTAATTCTCAAGAGATTCAATCACATTGGACCTCCATTACATAAGGTATCCAATTGAATTGACCAATTGAATCTTCAATTACAATAGGTGTCCAAGTGGATTAACCAATTGAATCCTCAAACAACTTTGACTACTTGAGCCCCAAACGGTCTTGGTCCTTCAAAGTTCAAACGGTTTGAAACCGTTTGGTAAAGGTGGTGCTTGAGACAGTTTGCTAAAGCAAGTACTTGAGACCGTTTGCTAAAGCAACTTTTTGAAACCGCATGGGCTCAACCGGTTTGGGATCATTTGGTCCCATACAGTCTTGAGACCATTTGTCCCCAAATGGTCTTGAGACCTTTTGGTCCAAACCTCCTCAAAACCGCATGGACCAAATATGGTCTCAACTAATCAAATTGAATTAGGGTTTCCAATGTTGATTCCTTCGATCATTGAATTCATGGACCAATCATCAATTGGACTTATCCTCATACTTAAATTGAGTTAAATAGGTCAACCTTCAACTGATTTGACCCTCAATTGGTCATCAATTAGGGTTTGAATCAATTGGATTAGGGTTTGAAATCGATAATCCTTCAACACTAATCAATGCAAGATTAGTTACTTTGAAACCATTGAACCATCATCCAAATTGAACATGACCTGACCCCAAACGGTCTTGAGGTCGTTTGGATGACCACCAAATGGTCTTGAGATGGTTTTCCCATCACATCATCAAAATCCAAGTCAACCAATTAAGGTTTGGATCATTGGATTGATCACCAAATCAACAATTGATTACACTTCAACCTACTATCTATGGATCATCCATTGCTTAACCATACTCAACCCTAGACCTCCAAATGGTCTTGACCGTTTGGGTGATTCCCAAACGGTTTTGAAACCGTTTGGGTCAATCAACCCAAGTTTCAAACTCAATCAAGTTGAAAATTAGCACTTAACCCGATTAGGGTTTTGGTGATTGATTGGCCTTCAACTCATGAACCAATTGGAACTAACCAATCATAATTGATGGGTCATTAACCTAGATAATTTTCAACAGATCTACAAATGGTCAACCCTGGTCAACACCACCAAACGGTCTGAAACCGTTTGGTCTCATGCGGTTTGGTGAAACCGTTTGGTTCTAAACAGTTTGAAACCGTTTGCTCCCAAACGGTTTGGGAAACCGTTTGAGCAACTCAATCAAGACTGTTTGCCTTAGATATTTGGAGAGGTGTGTGCTTATCATCTTCAACCTCTAAACTCAAGAAACCTGTTGTGGTTTCCATGGTGATTGCATCCATCAACCAAATCAATTATTGTAAATGTAGAAATGATCATTATTTGATAAGGAATTGAATGCAATAACAAAATCAAGGGTTCAAGTTATAAAACCCGCCTCCAATTGAGCTCCAAAGCTCCATGTTCATGGAAACAATGGTGGATGCAACTCCTTTCACCATTCCAAGGCTCGTCCTCAAGGTTTGAGTGAAAAGGAATGGTTAGAATTGAAGAGGAGATCGAAATAGGAAGAAATCCATAATTTATTTTTGATTTCCACCATGGAATCAAGGTGAAATGGATCAAGAACCTTACCAACAGGTTGGGGTCGTCCTCCTTATCCTCCCAAGCTCCCTTGGTCGTTTCCCAAGCAAGGAGAAGAAGTGGGGTCGAAAAAGCCTTCCATTTGGCTTGTAAAAGGTTCTTTTATAAAAAATTCAATGAGCGAGAATATGCTTTATAAAAATCCAATTAATCCCAAAAATGTGGCCGCCTCTTCCCCCTCATCTTCCTTAGGGACGAGGATATCTTGTTTTCCTCTTATTCCTATCAATTATACATGATTTAAAGAAAAGCAAATCAAGCACCTCAAATCATATTATATTAATATCCATATGTGAGTGAATATTTCTTTTTCTTATAAAATTGAGAGTGAGTTATCCATTCCCTTGGATATTTTTGTGGTCCTTTCAAGGCTCAAGGATGTACACACACATCTGAATTCAACCATTTTAATTTTGGTTGAAGGCCCTTTAATTAATACATTTATTTTTGCCCTAAATCGAATTAGGGTTTCAATTAGGATTAAATCTTGATTATTTTAATATCAAGATTCTCTCTCATCCAACTTAATTCAAATGAGGTGCCCCTCTCATTTTATTTTCTATACATGATGACAAGAAACATTAGGGATCTTATTGAAGTGGTAAATTACATATTGCCCCCTAGGTTTTGGGTAAATTGCACATTACACCAAAACTAGGTTTTCATGCACATACATTGCTTTATCAACTCTTTCTTGGTATTCAGGCTTCAATAAGCCATACCTCAGCATCATTTTTACTCTCATGATGCTTCAACACATGATGAACATATTATCATGCACAATTTGCACTTAAACCCCTCAACTTGGGTGATTTGCACTTTAGTCCAAAACAAACAAAACATTGATTTCAACAATGTTCAAAAGGACTAGAATTGCAACATAGGTTCCTCTTGAGCCCTAATTACTTTTCACAAGATGAGATTAAGCATATAATCATCTTTCTTAATCAAAACACCTAGGGTTAAAGTATAACCCAGGTCAGGGATGTTACAAATACAACTAGGAATCCTAGTCCAATTCTTAGTACAATTCCTAGTCTGATTCCAAATAGTAATTAATTGCACACATGGGGAGCCATCTTATTTCCTTCTTGGATTCAACTCCTAGTAGGATTGGCAACACAAAATACCAACTCCTACTAAGTCCTATTCCTATTAGGCATGAGTTGGAAACTTCTGTATCCCAACAATCTCTCCCTCTGACCCATGAGGGAGACTTTGTCTTCAATGGCCATCTATAAAATCTTTTGGATCCTATCACCACATGTGATGGATCCAATCTCCTCAAACATTACAACATCCTATCATTTTCATCCCTTTTCTTGAAGTATTAATCTAACTTTACATTGTTCCCAAGCAACTGAGATGAAGTATTGTGGAAGCGCCGCTTCACTCTCCATGCCTGATGCTCCCCTGTTGATGTAAACCTACATCAAGAGCCTAATTCTCCATTTTGCATGCATCAACTACATGTCCACTGTATTGTCCTTCTTCCTCATGAGCGTGTTGTCTAGAAGAAGTCTTTGGAGAGACCTTATCTAACAGGGAGTTGTTGTGCTACATATTGTTGCCCTTCCAGATTGAATCATGCATCTCAGACATGCTGCTATTCTATGATCGCTTCTTGTCAATGTTGTCCTTTCTATCTTCAGACTCCATCTCACTACAACCACTACATCTTTTGAACCTTGCTTTGACACTACTTGTTAGGAATTGTGGTGGGAAAGTGATGATGCAAATGTGGAAAACTCTTCTCAAGACTATAAGAGAAAAACCATGGGGAAATACCAACCAACAAGCACTATGTAACCAAGATTACAACTCACACAGTCCATATTTAATCACCCCTAAATCTAGGAAGCTCCCCCTGCCCAAGAATAAAGATAAGGAAGAATAGAATTTACACCCAATGTGTACAAACCTTCCCTTTAACTTTTTCTCCTCACAACATGTAACATACTGGATTTTGGGTCCTTATTCTATATTGAGCTAAAATTCACAATTTCCTTTATACTTGAGTGCATCTATAAATTCATCCTTCAACATGAAGTCTCACTTATTTATTTTGATCCAGTATCATATTCCTTGATATAATTTTTAGTCTTCAACTTTTTTCTTTTCTTTTGTCTTTAATCTCTTCTCTTGATAAACATTTTCAATTTGTCCCCCATTCTAAACCTCATTTGAATATTTTGGTAAGCCATCATGCTTCCTTCAAAATATTTGTCTAAATAAACACAATTTTCCTCATTTATGAATCTTTACAAAAGAGTCTCTTAATTTATCTCTTATGAGATACCTTGAGAACATTTTGTGCAATTTGAGATTTTGTTCTCAAACACTTCATAAAGTTTTGTGATTCAATAATACATTCATTTTTGTAAATATTGGCTTTGGAATCAATATGTAATTCTAATTGGATCTAATATTGTAATATAGATATACATAATGACTATAATTATTTTAATCATCCTAGAATCATAAATAATGAAGTTAATATTTTGAATATCTAGTCAAATAGAAATTTCTACTCATGGTAAAAATATCAAAGCATTTGGAGACTCCATTTAAAATTTATAAATTCATGAAGTAATGAGAGGAAGTAGTAATTGTCACCACTTATTAGGAGTTAGTCTACAAAATAAATAAAGAGATCCATTAGTAGAGTTATTGGTATTCTAAAATTCATTTCAGGAGAAGCTAGATTCATGGTTTAATCTAAGCAATCTTGAGTAAAAGGACTTATAAAAGTATTCAAGTAATATCTAATATACATAGACTTTCCGTTTTTCTCTATTGAAAGAGACATGTGTATCCTTGCTTCTGTAACACACCATCTCCAGCAGTTACATGAGTTTCACGATGTGGCTCTTCCTCCTCATCTTCCCAATAGATGGCCACTATCTGAAAGTTATTCCCACCTCCTTGATCTGTGAGGATAAAATAGACATATAATCTTTAAATGTTTGAGCATAACCCTAGACGCCAGGACACACCACCTTGCACCTCCCACACCACCTATAAAAGACCTTAACCTAAGCCATGAATGAGCACTCCTCTACAAAATCTACAACACCAAATCTCCCTTGATTGCCTCGACAATAGTGGCTCACTGCAAAGCTTTCCCCTTCCCCCACCAGCTCTCAGCCACACGACTATAGCCATCACCTCCTCCTTTGTCTAGTTCCCGATGCACTAGCAACCGGAGGTCTGAAACTCAGACTCGATGCCTCCAACCTCCCTCGCCAGTAATGAAACCCAACGACATGAAGCCCGCTAGGCCTGTGTAGGTCTACAACTGTTGATGCAACATAGAACCTTACCAAACATCATCAACATCAATGGCATCCCGACCTTCGCCGGCTATCCGTGGAAAGACCTGCAATACAACACAGTCAATCCTGACTTATTCACCCCACCAATGGCCACCTTCCTCTCCCCTATGGTCACTAGAAGCTTTCACAAATTTAGATCCCACCTACTGGATAGGTCGACCATCTGTCTCACACTAGTGAGGATAAACCTTCCAGCAAGCATGATAGAACAATGACAACATCTATTGTCATTTGGTGCCAACCTGACGCCGCACATAAATGGTCTCGCCAGAATTGTCAGACTCCAAGAACTATAGGAGCAATCGTCATCCCTTTCCCTATGGTGTATTCCTCCTCACCATCAAAAATAAAACTATCATAGATCCTCTTGAATGGGAGTGTCACCACCAGGTAGGTACAAGAAGGTTGCTGAGATGAATTCATATCCATGCTTGAGTCTGAACATGTAGGTGCATTCCTTTGCCTACACAACTGACCTGCAAGAACATTCAATCTCACCACCTTGACCCCAACTGCAACCAGAAAGAAAAACCTTCAAACTATGGTGTTGGTGACAAAGGGTCATTGAAGTGGACTGCACTCGCCATCAATCTGTTGTTTACCCACAAAGAAGATCAACAGTTGGAAAGATCCCAATCATGTTGTAAGGAATCTAATCATTAGTAAAGCACCCAATGGTACTAAGGATGATCAATCCAGAATGGATTAGTTGATCCCAGGTTCAACAGGTAGTCTCGTCCTCTCGTAGTATCATCATACTTGGGACACTTTTGATAAATTATAGAAAATGATGAATAGATATATCAATATTGGATTGAGTCATTTGATATAACACCTTTATACATATTAGATTTATGAATAAATTTGGAAATCATAGTACGTGGAAATCCTATTAAACATACGTATACAACACATTCATGGGTCATGATTTCAGAGATTTAATTATCAAGTCCACAAATAAAGGTAATTTTGATAATGCCTATTATGGTATTGATGATAGATACAAGTATAATAGATATAAGATAATCCAGTTGATCAATTATCTTATTTTTAATAATATCAGTTTGTGTGTTGATGTTCGCATATTAGTAAACAACAAGATATGAAAAATTTAACAACATTCTTAAAACATATACCAATATTAATATTGTTAGGCATTGAACCCTAGAATAGATAGAGGAGATGTCAATTTAAAAATTATTTGGATCTAGTACCAATATTTTTCAATTAAGATGAACATTAAGTGAGGAAATTTAAAGAGAAACCTATTCGATTATGGGTAACTCTAGCTTGGAAATAAAATAGGTTACGAAACTTATGTTAGACTATATGCAAAGATATTCAATTCTTATATTATTATATTAATAATTCAAGCTTTGATTCACATAAATAGTTGAGACCTAGGTAAGATTGTATAAATAGTATGTGACGAACTTAACCCTAAATATCCCTAGTAAGGGTACATTCGTAAATAAACATAATCAATTTTAGTGTATAAATGGAGTTATTATTATCAAACTTAAAGGAAAAGTGATAAAACAATTGAGTATGTATCATTGATTATATATATGACCTAGATATCAATAAAGATAATGGGAGATCCATAGAATAATATTAATCCTAACTGGGAAAGAAAACACTAAATATAATAGATTGAATAAGTGATTGGTTCCAAGCCAAATGATAACCAAATTGTACCATACTTTGTAGATTTCTCTCTCTTGGATCCATTCTTGGTGATTGTGCAATCTAGGAAGTCCTGATAAATTGAGGTACTAGATTCTCGATTCACTTATTGAGTTATTTTGTTTCCCTCTTGAATTCTATATATCTTTTTGGTGGTGAACCCAAAACCTTTTATAAGCCTTTTCTGCATTTTGAAAGTTTACCACTCCTATATTCATTATTGTTGGGTTTTGAAAAATATTAAGAAAATCACTAGAATTGAATTCTTGGAGTTTTGACTCCCTGGACTTTGATCCTTTTTGGCTTTGGCCCTTTTAAACCTTTGGCTCCTTGAGGTTGGGTATGTCTCGTCGCCCTATGCATAGGTTGTAATGGATTAGGGGTCCCCAAGTATATTGGTTAAAATAACAAGCTACCGTGTCATTCTTTTAGAGATGATTGAACACATGACATTGTAGTTACAAATAAAGAAATGATATGACCGTGCTTAATCTTGATATTAAAGATGATTATTGGAAATATTCTTGCTATTTTTGATACCTTGAACTTGGATAATTTTTCATAATTGTTAACCTTGTAGAATTTCTATTTTGAATATTGGACAGTAAACATCATTACTAACTATTCTCATTTTGTTGAACTAAATCCACCAAATAGTCCCCTCCTAGAGTAGATCTAATACTTGAATCATATTTTGCACCTACTTTTTTTTAATAGCTCAATAATTGGATTTAGTACCATCCTAGTTGACCTTTATTTTTTCCCTTCAATGGGGTCCATGTGTGTTTTTGTTCCTTCAGGAACTCAGGGACATGTTATGCAAAGATGGAATAGAAGGGACGTGCAGGAGATGTCCTCTGTCGAAGATTTGATAGGAATCGAGTTTTTTTTTTCAACTTTGTGATCTTATGTTTAAAGCTTTCATGACTCTGGTGTAAAGGTATGATAGTAATACATATTGTTTATGTTTTGATATTATTTTGTAAATATTCAAATGTAAAGATCGAGTCTTTAAAACATGGTATCAGAGCTATGAACAGTCGACGCTCACACATGTCTCTTGGAAGTTAGGGTTAAATAACTACTACACCTAGAACTTAGGCAAGTAGTTTATAACAAACCTAGTCTTTCTAGCCTTACTCACCTAGGATAGATAGAACACAAAAATAGTTGTCTATTACACCGCTTAACTTCACCATGTAAGTGTATTGAGATAAGGTGTCTAAGGAAGGATGATTACTGAAGGTTCTGGCTTAAGTACTCCCAATTCACTTAGGCGGTGGTTGGGCTTCGTTACTCTGCAAGCCGACCTAGCCAAGGCGATTTCTACTAGTTGGAAAAATCATAACTCCTAGAAATATTATCGACCCAAACTAGGATGGAACATGTGATTACAAATATTGAACAAACCACTAGTTGAAAGGTGAATAGTGAGACTAGAAGCCCTAAGTCTAAATTTATGAATTCCCTTGGTAAGAAACAATGTCCCTTGTCCCTATCATAAGTGAAGTTACCTAAGCCACCCTCTAGGTTCCATGTAAATGTTCTTTCAATTATTCAGTCAAGTAGTAGTATGATGAATTTCGGCAAAAGAAGATTGTGACTTAGTCATCACATTGATTTTGGCCATTTTCAATTTTGCATCAAAATGTTTTCTCATCAAATAATATATTTTCTTTATATTACTATATGTACAAAAAAACTGATTTTATGGACTTTTATCGATGATTTCTCAAGCTAAGTCACAATCATGTAGGTGTAAGAGAAACCTAGAGGAGAATGACATCAAATCCTAAAAACCTAAAGTTTGGTGTAGGTATGGTTTAAGAAAGTGAAGGATGCTACATTTAGATCATAACTTGAATCCTGAGGAGAATGACATCAAATCCTAAAAACCTAAAGTTTGGTGTAGGTATGGTTTAAGAAAGTGAAGGATGCTACATTTAGATCATAACTTGAATCCCTTTTACGGGTGAAGAGTAATATCAGACTCAATCATGGATATAATGATTTTAAAGATGAAATCCATTTTAAGAGGTGGACAGTTGTAACATATTGGATTTTGGGTCCTTATTCTATATTGAGCTAAAATTCACAATTTCCTCTATACTTGAGCGCATCTACAAATTCATCCTTCAACATGAAGTCTCGCTTATTTATTTCCATCTAGTATTAATTCCTTGATATAATTATTAATCTTCAACTTTTCTAATTTCTTTTGTCTTTAATCTCTTTTCTTGATAAATATTTGCAATTTGTTCTTCACTCTAAACCTCATTTGACTATTTTGGTAAACTATCACGCTTCCTTCGAAATATTTGTCTAAATGAACATATTTTTCCTCATATGTGAATCTTTATAAAAGGGTCCCTTAATTTATCTCTTACGAGTTACCTTGAGCACCTTTTGTGCAATTTGAGATTTTGTTCTCAAACACTTCATAAAGTTTCGTGATTCAATAATACATTCATTTTTGTAAATATTGGCTTTGGAATCAATATGTAATACTAATTGGATTTAATGTTGTAATATAGATATACATAATGACTATAATTATTTTAATCATCCTAGAATCATAAATAATGAAGTTAATATTTTGAATATCTAGTCAAATAGAAATTTGTACTCATGGTAAAAATATCAAAGAATTTGGAGACTCCATTTAAAAGTTATAAATTCATGAAGTAATGAGAGGAAGGAGTAATTGTCACCACTTATTAGGAGTTAGTCAAAAAAATAAATAAAGAGATACATTGGTAGAGTTATTGGCATTCCAAAATTCATTTTAGGATAATCTAGATTCGTGGTTTAATCTAAGCAATCTTGAGTGAAAGGACTTATAAATGTATTCAAGTAATATCTAATATACACAGACTTTCCATTTTGCTCTATTGAAAAAGACATGCATATCCTTGATTCTATAACACACCATCTCCGGTGATTACACGTGTTTCATTATGTGGCTCTTCCTCCTCATCTTCCCAATAGATGGCTACTATCTGAAAGCTATTCCCTCCTCCTTGATATGTGAGGAGAAAATAGACGTACAATCTTTACATCTTTAAACATAACCCTAGATCCTAGGGCACACCACCTTGCACCTCCCACACCACCTATAAAAGACATTAACCTAAGCCATGAACGAGCACTGCTCTACAAAATCTACAACACCAAATCTCCCTTGATTGCCTCGACAATAGTGGCTCACTGCAAAGCTTTCCCCTTCCCTCACTAACTCTCAGCCACATGATTATAGCCATCGCCTCCTCCTTTGTCTAGTTCCTGATGCACTAGAAACCAGAGGTCTGAAACTCGGACTCGATGCCTCCAACCTCCCTCACCAGTAATGAAACCCAACGACATGAAGCCCATTAGGCCTGTGTAGGTATATAATTGTCGATGCAACACAGAACCTTACCAAACATCATCGACATCAATGGCATCCTGACCTTCGCCGGCCATCCGTGGCAAGACATGTAACACAATGTAGCCAGTCTATCTTATTCACCCCCCAATGACCACCTTCCTCTCCCCTATGGTCATTGGAAGCTTGCACAAATTTAGATCCCACCTACTGGATAGGTCGACCATCTGTCTCACACTAGTGAGGATAAATATTCCATAAAGCATGATAGAACAATGCCAACATCTATTGTCATTGGGTGCCAACCTGACTCTGTGCACAACTGGTCTCGCCAGAATTGTTAGACTCCAAGAACTATAGGAGCAACCATCATCCCTTTCCCTGTGGTGTATTCCTCCCCACTGTCAAAAACAAAACTATCATAGATCCTCTTGAACGGGAGTGTCATCGCCAGCTAGGTACAAGAAGGTTGCTGAGATGAAGTCATATCCATGCTTGAGTCTGAACATGTAGGTGCAGTCCTTTGCCTCCACAGCCGACCTGGAAGAACATTCAATCTCACCACCTTGACCCCAACTACAACCAAAAAGAAAAACCTTCAAACTATGGTGTTGGTGATGAAGGGTCATGGAAGTGGACTGCACTCGCCATCAATCTGTTGTTTACCCACAAAGAAGTTCAACACTTGGAAAGATCCCAATCATGTTCTAAGGAATCTAATCATTAGTAAAGCACCCCATGGTACTAAGGATGATCAATCAAGAATGGATCAATAGATCCCAGGTTCAATAGGTAGTCTCTCCCTCTCGTATTATCATCATTCTTGGGATACTTTTGATAGATTGTAGAAAATGATGAATAGATATATCAATATTGGATTGAGTCATTTAATATAACACCCTTATACATATTAGATTTATGAATAAATTTGGAAATCGTAGTACGTGGAATACATTTTAAACGTATGTATACAACACATTCATGGGTCTTGATTTCATAGATTTAATTATCAAGTCCACAAATAAAGGTAATTTTGACAATTCCTATTATGGTATTGATGATAGATACAAGTATAATAGATATAAGATAATCTAGTTGATCAATTATATTATTGTTAATAATATCAATTTGTGTGTTGATGTTCACATATTAGTAAACAACAAGATATGCAAAATTTAACAACATTCTTTAAACATATACCAATATTAATCTTGTTAGGCATTGAACCCTAGAATAGATAGAGGAGATGTCAATTTAAAAATTATTTTGATCTAGTACCAATCTTTCTTTTTTTTTCGTTGGAAGCTTACGAAGTATGAACCTCTCCAGTTTAATAAGGAATCTATTCTGATTTTTACTGACGCGTCTTTCAAAGCCAATAAATCTGGCCTGGGCATTCATGCTGTAAACTCCTTGGGTCGTTGTCTGCAAGGTGAAGGTCATGCCATGGCGGCAGACAGCGCCATGCATGCAAAAGTCCAAGCAATTTTCCAAGCTGTTGTGCTATCCAGTAAGCTCCATCCACCGCATGTCATTCTCTTGTCGGACTGTGCAGCAGCTGTTGAAGTCTTCAATAGCAGGACCTCTCTCCAGAAGTACAGGCCGTATGTGGAGGGATTCAAGAAGCTGATGTCCACCTTACCACCTTGTCGAGTTTGCCTGATTCCCAGGGAACTCAACAAGGTAGCGGACTGCATTGCAAAGGCCGCTCTCCAAACAATTATAGATAGGCTTAGCTCAAGTAGTAGGAGCACTCTTAATTTTAATTCCCTAGTTCTGTCCTTTCTTTCCAATAAACCTCTGTGGTTAGATGTAGTTGTTGACGTTGATTTGGATGCTCTTGAGCCTGCGAGAGAGAGCAGGGTGAATATATAATCTCTTAGTTTGGAAAAAAAAAGTACCAATCCTTTTCAATTAAGATGAAAGTTAAGTGAGGAAATTTAAAGAGAAACCTATTCGATTATGGGTAACCCTACCTTGGAAATAAAATAGGTTACAAAACTTATGTTAGACTATATGCAAAGATATTTGATTGTTATATTATTATATTAATAATTCAAGCTTTGATTCACATAAATAGTTGAGACCTAGGTAAGATTGTATAAATAGTATGCGACGAACAAAGGTACATTGGTAAATAAACATAATTGATTTTAGTGTATAAATGGAGTTATTATTATTGAATTTAAAGGAAAAGTGATAAAACAATTGAGTATGTATATATGACCCATATATGAATAAAGATAATGGGAGATCCATAGAATAATATTAATCCTAACTGGGAAAGAATACACTAAATATAATAGATTGAATAAGTGATTGGTTCCAAGCCAAATAAAAACCAAATTGTACCATACTTTGTAGATTCCTCTCTCTTCGATCCATTCTTGGTGATTGTGCAATCTAGGTAGTCCTAATAAATTGAGGTACTAGATTCTCGTTCACTTATTGAGTTATTTTGTTTCCCTCTTGAATTCTATATATCTTTTTGGTTGTGAACCCAAAACCTTTTATAAGCCTTTCCTACATTTTGAAAGTTTACCACTCCTATATTCATTATTGTTGGGTTTAAAAAAATATTAAGAAAAGCACTAGAATTGAATTCTTGGAGTTTCGAATCCCTGGACTTTGGTCCTTTTGGGCTTTGGCCCTTTTAGACCTTTGGCTCCTAGAGGTTGGGTATGTCTCGTCGCCCTGTGCACAGGTTGTAATGGATTTGGGGTCCCCAAGTATATTGGTTAAAATAACAACCTATCGTGTTGTTCTTTTAGAGAGGATTGAACACATGACATTGTAGTCACAGATAAAGAAATGATATGACCGTGCTTAATCTTCAGAATGGTCTATATTGATAGACGGGTAAATAAAATGATGAAGGAGGTTCATGAAGAACCACCCATATAAGGGACCCCAAGGTGCGAGGAGCATCGAGTTGAGCAGGCTCAAAAGAGCCTTCAAAAAGAAAACCCATGCAGGCAGGACCCGCCGCACACCAGAAAAGGACGGTGTGGGGGACGTCCTGCCATCCCTGTGTAACTACAAAAAGGGATGTCTATACGGGGGTAACTCTACAAAAACCCCGTCTAAGCCCATGGGCTCTGTACAAACTAAGCAGATAAAACTAAGCAGTAAATGAGATCTTCCACATCCTGTTGATGTGGGTCGGGGTTCTTGAGCTCCATCCTCGTACCTCCGCAATCCGTCTAGTGGCTTTAACCACCAGGTCCCGACACTCCGCAGAGCTTAAGGATTGCTGGTTGTGCCGCCTCTCATTGTGCTGCTTCCAGATGAAGTAAGCTGAGCACGTCCACGCAGTAATGGCCAGCCACTTCCACCCTTTCCAGCCCCTGGTTTTATCTTTTATGAGGTCAGCAGTCTCACCGAAAGTGGCATTAATCGGGACCACAAGCCCACAAAGGCCCATAACGTGCGAGAGGACGTGTTTGGAGAAATGGCAGCAGAAGAAGACGTGTTGGGCGTCCTCCCTCTATCTACAAAAAGTGCATCTATCACTAGCATCATTATTCCACTCATGGATTTTATCTGCAGTGGCAAGAGCCCCGTGGAAGGCTCTAAAAATTGTGAAGCTCCACCTATGGATGAGAGTCCCAGCCCAAATGGAGAGCCAATGACACAAGGGGCTTGCTGCGGCTGGATGACCTTCCACAGGTTGATGCTTGGGTTGATGAGCTTCACAAGGCCACTGCTGGCCTGCTCGAAGATGTGGTGGTGTTCGGCCCAGGCTCGGGCCATGTTTTTCCATGTGTTTGACGCACCATACTGCATCAGACTGGGGTCAGGGAGGGCGAACCCATAGTGCCTGCGCAGCCACTGGGTCCACGGTGATTGTGGGTAGGTGTGAAACCGGACGAGTCTTTTAAGCGATGCCCAGCGATTGACTTCCCTGACCCCTTTAAGCCCCAACCCTCCCTCTTTAGCAGGCTTGGCCAGGCGCTCGTACCGCATGGGGTGGTGTTTTGAACCCCATACAAAGTCTGCCAATAGCATCTCCAAGTGATCACACGTAGTGTCAGGGATGTGGCCCTACAAGGCCCAATACATGACCAGGCCCTATAGGTTTGCTTTGGTTAGTAGACACCGTCCAGCCATGGTTATCTTGTACGGGGGCCATTTGGATATCATCTTCTTCATTTGGTCAAGGCATGGGTTGAAGAAGGCCGCTTTGTGGTTCCTAGCAGCAAGGGGGAAACCCAGGTACCTTGTTGGGAGATCATCCACCTGGAAACCCAAAACACCACTAAGACGAGTGGCGTTGTTCCTTGTAGCCTTGGACAAGAACATCTTGGACTTGGTCTGGTTGACTCGGACCCCCACCATGGCACTAAACTCATCTAGGAATTTCTTGATACCCCGGAGGCTCTTCCTAGTGGCTTCCATGAAGATGAGCACGTCGTCTGCAAATGTGATGTGAGACATGACGGTCGTGCGTTTGATGTTGTATGTGTGGAAGTAGCTGTGGTGCTCCCCTTCAGACATGAGCATGGTAAGATACTCCATGATGATTGTGAAAAGGAGGGGTGACAGCGGGCATCCCGGTCTCAGCCCACGCGAGCTGTTAAAGAGCCCCGCAGGGAGCCCATTGACAAGCATCGAAAACGAACACGTGGTGACGCACTGTTTGATCCAGCCCATCCAGGTCGGGGGGATGCCCATCCTATCCATAATTGTCCACAGGGCTTCCCAATTTACATGGTCATAAGCCTTAGACAGGTCCGTCTTTAAGCAGGCCTTTGGGCTTGAGCGCTTGAGGTCGAACCCATACAAAAACTCCGCTGTGAGGAGGGAGTAATCTGATATGCTTCTGTTTGGAATGAACGCCCCTTGGTTGTTTGAGACCAACCCCCCAATGACTTCCTTGAGCCTCTCCACCAGCACCTTGGCGAAGATTTTGTAGAGAACGCTGCTACATGCTATGGGCCTGAAGTCGCGGAGATGAGTGGCACCATCCGCCTTCGGTATCAACGCCAGGAATGAGTGATTGACTTCCCGTACCATGCCCCCCTCTCATGAGCCATAGAGTGGCGTTTGTAACGTCCTCACCAATGACACTCCAATAGCTTCTGAAGAAGCTGGCGTTAAACCCATCAGGGCCCGGTGCCTTGTCCGGCCCAATGGACCACACTGCGTCCCTCACCTCCTCACGCGTACAAGGCCTACAAAGATTACGCCCTTGGGCCGCTGTTAGCGTGTTAGTAGGTTGGAGTCGCATTTGTCGGGTGTGATCATCACTGGAGTTGTATAGGCTACTGTAGAAGGCCACTGCCTCCCCTTCGAGCTCCTCCTGGGTGTTGACTTGTGCTCCGTTTTCATCGATGAGGTAGTTGATAGTGTCCCTCATCTCCTTCCTCTTCACAGCCTGCTAGTAGAACGCCGTGTTGTGCTCGCCATCCTGGATCCAGCGGATACGACTCCGTTTATAGAAGAAAAGTTCCTCCGCAACATCGAGCTGGTCGAGCCTCTCCCTGACTTCCTTTTCCTATCGCACCAAGTCTGGGCAGCACGGTGACTGATGTAGCTCGTCCTGGATGGCCGCATACTCCTTCTTCGCCGCTTTCCTAAGCGTACTGACGTTGCCCCTCCTAGCTGTCCAAGCCTTGAGCTTGACCTTGACAGCTCTGAGCTTTATCGCGGCAATGTAGAGGGGGTTCCCTTGCACAGAGAGATCCCAGGTGCTCCTGACCACCTCCAAGAAACAGTCCCAGCTGGCCCAGGCATTGAGACTCCTAAAGGGCTTCACTCGATGCCTCCCAGGTGTTGCGAACGGAGTGGTGACAAACAATCCATGGTCACTGAGGTGGGAGAAGGAGAGACAAGTGTGGGCAGAGGGGAAGAGGCCCACCCACCTATCGTTGATGAACACCCTGTCCAAACGACAACAGAACCGCTCATCCGCCTCCCTTCTATTCGACCACGTAAGGATGCCCCCGTAGGTCTTCAGCTCTACCAGCCCCGTTCTCACCATCACTAGGTTGAGCTCCCTCATCGCATTCCTGGAAACTTCACCTCCTCCCGCCTTCTCATCATCACTGTGGATGGCGTTGAAATCCCCGGTCACCATCCAGGGGACTAGGGCCACTGAGGTTGGTTGTGGGCATATACCGCCGAAACGAGGATCCGCATGCCACCCCTGTTGGTGCACCAGGCAGTCACCATCTGCGCAGACGAGGTGATGACCTCCACGGACCAGACCCTAGGGTCCCACCCCCAACAGACCCTAGCTTTACCTGAGGTGCCAATGTTGGATGCACAACTCCACCCCAACGGGAACAACTCCTTGATGACCCTGTCTCCTCCCATGTCCTCCCAAAGTTTGGTCTCCACCAGTAGACCCATCGTTTCCCCTTGTTGTCGTAGAAGGAGGGCCACCGCCTTCCTTTTTGCCGGCTCACAAGCGCCATGCACGTTCCATGTCTGGACTGACATTAGGAATGGGGTGAGGGTGATTCTATCGGCAACTCCCAAGCCTACGCTTGGAGTCCAGCTCGGCATCAGCGGGAGACAGAACATCCTCCACCGCATCCACCTCCTACTCACCTTCTTTGTCCTTCACACTTCCTTCTTCATCCCCTTCGAGGGAATAGCCCGGCGTCGGGGGAGCAACCACCACCTTCTGCCTTCTCAGCGGCGGAGGTAGGAGCCTTCTGCTAATGGCACACCTCGAGAACCTGGTACTTGTCATGCTCAACCTAGTCAGGGCGTGCCTACCGCGCCTAGCTGGCACCTTGGTAGGCGACACCTCGTTGGTTGCAAGAACAGGTTCCTCATCAGGCACTGGAACCCGGTCAAGGGTAATGGCAGATGTGCCTTCTCCTCCAGGAGGACTCGGCCCACCCGCCACCACCACAGCCTCGGGATCGCAGGGGCAGGATGCCTGAGGATCACCTTCGACCTTCTCACCAAGGGTGCCATCATCGCTCGCCGACACCGTAGGGTCAGGGAGGTCGATCACCGCCTCCAAAGGGATGAGGCCCGCAACCGAAGCACTCCTCCCCGAGCCAGCAGATGTGGATGAAGGACGGACACCTGTTCCATCGCCGTCTTCAAGGTCAACCACCTCAGGGTCATCACTGGCCCCTGGCACTGTGTTGGTGATGCCTTTAGGTCCGTCCTTCTGCCGCCAACTCCTCTTGGTTCTGCTTCTCCCCCGGAGCGGCTCGCCAGGGTCAGGGTTGCCAGCCGCCTCACCAACAATGGGGGGAGGGTTCGCACCGGCGTCACCCACCATGGCCTCCTCAGCAACTTGGGCCCCCGCCGCCACAGGGAGGTCAGGCTCACAGTCGTCAGACACGGCTGCCCTAGGTCATGTTGTCTTCCTCTTCTTTGCTCTGCTTCTGCTTCTGCCCCTGGTTGAGTCAGGGGGTTGGGGTTGTCGTGTCTTCTGTTGACCGTCATTAGGTGTCGCCGCTGAGCACTGGCCCTTTCTTGGTCGGAGATAAATGGGCAGCGGTGTAGGCCATGCCCTAAGGCGCAGCATGACGTGCAGCATGAGGGCACGAAGTCATACCGCACCGACACCTGCTCCAGAACACTGCCTGGGAAGCGGACCCACACCATGGAGGGCGGGTCCCTATCAGTAGGTAGGTCGACCATAGCCTACCGCACCGGCACCTTCTCCGGAACACTGCCTGGGAAGCGGACCCACACCACGGAGGGTGGGTCCCTATCAACAGGTAGGTCAATCGTGCTTAATCTTGATATTAAGGTTGATTATTGGAAATATTCTTGCTATTTTTGATACCTTGAAATTGGATAATTTTGCATAATTTTTAACCTTATAGAATTTCTATTTTAACTATTGGACAACAAACATCGTTACTAACTATTCTCATTTTGTTGAACTAAGTCCACCAAATAGTCCCCTCCTAGAGCAGATCTAATACTTGAATCATATTTTGCACCTACATATTTTTAATAGCTCAATAATTGGATTTAGTACCATCCTAGTTGACCATTATTTTTTTCCATTCAATGGGCTACATGTGTGTTTTTGTTCCTTCAGGAACTCATGGACATGTTATGCAAAGATGGAATAGAAGGGATGTGCAGGAGATGTCCTCTATTGAAGACTGGATAGGAATCGGCTTTTATTTTCAACTTTGTGATCTTATGTTTAAAGATTCTGTGACTCTAGTGTAAAGGCATGATTGTAATACATATTGTTTATGTTTTGATATTGTTTTGTAAATATTCAAATGTAAAGATCGAGTCTTTAAAACATAGTATCAGAGCTATGAACAGTCGACGCTCACGCATGTCTCCTGGAAGTTAGGATTAATTAACTATTACACCTAGACTTAGGCAAGTAGTTTATAACAAACCTAGTCTTTCTAGCCTTACTCACCTAGGATAGATAGAACATTAACAAAAACAGTTGTCTATTACACCGCTTAACTTCACCATGTAAGTGTATTGAGATAAGGTGTCAAAGGAAGGATGTTTACTGAAGGTTCTGGCTTAAGTACTCCCAATTCACTTAGGCGGTGGTTGGGCTTTGTTACTCTGCAAGCCGACCTAGCCAAGGAGATTTCTAGTAGTTGGAAAAATCATAACTGCTAGACAAATTGTCAAACCAAACTAGGATGGAACATGTGATTACAAATATTGAACAACCCAATAGTTGAAAGGTGAATAGTGAGACTAGAAGCCCTAAGTTTGAATTTATGAATTCCCTTGGTAAGAAACAATGTCCCTTGTCCCTATCATAAGTGAAGTTACCTAAGCCACCCTCTAGGTTCCATGTAAATGTTCTTTCAATTATTCAGTCAAGTAGTAGTATGATGAATGTCGGCAAAAGAAGATTGTAACTTAGACATCACATTGATTTTGGCCATTTTCAGTTTTGCATCAAAATGTTTTCTCATCAAAGAATATATTTTCTTTATATTACTATATGTACAAAAAAACTGATTTTATGGACTTTCATCGATGATTTCTCGAGCTAAGTCACAATCATGTAGGTGTAAGAGAAACCTAGAGGAGAATGACATCAAATCCTAAAAACCTAAAGTTTGGTGTAGGTATGGTTTAAGAAAGTGAAGGATGCTACATTTAGATCATAACTTGAATCCCTTTTACGGGTGAAGAGTAATATCTGACTTAATCATGGATATAATGATTTTGAGGATGAAATCCATTTTAAGAGGTGGATTTGTAACATACTGGATTTTGGGTCCTTATTCTATATTGAGCTAAAATTCACAATTTCCTCTATACTTGAGCACATATACAAATTCATCCTTCAACATGAAGTCTCACAAATTTATTTCCATCCAGTATCTATTCCCTGATATAATTATTAATCGTCAACTTTTTTAATTTCTTTTGTCTTTAATCTCTTTTCTTGATAAATATTTCCAATTTGTTCTTCACTCTAAACCTCATTTGACTATTTTGGTAAACTATCACACTTCCTTCAAAATATTTGTCTAAACGAACATATTTTTCCTCATATGTGAATCTTTACAAAAGAGTCTCTTAATTTATCTCTTACGAGTTATCATGAGCACATTTTGTGCAATTTGAGATTTTGTTCTCAAACACTTCATAATGTTTTGTGATTCAATAATACATTCATTTTTGTAAATATTGGCTTTGGAATCAATATGTAATACTAATTGGATCTAATATTGTAATATACATATACATAATGACTATAATTATTTTAATCATCCTAGAATTTTAAATAATGAAGATAATATTTTAAATATCTAGTCAAATAGAAATTTGTACTCATGGTAAAAATATCAAAGCATTTGGAGACTCCATCTAAAAGTTATTAATTCATCAAGTAATGAGAGAAAGGAGTAATTGTCACCACTTATTAGGAGTTAGTGTACAAAATAAATAAAGAGATCCATTAGTAGAGTGATTGGTATTCCAAAATTCATTTCACGAGAAGCTAGATTCATGGTTTAATCCAAGCAATCTTGAGTAAAAGGACTTATTAAAGTATTCAAGTAATATCTAATATATATAGACTTTCCGTTTTGCTCTATTGAAAGAGACATGTGTATCCTTGCTTCTGTAACACACCATCTCCGACGGTTACACAAGTTTCACAATGTGGCTCTTCCTCCTCATCTTCCCAATAGATAGATGTCTACTATCTAAAATCTATTCCCTTCTCCTTGATCTGTGACGTACACTCTTTACATGATTGAACATAACCCTAGATGCCTTGACACACCACCTTGCACCTCCCATGCCACCTATAAAAGACCTTAACCTAAGCCATGAATGAGCACTGCTCTCCAAAATCTACAACACCAAATCTCCCTTGATTGCCTTGACAATAGTGGCTCGCTGCAAAGCTTTCCCCTTCCCTCACCAGCTCTCAACCACACGATTATTGCCATCACCTCCTCCTTTGTCTAATTCATGATGCACTAGCAATCGGAGGTCTGAAACTCAGAATTGACGCCTCCAACCTCCCTCGTCAGTAATGAAACCCAACAACATGAAGCCCTCTAGACCAGTGTAGGTCTACAACTGTTGATGCAACATAGAACCTCACCAAACATCATCGACATCAATGGCATCCTGACCTTTGTCGACCATCTGTGGCAAAACCTGCAACACAATGCAGCCAGGATGACTTATTCACCCCGCCAATTACCACCTTCCTCTCCCCTATGGTCACCGGAAACTTGCACAAATTCAGATCCCACCTAATAGATAGGTCGACCATCTGTCTCACACTGGTGAGGATAAATCTTCCAGCAAGAATGATAGAATAATGCCAACATCTATTGTCATTTGGTTCCAACCTGACGTCACACACAATTGGTCTCACCAGAATTGTCAGACTCCAAGAACTATAGGAGCAACTGTCATCCCTTTCTCTATGGTGTATTCCTCCCCACTGTCAGAAACAAAACTATCATAGATCCTCTTGAATGGGAGTGTCACCTCCAGCTAGGTACAAGAAGGTTGTTGAGATGATCCTATCCATGCTTGAGTCTGAACATGTAGGTGCAGTCCCTTGCCTCCACAGCCGACCTGCAAGAACATTCAATCTCACCACCTTGACCCCAACTGCAACCAGAAAGAAAAACCTTCAAACTATGGTGTTGGTGACAAAGGGCCATTGAAGTGGACTGCACTCACCATCAATCTATTGTTTACCCACAAAGAAGATCAACACTTGGAAAGATCCCAATCATGTTCTAAGGAATCTAATCATTAGTAAAGCACCCCATGGTACTAAGAATGATCAATCAAGAATGGATCAGTAGATCCCATGTTCAACATGTAGTCTCTCCCTCTCATATTATCATCATTCTTGGGATACTTTTGATAGATTACAGAAAATGATGAATAGATATATCAATATTGGATTGAGTCATTTACTATAACACCCTTATACATATTAGATTTATGAATAAATTTGGAAATCGTAGTACGTGGAAATCCTATTAAACATACGTATACAACACATTCATGGGTCCTGATTTTAGAGATTTAATTATCAAGTCCACAAATAAAGGTAATTTTGATAATGCCGATTATGGTATTGATTATTGATACAAGTATAATAGATATAAGATAATCTATTTGATCAATTATCTTATTGTTAATAATATCAGTTTGTGTGTTGATGTTCGCATATTAGTAAACAACAAGATATGCAAAATTTAACAACATTCTTAAAACATATACCAATATTAATCTTGTTAGGCATTGAACCCTAGAATAGATAGAGGAGATGTCAATTTCAAAATTATTTTGATCTAGTACCAATCTTTTTCAATTAAGATTAAAGTTAAGCATGGAAATTTAAAGAGAAACCTATTTGATTATGGGTAACCCTAGCTTGGAAATAAAATAGGTTTCGAGACTTATGTTAGACTATATGCAAAGATATTTGATTCTTATATTATTATGTTAATAATTCAAGCTTTGATTCACATAAATAGTTGAGACCTAGGTAAGATTGTATAAATAGTATGCGACGAACTTAACCCTAAATATCCCTAGTAAAGGTACATTGGTAAATAAACATAATTTATTTTAGTGTATAAATGGAGTTACTATTATCGAATTTAAAGGAAAAGTGATAAAACAATTGAGTATGTATCATTGATCATATATATGACCCAGATATGAATAATGATAATGGGAGTTCCATAGAATAATATAAATCCTAACTGGGAAAGAAAACACTAAATAAAATAGATTGAATAAGTGATTGGTTCTAAGCCAAATGATAACCAAATTGTACCATACTTTGTCGATTTCTCTCTTTTGGATCCATTCTTGGTGGTTGTGCAATCTATGAAGTCCTGATAAATTGAGGTACTAGATTCTCGATTCACTTATTGATTTATTTTGTTTCCCTCTTGAATTCTATATATCTTTTTGGTGGTGAACCCTAAACCTTTTATAAGCCTTTCCTACATTTTTAAAGTTTACCACTCCTATATTTATTATTGTTGGGTTTTGAAAAATATTAAGAAAAGCACTAGAATTGAATTTTTGGAGTTTTGACTCCCTGGACTTTGGTCCTTTTGGACTTTGGTCCTTTTAGAGCTTTGGCTCCTAGAGGTTGGGTATGTCTCGTTGCCATGTGCACAGGTTGTAATGGATTAGGGGTCCCCCAGTATATTGGTTAAAATAGCAAGCTATCGTGTCGTTCTTTCATAGATGATTGAACACATGACGTTGTAGTCACAAATGAAGAAATGATATGACAATGCTTAATCTTGATATTAAAGTTGATTATTGGAATTATTCTTGCTATTTTTGATACCTTGAACTTGGATAATTTTGCATAATTGTTAACCTTGTAGAATTTCTATTTTGAATATTAGACAGTAAACATCGTTACTAACTATTCTCATTTTGTTGAACTATGTCCACCACCAATTAGTCCCCACCTAGAGAAGATCTAATACTTGAATCATATTTTGCACCTACTTTTTTTAATAGCTCAATATTTGGATTTAGTACCAGCCTAGCTTACCTTTATTTTTTCCCTTCAATGGGGTCCATGTGTGTTTCTATTCCTTTAGGAACTCATGGACATGTTATGCAAATATGGAATAGAAGGGACGTGTAGGAGATGTCCTCTATTGAAGACTAGATAGGAATTGACTTTTATTTTCAACTTTATAATCTTATGTTTAAAGCTTCTGCGACTCTGATGTAATGGCATGAGTGTAATACAAATTGTTTATGTTTTGATATTATTTTGGAAATATTTAAATGTAAAGATCGAGTCTTTAAAACATGGTATCAGAGCTATGAATAGTCGACACTCACGCATGTCTCCTGGAAGTTAGGGTTAAATAACTAGTACGCCTAGAACTTAGGCAAGTAGTTTATAACAAACCTAGTCTTTCTAGCTTACTCACCTAGGATAGATAGAACATAGACAAATATAGTTGTCTATTACGCCACTTAACTTCACCATGTAAGTGTATTGTGATAAGGTGTCTAAGGAAGGATGTTTACTAAAGGTTATGGCATAAGTACTCCCAATTCACTTAGGCGATGGTTGGGCTTCGTTACTCTGCAAGCCGACCTAGCCAAGGCAATTTCTACTAGTTGAAAAAATCATAACTCCTAGACAAATTTTTGACCCAAACTAGGATGGAACATGTGATTACAAATATTGAACAAACCAGTAGTTGAAAGGTGAATAGTGAGTCTAGAAGCCCTAAGTTTGAATTTATGAATTCCCTTGGTAAGAAACAATGTCCCTTTTCCCTATCATAAGTGAAGTTACCTAAGCCACCCTCTAAGTTCCATGTAAATGTTCTTTCCATTATTCAGTCAAGTAGTAGTATGATGAATGTCGACAAAAGAAGATTGTGATTTAGTCATCACATTGATTTTGGCCATTTTTAGTTTTTCATCAAAATGTTTTCTCGTCAAATAATATATTTTCTTTATATTACTATATGTGCAAAAAAACTGATTATATGGACTTTTATCGATGATTTCTCGAGCTAAGTCACAATCATGAAGGTGTAAGAGAAACCTAGAGGAGAATGGCAGCAAATTCTAAAAACCTAAAGTTTGGTGTAGGTAAGGTTTAAGAAAGTGAAGGATGCGACATTTAGATCATAACTTGAATCCCTTTTACGGGTGAAGAGTAATATCCGACTCAACCGTGGATATAATGATTTTGAGGATGAAATCCATTTTAAGAGGTGGGGAGTTGTAACATAGTGGATTTTGGGTCCTTATTCTATATTGAGTTAAAATTCACAATTTCCTCTATACTTGAGCGCTTCTATAAATTCATCCTTCAACATGAAGTCTCACTTATTTATTTCCATCCAGTATCTATTCCTTGATATAATTATTAATCTTCAACTTTTTAAATTTCATTTGTCTTTAATCTCTTCTCTTGATAAATATTTCCAATTTGTTCTTCATTCTAAACCTCATTTGACTATTTTGGTAAACTATCACACTTCTTTTGAAATATTTGTCTAAATGAACATGTTTTTCCTCATATGTGAATCTTTACAAAAGAGTGCCTTAATTTATGTCTTATGAGTTACCTTGAGAACATTTTGTGAAATTTGAGGTTTTTTCTCAAACACTTGATAAAGTTTTGTTATTCAATAATGCATTCACTTTTGTAAATATTGACCTTGAAATCAATATGTAATTCTAATAGGATCTAATGTTGTAATATACATATACAGAATGCTTATATTAATTTTAATCATCCTAGAATCATAAATAATGGAGTTAATATTTTGAATATCCAGTCAAATACAAATTTTGTACTCATGGTAAAAATATCAAAGCATTTGGAGACTCCATTTAAAAGTTATAAATTCGTGAAGTAATGAGAGGAAGGGGTAATTGTCACCACTTATTAGGAGTTAGTCTACAAAATAAATAAAGAGAGCCACAAGTAGAGTTATTGGTATTCCAAAATTCATTTCAGGAGAAGCTAGACTCATGGTTTAATCTTTAAGCAATCTTGAGTAAAAGGACTTATACAAGTATTCCAGTAATATCTAATATACATATCTTTCCATTTTGCTCTATTCAAAGAGACATGCATATCCTTGCTTCTATAACACACCATCTCCGGCGGCTACATGAGTTTCACAATGAGGCTCTTCCTCCTCATCTTCCCAACGGATGGCCACTATCTGAAAGCTATTCCCTCCTCCTTGACCTATGAGGAGAAAAGGGACGTACAGTCGTTACATGATTGAAATAACCCTAGATTCCAGGTCACACCACCATGCACCTCCCCCGCCACCTATATATGCCCTTAACCTAATCTAGGAACGAGCTATGCTCTACAAAATCTACAACACCAAATCTCCCTTGATTGCCCCAACGACAGCGGCTTTGGTGCAAAGCTTTCCCCTTCCCCCAACAGCTCTCAACCACACGATTGTAGCCATCACCTCCTCCTTTGTCTAGTTCCCGATGCACTAGCAACTGGAGGTCTGAAACTCAGACCGAATGCCTCCAACCTCCCTCGCCAACAATGAAACCCAGTAACATGAAGCCCGCTAGGCCTGTGCAAGTCTGCAACTGTCGATTCAACAGATAACCTTACCAAATGTCATCGACATCAATGGCATCCCAACCTTCGTCGACCATCCATGGCAAGACCTACAACACAATGCATCCAAGCTGACTTATTCACCCCACCAATGACCACCTTCCTCTCCCCTATGGTCACTGGAAGCTTGCACAATTTCAGATCCTTCCTATTGGATAGGTCGACCATTTATCTCACACTGGCGAGGAGAAATCTTCCAACAAGCATGATAGAACAATGCCAACATTTGTTGTCATTTGGCGCCAACCCTATGTTGTGCACCACTGGTCTCGCCAGAATTGTCAAACTCCATGAATTATAGGAGCAACTATGATCCCTTTCCCCGTGGTGTATTCCTCCCCACCGTCAGAAACAAAACTGTCATAGATCCTCTTGAATGGGAGTGTCACCGCCATCTAGGTACAAGAAGGTTATTGATATGATTTCATATCCATGCTTGAGTCTAAACATGTAGGTGCAGTCCTTTGCCTCCACAACTGACTTGTAAGAACCTTCAATCTCACCACCTTGACCCCAACTACAACCAGAAAAAAAAACCTTCAAACTATGGCGTTGGTGATGAAGGGTCATTGAAGTGGAATGTACTCACCATGAATCTATTGTTTACCTAGGAAGAAGATAAAAACTTGGAAAGATCCCAAACATGTTCCAAGGAATTTATTTATTAGTTAAGCATCCCATGGTACTAAGGATGGTCAATCAAGAATTTATCAGTAGATCCTAGGTTCAACATGTAGTCTCTCCTTCTCATATTATCAACATTCTTAGGATACTTTTGATAGACTACAAAAAATGATGAATAGATATATCAATATTAGATTGAGTCATTTAATATAACACCCTTATACATATTAGATTTATGAATAAATGTGTAAATAGTAGTATGTGGAAATCCTATTAAACATACATATACAACACATTCATGGGTCCTGATTTTAGATATTTAATTATTAAGTCCATAAATAAAGATAATTTTGATAATGTCTATTATGGTATTGATGATAGATGCAAGTATAATAGATATAATATAATCTAGTTGATCAATTATCTTATTGTTAATAATATCAGTTTGTGTGTTGATGTTCTCATATTAGTAAATAACAAGATATGCAAAATTTAACTACATTCTTAATACATATATCAATATTAATCTTGTTAGGCATTGAACCCTAGAATAGATAGAGGAGATGTTGATTTAAAAATTATTTTGATCTAGTACCAATCTTTTTCGATTAAGATGAAAGTTAAGTGAGGAAATTTAAAAGATAAACCTATTCGATTATGGGAAACCCTAGCTTGGAAATAAAATAGGTTACGAAACTTATGTTAGACTATATGCAAATATATTCAATTCATATATTAGTATATTAATAATTCATGCTTTGATTCACATAAATAGTTGAGACCTAGGTAAGATTGTATAACTAGAATGCGACAAACTTAACCCTAAATATCCCTATTAAAGGTACATTGGTAAATAAACATAATTGATTTTAGTGTATAAATGGAGTTATTCTTTTCTAATTTAGAGGAAAACTGATAGAACAATTGAGTATGCATCATTGATTATATATATAACCCAGATATGAATAAAGATAATGGGACATCCATAGTATAATAATAACCCTGACTATCAAAGAAAACACTAAATACAACAGATTGAACAAGTGATTGGTTCCAAGCCAAATGAATAACCAAATTGTACCATACTTTGTAGATTTCTCTCTCTTGGAGCTATTCTTGGTGGTTGTGCAATCTATGAAGTCCTGATAAATTGAGGTACTAGATTCTCGATTCACTTGTTGAATTATTTTGTTTCCCTCTTGAATTCTATATATCTTTTTAGTGGTGAACCCTAAACCTTTTATAAGCCTTTCTTACATTTTTAAAGTTTACCACCCTTAAATTCATTATTATTGGATTTTGAAAAATATTAAGAAAAACACTAGAATGGAATTCTTGAGTTTTGACTCCCTGGACTTTGTTCCTTTTGGGATTTGGCCCTTTAAGAGCTTTGGCTCCTTGAGGTTAGGTACGTCCCGCTACCATGTGCACAGGTTGTAATGGATTAGTGGTCCCCCAGTATACTGGTTAACATAGCTGGCTACTGTGTCATTCTTTCATAGATGATTGAGCACATGGAATTGCAGTCACAAATAAAGAAATGATATGACAGTGCTTGATCTTGATATTAAAGTTGATTACTATTTTTGTTACCTTGAACTTGGATAATTTTGCATAATTATTAACCTTGTGGAATTTCTATTTTGAATATTGGATAGTGAAACATCGATACTAACTATTCTCATTTTGTAGAACTAAGTCCATCAAATAGTCCCCTCCTAGAACTGATCTAATACCTGAATCATATTTTGCACCTACTTTTTTAATAGCTCAATAATTGGATTTAGTACCAACCTAGATGACCTTTATTTTTTTCCCTTCAATGGGGTCCATGAGTGTTTTTGTTCCTTCGGGAACTCATGGATAGGTTATGCAAAGATGGAATAGAAGAGACGTGCATGAGATGTCCTTTATTGAAGACTATATAAGAATCGACTTTTCTTTTCAACTTTGTAATCTTATGTTTAAAGCTTCCACAACTATGATGTAAACGCATGATTGTAATACAGATTGTTTATGTTTTGATATTATTTTGTAAATATTTGAATATAATGATCGAGTCTTTACACAACACCACTGTCATTGTTAGGGATTTCTTGTTGTCACTGTGACCATTGACTGGGTTATCCCTTCTTCTAATGAGGTCGCATACTTCATTTCTGTCTACGGTATTCATTCTAGTTGGCATTTCCAACTTAAACTCCAACATGTGGTCAAGACTCTCTCCATCTGAGAGCGTCGATACGCGTCTTCATCTGGTCAGGTAGACTATTTTTGTTGTTGCATCACCAATAGTGTGCCACCAACCGATGTGCATCTTTTACTGCTTGGATCCATCGTTGTGGTTGATGTACCACCTATGTGTCTCTAACTGATGCATGTCCTCTGCTGACTAGACAAACTGTCATCGTTGTCATAGCCACCAACTGATGAGTGTCTTCCTCTACTGGGATCTGCTGCCATAGTCGATGTCACAGCACCAACAAAGTGCCACCAACTAATATGTATCCTCTGCTTCTCAGACCCGCCTCTATTGTCAACACACTATTGTTGTGTTATTGACTGTCCACTGCTACTTCACATCAAGACAATGTCGTTGGCCCTCTCTTATCCATAAGACAACTGCTCTATTGGTGCATCCAATATTCCACCAATTGTTAGTTGTTGCTTCGCTTCAAGGCAAATTCACTGACCGTCTCTCACCAAGAGAGAGAACCACTAGTTATTATTGTTCTCTGGCTCTTCTACCACAAAATGCACCAACAACCAACAACTAGTGACATCACACACCAACAAGTCAATGGCCTCCCATACGACCTCTATATATAGGCCTCCATGCCATACTGATGCAACTAGGAATCCTAGTCCAATTCTCAGTCCAAACTCCTAGTCCAATTCCAAACAATAATTAATGCCACACATAGGGAGCCATCTTCTTTCCTTCTTGGATTCAACTCCTATTAGGATTGGCAACACAAAATACCAACTCCTATTAAGTCCTATTCCAATTAAGGAATGGGTCGGAACCTTCCATATCCCAACAATCTCCCCATCCATCCCATGAGGGAGACTTTGTCTTCAATGATCATCTATAATAGCTCCTGGATCCCATCACTAGGTGTGAGGGATCCAATCACCTCAAATATTGCAACATCCTGTCATTTCCATCCCTTTTCTTGAAGTACCACCCTAACTTCACATTGTTCCTAAGCAACTGAGACAAAGTATCATGGCAACGCCACTTAACTCTTCATGCCCATACTTGAAACTTTGTTGGCTCCCCCTGGCCAGTCATTGAAGCCATCCTGGATGAAAATCATATTTCTAACCTTCTATAGTAAGCCTCATAAACCTTCTTTTGATGCTCCCCTTATTGATGTAACCTCACATCAAGAGCCTGATCCTCCATATTACATGCATCAACTACATGTCCACTGTATTGTCCTTCTTCTTCATGAGAGCATTGTCTAGAAGAAATCTTTGGAGATACCTTCTCTAACTCGATCCGTCGTGTTGCATATTTTTGCCCTTCCAGATTGAATCTTGCATCTCAAACTTACGACTATTCAGTGATCACTTCTTGTTGGTGTTGTCGGTCCTATCTTGGGATGCCATCTCACTACACCCACTACATCCTTTGAACCTTACTCTGGTACCACTTGTTAGGAATTGTGGTGGACAAGTGAGGATGCTCTACAAGGCTGAAATCACAAAATTTATCATGGAAAACTCTCCCCAATGCTAGGGGAGAAAAACCACAGTGCAATTCTGACCAACAAGCACTATGTAACCAAGATTACAACTCACACTATCTAGATTTAATCACCCCTAAATCTGGGAAGCTCCCCTACCTAAAAACAAAGATAAGGAAGAACATAATTACACCCAATGTATACAAACCCTCCCTTTATCCTTTTCCCCTTACAACACTACTATTGTTGTTGTGGATTGCTTGTTGCCACTACCACCTCTGACTGGGTCACCTCTTCTCCTAACAAGGTCGCCTACCTCATTTTCGTCTGCGGTACTCATTCTAGTTGGTGTCTCCAACTAGAATTCCAATGTGCCTCTAGAATCCTCTTTGTCTAAGAGAGTTGATACACATCTTCCACTGATCGGACAGATCATTTCCATTGTTGTGTCACTAATAATGTGCCACCAACCGATGTGTGTCTTTCGCTGCTTGGACCCACCGTCATGGTTGATGCACCACATATGTGTCACCAACTAATGCATGCCCTCCACTGACTAGATAGACCACCATTTTTGTCATAGACATCAACTGATGAGTGTTTTCCTCTTCTCAGATCTGTTGTCGTAGTCATTTGATGTTACAGAACCAACAAAGTGCCACCAACTAATGTATGTCCTCCACTTCTTAGACCCACCTCCATCATTGATGCACTACCATTGTGTTGCTGAGTGTCAACTACTACTTCACCTCAAGACAAAGTCATTATCCCTCTCTTATCCATAAGAGAGCTTCTCTATTGGTGCATTCAATGTGACATAATTGTCATCCGCTACTCTGCTTCATAGAAAAGTCACCTCTCTCACCAAGAGAGAGCACCACCAGTTGTTATCGTTCTCTGGCTCTTCTACCACAGAAGGCACCAACAATCAACAACTAGTGGGATCACACACCAACAAGTGGGATGATTCAATGGCCTCCCCTAGGGCCTTTGCCATACTAATGCAACTAGGAATCATAGTCCAATTCTCAGTCCAATTCCTAGTCTGATTCCAAATAGTAATTAATGCCACTCGTTGGGATCCATCTTCTTTCCTTCTGGGATTCAACTCCTATTAGGATTGCCAATAGAAAATATGACCCTCTCACCACGAGAGAGCTCCACCACTTGTTATTTTTCTATGTCGCTTCTACATATAAGGCACCAACAGCTGGTGGGATCACACACCAACAGGTGGGATGATTCAATGGCCTCCCTTAGGGTCTCTATTTGTAGGCCTCCATGCCATATTGATGCAACTAAGAATCCTGTCCAATTCTCAGTCCAATTCCTAGTCCAATTCCAAACACTAATTAATATCACACATAGGGAGCAATATTATTTCCTTCTTGGATTCAACTCCTATTAGGATTGGCAACACAAACTACCAACTCCTATTAAGTCCTATTCTGATTAGGCATGGGCTGGAACCTTCTGTATCCCAACAAAATCACCTGAGAAAAGAAAACAAAGGTCTCTATCACCCTAGCCAAAATGAATGATGATAGTGATTTTGGAAATAATGAATTATATGGTTGTATTGTTCATTTGTATGTCATTTGGTCAAGGTGAATATGATAACCTTCTAAGATTTTCCTGTATTGGAAAATTTAATTGGAGGGGGTAAAAGTGTGTCAAACTAGATCTTATTCAATATATGGATGAACCAACTTGCACACTTATTCCTGTCCAATACTATCAAGAATCTCAATGATGATGGTGTTGAAGCTCTTAGTTGGAAGAATTTACAAGTTCCTCTGAAAAATACAATAACAAATACCAAAATATACTCTTATAAAGCAAACATACATAAGACAACAAAAAGAAACCATGAGTTCGGTGTCCTCTTCTTAGGTTACAACTAATGACAACCCAAATGATGATCATCACCAAAACTAACCAATTCACGATAGAAAACCTCGACAAAACACATAGATTATCAAACGTCTAATGACAAGATCGTTGAGGTAACTTTTAACTTGTTCTATCGATTACTCACAATATCAAGAAGGGTGTGATAGAGTGTGTGGTCTCATCATCTTTGAACGGCATCGTACACCATACATTTACTTTGGACGAGATCAAGAAGGGTGAGATAGACTCTTTTTAGTTTATGGGGATGATACATGTGATCTCATAAGTGGGAGATGTAAATACCTTTTTTATGATGGACCACAAGAGGGGAGTGGGATGAATAGAATGATCTCCTAGCTTTAATTGCAAAAAAAGAATTACTCGCATTATCTAAACATTTTTACATTGTCTGATATGATGCATTTATCATGACAAAACACATAGCTTATTATCAAACGTCTAATGACAAGACCAGTAAGGTAACTTTTAACTTGTTCTATCAATTATTTGCAATATCTAAACATTTTTACATATTCTCATATTATGAATTTATCATAACAAAGAAAAACACACACATTTATTAGGAAAAAAACAAATATACTCAATTATATCATACACACTTTTGTTAGGAAAAAAGAAAATGTACTCAGTTCTATCATATAAAATCACTCATTCATGATTTCACAATACATCTCATAAAAAACTATATTCATTTATTGCATCAGAACCATATATTCATCAACATAAGAAAACCACAACCACTTTTCAACACAACCAAAACCATGAGAAAAAACATGTATATACTAAACATCTTGATTGATACTTGTTATTAAATGGGTATTCACATTTCATTGATAATTCAAAGGAAACAACATAAAAGATTCTTTCTAGCTGAGTAATTGGTAAAATATTTAGTCATAAGATTTCACCTCATCACTATTTATTTTAGCTTAGCCACTTCTATCTTGATTTACTTATTGCATAAGGAGCTTAGCATTACAAAGAATAATTCCATAATTATGGTTTGTAGTCATTTAAATACGTTTGGATATGCTATTCGTTCCTAGAAGAGTTAATGAAGTACTAAGTTTTTGAATTCTATTAAGGTTTATAAATCACCTTACAACTATGAAAAATTAACTATTTCATTGGTGTTCATCATCTCATAAAATATAGTTACAATGGACTAATTCCATCACTAATTATTGGAGTTTATTCAAAAACAATTATTTACTTTAATTCATGTTGAACAATTATTGTCATGGCTTACTCAAATATAATACTAATTTTACTTCATTTACCCAAAATGACTATTCTAAGATCTCAAAATCTAAATTCTACGAGAGTATACATACTATGGTAATTATCCAATCAACCATAGTGAAACACCCTAGAGGTTGAGCTCCCTTTTATAATGAAATGAAAACTTTTAACTTCCAACTTTTAGAATTCTATTGGCCAATTAAAATAGAAGATATGGAAAGAAAATTTAAGAAAAGGTATCCTTGTTCCAAACTTTCAAAATTCATTCCTAGGTAAACAAACACTAAAAACTTAGTGTATTCCGATGGATTCATTATAAGCTTACTTAATTTCCTTCAAGAAAATGAAGACGACGGTCTTTTCTAGCTCCGACTTGAGTTGATTCTCCCAAAACACTAAATTCACCTTCTTTGAGTGAATACATAGATTAAGAATGGCATAAGGTTGAGAGGAGGTGTTCTTTGTGCTTTAGCACCTATACATATGATCAATATTCTTGAAAATACATATTTCATATTTTCCCTAATAATATAATTACAATTTTAAAATGTAATTAGTTGGACCTCCCTAAGCAGAGTCCAACTAACCCTGAGACTCAATGCTCAACTAGACTTCCATAAGGATCAAGGGAAGAATGGGAGAAGGGTGACAATTGTGGGCACATTGAACGTGCATCTTCATGTGGATGGGGGGAGAATTGGGGATCATGTTTTTTAGTTTATCATGATATGTTGAGAGGCATTTAAGGCAGAACCATCACATGATTTAGGACCATATAATTATGCCATTGTGTTTAGTTGTGCTAGCAGAAACAATATCAATTTACTTATTATTGTTTGATACTTAATTACATCAAATGGGTCAAGTTGATGCTAACTTTTTTGTTAAAGACACAATTTCTCATAGTGTCACTAGGGACAGATTCTCATATCCCTATCCACTCATTATTGAAGAAACATACATTGTGATGGATCCCTCTCCTATCTAGTTCTCCTTCTTGGAAGTTTTTTTTAATATAAGCCAGGAGTTGATATCATTCATCCCACACTCCTCCAAGTGGGCTAAATCAAAAGATATCACATCTAATGTATCACATCATTAAGTCAGAAATCTATGCAACCCATCTCCAAAAAAGAAGAAAACTCGCAAAAAAAAACACCAGTTACTGTAACCCTATGTATGTTTCCACCTGTGCAACAAGTAAGGCATCCCTTGTCTCTCCATCATTATGACGTCCCTGGATTTTCACCTTCTCAAAATCCCATGGAGATGAGAAGACAAAATCCAAAAACGTTAAGCAATTGTATCAAAGTGTGTTGCAGAAGCAATATGCGCATACATGAACATAAAACCATAACATACACCAGCATTCAACATGTACATTATTACAACACAATTTACAATTGTATATTGAAAGGGAATTTTTACACAAGTCTAAACATGTATGCTAACTAGGATCTTAGACAATAGGTATAACCTATACAATTTGCTCACATCCTATTCTTTTATCCCATTCTAGCTCTAGACCTAGAAAATATGAGAAATAAAATCATCAACAAAAGTTGGTAAGTGGAATTAAAAGCTATACTATGCTGGCATATAATATACTCGAAATTGAAGAAAGAGAAAGAAAACATTACTTAAAGGTGGAAAATCAGGTAATCCCAAGTTATTAGTCACATTTAGAATGAATATGCATTACTATGGTGGACTTAGCACATAATCACATAAATGGTGGGCCCTTCCCCGTGTACCTTGTACTCTGGGGATCTCCCCGTATACCGTGTACTCTAGGGAGGTGCTAGCCAACATTAAAGCTTTCCCTCTCTAATAGGGAGTTTAATGAGCACCACTAGTAACTACATTTCATTTATCCTCATTTATGTTCTTTCATGTTCAAGGAAGAAAATTGTCAATATACATACATCTACATCCACCAATGTATTTCAAATACAAGCAAGCAAGTACATATATTTAACATCCAGCAAATCTAGTCATATAATTATATCCACGTACCTGAGTTCAGATATTCCTCACATATCATGATCATCTAGATAATCTGGTCATCACCTGATTAATAACAAATTAATCATCATTAATACATGGTCCATTATGTCATTGATATTTTAGGTCTAAGTTAGGGTTTAGGCCAAACCTAGGTTTAAATTGACCTAAGCTTGCCTCTAATATTTTTATACTTATCTAAAGGTCATAACTATGGTCTGGTTCAAATTTCATAATTTTCTGATGCTTTATCTATTTTCTAGCATTAATATGAGATTGAAAGCATCTAATTATGCATTAATGGGAAAAGACCTAATATTAGGAAATATAATTGAATTCAGGGCCCACAAAAGGATTAAAATCATAATTAGGGATCTATAAGAATTTTCTGAGAATTTATGTCAGTTGTATACAATTTATTTCATTTAATGAAACCTAAATGGGGTATTATCATCTAAACTATATATGATCAGTAAATGTGCATCAAAGGACTGATCTAGGGATTTCATAATAAAGAGAGCATTTTTTTGAGTCTGGTAATATTTTTGAGAAATTATTTGGCATGGGAGCTGTTTATAAGGCATCTTGCAAGATTTAGACAACTTCTGAGATTTTAGAAGGTATTTACCTTACAAAAGGATTGGGCTGGCCGGGTCAGCAGATTTGGACCCGGTTCTGTCTGGGGGAAGAGTCAAGAGGGCCCAATGTTTCTTCTCTCACTCTTGTGTGCGATCTCATGCTCCTGATCCATCACAATTGTCTGTGCTTCGAGCGTCGTTGCTAGGTGAGGTCCCTCCGGTGAGCGATTGATGGAGCAGAGACCTTCTTCGTCAGATCCCTTGTCTGCCACATGCTTCGTTGACCTCATCGAAGTCATAGAGGCTATCCAGGGAGGTGCAGCTTCGCATGACCTTCCGCCTCCTAAGACCTCCTCTAGGTCTAGCTCCGGCAAGAAGGTTTTTCTTTTCATGGCAATTTGTATCCTCAATCATCAGTCAAAGAGTCCCCTAGGAGCCTTCGCACCACAAAGTCCTGTCTTGGCACCTTGTGAGAGTTCCAAGGCTCGACAAGCACTCTCACCTAGGGTTGTGATGGATGGCGGCGCCACAGAAAGGGGGGTTTTCGGAAGGGGAATCACCAGAAGGTGAGGGAGTTGGGGGTCCCTCGCAGATGGGGATGGGGTTCTAGAGTTCACGGTGGCTTCCCTCAAGCCAGAAGCACCTCGGATCCCTGGCAGTGGCCACCATGGCCATGAGCTACGACCAGGTTTGCAGCAAGGAGCCCGGTGGGGAGATCTGACGAAGAAAGGAGGAGTCTTGGGCCATAGACATTAGTGATGAAAGCCTTGGCCTTCTCTGAGACCCTCCACGAAGTTCTAACAGATTGGCTCCTCCATTGCCCTCGACCTCAGCGCCAATGTGATTTGGGGGTAGCGGCAGAGCATAGCAACAAGAAAGGGGCATCAGCGCTAGAGATGTTCCCTTCTCTACTCGATGATGCACAACCAGCTACGGCATCACAGCAGCTCGTGGGAGGCATTTTTCCATGGTGGGGTGTCTTTGGTTTCTTCTTTCAATCCCTGTCTCCATGATGGAGATCGCCCAACTACACCTGATCGTTCTTCAGGCATCACAGGTTTCAGAATAGTCACTCTGGGTTTAGGGAAGCTTCCTAATCCTATGTGAGTCATAGTTGAGGCGCCTACTTGCCTTCGTCTTTCCCGGTCACTACAGGCAGCGATGGGGATGAAAAGGGGAAAAGATTGGGTTCTCTCACTATGGGGCAGGAGAAGGTTCTGTCTAGGGGTCTCTTTGGTCGTCTCTAAGTAACAGAGAGAACGGAAAAATTGATTCACTCCTTGATCCGATTTCTACGTGAGCATCGTTGAGCTGAGTCGAGGTTGCCTCCTCCGCAGAAATAGGTAAGTGGGAGGAGACGAAGTCTTCATTCTCATATTTGTATAGTGCGCCACATTTCCAGGCATTGGGCTGCACTCAAGAAAAGGATAATAAGCCGGCATGATACCAAAATTATCACAACTTAGGTACTTAATTATTAAAGAACAAAGTCTGACCATATATATACATATATATCATCGAGTGTATTCAATTTCATATATGTACATCTCTTTATGGGAACCACTGATCATCCTAGAATTTGGCGCACCACCCTTACGTTGTGTGTTTTCTCATCCCTAAAAGCTTGAGACTAAAACTCTATTATGTGATCATGTAAAGAAATCTTCAAATAACCATAGGAATAGGTGTAGGAACCTTAAATCAAATTCTATTAATCATTGAGTCTTAGTTAAACAAGTCCATGAATACTCATGTGATCCTAAAACACCTTAGAGTTAATTAATTGACCACATGATACCTCAAGGTCCAACAATGATTCATATTACTCAAGGTACTCCTTCAAATACTATATCCAAAATCAAACTCCTAAAACCATGGTCATCATATTCACCCCACCTTATATGGAATTTCATCCTTGAAATTAAACTAATGTCATACTTAAGGTGAAATATCTAGGTTAAACATCATACATGTCACTGTTTCTAGCTTCCAGTGTTCTCATACTTCTGGATGTATCCTAAGCTCTCATCTTAGGATTTTAAGCATCTAGTACCCACCCCACCACATAAAGGTTGAAGCGCCATAATGTCTTAGGCATAACCAACTTTTCTTTTCCATGTTGGGATTTACATATTCCCATTCTTCTTACAAATTAGGGTTTTGTTCATACATATGAAGTTGGGAAGGTCAGTCTTAATGTCTTTAATGTGATTTATCACCAACATCATACTAAAATTTCAGCATTAGAGGGGATTGATTTTCATAATTACATACTAGGTTTTTCACCTTATTGTATGAGACTTGTCTTCAAACTAGAAGCACATATTTAGAAGTGTTAAGGTTAGGAACTATATTTTTGATCTTATAATCTATGAATCAAGGATATCTTCATTTCAAGATCATGATTTCAAAATTATATGTTTCATGAATGATATGAAGGGAAAGAGAATAAACTTATTCAATCTTATCATGATTGCAAACTTGGATATTACATGTATGACATAGGAGAGGAATATAGAATATGTCAAGCTTATACGAGTGACTCCTCATATATAAATCATCTATCTAGCTCAAGTGAGGTTTCAAGCATCGTCTATCAAGAAAGAGATAAGGAATGAACAATATTTATGAGAATCTTATGCACAAGGCATCTTATTGTCAGAACCAAAATTTCATATATCACTTCACTTGCAGCTAATGATGAGTTCACAACATAAGTCACTCAAGCTAGGACCTAACTTAGTCAAAGGATTGACTTTCTCATTATGAGTTTCTACCCATCATTTTTTTAACCCAGCTCTCACGTATAGGATTGAATCGTGCAAAAGGACACAGCTCATCTACTCAGGAGTAACACAGCTTAAGACACATCATATCACATATATCTCATATTTTCATATATTGTAGGGTAGGTCCTATGACCCTCTCCTTGTGGGTCTCACCCTCTCTGGAGTTCACCATGTATCTTGTTCTAACACTAGGGGTCCTCCTTTGTAAAAGAGATTGAGGCTCATGCATTTTCAACCTTATTTTAACTTAGCTCATCTTAAATAAGAAAAGGGAATATACTTTCTTCCTCAAGACTTAGCTTAGAATTTCTAAAATTGGATTCATCTTATACACAACTTAGATCCATAAAAAGCAAATTATATCATTAGAGGTAGAACTTAGATATGATTAGTAATGCTTATATCAACTATCATTCTATCATCTACTCTATGTATTACATATCTTGATAAGGCTCTAGACATCTAATCTAGACTACTCTCTCTTCTATACTGATGTCACTCCCTTTCACTTAGGTTACATGAACACTAACTACTCTACAGTGTGAGGGACACATTTTTATATTTACATATATATAATAAAATGTTATATAGTTTTTCTCTGAGAAAGAAGATGTTAGAGAAAACTGTCGAGGCTCGAGCTGATTGGAAAACAAAACCAAATCAGAAAAATGAGTGTCCCACACACAGTAGATAGTCTAGTGTCATGTCACCTAGTGAAATGGTGAGAACAACGTGTAGACTAGTGTAGCTACCCCATACATATGAGCTATATATGGAAAGGGTCTCACACACTTGTATAAATCTAGTTCTCGAACATCTAGGTTCTAACTTAGAGGCTAAGTCAAACCTTATTCCTATAGAACAACTTACTAAGTTTCTAAGGTTTAAAGTCAAAGGTGAGATTTAGGTTTAATGTTTCATGGTGAGCAATCGTTAGGTGTAGCTATCATTCATGCTCTGATACCAACTGTGACGTCCCCGAATTTTCACCTTCTCAAAACCCCATGGAGATGAGAAGACAAAATCCGAAAATGTTAAGCAATTGTATCAAAGTGTGTTGCAGAAGCAATATGCGCATACATGAACATAAAACCATAACATACACCAGCATTCAACATGTACATTATTACAACACGATTTACAATTGTATATTGAAAGGGAATTTTTACACAAGTTTAAACATGTATGCTAACTAGGATATTAGACAATAGGTATAACCTATACAACTTGCTCACATCCTATTCTTTTATCCCATTCTAGCTCTGGACCTAGAAAATATGAGAAATAAAATCATCAACAAAAGTTGGTATGTGGAATTAAAAGCTATACTATGCTGGCATATAATATACTCGAAATTGAAGAAAGAGAAAGAAAACGTTACTTAAAGGCGGAAAATCAGGTAATCCCAAGTTATTAGTCACATTTAGAATGAATATGCATTACTATGGTGGACTTAGCACATAATCACATAAATGGTGGGCCCTTCCCCGTGTACCTTGTACTCTGGGGATCTCCCCGTATACCGTGTACTCTAGGGAGGTGCTAGCCAACATTAAAGATTTCCCTCTCTATTAGGGAGTTTAATGAGCACCACTAGTAACTACATTTCATTTATCCTCATTTATGTTCTTTCATGTTCAAGGCAGAGAATTGTCAATATACATACATCTACATCCAACAATGTATTTCAAATACAAGCAAGCAAGTACATATATTTAACATCCAGCAAATCTAGTCATATAATTATACCCACGTACCTAGTTCAAATATTCCTCACATATCATGATCATCTAGATAATCTGGTCATCACCTGATTAATAACAAATTAATCATCATTAATTAATGGTTCATTATGTCATTGATATTTTAGGTCTAAGTAAGGGTTTAGGCCAAACCTAGGTTTAAATTGGCCTAAGCTTGCCTCTAATATTTTTATACTGATCTAAAGGTCATAACTATGGTCTGGTTTAAATTTCATAATTTTCTGATTCTTAATCTATTTTCTAGCATTAATATGAGATTGAAAGCATCTAATTATGCATTAATGGGAAAAGACCTAATATTAGGAAATACAATTGAATTCAGGGCCCACAAAAGGATTAAAATCATAATTAAGGATCTATAAGAATTTTTTGAGAATTTATGTCAGCTGTATAAAATTTATTTCATTTAATGAAACTAAATGGGGTATTATCATCTAAACTATATAAGATCAATAAATGTGCATCAAAGGACTGATCTAGGGATTTCATAATAAAGAGAGCATTTTTCTGAGGCTGGTAATATTTTTGAGAAATTATTTGGCATGGGAGTTGTTTATAAGGCATTTTGCAAGATTTAGACAACTTCTGAGATTTTAGAAGGTATTTACCTTGCAAAAGGATTGGGTCGGCCGGGTCAGCAGGTTTGGCCCTAGTTCAGTCTGGGGGAAGAGTCAAGAGGGCCCAGTGTTTCTTCTCTCACTCTCGCGTGCAATCTCATGCTTCTGGTCCATCACAATTGTCTGCGCTTCGAGCGTCATCGTTGGGTGAGGTCCCTCTGGCGAGAGATTGATGGATCAGAGACCTTCTTCGTTAGATCCCTTGTCTGCCACATGCTTCGTTGACCTCATCGAAGTCATAGAGGCTATCCAAGGAGGTGTAGCTCTACGTGACCTTCCTCCTGCTAAGACCTCCGCTAGGTCTAGCTCCGACGAGAAGGTTTTGCTTTTCATGGCAATTTGTATCCTCAATCGTCAGTCGAAGAGTCCCCTAGGAGCCGTCGCACCATGAAGTCCTGTCTTTGCACCTTGTGAGAGTTCCATGGCTCGAAAAACACTCTCGCCTAGGGCTGTGACGGACGGTGGCGCCGCAGAAAGGGGGTTTTTGGAAGGGGAATCGCTAGAAGGTGAGGGAGTTGGGGGTCCCTCGTAGATGGGGATGAGGTCCTAGAGTTCACAGTGGCTTCCCTCAAGCCAGACACACCTCGGATCCCTAGAAGTGGCCAATATGGCCATGAGCTACGACCGGGTTTGCAGCAAGGAGCCCGGTGGGGAGATTTGACGAAGAAAGGAGGAGTCTTGGGCCATAGGTGTTAGCGATGAAAGCCTTGGCCTTCTCTGAGACCCTCCATGAAGTTCTAACATATTGGCTCCTCCATTGGCCCCGACCTCAGCGCCAATGTGATTTGGGGGTAGCAGCAGAGCATAGCAACAGGAAAGGGGCATCGGCGCTAGAGATGTTCCCTTCTCTACTCGATGATGCACAACTAGCTACGGCATCACAGCAGCTTGTGGGAGGCATTTTGCCATGGTGGGGTGTCTTTGGTTTCTTCTTTCAGTCCCTGTTGCCATGATGGAGATTGCCCAACTACACCTGGTTGTTCTTCAGGCATCACAGGTTTCAGAATAGTCACTCTGGGTTTAGGGAAGCTTCCTAATCCTATGTGACTTATAGTTGAGGCGCCTACTTGCCTTCCTCTTTCCCGGTCACTATAGGCAGCGATGGGGATGAAAAGGAGAAAAGATTGGGTTCTCTCACTATGGGGCAGGAGAAGGTTCTGTCTAGGGGTCTCTGTGGTCGTCTCTAAGTAATAGAGAGAACGGAAAAATTGATTCACTCATTGATCCGATTGCTGCGTGAGCATCATTGAGTTGAGTCAAGGTTGCCTCCTCCACAGAAATAGGTAAGTGGAGGAGACAAAGTCTTCATTCTCGGATTTGTATAGTGCGCCACATTTCCAGGCATTGGGCCACACTCAAGAAAAGGATAATAAGCTGGCATGATACCAAAATTATCACAACTTAGGTACTTAATTATTAAAGAATAAAGTTTGACCATATATATACATATATATCATCGAGTGTATTCAAATTCATATAAGTACATCTCTTTATGGGAACCGCTAATCATCCTAGAATTTGGTGCACCACCCTTACATTGTGTGTTTTCTCATCCCTAAAAGCTTGAGACTAAAACTCTATTATGTGATCATGTAAAGAAATCTTCAAATAAACATAACAATAGGTGTAGGAACCTTAAATCAAATTCTATTAATCATTGAGTCTTAGTTAAACAAGTCCATGAATACTCATGTGATCCTAAAACACCTTAGAGTTCATTAATTGACCACACGATACCTCGAGGTCCAACAATGATTCATATTACTCAAGGTACTCCATCAAATATTATATCCAAAATCAAACTCCTAAAATCAGGGTCATCAAAATCCTCATCATGTTCTGTTCCTGAATGGGTAGGGTGCACGGTTCATGTGATATCCACAGATCCTCCTGTAAACTTCCGATGTGTCCAATCTTATGTGCAAGCGCATTCCCTTCATATGGAATCAAAATGCCCATCATCATGTCATCTTCCACCTCTAGCATGACCACCTCGTAGATGGCAACAACCATCCAGGGTGCCCTCTTAGATCCCTACATGTAATCAAACAGCCCAACATCGTCTATTCCCACATAGCCGATTCTCAAGCTTCAATCCCTCACAATCTTCAACAAAAAAACCATTGTCGTTAGACCTACTTCATATTGAGAAATGATCTTCATGTGATCTCTACATTCTAGCACCATCCTCCCTTGATGATTTCTGATCATGCAAGCCATCCAGCCTACTCTCTCCTCATCACTGATCTTGATGATCCCATAAGCCACGTTTTCTTTTAAATTGTGCAAGCCATCCAGCCTACTCTCTCCTCATCACTGATCTTGATGATCATGCTGCTTCACTCCCGTTCTGTGCAGACCTGTCCTCCTAATCCCCACCAGGTCCTCAACCTTTTGCCACAACTTTAGTCTCAAGTCACTCTTGATCAACAAGTGATTTAGGTCCTCCTGGTCTGGATTCTCACAGCAGTTGCATATTGATGCTAGTGGTATCATGCATATTTGAATATTATCATAGGTTGACAGAGCTTTGTTAATGGCATTCCATATCACTGCATTTGCCCTTGGGCGTAAGTCCCTTCTCCATAACCATTTGTTCCTCCCCCCGACTGTGTCCCCCCTCTGGATGAGGAGCTTTGCAGACTTAATGGAGAAGTTTCCCAAAACCGTCATCTCCCAAATCAGTTGATCCTCTTCATTCTCTCAAATTACAGTGTTGCTCGCTATCTAATTCAGACCTTCTTCTCCTACCATCTCCCCAAGTTGATCCCAATCCCAATTTGCTTCATCCTTTTAGACCTCTTTCACCATTAAGTTCTTATTCACGTCCCTAAACCGTATGGCATAGTTGACCATTGGTTTCTCACACCATCTATCATACCAAAACGATATATCACCTTTCCTGATTCTCCATCTAACATGTGACATGACTGTGGGGAAGGTGTTCCACACTCTTCTCCACAAAGGGGAGGGGTGTACAGACAACCCCACCTCCCAGGGATGGTCCCCGTCTCCAACCACTTTCCTTCTTCTATATTTACCTCTGTAAAACACCACACACATTGATCTCCCTCGACAGAACTCCCAACATGCCTTGATCAAAAAGGTTGAGCTGGTCATGCTTACGTCAAGAAGGCCTAACCCCTCATCTTGTATCGATTTTGTTATCTTGCTCCAAGCGATCCATGTTTTCCTCTTTCCTTTGTCCCTCGCTCTCCAAAGAAAATTTGACATCATTCTCTAAATCTTTGATATCACCCCCTTCGGAGTCGGCCTTGCCAACAAGATGTACACTGGCATCGACGACAACATATGCTTAATGAGGATGCTCCTACCTGAAAAGCAAATCAAGTTGCACTTCTAGTCAGCAATCTTTCTCTATATCTTCTTGATGATCGGGTCATAGTGGTGGGGTTTAAGCCCCTTTTTGGCCAACGTCGCCCATAGGTAGGTGATTCTCTCACCGGAGTCATCAATCTCCAGCACCCCTTTAATCTCTTATGAAGTTTTCTTGGACTCCCCTCTCTTCACAAAGGAGGATTTCCTCTGATTCACTTGTTGCCCAGTAAGATTTTCATACTCTGTTAGGATCATGGCCATCTCTATCATCGATTCCCTCTTTATCATTGTGAACAACATCATGTCATCTACAAACATCAGGATGGGAGGCACAATCACCTCTCCTCTCAGTCTAAATCTTTCAATCTCCCCCCTCACTATTTCTTCCTTCAGTTTTCCTACATAGGCAATCTTAAAAAATGATGGAGAGAGTCAGAGAGATTGGGTTTCCTTGTTTCAGCCCTCTATGCATCGAGAAGAAGCCCTCTCTAAAAACCATTAAGCACCACTGTCACCCAACCCATTCAAAGAAACTCATCAGAAGGTGTATCGTCTCCTCAGCCATCCTCCTATTTCTCAATTGCAACTTCACGAATCCCCAATTCCCCATATCATATGCCTTTTTCATATCCACCTTACAATTAGGTTTTTGTGGGATTTTTTATGATCAAGGTCATGCATCAATTCACGAGCTAATCTTATCTAGTTGTGGATGTATTTTCTCTTGACAAACGCCCCTTGTTTACTAGAAATTAGTCTCAAAATCACACTTGCTAACCTGTCATTCAGGATGCGGGCTAGGAGTCTTACCATGACATTCTCCACTGAGATTGGCCTAAAATCATTCTCAAGGTCAAAAGGATCATTCACCTTTGGTATGAGGATCAAGTTGCTACACATCATGCTTCTGTGTGGTCTACGGCCTTAGAAGAAACTCTTCGACATCTCCCATAGGTCCTACTTCACTATGTCCCAAGCTACCAGAAAGAAACCTACCGTAATCCCATCTGGGTCTGGCATGGTAGTGTTATCCATGGCCTTCAAGGTATTCAACAACTCTTCCATAAGTGGGATCTCAGAAATCTTTATGTTTTCCTCAATATCAACCGGCTCATTCACTTTCATGGAAGACTTCCAACTATCAAAAACTTGCATTTTGTCAGGCTCAACATAAAACCTTGCAAAGTATTTAGTGACTTCTATCCTCATCTATTTTTGGTCCTCTACTACCTTCCCTCCTTCACCCTTTATTTCCTTGATAAGTCTTCGCTTGATTCTCCCTCTCATCACTTGGTGGTAGAATCTAGTATTCCTCTCCTCATTCTATAGCCAATTGATCTTTGATTTTTCCTTCCAGATATCTTCTTTATAAGTCCCCCAAGTCTCAAGCTCCCCTTCTACTGTTCTCAGGGCTTGACATCTCAAATTATCGGGTTGATCGTCATAGTCTTTCTGCAGCTGACCCACAATGTCTTCCAGGTCCCTGATCTTGTAAGCAATTTCTCCAAACACTTCTTTACTCCAAACACTGAGTGATCTTCTTAGGTTCTTCATTTTGAAAAAAATCCTCATTGATGGTTCAGTCCATCCTTCATACTTCCATTCTTGTTCTATGAGCTTCATACAAGAGGGTGTGTAAGCCAAGACTTCTTGAAAGTGAAATGAGTTTTGGGTACTCATCCATCTGGTCCTTATTCATCATCAAGATGGGGCAATGATATGAAGATCTATCTCTCACCAAATGTATCATCATATAATTATGGTGCTTGAGCCATTCCACATTAACAAAGCCTCTGTCCAGGAACTCCCACTTTGTGGGGTTTCCTTTCTTCTTATCAACCCAAGTGAAGGCACTCCCTTCATACTTCAGTTTTGACACTTCCATGTTATCCACTCAGTCATTAAACTCTGGTATAGGTTTCACTTCTGGTTTATACGATCCCCTTTACTCCTCTTCTCTCAGCACATTAAAGTCACCCACCGTAATCCACTCAGACTCCCCTATCGTCTGCTTAGCATCTATCAAATTGTTCCACAAGGGTCTTCTACCATATATATCACAGCTAGCATACATAGCCATCACATAAACCCTCCTCCCATCGTTCTTCTCTCACGTTATGGTAATATGTTGATCATCCCCTTCAAAGATGGCTGCTTCCAAGTCGCCATCCACAAATATCCAAACCTTTTCTCCTTCTCGTTCATTTGAGTAACAACAGTCCAGGTTCACACTCTGCACGAGTTCTTCAATCCAAACTGCCTCCAAAAAGGGTTCCATGATAGCCATCACCTTTGGTTTATGTGTCCTACATAATCATCTTAAAGCCTTCCTCAACTTTTTTCTCATTGCTCGTCGCATGTTCCAGAACAACATGTTGTATGACATATAAAACCAGCAGAGCATCCTTACCATCATGCCAAACCCTACTAAAAGGACATGGTCTTCCCTCCATATCTTGATCCCCTTCCCTCCATAAAATCCTTCATCTTCAAGTATTATGTCATGTTGATGTCCTCCCTCCACCTATGAGCATCCCACTCATCTCCTGACCAATCCTCCATTATGTCTACATAGTGTTCATCTTCTCCCCATCTCAGGAGACCTTGATATCCATCTCTACTTGGTTCTTTCTACCTACTAGGATATCTTCTCTGACTCTCCCCCTTGAACCTATTTTCTGTAATGAAATCATCAAGCCTGGTTTCCTTCATCTTCAACTTTTCACCGCTCTGGTCTGTAACCATCCTAGTTTTATGATAGGGTTCTCTCTTCTGTCGGTGAAGAGGATATGGTTCCACATCTCCTATGTCACATGTTGTAAGGAGCTATTGTTGTACATCTTTCTGAAACATTATCTTCGATGGCATCTCAAGATCTTATTTAGAAGTTGATGCATCACCTGCTTCGTAGACCCCTCTTTCCTCTGCTTCTAGTGTCCCCATAGGAAGGGGAGCTAGGACGAATGCTTCCTTTGGAAATGACCTAGTTCTTCCCTCTGCATTAATCATGACATCATGCTGGTCTCAGAAACTCTCTGCAACCACAATGGGCATCACCATAAACCTCCTTATCTCGGCAGACACCTCCACCAAGGATGGGATGTCCCCATGGAAAGAATTGATTGTGAGAATGACCCCAACAGAGTCATTATAGTAGTGCCTCCATTCTGACACCCCTATCAGGTCCCCCATCATGACAACCATCTCCTTCAAGGATTCATAATCCATGTACAAGTAAGGAATCTCCTCCATCTAGCACCAAAAACTCCTCCTCTTCAAATTGTTTTGAATCCAACTTGCTATGCGTATCTTCAGCATCTCCCCTTCCACCATAGGTGTCGTCACTTCCCCAGCAGCCTATTTCTTCCTCTACAGATCCGAAGAAAATGAGAGATTCTTTTCTGTTCATTTTTTCAATAATCAGGGCCTTGGGCCATATCACCTTCAGGTAGCCCAGGATAATTGGCCATTCTTTATTCGATACCCGCTCTACACTAAGAGCTAGTTCCATGTCTTTCTCAGCTTCCTCTCTCACTTCAACATGCTTTTCCAGGTTCACCCATAGAACATGAGGCCTCCCAATCAACCAGCTCCTTGGCTTTGGGTTCGTTGGCTTCCCTAGAGTCGGGAAATCCTTACTAGTAAGTCAGAAAGTTTGCCTCCTATTAGGACATCTACTTGACAAATGTTCAGTGTTGAGCATCGGTAGAAGGCCTTTTGGTTTCTGCATAGGTTCTTCCAGTGACCTTTCTTCAAACACCTGGATCACACATCTTTAGGTAAATCCACGAATTTCTTATCACCCCATTTTGTGGAGGCTTCCTTTTCTATAACCTCACCTCTCTTGTGTGGCATCTTCGTAACAATCTGTTCCTCAACACCTTTCAGGGTTACATTGGGCTCCAAGTCTGTCGCTGCCTTCTCACCCTCCAAAGCATCACCCTCCTACTGGAGAATGTTAGCCGCATCACTCAAGATATCTTCAGGCTATTCTCTGTTCTGAGTCTTCTCCTTTCTGATGTCATCTACAATCCTTCTCACCACCAGCCCTTGGTTTTTAGGTCAGTTTAGTCTGGCTAGGATCATCACAGTCCTCCCCAGATCCTCTATCATGGTAGAAATGAGGCAAAACTATCAGTCCCTAACACACTTGCTTGTCTCACGCCTGTTATGTAGAGCTTTTGGTGGGTATTGTGGATTCTCACCTCTAGCCGGAGGGATTTTGCTCGGGTAAAGTCGGGGGGTGCAACCACACCCAAGATCCCCAATTCCAACTCTCTCCTTCTAGAGCTAGGTTTCTTGGTAGAAGGGATCAGAGATCAATATGTCCCCAGGGTAGGGAGGGTGTGGGCAGGGATGGGGGGAGGGTGGCTCCTGGGTGGCATTGGCCCAGCGGCACCGCCTCCAGGTCCCCTGCGCTAGGTCATCGTTCGAATCGCTAGAGTGCCAGAGCACTGATCGTTCCCATCTGTCTATCTTCTGGTGATTATCATGCTTGATCTTAGAAGTTTGATTGCCTGATGATGGTGTATGCAATTGATTAATGAGATTTGGTCCTGGGATCTTGATGGGTGGAGGGAGCCCTATATATGACTCTATCCTAGGTCATAAGTGGGAGAACTTATATGAAATGATCTACCATTTTGATTAGATTTGATATCAATCCATTTGATTTGAATTACTCATTTCTTGAGAATGAAGTAGTTAATCTTTAACTGGTACCAGAGAGAGAAGATACGTTTGTAGGGATTTTGGTGGGAGAGGTTGTGAAAAAAATACAAAATTTCTCTTAGTAAAATTCAAACCAACAAATCAGTCACAATCATAAATTTTAATATATTAAAGGCATAGTGGGAATATGGAATACAACTTAGCACAAACTAGTTGTCTAACAACAACACACATCTTGTGTCGATGTAGAATTTTCACTGAAAAATTCAGATCCGAAGTAGTTGTTTTTATCACCTCATCATTGTAGCAATACCTTGTCTTCTTCTTGAAGAAGATATTTATTCTCAAGCCTGTGCACAAGGGCATTGGCCTTTACATCATCAAGTGGATGTGGGAACTCTTGGTGCAACACCTTGGTCGATAAAAGGAATCACAACTCAAAGTTGTTGATGTTCTAGCGTTGCTCACTCTCCTTCTTTTCCTATTGTGGGTTTTTTTCCTTGGGATGAGTTTTTATCTCTCTAAGAAGAAGAACTCTTAGGCAACTTGTTTCATGGAACTATTTATCACTCAAAATACAACCTCCAAATGACTAGAAAGTCAATGGTTGAAGGATCCGAGTGGCTGTCTCTATGGTAATATCAAAGTGGGAATGTGAAAGGATAAAATCTTAGCATACATGAAAAGAGAACCAGATAAACAGACCAACATAATCTTAACAGTAAACAAAATATATATTAAATAACATTTTTATTACAATATTTGAAATATGCATTGAAGAGTCAAATTGTACAAGTCTGATCATGTGCACTAAACCTAGATATACAACAAGTACACTTGAAAACAACTCACCAAGCCATCAACCCCTATCCATATCTGAACCTAAAAGATATGTGAAACAAGCGAGCCAAGACAAGAGGTGTTGAGTACAAGGCAGAAAGACACACACACACACACACACACACACACACACACATATATATATATATATATATATATAATCTTTACATTATTTGAAAAGAGTGCAAAAATAGACGAACAAGAATAAATAAGTATTCATAAAAGTGATTGCCCATGTTTTATATCATATTACTACAATTATACCAATAATATAATGTATTGTAAGGCCTTTGACTAATCCCATTAGAAGAGTCTATAAGGGTGCTCAAGATTATCCCACCCTTTTCTATCATCGCCAGGTTCTAACCCTTTTATTGACATGGTCCTCTTTATCTTGACAACACAAGTAGGAGGCCCAACCTTGTGTCCTTACCCCAAGAATATAGGAAGGTGCACAAGGTTTGTTAATGGAGTTCTATATTATGCTTGCAAGTTATAAAATCAATGAGAAAAACATTGAATACACTACTAGAATACTACATGGCGGTATTTGAGCAAATAACCAATCATACATACATATCAGTTTGCAAACAAGAAAGCCATAGTCATATAACTATTTGAAGCCCATATCTGATTCATAGGTTCTTAACCTAACTTATCCTTGGTCATCTAGCCACAAGAAACACCTAATGAAGAATAATATTACATGCATGCATCACATTTTCATCATTAATCCTAACTAGCTTCATTTTTAGGGCTTTCTCCAAGTTAGGTTCAAGGTTGTTTAGTTACATGTTTTATGATCTTATACTGATTTAGGGTACATCTTGGAGGTGTAGTTAAATTTTTATGTCATTTTTATGTTTCATTCATTTATATGAATATTGTAAGATTTATATCATTTATGCACATTTTGGGGTCAAAAAACTCATAATAGGGTTTAATATTGGACATGAAGAACTGGAGCAGTTCCTACAGATGATATCGGAGGCTATCTCCACAGAAGATAACCTATCTCTGACAGTGATCCCCGAGGAGAAGGAGATTCTAGATAACATGAAGAGTATGGAAAAAGACACTACACCTGGACTGGATGGCTTCACATTACAATTCTATTTACACATGTGGGACTGCATTAAGACTGATTTTGTGGCCATGGTTAAAGACTTCTTTCGAGGACAACATTGACACCATAGCCTATTATGTTGTAGGATGGTACTCATACCAAAGAAAGAATCGCCATTGGATCTGGACATAGACTTCAGACAGATTCCCATCGAGAATGTGGCCTTGAGGATCATAGCCAGACTTGTTAACAACATGCTGGCTGATCTACTTCTAAAGATAACATTGCCCTATCAAGGAGCTTTCATAAAGCATAGAGACATTACTCACCACATTCGTCTGGTACAAGAGCTGGCACATGATATCAAACAGGGCCCCCAACCAAAGAACATGATTGTCAAACTTGATATGTCAAGAGCATACGATAGAGTATCGTGGATGGTAATGGAGAAGATCATGGAGAAATTTGGGTTCTTCTAGGAAATGATTGAGTTTTGCCTTAGATTCTTTAAGGAATCCTGGATCACGATGACTCTAGGAGATTACATAGTTGGGTTCTTCCCCTTGAAGAAGGGACTGAAGCAAGTAAATGCTATCTCTCCATCGCTATTCATAATGTTTGAAGAAATGCTCAATAGAAGGCTCGTCTACTTACATGAAGAAGTAGTGATAAACCCTTTCTACATGAGAGGTCCGGAGAGAGCCTCACCTTTACTGATGTATGCAGATGACATTGTTCTATTCGTGGCCATGACCGAAGGCTCGGTAGAGATTATTAGAAAAGCCATACAAGCATATGAGAAAGCGACAGGACAGAGGATCAACTGAGCCAAATCCAAATGTGTCTTGGGATGCTCAGACAAATTGGAGCAGGCAGTGGTGGCAGCTGGCATCAGGATAGAGGACTCCTCCGACTCACTGACATACCTTGGAGTTTCGATTGCCATAGGTAGAGTGAAGGTAGCGGGTTTTGAGTTCCCCGTCTCCAAGACTCAATCAAGAGTAGCATCGTGGAAAGCAAGATTGCTCTCATTTGTGAATAGGAAACTGCTGATTAAGCATGTTCTTTCAAGCATGAAGATTGACACGGCGGCAGCGGCAGGGATTCCAGCAAGCATCTACAACAAACTATCCAGAATAATGTCTTGCTTCCTTTGGGTGGATAGATAGAATCAGAAATGAAAAGCATGGGTGGCATGGGACCGGGTGGTAGCCCCCATGGAATACTGAGGTTTGGGTATACATAACATTCAACTGACTAACCAGGCTTTTATAGAAAATTCATGTTGGGAGATCATCGTCGAAGATTTGCTTTGGGCCACCTTTTGTAGACAGAAGTATGCTACACATATGGGGAATAGATTCGGCCTGTACACACTGAAATTGAAGCTTGGAGCAACAACATCACCTTATTGGAAGAAGATCTGGGCATTGTTCCCTACCATCTTCCCTAGATGCAGATGGATAATCAGCACATGAGATTTATCCTTCTGGGATTCTCTATGGTGTGAGCAAAGGCTAGCTGAATATGCCTTATCTAGAAATGACAGGAACATGGAGTTCATGGTGAGTGATTTCTGGGTTGCGGATAGAGGATGGGACTGGTAATCCTTAAACATGATCCTAGATGAAGGGGGGAAGGATATGATTAGGAGAGTTGGTCAATTCATATTGGGGGAGAAGGATAAGATAATATGGATGTTTATTGAGAAAGGGGAGTTCACCATTAAGATAACAAAGAAACTCCTTTACACTCAACATATGACCCTTGAAGAAGATATGGCCAAGATCTGTAAGTTAAATACACCAAGAGAAAGCATGATTATATGGAAGATGATGAAAAGGGTTGCTCCTACAGATGACAACATTAGGAGATGTTGCATCTCAATAGCGTCTAGATGCTCATGCTGTGAATAATTGAAGGTGGAGGATGTCAGGCACCTTGTTTTCGAGAGTCAGGTTGCTCATTTCTTTTGGAGAAGATATGTTAGAATCATGCAAGAGAGAGATCCAGATAGCTTCTCATCCCTGATTACATGTTGTGGGCACATCCACACTAACTCAACCAGAAGATGGATAGAGAGTAGACTGGCATCCCTCATCGTAGAAAGCATATGGAGGATGAGATGCGTAGCAAGATATGATGATGGCAAGAGGAGTCTTGAAATAGAATGGAGCTACATTACATTCCAAATTAATAAAATAATGAGGAATACTAGTTTTGTGAGAAGAGAGAACCCATAATTCTATTAGGATTTAGAAGAGAATCAAACCGATGAGCCAACCATATGAGTATAAGAGGTATACACCTGATAAGATGGAACCCACCAGATCTCAACAATCTGATGTTGAACATCACTACTAGAAAAGACATAGATCCAAATGGGAATCACCACAATTGGGCAGTAGGGGTTGTCTGCAACAGACTGGGACAAGATTGGTTGTCATTTAGAGCATGGTTGTAGGTACTACACCCTTGCATACATACAAGCTTGTATAGTGGGTCTGAAGATCGCAGATGACCACAACCTTCGAGTGGCTATCATGGAGATCGATGACAAAAGAACACATGACATTCTATGGGGGTATGCTCTAGAACCATGGATGGCAACTCCGATGGTGAGGGAGATGAGGATGATGATTGAAGAAGAATCGATCTTAGGATCTTTGGTACATTAAGGTAGTCAACTCCATCCCAAAGGAGATTGGATCCTGGGGATGGCAGCTGGATGATGTGTTCATTTGTACTTTATCAGAGAACCTCCCCATGAAGGTCAGAGGCCTCCTGAATATGGAGTGCCACGACATTCCATACATATAGATTAGCAGAGAGGATGAATCTAAGGATCTCTTGTGGACACATTTGATGGTCATTTGTTTAATTTTTGGGGGTTCCACTATATGGGTTTATGGGAGAATACCTGAGTTATAAGAGAGGGAGATGTATAATTTTAATGGTGATTTGGCCCACAAGAGGGGTGTGGGATGAATAATAGTAACCCTTGTCTTCTTTAAAAAAAGACTCATAATAGGGCAACATCATCAAGACGAGGGATCCAATCATAATGAATGATTTAGATTAGGAAAGTAATGACATAAGAAGCTTATCAAATCTAGGCGGATGTCCCATACAGTCTAGGCATCAAACAGCCAACATTTAATATATCAACATATCAATCATACATGTAACCATCATCTGTCCATAGTAGCCCAGGTGGTAAGAGATCAGTTGGTCCCAATGAAGCATGCATTTAATGAATGACAATCAATGCTGATTTGGTAGGGGAAGGCGATGTGTGGACCACAACATCTCATTCTTAGAGATTTTACCATGTCATTCTCACTCATGGTGGGTTCTCTCTATCACCAAAAAGAAAGTTTAAGTAATCATCAATATAGTTTGCATGTGCCATTAAAGTTCAACATGAGACTAAGGTGGGACATTCACATCCAAGATATCATGAGAAACTAAGTAATCCCTAATTTGTAAGAGGGGGTAAGGGAAGAGGATCAACATAATCATTAAGGCACAAGGACCACAATTCAAGCAAATGGATCACAACTAGTGGAGTTAGAGTCACATGTAACATCATGATATAAAAGAGGGAGATCATGAATCATTAGTATATCTAAAAGTCATAGGGCTACTGATTCAATGAATATAAAGGAGGTTTGATGTAAGAGGATACCAACATTCACATTTAATTAGGGTATAGTCATGCATCACCATAAAGTGGTCATATTCATGCATTAAAGCCATATAAGTCAAATAAGTACAATAGGGAATCACATGGAATGATATAGTGTCAAGGAGAATATAAGTTATTGATTTTTGAGATTAGGGAGAGACTTGAGATCATATAGATTTAAAGTAACAACTTTGATCAAGATTATACATTTAAGTCCAAGAACAAGTCATATTAGTGCATCAAGTTCAACCAAACACCAATAAAGGTAATTAGGGCTTGCATTGAGTTCAAACGTACATCCAAGCTACTTATTTGGGGATTAGATGGTAGATTAAGTATCAATATCCAAACTTTAAGCATAAACATGCATTAAATATACTCAAAATTATTAAAACTAGCATTTTTAGGAAAATATGGACATAAACATTGAAATTTTGGTCTAGCACCAAGCCCAATGTCTAGATCTTGTTGACACAATTTGATATATAATTCTACTATATTTCTAGTTAGGATGAGAGAGTTATGTATTTTTTAATTATTTTATTGAGAACTATAGGAAACTGACTTTAGGCAGAACCTTACTTATTTGATGATTGACTCAGACACTCGATTTGAGATCCTACAAAAATTGAGACATAGTCTCCTTTCCCCTTCTCTTGACCAAACTCTAGTTCCACCAAGCAGTCTTGTGTGCATTTGGATGCTCACCACCGCCACTGAGTGGTTGGGTGACACCCAATCCACCTGTTGTGGGCTACGATCAACTACTTGATAACTAGACAACATGGAAGGGAGGGAACTTGCCTCCTATTGGCCATCATATAAGCATCTAGTGGGTTTGGGTTCATCCTTTTCCTTCAATGGGTGCTTGCACATGCTCAATCCAAGTCATGGCAGTGTGGGGCTCTAACTCACTGGAACTTGGAGCCATAGGTTCTTGAGGCCTCTAAAGACCATGGGAGCATGTCACCTCCTTTCTCCTTGCCCACATAGGCCCAAATATGTTTGTGGTTGGTGCCAAGAGTGGCTGAGGAGGAAGGGAAACAAGGAAAGCTTGCGACGGGTCAGTAAAGCTTGGAGAAGAAAGGAGAAGAGAAACAAGGTAGGTTCAGGGTGCAAAAGTGAGAAATAAGTGAGTTAAATGTGAGAGGAGGTTGAGACGCACCACAAGGAGGGTTCAATTTAGCCAAAGTTGGTCGATACTGACCAGGATTGGCTGGCACAGAGTTGTGCAGTTGTAGCTACTTCTACAGTATGAACAAAGGAGGGTGACGAGTTTGCAATTCTCGGACTTAGATTTTTGATCCAACAACATTTATGGACTGAAATTTTAGAATCTCTAAATATTTAGTAAGACAAGTGAATCTTATGAGTTTGACTTACATTGAGGTTTCTAAGTGTTTTGTGAAGTTTGATTGTTTATTGAGGTTGATTTCCAGATTAATATCCCAAAGTTTATGTTATTTTGAGGAATTTAAATGACAAGTCTTCATAGCTGAGTTTTGTCACTAAATTTGTGTAGAATGTATCTTGAGAGGTAGTAAAGATATTGTTAAATTTTGGTGGCAATTAGAGTACCCTAGAGAAAGTTATTAAGGATTGAAATTTGGGAAATAATGTGCATTATTGAGGATTTATAGACCTAAGTTGTGGATTTAATCAATGTCATGCACCCTAGACCTGACTGAGTCACAGATTGGCTGTGTGGACTCTTTTCAGCCCTTGGATGTAGGTGATCTGACGATTCCCACTCGTCTCCTACCTTGCAGTTAGAGCAAGGTAGTGGGGATGTTGGAACAAAGAACAACCCACGATCCCACACCATGTATGAGAGGTAATCACGAGAGATGACTGAGTAGTTGTCCTCATCTTGTCTTTTAACTTATTTTGACACCTATCTCTTATGATAAGGTGAAGATAACAATGACAAAAGTCTCCCCCTCTTTGTTGTCTCTCCACCGCCATTAACATGCACTATGAGGAAGGTGAACTCGATTGAATGCATCTAGAAGAGTGAGAAGATGAGGAGAAAGAGTGGTCAAAACATGAAGAAGAAAGGTCAAGGATATAGGGGTCATTTTCTACTAGTTCTGTGCCTCATTGCAGTGGTGCTTCTCATAGGTGACCAATCACAGTTTTCTAGAGGAAGAGAATGAGCTTCGGAGGCTGATGTGAAGAGCTTCTTGCTGAGAATGAGAGTGAAGGATGAGTTCAGTGAGGAAGTTTAAAGTTGTTGGAAGCCCCAAATGTCAAAATGACCACAAGAAACACTTTTTCCCCTTTCTTCTCCTTTTCCCTAGAGGAGGATGACAACGAGGCATGGATATGGAGCTTCAAATATGCGGTGGTATATCTGTGAACTCGTTGGAGATGCCTTCAGGCCGCTGAAGTTGATGGATCATGTGATAGTAGGCTTGGAAGGACATTGATGTGCTATCTTCTCACTGGAGTTCAAGCTTGCAGTGCCTCCTGGTAGAACTGAGTCCTAGCAGACTCGTGAGGGCGAGAGAGAGTAGAGGTTGGACCGACCACATAGCTAAGAGAACTGCCCGACTCAATCCTAAACCTGACCGGTTTAATCAATCAAAGTTGAGACTGGTGGTGTTGAACCAAACAAGAATTGGCTGGCCCACCTATGTCCCAAGCAGAAAGAAACACCTCCCTTGAGGGACATGTGGTGAGTACAGATTGGCTCGCAAAAGGTAAATCTTCAATTAATCTTAGGATCTTGTATAATTCATATTAATTAGCCTGGATTATTAGAAAAATACAAACAATATATCGATTTTCTCATAAAAATGAGTAGAACATAGTAGAATGATAAAATTAAGCTTTGGATGCACTACTAACAATGATATAATGTATGTTGTGAAATGCTTGTTTCATGAGTAAAAAATATCAAATGATGGATGAAAATTATGAAAATGTTCAAACAACTCCTAAATGTAACTTATAATCCATTTAAGATCAGTGATTATGATGTTGATGCACAAAATCATGTAATTTACTTAATATGGCTATGTAGAACTAATAACCCTAAATAAAATTTATAAAATACATATATGATCAATAAATGACAAAATATTCAGTATAAGCTTAAATTAGTAACTAGAAGCTGATATATATAATTATGAGATCATAATTGTGCATATAAGTCATGTTACATGTAAGAGACCCTAAAATGATGAGAAAACCCTAACTTGGGTTAATGCATGTAATCTAGGGTTAATATGAGCACCTCTTTATATGAAACATAATATACATATGATCTATATTGATCCAACACATAATTGGAGAATGATACCAGTAACCTAATTCCAAGAAGATAAGACAAGTAATGATGAAATATCCTAATGACCTAAGCAAACCCTAATGAATCATAACTAGGGTTAAGATGATGAGAGCTTGATGGTGGTATGTATGATCTTGTGTTAATCAGTTTAGTAATGATATAGTTGACATCAGGAGTTTGGTTTAGGTTATCTCTTAATCAAGGTGCGCCCTTACCTCTTACTTGGCCTACTATTCAGTATGGTTGTATTATATGTGTAGTAAAATACTTAGCATATGATATTGGATGAAATGATTGTTCTTGTATGATATGTTGTTTGATTTTCCATACTTATTGCTATGAACACGTGAAACATAATTTATTTGTTTGATTATATGAAAGCACTAATTCTCTTTGGTATCATAGTGTTAGAAAGTGATCATTCTCTTTGGTATCATATCATATTGTACAATGATCTAACTCTTTGGTAGTATATCAAAGGCCTTACATCTCAAACTCTTTGGTAGTTGAGATGATGCATTATTCCCTCAGGTGGCAAATGAATGGATGATATAATGGGAAATATGCTTAAAATATGTGTTCTCTTTTGTTAACAAACATCCTTTTTCAAGTATATGCCTTTTGCTATATTTTTTATTGCTTCCAAGTATTATTTTTATCTTATTTCAAAGTCTTAGTAATGAGAGGTATATAAAAAGACACGTAGGTGTACTCAGTAGAATATTCTTGAATTTTGTGCTGACATGTACCACATGTAATCTTTATTTTAGGTATGTACTTATATGCTTTGAGGAACTAGGATAGTTGAGAGTTGTGCGATGAGCAGATGTACAAGTGGACTTGTTTCTTGAGATCCTGTTGTTTAGTGGTAGTACATGTATATGTAAAAGTTTACTATTCAATATGTAATGTCAAATATTGTAACAATTCATGTTGTAATTATATGTTGAATGGTGAACATGTGTTGTATGGTTTTATTATTGTTCATGTGCATGTGCTACTATTGTTTCCTTCTGACATCCTCTGAATTTCTTCTTCTGAGCCTAGTGTGTGGTGTTTAAATTGGATTCTCACTGAGGTGATGTTTCAATTTGGATGCCACACATCAGATTAAATTTTAGAAAATTTGGGGACGTCACAGGTGGTATAAGAGCATGAGCAATAGCAAAGCATGACATTTTCTCATTATGCAACTCAAAACTAAAGTGCCTTGAACTTAATAATCCTTAGGGTTAGATTAGTGTCTCATAGAGACTAGATATGACCTAACCTCTAGGTTAGCACCTGGATGTTTGAGAACTAGGTCTACATCGGCACTTGCTGTATAACAAGTCCTTAGGTGTCGTTCTTTCCTTATAGTACAGCGGTATGGGACATTTCATTATTTGGAAATGACGTACATCAAGGGGAGAGAAACCCTAGACATATGGCGCTCGTTGTCTAGAGTAGCTACACTTTTCTACACCATGTTCTCACCCTTTTCAATAGTTTTTATGGAACCATACTCTTTACTGTGTGTGGGGCACTCATTTTATGGATTTGGTTTTTTATTCCAATCGGATCGAACCTCGATAGTTTTCTTTGACGTTTGTTTTATCAGAGAAAAACCATATAATATTTTATTATATATGTAAGTATTACAAAAATGTGTCCCCTCACATGTACGAGTAGAAGGTGGTCATGCAACCTAAGTGAAAGAGAGTGACATCAGTATAGAAGAGAGAGTAGTTCTAGATTAGATGTCTAGAGCCTTGTTAGAATTTGTGATACAATGAATAGATGAAATAAGTTTTGAATTTATGATTGTAGGTTTTATATAGATGATATAAGATTGTTTATGATGATATATGTTTGTCTTTGAGGACTTAAGTTCAGTTTTGAGGATGCAAGATGAGTTTTGATGATGCAAGTAACTAGGCTTTTATGAGATAAGATATGTTAAGTTAAGATAAGATGTGAATCAGCAAGAGCCTTAAGATCTTTTACAAAGGAGGAACTCTAGTGTTAGGACCAATTGTAGGGTTAACTACAGAGTGTGTGAGACCCATTGGGAGAAGGCCAGAGAACCTAAACTCCAAGGTATGAGAATTATGAGAAATATTGATATGATATGTCCTAAACTAGAATACTTTTGAGTGATTGAGTTGAGTCGCTTTATGCATGATTCATATAGTCTTTTTGAACCCTAGATGTCCTTAGGAGGACTAAACCCTAGAGATAGAGAGAGGATGGTTATATATGTGCATGTGAATATGAATATGAGTACCTACCATCTGGGTGAGGGAGAGAAAGTCCCAAGACCCTGGAAGAGGTAAATGAGTTAGCTTTTGTAAAGCCTCATGTTCGGGTTGGTGGTTCCTCGTAGGACTCTAGTGGTGTATATAAGAGAGAGAATAGGGAAATAGTAAATCATGGGTAGAGACTTATAAAGAGGATGTCACATCATGTTTGGTTGTTCTTATGTGGCTAGAGCTTGTGAAGTTGATCACTAATGCCAATGAGGTAATTTGAGAACCATAGACCAAAGAGGGAAGATAACGACAATACTTTTAAAACTCATAGAGTTAAGTGAGCTTAGAGAGACTGAGCATGACACTACCCTCATGATATGGGTCAGGAGAACCTCAGTTGGACTAGATGAAGTTTTGATATATGTTTAACAAGACACTCACATAAGTTTGTTTAGCACAACCATGAAATAATATATGTAAGGATGTGATCTAATCTCAAGATGTGATATATAGACATTATATGATGGAAACCTAGAGATTGTTGAATAGATATCACTGCATAAATGCTTAACCATATACATGAATAATGATGATAATGTGATATTGTTGGTTAATCCTGTCATGAAATCACTAGTAAATGTTGTAATTTATTATGAGCAATGAAATAAGAGCATATAAATGAAACGTGTTACATGAGGTGTTAATCTTAGTGCTTAATAAAGATAAAAAATATAGTTTGACAGTTAGCACAACATAATAATTGTGACACCTTGATATGATCTAGATGGATAAAGTGGGTTAATTATAGTTAACTCCCTCCTAAAACACATATGTTAATGTTGAACATGTTCTAAAAATTAGCTCAATAAAATGTTTATGACACTATGATATAATAGGCTACCTTTAGTTAATTCCTTTAGAGCATAGTAATATGATGTGGGAACCCTAATGCATGGGTAAAGATAAGGATGCAACCCTAACATATTAGATATGTCATGACATAGCCTAAGTTTCTAAACCCTTGTTCCAACCTTCTATGGAGATATGGCTTGACATGACCTAAGTCTTGAAAACCTCATCATGAGAAGGGGTAGTTCACTCTAAGAGGCTTAAAATCTATTCAGGAGTGGTTTAGATATGTTCTAGAGATCTTGATCATGGGAATCTTACATGTAGATTCATGCCCAACATATGGTTGAATATATTTTAGTTTCTTTCTTGGAATAAGAAAGTGGCCTAATTTTGAGGACAAAATTTCTTTTAAGATGAATATGTTGTGATAATTGGATTTTGGCTTAATTTCGAGGATGCAATTTATTTTAAGGTGTGTAGGATGTGATGGATTGCAATTTTAGAATCTCTAAATATTTAATAAGACAAGTGAATTTTGTGAGTTTGACTTACATTGAGGTTTCTAAGTGTTTTGTGATGTTTGAGTGTTGATTGAGGTTGATTTCAAGATTAATATCCCAAAGTTTATGTCATTTTTAGGAATTTATTTGACAAGTCAAAAAGTTGAGTTTTGTCACCAAAGTTGTGTAGAATGTAGCTTGAGAGGTATTAAAGTTGTGGTTAAAATTTGGTGGTAATTGGAGTACCCTAGAGGGAGTTATTAAGGTTTGAAATTTGGGAAACAATGTGCATTATTGAGGATTTATGGACCTAAGTCGTGGATTTAGTCAATGTCATGCACCCTAAACCTGACTAAGCCACAGATTGGCTGTGTGGACTCTTTTCATCCCTTGGATGTGGGTGACCTGACGATTCTCACTCATCTCCTACCTTGTAGTTAGAGCAAGGTAGTGGGGATGTTGGAACAAAGAACAACCCACGATTCCACACCATGTATGAGAGGTAATCATGAGAGATGACTGAGTAGTTGTCCTCATCTTGTCTTTTAACTTATTTTGACACTGATCTCTTATGATAAGGTGAAGATAACGATGAGAAAAGCCTCCCCCTCTTTGCAGTCTCTCCACCGTCATTAACAAGCACTATGAGGAAGGTGAACTGGATTGAATGGGTCTAGAAGAGCAAGAAGATGAGGGGAAAGAGTGGTCAAAACATGGAGAAGAAAGGTCGAGAACAAAGGAGCAATTTTCTACTGTGCCCTATTATAGTGGTGGTTTCTGTAGGTGACCAACCACAGTTTGCTGGAGGAAGAAAATGAGCTTTAGAGGCTGATGCGAATAGCTTCTCGCTGAGAATGAGGGTGAAGGACGAGTTCAGGGAGGAAGTCTGAAGTTGTTGGAAGCCCCAAATGACAGAATGATAGTGAAAAACTCTTTTCCCCCTTTCTGTTCCTTGTCCTCGGAGGAGGATGACGACGAGGCATGGATCTGGAGCTTCGAAGATGCAGTGGTATATTTGTGAAGCCCTTGGAGATGCCTTCAGGCCGCCTAGGTTGATGGGTCATGTGATAGTAGGCATGGAAGGCCATGGTTGTGCTATCTTCTCACCAAAGATCAAGGTTGATGTGATGTCCAATAGAACTGAGTCCTAGTGGACTCACGAGGGTGAGAGAGAGCAGAGGTCGGACTAGACACATAGCCAAGAGAAACTGCTCGACTCAATCCTAAACCTGACTGGTTCAATCAATGAAAGTTGAGACTGGTGGCACCGAACCAAACAAGAACCGGCCAGTCCACCCGTGTCCTAGCAGAAAGAAATGCATCCCTTGAGGGACACATGGCAAGTACCGATTGGCTCGCAAAAGGTAAATCTTCAATACATGTTAGGATCTTGTATAATTCATATTAACTAGCCCAGTTATCACAAAAATACAAATAATATATCGATTTTCTTAGAAAAATGTGAAGAACATAGTAGAATGATAAATAAAGCTTTTGATGCACTAATAATAGTGATATCATGTAAGTTGTGAAATGCTTGTTTCATGAGTAATATATATCAAACGATGGAAAAAAATTATGAAAATGTTCCAGTGCTCCTAAATGTGATTTATAATCCATTTAAGATTAGTGATTATGATGTTGATGCATAGAATCATGTAATTTGCTTAATATGTCTATCTAGAACTAATAACCCTAAATAAAATGTAGAAAATGCATATATGATCAATAAATGACAAATATTCAGTATAAGCTTATATCAATAACTAGAAGCTAATATATAATTATGAGATCATAATTGTGCATATAAGTCATGTTACATGTAAGAGACCCTAAAAGGATGAGAAAACCTTAACTTGGGTTAATGCATGTAATCTAGGGTTAATATGAGCACCTCTTTATATGAAATATAATATACAAATGATCTAATACTGATCCAACACATAATTGGAGAATAATACCAGTAACCTAATTCCAAGAAGATAAGACAAGTAATGATGCACATATCCTAATGAACTAAGCAAACCCTAATGAGTCATAACTAGGGTTAAGATGATGAGAACCTGAAGGTGGTATGTATGATCTTGTCTTAATCAGGTTTAGCAAGGATATAGTTGACATCATGAATTTGGTTTAGGTTATCTCTTGATCAAGGTACACCCTTACCTCTTACTTTGCCTACTATTCAATATGGTTATATTATATGTGTAGTAAAATACTTGGCATATGATATTGGATGAAATGATTGTTCTTGTATGATATGTTGTTTGATTTTCCATACTTTTGCTATGAACACATGAAACATAATATATATGTTCCATTATATGATAACACTAATTTTCTTTGATAGCATAGTGTTGGAAAGGGATCATTCTCTTTGGTAGAAGATCACAGTGTACAATGATCTAACTCTTTGGTAGTAGATCATAATGCCTTACATCTCAAACTCTTTGGTAGTTGAGATGATGCATTATTCCCTCAGGTGGCAAATGCATGGATGATATAATGGAAAATGTTCTTAAAATATGTGCTCTCTTTTGTTAATAAACATCCTTGTTCAAGTATATGCCTTTTGCTATATTTGTTTATTGCTACCAAGTATTAGTTTTATCTTATTTCCAAGTCTTAGTGATGAGAGGTATATAAAAAGACACATAGGTGTACTCAGTACAATATTCTTGAATATTGTACTGATGTGTAGCACATGTAATCTTTGTTTTAGGTATGTGCTTATATGTTTTGAAGAACCAGGATAGTTGAGAGTTGTGTGGTGAGCAGATGTGCATGTGGACCTATTGTCTTAAGATCCTATTGTTTAGTGGTAGTACATTTATATGTAAAAGTTTACTGTTCAATATGTAATGTCAAATGTTGTAATAATTCATGTTGTAATTATATGTTGAATGTTGAACATGTGTTGTATGGTTTTATTATTATTCATGTGCATGTGATACTATTGTTTCCTTCTGACTTCCTCTGATTTTCTTCTTCTTATCCTAGTGTGTGGTGTTTAAATTTGATTCTCACTGAGGTGAGGTTTCAATTTGAACGTCACACATCAGATTAAGTTTTAAAAATTTCAGGGACGTCACAACAGCTCAGGATGGGGCATGCTTAGGGTTTGGGATACATGAATGATGGTTGGTCCATAAGCACTTGGTCCAAACAAATCTTAAAGCAAGTGAATTTGATAAAATGTGACCCAACAAATCTCAAATCAAGGCAATTCTATAATATTCAAGTATGATTTGAGCTGATTTTGAAAGGCCATAACTTGTGCTACATAGATCAAATCGATGTAATTTTTGTGCCACCTCTACAACAGTAACATATTAGGAGTCAAGGTGGTCACAAATTCTCAAATTTGATTGTGATATGGTGATTCATTAAAGCATAGAACATAGATCAAAGTGCAAATTAAATTTATGCATAGTGAAATTTATCATCAATGTGATCAAATTGAGGTATCATCACATTCCATATATGAAAGTGGTATTAAATTGAGTATGAAGAGTCATGATAGAGAGGGTCATGACATAGTAAATGAGATAGAAAACTAGGCAGTCACATCCTTCTCTCTTTAAAAGAAATTGTGTCCTCCAAGTTCATACTCAAAAGTCAAGTTGATATTCATTGTGCTTAGGTAACAAAAATAAGGTGTCAAGGTATCCACTACTATGGGGTGCACACCTAGGTTGTCAACACCAAGGTTGTACCCACCCCAATTATATACATATTACTTGATGTCTTATCATAACATGGCATCATCTTGACATTGGGGTTTTGTAATCCTTATCCCTACTGTTGGTATGTATGCCCTGAGAGCCAATCATGAGATGATTGGTGGGATACATTAAGATTGATTTGATAAACATCAAAGGCAAGCTTCCAATTCTTTCTGGTTCAGTCATATGAGATAGTGATAGAACAGATTGAATTTTTAGATAATGATAGTACTCAATGACGTATGCCTTTAGGTTGAGGACCTGAACGATGAGATCATACAAATGCTAAGAGTTTGTACATTCTCATTATGTCCCTAGTCAGATGTCATTGTGGAAGGTAAATAGATAGCAATGACACACAAGACTAGATTGTGGTGTTGGTTGATGACAGAATCTCATTAGTCATGATATAGAGATATCAAACCAAACACATAGGTACTTGTTAGAGAACAAGTGTACCGGACAGACCCACCGTGAGTTTGACACATGGAACCATGACATGGTAGTCACAGTCAATACTCACAGTGATGGTGGTGAGTGTGATTCTTTGACCTGAAATCACTACACTCAACACATGTCGTTGGGCACACTTTGACATCATCAAACGCAGTCCTGAAACATGGGTTGTTATAAAGGTGATGATTGGGTGGCTTTGATACAAGGGGCTTTTGAGGGGTGAGTGATAGATATGGGATTTGTCCCTCCTAAGGGAGTTTGATATCCAAGGCCACTTGGTGAGTAGGATTGAGATAGGCGTGCACACGCATGTGTGAATCAGTATGTGATATTGATGTCATACATATCTTGTTCAATCTACTCTGAGATCAAGAAAGTGAATGAACGTTGACAGGAAGACTGTTCCATGCCTCGAGTTCATTCGGGATATCAGTGATAAAGGAATTATACATTCGTTGTAACACCATTCACGGATTGTAGGATTGAAAGTTGTTCTCCAACTTTTTACTTTCACTTGGGTAGCACTGATGTGTGACTAGGCACCGCTCTTTGCTTGTGAAGTCATAAGTGTTATGGATTTTCACTACCAATGTGAAATGGACCTGCAGGGTCACACACAAAGGATTTAACCTGGAAGAGGAGCTTTGTCCACAAGCAATGTTTAGATTGATTACTAAAGAAGTTTAGTAGTTCAATTAAACACTCAATCAATTGATAGCTCAATATCATATTGTTCAAGGTGTTGGACACATTGAAACGAGTATCAGATTGATTGAAATCGCATTTGACTGATTCTGCACAATATGCACTCCCAACCAATCGGCTCATGTGATGAACTGATCGGTTGAGCTTGGTGAACCGGTCGACTCAAGTGTTGAACCGATCGGCTCAAGATCAGGGTGAACCGATTGCTTCAAATGTTGAAATAATCGGTTCAACTGTTGCAACCGAGCAAGTTGGGAAAATAAGATTGGCGAGAATTTTCCTTTCATTTCACTTGCTCAATTTGATTGGGAAAAGGATTGGTATTTGATACCAATTAGAAACAAAAGAGGGAAAGTCGATCGGGAACTGATCAGGACCACGAACCGATCGGTTGAGAAAGTGAACCGACCGTTTCATGGGTCCCAACCGATCGGTTGAGTGTCAACCGACCGGTTCAGGTCCCCAACTGACCGTTTTAGTTGTGAAACGATCGGTTCAGGTTGCGAGTTGGTTGCTTTTGTGGAAAATCTTGAACCCTTCTACTCCTACTTTTAGTCCCTCATTGCCCGGGATGGAGAACTCTGTCCCATGACTCTCCTATATATAGGGGTATTGGGGGCTTCTCAAAGTACAACTCAGTGCAACCAGTTGCTCTGGAAAGTTTTCGTTCTCTCTGGTTTTGGTAACCGAGAGAGAGCCCGAGCAAGTGCTACCCGCAAAGGGAGGCGTAGCAAGGGAAAGACAATTGCAGTTGCAACTGGAGGCAGGAGAGTGTGTTGGCGACTAGTATGTCAACATGAGGGTGCGACTCCTTCCAACTCCTTGTGGTACAAGGAGTGTGGAGTTCCAGGTGGTCTGTGTGGACTACTTCAGAGGTGGGAGGTTTCTGCTGCTCAGGAGGACAACTATCAACCCGACAGTCTGGTTAGACCAGGAGTCGTCAGTCCCGGTACAACCAGGAGCTGCACAAACACCGTCCAAGACCGGAGGTGAAGACCGCGCAAGCCACGAGGTATTTTCACCGAGCAAGCCTCGGGACAAGGTATGATTCCACAAACCATCATTTCCTATTGTATAGACGTTGACGTGTTTCCTTGTTCTGGGTGTGGGGAGGAGAAATATTTTGTTTCCGCTGCCTTCTCTGCCTCCCCTAAAACCCAACAGTGGTATCAGAGCCACGTCAAATGCTCTATATTTTAGGAATATCGATATGATCGATTTTGGTTTGTCGCCTTTATTTATTGCATACAATGCGAATAAAATTGGCTTTATGCATGTCCAATCCTAAATCCACAAATCCCAATTACATATATGATATGTATTATTAATGCACTCGATACACGTCGCCCTTAAACGAGTTTTGTGGTGGATGTGTAGCATGATTATGGCCTATAAACCCCTATATCTGTGTGTGGTTGTCTGTGGTTGCTTGCATCTCGGTCTGCACACCGATTCCCCTTCTCCTATTCTTGATGTAACTCGAAATAATTCGAGATTCTTTCCTACCTATGCTCCCCCCGAATGTAACTCGGGGTTTCTCCTTTTATACAATGTAAAATAGGATAGCATTTTATTTCCTGTTATGTCGAAGACCGGCGGACATCCTGACGACAGCTGAGACGATCGGTTCAAGGCGTGAACCGATCGGTTGATGTTCCAGATGATCGGTTCAAGGAGTGAACCGATCAGTTGATGACCGGTTCGAGGAGCGTGACAAGCGGGTGGCAGCCATCAAGAGATGCACAATGACCAGGTGAACTGATCGGTTGGAGGAGCCAACCGATCGGCTGGTGGCACCCAGACGACCGGGCCAGAACAAGCAAGTCAATCATGTGATGAGTTGATCTACTCCGAAGGCAAAGCACATGATTCATCTTGTAAAGGTTGCATGTGATGTAGACCTAGATGACCGTGATTCCTCTTGGCTCAAGGAATCACATTAGGATGGCCATAATCATCGCTTTTATCATTTTGCATGTTTTTGTGGGATATAACATGTATATGATACATACTATGTATTGTGGTGATTGGATTTGTATATGTATATAAAAACCAAATCCCTCATTAAAATATTAAGTCTTATATGCCTTCCATTAGCAGCACACATGAAAAGCTCGATCGACCAAGCGTAGGTTACGCTAAAGCGTGGTGCGCCGTCTATCTTGTGGAAGTGTGAAGGGTAGACATGTAGGTTCTGCCAAAGCAGGGTGCATGTTTACCGTGTCGGCTTTTGGTTTGGACTTAACTGGTGATTCTTAGAGTGTCTAAGCCCAGAGGCAAGGAATGTTCATGGCAAGGTGTTGTGCATGTTCATTCAACAAGAGTTGCATATGATGCAATTGGCAAGAGTTGCCTACCTGAGAGATCTAAGTTGTGGGTGACAGCCCAAGCTGGTCCATGACTTAGAGGATTTCAGGATCTTGCCCACTAGAAGATTGTACGCTGCAATCTTCCGAATTGATGGTGAGGCCTATCAATTTGAAGTAAAATAGTGGGAGCCATAATTAATTAAAGGCCTAATTATATCGTCAACTTTTCAAATCAATCAAATAAGTCAAAATGAGTTTTTGGACTAAAATTGCATATTTTCCTTTGTAGTACAAATGGCAACAAACAACAATCACTTTTCTTTGCGATCGGTCCTTGACAAGGACAAGCTAAATGGGACAAACTTCCACGACTGGTATCGGACATTGAGAATTCTTCTCACTCAAGAGTGTAAGCCCTATGTCCTGGATACTCCAATTCTAGAGGAACCCGCTCCTAATGCACCAAAGACAGAAAGGGATGCTTACAAGAAGCATTCTGATGATGCCATTGATGCAAAGTGGTTGATGTTATGTTCTATGAACCATGAGTTGCAGAGGCAACATGAGAACATGGGTGTCATTGAGATGATTCAGCATCTCAGGAACATGTATGAAGATCAGTCACGGCAAGAGAGATACAATGTCTCAAGGGCATTGTTCAAGTGCGTCATGACAGAAGGAGATCCAGTTGGTCCTCACACACTCAAGATGATTGGGTATGTGGAGAACCTGCAGAGACTGGGATTTCCACTGAGCCAAGAGTTGGCTACTGACGTGATACTGCAATCGTTGCAAGAATCTTACAGTCAGTTTGTGATGAACTACAACATGAACAACTTTGATAGGCCACTGTCAGAGTTGTTGGGCATGTTGAGGATAGCCGAGATACAGATGAAGAAGGAAAAGCCTAAGTCTGTGATGGTGATCACGAGCAAGAAAGGCAAGTCCAAGTGCAAGGGCAACGACAAAGCTAAGAAAGGTTCTGATGCTAGCCAGGAGTCCAAGTCATCTTCAGCTCTCAAGGCCAAAGGAGGCGTGACCAAGAAAGGAAATTGTCACCATTGTCAAAAGCCAGGACATTGGAAAAAGAATTGTCCTCTCTATCTGGAAGAACAAAAGAAGAAGGAGACAACTGAATTCTCCACTTGAAGGTGTCATGAAAATAAACTTGTAACACTTTTTGAGGTATATGATATCAAGATGTAAAGTGTAAAGCACTCATAATTGGGACAAGTGTTTCCGCCATAGATAGGAGTACTTTAGTTTATTTTCAGCCTACAAGGCATGTAATATAGTTATGAACTGCTATTTCATATTTGCCAATAGATAGAAACACTTTATTTTTGCATATTGTATGACAATGATGGCAATTAATAAAGTTGAGTTTTCAATCTTAAAGATATGATCTTTGTGGCAATACCTTGTTTATCTTGTGGTATTTGATATGCATAAGATAAAATGATACCTAAAAGTTATAGATAACTCAAACAATCAAATTAGCATCAATCATGAGAAATTCATTTCTAGTTTCCATGTGATGGATAAATCTAGACTCTTTTGGTTAGAGAACCAGTAAGAGACATGAATATCTTGGACATGATTAATCAATCTTCACTAAAGTAGTGGGAGAATGATTATCCTATTAGGTATAATACATGTGATGTATTTCCATACCTATTGGAACAAATGCTAATACTTCAAATGGTGTTTAGAGAAATACCAATATGAATATCTTGAAGTGTTCAAGATTATCATAGATGAAGTGGAAATTTGGTAAAGTGTTAATTCTTGATGAGATCAATGAATAAAATACTTAGACCAAATGTTTGAGATCCTTATGAGTGATTATGATAGTGTATCATAGTGAACTCATGATTAAGGCATGGTGATGTCTAAATCAAGAAGGAATCATACTCTAAGGAGTTAGAGAATGATTATCGAATAATTGAATTCTTCTTAATAAAAGAATACCCCACACTAATAAAGAACATTAAGAATCACAAGGGTTGTGAGTTCTTACATCTTTAACAGATATACCTCAATTATCTATGTGATGAGTTGTTCATGTGATGAGTCAACTATCTAGATGAATATGAGGAACCAAATTTTGAGTTATGGTTTATCACCATTACATCCTAAATGACATCCATGTAAACCATAAGGTATGACCTTGATGGTAGCACTAATTGGATGAAATCCATAAGTGCAAATAAGTCTTAAGTGTTAAGACACATGGATAACATTTTGAGAAGGATGATGCTTGTTGATTGCAACTTAATGACTAAGCATTTGGCATATGGATACTAAAACCGCATTCCTATGAGGAATAAAACAAGGATGTGTATGTGACACAACCTATAAGGTTTATGAATCCACTAATGCAAATGAAGTCTATAAGTTACAATGGACTAATCAATGTGATTGATTGAGTACCAGCAACTAAGAATTGGATCTTTACTTTGATGATATAGTCAAAGGGTTTGACTGATATGTCAAAGATAAAGAAGGGATCTGTGATTTAGTGGGAGCGTGTTCACATTCCACATGTTGATGTGAAATGGAAATGTTCTAGAATGGAAATCCAAAAGTGGAAATTATCTTTAAGGAAGATAGAGATGTTTCCTATGTGATAGGAATAGAGATCTATAGATATAGTTCTCTAAAATCTCTTGACCTGAAAAGAGAGAGCATACATTGGCAATCTGTACTAAAGGGTTCAGTATGCACAGATTATGTGGGAGAAAACTTATCCATGTTACATGGAGTTAGTATCCCAAGGCCAAGTGTCCAATTCTTATGAAGAATGTGAACACTAAGAATAGATATGGATCTATCATGTATGTAATCATCCCATTATCTTGCATGTATCGACATGGCAAGAACAAAATGCATTCATCATCTTGTATGTATGACATTGCAATATGATGTGCTCATCTTGATAACTCGTATGTGGGACATGACGAGTGGATGTCTTTCTACCTCCAGTAAGGGTTATTGGAATACCATGAGAACTTGATAAGTACTTGAGAAGTACTAGTTCTATGGAAATAAGGAAGAGTTCGATGTAAAGAGTTACATTGATGCGAACTTCCGAAAGGACAGAAAATTAATCGCAAAATATACATAGGATATATAAAAGTGAAAGTTTGTTGATAATTGGAAGTGTTCCAATAAAACCATTTAAAAGGAAATGCCAAGTATCTATGTGTTAGAGAACAGCAGTAGATACTATATGGATCTGGAAGTTCATGAGATGAACTTATAGATATTCCACTCATTGATGACAAGTTTGGAATCCTTGATCATGCAATGTGGCTAAAGGTTAGCAAAGGAATACTAGATCGCATACTACGGTAACTCCATCTCATAGGTGTGACGTACAGAGAAGAGATGAGAGACATGCAATTTATACTGACTTTGGCAAGGTGTTTCCATTACTCACTATGTTGGCACTAGAGCACAGTAACATGTGGGACATGTTTGAAGATCACTATGAATATGATTCAAGGGTGATTGGCTCGCAGTGCAAGTGGGAGTTTGTTGGTATGTATGTCCTGAGAGCCAATCATGGGATGATTGGTGGGATACATTAAGATTGATTTGATAAACATCAAAGGCAAGCTTCCAATTCTTTCTGGTTCAGTCATATGAGATAGTGATAGAACAGATTGAATGTCTAGAGAATGACAGTACTCAATGACGTATGCCTTCAGGTTGAGGAGTTGAACAATGAGATCATACATATGCTAAGAGTTTGTACATTCTCATTATGTCCCTAGTCAGATGTCATTGTGGAAGGTAAATAGACAACAATGACATACAAGACAAGATTGTGGTGTTGGTTGATGACAGAATCTCATTAGTCATGATATAGAGATATCAAACCAAACACATAGGTACTTGTTAGAGAACAAGTGTACCCCGGACAGACCCACCGTGAGTTTGACACATGGAACCCTGACATGGTAGTCACAGTCAGTACTCACAGTGATGGTGGTGAGTGTGATTCTTTGACCTGAAATCACTACACTCAACACATGTCGTTGGGCACACTTTGACATCATCAAACGCAGTCCTGAAACATGGGTTGTTATAAAGGTGATGATTGGGTGGCTTTGACACATGGGGCTTTTGAGGGGTGAGTGATAGATATGGGATTTGTCCCTCCTAAGGGAGTTTGATATCCAAGGCCACTTGGTGAGTAGGATTGAGATAGGTGTGCGCACGCATGTGTGAATCTGTATGTGATATAAATGTCATACATATCTCGTTCAATCTATTCTGAGATCACGAAAGTGAATGAACGTTGACAGGATGACTGTTCCATGCCTCGAGTTCATTCGGGATATCAGTGACAAAGGAATTATACATTCGTTGTAACACCATTCACGGATTGTAGGATTGAAAGTTGTTCTCCAACTTTCTACTTTCACTTGGGTAGCACTGATGTGTGACTAGGCACCGCTCTTTGCTTGTGAAGTCATAAGTGTTATGGACTTTCACTGCCAACGTGAAATGGACCTGGAGGGTCACACACAAAGGATTTAACCTGGAAGAGGAGCTTTGTCCACAAGCAATGTTTAGATTGATTACTAAAGGAGTTTAGTAGTTCAATTAAACACTCAATCAATTGATAGCTCAATATCATATTGTTCAAGGTGTTGGACACATTGATTGGAGTATCAGATTGATTGAAATCACATTTGACTGATTCTGCACAATCTGCACTCCCAACCGATCGGCTCATGTGATGAATCGATCGGTTGAGCTTGGTGAACCGGTCGGCTCAAGTGTTGAACCGATCAGCTCAAGATCAGGGTGAACCGATTGCTTCAAATGTTGAAACGATCGGTTCAACTGTTGCAACCGAGCAAGTTGGGAAAGTAAGATTGGCGAGAATTTTCCTTTCGTTTCACTTGCCCAATTTGATTGGGAAAAGGATTGGTATTTGATACCAATTAGAAACAAAAGAGGGAAAGTCGATCGGGAACTGATCAGGACCACGAACCGATCGGTTCAGAAAGTGAACTGATCGTTTCATGGGTCCCAACTGATCGGTTGAGTGTCAACCGACCGGTTCAGGTCCCCAACCGACCGTTTCAGTTGTGAAACGATCGGTTCAGGTTGCGAGTTGGTTGCTTTTGTGGAAAATCTTGAACCCTTCTAATCCTGCTTTTAGTCCCGCATTGCCTGGGATGGAGAACCCTGTCCCATGACTCTCCTATATATAGGGGTTTTGGGGGCTTCTCAAAGTACAACTCAGTGCAACCATTTGCTCTGGAAAGTTGTCGTTCTCTCTGATTTTGGTAACAGAGAGAGAGCCCGAGCAAGTGCTACCCACAAAGGGAGGCGCAGCAAGGGAAAGACAACTGCAGTTGCAACTGGAGGCAGGAGAGTGTGTTGGCGACTAGTACTTCAACAGGAGGGTGCGACTCCTTCCAACTCCTTTTGGGACAAGGAGTGTTGAGTTCCAGGTGGTCCGTGTGGACTACTTCAGAGGCGAGAGGTTTCTGCCGCTCAGGAGGACAACTGTCAACCCGACAGTCCGGTGAGACCAGGAGTCGTTAGTCCCGGTACGACCAGGAGCTGCACAGACACCGTCCAAGACCGGAGGTGAAGACCGCACAAGCCGCGAGGTATTGTCACCGAGCAAGCCTCGGGACAAGGTATGATTCCACAAACCATCATTTCCTATTGTATAGACGTTGACGCGTTTCCTTGTTCTGGGTTTGGGGAGGAGAAATTTTTTGTTTCCACTGCCTTCTCTGCCTCCCCTAAAACCCAACACCTACCACATTAGGGTTTTTGTTCATTGACTTATACAACCCAAGGTGTGTTACTGATATGTATCTTATCATTATCTAAAATAAACATGCTCATGGTCATGATTTTTAAACAAGATCATTATCATAGAACTTGTGTATTATCATTACACAAAATTTCATGAATAGTTTAGTTTTTCCCCAAATTTTGACCAAGTATTCCTAATTATGTTCATTTTTTTTTCATTCTTGGGTATGCAATTAAGCATTGCAATTCTGATTATTCAAGCTAAGATCTCAAGGCAGCATCATATCAAGTTCATGATTTCAATTCTACATCTTTTATGTGAGGTATGATTTTGTATTAGGTATATCTTATGAAAGTGGCTTATTATAGATATATCAAATTTTTAGATTGAGTGAGATTCCTTCACATATCATGTATTGTATTGAGGGACAACATCATCTCATTTCTGTCTAGAAAGAGCTCCACAAGCTTGAGCCACTCAAGATAGGACCTATCCACGTCCAACAAGACATGGTATCCACGACCATCTACCCATAACAAAATTTCTACCCAACCGTTAAAAATAAGGGAAAACCACTAGATTCCTTTACATGTCGTCATTGACCTGAGTATGAGACTCATCATGGAGATCAGACATCATGTGCATCATCATAGGGTCTTGGGACATCTCCCACACCTATATAGAAAAAATCATATGTCAAATGCCTCTTTCTACATGCTAGATGTTTTCATAGGAAATCTAGGTTCAACATCATTGAGGTAACCACACACTAGGTGAATCAACTCACTTACTTAGTAGTCAAGCTAGGGACTCATCATCACACATTTTGTCATGTATATATTTCAAAATTTTGCATATTTCACCATCACCTGTTTGATAAAGCACTCCGCCACCGGACTCCACCCAATCCCTTTCCCTCCTTCTTTGATGACCATATCCATCTGAACCCTACGGAGGAAATGCCGAGATACCCTCCTTTTCAGATTCACTTGCGTGCCTGATATCCGATCAAGATGGAACTGATACACTTGGGCGCTACCCTCTCGCCATCTCCAGCCTGACATCTTGTGAGCGGGATCGCCTGACGCTCTCTTCTTGTCGACGCTGACAGACGGTTTGAGGCTCGTTGGCGTACCTGAGTTTTTTGCTGCTTCCGGTGAGAGGATAGGCCACTGTGGAGAATACTTCTCGGTTGATACTTTGATAGATGACCGAACAAAGTAGACCTTATAGTATCCTCCACAACTACCGACAAGGTGAACTTTCTCTGGTGTCTGATACTTCGGTATATATTAACCAGACAAGGTAGGACATCAGACGATTCTTCTCCTTACTCTCACACCCTCGATGAGTGACAATTGGGATCCATAGGTTTTCGTCCAGCCGCCGGGCTCGGGTTCAAACAGTCGCATGGCGACGCAACCGATTAGGTTCCTTAGGCCTCCAATTCCCAACTCTCATGGGCTTAGAGCGCAGTGCATAGTCGTCGAGAGAAGATTGGTGTTTGCTTTTGCATCCATCTCCACTGATGCGGTTTTGCCAGATATTCAGAATATGTTGCAACACCCTCCAGTGCAAGCTTCTCAGAACAATGATATGCCGATGATCTCTAGATCGCTGAATGACGCTACACACCAGACATCTGAAACGATTGATCACCACATTAACAGTGACACTGTAGGTTTTAGCACATCGACGGACAATAACCAGGTCAAAGATACACTACAGAAATATATGATGTACACTACCAATCAAATGGTAGGAAAAACAAAAAGAACTACCAAATTATGGTAGACAATTGACAAACGGTAGATAATTAGTGGTAGTTTTCGGCTTGGCAGGCAAAACGTTTTAACTACCATATAGTGGTAGACAAAAATAGTACGGTAGAGAAATAAATTAACATGAATAAAACCAGTAAATAGACATTTGTCTACCATTTAATGGTAGTCTAGAACAACTGGTACATTTTTTAAAAATTCCAGCCATCAAAATGACTTTTGCAAAGAAAAGTTATCAATATGATCGTATTTCATTTCCAACCACAAAGTACAGCACGACATAAATATCTCCTGCAACATCATTTTATATATAAAATATTACAAGTTACAATGGTTTATCTTTGTTTTGAGTTTAATACAACTCTATATTAACTCAACTTGTCATTGCTCGTATACTTGAACATCAGGAGTAACCTCCATGGTGAACATTTGAATACACCAGTAAAAAAGGTAAAAAATATGGTATCACGGTCATTTGCAGCAGCAACACTATCTTCTATTCCATCTACTTGATCATTAAAGAAACTCCATATCAACTCAGCTTCTCATTGCTTGCCAAACTGAAAATTTGAATACAACACCAGGAAAAGGCCAGAAACATGGTATATAAAGTCATTTGCAGCAGTAGCACTATTTTTTGCTCCTTCTAACTGGGCTTAAGTACTTCATATCAACCCAACTTATAATTGTTCATATACTTTGACATCCAGAGTAAGCTCCACATCAAAATATGAATATACCACTACAAAAAAGCCAGAAACATGTTATAACAAAGTTATTTACAGCAGCAGCAGCACTGTCTTTCTATTATGAACAATGATGTAAGAAACACATTGTCATACCAAACATAAAACTGAATATATGCCCTCTTTCGAAGTCTAACCGTATCGATAATATCTTAAGCCTTGATCGCATTACATGTATCTTTAGAGAGGAATAAACAAAGTTGCCATACAATACTAACGTAAGTTACAAACGAACATTTAAAATGTAAGCAAAAGGGATGTTCATGGTCATCATCAACTAAAGACATGTAAAAATGAATAAGACTCAACCAAAATAAGAAGTATTCCATTAGAAGTAGATATAAACTAAGAACCAAGGAAAAAATTCCAAACAGAAAGCCCATGAATATTCTAGGCCTAAGCCCCACACCCCAAGCCGAGGCAATGCCCCCCTAGAGCAGCATGATCCCAAAAATCGAGACAGCCACCCAAGTGGTCAAACCTTCATAAGGATAGAAGCACATGGGGATAGGGAGGAGGGAAATTCGAGAAGCCTGGATGCATCTTTCAGGTAGGCGCCACCAAATAATGTAGTGTCAAGGCAACACTTGGAAGTTCAGAGCAACATAAGTTATACAAGAGACCACTTACGAGAAGAAAACATGAGAGGGAAAGAACCTTGGTGTAATCTACCTTCTTAAGAACAATGATATACGCTCGGGGAAAAAGCATCAAGGTGAATGACCTACAAAGGAAAGGTGATGAGGGGACCAAATACGGAGGGGGTGCAAATATAGAATGCTCACATAGTTGAAAAGGAACCAGCAGATAGGGAAAACAAAACAATCTTTATAAAGCAATGAGGAGGGATCCATGTTCCATGAGAGGCCATTACCAAAGCTAGGATGTCAAAGGTGTCGAGATTAGGCGAGACCACTCCCTCTAAACATGAAAAGTTCAAAGGAGCAAGGTCTTCAAGTCTACATGTCGAGATGGGACATGAGGAGCATTAGATGATGACAATGTTGACACAATCCCTAGGAAGAAAACTTAGAGATGACATGGACTCCAACACGCCCATGCCAAGATTGGCATGGATCCTTCTAATTCTGGAAACCTAGGGAAGAAAAGACTAAGAGCAGCCACGCTAAGCCATTAGTAAACATAACTGATACGGTGAAGGTCTGACCATACCGAGAACCGTACCCATTTAATTTAGCTTCTCGCCGTCGAGATTTGGTGTTGGGGTGTTGGGAGGACGGAGATGTGGCGTGTTGGAATTGTCAAGACGAGCATACAAAATAAGGGGAGTAATAAATACAAGTAAATCAAAAAGACTGAACATCTTTGCAAATACCTAAAAGTTCAAGTTATGTCTAAAATGACATCTATTGCAAAATACTTATATCTTGGGGAGCATAGTATAAGATTAAGGGGGAGCTCATAGAAACAAATTTGATTATTTGTTTGAGAAGCTTACAAAAACATTGCAAACATCATTTGGAGCTTGTTACGACCTTAGTATTTTTACTCTTGGTTATGAAGAAATCTATGAATTTCATAAAAATGATATTTGTGCTACTTAAACAAAAACTCTTATTTGCATCATGATATTTTGATTTTTAAATGGACATCTTTTTCTTTAGATTTGATGGGACATCTAATTAAAGGGGAGTTTTTATTTCTAAACGGATATCTTTTTGAAATGACAAAGGGGGAGAAATAAATATAAAACTAAAACTTATAAAAACTCAATCAATGAGTTTCATAAATAAACTCTTGGCTTTACATTGAAAGTTGCTATATTCCCTAGTGAATTGAATTTCATGTTCCATAATTCAAAGGGAATAATAAGCACACATTTTATAAACAAGAGGAAAAGCTCCAAAAGGTAATCTAAAGGTATGAAACTCATATGGTTTATATTTCCTTTAGTTTTATATTTAGGAAATGTTTGTCATCTTCAAAAAGGGGGAGATTGTTGGCTAAATGGACATCTATAAATCCCTTTGTTTTGATTATGACAAACATTTCATTCTTATTGATCTAACGAGCTACTTGAGTGTGCAGGATTAAGGTGGATGCCAAAGCAACTAGGAAAATCCATATGCTTACATTTATGTTTTCATGCAATGTAATCGCTTTGTAAAAACTTGTACAAATATATAATGTACAAGTACTTAGATTGCATGTAAATCAAGTGTTAGATCTTCCCTAGCTAAACATCACATTTAGATAAGTCATCCCCTTCGAATAGGATCACATATGCACACTCATACATATAATTAGTGCCTAAATCGAAACATTGAAACAGGATCAATCTCGGTCGACAAACTCCTCGACCGAGACACTCTCGGTCGACAATCTTCTCGACCGAGAAAGATCCAAAGTAGTCGTTAGACACAACAGACAAGTTAGTTGGCAGTTGGAGAAAGACGTTGCAAATCACTTGTTCCAGAGTGCCTGTCGGTCGACAAAAGTTCGACCGAGTAGGTGTCTCGGTCGACCATTCCTCGACCGAGATGATCTCTGACAGCAACTGCAGAATTAATTAATTAGTCGTTGTTAAAGCAACAACTTTGTACCTAACGGCTAGTTAAGCACTTAGAAACCCCTAGAAGTTGTCTAGAACGTCCTTAAGCATACTTAGGCCATTCCTATAAATAGGACAAGCTATAGGACACTCAAATATACTTGCTACACTTGAGAAATCCTTGAGCATACTTTGAGCAATCTGTTTGTGAGCAATTTGAGCATTGTGACAATTGGCCATTTCATTTCTTAGCTCATAATTCGTGTCCTATAGGCTAGTATCTCCTACCCACTGCAATCACAAGTCCACACACTTGGTTAGGAGATCTATACGCTTGATCTAGGCAAATCAAGCCTTGGGCTACAAAGGATAAGTTGTAATTTCCTTTTTCTTTCTTGTTCCCTATTATTGTTTGTACTCTCCTTGCTACTCCTAGGTTGGAGGCTGCGGATTGGAGAGGGTGAAGATCTTCTTGGCGAAGAAGGAGACTTTGAGCTACTTCAGAAGGCTGGTGCAACGGGAGGTTACTTCTAGAGAGGAAGGCTACTTCAAGGGGGAGCTTGGAGTTACTTCAAAGAAGGCTACCTCAAAGTTGGTGCACCTACTTCACGTGAAGGCTGTTCAAAGGGTGTAAAGGAAAGTATTGTATTTTGTATAAATCCTCGAGAGGTAATAAAATAAATACTTTCAAATCCCAGTTGGGTAAGCAACCGGGTAGTGGACTGACAACTATAGTATTTGCTATAGTTGGAACCACTCTAAACACCTGTCTCTTTCTTCCAATTTCAATTGTGGTTGTTTGAATTCAATAAATTGTTAAAATAATTCAAAAACTCTATTCACCCCCCCTCTAGTAGTTTTTCAGGAGTAATCAATGATGAGTAGGGAGCCAGCAACGCGTCATTCAGTGCGTGAAATGAAGAGGGGGTGAAAGATTTGGCTAAGCCCTTTCCTCTATGTGGGGGGTATCATCAGACTAGATTAAAAAATTTAACCATTCGATTGTAGAACGATGTGGTCGTTAGCTTCTGGAAAGTATATATGTGTATAAATTTGGTACTAATTTAATGTAGGTACACAGATATAGCGAGTACGAGTATGACCAAACCCATTATTGTACCCTTAATAATATGGGTATGTAGGTAAGCAGGTAGGCGAGTATTGAAAATTGTACTAATGATAGGTTTTAGTGAGTATGATTTTGCGGGTATGCACGTCTACTCGTACCCATTTACAACCCTAAGTGTGAGAGCAGCAACCATCAGAAGGGATCTAAACACACTAAGATCAAGGAGGTGAAAAGTTGCTATGAACAACTGAGAGGGTTACGGACAAAGAAAGATTAAGTGAGGAGGGCCCTAAAGCCACCGAGTGATGCATGCACACAAGATCTGGGGCTATCTGGCCTGAGGACACAAAGGGGACATCTTTATCACTAGACTTTGACAACAGAAACCAAAGGTTGTTGTGGGGCCACCAGGTGCAAGCCACTGTGCCAACTTAAAGCAAGAGTCTCAAGTGAGGCCTACCCCCAACTGGAATGCCAGAAGAGTAGGGCATGAGCTGATCAAGCAAGGGAAAGGAAATCAAGAACCAAGGAAGGGAAATGGTGGAGGAGGCATGGATGAGGGTGCCCCTAGCAAGAAACCCACCTGAGTCAGTGGAGAACTCCTTTTTCGCCAAGGTTTTGAAAATTTCAAAAACGCGCTTTGGATTCTCCTGATGGGAATAAACATGGGACAGTTGATCCCACATAGCCTTAGCATCATGAAGGCAGAGAAGGGATTGGCTAATCCGAGGATCGGTACTGTTGAGGATCCAAGACATGACGCCGGAATCATCCTTGGACCATTGCGCATAACTTTGTCTGATTTTGTCATCCGAATCAGCAGTAGGAGCAGCAGGAGGTTCAGCCGTAAGATGGTGATACTGGCCTTGTGCTTTGACATATAGCACAAAGGACGCCGACCAGAGATGGTAGTTGGAGCCACCGTCGAGCTTCACCGTGGTGACACAAAGAGATCGGGGAGGCTCAGCAAAAGCCATGGAAGAAGTAGTCGGCGCAGTAGCAGATCAGAAACCCACAGAGGGCAGATAACAGTAGTAGAGATCTGACGTGTCAGATCAGAAGACCCGTATCGGGCAGACTATGCATAGAGAAACCTACGCCCTCATGAGGAAAACTCAACGTTCCATCATGAGGCGCAGGCAGAGAGGATGGTGAGACGGAAAGACTCTCAACTTAGCCGGCCAGTGGGTGTCCGAACGTAGATCTGAAGAGCACTCGAACGTAGAGCAAGAGGAGAGGTAAAAACCAATGACAACCGGCCAGAAGAGTAGAGGCCCGAAGAATGGAGAAGGTTGTGGAGTAGAGGCCCGAAGTAGAGAACCGATTCTGGATATAATGAATCTATGCAACAACAGAACAATAATCAAGCAAAAATAAATACGTAAAGAGACGCATACATCATACCAAACATAAATAATAGACAAATGAATTTATTTAGTTAAAGATTATACATGCCAATATAATAATAGATGTGGTTTACCTTGACTTGCTTTCATTCAAGTTAACCAAGTACAATTGGATTTTAACCATGACAGCGTAAGGCAGTATCCTCCAGAATGACAATATAAAAATGTTAGATCGCAAGGCACCCAACAAAACGAAAATATATAATAGATAATGTATAAGAGAAAATAGACAACTGAATACGAATCTCAACTATGATTACAGTATCTGCTTGTTCAGTTGGAGAAAATAGACAGCCTTTTCTTCAGTTGGAGTCTTTGCGGTAGTCATGTTTGTCTTCTTGTTCAACCCCAAGGGTGTGTCTGAGCTATTATATAATACTGCAGTCCTTTTTATGATGTTGAGTACTAGCAAAGTCCAATAACTGTCATGAAGGATCGGCAAGAAAATGTAGTCTGGGAGGGATGTCACGAGGCAGTGTTGCAGGCATTCCTTCTTGCCTAATGTTTATCTTTTATGATGTCATCTACCAGCAGGAAGTATGTCGTATGTGTGTTTGGCATGTTGTCACTTAAGAGGGCTTTGTAGGCTGACATTGTGCTTACTGATAGGTACCCTCTTATTCTCATCGTATCCCGGAGATCGTCCTTCAACACACATATCCCTTCTCATTCAAATACATCTTCTCCTAGCATGTCATCATCTTTCAAGGACTTCATTATGATGTTTAGTGATTCTGCAGATAGGCTGACGCAGCTCCATCTGTCGAAGTCCTTGAAAGTTGGTATTATCTTCCCTACTGGTCCATCTGGTTTTTCTTCTGACGGATCATCTTCCTCTACTTATCCTTTTTTTGGTTGTTCTACTAAAGGCTTCTCTCCTTCTGTCTTTGGTATGCTTGTTGTAGTAGCTCCAGTATCTGTGCTCCTACCTTCTTTTCATGCCTCAGCCCTAGCTGGCTCTGTTGGATCGATCCACCGAGTTTTCAATTGTTCCCTCCAAGTTACCTTTTCAGGTAGAGGGATCTCCTTATGAAGTCTTCATGGTATTGCGTCTGAAGGCATCATCAGGTCGCTAAAGCGGCAATCGTAGATGACCACCCATGTGTACACACCATGCATCCCGTGTAGATCTTCCGTGCATAAGTCCTCCAGCAGGATGTCCTTGTTGATAGTTTCCATCATCCTTAGTATGATGAAGGCACAATTGTTGGTATGTATGCCCATAGAGAAAATCATATGATGATTGTAATGGGATACTTTGTAAATGATTTGAATAATAATAAAGGCAATTTCCGATCTATATGTTTAAACTGTTTCTGAGATGATAGTGTAACATGATAGATGTCTAAAGAATGATTTTACTTAATGACGCATGCTTTTAGGTTAAGGACCTAAACGATGAGATCATGCGGATGTCAAGAGTATACATTCTGAGGAAGTTTGATGTCTTTGGCCACTTGATGAGTAGGATTGAGAAAGGCATGCGCATGCACGTGTGAATCAATATGTGATATTGATGTCACACACATCTCACAAAACATATTAATGCTAAAGCATTAAGTACGCTACAAAAAGGCATGTAAACAATTTAAGAGTAATACAAAACTTGCTTGGCTAAGAAACATGATAACGAACGAGACATGGAAACCACTCAAGCAAACTTAACAATAGCACTTAATACAAAGTGGTGGCTCGCGATACACAACCTTCACCCACCTCTAGGCACCACTTTCAACCTTGTTGGGGGCCGAGACAAACGCACAAAGGAAGGGCTCGATCCGGCCGTGCAAAGTTGGTCCAACATAGGACATGGAGGGGATCGATGGCTCACAACTTTCCTCTCCATTTCGCTGTCCGTTCAAGACTCAGCCTTTAGGCGCGGCGGTGCTATGGCGGGGAGCTCGCCGGAGCTCCAAGCAGTTCGTAAAGAAGGCGTCCACACGACATGGGAGAGGGTCGGCTGGCCTCGGCTAGCCGCTGCAAGGTCGGGGGTACCCTCAGTTGCGCCTGAGGGAGCTCACATCTCGCTCACCGAAGGAGGCCTCGACGGAGGCACCATGAGAGCAGGACGAAGATGAAGCAAAAGGAGAGGAGCGATAGGGCACGAAATGAAATAAAAAATAGAGGGGAAACCAAGAGGGGCTCAAGACGAAATGAAAGATGGCGGCAATCGTGGCCAAAGAGGCATGAAGGGAAGGGATTGGTAGTCGCAAAGCGACTAACATTGTGCCCATTTGCACAGTGCACGACCCGAGGTGGGGGTGAGTCTTAGGTTGTTGGATCGCGAAGGGCGATCTGTGTGATCAGATCCAAGGGTCGAAACTAGTCATATCATGTGTCATCCGGATCACCGACTTGGCAGCCAGGGGTGCCTCCCTTCAATTCCGCCGTTAGAAAGATAATTCAATTATCTACAACATGATATATAATTGATATGAAAAAGAGTTTATTGAATGGGTTCAACTTTGATTACAAGTCGATTACACATAATAAGCATGATACTTAGTTCAAAACTCAAATTGAAGGCATACATACACACAAAGTATTGTTTAATCAAATCCAACTCATCAACTGAGCATAAAGAGGCTCAAAGTAATCAAATTGAGGGTTAGGGAAGTTATTGGGTTCAATGGAGCATCTAATGAGTCAACATCTACATATATGGAATGAGAGAAAAACCCAAGTTATCACAATTTCACATCATTTTGACATATATTACACTTGATAGAGATTACAACATTTCCAATTGATTAGTATTCCTTCCTAGATCTAAGTTCGAGCATAAAATTACATGATTTTTAGATCACAACTATGCTAGAAATATAGAAAGAGCTTAATCCATCAATCTCGGTAACTTAGGACACATGAAAATGGTAAAGCAGGTGGACAAAATGAATTGCATGAGCGAGAAAAAAATTACCATCATCATAATCAAAGCAAATGTAAACCAACCCAATAGTCTAATAAATGGTGTTGTTCATTTGCATGATAATACATAATTACTATCTTGTATAAAAAAAGAACTAGTCCAGCTAGCCATTCTTACAATATCCTAGAACATTTGGATCCTATAAATTACGGTGCACAAAACACATAGTTCAAGCATCACATAAATTAAAGTTGCAAGCAAATACAATGTCCTGTTTAGAACTTTTCAGAAAGGGTACCAGTTCTTCCACATGGGCTACATAATAAATGTCAAATTGGATTATAAAAGCATCAAATTTTTCCCCATTGTTTGAATGTACCAGTTTGATTTATCAAAATAGTTTGTAAATCTATAGATCTCAAGAAAAACATGTGATATGCAACATATAACAAGAGATCAGGGCAATCTTTATATATAAGAAGCAAAACAAGCAATCTAGAAAACTAACTTTTGGCGGTGAACGGTTCTCCTATCACCATTAAACTGCAGTTGCATTCCTCCCTGGCATTGTCATCGGCCAAATCAGTATACAAATTAGAGGGGGGGGAAGAGAGGCAATTTGGAAAAATGAGTTTCCATATAAATTGTAAGGAAGAGAGAGATAGTTGTGGCATTCACCTAGAATTTTAAAAACTTATTAGTTTATGAAACAACGGCTCTATATATAGTGTCAGAGTGATAAATCCAAAATGGGTGAGGCATTAAGTCTAAAAGGCTATAGTTTTAAAACCACAATATGTGTACATGAGAGAAAAAGAGAAAAAAATAGCACTTGGATTTCCAATTCAATAACTTATTTCTCTAACTTTATGTTCCTTCTCTTAGATATAGCATACCTTAAAAAAAATTGACTCAATAACCTACCTTGTTGCATTGTAATTCCCAGATCAAATACATCTTTCTCGACGTTGAGAATGCCTATATAGAGCTACTGCAGATTTTTAATCCTGTAAGAAGCAAAACGAAAACTTGTTATTGATCTAAGAACAAGATATTTTATGTTCACAGTTGTGAGATTAACGTGAAGATAACTGAATAGAAATATTATTATTAAGTCTAAAAGGCCCAAACATGAATCGATTTGTCAACATTACCCTACAAATTATCATAATACATGTACATTGAACAAAGTAATATAACACCATACCAGCCAGTAGGAGCAGTACCAACCCAAATATGTTACAGAGCATTATGCAGAATACCAGTGTTTCCGGAGCTGCATATTGGAAAGAGACTATCATCATTTTACTCATAGAAGTATACGAGATATAGTTCACCTTACAGAAAGAGAGTGAGGGGTGCCACGCTTGCTTACCGGTATATCCTGAAGACATAGAACAGGGATGGCATCTCAGTACCGATCGAGATGTTGAGGGGTCTCCGGTTCTTCCCAGTCTACCTGATGTAGCATCAGGTAAAGGAGGTAGGCACGACATTGGAATCAATGGGAAGAAGCAAGCGGTTGTTCCTCGAAGGAATTCAGATTTCGGCAACGGGAGATGAGCGGTGGGTAAGGGAGTAAAAACCAGAGGCGAAGAGGGATTTAGGAGCAGACGCCCAACTCGCACTGTCGATCTCCCTCTTCACTGCAGGTGCGCGCTTGAGGTGGAGCTTTATTGGTAGAAGGCCACAATGATTTCGCTTCCTCCGATCCCCGGTACCGCATGGGTGAAGGATCTCGCATATGCGGCAGCATGCGGAAGCATAACAGAGGGACCGCTCATGACGGATTCGTCGAGCGAGAGAATGGGAAAGGGAACAGCGACAGAGAGAGGGGGGCAGGGGTATAAACCTGTGACCTAAAGAAATCGGAGTTTGGGTAGTGGCGGGGGAATAGCCCGCCCACTACTTTTGGGCGCCACTGGGCCAAAAAACTGAACAGGCCGGTAGATATTAAGTATTAAGTCGGGCCCTTGTTAGGACGGTAGTAAATCTATTATGATGCTGGTAGAAAATACTCCTCAACGGTAGTGAAAGGGACCTTTTGCTCTAGTGATAACACAGATCAAGCGGCAGGAGACATGACGAATGCCCCTCTAGTAGATCAACGTATGCAGCAAGACATACAAGCTGCTGGAGCGATGACACTACATGCCCATCATCGTAAGCCGCTATACAGCATCCCTCACGATACCTGCCTCAGATGTATGAAGTGTGGGCATTGGCAATCCCAATGCAAATCGCCGAAAGTATGCTATTTGTGCCAGAGGCCGAGACACTTAGCACGAAGATGTAGATCACCTCACACCTCCTCAGTTCTTAGCACCTCTCCACTGCTGGACATACAATTAAGAATGATCTTTCCCCCTCTCCCGAGCGGAGTTCTGGCACGAGGAGCGCCGCAACACACTCCAAAGAGGGCATCAGTATCTCTGGATCCTGATGATGAAGACAAAAATCATAAGATTAATTCTTTGGTGTGTGCCATTGAGATCTTCTGGCTGAATGGTATTACTTGGGAGGCAATCAGTCCTTTCATGAAGAAATCTTGGAATAATGTTGTAGATATTTACAGGTTTGCATTAAAGAAAGGTGTGGCATTCTTTCCCACCAAAGAAGAAGCTGATCATGTTCTCGAAACTTGCTCGCTATTCTTTCATGACCAAAAGATTCATCTACTGCCCATGAAACAAGGAGATACTGGATCTCGAAAAGAGGCTTTATGGTTCTGGATTTCTGATCTTCCAATCATATACAGAGACGACAACACTATCAAAGAAATCAGTAAACCTTTTAGAGATTTGATATTCATGTCCAGCTGGCAAAAAAGGGACGATGACCTATCTGGCATCCTTGTTTTGGCTGAAGCATTCAAAGAAGATGTTCCGCAATACATCAACATTACCGGAGGGATCCATCGATCAACCATCAGATTGTGTCAGCTACAACTCTGGAGAGGTGGTGCTACTCTACGTGATCCGGTGGTCGCAAACACACACGAACATATGCTTTGCTTTATACTAAAACAGAGAAAACAAATCGTGGCCGAACTTATGGAAGAGATCTGCTTCGTCCGTGCCACTTCATAGACTCGGTATGAACTTGCATACCTCGGTCCGGACTTGACGCGCACGGCACACACAGACGTGCGCTCATGCTCCAATTAACGATTGGAATTATCTAAAGCAAATAGAATTATCTAATGTAAATAATTCTAACAGCAACTAATTATCCAACAAAATTTCCCCTAATCTAGTTGCTGCATGTGTCAAGAACCCCAATTCTCCCCCGCAGCTCTTGGAACTTCACGCGCCCAAGAGGCTTAGTCATTATATCTGCGAGTTGATCACCGGTGCCGATGTAGTCGACGACAACTTTGCCACTCTCGACGCACTCCCGTATGAAGTGAAAACGGGTCTCGATATGTTTGCTCCGATCGTGAAAGACTGGATTCTTGCATAGCTGTATTGCAGACTTATTGTCTACAAAGATGGTAGCTACGTCTTCCTTTCTGCCAAAGAGATCACCGAGTAGCCGGCCCAGCCAGATTCCTTGGAATGTCGCAGTCGTCGCAGCAATGTACTCGGCTTCGCAGGAGGAAAGAGCAACCACTTTCTGCTTTTGTGATTGCCAATAACTGGATTTCGTCCAAGCATGAACACCGTCCCCGTGGTACTCTTTTGGTCATCTACGTCGCCTGCCATGTCCGAGTAGCTGTACCCGGTGAGCTTAGTGCCGCCTTCATGCTTGGTATAGACACATCCATAGGAGCGTGTTCCAGCGATGTAGCGCAAAAGATGCTTGACAACGCTGAGGTGCTCTGTAGTCGGAGCCTCCATGAACCTGCTTACATACCCTACGGAAAAGGCAATGTCAGGTCGGGTGTGTACGAGGTAGCGAAGACTCCCGACGATACTACGGTAGTAGGTCGTATCCACGGGTGGATTTTGACTCATCTTACTCAACTTAAGGTGTGCTTCCATGGGTACTTGTGTTGGATTGCAGTCGCTCATGCCGGCTTTGTCCAACAGCTTGTCGACGTATGCCGCCTGGCTAAGAGTGATGCGTCCAACAGCTTGCTGGACCTCGATCCCCAAGTAGTAGCTAAGGAGACCAAGGTCGCTCATCTTGAACATGTTCTTCATTTCTGATTTGAACTTGGAGATGTCACGCACACGCACTCCTGTCACTATCGTGTGTATACGGCGTGCTCCGACGGGCTTCTTTGAAACCCAAGTGACAACAGAGAGTTGTCCAACTTAGAGTTCCATGCCCTCGGTGCTTGACGCAGCCCGTACAGGGCCTTGCGTAGTCGTAAATCTTGCCTTCGTGCCCTTTACGGACAAAACCTGGTGGCTGTGCCACATACACCTCTTCCTCCAGGACGCCATTGAGGAATGCCGACTTGACATCCATGTGGTGCACCTCCCAACTCTGATGTGCGGCGATGGCGATTAGCACACGTACAGAGTCAAGACGTGCCACGGGAGCAAACACCTCGTCGAAGTCGATGTCGGCGAGTTGCACATAACCCTTCGCCACTGTAACAAGTGGGAGGTAAGACGTTCTCCGATCGCTACTAACTACTTCTGTTAATTCTATCCTTATTCCCATTTCCTTGTGTTTGACTACAGTTCCGGTGGCATCCTTCTTGAGTTTAAAAACCCATTTTAAACCAATTGGACGGTGTCCTGCTGGTAGATCAGTGAGCGCCCATGTGCGGTTGTCTTCTATAGATTTTATCTCCTCAAGCATGGCCACACGCCACTTCTCAAACGGCTCAGCTTCAGCAAATGAAGTGGGTTCTTCTCCTGCCACGAGATGGAGCTCCTCATCAAGTTGGGCAATAATATTATCAATTGTGCGGTATCTCCTCGTCGGTTCGGGGCTGTCAGCAGATGTCGACGTTACACCAGCTGGGGGTGATACAAATTCCAGTTGTGAGCCATGCGGTGCTTGCTCTGCGGCAGGAGGAGAACCAGGTACCAGCGTGGTTGGGTTTTGTACTTGTTGTGGTGCTGGCGGTGAGGTAGGATCCTCTCCTCCATCGTCAGTATGGTTGTCAATACCGACCTCGACCATGGCAACCGGGACAGAATACTCGACTGTAAATCTGTCATTGGGATGCTCGTCAGCTTGCTCCTACCAATCCCAACTGCGTGCCTCATCAAACACTACGTCGCGCGTGACGTGCACACGTTGATTCACCGGATCAAACACCTTGTATGCTTTAGCTCCAGATTCGTATCCGAGGAATACCATCCGCGTGCTTCGATCATCCAGCTTCTTCAGATGAGGACGCACCGTTTTTACATGGGCGACACACCCAAACACGCGCAAGTAATGCACATTCGGCTTCCTCCCATGCCACACCTCGTATGGAGTCTTGTCTTCGACGCTGCGTGTATACGAACGGTTAAGGACATACACCGCTGTTGCCACTGCCTCCCCCCAGAAGGTACTAGGAACACCTCGCGCCTTCAGCATACTGCGCGCCATGGCCACCACAGTCTGGTTGTGTCGCTCTACCACTCCATTCTGTTGAGGAGAGTAGGGAGCCGGCATGTGTCGTTGAATGTCGTGGTCTACACAGTACTCCTTGAACGCCTTTGACGTGAACTCACCTCCACAGTCTGTTCGAAACGTCCGGAGCTTGCAGCCGCTTTGCACCTCGGCACCAACCTTCAGTCGCTTGATCGCTGCCTCTGCTTCGTCTTTGGTGGAGAGAAGCGCAAACCACATAAAGCGGTTGTAATCATCCACGAGCAGGAGAAAGTAGCTCTTCCCACCCGGCGTGGGCGGTGAAATTGGACCACAAAGATCGCCATGAACCAACTCAAGCTTCTCCGTTGCCCGAAACTTAGCCTGTTGCGGGAATGGAGTGCGGCGTTGCTTGCCCGCCAGACACGCATCACACAGCTGGTCCACGTGTTCTATATTTGGTAGACCACGGACCATTCTCGTTCGCCCCATCTTCTCCAGTGCTCTAAAATGTTGGTGGCCAAAACGCTCGTGCCACAACCATGCATTAATGTTGAGACGAGCTGAAAGGCACACAGGTTGTGCTATCTCCAGGGAAACTTTGTAAAGCCTATTTTTGGAACGTTTTATCTTTGCCAGAAGCTTTTTGCTTTTGATCACGGATCGTCATCACCCGGTCGTGTATCAGCGTCTGGCAGCCATTCTCGTCAAGTTGCCCGATACTGACGATGCTCGTCTTCAGGCGCGGGATGAAATACACATATGTTAGAGCACGATGCTCATTGCCACGGATGTTAAACATCACAGTGTCGCGTCCACATATGTTGACCACTGAGTCATCCCCGAACCTGAGCCTGTGATTCTTTCGTCTAGTTCAGCGAAGGCTGTGCGATCTCCGGTCATGTGATTAGATGCACCGGTACCAAGATACCACGGCACATCAATCGGATCCACCTCCTCACCAAGTTTGACGTTGGCACGTTCTTCATTTAGGAAGACGTGACCGCCGAGACGCTCTGGTTCTACAGCTGCGATGGACACCTGCGCCATCAACAATGCTGGCTCGTGGTCGACTGCCTGGGTAAGATGTGCTTCTTCCCTCTTCTTCTTTCGATAGTCGCGTGCCCAATGTCCCAAATTGCCACAGTAGCGGCACTTGTCATCCTTTGTTGCTTCAATGGCGGCGCCGTTGATGGACCCACCTTCCTTGCCATCCTTGTCTCGCACGCCGTCTTGGCCACGACCACGTCCTTTTGCACGCCGGTGGTTGTTGACGGTGTTGCTACCTTTGCTCCCAGATGACCCGTCACGTTCCTTTTGCTTCATACGTGCGACCCATTGGTCCTCGGTGAGCAGGAGCTTGCCGCTGGACTTTTCTTCCACGTCATGTTCGTCTCGTTCCAATGGACCATGCCAATTGCTTATAGCGTTTTCGCACGACCCGAAGGAATTTGAGAATTACCTTCTTCTCATCAACACCATCGCCGAGGACGTCGAGCTCGTTGACGAGGCCGGTGAGACGCATGGCGAAGTCGTCCACCGTCTCATCCGTCTTGAATTTGATCTCCTCGTATTGGAGACGTAGCGTTTGGGCTCTTGCTTCCCGCACGCGCTCAGCTCCCATTCGGAGTGTCTTGATTGTATCCCAAGCCTTCTTGGCGGTCTTTTTGACGGAAAGAGTGGCGAGCATCTCCGGAGGCACGGCACGAAGGATTGCTTCAAGTGCCATGCGATCGTCGGTGAACTCGGCGACACCGGTCTCTACAGCTGTCCACAGACTGCGGGCTTGTAGGATCACGCGCATGAGAAGCGACCAGTTGTAGTTGGAGCGTGTGAGGACCGGGAATGACATCGATGTCATGCCTGTGTCGCGAACGGTGCGTGGAGCACTGAGTCCACGTTCAGCATTCAGTGCGGCCAGCTCTTCCGGCGTCTTCGAGCCACCACTGCTGGAACCGGCACCGTTCTTCGGCATGATCTTGGGCATGAAACAATAGCCAAAAAGGCTCTGATACCACTTGTCAGCTACAACTCTGGTGAGGTGGTGCTACTCTATGTGATCCGGTGGTCGCAAACACACACGAACAAGGATGGACTAAGAGACACGATTTTGTGCAGCGCTAATTACTTGCTGCTTTTCTGTTTATGCTTTGCTTTATACTAAAACAGAGAAAACAAATCGTGGCCGAACTTATGGAAGAGATCCGCTTCGTCCGTGCCACTTCATAGACTCGGTATGAACGTGCATACCTCGGTCCGGACTTGACGCGCACGGCACACACATACGTGCGCTCATGCTCCAATAATCCAATTAACGATTGGAATTATCTAAAGCAAATAGAATTATATCTAATGTAAATAATTCTAACAGCAACTAATTATCCAACAGATTGCACCTGATCGCAAGAGGTCCTATCCGAGAGAATAACTTCACCTTATCCAAAGTTGGACGTGATCTGGACATTCCACTTGAAGCTTTATCAACGCTCATGCCAGAGAGATTCCCTCCTCAGGAGCAAGATGTTGTGCAGGCTTCTCTAGGCCCACACTGTGAAGATAGACCACCACCCATTGATCCTCCTCCAAAAATCCCTCAGTAATATATCAAAGACCATAAACATATTTTGAACAGGAGGGTTTCAACCAAGATGGAGAAAGAGCTACCTTGTCCCATAGACGCCTGGAGGATTTCATGCCGAGGCGGGAGAGCTTTGGGCATTCAAGAAGAATAAGCCGAAGCTCATCCAGCGCCTGCCTAAATGAATGATTTTTTTCATCTGGACACATAAGGGTACACAACAATAGCTGAAGCTTCAAGGATGACTTGTCTTGCTTCTCTGACGGGGATGCTGAAGATTATGAAGAGAGATTCTATCATGATAGAGAATACAGTTATGATATGAACACAAAGGCAGAAGCTTTTAACGAACCTGATGGGGTTCATGATGATGTGCTGCTTCCACCATAGATGAATAGCCAGAAGCACATGTTGTGGAATATTAGAGGTGCCGCTAATAACAAGACTAGGAAGGTTCTTGGCAGACTCTGTCGGTGGCACAAGGCTATGATCGTTGGGCTTTTTGAACCTTTTCTCCACGCCGTCCGTTCTGAAGAACTGCTTGACATTGTAAACCTTGATTGGGCTACCGACAATCAAGTAGAAGGCCAGAAGATATGTATATATGCAGACACAATGCTCGATCCATTCATCATCTCTGTACATCAGCAACATATTACCATTCAATGTTCTTCCTCTTCTGGAGATCATTTCTTTGTCACCGCAATTTATGCCAGTTACTCCATCGCGGAAAGGAGACTGTTGTGGGAGTCCTTGATTTCTGTTTCCAACCAGATTGGAGATCAGTCATGGGAAATTGCTGGAGACTTCAATGTGGTCCAAAGCCTATAAGAGAAATGGGGAATCAATGCTCCAGACTTCCAAACCATGCTTGAATTCAACAACTTTATTGCTGATGTAGATGTAAACGAAGTGCCTTTCGATGGTAGTCAGTTCACCTGGGTGGACAAGCAGCACCACACCCCTACGACGTGGGAGAGACTGGATAGAATTCTTGTTAATGGGCAATGAGGTTGCAAGATATTAGCTCCAAGCACCTCACCCAATATCGGGTATCGGATCACTGCCCCATCTTGGTCATCTTTGGATACAGCCATATATATGCAGCGTAGCAAACCGCCGTTTACCTTCCTCTCGGTTTTGCTTCACTAGTACAAAGCATGGCGTATTTGACACAAACGAAAATCATTCTCTAGGAAAAACGACCACCAACTGGTGGCGAATTCAGAGGATGCGTCAGTTTCGTTGGGTCCGCTGTATCCAAGACAAAATAATTAGAAAACTGACACACGTGCTGAAATCAGGCAACTCGGTGTGTCATTCTAGAGTGCAGCCAACTACCTGCAACTACTCCAATGAAATAACCAGTCCCGGTGTCATATTTTGGTTGCAGCAGTGGCCCACATGGAATTAATATCGTGGAGTCACCATTCACTAATGTTGACTTAAAATAACTTTTTTGTTCGAAAAGCTATGACACAAAGGAAATCACGCCATGCAGTTCAGAAAAGTAATTCATTATACGTGGAACATCTTTTTACATATTTTCTAGGTTGCACGTCATGTGCAATACATGGTCTCATGTATTAAATAACACGTTCCATACATTATTACATACTCTACATCATTTTCTAGATCTATAGTTCTTTTCTAAACATAAAGCATGCCACCAATATTATCAAAACATACTTGACAGAACAAACACATCCCAAACTCATCAAAACTGCTCCTGCTGAACATGAAAAGGTACTTTTTCACTTCTCTTGGATCAAGACGATGAAGAAACTCTTGATAAATCTTGTCTTTGCATTAATCTTCATTCTTAAAACTGCAAGAAGCTTCAAACATGCCATCTCAAAACTGTACAGAAAAACAAAAAACATATTCCAGTTTAGATGAACGAAGGATCTCAACCCAAAGGAGAGTATAAATTTTATCTTTGCATCATTTTTAATTCTTAAAATTGCAAGAAACTTCAAACATGACATCTCAAAACTGTACAGAAAAACAAAACCTATTCCTGTTTAGATGAACGAAGGATCTCAACCCAAAAGGAGTATTTGCATAAATAAAGATTAGTTATTGAAAAGTATTAGTATGATGTTCATATATATTGACCATGAATAGGATTGTTGGAAAAAATAGTAGCAATAACAGAATTTTTTTAACTTGACTATAAGACATAGTTGAATAGTGGTAGATGGATCTATAACATACCTGAGGAACAATTTGCTTTTGCTCGGATTGCATTTCAGGACAAAGATGTCAAAGAACATGCCCAAAGAATTTTTCCATCCCTAGAAGAGTGTTACCACCCTTAGGTCCCCTTACTATTTTTGGTGAGACGATAGCATGATGGAAGCTTCTTCTCCATGATTCCGTCTATCTGGGCGAATATCCTGAGCCCTAAAGCTACAAATGGACATCGTTTGCCTTGATTCAGACTAAGAGTTATAGTAGGTACTTCCTTTACAAGTTTTTTGCCTAATTTCCAGATATCAACTAGGATTTCATAAACTCTGAACCATACTCCAAGGTGTCTTACTCCCCCCCACCCGGCACATGTTCGAAGATGGCGATAAAGAAATCCCTCCCCATACTACTTGGCTCCATATCTGCTCAAGGGATCCACAAGCGTCAAAGGAGAAGTATGACTGCAGGCATGGTTTACCAAAAAACCATGCATCGTCGCGCATGAGTATGTTTCAAGGTGAGGTGTCCCCACGTGCACCTCAATAGGAATGTTGAAGAGCAATTGAGGCACATGTCTCACAGTTGGTGACAAAATATGGTCCCAAAGCCTAATCTCAACCCAATACAAGGGTCTAGAGTTGCTTTTACCCTAAAGCCTCTTAACAAATTTATCAAAAAAAACAAAACACAATAGTTGTCACCCATTTTCGTGATGTGTTTACAAGCACCTCAAGAGGAGAGGTGTCCAGCCAACTACTGGTTGGCGACCTACCGCCACCCAGGCTTGAGCCCCCATTTCCACTAGCTTGGGTGGGAAGCTGCTAGAAGCCGCCACTCCTGCCCCCAACCAACTTGGGAAGGAGCAGCTACTAGTGTCCAACCACTACAATACAAGAGGAAAAGAGACCATTGGAGGCTCCCTAGGTGGCTGGCGACCCACTCCCACCAAGCCTTGAGCCCTCATTTTCCCTAGCTTGGGACCTTGGGCCAAGAGTTGTTGCCTTGCCAGTTTGTATGTCGAGGAGGTAGGATTTGTTGTTGCTACGCTTTTGTGGCACACTTCCAACCCCTACAAGTCCCCCCTATGAAGCACAAACACTTCTACAGGGTTCATGTGGTCGTGTAGAACGCATTTTGGACAGGGACACAGCTCAAAACGTATTGGACACAGTCCAACCATGTTATGCTATTGGGGCTTTTTTAAGGACATGGACACAATTTAACTCCTTTGGACACGTCTTGGACACGGCCCACTTAGAGAGAAAATTCAATAGAAGTGTCCCAACATAATTGCTAGTCATGATCCACACTCCCTCACGCTTACGAACACCCTGATCCTACCTCAGTCTCTTGACATGCTATCTAGAAAGCACGAACACGAACATGGACAAGGATATAGATACGAACACAAACATGGGACACGGCGATTTCCAAGAATATAGGACACAGACACGGTAGCGGACACGGAAAATATATAAATAAATAAATCTATGAAACATAATATGCAATATGTATTAACATACAAAATGATCAAATTAGATTTTCTAGAGGGAAATCACCATGAAATCCAACAAACACTTAACTTTAACATCATACCCACAAGTCACAATATGGATTTATTTGATTATAAAATTGTTGTGGTAGAAATATATGTGATTCTAAAAATTGAGAGAAGTAGAACATGGGGCAGTAGTTTTTTATTGTTGGTAGAAGTAATGGTGGATTTACTATCAAGATAAAGAAGAAGATGGGGTGTGGAGATATGTTGTTTCTAGTGGGGGAGGAAGAAATGGGAAAATGTTAGGTGTCTTAGAGGTTAAGAGGGAAGAAAAGGAGGGGAAGTATGTTAGGGCTACTTAAGATGAAGGGGAAAGAGAAGAGGAGGGGAGATGGAGAGAAGCAAGAGAAAGAGTAAAGGATTTACTTACCCTTTACTCGCCTACCCGCTACCCTCTAATCGGCTACCTTAGTGGGTAAGGGTAAGGGTAAGCACGTACTTGTTGAGGTGGTCGACTGGGCAACGACTAGTCGGCTGGTGGCGGAACTAAGAAAGGTTACTAATAGAGGGTAGGTGAGTAAAGGATAGCCATTACCCATACCCTCTAACCCGCTACCCACTAATATTTGAGTATAATATATATTATATATAGTTATTGTGTTATTTGAGTCTAAATAATAATTAATATTATATGGTCGTCATTTGATACAATATATGATATTCCTATCTACTTCTTATTTAGTTAACTTGGTTGTGTATGCAACACCATCTTAAAGTTGTTGCAAGCAGCCACCATAAGGAGATGGAACAATAGTTATTCCTTAAAGCACCTTGCAGCAATTGCGATGCCCTAGCATCATCTTGGACACAGGGAAGCTGGAGAACATAGGCAGCAGATCAGGTTAGTCTTGTACTTCTTCCCATTTCTTCTTCTTCCTTTTTGTCTTCCACTCATGGATCTAGACAATACTATTCCATTACCTAGATACTTTGGCCCTCAATTTTGCATTTTGAAAGAAATCATTTTTCCACACACATCACCAATGACTTGAGTCTTTCACAACATCTCGGATATATAAGATTCTATATGCCTCCAACTACTCGAATTAAAAAGATTTTCTTCTAGACAATTGTATCCATGGCCGCACTTTCACAACAACCAACCACTCCAATGCAGACCATAGTGCGCAATGAAGGGCTCGTTGTGAAAGTTAAAAATTAAAGGAACACTTGGCATACCGCATTAAGGGATATGAGGATGGCATTCCCTCAAGCTAGCCTAATAAAGACGAGCCAGATGAGGACACACCTCAGTGCACCATGTTCAAACAAATAATAACCATATCAGACTATTGAGGAGTGTCGCACAAACACCCCCCTCCATTGAAGGCCCATTTTGTCACCCCAAGTGGAATTAATGTTGGACATCCTACTCATTCTAAGACAAGCTACAATTTGGTGCCTCTTGATTAGAGTGTCTTGAGTCATATTTTGTTTATGCTTGTCTTTTATTTTGTAATTGCATCTTGATTTACGTCTGTGATTAGCATTTGATATTACCTCTATATATGAGATCTCAAGCACCTAAATCAGACTTATCACATCACTACTACTGTAAGGCCTTGGCCTTTGTTTTGGGCTTACCCTGTTTGTTTTGTCTAAACATGATGTTTAGAAGCTTCCTTAATCACATGAGGTGTGATTAGTGTTTGTTGTGTTTTGTTGTGGGGTTGAGGTGCAACTTGCAATTTACCCAAGTTCTAGGGTTTCTGTGCAAGTTTGTCACCTTGAGAGATCTCCTTGTATCTCTTTGCATCCTCTAGGGTTAATAGGATGAGTTGGGTGTCTTGCTTGAGTTGTTTTGGGCCTCGTTTGAGCTTGTTGAAGCCTAGGCTTGTTGTTGGGCTTTCTTGGGCCTTGTTTGAGCCTGGTGCCACCTCTTTGCTAGGTGTATCGGCCAAGAGTGTATCGGGCAGTGGTGTATCGACCATGGTGCTATGTTAGGCGACACACACCCCTCCAACCTAGCATCGTTTGTGTCACCCTCTCTTGGACACATGGTATTTGGGGTGTTAGCATGTGGTATTTGGGGTGTTAGCATGTGGCTTGGCCCTTGGACAAGTGTACTACGTCGGGGGCCACCTTGCCTTGCTCTTCCCAATTACCTTCTAGTATATATGCCACCCTTCTTGCTTGCTAGTAGTTCCTTTAGTTCCCTTAGTTGCTCTCTTTTCCCTTGGTGGCTGAGAAGGAGAGGAGAGGAGGAGGTGGTGGCCGATACAGCTGGTGGCGGACGATACATCTTGCTGTCTTGCTTCTTTTATTCTCTAGTTGGTAAGTCTCGCTCTCCCTCTCTTGGTGTCCTCTTCTTCCTTGCTTGTTCGGCCATGGAGGTGATAGGTTTCCCTTCTTTTATTGAGGTGGCCGAAGGTGGTGCTTTGGAGCTTTGGAGCTTGGAGAAGTTGTGCTTAAGGCGGGTTACATAACTTCTAACCTAACTATATTGTCTCCTTTACATGTTGCTTTGATTTGTTATCTCGATCGGCTATTAATATCTTTCTAGTAGTGACTCTTGCCTTAGTTGGTGATGTTGTTGCCCGATATGCACCTTAGATTAGGTTGGGCAATATGTGTTCCTTGTGTTGGCCGATCCCTTGGGTGTAGAATCTCAAGCAATACCCCTCTCCCACTTGGTTGTTGAGAAGTGAGCTTAGGGTTTCTTAACCAAAGATTCATGGTGGTATGACCGTGAGGCAATACCCCTCTCTCACTTGGTTGTTGAGAGGTGAGTGTATGTTCTAGTTGCTTGAGCAGCATGGTTAGCTAGTTTGGCTGATAGAGGTGCTAACCTTAGTGTTGAGGTGGTGATCTGCCCTTGTTGCATGATATGACCTTGTGGGCACCTTGGGTGAGGTGAGTGGCCATGCCTTGATGTTGAGTCTTGAGCAACACCCCTCCTTCCTTGAGTTGTGAGGTGAGCTCTAGCTCTTGCCCGATATGCTTGAGATTGTGCAAGACCCCTCTCTCCTTTTAAGTTGAGAGGTGAGTCAATGCTCTTGATGTCTTAGGTGACATGTTGAGGTTGGCCATCAGGGTTGCCCTAACCCTAGTTACCCGATATGGATGGTGGTATCCTGAGGCTTGCTGCCCGATATGGTTATGATAGGTTGATCTTTGGTGAGGGTAATACCCTTAGAGGTAGTGCTACCCGATACCCTAGAATCTTTGGGATGATATGGTGTTGTTGTGTTCGGGCGATATGGCTTTGGTGTGCTTTACACGATGTAAACCCTACCCTTGAGTAAGCTCTTGGGTGATAATAGGTATCCTTGCCCGACATGTTTTAGTGAAGAACCTCAAACCTGTTACCATGCTAACCCGAGCCAGGTAAGAGCTATGATGGTTATATGAATATATGTGTCTTGTGTGACACCTGTATATGTGAAATATATGAGTAATGATAATGTCCCTTGTTGATGAGATAACATGTATCACTAGTATGATGTGAGAGGTCTTGTGACCTAATAAAGGCTAAAGTGCCCGATTGAGGTGTTATCCTCTAGTTGCGATATGAGGGATTGCTATCCCATGACGATGTATGATGATGATGCCTTGTGAGAGGTAGTGGCTCTTGTGATGAAATGAGGGATTGATATCCCATGGAAATATGATAATGTTGATGGCATTGAGCATGGCATTAATAATGTGACACAGAATAATGGAATCTAATATATGGCTTGCTTAATATATATACTAGTGTCGAGACCTGTACCAAGGCGAGCTAGAGGAAAGGGTAGCCTGTGGGAGCTAACCTTGTGACTGAGGTCACTTAAGTAAGAGATTGTGGTCCTGCTTTGGATATCATGCACTGACCACGAAGAGGATGAGGTCGTGGAGTCTGGCTCTTCCATTGACCTTGTATGGCACCTGCTTTGGGTTTCACAACCAAAGGTTGGATTTGAGCAGTACGGCTCACTTCCACAGGGCATAATGAATGGTAATCCAACCGAATAGTATATTTGCTTAGAGCAAACACGGAACATTGGTTGAGGCATTGCATAATGTATGATTGTTTTATATACATGCTCTAAGTATTTCTTACAGTTATCTATATGCCTCCCAAATATCATGGTAAGTTGTTATATATATATATATAAAATATTAATCTTCATATTTCATATATGATCTGATTATCTACTACATGCTTTATCTGTTCTAGCTTTTTGAGATATAGTTTGGCAGGAGGTTATGTTTCTCGCTGGGACTGTGTGTCTCGCCCCGCTGGTTTCAACCTTTTTAGGTGATCGTGCTAGACATAGTGGTGATCGTAGCGTTGCGGCTGAGCAGCAAGAAGATCAGTAGAAGGCAAGGTTGGATATTCTGTTGTTGTGGTTGTTTTGTAGTAGAGTCTTAGAGTCTTCCCTGTACTCTCAGGTCCTTCGAAGTGTTTTGATGAGGTTTTCCGATGTATGATCTTAGTATGGTTTCTTGTATCCTGATGTTGGCCCTGGTAAGGCCTGTTATGTACATAAACAGGTGATGCATCCTTGATGGATATGAAACAGTTGGATCCTTTGTGATGGTGGACATATATCATGTTTATGTATATATAACATGTTTTCTTGTAGGATGTGGATCCGGTTGTAATAGTTCTTCCCTCATGATGTTTTCCGCAATCGGTTTTAATTAACCCGTGTTTTTGGTAATAAGTGGTTTATGGTGGTTCTGCACGTTTTCACATGGCATTTTGCTGTCTTTGTGATGGCGGGATGTCACAACTACCATAACTATATTGCCTTCCCTCTACAATGGGATGGAGTCTCCATATCAACTTAGATTTCTACCGTCAAAAAATTAGTGTCCAATGCTAATCAAGGTCGTGATTCGATCAAGGTACCTTATGCAACTGTCGAGCAACTTGTCACTCATGTCAACTATGAAGGCAAGTATTTCCATCTTTTATTTTCCATGTCTATTTAATGATGTGAGAAAGATAGAGAGAATGGGATGGTTGGTAAGGCTACTAACTCAATTTATCTAGAGGCTAATAGAAATATGAAAAATCTTTCAATGACTAAATAAAACAAATACAAACAAAGCAATACTAAATTGGATTCTTGTTTATAATTTTTGGAGTTGGGGTTGTGTTTCATTTTAGATTTTAGGAGGCATTCGTATATAAGCCAAACTCAATGAATCATAGTTGTTTCATACTCAAATAACCAGATCTTCAATGATTGCATCCACATTATTTAAGCCACTAACAACCAAAAGTCTTTCCTATATGTATTTTTTGGTAAAGTTATATTATTTTTCTCTTAACCAATGTTTAAAAGGTGGGAAGTGGGAGGCATCCGGACAACACCTTGTGGCCCGCTTGAGCGCCAGGTGGGCGCTCAAGAGGGTTTTTTTGAGAAAGCGGGTGGTGAATTCTTATGCAATTTTACACCAAATTACACATATTTCCATGTAATTATGGACTTTTAAATCATGTATTTAAGTGTAAAAATTATCCTACATAAAAATTCTTAACAATTTATTATATAATATAAGGTACAAAAATACAGCCTACAATAGATATATAATGTATATTATGTAGTATAGAATCATGTATTATACACTAATGTATTACATGTTATATGTGTTATATGTGTACGACAACAATGTGCAGTAATGTATTAATGTATGCTACAACACTACTGTATTAATGTACTATTATACTAGTATAGCGTTGTTAAACAACATCTTTTGAATCCATGTGGGCCGCAAAAAAACTTTGGGCAATTCGATCGCCCAGAACAAAAGCAGACCCAAGTGATCGCTCAAAGAAGACCCTCAGGCAGGCGCTCAAGCGGGTGAAGCGGGACTTAAGCGGCCACATAAATGTGATCCGCCTGGCAGTCTGCTTAGTAGTGATTTGGAGCGGCCAACACCTTTTTACGCTCAAGTGGTCACTCGAGCCGCTTTTCAAAATACTATTCTTAACTTGACTACTCTTAAATTTCCTTACATCAAATTTTGCATCGTTTAAACCAAAGATTACATGTTTTATTTATATTATATTGAGACTTATTTGAATAAATTAAGCATGCATTAACATTAATTCAATTGAGTCCAACACTTAATAACATACTTTCTCTCTAGAATAACCTAAATGATCAAATCATGAACTCAATCAAGTTAGTTCCACGTCTTAGTTTTGTGTCATAATGATAAGAATTGGGTCCAAATAGAATGAAGAGTCCACCTATTTCACTTGAGGTCCTAGCCACCTACTGTTGAAACCTTCTCCAAATCATAAGAATCCTAGGCATGCCTAAGCAATGATTAGGTGGAAACCTTGATAGCTATGATACTAATACATGTAGGATTTTGAAATAACTTTTGCCATTTTTCCTCCTTCCTGCCAAATAATAGAATTTATGCACATGTAAGATTTAGCAACAATTATGAACTAAAATAAATGTATATGTATGTGAAGTTGGTAGTGTATATGTCATGTGTAATATTGGTGGAATAATGCTAGAGTAAATATAAAAATACAACTATGGGGAGAGAAAAAATCAATACATGGAATAAATAGCAACATCCACTTGACACTTGGTTGTATGTTTGTATAAATATGTAGACAAACTAGCGTACATGTTCGTTCTAAATATGCGATTAAACCATGATTTTTATGAAGAAAAACAAACATGATCCTCACCTTAATACAACATTCAAATTTGGAGAAAATAGTGCAATAGAATTGTGCTTCAAGAAATAATATATCCTCCAGCAATATAAATGGCTTGAAATAACCAAAACCCAATGCAACAATATCTGCATTCGCAAATTCATGCTTGTACTGATGACTTTCATTGCATGATCAAACTAATTAGATCAATGGAGATAGATCCATTAAGATTTTAACAAATAAAAAGAAGTGATTAACAATAACTAATTGCAAAGATCAGTATTTTGCATAGTCATATGGTCACGACAGAAGAAGCAAAGGGTCATTAAAATGGAAAAAGAGAAATTCGACCATGCATTGTAGAAATCAATTTGTGTTTCTTTAGTTTCTATCAAAATATAATTAGCAGATAGATATTCCGGTCATTAACAATGTTGATCAACACACATTCCAAATGAAGATAACAAAATTATAATGTGTGGTATCTACCTAGGGGTAGTTGAAGTCATGAGGTTGTCTCTTACACACATGGTAAAGACTTAAGCTAGAGTCAACTTTTACATAAATTGGTCGGGTTGGATCTATGCCACACCTCATGTGGTGTGGCCTTTTAAAACCCTCAATTTCTACAAAATACATCTTGTAAATATTGAAGGGTTTTTTTCTTCTCTAATTATCATACTAAAAAATAATATATTTGAGAGGAACAAACACAACTATAATATTCAGGAAAGCAATGTGCAATTCAAAAACTACAATAACACATTCTATGTAGATTTCACGTAAAGATCGATAAGAAAAATGCAACTAGATAGAGATGGACGTACAACAACAAGACATAAGCCAAAGTGCTAGGGCACTCATAGCTGCGTATACTACCTAATCACTCAGCATATCTCATATGTATTTTAATTTACCAGGTGTTTAAAGGATATGCATAAAAGATGTTTTCCTCTTACATGGTTAACCTCATCCACCGTAATTTATGCATTTCCTTGTACTATACAATACAAACAAAAACGTACTAGTAAATTACTACTATGGAACAAAAACGTAACATGGAACAATAGTGTCCTAGTAAATTCCAGAAAAAAACCCAGAAAATTACTACTATCCAATCTAAGCTAGATAAATTTCACCAAGCATATTGTTTCTAGAAAAAAAAATCAAGAAGATAGTATGCACATATGTCAATTTGGTATATATTTAGATAAACTGAAAATCATTCATCCTACCTTGTGAACTATGTATTATTTTAGCACAAGGTTGTGAACATCAAATTCAAATATAGATTCATAAAAGTGAAATGACTTACAATCTCTCTACGGGGCTTGAAATAGCATTCATGAGGCCGTTGAAAGTGCAAATAAATCCACTTGATAATATATAGCTTCCATGAATATATGCAAAGAATTCTAGCTGCCTAAATAGTTTTAGCAAACAGATTCTTACTTTAGATAGAAGAACTGCAAGAGAACACCATCTTTGATAGCCTGAAATGTTTATAAGAAAGAAGCATTAGAGGATGTTCTCGATGAAATATCCTCAAATGAAACACGGAGAAAGCATCCATGCTTATACTAAACATTCGTAAGTGGGCTTAGTATGATATTCCAAAACAGTAGAATAAAATTGAACGGTTTGATGATAACGAATTGGCTTTTGCTTTTTTCAATTTGAGAAAACCATTGTCGTGGGACAAACATCGACATTTAATCGAGTATGGCATGTGCAACTAGAGTGGGATCTATGCACAGGTTCCACACAGAAATATAACCATGAACCAGGGTGAACTACGAAAATGTACCTATCTTTAGCAAACTAATTCGATATAGACAAGATGGATCAACCCTATACGATCTAATCAAGCCACTAACAAAAAAATATATCGATACCTGTTGTAATTAGGAGTCATCGTTTTTCCTGTTCCTTAAGCATTTCCATCCTATGTATAGATGCACTGGATCATGGCCTTCCTGGACTTCACAAGCTACACCATTAGCTACATCATCTTCTCAGGCTGTATCTTTAACGCAGTCCGTGAGGAATGGCGAGGAGGGGCCCTTCATATTGCTAAGAGGGAGTGTTGGAGACGATTTAGGACTATTATCTCAGGAAGGGGCTAAGGGGAGGAGGCCATGTGATGCTGGCGCAAAGGTGAGTGTGAGGGATTGAGATAGGCAGACGGGTTCAGGAAGTCATCAAGGTGGGGTTGTGTCCGGCCATACGCACCGTCGTCCCTGGGATAAGCTCGCCGAGGCTCAATCCCTAGCTGACGCGGGAGAATCTACACCATCCAACGACGCATCAACCACCCCAGAATCCAGCCTCGCCTCCTTCTGCATCCCTCGCCATCGACCACAATGAGCATCTCGGCAAGGATCAAACCACACACAGAAGCTGCATGAACAGAGAAACCAGAGCATGAAGACTGTGGCCACACAAAGAAACGGAAATACGCCTAGTCATGTTTGAAGGTAGATCCCCAGATAGGTTTTGAAGAAGCTCCCAGTCAAGCAACCATGCACTCCCTACGGATCGGTAATAGAGAAGCCTGGATCCATAGCAATTTAGGACAGGGAAGCGGGTAGATCACAGGTAGGGAAAAGTCACCGTGTATGCTCAGTGAGGGAAAAAACACCATCACAAGATAACAAAGCTGCGGTCGATCTCCAGTAATGGCCAAAGCCAGCCCCGTTCCCAGATCGTCACCAGGCTGGACTTTCCCATTTTAGGGCCGACGCCGTCTCCATCGCACTGAGAAGGTTGGCGTGGCGCAGGTAAACGAAAGGGCGAGTCACGCGTGGTAATTACTAAATTAGGGATCGGACGGTTGAATGAATTATGAATTGGAACGGCCAATGCGGGCCGGCAGCGACAAACCCACTATGGTTTGTGGGGACCGCCAGACATATTCATGGACCGGGGGGGCTGTAAATAAATCGACACCCCACCTTCTCAAGATTTTTGTCGCGTCATTTTATCGAGAAACAAGTGTCGGTTTGGAGGAGGTCTTCTACTCGTGCTTGAGCATCCTGAATGTATGCAAATCATCGAGCGAATATGGACAACGGAGGTAGTCAGGCATCTGTCATACATCGTATACAACAAGCTGAAGCTTCTGAAAACAGCGCTTAAGCGCTGGAACCACTAGAACACTAACCCCAGAAGGCTACAAACCCAACAAATCGCTACCAGCCTTAAAAGATGTTTGCTACGGGCCTGAGATTTCAGACCAATAATAAGAATTCGCTACCCGCTTCTATTCAGCGGGCTGCAAAAAACCAAGCGCCTAATGAAAATTTTCCCACCCTTGCAATTTTAGGGTAGCCGCCACACAACAGAGCGCTTCGGCTCTCGAGTCCCAACTCCCGACTCCCTTTCCTCGCCTCTTTGTGCGACCTCAAGCAACGGACGGACGCGGCCGCACGATCAGCCAACCGACAACACCGCCCGATGCCCGGATCGCCGGCCGTATGAGGAGCTTCTCGTCCTGTCTGCCGCCTCCGTCAACTACCCTCATCTGCTTGCCCTTTCACCTCTTTACCTTCGGCGACCGACTAACAACGTCGTGTGTGGCCCCGCTGCGCGGATCCTTGGCCTATCGAGGAGCTGCTGGTCCCCTCTATCGCCTCGATGCACCTGCTTCCCGCCTTAGCTTACCCCTTCCCTTCTTTACCTCCAGCGGCCCACGGACATCGCCGCTCGTGCCCCGGTTCCCGAATCATTGGCTAATCGACAAGCTCGTCCCCTCTACCGCCTCCATCCACTCCCCTCCTCAGCTCGTCGCCTTTCCTTCTTCACCACTACTCCTGGTGCCCCCCTTCAGTTCCCTGATTTCCTCCTCCATCCGATTCCCCTATCTCGAATCCTCCTCTACACCCTCCCTGTTTTAGTCCAATTTTGCCTCATGTTGTCCGTTACCCACTATATCTTTCCTCATCTCATCTGGCTCTCTCCTCCATTTTTCTAAAAAAAATGCCTCTCCACTCGCAATCATCCAGCAACAATGGTTGACTATGACACTCGGACAACCAAATGAACATGCAGAAGATATCTCACATCAAGTAAGTTCTGCTATTTTAACTATGTGACTTCTTTCGACTTGAAGCAGTTGTAAAGCCTTGTTCACCTATGGAAGAAATCCAACCTTCATGTTTGAGTATAGGTTTTATTGCTATTAGAGTTGATATTGTGATGATAACAATCTTAAAATTCCCGTGATAAAATCTTTCTTGATGAATCTGCTTTTGTGCTTGATTGCTAAAATAACAAAACACACATTTAGGATAGTTTGAAGGTGAATAATGATCCACTGATAACTATTGTGCTCAATAAGGATGTGTTAGGTTGATGTAACAAATTAATCTTCTGATGCTCTACTTCTATGTACATCATTTTAGTTTGAGTGGATGTTGAAAACCTTTATTGCTTGCATTTACTAACATTATCTTGATCATCCATGTTAGGACCAAGCCACATGATACAATCAACTTAAATGAAGTTGATAACTATGGTTCATGTTAGCACCACGTTTGTCACAATTTATTTTTAGTAATAAAATCAATTTCGTAGCATATATGTATTACAATGATGATAAGTCCTATATAGTATTTGAGTTTTTCCCTATATCCCGCTCATCTTTGCCACAATCCCAAAAAACCCCCCTCACCTATTCGGAATCCCAAATAACCCCATGTTGGTTACCAAAAAATTCCAAATAACCCCCTGCTGTTACAATGAGCTGATGGAAGCTAACGAAGCAGTTCTTTTTTGCTTTCTACTTAAATGGTTATCACAGAACACTGCATTGGCGGGGTATACATGATTGTATAATTATAAAAATAATATTTAACTATTAATATACCTTGTAAAAGACATATACCATTATGAAATTTGGGTTCCGATCTGATTTGAAAAAAATATTGTTGTGCTCGGACAGTATTCAGTTGTATCCCGATTAATGACAAGTGTCATTTATAATTCTTATTTATAATTGGAAAATAAATTTTAAAATGTTCAATATAATATTTGTAAAACATATCTTGTGTGCAAATAGAGTAATTATTATAAAATACAGTCATGAGGTCGGCTCCTGGTAGTGTGTCGTATAAGAACTTTTCAACATTAATTTGTCCCTCATAGAATTTGACCTCATGTTTAGATGACTTATCAAAATGTGGATCTGGGTAGCAGTAGTTTATAAACCACACAAATCAATTTAGTTCCATGTTCCCAATTTAGATAAAGAGTCTAAAATTTAGGTTTCCATTCGTTCCGAATTTAGTTCTAAAAAAATCAAATCAACTTTAATTTCTAACCCAAAATTGACCTGAACCTGAATTTTTGACAACCGTAGATAGAGAGGGTTTCCGAAACAGAAAAATATATACATAGCTCTTATATTATACACTTCGAAAATATATTTTTAGGTACAAATAAACATTCCCTAAAGGATCTTTTTACTGGATGGCACCGACATATTTAGTTGGGGACCCGTCCAAACATGACAAACCCCCGCAAATTTGGTCCGGACATGATAACCCCCTTTCAAGTTTTGGTGCCACAGGATGCACTTTTTGTAAGGCTTATGCCGATATCAAATTTGCGGGGGACTGTCATGTTCGGACCCCCAACTAACCATATCAGTGCCAACGGGTACAAAGATCCTTCCAAGGGAAAATTTATGTATACTTAAGAGAATATGAAAAAGAGTAGAATTTAATAGCTATACATATGTTTTTCTGTATCGAGGAACCCTCTCTATCTAGGGTTGTCAAAAATGTATGTCCAAATTACTTTTGGGTCAGTAATTAAAGTTGCATGAATTTTTTGACAGTTAATTCTAAAATAAACACAGGCCTAGGTTTCAGTCTCTTTTTCTAATTGGGAAATGTCGAGATTGTCAATTAAAAACATGGAACCAGTGAATTAAAAAGCAGATGAAGCGGCCACTTAAGCAGCCAAGCACATGCCTCGTTGTAATTTTAGCTGAAGCAGGCTTTGAAGCGGTTTGGAGTGAAGCGGCGCTTTATCTGCTTCAGGTTGCTTTTTTAGCCCCGCTTAAGTGACCGCTTCAGGGCGCTTCACAGCAAGTATTGTTGGAGTGGCCCAATCACACGCAATATCTATAGACAAATGAAAGCACTACTTTTGGGAGGTGTGATGCTCCAGCTATTATAGCTCAAAAGGTGTAAGAAAGTTTAGTAATTAACATTTATTCTTTACTTCATTACTGCTGTTTGTACACTCTGTACATCTAGACTAGTACTTTGTACTGTCAAGTTTGTATATGATATTACCATGCATTTTTAATGTTGTTTATTACTGCTGATAGTCTGACATTCTGTATTCTTGTACAAAACCTTTGCACAACCATCTATAGACTGTAACAAAATGATGTCATAGAATATCCTCATATTGTCAATTATGTACTAAATGTAGTAGTTTGTTGCTTTTTATAATTTACCACGTATGATATTGACATGTATGTTTAATGTTGTTTATTACCACTAATAGATTAATAGTCAGCCATTATGTTAACTTGTATAAAAACTTTGCAAAGCCATATATAGACTGTAACAAAACATGGTCGTATAATTTGTTATACTGTCTTAGACAATTTGTCTATTATGTACTATGTCTAGTAGTTTATTGCTCTTCAGGATTTACTGAGTAATATCTAATTATTTTGATTATACTATATTGTCATGTATTTCTCTTTATTACTGTTTAAATGTGAATCTATTTATATTATGTTGAAGACTACTGTAGTCAACAATATTTGCACAAAGTAATAGTATTTGTACAAACTACGACTACCTACTAATGCCTTTTACTAAATGATATTTTCTAAGCCTAGTTGTTGAAATAATATTAAGTACATAGTACTAGTATGATACTTGATTGTTGAGCGACGACTATGGGTTTTTATGATGTTTGAGTGTTTTTAGCTTGTGACAATTTACTTTTGTAATTAGGACCCTTTTTAATATGTGAAATTCATTATGATCAAATAGTGGTAGTCAGTGGCTACCACAATAAGTGAACTAGTTCCAATTGTCCTATTATAACATCCTTTTGGAGTTCAATGTGACATAATGAGCATAAGAGGATTTTACAATTGGACATGATTGACCCGTTTTTTAGAATTTCCATCGAGATTGAAATTCATAGTTGGCTTAGACGACATTATCATATCCTTAAGCCTTTATGGTTACCGAGGCATCAATTTATAGGCCAACTAGACGCCCAATACAGACAATGGTGGTATACCAAAGATGCTTTTTAGAGTTCTTCAATTCTTTTTTAACTTTGCATGGTTTTGTGACGCCTAATGGGACACCACACCTCCCCCTCTTGCCCTTCATAATGTTCTTCTTTCTTCATTTCCTACTATATTATTTCAAACTTTCTTGTATGGTGACTCTTTACACACGGTCATTTTTTCTGTAGCCTATATAAAGGATATTGGTCCTCAATTTCCTCCCTCCCTATATAGGATGCTTTAAAATAGCTCCTGTAGATGTTCGGGATGGAAAAGTGAACTAGATGTTCTTCTAATCAGGTAGTGAAACAATCTCTATGACCTATCCAAAGCTTCCCCACTTAGCTAGAGCTATTTTCCATAGCAATTGATGACTTGAGTTGTATAGGTGAAGAGTTTGAACAATGGACATCTTAGGATTCTAGATATAGATGTTGGATCACATGGTCTTTCATGTTGTCCATCCTTGAGCTGGGTTCTTGGATATTCCTCCTCTCTTTCTCAATTGCTACTATTGTTGCACACTCACTCATCCATTTTTAACTTTTTCCTACTTCACTTTACTCTTGCATCCCTGGTTCTCAATATACATATATGTGTATCTAACCATGTATATTTGTGTGTATAATCTATATATATGTTTATATATACATACATATGTATCTAAACATGTATATTTGTGTCTATATATTCATGTATTTGTTTATGTATCTATAAAGTGTATGCATATACATGTAATGTCGCACATGGTATACATTTACATGTATATATATGTGTATGTATATGTGTATATGTATATAATTTTAAGATGTCTAAAGATTTACATGTATATATGTCGATATTTTGTATTCTTTTGTATATCGAATGTACTTGCATATGTAATGGATTTACATGTATATATATATATATTTATATATATAATTTTTTAAATGTGTATATAGTATACTTGTGTATTCCTATGTGAATGTACATACTTGTACTAAGTACTAACATATGTGTACATTATATATATATGTGTGTTTGTGTGTGTGTGTGTGTGCATAAAGAAACATCTATATTTAGGTTTGAATTAGATAAACTTATGTATGCCATTTTATCATTGAACTAGGCCAAATTAGCTCTCATCTAGTTCAAGCAAGAACTATTTGGCTGGACTAGGTATGGTTGGTCAAAATATGTTTGGTTTTGCTCCATTTAGGCCTATAAATTTAATTTTGAACAAGTTATTAATCTTGACACTCATCTCTCCAGTCATAGAGAGTAAAAAAATAAAAGTAACCATATTATATGCAAGTACAAACCCATGATTTGTGATTCCATTTCATTGCATGTGGTCTAAGTCTTCATAAAAAAATCTTTGAATCAGCTTCAGTTTAATTCTATATTACCAATATTGCAAGTGAAATTCATTTTTGCATTTTAGTAGTCATATGTTGACCATGTCGGATCTTGTATGTGATAAAATGTCATTTTCTAAATCCTTTCTTACATGATTACGTAGTTGGCTCTGGAATTGGCCAGCCTTGGTGTTTGAGGAGGATTGTAGATCCAGCTGCCTTGGTAATTATTTGACCTATATTGCACCTAAGACCTCTCAATCCCAATTCAAGTAATTGTATGGATAAATGCGCATCTACATTTAGGTCTGAATTAGAGCAACTTATCTCATTTTATCATTCAAATGGCCAATGTAGCTCTGATCAAGTTTAAGTTAGGCATGTTTGCGTCGAACTAGGTCTGTAAGGATCAAAATAGGTTGGATACTTCTTCATGTAGGCATACAATTATTGTAGATTTTGTTTTGGTTAATAAATGACATATTTGGGCAAAGAATGGTAAATTAGTTGGGTGCTCAAATTCAATGACTAGGAAATGAGATAGTCTAGCGCTCTCTATCCCAACCAAACTTTGTAGATTCGCATGAGGTTCTCAAATTAAATAGTCAAAATTCTAGTAATTGCATCATACTTGCTACCAAAACCTTTGAACATGTTGCCTTCTCTATCCTCTCGCCACACGTAAGCCTTAAGAGTTAAGACCCATAATTTGGAGATTGAAGGCAGCATGACATGACCATTGGTTACGTTTAGGAAGTGGGTTATATTTTAATAGTTAAAGTTTACAAAAGTGAGTAGGAGGTTATGAAGTAGTTTTTCCATGATTGTTAAGGTGGCAAGGGGCCAAGGGCCAGACCTGAGCACCTTGCCGCCAAGGCGTGCGCTTTAACAACTATGTGTGATTTATATTTTTGCTAAAGCATTTTCTTTACTCAATTAATTCTGTGACAACCACTTCTTCTTCATCAATCCCTCCTTGAGTGGTGTGGCTTTCCCTGTCTGTCTTGAATCTTGGCTCCATGTTCCCTTAGAAAACCACACGTTCAATCTGCCTTCTTCCACTAGTATCTTCCACATCTTCAACCCTATCCCCTCAAAATAATGAATTTTCTCATTTTCTCTCTCTTTTCTTCTAAATTGGGAAAAGTATGATTCCACTATTCTATGTGGCTATGCCAATCATCATTTCTAGTGTATATTGTGATATCTGAGATAAATGTGCCTAGTAGATGGATACTATGGAGAAGATTAGGTGTGACCTTTTTGTGTCTCCATGCTATGTAGAGGAGCATAGAGAGGACTACCCACCATGTGTGTGATGTTGGCATGCCAGTCTGAACCACCATCATAATGTGTAGTTGGTTGATTTTTGAAGAAGTTTATCTTTCATTATGTGTCTGTGGCTGTGACATTCATCGCTAGTACACTGTGATTGCTGAGGCAACTATGCTAGGTAGTTGTGTTATATGGATGGATGTCAGGGGGAGACTAGGCGGAGAACCTCTTTTGTGTCACCATGGTATGTGGAGGGGCATGAAGAGGACTATCCCATCATGTATAAGGTTGTATTGTATGTCAGATGATGCCATTGCAATCATAGTATGCATTTGGTTGATTTTGAAGAAGGTTGTCTATTATTGTGTTTTTGTGGTTGTGGTAGTCATCGTTGCTCAGGTACATTGTGATAGCCAAGCCAGCTGTGCTATACAATTTGTGTTATGTGGATATATATCTTGGGGAAGATTATGTAAGGGGCCTCTAGTCTGTCATCATGCAATGTGGAGAGGCAGGAAGAGGACTAGACCACCATGTATGAGACTATTTGGCGTGTTGGGTGCTGCTCTGGAACTACTATCGTAATTTTTAGGTGGTTGTTTTTGAAGAAGGTTGTCTTGCATTGTGTGTTTGTGGTTGTGGCAATCTTCATTGCTAGGGTACATGGTGACAACTTAGATAATTGTGCTAATTAGTTTCTTAGATAGATTGATATCGGGGAAAGATTAGTTGGAAAACCTCTTTTGTGCGATCGTGTTCTGCAGATGGCATGATGAGGTCTAGCCCATTATGTGTGAGGCTATTTACATGCCGAACGATCCCACAGAACTACCATTGTAGTTGGTAGTCAGTTAACTTGAACAAGGTTGTCTTTCATTGTGTGTTTGTGGGTATGACAATCATCATTGCTAGGGTACACTGATTACTGTGCCCAGTTAGCTGTCTTAGATGGATAATGGGGGAATATTGGGTGGGGACCTCTTTTGTGTCACCATGAAGATTAGGTGGGGACCTCTTTTGTGTCACCATGCTATGTGCAGGGGTGGGTATTATGAAGACTAACCAACCCTTCATGTGTAAGGTTATGTGCACGCTGAATGACGTCCTGCAACTGCCATTGTAGTGTGGAGTTGGTTGATTACAAGGAAGGTTGTCTTTCATTTGTTTGTATGCGGTTGTGGCAATCACCATTTCTAGTGTAAATTGGGTCGTGTAGACAATCGTGCTAGATAGTTCCGTTAGATTGACTGATGTGAGGCGACCTCTTTTGTGTCACCATGCTATGTGGATGGGCACTATGCTATTGTATGGTTGAGATAACTGCCACACTCATATTGAATCATATAATGTTATCATTTATCATTAGTATCTAATTGGAAGTGTAGTATAATTTTTCTAATTTCGAGTATGTATGTTAGATAACAACGAGTCAGTGTGTTTATGTTAACTTCTTTGATATTTACAATTTGTTTTGTTCTGCTCAATTTCATGTTTTCTCTAAAGGCACGCTGATTTGAAATTTATTTGTTCGGTTTTTGTGGATGCATGCAGGACACGACAGGGAAACTTACTGTTCTAGTCATGTACAAGTGCCTGGAAAACTAAATGTGACAGAAGCGCAGCTTCTCCATGCATATCTTTCCAGCCTGCTGGGGCATATCTCTAGTGGTGACAGGTAAATGGATCACATATACTTGGATCTTTTAGATTTAGCATTTGAATCTCATAATGCAACTGTCTTTCCAGATAACAACAATTCAAATAAGAAAATTAGTTTACACCGGACCAAACAAAAGAATTGCAGATCTAATTCATGCATTTTCAGTTCCCTTTTTCAAAGTGTTGGAGTAGGTTGTTTACAACCCACAAACTTTTTTAACATAGTGATGTATATTAACTGAAACAAGTAAAACCTCTTTAGATGAAACACAGCTGGTTCAACGTTCTAGCTATAGGATATAATTGTGTTTCGCATCAACCAAAATTTCTATTTCAGTCTGACAAATTTAAGTTGTTTCTATATTAACGGTGTCATGTATTGCATTGCAGATTCATATGGATGGATACTATACATGCTGGAAGTTTAAGAACAGCTTGGATGAAGTCCATCTTGATTGGAGCTGCTAATTTTTGTTACTTTTTGTAGACATGAAATTGATTTGGAACAGTTTACGATGTTAATGTAAATCAGTCGAGTTTTGGTGCTTTTTTTCATGTAACTGTTTTATATTGCAATTAGTATTGCACAAACTTGTAACTATGAATATTACTGTGCGTAATGTGGATATTGTTTTCATAAATGAAAATGAAAATTTCAAAAGGAATTTTGTTTTGTATCATACGACAGCAGGTTATGCATCGTTGGATTCAGAAATGACTTGTTGATGTCAGTTTGATGTGAAATAATGTGAGCAACAGTTTATACGTGTCCTTGTTGTCTGGCTAGAGTTTTAGTGGTAGCCAATAGTATATTCCTAAACAAATTTGGTGGATTAAATCTACTACAAGTGTCTAGTTCTCTACAAAGTTTGTTGTGGCTAAAAAAATCGGCTACCAAAGCAATGGCTACCAGAAAATGGCCACGGGCTTTCAGTTCGCTACCAGTTTTGTTGCGGCCATCATGTAACTGGCTACAAAATTCAAGGTGGCTGATGACAATTTTTGTCATAGTGAACAAATCCACCTTTGGATCTATTTAGCAACATAGAAAGGATCTCGAAGACATGATTCATGTCCTTCAAGTTGAGTTTGCCAAAAATCCCTCTCCACATAATGAGGCATCACTGATTGAAGCAGAAGACGAACTTGAGATGATTCTCGGTCAAGAAGAAAAGGTGTGGAAGGAGAAGTCCATGATTTCTTGGCTTTCTGATGGAGAATGGAATACAACGTTCTACCACGCCATTGTCAAAGCCAAACGTTGTAATCGCACCATCTCCATCTGCACTCTACCTAATGGCTCCATCCTCAATGACCCGGATGATAGCACACTCACAACAACATCCTTTCATGAAGACGTGTTCTCTGAAGAAGGATCCTTAGACCCTGAGTCCATCGATCAGATGCTCAATTTGATCCAACCTTCACTGAGCTCATACAACAATCTAGCCATTCTAGCACCTCCCTCTAAAGAAGAGATCCTTCTCACCATTAAAGCTATGAGCAGAAGTTCTACTCCTGATCTGGATGGTTTCACGATAGCCTTTTTTCTCGCTGCTTGGGACATCATTAAGATGGACATCACACAACTTGCCAGGAGCTTCATTGAAGGATAGAGCTGTCATAGGAGCCTCAGGTTCTGCCGCATCACACTCATCCCCAAGTCATCTTCTCCAACGAGTCTAGCTCATGACTTTCGGCCTCACTCTACCTGATGGCTCCATCCTCAACAACTTGGATGATATCGCACTCACAGCAACATCCTTTTATGAAGACATGTTCTCTGAAGAAGGGTCCTTAGACTCTAAGTCCCTCGATCAGATGCTCGATTTGATCCAACCTAGCACCTCCCTCCGAAGAAGAGATCCTTCTCACCATTAAAGTTATGAGTAGAAGTTCTGCTCTTGGTCTGGATGGTTTTACGATAGCCTTTTTTCTCGTTGCTTGGGACATCATTAAGATGGACATCACACAACTTTCCAGGAGCTTCTTTGAAGGACAGAGCTGCCATAGGAGCCTCAGGTGCTGTCGCATTACACTCATCCCCAAGTCATCTTCTCCAACGAGTCTAGCACATGACTTTTGGCCTATTTCTATTGAAAATGTGATGATGCATATTTTAGCAAGTATAGCAAGTAGAAGGATGACTCCCCTCATCTCCGATCTAGTATTGGATGTGCAGGTTGCATACATCACAGGCAGAGACATTACTCACCATATCAGGCTTACGAAAGAGATCATGTATGATCTTAAAAGGGGTGACCCTTTCCTGAATGTCATCATCAAATACGACATGATGAAAGCCTACGATCAAGTTAACTGGAGAGTCCTCGAAAAAATTCTAGAAAAGTTTGGTTTCTTTCACAACACTATTGGTCTTCTTCTTAGCTTCTTCCACGACACCTGGGCTACTGTTTCAATTGGAGATCGTAATGTGGGGTTCTTCAAGCTTCAATAGTGTCTCAAACAAGGAAATCCTTTGTCTCCATACCTTTTCATCATTTTTGAAAACATCTTAGCCAGATGTCTGTACTAAGACCTAGAGGAAGGAAGCTTTGCGCGCTTCAAGACTAGAGGAGGGGAAGAAGATCCCCCACTGTTGTTGTACATAGATGATGTGATTGTCTTCAACAATGCATCCCCGACCTCCATAGAATCTATCAATAACTCGTTTGCCAAATATGAAGCTGCTACGGGTCAAACTGTTAACAAAGCTAAGTCAGTCTACATGACAGTTGCTTCATCCACAATGAAATCCAATGCAATTGCCAAATCCCTAGATGTTGTTCTAGCAGAACAATCCTTTACATACCTAGGAATCCCTATCACTTACGGGAGACCCAAGTTACAATCATTTGAATTCCTTTTGCAGAAGATGGCGAGCAAATAGAAACCTGGAAAGACAAGATGCTGTCTTTCGCTGGTCGCAGACTTCTTATCAAGCACTCACTTTCTTCCACCACTCTATACACCGCGACTGCTACTGGTATTCTTGAAGGTATATGTAAATGACTGGAGGCACTGATGTCCATGTTCTTATGGTTTGATAGATCCAACCAGAAGCATCAGACTTGGGTGGCATGGGACAAGGTAGCTTCTCCCCCATCCAATGGTGGTCTTGGGATAGACTCCGGCCCTTCGGGTGTTATCCAGAGCTTATATATATAAAGCATGTTGGGAGATATCTATCGGCAAGTCTTCGTGGGTGAATTACTGTAGAATGAAATATGCTTCACAATACATGAACATATCTGACAATCACCCTCCTTACCTCAAGATGGGATCGAATGCATATCCATACTGGAAGAAAATTTGGCGAGTTTTTCCCTTATTTAGCATTCACTGTAAGTGGATTGTAGGTGCTGGAAACATATCTCTATGGGACATAAGATGGTGTGGTGCAAACCTTGATAGATACACATACAATACGAGAGATAGACAATTGGATTTCAAGCTCATGGATTTTTGGATTCCAGATGCAGGCTGGAATTGGACCACCCTACAACACATTCTCAATGACGATGGAATGAACATTTTCAGATCGTCACAAGCTGTCATTTCTGAGCATAATGACATTCTAATATGGAACCTTTAAAGAAATGGGTCTTTCTCCATAAAATCTATTAAGAAAAGACTTTTTCAAGCCGAAGGAGTGCATCCCAGCTATCTCATTGGTAAGATATGGAAGCAGATTAATCTTAGGGCCAGCGCCATCCTGTGGAAGATGGCCCATTGTGCCATCCCAAATGATGACAATGTTAGCAGATGATGCATTCAGATGGCATCGCGATGCTCATGCTGTGATGAACCCGAGATCGAAATGATGAATCACCTTTTCATTCACAGCACAGCCAAACTGCAATTTTTTTCAGTAAGAAATACGAAATCATTGCCGACCTTTCAACGCCCAATTCTTTGATGGACATCATTGTTAGAAGAAACATTCTGAGAAACTCTTCATCTGCCAAGGATTAGATTGAGCGAGAATTATCCGTGCACATCCCTTGGATCATTTGGTGCATTAGATGTTCTTACAGATTTGAAAATCAGAAGCTTATCCCGGCGGTACAATGGAACTTTCTTACGCAATTGTTGAACACTGCTCTAAAGAAGAAAAGCTTCTACCAGATTGAGACCCCCGAGTTCTACAGACAGATAAGAGAGCAAAGCATCAAAAAACCTAAAACTCATATCATGCATATCACGCTTAGCCACTGAATACACCCTAGTGTTGCTAACTTAAAACTGAATCTCACCATTAGATGGGGACACGACCCCACGAGAACGAGGAGACGATGGGTTGCAGGAATTGTTTAGAATTCACACTGCTATGTCAGAATAGCTTTCATGGTATGGCTAAGAGAAAAGGACTTCGTTATAGCATACATCCATGCATGTGTGATTGCTACCAAGATTGCAGAGGAATGAAACATCAGTATATCCATCTATGAGGTGAACAACAAGTATCTATTGGATATGATATGGGGAGACGCTAAAGTGCCATGGACGACCATCACAAGCTTTAGAGAGCTTAAAAAGTTCATCATGAAAGACTATGACATTATTGGCCAGCAGGTTCCTCCTATCTACAACTTTGCCTCTAGAGAACTCGGGATATGGGGATGCAACTTGGATGAACCTTTCATATGTACAGAGCCTTCATTGCTTCCTATGTGCGTGCGTGGTTTCTTGAATCTTGAGCAGCGTGGCATCCCGTACGTGTATACCGATTGAGTGTAGTTTTTTGCTTGAGCGGTTTGACTTGTTTGAGGGGGTTTGAGTGAGATATTTGTTTTGTTTATGAGAATGGGAACACACCTGCACTTATATAAGCAAGAGATGTATCTTTGCTGATGATTTTGCCCACATGAGGGGGTGGGATGAATAGAATACCCCCTAACTTCTATCAAAAAAAACATTTTGCATATTTTGGAGGTTAGGTACTCTGACCTTCTCTGGTGTCGGGTTGACCCATATCAAGAGTTCACCCTTATTGTATGTCCCAAGATAAAGGTACTTCATAGTATATAGGTTGAGGCCTATGTTGGTCACAGATCATCCCAAACCATAAATCACATATTCTATCTCAATATATACGAGACTAGGCACTAGCCAGCATACCATCTCATGAGCTATGTTTAGCACATCAACCAAGTCATATATTCTATACATGGTACTAGGTTTAGCTAGGGTTTCATGGTCAAACAAACCTCATGTCATCAAATCATACTTGATCCCTTCAAAAACAAACTTAGGTCATATTGAAGCTAGCTCATATCATCAACATTGATGTAATTTGTAACATCATCATCATCATCATCATCATCATCATCATCATCATCATCATCATCATCATCATCATCATCATCATCATCATCATCATCATCATCAACTTAGATCATCTAGGCCACTTGCTAGCCTAAGATATATCATGGGTCTAGAAAACTCCAGAGAGTACACTATCATTTAAACACTCCCATATATATATTGATGTTAAATCTCTTTCCCATAGGTTGCATGAACACTCATTGCCTTTCTATGTGTACATTTTTCATATGTACATATATACTAATACTTGAAATAGGCTTTCCCCAACATTGAAACAGGTGATGTAAACTACCATACTCCATTCGAATAAAAGTAATACTAAAATGAGTTACTACACTCATGACAGTGTAGTATAATGACACATAGAGAATTAGCAAGAACATGGTGCATACTTGTGTAGCTACCATAAGCACATGCCACGAAAACATGTCTAAGGTTGTAGTAAGATCTCCCTTTTCTCATCCTCTTGAACCTACATCCCATACTACATGATAGAAGGAGGAGAAAAGAAAGGTTATAGGGATTGCACACATCTACACCTAGTTCCAGAATGTCTTGGTTCTAAACCTAGCCCTCTACAATCTGATGGAAAAGTACCATCTAGTGCCACTCAGTGTTCAGTATGACGATGATGTCAAAATAGTCTACTCAGGAGTTGGCGAAGACTAGTCATCCCCGAATGCATGCCCTTAAAGTCAAGAGAATTATGGCTGATAGGAGACAATAGGAAGAGGACCAGAGTAAGGAGCCTGATTAAATCATCATCAATGTCTTCCTGATGTCGACACCATAACGTCCTAGCCCAGAGAAGGAAAATGGACAACAGGATGGTACATTACATGTCCAAGATCAAGAAGGTGAGCGGTAGATGGGGAAAGAAAAGGCATGAAGACTGCATACTAGTCTAAATGATGAGGGAGCAGCCACATCTCATGAGTAGGGTAGGAACAAGCCCTTTTTTTCTCTCATGAAGGATGTGGGCTTCAGGTTTTTGGAGAAAGTCCATTACAACAATTCTAGGGCAAGTGGGCATGCTACCAATGCCAAAATACTAAGCACACAGGGAATAGGTGCCCACATGATAGACCTAGCTCTTCACAACCATTGTGAGGCATTGAGTTCCCTCCCTTGGGCAATCCAAGGGCTCGACCATATCAATATTGGGTAACCCATTAAGATTGGAAATGCTCCATAAGGTCACTTTGTCGGAGAACCATACCTCACGTGTGGAAGCAACAAACAGTCTTGAAATTACTACAGAGTCAGATACATCTTGTCCAGTGGTCTGGAAGAGGTTCGAGGATCTCTGGACGACAACAGTGATCATTGAGAGAATGAATCTAAATGAAGATATAGTATTTTTTTGATCCAAAGAAGAAACATCTACCTATGCATCCACTTCACCTCCAAGGATGGACAATTCTGTACTCAAGATCAAAGAGGAGACTTGGACTCTGAGCCACCAAAGGTTGAAGACTTTATGGTGTTGATTAGAAGGTTTGCCTTATGTATGTTGAGATGAGGAATCCATTAAGGAGATCATACAAGGAGTGGGTGGCTTTGAAGGGGCCTCGACCTGGCACTGCTACCAAAACAACTCGCATGGTGTCTTGGTGGCATTGAATGCTTTTCAGGGTGACATTCCAGGGCACATCGAGGTGTCACTGGGACCCAGTAGGTTTACAGTAAATGTTCCCTTGGTGGCACAAAGAAATTAAATCTCTAGAGAGGTGGTGATGAATATTGAGGGTTTGCAAAGGGATTTGTCATTGGAAGCCTTTGTGGTAGTTCTATCCAAGTTTGATGAGTTAATTTCCTACTTAATGCCCAACAACATAGAGGCTCAACCATGCCTAGAAAAGAAGAAAGCATGACCTATACAACCAGCTGTAAAATCATGGACCTCCAAAGTAGGAGAGATGTATGAGAACAAACAACATCAACTGGATAGAAGACAACAATGCATGGTCGTTGACCAAGATGGGGAAAGAAGGATATTGTCATTGAGAGGATTGTATGATTTCATTGTGGAACCTAGATACTCAGAGGATACTAGAAGTTGGTATCCTAATAGAAGGAAGAATTAGAGTAGGAAGAAGCAATCCTAGAAGGATAAGGATTATGAACATTGGAACGACTACAACAAGACTCATGGGTGAAGTGAAACACTACCTGATGACAATGTATGGGACTTTAGAAGGCAAGATGACATTAATGAAATGGAATACAAAGACTTATACATGAATAGGGGTAGATAGAACAGAGGCGGGCGAAGACTGGGATCCTTTTAGAGGGTGATAGGCATTGTGAGAAGGGGATTTTTTTGTTTCCTTATGCATAACATGATCTTCTGAAACACTAGGGGGGCTGTAAGTAACAACACCAGGAAGGCCTTGAGCAGGATGAGTGTGAAATATAAACCTATGTTGATGGAAATTTTTGAACCTTTTGGCGAGCAAACATAATAGAAGAGCTGGTGGATACTTTCAGACTGGAATGTTTCTATTCTAATGAAAAGAAGGGGGAAAGATTTTCGTCTTCGTCGACAGAAACCACAATGCTTCCTAATCAAGTCCAATAACCAATGTGTCATTGTTACTTGGACTAATGGACATGGGAAAAATGTGTTCATCTTAGCAATCTATGCCAAGTGTAAGATAATTGAGAGAAGTCAATTATGGAATATCTTAAAGGAGTTAGAGGATGTGATCCGAAATGAACAATGGATCGTAGTGGGTGAATTTAATGTCTTAAGAACAGAGGATGAAGGATGAGTTCTGAACAAATATGACCCCAGAGCTAAGCAAGAGTTTAACTTATGGATTAGTGAGATGGAAATTGATTAGATGACTTTTGAAGGGAGTTCTTTCACATGGGTGGACAAAGAGAAGGGAAATCTGAGAAAATGGGAGTGACGAAATGATTTTCTAGTTCAATATTTGGCTTGGGATAGATCCTTGGATCATTTCCCCCTCCTGGTGACTAATAATAAGGGCAAGGGTGTTCACCCTCGTGTCTCTGTTACCTTTAAGAGAGCTTGGCTCAATCACACTGATTGCATGATGGTGATTGAGGAGGGATGGTACCATGAGGGATGGGTTACCCATCAACAAGGTTATTCTTAAGATGAAAAATTTGAGACAAAGTTTGAAGACATGGAGTAATAAAATCTTTGGTAAATTGCCAAAGAAGATTTGTGATCTTGAAGATGTGGTGTTCCACATTCAGCTAGACTACAACACACAATCAGATGAGCAACAAGAACATGCATTACATGATGCATAAGTGGAACTAGAAAAATGGAAGAATCATTAGGATGAAATGTAGAATGAGAATCTAAGGTGAACTTGTGACGACCACTATCAAACCGACAACCAAATCATCACATTAATTATGTGGAATATCCATTAGCAGCAGATTAATGAAAATCACTAAAAATTAAAATCATTTTTGCAAAGAGATCCATTTCTAGGAAATTCTTAAAGAAAGAACCAAGGCAATATATACATCATGGTTAAAATTGTACATACGTTGTACCATCTTATCTTGAGGATATCATATACCAGTTGTTTTTCCCAAACATATACATAAGCAAATAAAATCTCAAGGCATACAAGACAAAATCTCATATCATTTATAAAATCATTATGTACTAACTGCCAAGGACCTGAGAGTATAGAGACGACACATAAGACTTCTATCTATAAGACACGACAGACAACACACTCAACCTGAGCTGTTACTACTGTTCTTGTTGTTGTTCTCCTCCCTCTGTAGTACAGTCTCTACCTCCTCATCCGCGTCCACCTAAAAATGTTGGGACCAATGGGGTGAGACAAAAGTCCCAACGAGAGATATAACTCTTTGCCAACAATATTATTATCACAAATAAATAGTACAAAACTAAACTGAGGATCTTTAATATTAATAATCAAGATTAATCACTATTTAAAAATAGAACAGAGCAATATCATCTTTTAAAGCATTGCAACTATCTAAGATAAAGCAATAAATCATCTATTCACTTATAAGGAATACAAAGAACACATATAACATCTATCTATTCAATATGTATAAAAGTAATGTAACATCAACCAATGTTTCTGTATTCAATCCTTAAGCAGATACGCTACACAGCTGATTATATATTTACAATCACATTTATGCCCAGAGGAGATGAGGTATACCGCTCATGCTCCAACCGACCACCGCTTAGTCAAAATTGGTACCATACAAGGTCAATGGAAGAGTCGGCTACCAAGACCTCACCTGTCCCGATCAGTATGAGACCACTGACAGTGACACCATGTCAAACTACAACTAGCTTTCCGAGGTATAGCGACATCTTCACTATAGAGCCACAACATCAACATGCACTCTCTTCGGGGAGATCACACAGTAACCCCAAAACATTTTCATCAGGGCAATCACACAACAACCCGGGTATTCCTTAGGGACATCACACAGAAATCCCTATCTGGACGTAAGGATATGGTTGTCTGTCACCCCTACATATTCAAAAATATGCACTCCGAGTTAAACTTGTTTCAACATTCAACAAATCCTAACACCGAATGGATCTATAGTAAGGGCAACTACATGATAAGGTTCCACTTGATTAATTAGGTGCATTACAATATCTTTTAGCATCAACCAAGTTACAAACATGAATTATAACATATTCTACAAAGAAAGGTGTAATACATTTATCAAGTACTTTCATAATCTTTGGAACACATTGAATGAATAATAGTCGGGATCTTAGTCCCTTATCACATTACTGGGAATTCTCATCCCTTAACATTATCATCATTATGATTGCTAGATCTAGGTATTCAAACCCTTAGTTCATCACTAAACATTGTCACCTCTTATCAGGTAACTACCTCTAGGTCCTCAGACCAGATATACATTATACTTATTGCACAAGTATTTCACATGGTTCACAAGGCCCATTTAATTTGTATCATATGAAACATCATAGATCATAACTGGCTATGCTCATCATCTCATGATACCTGCATGGTTAGTATTTCATGATAAAAACAATATCAAGTACATAACATCACCATGCAATATAAGAGAAATACAACCTTCCCATTATTAGGGTTAGGGTTTCCCTTTCAAGCTGATTAGGGTTTCAAGCTGATTAGAGTTTCAAATCAATTAGAGTTTCAAGTCTATTAGGGTTTCAAGTTCATATTATCAAGAATCAAAACCCTAATTCATAGCTCCACACATATTAGGAACATCAATGTATGCTCATTAAATGATTATCACACAAAGTATGAGTTTCTCTCTCATCCTCACTAGGATATTGATTACATCATACTTTATTAAGTTGGCTCAACCCTTTTCTCAAGGTACATTGGCCTATACTTATCAAAATGTATTAAACTCCTTACATCTTAATGTATCATTTGACATAACACACTTCATGTGTTACTCAATCAAGTATATCGGATTTGAGGTGCTTACCTCCATATCGGTTTTGAGGTGCTTCCACCATATCGGGCAAGAGGTGTGTTTCCACCATATCGGGAAAGAGGTATGTGCTTGCTTATGATATCGAGCAAGAGGTATGTGCTTGCTTACCATATCAGGCAAGAGGTGTATGCTTGCTTATCATATCGGGCAAGAGGTGTATGCTTACTTACCATATCAGGCAAGAGGTGTATGCTTGCTTACCATATCGAGCAAGAGGTGCATGCTTTATTACCATATTGGGCAAGAGGTGTATGTGTGTGTGTCACACCATATTGTCCAAGAGGTGTGTGTGCGCTTCACACCATATTGGGCTTCATCATCATATCAGGTTTGAGATGCTTCCACCCGATATCGATTTGTGCCATGATGATGTCATCATCATCAAGCTCTAGACTTTCGTTCCTTACTGTCCTAGTTCATAGACAACAGTCCTATGCAACTATTAGAACTCATGGATTCAACAATTATTCAACAAAACTCAAAATTGAAAGTAGATCATCAAGTATAGCAAGATTGAAGGTGAATAATAACATGATTAGGTTCAAGTTATATAACCTACCTCTAGAACAACTTCAAAGCTCCAAGCTCCAAAGCATCACATTCCCAAGGTTGAAGATGAGCTTGACAAAGATCCAAGACTTGTTCACAACTCCTCTATATGCAAATAATCCATAGATAAGAACTTGGTAAATAAGAAAAGAAAGGAATAATCACAACTCGAGATCCAGGCTTCAACCAAGGTTGAAGATGACCACGACTTCACCTTAAGCTTAAGTCTCGAGATCCTCCTTTCTCCTCAACTACTATGCATGATATCTAAGAGAAAGAGGGTTGTAGGATTTGAAAAGTTTCACTAGTAGGTGAAAGGAGTGGTATATATAATTGAGGTTCATGAAAGAGAGTGTATAAGAGGTGTCATCATCTTATACTACTAGGTGACACATATCCATTCATGGTTGACACATGTCCATGCATGCACACATATATATCTTGACATGCAAAACTCTTGAGGATAATCTATGGATAAGATTTTAGCCATAAGTTATCTTGTTGAGAAAGATATTTCAACTCAACATTACTTTATTCACAAACCGATACAACTTTTCCAAGGAAAGTTGTAAACCGATATCCATAACCTTCTTGAGGTGCTTAACTTGTCATGGCCTTTGCCAAGAGTTGAAAAAATGATATGGGACCTCCTCTTTGGAATTTTGGTCGATAGGCACTCCCATATAAGCTCTACAACTCAATACAACTCATATTAGGGTTTCAAGTATACAACTCTTCTTGGTCTTTCGTCACCAAGAATACCATCACTCAAATATGATTCAAACATGGTGATTCTTTCTTTCTCTCTCCTCTATATGATGCTAAGAGAGAGTAGGGACACTCTAGACGTGGTATTTGCATATCAAACCTACATTTTGGGTAAAATTGCAATTTGCACCAAAATTGATACACAAGGCACAAGCATTATTCAAACAAGCTCCAACTTGGAACTTAGGCTTTCCACAATCCACCCTTAGGATCATTCTCAATCTTATGATTATAAAGCACTTGAAGCATGCTCAAAATGTGACATATTGCAATATAACCCATCATTTTTGGTTCATTGCAAATTACACCCAAACTATCATAAAATGCACAAATAGTTTGCAAATAAGCTCAAACTTGAAAATTAAACTCTCCTTGAGTCTTAATTACTTTTCAAAAGATTTAAAAAATTATAAATAACTTACTTAAGACAAACTTCTAGGTTTATGTCATAACCTAGGTCAGGGATGTTACAGAACTGGCTACATGATGGGGAGTGGAATACAAAATTCTATCACATTACGGTTAAAGGAAGTAATAAATGTAAATGGTTTCATAAGATCCTTGATAAATTAGGAGGATATTATAGGATGTCAGGAGGATGGGGGTTGTCATTGCAAAACACTTTTCTAATTTTTTTGCCAAAGGTGATAAAGACAGAGTATGGGATGACAATGCCTTATTACAACACATTATTGAAGTGATTTCTAGTGAAGACAACCTTCCCATAACAACACCACCCTGGATGGACGCATTTCTAAGTATGCTATAATAGATGGACCAAAGCACGATTCTCGGATTTGATGGCTTGATCATACCATTCTTCCTAGCCTCTTGCTAGGTATGAAATCTGATCTATAGGCTTTGTCACAAGCGTTCTTCAGGGGTGATTAGGTTCATACGAGCCTTTCTATAGTAACATGATCCTTGTACCAAAAGTTGATAACACATACATATTGGAAGCAAATTTCAGGCTTATATCAATAGAAAACATCACTACCAAACTTCTAGCTAGATAAATTAATAATCTTTTGATTTTGCTTCTTTCCAAGATGATTTCTCGGGAACATGGGGCCTTCACCAACCGGTGTGATATTCAGAGTCAAATTAGACTGGCTAAAGAACTGATACACGATATAGAGTGCAACAAAGAGGACACGAACTTGATTATAAAAGTGGATATGAATAAAGCATATGGCATGGTGTGTTGGGCTTTTTTGAAAGAATCTGTGAGAAGATTTGGTTTCATGGAGGAAACCATCAGCCTTATGTTTGTGTTTTTTGAGAAAGTGTGGATTATTGTCAGTCTCAATGTGTTCATAGAGGGTTTCTTTCCTATCAATAGGGGACTAAAACAAAGTACTCCCTTATTGTCATCTCTCTTCATCATCTTTGAAGACTGTTTATGTAGAAGGATAAAGATGGTTGTACTTTTTTTTATTAATCCAGAAGGTACTCTTATTCATCCTACCCTCCATGTGTAGGTAAAATCATCAAACTCAAATACATCTACCACTTATATTTTGTGGGTTCATCCCCCACCCCCCAAACCAAAAAAAAAACAAGAAGACAACCATCAAAAGTTAGCCACCTGGCAGGACCTCCTCTCTATACAACATCATCAAGGTCTCTTTGTATCATCACATGTGGAACCCCTCTTTTCTCCATGACCAGCATCCCCCTAATCTTCATAGGGAGAAAATTCGAGTCAATACATATAAAAAGGTCATCCTAGCGACTACACCACTTCCCTAATTCACTAGGGATGGAGTTAATAATCTTATGCACTCTATTGCCAATAATTGTCGAGTCTTCCAACTCTATTCTAAGTTCTCTAACCAAGGGAATGGTCGTCCAAGGTTCCAACGCTCCTTGCTACAGAATGTCATGAACGTATTTGCTATCCACTTCAATGATAGAAATCTGTATGTTACAGTCATCACCGATTTTAAGACCTATAATGCATGCATGAAGGTATGCACTAACAACGTCCTCAGTTCTAAGCCAAACTCTAAAAGATAGCCGAAGATATCCATTACAGTTACGTACTGTAAAGACCACAAACATCTTTACTAAAAATTCATGGCAAACAAAAACACCAATGTGTAGGCAGCGGAACATAAAACTTTGACTAAACAATTGTATAAAGGGCACATCATAAAATCTTCCCAAATAGGGTGTACAACTTTATACACAACAACAATAGGATCTAGGTAGAGGAAGACTCAAACCAATTCAATTTGTCTCCAAACATCATCAACTATAGCTAAGTCCAAGCTAGATGGTTGAACTCCTTATCCCTAGTCTTAGGCTGGTTCACCATGCTTCAACTGCGCACTCTGTTCCTATACTTGGGTGGTTGGGATCACCCAGCAAGAGAGAGGTAAAAGTATGTGTTAATAAAAAGGAATAAGGACAATTAATAAAGTGCAACATTGCATAATAAAATGATTCACAATACTTAGAGAGTCAAAAGTATGAGGCAAGTATAATAATTAAGATTTAAGAACTTATGCCAAGATGCATCTACCACAATAATAAACAGCAAGCATGAATGATATTTTGACAACAAATATTTTAATGCAGGGTGAGGCACCTACCAGACCTACACCAAGAGGAGAGGGGAAAATGCACATCCCAAACCTCAAAAGTATATATAATATGGGGACAAAATGCACATTCCCCAGGGAGAAATTACACATGCCCTCTATGGGTGGTTTGTATTCATGTACACTACATTAGTTATTTGGTCAACAATTCCTCATGCTGAGTAATCCACTTGGCAGTAGTAGAAATATAAATAATATTGCATCATAGAAAATGGGGAATAAAACCCATGAAACAATCTCAATAAATGAACCAACATTGGTAATAGCAATATTCAAGTATTTCAAATAAATGAGTCAACACAGGAAATAGAAGATTCAATTAAATAAGGAGCCAAAAAAGGCAGTAGAGAGAAGATATCAAGGCTAGCAATTGCCTCATTAAGAAAATGGGGGTTGGATAAAACCCAACTAAATGATAGGTTATTTGCACATATATTCCACAATCATAGGATCCATATACATAAATAGGCTTCACATACCTCATTGAAGATTCACATCCATCATTATCACTGATTAGATTGTATCAACATCCATTAACCCTAGTTACAAACATGTCACATAAATTAGCATTTATTAAGCATAAAGTATAAAGGAAAACACCCATTTTAGACTTTATTCGAAAACCACTAATTTAGGACTCAAAACTAGGACCAAAAGCTCACTTAGGTTTCACTGATTAAGAAAACATATTTTATTTCTCAATTTGGAGTTAAAATGAATTAATTATGATTTTAGAACATTTAACATACTCAAAATGACATTCAAAGAAAACTTCGAAAAAAGATTGGGAATCAGGTCTCAAAAACCACAAAATCAGATTCTACATGAAAAATCCTTTCCAACGACTATTTATTTGCATTTTTATGAGCATGGACAAATTTACTATGAATTAAAGAAATTGGACCAATCAGATTGCAAGAAAAAGCCACGTAGGCCTAATGCTAGCAAGAGAGAGAGAGCAAAATGACCAGAGGTTCCTCGGAGTTTGAATAGGAAATGAGGAATGCAGGAGGGGAAAATACGAAAATTGCCATGAGTTATCTTCTTCCTCATGAGCCAGCCATGGTCGCGAAGGAGGTGTTTGCCCAGTTGGGCATTTTTACTATACTTGACCAAAATGGACGTACATGTACTCGAAACAAAGCTCAAGATGAGAGGAACTCACCTGTATACTTTATTGGGGTGCTGCTATCACCGAGAAGCCAGTAAAAGGGTCATAAGATAGGGAAAAGGTGGAGGTGGTTGAGGCTAACGAGGGGGTTTCAAGCCAAATTAGCACTTGAGGAAGCTCGCACGGAGGCTGGAGGAGTTGTGGATGGTGATATATATAGGTGCAGAGGTGCGAAGAGACAAAATATTGTGGGAGAGGAGAAGCCATGGCCGGCACCCCTAGGCGTTTTGGCCATGGTGACCAAGGAGCGGTGGGCTTCCAGTCTGCAGAGGTGGTACCCTCCAAACAGCGATGGCGGGGCTTCCATGTCCCAAGGGACACCTGCTTACGCTGCCTACAACGAGGACATTGGCAACACCAATGCTCTGCCCGATGAGTGTGTTTTCATTGCAAGTCCCCGAAGCACCTGGCACATGATTGCAAGGCGAGGAAGGAGGGGAGGAGGTGTAACCCTCGTGCTTACAGGGGTAAGAGTAGGTGCTTCTGATGCCTACAACATGGGCATTGGAGGAGCCAATGTTCTCTCCCGATGGTTTGCTACCGCTGCAAGGCACCGGGACACCTAGCTCGTGCCTGCGATGCTAAGCGACTTTCTGTGGAGGGCTTACAGATGGCAGGTGTGACACAGCAAGTTGACTCCTCTGTGATAGTCCGCGACTCAGGGATGCCTTGTGAAAAGGAGGATGCACGTGATGGACAGGGTACTCGACGGGTCCGCGATTCAAACGGAGCCAGCAAACATTTACCACGAAGACGCCTGACGGACTTCTTACAGTTTCAGCTTGATGTTGGTGCCCCAAATAATCTGCTTGGGTTTGATGACTGGAGATCGGCATCATCGTCCTGCTCCGATGATGATGCCTTTGCAGATGGGATTGAGTATGATGGTGATTAGGGTAGTTGCTATGCCATCTTTGGATCTAAGTAGAGGGGTAGATGGTTTTTTAAGGAGTTTTGTTTAGAGGTTTCTTGGTTTTGAGAGGTCTAGTTGTTGAGGTCAGTTTTGATGGGGATTCTCTTTGTCTTTGGGCGTGATGGTGAGGATGGTTTGATGTAATCTCAGATGATAGTTTTAGCCTGTGTGAGGTGCAGGATGAATAAGATTGACCTCTATTGCGATAAAAAATGTAATGGCTTAAATGAAACGACGCGTTACGGCGGACCCGTTGGTGAAGAAATCTTGTGAAATGATCGAGAAATGAGTGAGAACGAAGTGGAGGAGCTTAGGCGTGCTCTTGGTCGGCGGGTTGGAGGTTTAAGATGACCCTAGATCTGTTGGATCGAGATCCAATGGGGGCCGAGTGCGTGACACATGAAATAAAGGCAAAAATCGATTCATCTACTATAGTTAAACTATATGGGAACTTGTAAAAAGAATTTGGGGGGTCAAATAAAGTCCAAACGACCTCTAATTTTAACCATAAGTTAATTACAACGCCTAGAATGATTCTATGCCATTACTTTCTCGAAAATCACATGGTTAGCTCCCAAATTAATTTATAGACTATTAAAGCATATAATAAAGCATAAAAAGAACAATTAATATAAAGAATATCTTTTAATGACATAATAGGGTATATCTCGAGATATTAGTCACATATAAACATTATGAGTCATATCTCAACATATAATACTCTTATGAGTGCATTGTTTCCCTATTTGGAGGAGAGAGAAAGTAAAGGGGTTAATTACTCCTATACATTAACTCAAATACATTGTTACTAGTATATTTATCCAAAAAGCTCCAAATTAACAAACTCCACTCATATTACCTCATTAATGGTCAATCGCTTAATTAGACCCCAGTTATCACATTAATTGGAACATTTGCGTAAAAACCCATGAATGTTGTAAAATATAGATTTCATCATCAAACTTGGCTCAATTTCAATATTGAGACCAAAGAAGATACAAAAGGATGTGAAATTAGTGAAGGATGTACAAAAGGACTAGAAAGAAAATAAAAGTACAAAAGTGGGTAAATTGCAGGGAGGACCCTGAGATTCAGTATGTTACAACACTCCACCCCTTAAAGAGGATTTCGTCCCCGAAATCATAACAAGAGGAAAGTGATAGGGTGAGTGTGCAACATCCCAACATTGGGTAACTAAGGTGGGTACTTCATAGGATCTACACATAAGCCTAGTCTGACTAAGGTTTCTACCATATATATAATTTTTCATCCAAAACATAACATGGCTCACTAGCATAGTCTCTATCATGAAAAGGCATCATCTATACTATACTAGCACTTGTGCCAACTTATACTCACATGGTGGTAGCAAAAATTATAACTCATCACAAAGCATCAAAACATATGTATCTTCCCTTGTAAGGGTTTTAAGCACAATTAGGGTTTTCTAAGAAATCTCATCATTAATAATGTATTAGGTCATAAACCTAATAATTTGAATCTAATATCATTAACCTCTTAAAACCATCATATGTAATTATCACATATTATTTTGTAAGAAAAGATAATATTATCAACAAAATATTAATCCTACCATAATCCCAAATAAGGTCACATATATTATCACATATTGCCAACTTACATTAGATACCCAAGTTAATGACATCATTTTCTCCTATTACACTCCATAATATGAATTATACATATTTTACATCACATTAGGCATTAATGCAAACTTATGTGAATCCAATACTCATAATAATATTTGTGTCATTACATGTGTTTTAGTGAACAATATGAAACACATTAAACATTCATGAATCAATTTACATACTAAATCATGATGAGGTGATTAATGAGATGTATATTAGGGAACAAGGTGATATGCCTTACATATGTTGATAACATGGTCTCCAATATAACTAGGTGATTATAATCCATATATATGCTCCAAGTGTGTTAACTGATGATGACACCTAAGTCACTAATATATCATGAAGGCATCAAAGATATATATAGGCGTGTATATGGTTAGGACTAGATAATTACACATTAGGGTTTAGGTCATCATGAACATTACATATTATGCATTCCTAGCATGGACTAGACCCTTAATCTTACTAACCATACTATTAGGGTGACATGGTCAACATTAAGTGTAAACACAATTAGTGATGAGTAATTCACTATCATGTGCAACAAGTATATGTAAAGGTTCAAGCATATGAACTATTCTCCTAGATGACTTATTATATATATATATATATATATATATATATATATATATATATATATATATATATATATATATATATATATATATATATATATATATATATATGTGTGTGTGTGTGTGTGTGTGTATAAATAAACAAGATGGATGATGATTATAATTTGTTCGTCCAACACTAACCATATAAGCTCACTAATCCCATGCCTATGGAGTTAGGGTTTAAAAGACAGAGTAACTTGATTTCAAAGCATTGTGGGACTCCACCCCCTTAAATAGGATTTCATCCTCAAAATCAAAAACTCCAAAATCTATCAAGGTATAAGAACACTACTACTAAGTCCACTTTTCAAAAAGGGTTGAGGTAAAACTATGTACACTACTAAAAAAATGGTCTTTAACTATAAAAAAAAGTATAGCGAGAAACCAATATTTTGTAGCTTAAGGCTTTAACTACATATTTCTTTACACATACAAGTTGTAGTATATGTGTGTATAGCTAAAGCCTTTAACTATATATTTTAAATATGTAGTTAGATAATCCATTCACTACAAATTCATATGTATCCAAAAGTGTAGCTAGATATTGTCCTTACATATTTAAATATAAGTATAATTATTGCTAAATGTATGACTACAATTGTATATATAGTCAGTATGTAGCCAAAACATGAAGTTAATACATTTTATATGTATTTTGTGTGTAGGGAAAGGCAACAGTTACTACATACATATATATGTAGTTGATTATGCATCTAGATACATATGTAGTGCCATTTAGTACACATACATATATATTCTTAGCTCGACTATATATATATATATATTTATATATATATATATATTAGTACACAAGCTATTTTAGTAACAAAATTGTAGTATTTAGAACAAGTTATGCTCATTATGCCAACAATCTTACTTTCATTTATAATGAAACATCGACTGTACATGGGGATGACGTATACCTTGTCCCTATTACATCATTTGTACAAAGAAAAGTATATACATATATCAATGATTCAGTGGTCTACTAACATCTTTGTGAAAGAGTTGGCTTTCTCGACCAGTTTTAACATCCTTATTGTCTTCTTCTTTTGTTCAAGTTGTTGTTGTTCGGCCAACATCATCCAAAAGCACTCGATATAAGAATATGAAAAGAACCTTCTAAGCAGATATAGAAGGAATATCGTCCCTACGAAGGTGGTCTCTATGTTTGCAGATGCTGACAGTAGTACACATCCAAAAGAAAATTTGAGTTGCTTATTTGTTAACAGATCGAAATGAAAGGCCTCAAATTCTACAAATATTTCCCACAATTTCATGTTAATAAGCTGGCCACTGTTGGAAATAAAGAATAAGTGATAATACATAGTAGATTATTTGAAATATGAGACATTGAAATGTGCCACAATTTTGAAAACATAAATATGTGGTTTGCAAAACATAATAGAATACCTTTTATCTATGTTTTCTAATGGTGCGAGTACAACAATCATTACTGCTACGTCAAATTCAATGTATAACTGGAAGAATAACAACTCATCCCGCAGACACCATCGAGGTCATCACCTATCAATTCCTAAAGCAAACAAAGGTCATATACATAAAAACTAAGAGGTTCCAAACTAATGACAAAACTCACCTGGAAAAGATATTTTTGCATTGAACTGCTCAATACCCATCACTTTCTCAACCTCTCCCCCAAACTTCATATTGGAAACTTCTCCTCGAGAAGCCTTCCATGCTACTTGGGCATGAAAAAGAGATTCAACTATCTCAGTGTCTTCTGGAAGTTCCTTCCTTAAGATCTCATAGTCGCAAACATACTCAGCCCACCTTTCAAGCTATTCCAAATTAAATTTAGCTAGAATCAAGTTTTGCATCTAGACACATATAGAGCATAGAATTACTAATGAAAAGGTGGCAGGAAAGAAGATCAACTTAAAGAATTATTTGTCATAAGAAGCAGAAATAACTGCAGTGAGCATGAATCAACACTACATTAGTAAGTGGCACACTCGGGTATGGAAATTTACCTTTCCATATGAAGCAGCTCTTTGGTAGAGAGCCTTGGTGTAATTTGGTTGGATCCTAAGAGCTTCATTGCAATCATCCACCGATCTCTGCCATTGTTCCGTTTTGGAGTAACAAACAACCCTATTGCAGAAAAGTACACGATTCGATGGATCAATCTTAAGTCCTTCACCATAAGCAGCACAAGCATCAGAAAAGTTCCTAGTTTTAAACAGGTCATTGCTAGGAGCCCTAGCTCTCGTAATAGATTTCACACTTCTCGAAACCTTTGCTACTTCTTTGTGATAAGGATATAACTCTTGAGCTTTCTTGGCAGATTTTTCTGCATTCTCAAACCTACAAAAGTTCTTGACTCCAGTTAGGTTATTAACTCCAATTATATTGATAAAATACCCCCAAAAATTGGATTTATAAGCTTGCCTTCCAAATGCCATTTCAATTTGGGCTTTAATGATGTAGAAATATGAATCGAACATCATTCCAAAGAATTTAGTCTGTGAGCTAGATGGGATTAGGGTGTCTAGTTTGCTAGCTTCTAATACTGTTTCATGAGCTTCCTCGAGTCGATGGAGCTGTAGAAGTGCCTCTACTTTGGTAGATGAGTAGATAGATTTCTGACACATTACAGTGCCTTGGAAACTAAGAAAGGTGTGTTCTGTCAACAACGGCTGGTCGGAATCATGCATCTCTGAGAACCCAAACTTTGTTTTCCATGTTTCCAATAGATCAGGAATAGCTAGAAGTAGCAACTTCTCCACCCCTAATGAACACAATAACTTCTCTAGCTCATTTATGAGGAGGCGACACATTCCTTGTTGACGATATTTTATGCGTGTACCAATAAGAGGCATTTCAGCCGCCTTGTTACTAACTATCCTGACAGTGGCCACAGTTATACGTTCTTCATCCTTTTCCAACAGCAAAGTATAGAAACACCAAAAATTTAATCGATTCAACTCTGACTCTTTGTTGAAAAGTAGGTCTGTAACAAGATCTCTGTTAGTTCGAGGTTCAATCATTTTGACGAAGCATTCATGCAAAACATCCAGTGTGACACACAACTTGCTTTGATGCTCGATCACTATCTCATTAGTAAATGCCTTATTATCAAATTTATCATTGTCTGACTTCAGAATTGTCCATAAATAACCTTCTACATTTATTGGGTTTGATACTCCCAGAAGATGATGGAGTTGGGAAATAATCTTGGAACAGGCGTCACCGCAATACGGATACCCCTTGGGACAACTTGTTATTGCACATGATCCACATTTCTCTAAGCATCCAACATGATATTCTCGTTCACATTGATCACAAAACAATTTCGTCTCATCCGTGAATTGTGTGGAGTTGCAATTGAATTCGCCAAGGCCACAAATACCACACCGACAAGGAGGACAGAACCACTTTCCTTCAGGTACATCCTCTAAACCAATGCAACTTAAGTGATATGAAGATGGACAGTAGTCACATAAGATCAGTGTGCCGCCATCTTGACATATAGAATAGATATCATCACTTTGACAATGAGATAAATTGATTTTTATTCTCTTGTGGGATCTATCATTATCATAAGGATAAAGTAACTTGTCACTCTTTACATGCTTAGCCATAGATTTCATTGACTCGTCACTTTTCAAGGCCTGTCTCTGACAATCCAAGAGAGACCTTCCATCAAGCAAGAAAATGTTAGCAGATGGGCTTTGACTCTTGTTGTCAGCATGGATTTCAAATTGTGAGAGTGTGAATACTTTCTTGCAACACTTGCATCTAATTCCTTCCCAAATTATCTGACCCTCCTTCATAACATGACCGTCTATTTTACACATATATTGTACTTTCTGCCTCAATGAGACGACATTCTTGTCAATTATCCAGGACATAACTATCTTGGGAGCGAGTTGAAGGAATTCAAGAACTTGCCCATCACTCTTCAAATGCAGTCTTGTCCTTGGAATGGCAGTGCTAGAGAAACTTTTGTGTTTACCACCTGTTGTGCACGAGATCTTCTGTAATGACCCCACCTCCAGGTAACCCCCAACTAAGGGAGACCCGAAGGTCAGAGCCGTAAATCAAATAACATGATCAAAGGTTCAACATATAATCAACAATAATTATGAAATTCTACTAACTAAACTGGAATTGGGTACAAAATTAAAACTTTAATTACCTTTGAAAGAAATGTTGGGAATCTATCTATCTAGAGCTTGAATTTATTCTATCTAATCCTCCTTGCACTTTACTTCTCATTTTCACAATGTGACAATTTACTATTTTTTCTTTTAGGGTTTGTACCTAAAATGCCGGCAAACAAATACACAGTCATCATGAAGCTGGTATGTGGGGAATTACAAAAGTTGTACAACTATATTAACAATATAAACAACCAATCATCATTTAACATTCAAATTATGTTTTAAGCAATACTACTCAATCCTTTCCTATCCCCTTCCTCTGTACTGTCCCTGCAGTGGACCTGGATACTACCTCTCTCACATGGTAGATCCTTATTAAACCCCACATGATCCTACCTAATAGGTAGACCATTATATAGGGTTGAGTCGTATGGCCCTACCCTAGGTAGTCCAATTCCTGACTCAAAGTGACTTGATGGACCTACCCCATTGGTAGCCATATACTAAGTCATCCAATGACCTGATGGGCCTACCCCATTGGTAGCCAGGTACTAGGTCAACCCATTAGGCTACAGAGGGGACTAGGATTTGAGCTAGTAGGCATATTCTTATGTGATAGTCATATTCACTTTAGAATTTTCATGAATTAAAACATCCAACAGTTTAATTCAAGTCACGATGAAAACATCAACAAAATTCCGGAAAACTAATTCGGGTAGTCATAAGCGTAACCACAAACCTGTACTGTAGATTTGGAGACAGAATTAAGTAGAGAGAAAATCCAATCAAGCAAGCAAGATGCACAGAAATCATGAAATAAACATTCCAATTTCCTTTTATCAATATTCATCCAATTTTATTCCTTAGGATTGCTATTCCAATTTTAGGGTTTCTTGAAAATTAGGGTTTCATTACCTTTTTACCAATTCTATTTCAATTTTATCAAAATATACATCAAACCCTAATTTTCTTGTCTTACTTTCCATTAAGATTCTTAAGGTCAGGTTTGGTCCATAAGAACCCTAATTTTCTGATTACTCTATCTTTTCTTTCCTTTTTCTCTAATTTAGGGTTTCTAAACATATTAATCGACATATTGAGTTAAAACCCTAAACTTTGTAATTCTATCATCAAAATAGGTTAAAAACCATCTTAATCATTAATCAAGTTAAACATGCTCAAATTACCCTAACTGCAAGATTAAATATATCTTTTATCTACAATTAGAGTTTCTACTACAAATTAATACATTTTCTATCCAAAATAGGCACTTTTGTAAAAATATGCAGATATAGGTGTCCAAACCATTTTTACTGTATTCCTTGTATTTTTTTGATCATTTTTCATGTATTAACTTTTCACATATGAGTTTTCTAGCTCAAGATACGATTTTTATAGGAAAAGCCCTTTTTATGGTTTATTTGCTATTTTCTAGAAAAATGCAGGGGCGCCCGATCCATGGGCCACGGATCCACTGAGGATCTAACGGCCACAGATACACACACCTATTAAGTGCGATCAAAAGAAAACAAAGGTTGATTCTAACCTCGTCACTACTAAAGGAGGCGAAGGGCAGATCAGTCAATTTGTGGTTCTTCTCTTCTTCTACCTCTCATCTTCGTTGATGTAGCAACGATGGTCAACTGCAAGGTTGACTTTGGGCTGTAGTGCTTCTTTGCTCACGCTGATGGTCCAGGGAGCTTCTCCTCCCCTCTTCAAACTCGAAGACACCTTCAATCGCTTACTGAGGACACACCAAGATCGTCCCCCACTCGCCGGACTCCGGTGATGATTTTCGAGATGCCGAGGGTGCAGGTCAACACGAACAAGGCAATTGAACGTACTGAAGCACTCCTTGATTCCTTCCACAGAGCTTGGGGTAACTATTAGGGATGCTGGTTCCCTCCATAACCCTCCCCTATATATAGGGTCGGGCAAAGTCCTTCCCAGTTGGGTGTTTCCTGGTTTGGCAACCAAACCCAGTCGAACCAGGGATGAATCCCTTCGGTTTGCTTTCCCGAATACAATGGAAATATTAGCTAGCTCCCATCTGCCCTGGATCTCAAGAAAACCGGAGAGGAAATTCCTCTGCAACCTGGCAGAGTCCAAGTCCGCTTGGGACTTCGGCGATGACCATCAGCCGTTGGATTAAAATCCAACAGACCTCGCTGCTCGTGATCAAAACAAAGGAAACATCGATTTCTTTTAATGATCGATCCTGGTACACCATGCAATCGCACTATCTCTCTGATATACAGCTCAGCTAGATTCGTCACCTTAGCAGTGGTCTTCAAGGAAAGGATATGTGCCGACTTGGTAAGACGATCTACCACGACCCATATCGCATCATGACCTCTCTTGGTCTGGGGTAGACCCACCACAAAATCCATGGTGATCTGCTCCCGTTTCCATTCTGGAATCTCTATCGACTGTAAAAGCCCACCGGGTCGTTGGTGTTCAGCCTTCACCATCTGGCACGTAAGACAACTGGCCACCCATGACGCAATGTCTTTCTTCATTCCTGGCCACCGGAAAAACCGCTGTAGGTCCTTGTACATCTTAGTAGTCCTTGGGTGTACTGTATATTTGGATCCATGGGCTTCTTGCAGAATACGCTCCTTTATTGGTGAATCCACATGAACCCATATGCGATTCTCAAACCTGATTCCTCTATCTACTCCTACAGATAGACGAGTCTTGGGCTTCATCATTAAACCTTTCATCTTGTCTAGCTCTCCACTGGTCAACTGTGAAGCTATGATCTCATTCAACAACTCAGATTGAATCTGGATATTAGCCAACCAAACTCGATCCTCGAGTAGTTGTGGAGTCTGTTCCACAAGCTCCTCTAAACTCTTCCACTGACTGGACAGAACAACTGCACACTTAAGCTGCTTCCGACTCAGAGCATCAGCTACGACATTCGCCTTACCAGGATGGTAGGCGATGGTGAAGTCGTAATCCTTCATGTACTCCATCCATCGTCGTTGTCGTAGGTTTAGGTCTCTCTGTGTCAGCAGGTACTTCAAGCTCTTATGGTCGGTGAAGATCTCAAAGGTAGCACCGTACAGGTAGTGTCGCCATATCTTCAAGGCATGGATGATAGCAGCTAACTCTAGGTCATGTGTCGGGTAATTCACCTCATTCGGCTTGAGCTGTCGGGAAGCATATGCAACCACATGCCGATCTTGTTCCAACACACAGCCAAGTCCCATCTTGGAAGCATCAGAGAATATCATGAAACCCTCATGGCCAGAAGGCAGAGTCAGCATAGGTGCGGTAGTCAACTTCTCCTTCAATTCCCGAAATCAAACTTCACATACTTCAGACCACACGAACTTCACATCTTTGTGGGTCAACATGGTTAGCAGTAGAGCAGTCTTGGAGAAATCCTTGATGAAGCGACGGTAGTATTCGGCCAACCCCAAGAAGCTGCGAATCTCGGAGGGGTTCTTTGGTGTCAGCCAGTCTCAAACTGCTAATACTTTGGCTGGATCTATGGTGATCGTTCCTCCTAAGATGATGTGTCCAAGAAACATGACTTGATCCAACCAAAACTCACATTTCGAGAAGTTTTTGAAAAACTTATGCTTTCTCAGGATATCAAGGACTCTACCCAGGTGGTCACGATGTTGGGCTAGGTCATCTGAGTACACCAGAATGTCATCTATGAACCCTATCACAAAAGAGTCAAGGAAAGGTTGAAACACATTGTTCATGAGGTTCATAAAGACACTAGGTGCATTGGATAATCCAAACGACATGACCACAAACTCATAGTGGCCATAACGGGTTTTGAAAGCCGTTTTGGGTATATCCTCACTTCTCACTCTCACCTGGTGGTATCCTGATCTCAAATCAATTTTGGAAAAGACTCAAGCTGATTTGAGTTGGTCAAACAGGTCATCTATTCTAGGCAAAGGATACTTGTTCTTAATGGTTGCCTGATTGATCATCCGATAATCGATACACATCCGAAGCGACCCATCCTTCTTTTTCACAAAGGGAATTGGTGCTCCCCATGGTGATGTACTGGGTCGGATGAATCATTTATCCAACAACTCTTGCAACTGGCTTTTCAACTCCAGCAACTCTGCTGGGGCCATTCTATAGGGTGCCTTAGATATAGGGTTAGTCCCAAAGCTAGCTCAATAGATAAGTCTACCTCCCTTTCAGGGGGAATCCCTGGTAGATCGTCTGGAAACACATCTACGTACTCCCGAACCACCTCTATGTCCTCTAAGGATTGCCCCTTAACCTCGGGTACGGTAACTATGGCTAGGTAGGTTCAACAACCCTTGGATAGCATCCGTTCAACTTTCATAGCAGACAGATAAAGGCTGGTTGTCGCATCTTTCCTTCCTCGAATAGTGAAGTGTGGATAGCCAGTTTTCCTAATGAGAATCTTCTTCTCTCTACAGTCAATCTGGGCTCTGTAGGTGGAAAGCCAATCCATACCAATGATCACATCAAAATCATTCATATCGAGAAGGATAAAGTCAATGGGAAGCTCATGGTTCAGATACTTTACTGGCAAGACTGGGGTTTTCAAAAGAGAGGTATAAATACGACCACTCGGGGTTGCGACATCCAAAACATAACCCAAATCCTTGATATCCAAACCAAGCATAGTTGCCAGATTTCTCGAAATAAAAGTATTAGTAGAACCAGAATCAAAGAATGCTTTTACATTTTGTCCCAGGACTTCCAGCAAGCCTACATAGTTATTCTATATCAGAAATCTAATACATGGTCTACTGAACTAAAAGTAAAAACTCTATGGGTTATTACCCTCAATCAACTTATTAGCATTCTCCTGAGCTTCTTCATTGTCGATGGTGAAGACTCTAGCTTGTCTCCTTTCTCCAACTGGAGGTGCTCCGGCTGGGGGTGCTGCAGCTACTGGTTGTGCTGCCACCGGCTGAGACCCCAAAGGTCCCCTTGGGTCAGGCTGAGGGCAATTGGTGATAAGGTGTCCTTCTTGCTGACACTAGTAGCATACCCTCTTCTTGTAGCAGCACTCACCGGTATGCCATCTCCCGTAGGTGCGACATCGAGGTTGGTTGTTCTCTTGATGGGGTTTCCCTTTCCTCCATGTCTTCCTTTAGTCTGGTGACGTCCGTGACCTTTCTTGTGGTTGTTCTTCTGACCTTGAGCTCCTTCAGTGAAACCCAGGTATCCCTTGGATTGATTCTGTGCAGGGATCACTGTCATTTCCATTTCTAAGGCGGTGTTGTAAGCTTCAGCAAAGGTCTTTGGCTTAGTGGCCATCACATGGGGCTTGATGGCGGGGTGTAGACGCTCTATGAAGTGATCCACCCTCCTCTCTTCATCCATCTGATATCTAAAATGTTCCAAGATGCGGAACTTGCGACCAAAGTCTGCAACTGACGAGCTTCCTTGTATCATGTTGGTGAACTCTCGCTCCTTCTCCTTCTTGGCTGAGATGTGGACGGATCCGGTGGCGACGGAGATGGGGGTGATGCCACCTATGTCGCTCCCCCCTCTATCTCCCCTTTCCGTGCTCATTTCCTAGCCCTGCGGGATTAGTGGCTACAGCGAGATGTGGGGGCACTAGACCTCGGCAGTATGCTCACTTGGCCCGCGACGATTGTGGAAGGCGATGGTGTCGCCCTGGGCATGGGTTCGCTATCGAGGGTTGCAGAGACGGAAGCAGACGTTTCTTCTTCTCACAATGATTTTGAATATGGATAGACGGCAAAGGTGGTTGCAGCCATGGAGGCTTTGGCGGTTGGTGTACCCTTTCCCCTTTCTTCTCTTGCAGGTGGGGATCAAGGTGATACAGAGATCGACAACGAGGACGGGGATCCCTCAGAGGGGCAGGGCGTGCCCGTGGGATTGGAGGCGCCGAACGCAGTGGAGGAAACCTTACAGCTGGAAGATGTAGACACGGTGTTTGAGGTTTTGCCTGAGACAGATTGCAAGACTTCGGATTGTGTCGCTGGCGATGATTACATCTCTGGGGGATTTTTTGGGTGGGGACTATTTGTATACCCCTCCTGGAAGTGTCCTCGATGTTTGCGTCATCGGGGGAGCAAGTTGTGAGTGAACATACTGATGCAATGATGGCCGTGAAGGAGACAGTGGCTCACAAGCGGGGCCGTCATCGCATTGTCTGCTTCTGCTGCTTGCAACGCGGGCACAAGCGGATTCACTGCAGGTCGGAAATGGTGTGCTTCCTGTGTCGCTCCCCTGGTCACCTGGCGCGTGACTGTGATGCTCACCGTAAGGTCAAGGGAAGGTCTCCCTCTCCCAGGGATTGATGCTTTCGATGCCTTCAGAGGGACCACTGGAGGAACGTTTGTTCTTCCCGGATTAAGTGCTTTCGTTGCAAGGCTTCTGGTCACACAGTGAAGGATTGCCCCTTACGCAAGCCGGATGCACGTCTATAGCTAAGTCGGAATGGGGTTTCTACATCGGGCGAGCCTAACAACTCAGGCTGGCTTCCATGGAATGGGAAGGCAACTGAGGCCCTTGTCGTTGGCAGGACCCCTAATGGCGACAAGAATGATACCATTGCGAGATGGGTGGAAGATGCAGTCGGGGACTGTCGACGCCTGTGTTCTCCTTGCTTTGGTGACTTCTTGAGGCCACTATGGGGTGGTGAGCACATGAGCTCGTGGACACACAGGGATGATACGTCTTCAACCAGATCGTCTATGAGGGTGATGGTTAGCAAATCATATGGGGACGGATTTTCAAGCAACGCTGAGGATGAAGATAACGCAAGGGAACCACTAGCTGGGCCTAGGGGTAAGAAGCATGGAGGATGGTTCTGATGGGTAGATATCTAGGGATCTTGAGAGAGGGGTCTTAGAATGTTTGTGGTATGGCTTGATTTTAGGGTACTTTGAGATTTGATCGTGAATGATACTATGTAATGCGATAACAATTTTGCTTGCTTGAGGGGCAAGATGAATAAGATGGACCTCAATTTATTATAAAAAAAATCTGGCGGTGAAGATGGTCTTGAAGTCGGTCCACGCCATTGGTTCCTCACTTAGGTCTCTTGCCGTGATATGGTTCTCCCACCATATCTTGGCCGCACCTTCCAAAAGGTGAGTAGCAAACAAAACCTTCTTATTGGGCTACACCTCAAGCATGCGGACCTCGTTCTCGACTGCAAGTAGCCAAGCTTCGGCCTTGTCGACCACTTCAGTCTTGTCTTCTCCCCAGAACTTCTCGATGTTTAGCTTGACGAAGTCCAGGATGGTGGCTCCCAATCGAGGACGAGTAGGAAGTGGCTCACCATTCTCATCTCAAGCTATGTCTCTCGGAGCTAGGGCATGCATAGCCTCAGTCAGTCGTTTTTGCTGCTCCATCCATTCTATAGTGTGAACTACCATAGTTGGTTCCAGACCACCAAATTGGTCATCCTCCATTCGGGTCTCCTCTGCATACACCTGGTGTTCCTCATATTCTGGTCCTTCCCCTTGCTCTCAGTTGGTGTTGGGCATTGGTTTAGGGTTTGGGGCCTCGTGCACAGCTTCTTCAGTCCTCTTTCTCTTCTTAAAGGTCTCTCCACCATGGTTCCGCTTCCTCTTCTCGGAAGACCCATTCTCCCTACGGGGTGGTCCACCACCACTGGTGGAAAAAGGGATAGCCACGACTTTGGTACGAGCCATCTGCACACAAACAAACTTTTAGTTTATCTTTAAACTAATTATACTTATGTCAATGACATCTTAATTACATATCTTGTATTAATTTGGTGGAGGATCCCTTAGACCTTATCAACCTTAACCCATACCACATGAGGGTCAGGAAGAGAGAGAAAATCCTAATCCTTAAGAGAATTTTGAGTTGAGGAGAGATGAACAAGATGAGAGAGTCCTAAAGGTATCTTATTTTGAGTCATATCCTAAGACATCGGCCAGGCAGTCACATAATCCAGGAGTCCTCGTATTCTGACTAGCGGTGCGGAGGAAAATCTTGCCAGCCCCCTGAAGTGATCCTTTTCTAGACACCTCAGTCTTTCAGACACTCCTCTAATAACTCCCTCGGTTCTATGGAATTTGTAAAATTCAATAATTATTAATGATTAGATGGAGAACCTACGCTCTGATACCAATTGTAACGACCCCGCCTCTCGGTAACCCCTAACTAAGGGAGACCCGAAGGTCAGAGTCATTAATCAAATAACAGGATCAAAGGTTCAACATATAATCAACAATAATTATGAAATTCTACTAACTAAACTGGAATTGGGTACAAAATTAAAACTTTAATTACCTTTGAAAGAAATGTTGGGAATCTATCTATCCAGAGCTTGAATTTATTCTATCTAATCCTCCTTGCACTTTACTTCTCATTTTCACAATGTGACAATTTATTGTTTGTTCTTTTAGGGTTTGTACCTAAAACGTCGGCAAACAAATACGTGGTCAGCATGAAGCTGGTATGTGGGGAATTACAAAAGTTGTGCAACTATATTAACAATATAAACAACCAATCATCATTTAACATTCAAATTATGTTTTAAGCAATACTACTCAATCCTTTCCTATCCCCTTCCTCTGTACTGTCCCTACAGTGGACCTGGATACTACCTCTCTCACATGGTAGATCCTTATTAAACCCCACATGATCCTACCTAATAGGTATACCATTATCTAGGGTTGAGTCGTATGGCCCTACCCTAGGTAGTCCAATTCCTGACTCAACGTGACTTGATGGACCTACCCCATTGGTAGCCATATACTAAGTCATCCAATGACCTGATGGGCCTACCCCATTGGTATCCATGTACTAGGTCAACCCATTAGGCTACAGAGGGGACTAGGATCTGAGCTAGTAGGCATATCTCTTATGTGATAGTCATATTCACTTTAGAATTTGCATGAATTAAAACATCCAACAGTTTAATTCAAGTCACGATGAAAACATCGACAAAATTCCGGAAAACTAATTCGGGTAGTCATAAGCGTAACCACATACCTGTACTGCAGATTTGGAGATAGAATTAAGTAGAGAGAAAATCCAATCAAGCAAGCAAGATGCACAGAAATCCTGAAATAAACATTCTAATTTCCTTTTATTAATATTCATCAAATTTTATTCCTTAGGATTGCTATTCCAATTTTAGGGTTTCTTGAAAATTAGGGTTTCATTACCTTTTTACCAATTCTATTTCAATTTTATCAAAATATACATCAAACCCTAATTTTCTTGTCTTACTTTCCATTAAGATTCTTAAGGTCAGGTTTGGTCCATAAGAACCCTAATTTTCTGATTACTCTATCTTTTCTTTCCTTTTTCTCTAATTTAGGGTTTCTAAACATATTAATCGACATATTGAGTTAAAACCCTAAACTTTGTAATTCTATCATCAAAACAGGTTAAAAACCATCTTAATCATTAATCAAGTTAAACATGCTCGAATTACCCTAACTACAAGATTAAATATATCTTTTATCTACAATTAGAGTTTCTACTACAAATTAATACATTTTCTATCCAAAATAGGCACTTTTGTAAAAATATGCAGATTTAGGTGTCCAAACCATTTTTAATGTATTCCTTGTATTTTTCTGATCATTTTTCATGTATTAACTTTTCTCATATGAGTTTTCTAGCTCAAGATACGATTTTTATAGGATAAACCCTTTTTATGGTTTATTTGCTATTTTCTAGAAAAATGCAGGTCCGCCCGATCCATGGGTCGTGGATCCACTGAGGATCTAACGGACACAGATACGTGCGCCTATTAAGTGCGATCAAAAGAAAACAAAGGTCGATTCTAACCTCGTCACTACCGAAGGAGGCGAAGGGCAGATCGGTCAATCTGCGGTTCTTCTCTTCTTCTACCTCTCGTCTTCGTTGTTGTAGCAATGATGGTCAACTGCAAGGTTGGCTTTGGGCTGTAGTGCTTCTTTGCTCACGCCGACGGTCTAGGGAGCTCTGCCTCCCCTCTTCGAACTCGAAGACATCTTCAATCGCTTGCCGAGGACACACCAAGATCGTCCCCCACTCGCCGGACTCCGGTGATGATTTCTGAGATGCCGAGGGTGCAAGTCAACACGAACAGGGAAATTGAATGTACTGAAGCACTCCTTGCTTCCTTCCGCAGAGCTTGGGCTAACTATTAGGGATGCTAGTTCCCTCCATAACCCTCCCCTAGATATAGGGTTGGGCAAAGTCCTACCCAGTTGGGCATTTCCTGGTTTGGCAACCAAACCCAGTCGAACCAGGGATGAATCCCTTCAATTTGCTTTCCCGAATACAATGGAAATATTAGCTGGCTCCCATCTGCCCTGGATCTTGAGAAAATCAAAGAGGAAATTCCTCTGCAACCTAGCAGAGTCCAAGTCCTCTTGGGACTTAGGTGATGACCATAGGCCGTTGGATTAAAATCCAACAGACCTCGCTGCTCGTGATCAAAACAAAGGAAACATCTATTTCTTTTAATTTAGAAATAATTCCCAAATTGAAGATAACTTGCAAAATTGATTTCTCCCAAACCATAACTCCTTTCTTTCTCAAATTTTAAGGGAAAGTTCCTTTTAATATTTCCTAGTTTTTTACGAAATTTGGGAAGCAAATTGCAATGGATGAGAAGGCTTCCTTCTCTCCCAAGTTATCTCATTAATGAATCCAAATTAAATTATATTCCTTCTTTCTTTGTGATTATCTTGTTATTTTGGGTCCCTTAGACCTCAAGAAATCCTAAAGGCATGAATTCCCATATTGGGGATTATTGGTTTGCCTTTATCTTCTCTTAATTGTTAATTTCTCATATTTCTATTTTATTAATCAATTTCTTTTCCTTTTTACTTCTCTTTTCTTTTCAATTGGGCTCAATGGCCAACAAAGCTCACAATCAATCAAACAAGGCCATTCCACACGAAATCCTTCAAAAAACAAAGAAAGGGATCTCATTTATTCATTAAAAGAGAAATACACTTTATTTTTAAGAAATCGAGGTTATAACATCTTCCTTTTTCTGGATATTTTATGGCCCTCACAATTGCCGCTAGACAAAGGGCCTTCTATGACATCACGACAACTTGAAGAAATGGAATCATCAGTAGTTCTTCTACTTCTGAGCCTCTTTTTACATCTTGATGAGGTGATAACACTAACTTCCTTAAAGTGAGGAATATCAGAGAAAGATGTATTGCACTTGCCAGATGCCCCTCCTGAGGGTTTCTTAGCTTTGCATGGCTTGATGCTAGGCATAGATCTGATCTGAAATTTCAGATTGTTGCAGTGCCTCTGCTTTGGAAGCAATGATCTGTAAAAGTTGGAAATTTACAACAAATTCATCCACAGATTTCTAGAAAAGAGTCTTGAAAAACTTTGATCACTAATACATTAGCAAACAAATTCCTACACATCCTTTTTTCCAGAAACAAATCTTATACATTAGCACGCTAGGTTAGATAAATCAGTGTTATATACAGAAAGAGTCTCACCAAAGGAGAAGAATCGGTGCCAGCGGAGATGGATGCATCACTTTCCCTAAGTGCTCTTTTCCAATCCTCAATTCTCCTAGCATCGACACATTTTCTCAAGTGCCTTTCTATGGCTTGCAGTTTCTACAATTCAACTAGGTCCAGCAACTCTCGTATGTAGGGAAAATGCTTTCGGGCATTGTCGAACTATCTTGTTCTATTTCCATCAATTATTAACATGGTCATATTGTAAGGTCAGTAATGGCATTAGAGACTGAAGTGTCTATAGTTCAGATAGCTAGTGCATTGGAAATGCAGATCACAATAGGTTCTAGTGTCGATCGAAAATTATCAAGCAAATTCGGTTCAACTCGAAAATTATCAAGCAAATTTGGTTCAGTAATTGTAGAAGCAGCAAACATAAATATGTTCAGCTTAATGTTGGTATACCTGCTACATAATAGTTTTAACTAATATTAGTAGACATTGAAATCTAAATCAGTAAACATAATTCAATACAACTACAATATATTAATGAGGAAGATTTGAACTAAACATGAGTATGTGAGTGTTCATATTCTGTCCATACAATTTCTATTAATCTCTATAGAAAATTTGTAAGGTAGCTTGAGCATTACCCCTTCCCCTGTCCATTTGTGAGGATGAATGATGGGAGTGTATAAATTAGTCTAAAATATAAAACCTTACTATTTAGGGAATCTTGCAGCAACCATAATTCTATGTTTCTCTATAGATACAATTGATAAGTAGGGAACGTCCTAGAATTGGACTTGCACTAGGTTTAGTTGGTTGCAACTACATGGAAGGAGGGATTGGTTTAGTGTTATATGAATCTCATCAACTTCACTAGATGCATCAACAACTTGGTTTATTGTTATTCTTGAAAGACTTTTAAACTTTCTAGTAGGGTGACAAATAAAAAATGCAAAGATATAACCAATCTTAAGATTCAGCTCTAAAATAGATGCAAGCCTATGAAGACTGAACAGAAATCAAAATAGTAAATTTTCCATTCCAGAAGACATCAATCAAAGTCAAAGCTTCTAAGGTAGAGAGCCCTAGATGAGATCTAAGGAACTAACATCCAGATTACATCTTAACTTTAAGTGTCTTTCACTCAACCATCCAAACTAATTAAATGATGGACATTCCACTCAATCCAGTCCATATTTGGAGTGAGTGCAAGTTCAATCCAGTCAAAATCTGGAGTGAATATAAGTTTGTTCCACCTAAAGCTAGAACATTATGGTATGATTCCATCAGATAAGAATATCATAATGAATAAAAAGAAATTAAGTGTAAATTATGACCACTCCTCCACTAAAGAACTATTAGCTAGTAGCTATAGAAAGAGAAAGAGAAATAGTAGTGGTGATTGGGGAGACAATATCACACCATATAAGACATCACAACCAATATGATCAAGGCAAGAAGAGAGTCAAGAAGAACAAATCCATATAGGGGTTAATGAAATCCGTACAATTGAATGGAATTTCTCAAATACTTCAAGCAACTGAAGATCAACTGTAGTTCAGAATACCAAGTTCTTAGAAGATTTATGAAATGTAACATTTTAGCATCATCAAATATCTCACATCTCAACTCTTTGACTATCATTACCTAAATAAGACAAAAATATATCATACTTTCCACATTTCTAACCAAGATATTGAGAGAATATGGATATTATATAGATAGGCCTTTTTACTAGGTGCACAAACAACTTGACAAAATATTGAATATGCAAATGAGAAGGGGAGGTAACCAAACAAATCTGACACTAGTACATAACCGACCTTTAGTATCGGTTATTTAAGGCCTTTAGTGTCGGTTTCTAAGCGACACATATGTGGGCGACGCTAAAAGCCCAGCCGTTACGCATCGGTTCAAAAACCAATGCCAAAACCCTTCGCGCGCCACCGAAAACGCGCCAACAGGGCACTATAGGCGTCAGTTATTAGATAAGCAACCGACGCCATATACCTTCGCGCCACAAAAGGGCGCCATCTTGGGCACTATCAACGTCAGTTATTAGATAAGAAACCGACGTCATATAACTCCCAACACGGCCGTGCTGGCCAGCACGGCCGTGGTGTCTGGTCCACTGCCACGGTCGTGCACTCCCAACACGGCCATGCTGGCCAGCACAGCCGTGGTGTCTGGTCTGCTGCCACGGCCGTGCTGGCCAGCACGGCTGTGGTGTTAAGGAAATAGACATCGGTTACTATTAGAAACTGACACTGTAACGATGTGGCGTCGGTTTTATATGAATAGCCGATGCCTATTTTTGGTTCGCTGCCACGGCTGTGCTGGCCAGCACGGCCGTGGTGTTAAGGAAATAAACGTCGGTCACTATTAGAAACTGACACTGTAACGATGTGGCGTCAGTTTTATACAAATAACCGAAGCCTATTTTTTGTTTTTTTCTGTCACTCTGCAGACCTGCTGTATGGCTGGTCGCAGGATGAGAAACCTGCAGTTCAGTTATGAACTGCAGGTTTTACGACATCCATTGATATCAGCCAACAACAGGCCACAAACCTGCAAAATTAACAACAAAAATATTCACACATTTAGCAATGCAACCTACAGTTCCATTTGATTTTCACACATTTAGAAACATTCATGTAGCTAGCAATCTGTAGTTCCATTCATTTTCACATTCACACATGTAGAAACATTCATATAGCAACCAACTGTTTCATTCATTTTCACTCAGACACATGTAGAAACATCCAAACATGTAGAAACATTCACACATATATTATAATTCAGAAATTCATTTACAAAATATCATTCTTTAGTCATTATTCGCTATCAACATCCCAATTATATCTTAAAACCCCCACTACTTGTATGGTTGTTGCCCATTCTTCTCTTACTTCATTTAATTCTCCCGTCATATAGGGAGCATGTACATCTGGTAAGGTCGTTCCTGTAGTGTGGTTAGTTTTAAACACCTGTAAAGAGAATGATGTATATATATAATTAATGAGCTATAAATAAGATTGATATATTTCATATTATCTAATGAGACTATATAATACCTCAGCAATACAATCGATGTCCATTGCGGCATATTTGATAATCATGTGCATAAATCGCATCACATAGTATCCGCATGCCCATTCGTTGTCTTGTGTAGCACACTATAAATTCAAACATACACAATATTAATAAATACAACTAATTAAGCATTGTTCACATAAATAATATATACATATATTGTAGTCGGGAACTTACTTTCACGTTCTTCCAAATTATTGGCTGGTTCTTTTTCGTGGGGACCTTTCCTCCAGCCTTTTTGAACTCATCAAAACCCCTACATGTTAATGTAACACGGTACATTGCATAATTAAATAGTAATGTAATAACATATGTTAACGGATATGAAAATAAAATATTTCTCACCGGAATAATGCCATTTTCATTATGTGTCCATATTTTGTATTCAATTTACTCCCCTTAGGATCTAGATAATAGACAGTGAACGTCTCGGGGACAATAACCAGTAACTGCCAATGCATACCACTAGAGGTAAAAAAGTTAAAAATTAATAACTCAAAATCCACAATAAAAATGTAATTTTCTTAAGTCCAAATTATAATAAGAAAAGTAAACTTACTCTACATTGAATGGAGCCATTATCACCGTCTTCTTATTTTGAGAAAAAATTGTAAAAGCCTCACAGTAGTATTGTTGAACTGACGGAGGGTCTTTAGCTACTAGACTAATCAAAGATGGAATCAAAAATCCTACATGTTCGAATGCAAAATCTGCACATATCTTGTCTAAGTGGCTGCAAAATATGTATTAATTATGCATGCATTAATAAATAAGAAACCAGATCACCAGATCCTACATAAGGTATATGGATGTATAAAGAAGATCTCACCTTATCCATAGCTCTATCACAGATGTATTTAGCCAATCATATCGAAACAACTCCAAAATATCTTGTATAAATAGTTTGCTTTCGTATGATTGACCTGCAACATATGAATCTATAGAAACAGTTATAGGGCAATTTATATCATGTTCGCCTAACCATATTGCCATACCCCTACAGTTAGGACCTAACGGGACAGGTAGGTCCTGTGGAACCCAACTGGGTAATGTAGGAGGTGGAAGTGGAGGCCTAGATGTTGTGGGTGTCTTCTTTTTAACATGTATATATATATATATATAATTTTAGATCAACTGACATCATATACACACACTAACAATTTAACGTATTGTAAATTTACCATACAATTTTAGTAAAGATGACATCCACTTTTAGCCACAATATCACTCCGCCTTCTGCCTCACCAAGCGTTTCACAATCTGGGTGGGCATTTGGCAATGGAAGATCCATCCACTTGGGGAATATATGTACCGGGCTCACACGAATCCAACCAGCTGGTAATGGAGACCCGTGAAACATTTCCCCTGGTAGGGATGGGTTATCCGATGCCTCTGCAACGACATATTCATTAACTTTTAGATGACATGGCTTCAACCCCTACAAATTTTTGTGTAAAGAATGTTATATACATATCATCTTTTTTTGAAACGACTACAATTTCATATATACATATCATCTTGAAAACATATCATCTTGAATTAAAAAACTAGTTACTATGTCATAAAAATACTTACAACGGATTTTCTAGGTGGTGGGTCTACAGGATTACTCCCAACCTCTGCAATAGGAGTAGAGCCTGCAGTAGGAGACACCACAGGTACTGTCTGGTAAGTGGCAGTCTGAGATGCCTGCCACTTTTTCATTGCTTCTTCGAGTTTCCTATCAAATAGCTTATCTACCAATACATGGATAAAAGAAACGTCAAATTCTAATTATTGAATTCTCTTTTACAATAACATCTACAAGGAAAAAATATGTTACCTCTTCTTGTGAAAGTCCCACTTTTGAGACATGTTTGCGCTGGGATGGCCCAAAAAAAGCTTTGATGCCCACACCAGCGCCTACAGCCCTAACACGTCCAGGATGCTCTGGGTTACTCAGAGCAACTGTCAATTCATCCCTTGTGCCCTCAGGGATGAACTTGCCTTGTTTCCTCAGCTCGTGCAGCTCCCGCTAATCGCCAAAAAAAATTGTAATTAAGTAAACACCACAAATAATCAATATTCAAACGATTGCTATAAGAGTTGTATTTTACCATTTTTGCAACCGCCTCAGTAGTTGCGGGATTCCTTATTTCTCCCTTCTTATTTTGCCTCCCAGCTATCCAGACATCATGGCGAGGCAGAAGTGTGCTACCTATAGTGGAGGACTCCTGAGTAGCAGCAGACTGAGAAGTAGCCTCAGACTGTAGTCTTTGGCGAATGCATGCATACCCCTTTGGACCCATTGTGTGGTCATGCACATTCAGTGCACGCCTTGATCTTTGTGCCTCACTGAGGGCCTAGTTAGTATGCACATTAATGATTTGGTTAGTAACAATAAATGTTAATCTTGAATAGGTGAATACAACATATATTAATGAGATTGGGACTGACGCCTTATACCTTGAATTCATCAATTTGTCTTGAAGCAAGAAACGCGTCCCATTCTTCTTTGTCCAGGAAGTTCCACTGTTCAGTGGTTGTCTTCTTCCTCTTGTCAGCTTCTTTTATGTATTCTCAGGTGAGATTTGTCCTATAGTTCCTTAGGACTCTCCCACAGCGTTGCATCACGCATTTACAATGCATCGTTTCATCCAATTCAAATATACTCTGCAAAATAGAATTGCTATTAACTAGTATCCAAAAAATTAGTAATCTACAAAATAGAATTGCAAATTAATAATAACTCACACATAAATCCTTCCATATTACGTCTTTCTTCTCCTTAGAAACTTTATGCCAAGAATCTATCTTACAACCGCAATGGCTACGAGTAACGTACCCAAGATATGAAACAAATGAATTGCGATTCACACCAGATGCATCTCCTGCATTATCAAAATCCACAACAAGTTTGGGTCCATTGCCCTTTTGCGCTATTAACTTCTTCATCATAGTGATGCCCCTTCTCTTGTCAACTTTTTGGTGTTGCTGATCAAGTGCCTCAAGTGCTTCAGATGGTACATGTGCATCATCAACCTAAAATTTGACAAAATAAACACATTTACAAGATATAACTATAAATGGACATATAGATATAAATATATGATATATTTTTAAAACTTACATTGTGAGGCGGTGCATTGATGTCCTCACCCTCACGGTAATCATCAGCACGGTCATCAGGAGAATGCTCAACCATCTAAAAATTCACATTCATATTGTATAGTTCACATTGTAAAGTAATTCAAATTGTAAAGCTCACATTGTAAAGTTCACATTCACATTGTAAAGTAACTCACATTGTAAAGTTCACATTATAAAGTAATTCACATTGTAAAATTCACATTGTAAAGTTCACATTCACATTGTAAAGTTCACATTGTAAAGCTCACATTGTAAAGTTCACATTCACATTGTAAAGTAATTCACATTGTAAAGTTCACATTATAAAGTAATTCACATTGTAAAGTTCACATTCACATTGTAAAGTTCACATTGTAAAGCTCACATTGTAAAGTTCACATTCACATTGTAAAGTAATTCACATTGTAAAGTTCACATTATAAAGTAATTCACATTGTAAAATTCACATTGTAAAGTTCACATTCAGAAAAATAAAACATATAAAAAAATATAAACATGCCTCTAATATTGCGATTTTTTATCAATTAACAATCCTTCATTGTGATCTCCGCGCACATACAAGTCATCATTAGCTTCAATATTTGCTGGTGTTGGCAACCCAACTGAGAATGGACTGGAGTCATCATACTTATCATAGTACTGTTCTTCATCTATAGGATCTTCAATGAACTGTCTTTTACCATGAAGAACAACCGACCATTTATCATTTGCAGGATCATCGATATAAAATACTTGTTTCGCATGTGATGCCAATATGAATGGTTCACCCTTCTCGCCAATCTTTTCAAAGTTCACTAAAGTGAAACCCAATTCATCCACTATAACTCCTTTGGTGTTATCAACCCAATTACATTTGAAGAGCGGAATTATGAAATCTATGTAGTCAAACTCCCATATGTCTTCAATGACATCGTAATATGACATTTTAGCTTCACATGGACTCTTATCCTTTGCACTTGCAAAAAACATAGTCGATGCTTGAAGGGTGACCCCACTGTTTTGGATGACACTCTTATCATCTTGGCGCTTTGTGTAATATGTGAATCCATTAATGTCATACCCTTCATAAGACATAACAGTCAATTTTGGTTTAAAGGCGAGTCATTTGATAGTTTCAGTAATAATATCTGGTGTTTGAGATAGTTGATGTAAGACTTTATTTTCAAACCACTTAATAAATGTCTTGTTATGCTCTCTAGCAAGCCACATTGTATTGGCTCGAGGATATTGTCTCTTGATGAAATTGGTATGTTCCTCGATATAAACGTTCACTTCATCCATGTTGTGTAAAATATACAAGTGACCTTGTTCCAACTGCTCACGGCTGATTACTTTCACACGTGATCCCAAAATTCCTTTGCTAAATTGCTCGTCAATATTCTTGTCATTATCAGGAGTGTCATTACCACTGAGAAAGTCATTGCAAAAATCCATAACCTCTCTCGCCACATAACCCTCGATAATACTCCCTTCAGGCCGATAACGGTTTCAAACATCACTTTTAAAAATGCTCATGTATCGTTCAAAGGGATACATCCAATGCAAGAAAACTGGTCCCAACATTTTCACTTCCCTAGTCAAGTGGACAACAAGATGTACCATGATATCAAAGAACGACGGAGGAAAATATATCTCAAGATGACATAGGGTAACAACCACTTCTCTTTGCAATTTATCGAGAGTATCAAGGTCAATAACTTTTTTGCACAGACTGTTGAAAAAGAAACAAAGTCTGGTGATTGCAAACCTTACATGCTTCAGCAATATAGATCTAATTGCCACATGCAATATTTTTTGCATTAGAGTGTGACAATCATGAGATTTAAGACCTATCAACTTCAGATCTTTCATTAATACCAATCTACAGATGTTGGATGAGTAACCCTGTGGCACCTTAACATTTACCAAACATTCACAAAAAGCTTTCTTCTCCTTTCTAGACAATGTGTAACAAGCGGGAGGTAAGTATGTTCTCCGATTTCCCATTTCATGAAATTCTGTTAATTCTGACCTTATTCCCATTTCACGTAGGTCCAGTCTAGATTTTATCCCATCTTTAGTCTTACCTGGTATATTCAACAAAGTACCATTGACACTATCACAGACATTTTTCTCAACGTGCATGACATCGATACAATGCCTGACTGTCAAAGAACTCCAATAAGGAAGATCCCAAAATATTGACTTCTTGAATAAAGATTTGTCACTCCGTGTGGCCATAGTACATTGTGATCTCTTACCAAATTCATTGACAAAGTCTTTTACTCTTTCATAAACAACCTCCCCTGGTATAGGTTTAGGTGCACTCTGTTCCTCATTCAATCCATTGAATGCTTTGCGCTTCCTACGATATGGATGAAATTTTGTAAGAAACCTTCGATAACCAAGATATACAGTCTTACCGCCATGTTTTAGTCTTGTTGAATCAGTGTTCTCTTCACATATAGGACACGCTTTAGCTCCTTTGACACTATATCCAGACAAATTCCCATATGTTGGAAAGTCATTAATAGTGCATAACAACATAGCATGCAAACGAAATGTCTCTCTTCGTGAAGCATCATAGGTCATCACACCTTCACCCTAAAGTTTCTTTAAGTCATCAATCAGAGGTTCAAGATAAACATCGATGTCATTTCTAGGTTGTTTAGGGCCCGATATCAACAACGACAACATTACGTACTTATTTTTCATACACAGCCAGGGAGGAAGATTGTATATAACAAGCATGACTGGCCAAGTTCTATGTTGGCTGCTCAATGTCCCGTACGGATTCATCCCATATGTACAAAGCCCAAGTCTTAGATTCCTGCCTTATTCACCAAATTCAGGGTACAATAGATCAATCATCTTCCACTGTGGGGAATCAGACGCATGTCGTAGGATCCCATCATTATTTTTCTTAACATCTGCATGCCACCTCAAATTCTTCGCATCTATAGGATTGGCAAACAAGCGTTGAAACTGTGATATTATAGGTAGATACCACATCACCTTGGCAGGAGAACCAGTTTTGGACTCCCCCGAAGTCGTCAATTTATACCGTGACGCACCACATTTTGGACAATCTTTCAAATCCACATAGTCCTTTTGAAATAATACACAATCATTCGGGCATGCGTGTATCTTCTTGGCATCCATTCCCATTGGGCACAACAATTTCTTTACCTGGTATGTTGAGATTGGCAGCTCGTTTCCTTCAGGAAGCATTTCTTTCAACAAAGACAACAATGACGTGAAGCTTTTGTCGCTCCATCTATTGTTAGCTTTCATCTTATACAATCTCAACACAACGCTAAGCTTCATAAACTTAGTACAACATGTGTATAATGATATCTCAACATCATGCACAATGTTTCTAAAAATGGGAGGTGGATCGGTGTGCTCTACCCCACAACTATCCAGCATCGCATCAAATATGTCTACTGGAATTGGTTCATTCACATCTACATCATCGTAGGCAATTTCTTCTTCCACACAAGCACTGCTATCGACATCCACTGGTTTCGGGTTTGAAATCTCTCCATGCCAGTGCCATTTTGTATAGACTTGTACAATCCCATTGCACATGACATGACTTTTGATTTCGTCACCAGTGCTGACTTTCAAGTTGTTACCGCAATGCCTACATGGACAGTAGAACCTATCTCCAGGTTGTTTCCTATGTTCCTCGGCAAATCTAATAAACTGGTCAAGACCAGAAATAAACTCTAGGGTGCATCGATTGCGAATGGACATCCATGATCTATCCATTCTATGATCAAAGAGAAAACAAGTATATATTACAACAAGATTAGGGTCTAGGGTTAACAGATTAGAGTTTTTGCATGGTTAAAACTTTAGGCCAACAAATACATGTGTTGTCATTCTTATATATAATAATTATGTACCACCTATCCCATTCTTGAACACCTAATCTCACTAGTAAGTGTATAATGTGTATTGGGTTTTCAAGAAAATTTCGGCAGCATTTCCCTGCTGTTCTCTAAGTACATATGTACTTAGAGAACAAATGGGGAAATGCTGCCGAAATTTTCTCGAAAACCCAATACACATTATACACTTACATCCTAAGTGAGATTAGGTGTTCAAGAATAGTCCCAAACCGGGGACTATCCAAGATTTACTCCTAATGAGTAAATCTTGGACGGGTTTCTAGGCCAACAAATACATGTGTTGTCATTCTTATATATAATAAATGTGTACCACCTATCCCATTCTTGAACACCTTATCTCACTAGTAAGTGTATAATGTGTATTGAGTTTTCGAGAAAATTTTGGCAGCATTTCCCTGCTGTTCTCTAAGTACATATGTACTTAGAGAACAAACGGGGAAATGCTACCAAAATTTTCTCAAAAACCCAATACACATTATACACTTACATCCTAAGTGAGATTAGGTGTTCAAGAACAGTCCCAAACCGGGGACTATCCAAGATTTACTCATAATGAGTAAATCTTGGACGGGTTTCTAGGCCAACAAATACATGTGTTGTCATTCTTATACCTACAATCCTAGTTTCATCATTCATATCCTAGTTCTTCAAGTTAGGTGATTAACATTGTCAATATACTAAAAAAGGAAACAAGTTACCAATTTCATAGTTAGTACGGTAGAGATACCCTAAGATCTAGATCTAATGGTTCATAATGAGCCTGTGATAAAGTTACATCACTAGATGATTATATAATTTCAAAAGCAATACACAAATAAATTCAAATGAGTAGATAACTAAATAAAAAATAGTAGACAAAAAATACAAATAAGTAGATGAAAAATACAAATAAGTAGATGAATAAATCATAAAAAATCAGTACATAATTAAATAAACACAATCAGTAAATAACTTTAAAAAAAATTCCACTAGCTTGGTGAAATCAGTACATAAATAAACACAATCAGAATATTTTTCAATGGCTTTTGGGGTGACTTGGTGAAATCAGTGCATGTTTTGGACATCCTTTGTATAGGTTGATCTAGGGTTCAATCCAGTAGATGAATCCAAACCCCAGAAGTAGCCTAGGCGTGCCCTGGCGCCGCCCAAGCATCCGCCCAGAGGCCTAGCTAGGCAGGGCACCTGGGCTTGGGATGCTAGGCGTGCCCTGGCACCTGCTTAGGCGCCGCCTGGGTGAGGTCCAGGTCGGCGGCGGCAGAGAAAGCAAGCGGCGGAGGAGAAAAGGTAGACGATTGAAGGGTTACCTTGTAGGAAGCTGGCGGAGCAGAGACCTAGCAGGAAGCTGGCGGCGGCGAGGAGAGCACTGAAGTAGCTACCGGCGGGGGCGGCGGCGACGAGAGGAGAGGAGCAATGACCGGCGGCAGCACTGAGCGACAGTGAGAAGAGAAGCAACGAGCGGCGACGAGCAAGAAATCGTCGGACCTAACTGAAGAATCGGGAATGAAACAGAGAAAGGGGAAGAGTCGCTCACGCTGGTGCTGTTAAGTTAAACATAAGCGTCGGTTGTTTAAATGACCGACGCTACAGCCTAACAGCGTCGGTTTCCATAAAAAATCGACGCAATAGGGGTGTAAAAAATTTTGGCGGGGACGGCGCGCACACACTTATAACGTCGGTTATTATAAGACAACCGACGCCCATATTAGAACTTTTGGCGCAAATTTTATCTTCATTCAGCGTCGATTATTTGCTAAAACACCAACGTTGTATCTGATACTTTGGCGCAGTTTTTTTTGCTCGAAAAAATTCGATTTCGCGGGCTACTTTTGGCGTCGGTTTTTTGTCTTCAACCGAGACTGAATGAAAACCAATACCCGTGTCTGGCTGGTCTTCAAATATATATGTCGGATGTCCTTATTAACCGACGTTTAATGTGAGTAGCGTCGGTTTTACTAAAAAACCGACGCCTCTAAAAGCGACGTTGAACGTTGTTTCTGTACTAGTATGAATTCATAGAGCAGCCTCAACTTAGAAAAGAATGATCCAAGCCTCAAAACACATTGATGTTTACACCACAAGATTCCACTTGGACTACCACCATAAAAGAACGAACCATGAAGCAAAGAAAGCATATAAACATTAACTTATGATTCTGAAAAGATTACCCAACAATAGTTGGATCAGAAATAGCAACTAAAAATCTTTTCTAATATCCAATAGACCATCAACAAATTCTAATAGACAATGTTGTAAACAAGGCTAGAAACAAGAAAGCTTAGACATGACATCAAGAAAAGGATGTAAACTAAGGAAAGTACTCTTGTAACTTGTTATTCAAGAAAGTTTGATAAAGAAAATTGCTGCTCATCTTTAGAGCTTGATGATTCTGGATTTGATTCAGCCATTAACATTTAAGAAGAACCAAGTTAATAAACTAATAAGGATATTTAAAAGAAAATCATTGTGAAAAACGAGCAAATAATGATAATTCAAAACTATACAACATGGCTTCTGGTTCCAGTTGCTTACACACTTAGACAAAAGAGGGTATGCAAGTTTTTTAAAACTTTATTAGGAAACATCAACCCTGGCTGTCACTGACCTGAAAGGGGGTGGGTGGGATTTTGTGTTTAGTGATGGTCTACAATAAACATGGTAGTGATCGATTGGAGTTTAAGATAATTGGTGAGTAATGAAGATACATAGGCATTTTAGAGAAAAACTTTTATTCACTCTATTTTTCAGAGACTAAAAATTCATGGGGCATTGATTAGTTATGTATAACTAATCAAGGTACAAACCTACCATATTAGGGCTCAACACACTCAACAATGGAAGTTACCAGGATACTAGAGTAAACCAAAAATGATATTTTAAGTCTGTAAGATACTAGATACTGTAATTTCAAAAAATCATTGAGTCATATTTGTTGACGATATTTAACTATTGATAGAAAAATATGACAAGATAAGACATACTCACCCCCAATTTATATTGCTTGGTAGAAATCATGACTAAACATGCCTAGTAAATAAGCTAAGCTATAATAGGCATACTACTGAAATAAAACATAAGAAGATACAATTAAGGATAATAGAGAAAAAGCATACCTAAGGAACAGGGAGTACATCAAGTGTGGATGCTATGTTGACCTTGACAGAACTAGTTGCAAAAGATTTAAGTAATTGAAAATTATCTAGCTCAATGGTAGCTATGAATACATCCTGGTTAATGGATTGAGATCCTGGTACATCCAAACACACATTTATGCAAGTCAAACTTCATAGCTAATGCATAGAGCTCCTCTTTATAATTAAATCAAAGGTAGGGGTATTGAGGATTGTTCCCTTCTTACGACTAAATTCACTCTTAGGTTCAATCGGAAATCCAACCCTCCCGCTGCTTGCATCAAGTTGGATATTACTAAGGCTTTCGATTCTGTTTGTTGGTCTTACCTTTGGGATTGTCTCTACTGCCTCAGGTTCAATGAAAAGTTTATCTCCATTCTTAAGCAATGTGTGGAAACTCCATCCTTTTCTCTCTTGCTAAATGGTTCTTCAATTGGCTTCTTCAAAAGCTCCAACGGTCTTAGGCAAGGCGATCCCTTATCCCCTCTACTTTTCGCTATTGCTATGGAAGGTCTCAGCAGATGTATTGAGGATGTGTATGATAATAGACTCATCAGGAGCTATTCCATCAATGGGACCAAAGCTCTTAGCCATCTTCTATTTGCGGATGATGTTCTTATCTTTTCTGAGGGACGTCTACGTAGCCTTGTCAAACTCAAACATGTTTTGCTTGATTTTGGTTCTGTTTCTGGCATGACATGCAATCCGAATAAAACACATATATTCTTATCCTCTTCTTGCCGCAACAAGGATGCCTTGATTAGCTGCTTGGGTATTCAGCGTGGTACGTGGCCCACAAAGTATCTTGGTTTTCCTATGGCTGGAGGCAACCTCAGGAGGCGCCATTTCCATGAATGCTTAGATAAGCTCAGAGATATGATACAGAGATGGCCTACTTCTAAAATATCTATGGCTGGTCGCCTTGTGCTTGTTAAGACTGTGCCATGGGTTTGATCAGCTATTGGATGTGTATGGGTGACATCCCTCCTGTTGTCTTACGAAGAATGGAGTTGTTACTTTCTGACTTCCTTTGGGGTAGCTCGGTGCATCCCTCTAGTTGGTCACGTTTAGCTTACCCGCTTGACGAAGGTGGCTTGGGGCTTAAGAGACTTGATGAACTTGCAGATTACCATTCGTTACGTCGCATAAAGAAGTTCAACCAAGCTCAATGTTTATGAAGCTCATGGCTTTCTTGTAGGTATGGTGATACCCTGTCTATTGCTTCCAGGAATGGCTCTACTTGTCACAGACGTATGGTAGCTCTATGGCCTTCTTTCTCAGCTTGGGAAGGCAAGGATCTTTGGGAGAACGTAAGACAAAAGCATCCATTTGATAAGGCTTATGGAAATCTTTGGCTCTCTAAGAAATATCCTAGATGGAGTCTTACTACCTTTAGAGCACTCATTAATGTACTACCTACTATGGAAACGATTAGTTCCTGGCCGGGGGCTCCTGTTCCTGCATGCTTACTATGTGGCCAACACAATGACTCCATCACTCATCTTTTTGGGGGCTGCAAATACTGGAAATATATTTGGGGACGTGCTCAACTTAAACTCAACAACATAGCCTCATATTCTCTATATGAAAGCCTCATGGATCTTGGTAAAAGGTCAAAGCAATCCAGAATCATTGAACTTTGGGCCATCACTAGTGTTGTTCACTTCATTTGGGAGGAGCGTAATAAAAGGCTACATAACGGTGGTGCTTCTAACTTTGTTGCCATCTTCATCCGTCTTGCACTTGAAATCAAGAGAATGTACTTTACTTTTAAATCTTGTCTTGATTTTCCTCCTGTTATAGCTAGGAATTGGGATCTACTGTAACCAATTCCTAGATGTGTGTAGTCACATGTATGGGTGTGGCTTGTAACTTTGTCCCCTTTTAGGGGGTTTTTGGACTATACTTACCCAATTTTCCAAAAAAAACAGAGAAATAAGACTATCCAGTTCTCAACATAGTTGGGGGTTCTACCATAGGGGGACTACACTTCCATTTTTCCAGCAATCATATACCATTTCAAATCAGTTGCTTCCAGCATGGATGGTTCCATTACGCTTACTCTTAACCTTCAATGCATTCAATTAGTCTTTCCATATGCAAGTAAAGAGACTGACTTCTTCATAGTTATAGATGCATTGTACAAGAGATAAAGTGATTAACTACATTATAGGAATCATATGTATATTTTTCTCATGATTAAGAATTGAAAAACCATGATGTATGTAATGGAAGTGAACTAAAAGAGTAAAAAGATATTATGTGCTCATGAGGAAACTCAAGTTTCTTAATCCTAATTTATATATAATAGATAAAAGTCTAGAGATGAATAGATCATTCACTTTACATAAAAAGAAATCATAGCAAGAGAACACTTTATAAAATAAGTAAAAAGTAAAAGACAAATCTGCATAGACAATGTGTTTCGGTACAAACAATGTTTCTCTTCCACCTAGATAGAGTTAGAGAGAAAGTACTTGTTTCTTAATCACAAGGAGGCCAAAAATCTTTCAGTAGGAACTTGAGTAAGGCATTAAAGATATACAAGCATGTAACACCACTGACTAGACAAAGGATTTGCAGTAGCCCAACCAAATAGGGAGATTTGTACTTCAATCGAAACCAACATAACACATGTTCACAGAGTCTATGAACGAATTGAGCAAGAGCCCACTATGTGAAATCATGTAGTAGAAACTCAAGGATATAACTTCTTCAAAAAATTACACTACAACTAGAGCCAAGTACTCTGTCATTAGCATTGAAGTAAAGTTGTCCAGGGACAAAGGTAGTTCACATCATACAAGTTAACAAAAAAATTAAATCTTTCTCGTTAAAATGAGGGTTATCACTTCAAATGCTTTATCCATCAACTGGCATTTTCTAGCCAATCATGGCACAACTAAAAGAAAACTAAGTGTTTCAAGATATACATGAAAAGAAGAATGTGCATGTTCCACAGACTGACATCACTACTTATGGATCCCATCAGTTTTGCACAAACATGAAAAGAAGTTTGCAACCATGTGGGTTTAAATCAGAGGTGGACCATGCGTTGCAGTCCTCATAAGTTGTCATTAGCTTTACTAATATCATGACTTCTATAGCAGCTGGGTTCGTCATTTGATCCTCTAATTGACCCCATATGGTTGATTAAGACTAAAAGTGTATTGTACTCTTCATTTTTCAACATTATCAATATGCAAAAAGTATTCTCAGAGCGGTAGTATTCTTCATATTAGAATATAAAATTATGCTACGGCAACAATGTAAAATGAACCAACATGAAATCAACACTGTAACACTTCTCTAGGAATATCAAAATAATATTGGTAGAACGTCACATGAATGTGTATCTAGATAGAGTAACTCCTTATATTCTATATTAGATGGTGGAAAAGGTACATATTCATTTAATACATACAACAGCTAACGTATTTGATGATGCAATGTATGTACAAAAAGGATGTCCAACATCTTATAGCAAATGACCACATACCAAAGCCCAACAACACCCTTAATAAATTGAATTTAGTAGTTGTCAATAACAAAAAAGTTGATGTCTAAGGAGACTACCCGAACATAAATAGTCACACACATATCTATGGCACTATTAAATGATGTTAGGCATATGTAATTGAATTAGCTGTGCAATAAATATCAACAGATACATTTGAATGGTAGGACAACTAGGTGTCCGTACATAACAAATTGTCCATCACGAGCTCTCTTAGTGCAGATTTGTTATCATAGAATAAATTATGTGAACCATAACAATCTTACTGCATAACTCTTCACTAGTGCCTTCCTACCACCAACCCAGACACACTTAACCAGTGGAATAAACATCCCTAAATACCTAGTTTGATACATATATATATACTTCGTGTTCCAGTTCCACTCACACTCGTGTCCAGAAAACAATTGCAACACTTGAGTAAGACTCGTGCAACAGTCTTAAAACTATCCAACATCTTAAAAAGCTAAAGAAGAGGAATTATATATCCAACATGATTTTATAAACAAGATACAACAAATTACTACAATTATTTGTGTTTCTTAAGAGAGCCATCTCATTCATGTCATTTAGGACTATAAACCAGATTTTCACCTTCACTACCTACTATTGCCAAAAAGTGATAACCTTGCTTTGTCTGTCACACATGATGCTATTAACCCCTAGCATGATTTATTTCAAATCTTACCAACAACGTAATGAACTGGCATGTAATAATGGTTCACCCACCACATGAGATGAGTCACCATGAAGTTAAAACTAAGAGCAAAGTATCGCTGCACAATTTGGTATGGCCTTAGAAATGTCATAAATGATACATTTTCAAATCCATATGTTACTAAAGAAAGTTAGTGCAATGAAGTTCCCTGATAGAAGCATTAAGAGAGAAACAACTTATATCAGGAAAACCAAATAATAAATCATTCTTTGCCATAAAAGAGGACTACATGTAAACCAATACTATAGAATATTCATATCACGGTCTTATGTAGCAAGAGAAATGGAAAACAATGTTGTAATGGTGGTTCGGATGACAATCCTTTCTATATCGAATGAATAGACAAGCTTTACATCAAACAAAAAACTTTATTATTCTAAACCTATAGAAAAGAGGAAAAATAACATCTAGAGAATTCTAAAGGAACTTTTATTGTTTGCCTCGCTTGCCTCGCTCCAAGTATTTTACCTACAATAACAAAAATAATTATCTAAAACCATTATATAGACATGTTACACTTATAACACATTGAAAAAAAATTACCGAACAATGAGTAGCTTCTTTGGCCAAGCTATTATTGACTCGATTGCATCTTCAATGATTTGATAATTGTCAAATGGTCTAACCAGTTGCTCTTCAGGTTTAATTGCCACACCAATGCAAACAGTAGCAAATCCAGACCCTAACTTTCCTCCTCCTATTACAAGGTGAGGATTCACGCCTATCACTTGTCCTTGAGCTACAATTGACGTTCCATCATTGAAACTTAACAACCTCATGACCTATAAGTTGTATGAATTACAATGTAAAATTTTACATATCAAGAATCAAAGTTATTAAGAGTTTTTTTTGTTTAGTAACCTGTCTTTCTATAATGGTGGTTCCGCTACATGACTTTTGTGGCATGGGTGTTCCTTCATTCTTGGTTGTTTCCATATTCTACAATATAAAACACTTATCAAATTAATAAAAGCATAACTTATAATTATTACTAAAAATTTGAATAATTACTTGATTTGCTTGAAATGGAACACTCCCGCTTGAATTTCCTGAAATTATTGCTTTGAGATGTTCTTGTCTTTTTTTTTTCTAGATCTGATAATTCTATTTTTTGTGACTCGCATATGTGTTGTAGGTCTTTGACTGTACCTTCAAAACCCTCCACATATGCCTGACTAAACTCATTAGTCTCATGGTTCACACGAGCCTTCTTTGCACCCAATATTTGATCAGCAATTTCATCTTCATCAAGATTTGCATCATTATTTTCAACTACTGATTGTAACTTGTCCTACAACAATAACCATAATGATGATAAAAAAATGAGCAAATAAAGTCAAATATGTCATGAATAATTTTATACTTACAATTAGTGTAGCTGATTTTGCATCTACAGGAGTACCATCCTTCTTCTTATGGGTAGCAACAAACAACTGCAATCGACTAACAGGACCTCCTTTATTCTTTTGTTGCAACTATTATTAACACACAAATAAAGTATAAGTAGAGTGTGAATGTGTTATGATATTATTATCATTATGTGGCAAATCACTCACATTTGCTCTCACACAAGCATAGGGCATCGACCCCGATGTATGTCGTGTGGTAACAAACTTTCTACTCATACTATTCTTTGCACTCCGTCACTACAGTTCATGAATATTAACCTTATCACCAATGAAAACTAAGAGAAGACATAATATATAACTAATTATCTTACCGTTCCATCATTAGAGTCCCAGAAATTCACAAGAAAAGCCCACTCCAATGGGTCAACACGAGAAGGACAATCATTAAGTCTGTCTATTTTGTCTTTGTGGTGCATATAATTTTTTCTTTTGATTTCAGATTTGAAGTTTCTCCAACAATCCCTAACTATGCATAGAACCGATTTCTTTCCCTTTGGGTCGATAGTAAATTTCTTCTGTTAAATGAAAAATAGAATGAATATAACAAATGTATGCTTCAATAACATTTTACTAAAATATATTACCAAGACATAATTCCATATTTCAAATTTCTTTCCAACTGGTACTTGTCGCCAATCCAAGTAATCCAAGGGTGCCAGTTGTGAATTTCTATCAATTGTTCCCAAAAAATAAGACAAGTCATTTTGATGAGGTCCAATTGGTTCTCCATTTTCATCCAATGTAATTGGTAATTTTGCATCCCATGTCTTACTCCATAATCGAAGACACTTAGAATAGCCTCAATTTTTATTATACACAACACCACCTAAAAATTTAAAACAATATGAGGCAATTATTTTTAAAATATACATAAAAATGCTAAAATATGAGGTAATAGCTAATTGGTGTAAATTGTTGATTAGAAACTTATGTACCTCCATAATGATTAGCAGTAGTTTCTTCATCAACCAATTTGAAGTCCTCATCAATTACATGATTGGTTTTGACCTCATGATCTATATTGCCATTATGAACAGAATGATCAGCTCTCATGTCATTATTTACTAATCAATCCCTATGACCAGCTCCAACCTCATGATTGATATTGGTTGTATCAACTGAATGACCAACTCTGGTACCATTGCTTGCCAAAGAATTAGCCTTATGAACAGAATGACCAGTTCTGATGTTATTATTTGTCAAAGAATTTCTATGATCAGCTCCAACCTCATGATTTATATTTACATTATCAACACAATGACCAGTTCTTGTACGGTTGTTTAATAGAGACATCCTTCCACCGATTGGAACATCATGATTTATCATTGACACATGTGGATGCTTCTCTTTTCTGATGTGTACTTCAACATTTTTGCTACTAAAAACAGATGATGCACCAACCTTTATATTAGTTTTATTACTCAAATCAGCTTTAGAACTTCCAAGATCGGCATTAACTGAACCAAGATATCCTCCTTTCATTCCCAAATCAGCATTAACAGAACCAAGATAACCTCCATTCATTCCCAAATCTGCATTAACTGAACCAAGATAGCCTCCATTCATTTGCAATCATTTAGACATTCCTACAAAGATAAATATTAAGATAGAATCTTACAACTATAAGTACAAAATGATAATAGATAAATTATATGTCACCGTACCCGCCAATTTTCATTTAATTACTCCATTGTTTGCATCATCAGTTTCTCGTGCAGACAATAATTGTGAACGTCTTTTCAACATCTTGAAAATATAATGCATAAAAAATATTAATAAAACAAAACTATAACCATAAAAATATAGTTAAATAATAATGGTTGTAGGGGCTACCTGATATAAACATTATAAAACAGTTGCTGATTCAATTATTGAGAACAAAAAAAGTTTGTAAATTTTAAGAGAAATAGTATGCATATTACAGGAAGAACAATGGTATAGATAATTAATAATAAATGAATAAAACTAAATTCTTATAACACTACATAAAGATACAAAATATTAAAAAATACATATGATAGATCACAATGATCTCAATCAAATTTCTCATCATTTTTGCCATCGTAAAAAGTTACACCCTCCATATCTTCTCTAACCAAATTAGATCCATCAGAAACATCGCTAAAAATAGATTCCCAATCATCTGCATGAGAATCTTTAGGTACGCATGGCCCATCCATGAAATTTTCAGTAAGCTTCTCATCCATGTCATAAGTATCACGTGGTGTTGTCTGCATGATAAAGCTCCACCCATAGTGATTGATGTCAGTCAGATAAAAGACTTGTTGTACTTCAGAGGCCAATACAAATGGATTTTCAATTAAGTCAATGAGTTTTAATTTGACCATTGTAAATTTATTTTCATCTTTTTTGACGCCCTTGTTTACATTGACCCAATCACCTTTGAACAGTACGACTTTCAGTTGCTCATAGTAACTAATCTCAAAAATCTCTTGGAGTACCCCATAGTAGGTAACTTGACCCAATTTAGGATTTTTTTTCCTTAGAACTGGAAAAACTTTCTGTCTGGGCATTCACCATTATCCCACTATTCTGGTTTTTTTTACCATGTCCCCCCTCCTTGGTTCGAAATCTATATCCATTTGTTACATATCCATTGTATTTGTTCACCATATTTTGTGGTCCCCGAGCCATAGTTAGTAGATTTGATGGCAAATTTTCTGATTTGGCCTTCTCTTCAATCTGTATATATTATGAATTGAGTTATTAATACAATGCTCTAACAATATTAAATGAAATTAATTTTATAGACTTACATGCTTCTTAAACCAATCACTAAAAGTGTTCATATGAATATTACTGATTTCCCAATGTCTTGCACGCGGATTCATTTTCTTCACGTGGCGAATGTGTTCCCTACTAACAAGTACATAAATCATGTGTACATACATATAACGGTGAGCATGCATATTTCTTAATAATTTAATGAATTCACTCCATGAACGGTTCAACTGTAACACAATTAGATAAAATATACTGATGTGCAGTTTTCAACATCACATCTTCAAGATAAATAGGAATACTCTTTCCTATTTGACGCCCTTTGTTTGAAAATATAGACCACTCATCATCAGTAACAATATCTTCATCTTCGACATCATTTCTAGCCAATTTTGTGAACCTTGTCTCTACCCCGGAGAGATACCTTGGACAAAATGTTAAACATTCATCTACCAGGTAACATTCTTCTATGGAAGCTTCTGGAGCAGCTTTATTCCTCACATATTCTTTCAAAGTTTTCAAGTATCTATAATGATAAATAGAATTGGTTTAAAATCAAAAAATACATTTGATAAAATTTTAGTGAAACAAATAGTAAAAACATACTACCTTTCCATTGGATACATCCAACGATAAAATGGTGGTCCAACTATCTTAGCTTCTTGTGGAAGATGAATGACCACATACTCCATTATGTCAAAAAATGAGGGTGGGAAAATCTTCTCCATGTTGCACAAAGTCACTGCAATTCTAAATTCTAACTTCTCAATAGCATACAGATTTATCTCTTTTGAGCATATGTCTTTGAAAAATCTAGACAACTCAGTTATCACCGTTATGACGTTCTTGCTCGGCAATGCTACTCGTAAAGCCAATGGCAGAAATTGTTGCATTAATATATGGTAGTTGTGACTCTTTAATGCCAACAATTTTCTTTCTTTGATGCATGCATTTTGCGAGATATTGGAGGAATAACCATCTGGAACCCGTACAGACTTCAACAACTTACAAAATAATTCTTTTTCCTCCTTTTTCAAAGTAAAACGAGAAGGTGGAATAATATTCTTACTTCTATTCTTGATAATGTGCAGTCTAGGTCTTATTCCCATCTCTAAAAGTTCATAAAGAGATTTTTCATTATCCTTTGACTTGTCCATCCCAAGTAACGTGTGAATCAAACTCTCACATACATTCTTTTCAATATGCATTACATCAAGATTATGACGAATAAGGTTGTACTTCCAGTATGGCAACTCAAAGAAAATGCTTTGTTTTTTCCAATTGTAAGGCATATTGTCTACATCTCTGGTTTGAACTAAAACTTGATTTCCATACAACATCTTTGGAACAGTTCTTAATTCTTCTTTTCCATCAAATGAGGACATATCCCTATGAAATTTATGATCCATCGGAAGGAACCTCTTGTGGCCCATGAAACATTGTTTCCTACTATGTGGTAGTCTAATAGACCTCATGTCCTTATTGCAAATAGGGCATGCATCATACCCACTAGTTTGTCAACCAGATAAATAACCATAGGTAGGGAAGTCATTTATCGTCCATAGTAAGGCGGCACGCAATTTGAATACAACTTTACGATCAGCATCGTAGGTATCAACACCAACTTCCCATAGTTCTTTCAACTCTTCAATCTGAGGTTGTAAGTAGATATCTATCTTCATTCCTGGTTGAGTTGGACCAGGAATAATCATAGAAAGGATAAAATTAGGTGTCTTCGTGCATAACCATGGTGGCAAATTGTACGGAATCAATATGACTGGCCAAATACTATATGATTGACTCATCATGCCAAATGGATTAAATCCGTCAGATGCTAAACCAAGATGCACATTACGAGAATCAGATGCAAAATTAGCATGCATGTTATCAAATGTCTTCCATGTAGTTGAATATATTGGATGTCTTAAAACTCCATCCTTGGTGCGACTTTCATTGTGCCACCGCATTAGTGGTGCGACTCTAGAGGACATAAACAATCTCTTCAACCTAGGAGTCAAGGGAAAGTAGCGCATAACTTTACAAGGAACTCTTTTCTTTTTAATTCCCATACTTTGTGCACTGTCTACATCAGTTTCAGTCTCTATATATCTAGAAACATGACAACGCGGGCATGAAGTATCATTTGCAAACTCCTTGTGATACAAAATGCAATCATTTATACATGCATCAATTTTCTCGTAGTCAAGACCAAGGTCCCTAATTATTTTCCTTACTTCATAGTATGAGCCAGGCAACGTGTCACCCTCAGGAAGCAAATCCTTCAAAAGTTCGAGCAGCTCAATAAATGATTTATTGCTCCAATGATTGCTACATTTTATATGGAACAACCTCACGACAGTATACAACTTGGAATACTTCTTATTTCCAGGATACAACTCTTGTGCATCAATCTCTAACAATTTGTAGAATTGCTCAGCTTCTTCATCGTCAACAAATACAAATGAATCATCGTCATCATTGTCCATAGTTTCTTGACAGTTTTGGACTCCATATGCATCGTGCAACATGTCTCTCATATCATCAAATGACATGTTGTCTTGCATAGAAGAATCTTCTGTGGCATCAGAAGAAGTCTCACCATGAAAAATCCAATCAGTGTAGCTACTGAAAAAACCATTCCATAACTGGTGCTCAGTTGTCACATGGCGGTTGTGTCTTTGTGTATTTAGACACTTTTTACAAGGGCATAAGATAGTCTCATTCCTACTACATTTTTTGAAAGTGTCCTCTATGAATTTGACTACCCTAGTTAAGTACTTTGTATTGGTCATGTCTTCCTCAATTATCCAGCTTTTGTCGATCATACTTCCCTAGATAATCATAAGTAAACACATCAATATAATCAATATATATGTAGAAAATATTAATTAAACAGAAATATATAAAAAATGAATAATAATAAAGGTAAAAAAGTATACATAAATTTAACACAATGAAAAATTAAATATATAAATAAGTAGAAAATCAAAAAAGTATAATACTGATCATAGTATACATAATACTTTGACAAGCCATGTATATATCTATTTATCTATGACGTATTGGTAATAAATATCAAAATAGTTTTGTTGTCTTGTTGGACTATGATGATAAGGTTCAACCAAGGAAGCATGGACATGTTTCTAGCACGAACACCGACATGGACACTATAAATGATAAAATGTCAATTTGAATTTATCATAAATCTACTTGCTGACATGTAGTATGGCTTTTGTAAGGTGATATCAGTTGATGTAACTAAGTTTATGTACTTTTTCACATGGGTAAGTCCTACTAGTTTCATCCATATTTGTCAATTAAGATGGTGTTGCTATGTTAAAACGGACCTGTTGAACATCATGGTGAAGAATGTGTAGCCTGGAATGCTAAAGAATGTGCAACCTTGATTATGTTTATTGTACGTAATAGGTAGTTCATGGCATATATTCCTCCACATTTTTTTTGTTCATTCTATACGATAGGTAGTTCATGCAATATATTCCTCCACAATAATTTTGTTCATTCTATATAATAGCTAGTTAGGTAGTTCATGGCATAATAGGTGGTTCATGGAATAGCTTCAACACAATATTGAATACGACTTTTGCCTCCTACAATGCATTTGAAGGCCCAGTACATACTTGAGTATGATGTACCTCATAATCTAATTGGCTAATTTTGAAGTGAAGCTCTGATAAAAAGTGTGTCTCCAAGGACACAAGTCACAACAAAACTCATGTTTAGGTGTAGGCATTGTTATAATTTTTGTGACACTAGCAAGGGACACAAGTCACAACAAAACTCATGTTTAGGTGTAGGCATTGTTATAATTTTGGTGACACTGGCAAGGGAATAGTATATATTTAGAAATTTCACGTCCAACCTACCTCTAAAAAAATTAAACTTTGGACATGTGAATCTTCAAGCTCCACTTGAATAGTTTACCCAGGAGATTTTCTCATCTTCAATAGATCTGAGAACAATTGTATGACAACTGTGAAGGTCCAACTCTATTCCTTCCATGCATTCTACTGTCAAGGTGAATAAGGAAAACTTTGTTGACTCTACTGCCATTATAAGGGTGAACATGGAAAACACCACACACCCATATATGGTGAATCTGATATTTCGTAATTGAGCATAATTGTTAACCACATGTTATAATTTTATGTCCTCAATAACAAATAACTACATGGCATTTAAAATTCTGGAACTCGAGCATGTAGTTTCCAGATAGTTCCTACATATGCTTCTGATGTGAAACAGGTATAACACAACTGTTTTTGTCAGTAATCATGAAACTGGCATATTTCTATAAATTAATAGATTTGATTTTCTATTAGCCAACTATAGTCACCTACTCATTGTTGTGTTGTGATAGCATTCATATACTATGAAATTGATCATACGAATTCCAAACTTAGTTACTTAGGTTATGTTACATACATGTATGTTTATCATGTGACCTATTCGACCAACAACAATGTTGTATGGTGATAGAAACATGAGGCCTGCTGGGCATCAAACTGCCTTTTCTCTATTTCTCTAAAGTATACCTTTGGTTGCACCTCTTCCATTTCTTACACAACTCAGTCCATAATTTCCAGCCCAACATCTAGTTGCAGTGTTATCCTTTCATTTTCTAGAAGTTTTAGGGGGAATAGACCCTTCCATCCAACAAATTATTGTGCAACCTTATTGTAGCTTGGCCTCGAGCACAACTAAACATGTAAAAAACTTATTATAGTTTCATTTTTCTTGTGCTTCTAGGCTATTTCCCTAAATTTATTAAGTAGACCCAGAAAACCAAAACAGCCCTAAACACATTCAAAAGTATGGCATGGACATTAATAAAGGAAACAATTAATTTACTCACTGGAATGAAAAAAAATGAGAGACTGGCAAAAGAAATTAGAATTTGTCAAGGCATGTACATGTCTAATCTCACAAAAATAGGGAGGTCCCACTTGTAATCTACCATGGGGTTTGTAAATGAGGGAACCTTTTAAAGGAATAACCTTTTCATAATGAAAGCAAAGAAATCAATGTCCATGATAAGGCTTTTGACCGTCAATGTCCAAAATACTATAATATGAAAAACAAGGATATCTATTCAATTATAAAGCCCAAAGGGAACCCAAAACATAAGTACATATTTTGTTGTATAAACTATATCAAGGAATGTCAATGATAAAGACCATGAGTTGTATCCAAAACATAGTGTTTTAACCCAATTAGGTCTAGAGTTTCATGTTCAAAACCCATTACATTGCAAGATTTTGGCTTACTAAGTGTGCGTTATAGAGCTAGTGCAACTCGAAATAATCTTATCCCCTTGACAAATGGTTCCCATTGGAACAATTGAGTATGATCATTTGGAGGAAAGAACCAACCTACTAGTGGCGGAATGGGACACTAGAAACACTTAAATGTGATTGGGATCCCACACTGCCATAATTACCAAATTCTAAAAGACTATTTCAAAGTGAGATTTGGAATTAGTAATTATCTAACATTTGAGTTAAATGATGACGTGACCACCCATCAAGAATCATCACACAAGTTAGGATCCCATCCAGCCTAATCACTTGACTCAGCAACTGGCCTTAATGATAGAGACCTCAACACCTACCAAGGTTTAGAGCCACAAATACTTAAAGGAAAGACTATTTCAACCACATTAATGAGTATAAACACACAAGGTCACTATCCCTTATTAAGATGAAATATACCTCAACCAATGAGTAAGTAAATACAAAATAATAATGTCTCACTAGCCCCTATTAAGATGAAACACAAGATCATGATAAATGGAAATTCAACAAATTTGCAACAATAAATCTCTTATTATAATCACCCACAAGTAAGTAAATACAAAATAATAATGCAAAAAAGCAATGAGGCTTGTCAAGTAGTACTTGGCCATTCTACGTAAAGATCATAGGCCACCACAGTTAGGGGAGGTGAAGCAAGACATGCCAAATACTCTAGAGTACCCTTGAGTGTTTTTTTCCAAACTATAAAAATATAAAAACCTTAAAAGTAATTTGTAAATGTAGTCAAATGAAGTGAATTATGTATTCTCTCATCAGTTCAATGGCTTTAGTCATGCACCCTAGTGATTGTCTTGAAAGTTTATCAACAAACTGTACTATGGAAATACCTTATTCTTTGTGAATTTACATAAATATATAAAGTTACAGACACATGTATATAATTTATTTGTGAACATAAGAAGCTCCATTATTCTTAGAAACAAGCAGAAACAAAGATCACCATGATATCCACTTCATATTGTTGATGCTACAAAATTTAGCATACAAAATGATATATTATATTATTATACCATCCAAGAATGATGAAATGAAATATAAGAAAATCATTAGAACTTAATAAAAAAAATTAATTAAAGGTTTCAATACTAATTGGGGTGTGCACTACAGGGAAGAGATGAGGGTTTTGGTGAGGAGTTGGGTTTGGTTGAGGAGTCTACATGGTTGGATCTTATTTTCTCTTTTCTTTTTAGTTAGATCTTATGTGGGTTGGGTTGGACGTGTCCACTAAGCATCCTAGATGTGTCCACAACGTGTCCAGTTTGCAAATATATAAAATATGAATCTGGACACACTAGAGGAGTGTCTGCCGTGTGTCCAAGGCGTGTCTGGGTTGGACACGTGTCGGACATGGACACGGAAACCTCCGAGAAGTGTCTGTGATTCCTAGATAGAAACATATACATACCTAACATTTTTTGTTCCTAAATCAAATATCTAAATAATAAAGAGACAGTTTCATGTATATAGAACTATAGAGCTAATATACAAAAACTTTACCTAACATGTATTGCTGCATTTAAGCAGTGTGCCAAGTTTCGATACATGCACAATGTACGTCAAATAGCAGAAAGACATCATATGGCATGGATGGAGTCTAACAAGAAGTTATGGTAATTATCTATTGGACAGTTATTGAGTAGGAGATTGAGTTGTTCGCTATTTCTACTGTAATGTTTTAGATTATAGACGTAACACTCAGTCATGTATCACTTGATGCATTTCAAACCTATGATATCATACAAAAATAAGGGTTGGCATGCATATTCGGACCACTGATTATATATTTGTTCATGATTCCCTCCAACAATATATAGATATGCCATAAAGTACACAAACCTGGTCAAAGTTTGGAGAAGGAAAATAAATCCAACCATGAGGAAGAGGAGCAGTTGTACCCTTAAGTTGATCCTTTGAGCTAATCAAGAGATATACAACCATTATTGAATGATTCTGTGAGAGGGAGGAAGTCGCAGGCAGTTGGAGGAGAGCCAATAGTTGGAAAAGACGCCCTAGCACTGGAAAATATAGCCATGAGAAGGACTGCAAGTCAGGGAACAGACCTGTGTTTGTGGGAGGGACAATGGGAGTGGAAGAGGTACCTTGCGAGTTGTTCTGAAGATAGATTGTGGGATGTGGCTAGGACGAATCTTCACGGATGGCCATAGAGTGATGGATCCGGGACTAAGAGAACTCGAAGTGGCTGGTCGATCGGGAGGAAACGACCGCCCGCCCTGGTGGTAGAGGATCGTTGATGTCGGGGTTTTCTCGGACATAATCTTTCCTTGGATGTCCGCTAAGGTGTTCACCTACGACTGGGGGAGCGCAGTGGGAGAGCGCAGTCGATCAGGGTTTCCTTAACATGTAGGTGCTGAGCTAGGTAGCAATTGTGCAGATGACTGAGCGATCACGTGAAACAAAATAGGGACTATCGTGTGTGGGTTGGATGAAAGGGGAGGGAATGTTGGCACCACCCAAAAATTATAATGTGAAAAGTTAGATTTGTAATTTTTAGAATGTATAGATAAAGATACATATATGTATTTCCAATTAAAAAGTAGGAGGGCAACAAATTGCACCATCACCCCTGAAAAATAAAATAGTTATTTACAACGGGCATCAAGATGACGGTTATATGAGTTCAAATGAGATTTGTAGTCAAATGTGTAGTCATTACCATTAACTATATTTGTATTACTTACATTTTTATAATTTATAAAGAAAAGTAGTTATTGAATACAAATGGAACACACGTAGTTAGATAAATTGTAGCTAATTCATGTTTTTTTGGTATATGTTAAAGACCACACAAGTTTTCAAACTTGTCTTCACCCTTTAAGAATCATATAGAGACCCTTTGTCTACTATGAAGGATCCACTCATAGACGGGATATATCTATGTTGAGTGTTGCATTGGCCAACTTTCCCTTCTTCATGTTGCAAATTTTAAAACAACTAAAGTATTCACTCATCCATATGTTCCCTTATCTTCCTTTAGCCTGCCTCTCTCTTTCCCTCACCACCTACCAAAGCTACTTAAATGAATTTGACTAGTTTTAGTTTCACAATTGAATCAACCTCACGAATAGATCATTGGATAATGCACAAGGAACTGATGTAAGCTTATTATGTAACAATTTTTGGTATAATTTCGAGTATATACATGTTGGTTACCAAGAGAGCTTATTAATCGAGTTACATAAAATTTTGAAAAGATTAAAATTTTGCAATATAGTCTTTACAAGTTACTTGAGAGGTATCATCTCTTATGCATATGCATTATGCATTGGATATAAAATGAGAGGAATTCTAGTGTACATGAAGAAAATGAAATGCCCAAGAACTGCCTTTGGAATATTATTCTTAATGAGTTCAAGTGTCTAGATAACCCTTAAGACTAGCCTAGGACTTGCTAGGTTTCAATTTAGTAGATTTCTAACTTTGCTCAAGGGTTGATCTCTTCTAATGATCTAATCTGAAAATCTATGTGATGAGTTTGTATGGGAATCATATAGAAACAATGAGATTGGTTTCAGTGTGGCTACACGAGTTCGATTTCTGCTCAACCAAATGGGCTCTTAGTGAAGACGAACAACTAGAAGTGAAGAAGGAACCCTAGAACGCGAAGCCAGACAATACATACACACATAACCCATCTTAAAATGCAACCAATATATGTGAAGCTCGTCTCTTTTCTAGAGGCATATGGGTTTTCATGAAGGAAAACATATGTGATATTGAAATCAAAGAAGAAAAATAACACGGCCCTAACCTGGACATCTGGCTGCTCTACGGCTGGGCAGTGATGATGGAGGGACTGTTCCCTCGGGCTATTGGGCAGCGATGCTGGGGAGATGTCGTGCCCTCAGGCTGTTGTACGGTGGCGTTGAAGAGCAGAAACCCGACGAGCTCAGACGATGCTTGGCAACGACGAGCGGATTGCGCGGTGAGAGATCTAGGGATTGTGTGTGGGGAGGCGACAATGGAGGGATTGTGCCCTTGGGCTATTGGACGGTGACACTGGAGTGATGATGTGCCCTCAGGCTATTGTGCGGTGGTGTTGAAGAGAAGAAACCCAACCGGCGAGGTCAGACGATGCTTGGCAACAACAAGCGGATTTTACGGCTAGTGATCCAAGGATTGCCCATGGGCGAGCGATCCGTTTGAGGTAGAACGACAGGTGGTCGCCTGGAGAGATTCTGTATGGGCCGGGGAGTGGGAGAACTCGCAGGCAATTGGGAGCGTGATTTTCATCGAGTGGGAATATTGTGCGTTGAAGGATCAGGCAAAATTTCAATGAAATATGAAGTTTGATTTTATTTTAAAAAGTTCTCATTTAGTTATATTTAGTTAATACATTTAAGACATGAAGAGGATAAGTGTAGCTATGTCTTATGAATTGAGTTAACTATACTTATTTTATTTATACTTTTTAAATTTATAGCTAACTAGGGATTTAACTACATAGAAATTATATGTAATTAGAAAAATTATAGTTAAAGACCATCTTTTTTGTAGTGGTATGAGATCCAACACTTAGTTGTTTTACTAAACACCATTATAAACTTCAAGCCCAACATAGGGTAGGATACTCCCAACATGGAAATCTATGGATTTTATAAGGAAATTAAGGACACATAAGGGGATTCTCCATGATTAACCAAGACATCATATACTAGGTTCAAAAGGTTACTCAACAATAAGATAATTTGTCCAAAGGTATGCTATTTTGGGTCGGTCAGTATCAGCTCAGGCCAGGTCGACATCATATGGATCTGGGAGTCCTCGTAAGCCAAGCTAGTGGTGTGGAGGAAAATATTTCCAGCCCCCAGACTCTAACCCTTTCTAGACACCTTTTCTATCACCAAAAAGTTGACAAATTATATTTCTAGTTCGAAATTATTATGTCCTAAATCAATATTTCATCATAGGTCCACTCTAAGGTGAAAAACTTACTCAAGGGAACTATATAAGGTTAGGGTTTCTATCTAGGAGACAAATTGAATTAGTCAAGACTCCGACTACCTTGATGCTCTGATACCATGTTGTAAATACCACAAACATCTTTACTAAAAATTCATGGCAAACAAAAACACCAATGTGTAGGCAGCAGAAGATAAAACTTTGATTAAACAATTGTATAAAGGGCACATCATAAAATCTTCCCAAATAGGGTGTATAACTTTATACACAACAACAATAGGATCTAGGTAGAGGAAGACTCAAACCAATTCAACTTGTCTCCAAACATCATCAACTATAGCTAAGTCCAAGCTAGATGGTTGAACTCCTTATCCCTAGCCTTAGGATAGTTCACCATGCTTCAACTGCGTACTCTGATCCTATACCTAGGTGGTTGGGATCACCCAACAAGAGAGAGGTAAAAGTATGTGTTAATCAAAAGGAATAAGGACAATTAATAAAGTGCAACATTTCATAATAAAATGATTCACAATACTTAGAGAGTCAAAAGTATGAGGCAAGTATAATAATTAAGATTTAAGAACTTCTTCCAAGATGCATCTACCACAATAATAAACAACAAGCATGAATGATGTTTTCACAACAAATATTCTAATGCAGGGTGAGGCACCTACCAGACCTACACCAAGAGGAGAGGGGAAAATGCACATCCCAAACCTCAGAAGTATATATAATATGGAGAGAAAATGCACATTCCCCAGGGCAAAATTACACATGCCCTCAATGGGTGGTTTGTACTCATGTACACTATATTAGTTATTTGGTCAACAATTCCTCATGCTGAGTAATCCACTTGGCAGTAGTGGAAATATAAATAATATTACATCATAGAAAATGGGGAATAAAACCCATGAAACAATCTCAATAAATGAACCAACATTGGTAATAGCAATATTCAAGTATTTCAAATAAATGAGTCAACACAGGAAATAGAAGATTCAATTAAATAAGGAGCCAAATAAAGGCATTAGAGAGAAGATATCAAGGCTAGAAATTGCCTCATTAAGAAAACAGGGGTAGGATAAAACCCAACTAAAGGATTGGTTATTTGCACATATATTGCACAATCATAGGATCCATATACATAAATAGGCTTCACATACCTCATTGAAGATTCACATCCATCATTATCACTGATTAGATTGTATCAACATCCATTAACCCTAGTTACAAACATTTCACATAAATTAGCATTTATTAAGCATAAAGCATAAAAGAAAACACCCACTTTAGACTTTATACAAAAACCACTGATTTAGGACTCAAAACTAGGATCAAAATCTCACTTAGGTTTCACTGATTAAGAAAACATAATTTATTTCTCAATTTGGAGTTAAAATGAATTAATTATAATTTTTAGAACATTTAATATACTCAAAATGACATTCAAAGCAAACTTCGAAAAATGATTGGCAATCAGGTCTCAAAAACCAGAAAATTAGATTCTACATGAAAATCCTTTCCAACAACTATCTATTTGCATTTTTCTGAGCTTGGACCAATTTACTATGAATTAAAGAAACTGGACCAATCAGATTGCAAGAAAAAGCCAGGTAGGCCTAATGCTAGTGAGAGAGAGAGAGAGAGAGAGTGAAATGACCAGAGGGTCCTCAGAGTTTGAATAGGAAATGAGGAATGCGGGAGGGGAAAATAAGAAAATCGCCATGAGTCATCTTCTTCCTCGCGAGCCAGCCATGGCTGCAAAGGAGGTGTTTGCTCAGTTGGGCGTTTTTGCTATACTTGACCAAAACGGATGTACGGGGACTCGAAATGAAGCTCAATACGAGAGGAAATCACCTGTCTGCTTTATTGGGGTGCTTCTATCACTGAGCAGCCACGAAAAGGGTTGTAAGAGAGGGAGAAGGTGGAGGTGGTTGTGGATAACGATGGGGTTTCGGGCCAAATTAGCACTTGAGGAAGCTCGCACAAAGACCAGAGGAGTTGTGGATGGTGATATATATAGATGTGGAGATGCAATGAGACAAAATGTTGTGGGTGAGGAGAAGCTATGACTGGTTCCCCTAGGCATTTTGGCCATGGTGCACGAGAGCATGCATGTAATGGCTTAAATGAAACGACGCGTTACGGCGGACCCGTTGGCGAAGAAATCTCACAAAATGATCGAGAAATGAGGGAGAATGAAGTGGAGGAGCCTAGGCTTCCTCTTGGTCGGTGGGCTGGAGGTTGAAGATGACCCCAGATCCGTTGGATCGAGATCCAATGGGGGCCGAGTGCGTGACACGTGAAATAAATGCAAAAATCGATTCATCTACTATAGTTAAACTATATGGGAATTGTAAAAAGCATTTGGGGGTCAAATAAAGTTCAAATGACCTCAAATTTTAACCATAAGTTAATTACAATGCCTAGAATGATGATATTCCATTACTTACTCAAAAATCACATGGTTAGGTCCCTAAATAATTTATAGACTATTAAAACATATAATAAAGCATAAAAAGAGCAATTAATACAAAGAATAACTTTTAATGAACAGTAGGGTATATCTGGAGATATTAGTCACATATAAACATTATGAGTCATATCTCAACATATAATACTCTTATTAGTGCATTATTTCCCTATTTGGAGGAGAGAGAAAGTAAAGGGGTTAATTACTCCTATACATTAACTCAAACACATTATTTCTAGTATATTTATCCAAAAAGCTCCAAATTAACATACTCCACTCATATTATCTCGTCAATGATCAATCGCATAATTATACCCCAATTATCACATTAATTGGAACATTTGTGCAAAAACCCATGAATGTGGTAAAATATAGATTTCATCATCAAACTTCGCTCAATTTCAATATTGAGGCCAAAGAAGATACAAAAGGATGTGAAATTAGTGAAGGATGTCCAAAAGGACTATAAAGCAAATAAAAGTACAAAAGTAAGTAAATTGCAGAGAGGACCCTGAGATTCAGTATGTTACAACACTCTACCCCTTAAAGAGGATTTCGTCCCTGAAATCATAGCAAGAGGAAAGAGATAGGGTGAGTGTGGAACATCCCAACATTGGGTAACTAAGGTGGGTACTTCATAGGCTCTACATATAAGCCTAGTCTGACTAAGGTTTCTACCATATATATAATTTTTCATCCATAACATAACATAATGGCTCACTAGCATAGTATCTATCATGAAAAGGCATCAACTATACTATACTAGCACTTGTGCCAACTTATACTCACATGGTGGTAGCAAAGATTATAACTCATCACTAAGCATCAAAACATATGTATCTTCCCTTATAACAGTTTTAAGCACAATTAGGGTTTTCTAAGAAATCTCATCATTAATAATGTATTAGGTCACAAACCTAATAACTTGAATCTAATCTCATTAACCTCCTAGAACCATCATATGGAATTATCACATATTATTTTATAAGAAAACATAATATTATCAACAAATTATTAAGATTACCATAATCCCAATAAGGTCACATATATTATCACATATTGCCAAATTACATTAGATACTCAAGTTAATGACATCATTTTCTCCTATTACACTCCATAATATGAATTATACATATTTTACATCACATTAGGCATTAATGCAATTTTATGTGAATCCAAATAATCATATTTGTGTCATTACATGTGTTTTAGTGAACAATATGAAACACATTAAACATTAATGAATTGATTTACATACTAAATCATGATGAGGTGATTAATGAGATGTATATTAGGGAACAAGGTGATATGCCTTACATATGTTGATAACATGGTCTCTAATATAACTAGGTGATTATAATCCATATATATGCTCCAAGAGTGTCAACTGATGATGACACCTAAGTCACTAATGTATCATGAAGGCATCAAAGATATATATATATATATATATATATATATATATATATATATATATATATATATATATATATATATATCTGTGTGTGTGTGTGTGTATGGTTAGGACTAGATGATTACACATTAGGGTTTAGGTCATCATGAACATTACATATTATGCATTCCTAGCATGGACTAGACCCTTAATCTTACTAACCATACTATTAGGGTGACATGGTCAACATTAAGTGTAAACACAATTAGTGATGAGTAACTCACTATCATGTGCAACAAGAATATGTAAAGGTTCAAGCATATGAACTATTATCCTAGATGACTTATTATATATATATATTTGTGTATAAAAAAACAAGATGGATAATGATTATAATTTGTTCGTCCAACACTAACCATATAAGCTCACTAATCCCATGCCTATGGAGTTAAGGTTTAAAAGATAGAGCAACTTGATTTCAAAGCATTGTGGGACTCCACCCCCTTAAAGAGGATTTTGTCCTAGAAATCAAAAACGCCAAAATCTATCAAGATATAAGAGCACTACTACTAAGTCCACTTTTCAAAAAGGGTTGAGGTAAATATATGTATGAGATCCAACACTTAGTTGTTTTACTAAACACCATTATAAACTTCAAGCCCAATATAGGGTAGGATACTCCCAATTTGGAAATCTAGGGAAATGACCAGAGGGTCCTCGGAGTTTGAACAGGAAATGAGGAACGCGGGAAGGAAAAATAGGAAAATCTCCATGAGTCATCTTCCTCGCGAGCCAACCATGACCGCAAAGGAGGTGTTTGCCCAGTTGGGCGTTTTTGCTATACTTGACCAAAACGGATGTACATGTACTCGAAACGAAGCTCAAGATAAGAAGAACTCACCCATATGCTTTATTGGGGTGCTGCTATCACCGAGCAGCCAAGAAAATGGACATAAGAGAGGGAGAAGGTGGAGGTGGCTGTGGCTAACGATGGGGTTTCAGGCCAAATTAGCACTTGAGGAAGATCGTACGGAGGCCGGAGGAGTTGTGGATGGTGATATATATAGATGCAGAGGTGCGAAGAGCCAAAATGTTGTGGGAGAGGTGAAGCTATGGCCAGCACCCCTAGGCGTTTTGGCCATGGTGCACGAGAGCATGCATGTAATGGCTTAAATGAAACGACATGTTGCGGCATACCTGTTGGCGAAGAAATCTCCCAAAATGATTGAGAAATGAGGGAGAATGAAGTGGAGGAGCCTATGCGTCCTCTTGGTCAGTAGGCTGGAGGTTGAAGATGACCCCAGATCCGTTGGATCGAGATCCAATGGGGGTCGAGCGTGTGACATATGAAATAACTGCAAAAATTGATTCATCTACTATAATTAAACTATATGGGAACTTGTAAAAAGCATTTGGGGGGTCAAATAAAGTCCAAACGACCTCAAATTTTAACAATAAGTTAATTACAATGCCTAGAACGATGTTATGCTTTTACTGTCTTGAAAATCACATGGTTAGCTCCCTAATTAATTTATAGGCTATTAAAGCATATAATAAAGCATAAAAAGAGCATTTAATATAAAGAATATCTTTTAATGAATGACATAATAGGGTATATCTCGATATATTAGTCACATATAAACATTATGAGTCATATCTCAACCTATAATACTCTTATTAGTGCATTATTTCCCTATTTGGAGGAGAGAGAAAGTAAAGGGGTTAATTACTCCTATACATTAACTCAAACACATTGTTGCTAGTATATTTATCCAAAAAGCTCCAAATTAACATACTCCACTCATATTATATCATTAATGGTCAATCGCATAATTAGACCCCAATTATCACATTAATTGGAACATTTGTGCAAAAACCCATGAATGTGGTAAAATATAGATTTCATCATCAAACTTGGCTCAATTTCAATATTGAGGCCAAAGAAGATACAAAAGGATGTGAAATTAGTGAAGGATGTCGAAAAGGACTAGAAAGCAAATAAAAGTATAAAAGTGGGTAAATTGCAGGGAGGACCCTGAGATTCGGTATGTTACAACACTCCACCCCTTAAAGAGGATTTCGTCCCCAAAATCATAGCAAGAGGAAAGAGATAGGGTGAGTGTGCAACATCCCAACATTGGGTAACTAAGGTGGGTACTTCATAGACTCTACACATAAGCCTAGTCTGACTAAGGTTTCTACCATATATATAATTTTTCATCCAAAACATAACATAATGGCTCACTAGCATAGTCTCTATCATGAAAAGGCATCATCTATACTATACTAGCACTTTTTCCAACTTATACTCACATGGTGGTAGCAACGATTATAACTCATCACTAAGCATCAAAACATATGTATCTTCCCTTGTAAGGGTTTTAAGCACAATTAGGGTTTTCTAAGAAATCTCATCATTAATAATGTATTAGGTCACAAACCTAATAACTTGAATCTAATCTCATTAACCTCCTAGAACCATCATATGGAATTATCACATATTATTTTGTAAGAAAAGATAATATTATCAACAAATTATTAAGCCTACCATGATCCCAAATAAGGTCACATATATTATCACATTTGGCCAACTTACATTAGATACTCAAGTTAATGACATCATTTTCTCCTATTACACTCCATAATATGAATTATACATATTTTACATCACATTAGGAATTAATGAAAACTTATGTGAATCCAATACTCATAATAATATTTGTGTCATTACATGTGTTTTAGTGAACAATATGAAACACATTAAACATTAATGAATTGATTTACATACTAAATTGTGATGAGGTGATTAGTGAGATGTATATTAGGGAACAAGGTGATATGCCTTACATATGTTTATAACATGGTCTCCAATATAACTAGGTGATTAGAATCCATATATATGCTCCAAGTGTGTTAACTGATGATGACACCTAAGTCACTAATGTATCATGAAGGCATCAAAGATTATATATAGATGTGTATATGGTTAGGACTAGATGATTACACATTAGGGTTTAGGTCATCATGAACATTACATATTATGCATTCCTATCATGGACTAGACCCTTAATCTTACTAACCATACTATTAGAGCGACATGGTCAACATTAAGTGTAAACACAATTAGTGATGAGTAATTCACTATCATGTGCAACAAGAATATGTATAGGTTCAAGCATATGAACTATTCTCCTAGATGACTTATTATATATATATATTTGTGTATAAACAAACAAGATGGATAATGATTATAATTCATTCATCCAACACTAACCATATAAGCTCACTAATCCCATGCCTATGGAGTTAGGGTTTAAAAGATAGAGTAACTTGATTTCAAAGCATTGTGGGACTCCACCCCCTTAAAAGAGGATTTCATCCTCGAAATTAAAAACTCCAAAATCTATCAAGTTATAAGAGCACTACTACTAAGTCCACTTTTCAAAAAGGGTTGAGGTAAAACTATGTATGAGATCCAACACTTAGTTGTTTTACTAAACACCATTATAAACTTTAAGCCCAACATAGGGTAGGATACTCCCAACTTGGAAATCTAGGGATCTTATAAGGAAATTAAGGACACATAAGGGGATTCTAAATGATTAACCAAGACATCATGTACTAGGTTCAAAAGGTTACTCAACAATAAGATTATTTGTCCAAAGGTATGCTATTTTGGGACGGTCAGTATCAGCTCAGGCCAGGCCAGTGTCATATGGATCTGGGAGTCCTCATATGCCAAGCTAGTGGTGTGGAGGGAAATATTGCCAACCCCCAGACCCTGACCATTTCTAGACACCTTTGCTATCAACTTATGCCCTAGTAGCAACCTAAAAGACTAATCACCAAAAAGTTGACAAATTATATTTCGAGTATGAAATTATTATGTCCTAAATCAATCTTTCATCATAGGTCCACTCTAAGGTGAAAAACTTACTAAAGGGAACTATATAAGGTTAGGGTTTCTATCTAGGAGATAAATTGAATTAGTCAAGACTCTAACTACCTTGATGCTCTAATACCATGTTGTAAAGACCCCAAACATATTTACAAAAAATTCATGGCAAACAAAAACACCAATGTGTAGGTAGAGGAAGATAAAACTTTGACTAAACAATTGTATAAAGGGCACATCATAAAATCTTCCCAAATAGGGTGTACAACTTTATACACAACAACAATAGGATCTATGTAGAGGAAGACTCAAAAAAATTCAACTTATCTCCAAATATCATCAACTATAGCTAAGTCCAAGCTAGATGGTTGAACTCCTTATCCCTAGCCTTAGGTTGGTTCACCATGCTTCAACTGCACACTCTGATCCTATAGCTGGGTGGTTGGGATCACCCAGTAAGAGAGAGGTAATAGTATGTGTTAATCAAAAGGAATAAGGACAATTAATAAAGTGCAACATTGCATAATAAAATGATTCACAATACTTAGAGAGTCAAAAGTATGAGGCAAGTATAATAATTAAGATTTAAGAACTTCTGCCAAGATGCATCTACCACAATAATAAACAAAAAGCATGAATGATATTTTCACAACAAATATTCTAATGCAGGGTGAGGCACCTACCGGACCTACACCAAGAGGAGAGGGGAAAATGCACATCCCAAACCTCAGAAGTATATATAATATGGAGAGAAAATGCACATTCCCCAGGGTGAAATTACACATGCCCTCTATGGGTGGATTGTACTCAAGTACACTACATTAGTTATTTGGTCAACAATTCCTCATGCTGAGTAATCCACTTGGCAGTAGTGGAAATATAAATAATATTGCATCATAGAAAATGGGGAATAAAACCCATGAAACAATCTCAACAAATGAACCAACATTAGTAATAGAAATATTCAAGTATTTCAAATAAATGAGTCAACACAGGAAATAGAATATTCAATTAAATAAGGAGCCAAATAAAAGCATTAGGGAGAAGATATCAAGGATAGAAAATGCCTCATTAAGAAAATGGGGGTTGGATAAAACCCAACTAAAGGATAGGTTATTTGCACATATATTCCACAATCATAGGATCCATATACATAAATAGGCTTCACATACCTCATTGAAGATTCACATCCATCATTAATATTGATTAGATTGTATCAACATCCATTAACCCTAGTTACAAACATTTCACATAAATTAGTATTTATTAAGCATAAAGTATAAAGGAAAACACCCATTTTAGACTTTATTCGAAAACCACTGATTTAGGACTCAAAGCTAGGACCAAAAGCTCACTTATGTTTCACTGATTAAGAAAACATTTTTTATTTCTCAATTTGGAGTTAAAATGAATTAATTATGATTTTTAGAACATTTAACATAGTCAAAATGACATTCAAAGCAAACTTTGAAAAAGGATTGGCAATCAGGTCTCAAAAACCAGAAAATCAGAATCTACATGAAAAATCCTTTCCAACGATTTATTTGCATTTTTTTGAGCTTGGACCAATTTACTATGAATTAAAGAAACTGGACCAATCAGATTGCAAGAAAAATCAACGTAGGCCTAATGCTAGCGAGAGAGAGAGAGAGAAAGAGAGAGAGAGAGAGTGAGAGAGAGAGAGAGAGAGAAATGACCAGAGGGTCCTCGGAGTTTGAACAGGAAATGAGGAACACAGGAGGGAAAAATAGGAAAATCGCCATGAGTCATCTTCTTCCTCGCGAGCCACCCATGGCCGCGAAGGAGGTGTTTGCACAGTTGGGCGTTTTTGCTATACTTGACCAAAACGGACGTATAGGTACTCGAAACAAAGCTCAAGACGATAGGAACTCACCCGTATGCTTTATTGGGGTGCTTCTATCACCAAACATCTAGGAAAAGGGTCGTAAGACAGGGAGAAGGTGGAGTTGGCTGTGGCTAACGAGGGGGTTTCGGGCCAAATTAACACTTGAGGAAGCTCGAACGGAGGCCAGAGGAGTTGTGGATGGTGATATATATAGTTGTGGGGGTGTGAAGAGCCAAAATGTTGTGGGAGAGGAGAAGCCATGTCCGGCGCCCCTAGGCGTTTCAGCCATGGTGCATGAGAGCATGCATGTAATGGCTTAAATGAAACGGTGTGTTGCAGCAGACCTGTTGGCGAAGAAATCTCGCGAAATGATCGAGAAATGAGGGAGAACAAAGTGGAGGAGCCTAGGTGTCCTCTTGGTCAGTGGGATGGAGGTTGAAGATGACCCCAGATCTGTTGGATCGAGATCAAATGGGGGTCGAACGAGTGACACATGAAATAAATGCAAAAATCGATTCATCTACTATAGTTAAACTATATGGGAACTTGTAAAAAGCATTTTGGGGGTCAAATAAAGTCCAAACGACATAAAATTTTAACCATAAGTTAATTACAATGCCTAGAACGATTCTATGCCATTACTATCTCGAAAATCACATGGTTAGGTCCCTAAATAATTTATAGACTATTAAAGCATATAATAAAGCATAAAAAGAGCAATTAATATAAAGAATATCTTTTAATGACATAATAGGGTATATCTCGAGATATTAGTCACATATAAACATTATGAGTCATATCTCAACATATAATACTCTTATCAGTGCATTGTTTCCCTATTTGGATGAGAGAGAAAGTAAAGGGGTTAATTACTCCTATACATTAACTCAAACACATTGTTGCTAGTATATTTATCCAAAAGCTCCAAATTAACATACTCCACTCATATTATCTCATTAATGGTCAATCGCTTAATTAGACCCCAATTATCACATTAATTGGAACATTTGTGCAAAAACCCATGAATGTGGTAAAATATAGATTTCATCATCAAACTTGGCTCAATTTCAATATTGAGGCCAAAGAAGATACAAAAGGATGTGAAATTAGTGAGGGATGTCCAAAAGGACTAGAAAGCAAATAAAAGTACAAAAGTGGGTAAATTGCAGTGAGGACCCTGAGATTTGATATGTTACAACACTCCACCCCTTAAAGAGGATTTCATCCCCGAAATCATAGCAAGACGAAAGAGATAGGGTGAGTGTGCAACATCCCAACATTGGGTAACTAAGGTGGGTACTTAATAGGCTCTACACATAAGCCTAGTCTAACTAAGGTTTCTACCATATATATAATTTTTCATCCAAAACATAACATAATGGCTCACTAGCATAGTCTCTATCATGAAAAGGCATCATCTATACTATACTAGCACTTGTGCCAACTTATACTCACATGGTGGTAGCAACGATTATAACTCATCACTAAGCATCAAAACATATGTATCTTCCCTTATAAGGGTTTTAAGCACAATTAGGGTTTTCTAAGAAATCTCATCATGAATAATGTATTAGGTCACAAACCTAATAACTTGAATCTAATCTCATTAACCTCCTAGAACCATCATATGGAATCATCACATATTATTTTGTAAGAAAAGATAATATTATCAACAAACTATTAAGCCTACCATAATCCCAAATAAGGTCACATATATTATCACATATTTCCAACTTACATTAGATACTCAAGTTAATGATATCATTTTATCCTATTACACCCCATAATATGAATTGTACATATTTTACATCACATTAGGCATTAATGCAAACTTATGTGAATCCAATACTCATAATCATATTTGTGTCATTACATGTGTTTTAGTGAACAATATGAAACACATTAAACATTAATGAATTGATTTACATACTAAATCGTGATGGGGTGATTAGTGAGATGTATATTAGGGAGAAAAGGTGATATGCCTTACATATGTTGATAACATGGTCTCCAATATAACTAGGTGATTATAATCCATATATATGCTCCAAGTGTGTTAACTGATGATGACACCTAAGTCACTAATGTATCATGAAGGCATCAAATATATATATATAGATGTGTATATGGTTAGGACTAGATGATTACACATTAGGGTTTAGGTCATCATGAACATTACATATTATGCATTCCTAGCATGGACTAAACCCTTAATCTTACTAAACATACTATTAGGGTGACATGGTCAACATTAAGTGTAAACACAATTAGTGATGAGTAATTCACTATCATGTGCAACAATAATATGTAAAGGTTCAAGCATATGAACTATTCTCCTAGATGACTTATTATATATATATACACACATATATATATATGTATATATATATTTGTGTATAAACAAACAAGATAGATAATGATTATAATTTGTTCATCCAACACTAACCATATAAGCTCACTAATCCCATGCCTATGGAATTAGGGTTTAAAATATAGAGTAACTTGATTTCAAAGCAGTGTGGGACTCCACCCCCTTAAAGAGGATTTCATCCTCGAAATCAAAAACTCCAAAATCTATAAAGGTATAAGAGCACTAATACTAAGTCCACTTTTCAAAAAGGGTTGAGGTAAAACTATGTATGAGATCTAACACTTAGTTGTTTTACTAAACACCATTATAAACTTCAAGCCCAACATAAGGTAGGATACTCCCAACTTGGAAATCTAGGGATCTTATAAGGAAATTAAGGACACATAAGGGGATTCTAAATGATTAACCAAACATCATATACTAGGTTCAAAAGGTTACTCAATAGTAAGATAATTTGTCAAAAGGTATGCTATTTTGGGACGGTCAGTATCAGCTCAACCCAGGCCGGCGTCATATGAATCTGGGAGTCCTCGTAATCCAAGCTAGTGGTGCGGAGGAAAATATTGCCAGCCCCCAGACCCTGACCCTTTCTAGACACCTTTGCTATCAACTTATGCCCTAGTAGCAACCTAAAAGACTAATCACCAAAAAGTTGACAAATTATATTTCTAGTTCGAAATTATTATGTCCTAAATCAATATTTCATCATAGGTCCACTCTAAGGTGAAAAACTTACTCAAGGGAACTATATAAGGTTAGGGTTTCTATCTAGGAGACAAATTGAATTAGTCAAGACTCCGACTACCTTGATGCTCTGATACCATGTTGTAAATACCACAAACATCTTTACTGAAAATTCATGGCAAACAAAAACACCAATGTGTAGGCAGCGGAAGATAAAACTTTGATTAAACAATTGTATAAAGGGCACATCATAAAATATTCCCAAATAGGGTGTATAACTTTATACACAACAACAATAGGATCTAGGTAGAGGAAGACTCAAACCAATTCAACTTGTCTCCAAACATCATCAACTATAGCTAAGTCCAAGCTAGATGGTTGAACTCCTTATCCCTAGCCTTAGGATAGTTCACCATGCTTCAACTGCGCACTCTGATCCTATACTAGGGTGGTTGGGATCACCCAGCAAGAGAGAGGTAAAAGTATGTGTTGATCAAAAGGAATAAGGACAATTAATAAATTGCAACATTTCATAATAAAATGATTCACAATACTTAGAGAGTCAAAAGTATGAGGCAAGTATAATAATTAAGATTTAAGAACTTCTACCAAGATGCATCTACCACAATAATAAACAACAAGCATGAATGATATTTTCACAACAAATATTCTAATGCAGGGTAAGGCACCTACTGGATCTACACCAAGAGGAGGGGAAAATGCACATCCCAAACCTCAGAAGTATATATAATATGGAGAGAAAATGCACATTCCCCAGGGTGAAATTACACATGCCCTCTATGGGTGGTTTGTACTCATGTACACTACATTAGTTATTTGGTCAACAATTCCTCATGCTGAGTAATCCACTTGGCAGTAGTGGAAATATAAATAATATTGCATCATAGAAAATGGGGAATAAAACCCATGAAACAATCTCAATAAATGAACCAACATTGGTAATAGCAATATTCAAGTATTTCAAATAAATGAGTCAACACAGGAAATAGAATATTCAATTAAATAAGGAGCCAAATAAAGGCATTAGAGAGAAGATATCAAGGCTAGAAATTGCCTCATTAAGAAAATGGGGGTTGGATAAAACCCAACTAAAGGATAGGTTATTTGCACATATATTCCACAATCATAGGATCCATATACATAAATAGGCTTCAAATACCTCATTGAAGATTCACATCCATCATTATCACTGATTAGATTGTATCAACATCCATTAACCCTAGTTACAAACATTTCACATAAACTAGCATTTATTAAGCATAAAGTATAAAGGAAAACACCCATTTTAGACTTTATTCGAAAACCACTGATTTAGGAGTCAAAACTAGGACCAAAGGCTCGCTTAGGTTTCACTGATTAAGAGAACATATTTTATTTCTCAATTTGGAGTTAAAATGAATTAATTATGATTTTTAGAACATTTAACATACTCAAAATGACATTCAAAGAAAACTTCGAAAAAGGATTGGGAATCAGGTCTCAAAAACTAGAAAATCAGATTCTACATGAAAAATCCTTTCCAAAAACTATTTATTTGCATTTTTCTGAGCTTGGACCAATTTACTATGAATTAAAGAAACTGGACCAATCAGATTGCAAGAAAAAGCCGCGTAGGCCTAATGCTAGCGAGAGAGAGAGAGAGCAAAATGACCAGAGGATCCTCAGAGTTTGAATAAGAAATGAGGAATGTTATTGGGCAATATAGGAAAATTGCCATGAGTCATCTTCTTCCTCGCGAGCCAGCCATGGCCGCAAAGGAGGTGTTTGCCCAGTTGGGCATTTTTGCTATACTTGACTAAAACGGATGTACATGTACTCAAAACGAAGCTCAAGATGAGAGGAACTCACATGTATGCTTTATTGGGGTGCTGCTATCACTGAGCATCCAGTAAAAGGGTCGTAAGATAGGGAGAAGGTGGCGGTGGTTGTGGCTAACGAGGGGGTTTCGGGCCAAATTAGCACTTGACCAAGCTCACACGGAGGTCGGAGGTGTAACATCCCTGACCTGGGGTTATAAACTAACCCTAGGTGTTTTGCTTAAATATGTAATTAGATGCATGTGGTTATCCCTTGATATGTAATTAAAGCTTTTGAGGAACTTATATTTCTATTTCAGTCCTTTTTGAACAATGTTGTAATATTGTTTTGTTAATTTTGGACTAATGTGAAAATTACGCAAGTTGAGGGGTTAACTTGCAAATTTCACATGTTAAGATGTTCCTCTGATGTTGAGACATCGTAAGAATGAATATGATGTAGTGATATGGATTCTCCAAGCTTGAGAACCAAGATATAGCTTGTAGATCAATCCTTGTGTTTTAAAACCTAGTTTTGGTGTAAAGTGCAATTTACCCTAAACATAGGGTGTAACATGTAATATATACCCTCTAGAGTATCTCTCATGACTCTTGTCATCAATTAAAGTAAAGAAAATGAGGAGGGCGCCTCATTAGAATGACCAAATATGAAAGATAACCTTTATATCTATATAACCACGTTTTAAGCAAAATGACCCTTTTATACATGCAACTTAGTAAGGTGTTTGGTTCCTTTTTTCCTTTAACCTTGGTTGAGAGAGGGATTTTGCATGTGATATGGAGGGTGAAACATGGCCAATAAGTGGAGAAGGACTTGGTGGATTTAGTTGAGAAATAAAGGAAATAATCTTCCTTTCCTTGAAAATATACCCAAAAATATATAAGTGCATCCTTTTAACAATCTAGGGATCGTTTCCCTTCATTCCTTCCCATATCTTCTTGCTTTGGCCAACTAAGGAGAACCTCAGGATCAGAGGAAGACGACCAAGCTAGTTTGGGTAAGTTTTGACCATCACCTAGCTCGAATTCATGGAGAAAATCCTAATACAAGGTTGGTTTGTTAGTTTTCCTTACACAACTCTTCTTTCTAGCCATCTTCTCCATCCAAATCTTGTGGAATGGACCTTGGGAGACCTTTGGAGCTCAAGACACCATTAAAGCTATGAATCTTGGAGCTCTGGATCAGTCCTAGAGGCGGGTTTTATAACTCTAACCTTTAAGTTTTGTTAAAAGCATCTTCTCCTTCTATAATCGTTGCTTATTCTCCTTCTTTAGACACTTCTATGTGTTCTTGCTACCAAATCCGTGAAGAACAGTCCATGTTCTTGAGGTATAAGAAGATGACGTTATTTCCAAAGTTTATCTTAATCTTGCTTTAGCAAACGGTCTCCCACCTCTTGCACAAACAGTTTGCAAACCGTTTGAAAGCAAACGGTTTCAAAACCGTTTGAAGAGCAAACAATTTCACAAGAACGTTTGGGAGCAACCGGTCCAAGACCATTTGGATGGGTTGACCAGGCATTTACCATTTGGAGATCTGTTGTACACATTATGGACTAATCACCCACCAAAAATCATCATCTAATTCCAAGAGAATCACCAATTGAAGGCATATTAGTCTCATAAACCCTAATCGGGTTTATTGCTGATTTCAATAATGCAATCATGTTGAAGTTTGGGTTGAGTGGCCCAAACGGTTTCAAAACCATTTGGGGACCACCCAAACGGTAAGACCATTTGGGGGTCACCCAAGACCGTTTGGAGGTCTAGGGTTGACCATGGTTAAGTGGTTGAAGATTGAAAGCCAAGAAGTTGAAGTATAATCGATTAGTGACCTAATGATCAAATCAATGACCAAACCTTAATAAGTTGAGTTAGATTTTGGTGTTGACTTGAGAAAACGGTCTCAAGACCATTTGGAGGATGTCCAAACGATCCCAAGACCGTTTGGGGTCAGATCATGACCCAATTGAATGATGGTTCAATGGTCTCAAGGTCAATTAGACTCATGTTGATACATGTTGAAGGGTGATCGTTTCCAAACCCTAATTCAAATGATCCAAGCCCTAATTGGTGATCAATTGAGGTTCAATTGAGGTTCCAATCAGTTGAGGGTTGACCTAATTGACTCAATTGATGAGTGGCTAACCTTTGCATGAACGTTTGAGGGGTTCAACATTGGAAACCCTAACTCAATTGGAAGAGTTGACGCACTTTTTGGTCCATGTGGTTTTGAGGGTGTTTGGACCAAACGGTCTCAAGACCGTTTGGGACCAAACGATCCCAAACCATTTGGTGACCATGCGGTTTCAAGATCAATTTGCCCATGCAGTTTCAAAGTCAAAGTTGGTCAAACGGTCAACAAGACCAAACGGTCTTCACCTCACCTAGGGCAAACGATCTTGAGGGTGTACTTTACCATGCGGTTTCAAAAGTCAACAAACGGTCAACAACCCCAAACGGTTTCAAAACTGTTTGGAGATTGAAAGTGCAAAACTATTTGAGGTTTGAAAAGGTCAAGAACGTTTGATGCTTTAGAGGTTAAGATGGTTTAGTGGATGATTAACCTAAACCTTAGAGATACCTAAAGTGATTAAAGGGTCAAGTAATTAGTGGATTAATACATGTCATGATCAATGGTGAACAATACAAAAGTAACCTTGATGGGATAGTGTGACTTATACCCCATGATCAAGCAAACCCTAATGACCATAATGGTGATGACATGACTTATGTTATCAAGGTTGATTTGAATTAACCTAATCAAGAGTGATGTAAACATCATCCAATAGTTAGAGGAGAGAGAAAAATCCCTATATGAATGTGAATTAAGTAATATACTCCCAACATGTATGAATACACCTAATTAGGGTATGATCCTTCATAGTGAGATCATGGAAACCCTAATTATGGTGATTAATGAATCTTAACCTAATTGAGGGCATTAATGAAAGTAATCTTCATACATGAGGATGGTATGACCTCAATTCACTGTAATGTAAATAGTAAACCCTAATCTAGGGTGATGTGATGAAATAAACAATAAAACCTAATTCTGAGTTATGCTTTTAAGCATGAAATCCTATGAATGAATTATGATATGAGGAATCATTATGCCTTTGTAAGTTAAAAGGGCTTAATAACCCTAATTGAATTGAATAAACCCTAACCCTAGAAACCAACCGTGGTGATGTAACACGGTCGTGGTAATTTGTTAATAGCACGGTCGTAGTAACACGGTCTTGGTAGCTTCCCCTTGCATGACCGTGCAAGATAGCACGGCCGTGGTGTTTTATATTAGATTTGAAAAGAACTTGTATTGTGCTGATATAGATACAATGTGCATGTTATCAATTGTGTTAACCATGCAGGGTTTTTTATAAAGAGGTGTGCATAGCCAAGTAAGGGTTATGATGCCATATATATCGAAAGCACTTTATAAGCTTTAAGAATAATGATAATCTATGAGAAACATCTGCAGTGCTACAATTAAGGTCATGATGTTAAATGACTTGATGACAATATGTTACTTAAGGTTTTAATGATCTAAGGGTTTGAACACCCATGTTCCTAAATCATAATGATGAAATGGTTGGGGATTGACATCCCAATGATAACTGGATGTGAAATGAACTTGATACATTTAGTATTCTTCCTTTATAGCAATTGTTTAATGGTTTATGTTTGGAAACAGGCCTGATGCTAAAAGAATGCTATAATGTACTTAAATAATCAAGTATAATGATATCATGTAGAGCCTTGACCATAGATCCATCAATGTCAGAAGTTAAATGATGGTGAAACATGTTTTCCTAAGGGAACTCCTGGAGAGCATACTTTTGAGTAAGTTGGGGTTATGGATGTGAATATCCTTACGTCCTAATGTAGGATGTGATGTGAGATGTACCTTTAATCCATCAATCCTTCATTATATGTTTATGCCGGGATGATGTATCACTAATCTCCCGATGATGTTGTTAATGCCGCATCAGGTGTGAGATAAACAAGAAATCCCTCGATGGTGAAGAGAGTACAGAATGCCACTGTAACTCTAATAGTGAAGTTGCCAGAATACCATGGAAAGCTATTACAACAGAGACACGTGATGTCCTGCATGTTGATCCTCATACTGACTGAGGAAGATGAGGTCATAGGAATTCGGCTATTCTGATGACCTATGTATGGTACCGATGCGATTTCGTAATGGTCAGTTGGAGTATGAGAGGTGTAACTCATCTCCTCAGGGCATAATAATGTTTGAAAAACATAATCAACCGTGTAGCATAACTGCTTAAGTTGAACTACGAGAAACAATGATTGATGATACATTGTTTATAATGTTCTAGTTGAATAACTAGTATACATGTTCTTCATATTCCTTATTGAGATTTTCCTTGTCATTCAATTAAGTTATAATTGAAATGATTGCTAAAAGAATGTTGCTTTACTTAGTTTATACAATGTTAAACCTGCTATTGAATGTTTAAAGTTCTATTGCTTATTGTTATTTCTTTATTGCAATAACAAAGCTTTTGGCGGAGAGTTATAACTCTCGCTAGGACAATTATTCAAATTGTCTCACCCCCGTGGGATTTGACCTTTTTAGGTAGACGTCGAGGACAAAGGAATCCATCAAAGGGTGAACAACAACAGCAGCAACAACATCAGGGACAACAGTGATTCTCATGTGGAGACACTGTCTGTCAAGTTTTGTAGATAGCATGTCCTATGTGTCATCTCTGTACTCTTAGGTCCTAGGAGTCAGTAGATGTTTAAAGTAGATCTGAGATTTTTGTCTTAATGTCTCGAGATTTTTGTATCTTTCTTTGTACAGATAACAGAGCAATTGATGTGGTAATCCCTCAAGATGTGATTTTACAGAGATGTAATGATGGATCATGTTGTAAACAACTTATCTTGTTTCCTTATGAAAACGTTCTATTGTTTAAAAGATCTCTTACCAAAAAGTTTTAATTTTTAGTGATTTTCAATAATTCCGCAGCTAGTTAGTCGCTTCCGCTTAGTTTATCTCGTGTTTTGGCTATTCGATCGCCACAGGAGGAGTTGTAGATGATGATATATATAGATGCAGAGGTGCGAAGAGCCAAAATGTTGTGGGAGAGGAGAAGCCATGGTCGGCGCCCCTAGGCGTTTCGGCCATGGTGCACGAGAGCATGCATGTAATGGCTTAAATGAAACGACGTGTTGTGGAGGACCCGTTGGCGAAGAAATCTCATGAAATGATCGAGAAACGAGGGAGAACGAAGTGGAGGAGCCTAGTCGTCCTCTTGGTCAGCGGGCTGGAGGTTAAAGATGACCCCAGATCCATTGCATTGAGATCCAATGGGGGCCGAGTGTGTGACACATGAAATAAATGCAAAAATCAATTCATCTACTATAGTTAAACTATATGGGAACTTGTAAAAAGCATTTGGGGGTCAAATAAAGTTCAAACGACCTCAAATTTTAACCATAAGTTAAATATAATGCATAGAACGATTCTATGACATTACTTTCTCCAAAATCACATGGTTAGGTCCCTAATTAATTTATAGACTATTAAAGCATATAATAAAGCATAAAAAGAGCAATTAATATAAAGAATATCTTTTAATGACATAATAGGGTATATCTCGAGATATTAGTCACATATAAGCATTATAAGTCATATCTCAACATATAATACTCTTATTAGTGCATTATTTCCCTATTTGGAGGAGAGAGAAAGTAAAGGGGTTAATTACTCCTATACATTAACTCAAAAACATTGTTATTAGTATATTTATCCAAAAAGCTCCAAATTAACATACTCCACTCATATTATCTCATTAATGGTCAATCACATAATTAGACCCCAATTATCACATTAATTGGAACATTTGTGCAAAAACTCATGAATGTGGTAAAATATAGATTTCGTCATCAAACTTGGCTCAATTTCAATATTGAGGCCAAAAAAGATACAAAAGGATGTGAAATTAGTGAAGGATGTCCAAAAGGACTAGAAATCAAATAAAAGTACAAAAGTGAGTAAATTATAGGGAGGACCCTGAGATTTAGTATGTTACAACACTCCACCCCTTAAAGAGGATTTCGTCCTCAAAATCATAGCAAGAGGAAAGAGATAGGGTGAGTGTGCAACATCCCAACATTGGGTAACTAAGGTGGGTACTTCATAGGCTCTACACATAAGCCTAGTCTGACTAAGGTTTCTACCATATATATAATTTTTCATCCAAAACATAACATAATGGCTCGCTAGCATAGTATCTATCATGAAAAGGCATCATCTATACTATACTATACTAGCACTTGTGCCAACATATACTCACATGGTGGTAGCAAAGATTATAACTCATTACTAAGCATCAAAACATATGTATCTTCCCTTGTAAGGGTTTTAAGCACAATTAGGGTTTTCTAAGAAATCTCATCATGAATAATGTCATCATCATCATCATCTAAGCCTCAATCCCAACTATGTTGGGGTCGGCTACATGGATCCTTCGTTTCCATTCAGCTCTATCATGGGTCATATTCTGATTGAGATGTAGAGATTCAAAATCTCTCTTTATAAGTTCATCCCATGTTAATTTAGGCCTTCCTCTTCTTCTATTTATAGTGTTTGGCTCAATAGCATTGCTTCGTATAGGCGCACTAGTAGGTCTGCGTTGCACATGTCCGTACCATCTGAGTCGGCCCTCACGCAACTTGTCCTCAATGCTCGCCACCCCCACTTTATTCCTGATATAGTCATTTCTCAAACGATCTTTTCTTGTCTTCCCACACATCCATCTCAGCATACGCATTTCGGCCACGTTCATCTTGTTGAGACCTTGTTTCTTCACCGCCCAACATTCACTCCCATAGAGCATGGCTGGTCGTATAGCTGTTCTATAAAACTTACTTTTTAACCTGAGAGGGATCTTCTGATCGCATAAAACTCCAGTTGCACTCCTCCATTTCAACCATCCTGTAGTGATCCGGTGACAAACATCATTTTGGACATCCCCGTCTATTTGAATAATAGAGCCTAAGTAACGAAATTTGTCACATTTTGGTATATCTACTCCGTCCAACTTGGCTCCATCATTCACACTGCGAGATTGGCTGAAATTGCAATGCATATACTCAGTTTTGCTCCTGCTAATCATCAATCCATTTGATTCCAATGCCTTTCTCCAACATTCAACTTTATCATTCAATCCATCTTTTGTTTCGTCAATCAAAACAATATCATCAGCAAATAACATACACCAAGGAATATCATCCTGAACATTCTTTGTTAACTCATCCATAACCAGAACGAATAGATATGGGCTGAGTGTGGATCCTTGGTGTACCCCAACTGTAATAGGAAAAGTTAGTGTCTCTCCTCCAGGAGTCTTGACACTTGCAGTAGAGTTATCATACATGTCTTTGATCAAGTCAATGTATTGGATAGGCACACCCTTTTTCTTCAAAACCATCCATAACACTTCTCTGGGTACTCGATCATAAGCCTTCTCTAGATCGATAAACACCATATGAAGATCTCTTTTGCTTTGTCTATACTTCTCCATAAGCCTCCTTATCAGAAAAATAGCCTCTGTTGTTGATCTTCCAGGCATGAAACCAAATTGGTTGTTTGATACCTGTGTTATAGATCTTAACCTCTGCTCAATAATCCTCTCCCAAAGCTTCATCGTGTGACTCATCAGCTTGATACCTCTATAGTTTGTACAACTCTGAACGTCACCTTTGTTCTTGTAGATTGGGACTATAATACTATTTCTCCACTCATCCGGCATCTTCTTGGTCTTCATAATCTTGTTAAAGAAATTTGTTAACCATGTAACTCCCTCATCCCCCATACTCTTCCATACATCAATGGGAATATTGTCTGGTCCGCATGCCTTTCTCATTTTCATCTTTTTCAAAGCATTCTTGACCTCAAATGGTGAAACTCGTCGTGTGTAAATGATATCTCTCGTATTCATGTCACACGAGTCACTAACATTATATGCAGTATCTCCATTGAAAAGCTTATGGAAGTAATTTCTCCACTGGTTTTTGATATCATCGTCCTTCACCAATACTCTACCATCTTCATTCTTTATGCATTTTACTTGACTCAAGTCTCTTCCTTTCCTTTCTCTTATACGAGCCATTTTATATATATCTTTTTCCCCTTCTCTAGTGTCCAGCTTCTTATACATATCATCAAAGTATCTAGACCTTGCCTCCCTAACCACCTTTTTAGCTTCTTTCTTTGCTTGCTTGTATCTTTGGAACGTTGCATCATCTCCAGATTTGGGCAAGCTCCTATAGATCTCCCTTTTCAGTTTAATAGCCTTTTGTACTTCATCATTCCACCACCAAGTCTCCTTCTGTGGAGGTCCACAACCTTTAGACTCCCCCAAAACCTCTTTGGAAATTTTTGTTATGTAGGAGCTCATGTTATGCCACATAGTGTTAACATCAGACTCCAAGTTCCAAGTTACCTCCTTGATGAGTTTATCATGAAAAGTCAATTTCTTTTCTCCTTTAAGATTCCACCACTTGATCTTGCTATCTTGGTTTCCGTTATGTTTGCCTTTATTGATCTTCATGTTAATATCCAAAACTACCAACCTATGTTGGGTCGTGAGTTCTTCGCCAGGAATCACTTTACAATCCTTGCATATGTTACGATCCACCCGCCTTGTAAGGAGGTAATCAATTTGGCTACAGTTGTGCCCACTCTTGAAAGTAATCATATGGGATTCTCTTTTCTTGAAATGGGTGTTTGCTAAAATCATATCATATGCAACTGCAAAATCTAATATCCTCTCTCCTTCTCCGTTCCTGTTGCCATAACCAAAACCACCATGAACTCTCTCAAATCCAGCATTACCACTCCCCACATGGCCATTTAAATCACTCCCAATAATAATCTTCTCCTCGATCGGTATTCCTTGCATCAATTCATCCATGTCATCCCAAAAATCCTTCTTCGCATCCTCGCTAAGGCCAACTTGGGGGGCATAAGCGCTAATAATGTTAAAAATCTTTCCCCCAAGAACAACCTTGATAGCTATGATTCTATCACCCATCCTTGTAATCTTGACGACGTCATCCTTCAACATCTTATCAACGATAATACCTACGCCATTTCTATGTTTATCAATACCTGTATACCAGATTTTGTATCCTGTGTCTCCAATCTCTCTACAGCGCTCCCCGGTCCACTTGGTTTCCTGCAAGCAAGCTATATTGACTTTTCTTCTCATCATGGTATCCACTATCTCCAAAGATTTCCCTGTCAAAGAGCCAATATTCCAAGATCCAACTCTAAACCTTTTTTGTTGAACTTGCTTCTTTACTTGCCTTCGTCGGAAATGTTGCCCGTGCACATTTTTCACTGCATCTGGGCAATGATGCGGCGGGACTAGCTTCTTTACCCACACCCGTCCAAGATGTGGAAACCCTTGCACATTTTTCACTACATCCGGGCGATGATGCAGCGGGACTAGCTTCTTTACCCACACCCGTCCAAGATGTGGAAACCCTTGTTTATCCTTCAACACAACCGGGCGTCGTTGTGTCGAAACCCCTTGCATATTTATCACTGCACCTGGGTGCCGGTGCAGCGCGTCGCTAGGTAGGGACGCTCCAACGATATTCTTATAAGGATCCATGTCATAGAAAGAGTGACAAAGTTTTTATAGGCTGGTTGTCAACCTACCACCAACCCTCCTCCTTTCATCATGAATAATGTATTAGGTCAAAAACCTAATAACTTGAATCTAATCTCATTAACCTCCTAGAACCATCACATGGAATTATCACATATTATTTTGTAAGAAAAGATAATATTATCAACAAATTATTAAGCCTACCATAATCCCAAATAAGGTCACATATATTATCACATATTTCCAACTTACATTAGATACTCAAGTTAATGACATCATTTTCTCCTATTACACTCCATAATATGAATTATACATATTTTACATCACATTAGGCATTAATGCAAACTTATGTAATCCAATACTCATAATCATATTTGTGTCATTACATGTGCTTTAGTGAACAATATGATGTTGGATAAATTGGATATTATGATAAATCCCTTTGTTTCGATGATGACAAACATTTCATTCTTATTAATCTAACGAGCTACTTGAGTGTGCAGGACTAAGATTGATGGCAAAGCAACTAGGGAAAATCCACAAGCTAAAATGTTTATATTTTCATGCAATGTAATCATTGTTGTAAAAACTTGTACAAATATATAATGTACAAGTACTTAGAATTGCATGTAAATCAAGCGTTAGATTTTCCCTAGCCAAACACCATAGTTAGACATGTCATCCCATTTAATTAGGATCACCTTTACACACTCACACATATAATTAATGCTTAAATTGAAATCTTGAAACAGGATCATTCTCGGTCGACAAACTCCTCGACCGAGACACTCTCGGTCGACCATCTTCTCGACCGAGAAAGATCCAAAGTAGCCGTTAGACACAACAGACAAGTTAGTTGGTAGTTGAAGAAAGACGTTGCAAATCACTTGTTCCAGAGAGCCTGTCGGTCGACAAAAGTTCGACCGAGTAGGTGTCTCGGTCGACCATTTGTCGACCGAGATGGTCTCTGACAGCAACTGCAGAATAAAGTAATTAGCCGTTATTAAAGCAACAACTTTGTACCTAACGGCTAGTTAAGCACTTAGAAACCCCTAGAAGTTGTCTAGAACGTCCTTAAGCATACTTAGGCCATTCCTATAAATAGGACAAGCCATAGGACACTAGATTTTACTTGTTACACTTGAGAATACACTTGAGCATACTTGAGCAATCTTTTGCAAGCAATTTGAGCACTGTGATCATTGGCCTACATTCTCCTTAGCTCAATCTCGTGTCCTATAGGCTAGATTCTCCTACCCACAGCAATCACAAGTTCACATTCTTGGCTAGGAGATCTTACGCTTGATCTAGGCATATCAAGCCTCGGGCTTAAAGGATAAGTTGTAATTTCCTTTTTCTTTCTTGTTCCTGTTTATCTTTTGTACTCTCCTTGCTACTCCTAGGGTTGGAGGCTGCGGATTGGAGAGGGTTGACTTCTCAGGTGGAGAAGGGGACTTCAAGCTACTTCAAGAAGGTTATCGCAAGGGAAGCTACTTCAGAAGGCTGGTGCAACGGGAGTTGGTGCATCTACTTCAAGGGAAGGCTGCTTCAAGGTTGGCGATTACTTCTAGGTGAAGGCTGCTTGAAGGGTTTAGGAAAAGAGATTGTATTTTATGTAAATTCCTTGAAGAGGTAATAAAATAAATTTCTTTTCAAATCCCGGTTGGGTAAGCAACCGGGTAGTGGATTGACGGCTATAGTATTTGCTATAGTTGGAACCACTCTAAACCTTGTGTCTCCTTGTCCAATATTTTCATTGTGGTTGTTTGAGTTCAATAATTTTTAAATTATCTATAAAACTCTATTCACCCCCCCTCTAGTAGTTTTCAATTGGTATCAGAGCCGGCTTCAAGGAACCCTAACCAGGTCTTGAAGAATGGAGGGAAATGGTGAAAAGTGCTTGGACGAAACCACTACATGCTGCAATTGGTGTTTAGGAACAAACCACAAAACAACCGGATGCCCATGGAGATCAAAGGAAGAGGACAAGCACAAAGAATGCTTTATTGCTACAACTAGTGAAGAAGAAGAAGAAGAGGTAAGTCTTTTTGATTTATCTAAAGAAGAACTAGTTGCTATTATTGAAGAAACACATAATAAATATGTTGAGTGCAAAAAGAAATTAAAGAAATCAAACAAGGAAAATGATGATCTAAATGTTAAACTTCTTGCTCTTGCATCTGAAAATGAGGATCTTAAAGAGGGAAATAAATTTTCTAATCTTAAGTTAAAATCTATGGAAGCCGATTGCAAGCTCCTTTCTGTTGAAAATTCAAACTTACAGACTCAAGTAAACGATCTTCAAAAACAACCATTATTATGCACCCATATAGATTATGACACTATTGTTAAAGAAAGAAATTTATTGTCATCCAATCTAGACCAAGCAAAAATAGACATTAAGAAAAGAATGGATGAGATTGCCAAGCTACAACAACAAGTTCGTAGTTTGAATAACCATGGCATTCTTGATCAAATTCTAGATAATCCCTATCAACAAATTGGGAGAAGGGGACTAGGTTACAAGCCTAAAGAAAAATCTCATCAACAACCTAGTCAGAGAAAGTCACAAACCCAATCTATATATGTACCTAAAAGGACATCCTCACCCAATGACAACATAGGACACAACCATAGAAAAAGATATGAAGTTGACTCAATATGTTGTCATTACTGTTTGCGCCTTGGTCACTATTCATTTTCATGTCCTTATAAGAGAAAAGATGTAGAGTTAGTTTGGGTTCCAAAACCTTCAAACTAAATGAACAAAATCAAAGTTGAGATATGACCAATGACATTAGTTGCATATTTCTATGTCTATCTCAACTCTACATAATTACAAATATAAATGAAATTGATATTAGTTTGTTCCCTAAATGATTTAAAGTCTAAGTCAAATGAAAAAGAAAATTCCTATTTTCATATAATTTTTTGTAAAAATATTTTCTGGTCTATTCATATACTAATGGAATTATCATTGTATGCTTTATACCATGCTTTCATCATTGGGTGCGCATAGAAAATTGTTTGCAAGCCAGCAAAATAACTTATCAGTTATATGTTATTGCTTGCCACAAAATCTCTAACTCAGTATTTTTGAAATAATTATGTCTCCAATTAAGTAGTATGCTTCAACTTGATATTTAAATTTTATGCAGATATTAGACTCAATATATTCAAATCTGAAAAATATCTGCAAAATTTGCCTCTTGGTCAAAATAAAACTTTACTAAGGGGCGCTATGGTCGTAGTCAAGGGCGACCTAAAATAAGCTTCGACAAAAATTGCTTATTTTGGAAATTCTCTCTTTGGACCTAATCTTAATATAAATTTTTCTTGAAAATTAAATCATTTGTTATCATTTAAAGCCTTAAATTATTCCAATATTACTCCCTTAGAATATCCATATATATGCTCTACAAAAATGATCTACCATTTGCATTTAAAAATCAGCTTTAAAAGATGTACTCAGTAAGTCTGTCGGTCGACGAATTCGTCGACCGAGAACCTCTCGGTCAGCCCATCTCTCTCGACCGACAAATACTAAACAGACTCAATATTGGACGAACTGTCGGTCGACAAATGCTCGATCGAGACAACGTCGGTCGACAAGTGCTCGACCGAGAAATAGCCGTTGGATACGACCGTTGTAAACCGACCGTTATGACCGTTTTTGACCGTTGGGGAACCAAGTGGCGCGTCTGCAACTCGACCGTTGCGGACGCTCGGTCGACGAATCGCCGACCGACCAGGTCGCTGGAATGCTATAAATAGGAGCACAAACGAGTCACTTACTCACACTTGCATTTCCTTGCCTCCATAGTCCATCTCTAGTGTATTTTCATGCAACCCTTCAGCATTCTTATCCTCCAATCTTCCTTGCTTCTTCTCCACACTCAAGAAACACAAATGGCCTCATCCTCAGCTGTCCGTGGGAAGAAGAAAGTCGCCGGAAGAAAAAGAAGAGAAGATCGGGAAGCCACTCCGCCACTGACGATTATCAACGACATCGCCTTCGTCGACGGAGATGCTGGAGATCGATATCTACGGCTTTCCTCTAAAGCTCCTCTTCCCCGACGCCCGGTCGAAGCTATGGACTTCATCAACATAGTCGATCTGGAGAATCTCTTTGGAGTGCAAAAGCTGAAGGACTTCATCAATCCTTCTTTTCCTATCTATTCCACTAAGGTAGTCAACGAATTCTATGCCAATCTCTTATCCCACACCGAAAATGAAACCACATTCTTCTACACCATGGTCAATGGGCGTAGTTTTAAATTTACCGAAGGGGATATTCTTGATATGCTAGAAATTGATATAGATGAATACCAAGATTTCCTTGACCTTACCACTGGCAATCCACTAAATTTATTATCCCATGATGACCACTCCACTAGCCTTAGTGATATAAAAAGAGCCATATTTCAAACCAATACCACTTGTCATGAAGATAGGGGAACCTATTATGCAATAAACCTAAAACCTGCATGTAGGATAGTAAACCTCATTGTTTCCACAAACATACATCCTAGAGCCAATAAATCTGAGGTCCCTATTTTCCGCATGTGTCTAATTTATGCTATCATAAAAGAAATTCCTATAAACTTCATTCGCATAATACTTAAAAACATGCTTGAGTTTTCTGGCAATCCACCGTATGCTGATTTTGTATGCCAGATCACTCAACATTGTCTTAAGTTAAAAATTGAAGATATGGGGTATACATGGGAGCGTAGACCACCAAAGATAAGTAAGAATACCGTAGAGAAGATGGGGATTGACTTTGGTCATAAAAGGGCAAGAGTAGAAGGAGAATCATCACATCAAGATATACCACCACCCCCTCCTCCTACTAATCTTTCTGTTGATCCCATCCAAAATACTCTCACTTATCTTGTCGGCTCCCAATATCATCTTAGTAACCAACTCAACTACACCCACCATGCCATGACATACTTAAATCAAAGAATGCAAAATCTTTCTCCGAGCCAAACCGATGAATATCCGCATTCCTTAAATCCTGGCATGCTCAACCCATTTAACCCTTCATACAACTACTATCAAACTCCACCTCCACCATCAATGGATCTTGCACATACTCAATTTTCCTCCATACAATTGCAAGATATAGCTGCTCACTTCCGATTTGACCGAGTTCCCACATTTCTGGAAGCATATGCGTTAACTACGACAGGTGCTTTGGATTGGCTAACTCTGGTCAAATATTATGGAGCCGAGCCATTCCTTGGGAAAGATCCAGACATCGATGTAATTCTTAAATCTTTCCAGTGAAGTGTTGAAGTTGTACTAGTTGTAATGACAATGATTGTAATAAATTGGTCCTTTCTATATGATTGTAATATTTTCCAAGCTTTTGAATGAAGTTTGCCATCTTTGCTTGATTCAAATGGTTATTTTTTTTAAGCATATGAGACATCTTCAAAAATTATGGATTATAAGTTCATTATTGTAGAGCATAACAAATAAGGGGAGTAATAATTAAAATAGGCAACTATTAAAATTGTGGCTAAATTGACAAATGACAAAACAGTTCTCCAGAAACATCCTCGGTCGAGCAACTAGTCGACCGAGAACACTGTCGGTCGAGCAATTGTCGACCAACTGGGTTTCTGTTTTCCAGACTGACATAAATTGCATACATCTTTGTTAAATCATGGAGATCATCTACAACATTTTATATACTTGCTTAGTACTCAAACTTTCATTTGAGATATCTATCTAAGGGGGAGCAAAGCATAAGACTTCGGGGGAGATCTTAAAAACTACTTTGACCATTTGATTGAAGAAGCTTACAAAAACATTGTAACCACCATGTGTAGCTGGACATTTTCCTTGATTATAAAGCAATTTATGAATTTATTCAAAGTAGTATCTTGTACTTGAAGGAACTCTCTACCCAAAACAGGGCTTAACATCCCTTGCATTTGGATGGAGACATTTTTATGTACTCTAAAGCTTAGAGGATTCTCATTTAATTTAGGACTTAACATCCTTTGATAAATGAGAAATCAATATTCATCATATGCTTATGGGAATCTCATATCATTTCAAGGCTTAACATCCTTTGCAAATGATTGAGAAACAAATTGTGGATAAATTAGACAAAAATCCATGTTTCTAATAGGATATCTATTTAAGGGGGAGCATAATATTAAGGGGGAGAAGAAAAATATTCAACTTGGATATCTTTTTGAAATGACAAAGGGGGAGAAAGAATATAAAAATCAAAAATATAAATGAGTTTCATAACATCTTGGCCAACACTCACTTGCAAAACATAGATGGCTACAAAAGGTAATTTTCAGGTATAAAACTCACATGCTTTATATTTACTTCTTTCATATTTAGGAAATGTTTGTCATCTTCAAAAAGGGGGAGATTGTTGGATAAATTGGATATTATGATAAATCCCTTTGTTTCGATGATGACAAACATTTCATTCTTATTAATCTAACGAGCTACTTGAGTGTGCAGGACTAAGATTGATGGCAAAGCAACTAGGGAAAATCCACAAGCTAAAATGTTTATATTTTCATGCAATGTAATCATTGTTGTAAAAACTTGTACAAATATATAATGTACAAGTACTTAGAATTGCATGTAAATCAAGCGTTAGATTTTCCCTAGCCAAACACCATAGTTAGACATGTCATCCCATTTAATTAGGATCACCTTTACACACTCACACATATAATTAATGCTTAAATTAAAATCTTGAAACAGGATCATTCTCGGTCGACAAACTCCTCGACCGAGACACTCTCGGTCAACCATCTTCTCGACCGAGAAAGATCCAAAGTAGCCGTTAGACACAACAGACAAGTTAGTTGGTAGTTGAAGAAAGACGTTGCAAATCACTTGTTCCAGAGAGCCTGTCGGTCGACAAAAGTTCGACCGAGTAGGTGTCTCGGTCGACCATTTGTCGACCGAGATGGTCTCTGACAGCAACTGCATAATAAAGTAATTAGCCGTTGTTAAAGCAACAACTTTGTACCTAACGGCTAGTTAAGCACTTAGAAACCCCTAGAAGTTGTCTAGAACGTCCTTAAGCATACTTAGGCCATTCCTATAAATAGGACAAGCCATAGGACACTAGATTTTACTTGTTACACTTGAGAATACACTTGAGCATACTTGAGCAATCTTTTGCAAGCAATTTGAGCACTGTGATCATTGGCCTACATTATCCTTAGCTCAATCTCGTGTCCTATAGGCTAGATTCTCCTACCCACAGCAATCACAAGTTCACATTCTTGGCTAGGAGATCTTACGCTTGATCTAGGCATATCAAGCCTCGGGCTTAAAGGTTAAGTTGTAATTTCCTTTTTCTTTCTTGTTCCTGTTTATCTTTTGTACTCTCCTTGCTACTCCTAGGGTTGGAGGCTGCGGATTGGAGAGGGTTGACTTCTCAGGTGGAGAAGGGGACTTCAAGCTACTTCAAGAAGGCTATCGTAAGGGAAGCTACTTCAGAAGGCTGGTGCAACGGGAGTTGGTGCATCTACTTCAAGGGAAGGCTGCTTCAAGGTTGGCGATTACTTCTAGGTGAAGGCTGCTTGAAGGGTTTAGGAAAAGAGATTGTATTTTATGTAAATTCCTTGAAGAGGTAATAAAATAAATTTCTTTTCAAATCCCGGTTGGGTAAGCAACCGGGTAGTGGATTGACGGCTATAGTATTTGCTATAGTTGGAACCACTCTAAACCTTGTGTCTCCTTGTCCAATATTTTCATTGTGGTTGTTTGAGTTCAATAATTGTTAAATTATCTATAAAACTCTATTCACCCCCCTCTAGTAGTTTTCATATGAAACACATTAAACATTAATGAATTGATTTACATACTAAATCATGATGAGGTGATTAATGAGATGTATATTAGGGAACAAGGTGATATGCCTTACATATGTTGATAACATGGTCTCCAATATAACTAGCTGATTATAATCCATATATATGCTCCAAGTTATTTAACTGATGGTGACACCTAAGTCACTAATGTATCAAAGATATATATATATATATATGTGTATATGGTTAGGACTAGATGATTACACATTTGGGTTTAGGTCATCATGAACATTACATATTATGCATTCCTAGCATGGACTAGACCTTAATCTTACTAACCATACTATTAGGGTGATATGCTCAACATTAAATGTAAACATAATTTGTGATGAGTAATTCACTATCATGTGTAACAAGAATATGTAAAGGTTCAAGCATATGAACTATTATCCTAAATGACTTATTATATATATATATATATATATATATATATATATATATATATATATATTGTGTATAAACAAACAAGATGGATAATGATTATAATTTGTGCGTCCAACGCTAACCATATAAGATCACTAATCCCATGCCTATGGAGTTAGGGTTTAAAAGATAGAGTAACTTGATTTCAATGCATTGTGGGAATCCACCCCCTTAAAGAGGATTTCGTACTCAAAATAAAAACTCCAAAATCTATCAAGGTATAAGAGCACTACTACTACGTCCACTTTACAAAAAGGGTTGAGGTAAAACTATGTATGAGATCCAACACTTAGTTGTTTTACTAAACACCATTATAAACTTCAAGCCCAACATAGGGTAGGATACTCCAAACTTGGAAATCTAGGGATCTTATAAGGAAATTAAGGACACATAAGGGGATTCTACATGAGTAACCAAGACATCATATACTTGGTTCAAAAGGTTACGCAAAAATAAGATAATTTGTCCAAAGGTATGCTATTTTGGGACGACCAGTATCAGCTCAGGCCAAGCTAGCGTCATATGGATCTGGGAGTCCTCATAAGCCAAGCTAGTGGTGCGGAGGAAAATATTGCCAGCCCCCAGACCCTGACCCTTTCTAGACACCTTTTCTATCAACTTATGCCCTAGTAGCAACCTAAAAGACTAATCACCAAAAATTTGACAAATTATATTTCTAGTATGAAATTATTATGTCCTAAATAATCTTTCATCATAGGCCCACTCTAAGGTGAAAACCTTACTAAAGGGAACTATATAAGGTTAGGGTTTCTATCTAGGAGACAAATTGAATTAGTCAAGACTCTGACTACCTTGATACTCTGATACCATGTTGTAAAGACCACAAACATCTTTACTAAAAATTAATGGCAAACAAACACACCAATGTGTAGGCAACGGAAGATAAAACTTTGATTAAACAATTATATAAAGGGAACATCATAAAATCTTCCTAAATAGGGTGTACAACTTTATATACAACAAAAATAGGATCTAGGTAGAGGAAGACTCAAACCAATTCAACTTGTCTCCAAACATCATCAACTATAGCTAAGTCCAAGCTAGATGGTTGAAATCCTTATCCCTAGCCTTATGCGCACTTTGATCCTATACCTGAGTGGTTGGGATCACCCAGCAAGAGAGATGTAAAAGTATGTGTTAATCAAAAGGAATAAGGACAATTAATAAAGTGCAATATTGCATAATAAAATGATTCACAATACTTAGAGAGTCAAACGTATGAGGCAAGTATAATAATTAAGATTTAAGAACTTCTACCAATATGCATCTACCACAATAATAAACAACAAGCATGAATGATATTTTGACAACAAATATTCTAATGCAGGGTGAGGCACCTACCGGACCTACACCAAGAGGAGAGGCGGAAATGCACATCCCAAACCTCAAAAGTATATATAATATGGAGAGAAAATACACATTCCCCCAAATGAAATTACACATGCCCTCTATGGGTGGTTTGTACTCATGTACACTACATTAGTTATTTGGTCAAAAATTCCTCATGCTGAGTAATCCACTTGGCAGTAGTGGAAATATAAATAATATTGCGTCATAGAAAATCGGGAATAAAACTCATGAAACAATCTCAATAAATGAACCAACATTGGTAATAGCAATATTCAAGTATTTCAAATAAATGAGTCAACATAGGAAATAGAAGATTTAATTAAATAAGGAGCCAAATAAAGGCATTAGAGAGAAGATATCAAGGCTAGAAATTGCATCATTAAGAAAATGGGGGTTGGATAAAACCCAACTAAGGGATAGGTTATTTGCACATATATTCCATAATAATAGGATCCATATACATAAATAGGCTTCACATTCCTCATTATCACTGATTAGATTGTATCAACATCCATTAACCCTAGTTACAAACATTTCACATAAATTAGCATTTATTAAGCATAAAGTATAAAGGAAAACACCCATTATAGACTTTATTCGAAAACCACTAATTTTGGACTCAAAACTAGGACCACAAGCTCACTTAGGTTTCACTGATTAAGAAAACATATTTTATTTCTCAATTTAGAGTTAAAATGAATTAATTATAATTTTTAGAACATTTAACAGACTCAAAATGACATTCAAAGCAAACTTCGAAATAAGATTGGGAATCAGGTCTCCAAAACTACAAAATCAGATTCTACATGAAAAAACCTTTCCAACGACTATTTATTTGCATTTTTCTTATCTTAGACCAATTTACTATGAATTAAAGAAACTGGACCAATCAGATTGCAAGAAAAAGCCACGTAGGCTTTATGCTAGCGAGAGAGAGAGAGTGAAATGACCAGAGGGTCCTAGGAGTTTGAACAGGAAATGAGGAATGTGGGAGGGCAAAATAGGAAAATCGCCATGAGTCATCTTCTTCCTCACGAGCCAACCATGGTTGTGAAGGAGGTGTTTTTCCAGTTGGGCGTTTGTGCTATACTTGACCAAAATGGACGTACATGTACTTGAAACGAAGCTCAAGATGAGAGGAACTCACCCGTATACTTTATTGGGGTGTTGCTATCATTGAGAAGCTAGGAAAAGGGTCGTAAGACAGGGAGAAGTTGGAGCTGGCTATGGCTAACGAGGGGGTTTCGGGTCAAATTAGCACTTGAGGAAGCTCCCACGGAGGCCGAAGGAGTTGTAGATGGTGATATATATAGGTGCAGAGGTGTGAAGAGCCAAAATGTTGTGGGAGAAGAGAAGCCATGGCCGGTGCCCCTAGGCATTTTGGCCATGGTGCACGAGAGTATGCATGTAATGGCTTAAATGAAACGACACGTTGCGGCGGACCCGTTGGCAAAGAAATCTCATGAAATGATCGAGAAACGAGGGAGAACGAAGTGGAGGAGCCTAGTCGTCCTCTTGGTCTATGGGCTGGAGGTTGAAGATGGCCCCAGATCTGTTAGATCGAGATCCAATGGGGGCTGAGTGTGTGACACATGAAATAAATGCAAAAATCGATTCAACAACTATAGTTAAACTATATGGGAACTTGTAAAAAGCATTTGGGGGGTCAAATAAAGTCCAAACGACCTCAACTTTTAACCATAAGTTAATTACAATGCTTCGAATGATGCTATGCCATTACTTTCTTGAAAATCACATGGTTAGGTCCCTAATTAATTTATAGACTATTAAAGCATATAATAAAGAATAAAAAGAGCAATTAATATAAAGAATATCTTTTAATGACATAATAGGGTATATCTCGAGATATTAGTCACATATAAACATTATGAGTCATATCTCAACATATAATACTCTTATTAGTGCATTATTTCCCTATTTGGAGGAGAGAGAAAGTAAAGGGGTTAATTACTCCTATACATGAACTCAAATACATTATTACTAGTATATTTATCCAAAAAGCTCCAAATTAACATACTCCACTTATAATCTCATTAATGGTCAATCGTATAATTAGACCCCAATTATCACATTAATTGGAACATTTGTGCAAAAACCCATGAATGTGGTAAAATATAGAATTCATCATCAAACTTGGCTCAATTTCAATATTAAGGCCAAAGAAGATACAAAAGGATGTGAAATTAGTGAAGGATGTCCAAAAGGACTAGAAAGCAAATAAAAGTACAAAAGTGGGTAAATTGTAGGGAGGACCCTGAGGTTCAGTATGTTACACGTAAAATGCCAGCAACCCCTCTTCTCATATTTCCTAGGCTATCCTTGCCTTTGCCGATCGTAATGTTGAACTTAAGATTAGTGTTGTTCGGACTAATCCATCGGATCAGCTATATCTTCTTCATCCTTTGCCTTTTTTTTTAATTAAGCCAAGGGTCACTTTTATTCATCCCACACCCCTCTGGTGGGAAAACCATCATGCTAATTACAGCTCCTGCTTATATCACAACGCAGGTATGATAAACAAAAAAGGAATGAAATAATGACTAGACCTCCTAGACACCTCCGCTTTCTCAATTATTTCGTCAGGAATCGTCATCCTATGCATCTGTTTTCTGCAGTATCACTTAAGGAACTCGTCTTTTCTCCATAGAGGCTATACCTCTTATCCTATTCGGGATGTTTAAGATATCAGTGGATACAAACATCTCATACAAACTACTGCCCCATCTTCCCAGCTCGCGAGGTATCGAGTTGATGACCTTATGAACTAGGGATCCAGAGATCAAAGATGTGGTAATCTCTTCTCGCAACTCTCTAACAAAAGGTTTCGCCTGCCACTGCTCTTTCACGTCATTCCAAATAATATCAAAAGTGTATGCATCATCCACTTCTATACACGAAATGCCCAGCGCGTGGTCACCTGCTAGCTTCAGACCAATGGTGCATGCTTGGATATACGCAAGGGTATAGTCTGAACTCCTGAGCCAAGCTCTAAAGACAAGGCATATGTTGGCTCTGTGGTTACGGATAATTCCAGCCGCCCATCTTCTAGGTATGCCCTGGCCATCCCTATCTCTCCCAATTGTAATGTTGAGTTTTAGGTTATGCAGATCAAGCATCACCCATCACAGCAGCAGAATTTGTCTCAACTTTGCTCTAGGTTCCTCCAAACCCGCCTCCCTCATTCTGGCATAAATACTATTGTCTATCGTGATAGGGAAAGAGTTTCTCTTCAACTAATGATTCAAGTTCCTTAAAATATTATCCCACTCATGGGTGATCGGCCTATTCTTTCCATCATACCTAGCTTCACATCTCAGATGCCATATGCTGTGTGGGACTAATATCGCCAGGTTACCTGCCAGCCATTCTCCTATCTTCTTCCCATTTCCCCTCGCATTGTAGTCCAGTAGAGTTCTTATATCAGAAGGCACTGCCATATCAGTCAGCTCATCGAATCTCCGCCAAAAAAATTCTGTGCTCTACCCTTTAAACAACAAGTGATCAATATCCTCCTCGTGAGGATTAGAACAGCAGTTACATTGAGAAGCGAGGGGAATGCAACATTTGGATCTAATGTTGTCATCGGAAGGGGTGGCTCCTCTAGCAGACTTCCAGATAAAGGCTGCCACCTTTGGAAAAGCAGCATCCCATACCACTCCCAGACCAATTGGTCCCTCCATTCTATCCTGTATCAATATTTTCTTTGTTGATCTCATAGAAAAGAGTCCTCTCCTCTCTGGGCCCCAAACCATCCTGTCTTCTTCATTGGAGATCCATATCTCAACATTGTGGATAATCTACAGACCGTCCTCATAAACGATCAATCTTAGCGACTCCCAGTCCCATCCAAGACCGTCTAGCCAGAAATCTTTAACGAGAAATGGGTGCCTTCTGTCACTGGGAATAATAGCATGTTCAGCTAGTCGGTCCTCGCACCACCATGAATCCCAAAAGGATAGTTCGCCTCTCCCAACCACCCATCTACAGTGAGGGAAGATTTGCAGAAACATGTCCCAGATCCTCTTATAGAACGGAGAGGGTGATGAGCCACGTCTCAGGTTTCTGGGGAAAAGGTTATCACGGCCAACTGCCAGATTGGCATACTTGTTCCTGCAGAAAATAGCCCAAATAGAGTCCTTCGTCAACACCTCCCAACAAGCTTTTGCGACAAAGGCGTTGTTGATCATCTGTATCGATGGAATCCCGAGACCACCTTGTGAGAAAGGGTTGGTAACTCTGTGCCAACCAATCCAAGCCTTCCTATGGTGATCATCCCTATCATCCCACAGGAACTTGGAGAGTTTATTTTCAATACGGGCCGCAATCCCTAAAGGAATGCCCACTGCAGCCTCCGTGTACACCGATATAGATGCTAAGACATGTGCGATCAACAACCTTCTCCCCGTGAATGATAGGAGTCTGGATCTCCACGTAGTTATCTTATCATTTATCTTATTCATCCAAAAGCCATAATCGGTGAGTCTCATCCTTCCTTTCTTAATCGGGATGCCCAAGTAAGTGAAAGACTCCATAGCAGAGCCTACACCAAGGATTCCAAATCCTTCATCGGCCACATTCTGGTTCTTCCCTCCTACCACACACGTGGACTTGGCCTTGTTGATACGCTGACCCGTGGCCCGTTCATATGCCTCAAAGGTGTCCCTAATCTTATCCATTGACATCTGGTTTGCATTGAAGAAGACAACAATGTCGTCCGCATAGAGGAGGATGATCGGAGGTGCTGCCTCCCCCCTGAAATGAAAACTGGAAATGAGCCCTTCTGCATTTAACATAAGGAACTTCCTACACAAAATCTCCTCAAATAATATGAATAGGAAAGGTGAGATCGCACTTCCCTGTTTAAGACCTCTACTCATCGGGAAAAAACCAACAGTTTCTTCCCCTACAGTAATCGTGGCCCATGTATTAGCAAAGAAACTTAAGCACAAATTCACCACCTCTGTATTGAAGCCAAACCTCTCCAGAACTTTTCTCATAACATTCGAGTCAGTCCTGTCATAAGCTCTTGACATATCATACTTGAGCATGACATTAGGTGCATCCTGGCCTCTATTAATATCATGCATTAGCTCCTTAGCTAGCCGGACGTAATGAGTGATAACGGTTCCTTTCACAAAAGCTCCTTGGACCTTGGAAATTAACCGCGGCATCATGGGTGTCATTCTATCGCTGAGGATTCTCGTAAGGACGCAGAGGGCAACATTCTCTATCGAAATAGGCCTGAAGTCCTCCGGTAATCTCTTAGGTGCATCAATCTTCGGTATAAGTAAGATTCTACAACAGAATAGGCCCCTAAAGCATGATTGGCCTTTGAAGAAACCTTCTTCCAAGTTCAAGAAATCTCTGCCAATAATGGACCAGGCAGCTTTGAAGAACATCAAGGTGAAACCATTCGGGCCTGGGGCCACTGATGAGTCCATCTTCAATATAGTCTCCTTAACCTCCTCTTCCCTTGGGACAACCACAAGAGTAAAGTTTTCATCAAGGGACACCAATTCCGGAATAGCTCTTATGAAATCCTCCATATCACGTTCATTGATGTTCACCACCTCATTATAAAAGTGTTGATAATGGTCTGCTATCATTTCCGCCATAAGCTTCGGTTTCGTAATATGGGTGTCATCCTGCAGGACCACCAGATTTAGCCTCCTGCGCTTTCTTCTAACTTTAACAGTAGCATGATAGAACCTTGTATTCCGCTCCCCATCTTGTAGCCAATTGATTTGAGCTTTCTCTTTCCAAACCGCCTCCTCCTCGTCCAGTAGATGTTGTAGCTCCCTTTCAGCCGATCTCAAATTAAGTTCATTTACAGTAGTCAGATTTTCATCAAAGGCAGCTTGTGTTGTAAAGACCACATCCTCCAAATCTTTTATGTGTTGTTTGTTGTCTCCAAAAGTATCCTTGCTCCATTTACGAAGTGCCGATCTAACCCTCTTTAGCTTATGGTAGAAGACGAAAGAGGGGTGACCAATCACTGGTTTACTCCAAGCATGTTCGATCACCTTTAGACAATCTTCGTGATCAAGCCATGTCTTCAGAAAAGAGAAATGGGCATGCTTTCTATCTGTCGACATAGCACCAGGAATCGTGACAATAGGACAATGATCAGAAACCCTCACTCTGGTCAGGTGAATTGATCTGGTTGCAGGCCTCTCCGTCATCCAGGCTCCATTCACAAGCACTCTATCGATTCTCTACCACATAGTAGGGGTGAGAACCTGCTTGTTCACCCAAGTGAATTGACTTCCTTCAAAAGGAATTTCATCCAAAGAAGCATCCGATATAAGGGAATTAAAGTCAAGCATATCCTGGAATGCAGGTTGGTTGCCTCCCCTTCTCTCTCATTGATTTCTCACCACATTGAAATCTCCTGCAATTAACCATCTCTCATCGCCGATGAGTTCAGTCAACAACAAGATCTCTCTCCACAAAGATCTTCTCTCAGAATTGTCACAACTGGCATATACTGCTGTAACAAAAAACCTTGAACCATCACTAGCCTCAAGGCTCGCTATAAGGTGTTGTCTGTGCCTTCTGAATAACGTAGGGTTCAAACCCTTATCTACAAAGAACCATATTTTCCCTTCCTCTTCTTGATTGTCAGCTGTCCAATCAAGTCTCACGATGTCCATGAGCTCAGTTGCCTGTTCGGCATGGATAAAGGGCTCAAACAAGCAAACAATACCAGGTTTGAAACGGCCACATAGTCTGCCCAAAACTCTCCTCGTAGGGTTATTAGATGCACCTCTAATGTTCCAGAAGATCGAAGTACAATCCATAGAACATATAGTACCGTCGTCTTCTTCATAAACCAGTCCAGTCAGGGACTGTACCCTCCTTCTTGCTCAGACCAACAGACATCAAAGCTATCTCTGTCACAATCAGAGTGTCTCCTTCTTGAATGAGATCTCCTATGGTAGCAAACGTCATCTACGTGCCTCACATATCTAGTCTGACTCCTACCAGCTCTCCTCCTCTGATCACGGTATCCTTTACCCTCCAGGTACATGCAATCCTCGAGGTGTCTGTTCGAAAGGAATCTTCTGTTACCTTCTCTATCTACCACCACTCTCCTTTGTGCTCGAGGTTGCTGTCTATCTGGAGAAGGACTCCTCTCCTGTGACCTCTCCACAGATAGAGAAGGGCCATCTGTCACTGCCACCAAATCATTTGATTCCGACGCCTTCTCCTGCACCACCAAAGCCTCCCGAGGTATCCCTGAGTCGATTCCAACTTCAGTAAGATGTGTGTTGCTCGAGCCAACCAGCCCTCTAGCCAACATAAGGAACTGCACTGACGCTCTCCTCTGCCCGTATGTGAGAGAAACAAACTGTGGGACATCTTCACTAAAGGCCTCCACCAAAATGAGAAGACCAGAAAGGTCATCCTCTTCCTTCTGCCAGTCAGATATATGAACTAGTCTTCCAAATGGCAAGACAATCCTTGCTATCGTATCATCATCCCTACATGTAATAGGGAGGTCTGTTATGCAGAACCAGAAGGCCTCCTTGCGTTGATTCCGTTCTCCCCCAAGCATGTGTGTCAGATCTATTTTGTGTCTACAGAAAGCCGGGATACCCTTCTCCACTACTTCCTTCTCCTCCTTATCGCATGAGAAGAAAGCAATAGCCTTTCTATCCGCGAACCTGTATAAGTCCGCAGCACAAGGCCAGCAATGCTGCAAGAAGGGACACATATCCTTCCAATGTATGCCATAAGGCCAAGATATTTCCACCGCCCTCTCCAGTGCTGATATCTTCCTCCTTCGCATCTCATCGGCAGGGCCAACATCAATCGAAATCCTCTTGGGAACATGTTGCAGTGCACCCCTAGCTGGGATTCCTGTTGGCAGCGGTGGGAAAAGTGTCCTAGAGTGAACGTCTAGCATCCTAAGATGAGGAGTCATCTGTGTGCACCTCGCAGCAATATGCCCAGGTCTCCGACACTTGTAGCAAATACACAATGCCCTCAAAGTTGCATACTGAAATCTAGAACCACACATCTCTTTCATGTTCCACCACCTACAACCATGTGACCAATTTAAATCAGAGGATCAATTTGAGGCTTAATTAGTAAAACCAGAGGGCATAACAGGCATACAAAATATGAAGAGGAAATTAACAAGTCTCAACAAAACATTGTGCTAGTTTTCTTTCACATATAAAATATATAAACTCTTGTACATGACTCTCTTTCCATTCAATTAAATTATATTTATTGGGGAGTGAAGTTATACTTACAAAGGATCTGCAATTATAGTTAATAGAGTTGGCATTTGTCTCATACTTACAAAGGAGTTAGAGTTATATAAATGTCTCAAATGATATAATGAACATTATGTAGCCCCAACATTGAATTTGACTGGATTGAAATTCTAAAAAATGCTAAAGTTGTTATGTTTTACATCATTACTTCTAGAGAATGCCCCTACAAAAGTAACACCACTCAAGATATGATAGCATCTAGAAACACATCATTACTACCCAAGTAATTGGAATAAGCTAAGAACAACTTCAACCTATAAAGTAACCAATTTTATGATGACCGTATAATACCTTTATCATTGATATCAGATTAATACCAAGGCATGGGTTTGCCATTCCTCTTAATATTATGTTTCTTGAACTAGAGATATCTATTGAGATTATTTGAACTCAGTATCACATCTTGACTCACATAAGTTTGACCATGCATTTCACAATCTCAGTTGTCAAGTGGTCAGGATGTCACTCCAATGAAGGGACAAATTCCATATACATCACTCATGATAATCCACAAGTGTCATATTACACCCAATCACCATTGTATTGCTACCCTTATTTAGAGTCATATTGTGACAGTGTTGTATACAAATGAACAACATGTGATTACTATAGTGACTTCAGGTCTAAGGATCATAGTCACCATTGTCACTACAAGAAACTTATGTATTAACGGTAAAGATAGCGACGAGTTGTATTTGTTTTCATACATAATTCTATAAAAGCATCTATGTTATTTGTTTGTCATTATATGTGAATTAATTACAACGAACCTAATTTATTTTTCATAATTAAAGTCTTGATTCCACTGTTAAGTGTAGAAAAAGGATATTTTGGTGGAAATTCTTGGACTTCAGTTAGCAAAACTTTGTACCCTGCCCTGTCCATCCTTCCCATGACCTATCTCTTCATTCTCCCTCCCATTTCCTCCAAGACCTCTATTTCTTCTTTAACTCCTCCCAAGGCTGTGACTTCTACTCCCACATTGTGATCCCCCCTTCCATCAATGTGATCATTTATTTCTCTCCACCCAGACCTTTATCTTTACCTAACCAGTGACAATCCAATTGGCATTACTAGAGGTGGGGGTTGTAGACTATGGTAAAGCTAGAAAAAAGACTAAAATTGAGGGTGCTTGTAGTTGTAGCAGCAATGATGTTTACATATGTACTTGCATTCAACAACAGTTGGCTTATTATGATCTCTAGTTGGTATTCTATACCTTATTCTTTCCACAACCTTCTTCCCAATAGTTTTCTCTATACCATCTTCCTAATGGAATGAAAAGAGTATGGATGAGTTATTTCTAGAGAGGTAAACATGAGGCAATATGGGATCCTTAACCATCAGTTGGGTAGGGGAAAGCACCAAGAGGCCCGAGAATCACCCACTATATAGAAATAATCCATGAACATTCTCTAATCTGTGTTTGGGGAGTCATTAGGGTGGAGTGTTTAAAATTCTGGTAGATGTGTGAAAATAGGATGTTGGTTTTGTACCATTTTAGTAGCAGTAGAAATGGATTGTGTATCCCCTATGCATCTCTTTAAACCCTCTCTGTCAGAGAAGACTCATGAATGTAAGGCACCTTCAATATACTTCCTAAAAGAACCATAAAAATGTAGGAGCACACTTAATACATGTAGCAAACTTGCGAACACCCCCAAACAACTCTTCACATTAAGGAATATTGCCATCCCATTGTTAGGGATGCTCGAAATTTTCCTTATAACCAAACAATACCTTATAATAGAAAACCCTGCTTTCTATTCAGTGTTGTAAGAGGAACACATTAATGAACCTAAGATGAAGATGAAAATGATTAGGTCGATGCGCTGGCTTCCATCGGACATGAACAACTTGAAATTAAACCTCTATGTTGGTCGAAGCAAGGATCTAGATGGCTTACCCCATAGATGGGTTGTCGGGATCATCTGCAACAAGCATGCATACCCTCAACTTGTCTTTAGAGCATGGATTAAGACTGAGGATTACACAACTGCTTATCTCTAGGCATGCATCATTAGCCTTAAACTAGCCGATGACCACAACTTGAACATTTCCTCAATGGAGGTAGATGATCGGTATGTTCACAATATTCTGTGGGGAAGTTCTACAGAACCTTGGAAGGCAACACCTATGGTCAGGGTGATCAAATTAGTCATCCAAGAACAGAACATCATGTGTCTTCTTGTGCGAAAAGCTGCTAATAAAATCCCACTGGAAATAGGGAAATGGGGATCTCACCTGCAGAACCTATTCGTTAGTACTTCATAAGATAGCCTACTGATGAGAATCAAAGGACTCCTAATCATGGAAAAAAGATTGATGCCTTATGTTGAGATAGTCCAGGAACAGGTCTAATAGTTTCTCTCTTTTGCTATTTTTTTGGGTCTCTTTGTTCATTGTTTTAGTGTGTGTCTTTATGACACAAGCAGTGGGAGCTTTTGTATATGGCGGAACATACCTGCATTGATAAACAGGAGCTGTATTTTTGTGATGATTTATCCCACAAGAGGGGGTGATATGAATATAATTCCCCTTGACTTATAAAAAAAGTACCTTAAAAACTTTTCATGCAGAAGCATTGTGTTGTATTATATATGGAAAAGTGACTATACCACACAACCTCAGCCTAGAGCACTAAGGTAACCAGGCTTTGTTTGCCCATGACTTGTTATACAATAAAATCTTGCTTCTAATCAGCAAACATCCCCGTTGTCATACTTCCATTAGGACCTACCATGAAGTTCTATTATCCTCCTTATTAGACATTATCTACATATGTTATTCTTATAATTCTACACTTAAATATCCAACTATAAAATATAAGCTTTTTTAGCTTGTCATTCTCTAAGAAAATGGTGTTATCACTTAATTCAAAAACTCTAGAGGGTCATGTATTCTTTTCAAACATCACATACATGTGCAATTCTAGCAGCTCGAATGTAGGCCATGGTGGGAGAGCATTATTGGGATTCAAGTCCCGAACCTCCTAGCATGTTACCATGAGAATGTGCCTTACATAGTCATATATATAACCTGGATTCATTTTGTCAGGAAGAAAACTAGAAGGAATTTGAGGGTTAGATAAAGTATCTTAGGAAGTATCAAGTAAAATTTATGTAAGAGTGTTCAATAATTTGGAAAAAACTAGGAGTAATGCTAACAAAATATATATATAAGAGTGTCACCTGCCTAACTAGCTAACATTGAATAAATGGTACTAAAGAATTATGAAATATAGTAGTGATGTGGCTATGTCGATCGTCCTGTAAGCATCTAGCACATGTAAGAGGAGCTAGATTCTGAGTGCCCTCAGGTATGGCATGATTCTAGATATGTCTTCCGACTAGCATGCATGATATTTTGAATACATGTAATAGCTATATAATAATTAGTGTGACAACATTTTATATATGACCTACCGAATTCTCAATCTTTTTTCCAAGCAGATCATGTGTGTCTCTGAATCTACTCAAATCAACTTCAAAATTTCCATCTACTTTAGTGTGGTACATTAGTAATATATTTACCACAAAACCCAAATATGATAGAAATCAAGACAAAACAACTTAGAACCACCAAGAGAAGATAAGCATCCTATTCATATGTGGCTATGGTTGTTAGGTCAATCCATTTTAAAAAATCCACATATAATTTATATACACATTAACCATACCATTTTAGCATAAAATATGAATACTCATGCATGATTAGGTTATGTTTGTTTACTATCTTAAATCCTCCAGATTCTATACACCTTTATGAGTCAGTGAAATCATATATCACTCACACAAATGCTTTCCTGATTTGAAGACGAAATATATTGATGTAAAGTTTAAGACTTTGTTTCCCTCTACATTGGTAAACAATGTGAAGTGAAATATTTGGCCACTAACACTTGAGGCTCACCCACTCGGTAATGATGGACCTTCCAATTGATGGTGGCTATTGGCGTCTAGTTAACATGGCTAGATTGAGGTAACAATTTTCATTGAGAAACATGCTTTCAAGATGTATACAAAAACTCAATTTTGACACTTAGAGAGCAGTATATGACTTGAGACAATATGTAGTCATATAATTTTGCAAAATATCATCTACATGAATATGAACAGCCACATCATGCATGTGACAAAGTTGATTATAGATAAACCTAATATTTTGCAATACATCTCCTGAATTCATGTTATTTGACATTTATTTTAAGGCAATATCTAACAATTTGAATGATCAATTAGTCACTAGTGTAGAAGTTAAATAAAAGTCAATATGTGCATCATAACAGAGTCCATGATGTAGATAGAACTATATAATCCCAAGATAACTCATAAGAAATAGGCTAGCTTGTTTTATACATTTACTTGACTTTTATCAATTTTCATTGGTGTTCATCGCAAAGAATCCCATGCCCCCTTATTTGTGTGAGATCCCTATTTAACTAGACTATCAAATGTGTTTCTTTACTAGTTAGTTACGTATCAAATCTATTTATAGAAAATTCATTCTTTCTATACTTATTTTTATACCTTATAAATATATATTTGTTGTCTTGGTTGCCATTTTACTTAATGATATATTAATCCTTCCTTTAGGAACGACCTCTTCATAGAAGATGTTGATATTGTATAGGTGGTAGAAAGGGAAACACAATGTTTGCATCTAGTTCAATAGCATCAAAAATCTCTCACTCAAAGACACATCCTTGCATTCCTCTCCCCTCTAATTTCATTCTTCTACTATTACCTTTACGTGATTCTTGGAGCCCCCCCTAAGATCATTGAAAAAACTCTAACATATAGATTGGTGATAGTTGGATCCAATATAAATTATCAATCCACAAATGTGTAGATGTGATTTACCATTTCCTATTAATTTTCTTTCTTTCTTTGCCATTGCTATAAGGTTTATGTTAACATTGTGTGCCTCTAACATGATTACTCATGTGATTGCATTGATGATAGTGCATTGATTGTGGCCTAGCTTTGTTGGGCTTTAAGATATGAACCAAAATTTGTGATCCTTGCCTATGTGAATTACTAGAATTGTGTACAATTAGTAAAATTAGTATATGCCTATGCTTTTATATCACATGGAAGCAATAAAGTACAACAAAATTCTTCCTTACCAACATTAATTTCTATCATAATTCATTCTCGGTTCAACACCATTAATTTATGGAGAGTCTAGATCCAAGTAGGTAATGGTTGTACAAATATTGGGAAAAAAATAACCAACAATGGAGAAAAAGTTTATATCTACAAGGTATATTGCATAGTATTATTTCTATCTTAATGTCATTTAGGCCCTAGTTACTAGTTAGACATTCATTTGCAAAGTAACTCATCAAAAGAATTATGTGGAGTCCCTTCTTTCTTATCGTAGTAGTTTTGATTTACCCATAATTGTAGAAAAATATGTAAATCTGTGACTAACCATGAATTAAAAAAATCAACCACTTACAATGTAAAGGAATTGTCACCCCTAATAATTAGGTCTTAAATTGATATGTAAAAGATAATGCCACTTGTATTAGAGACCCGCAAGGTATGGATTGATCAAAGTAGGTCATTTTAGGGTTAAATTAGGACAAGTTAGCTTTGGTTTAGTTCAAGGTTGGTATATTTGTCTCACACTAGATCGGACTTAGGTCTGATTTTGCAACCTAGGAATGTTTTTGCTCCATGTAGGCCTAATGTTGTAGTAGTTTACATTGCCTCTGTACTAGTGAGAGCTTCTACCAGAACCATAATAGCAACAAGCTTTGCTGGGGAATTCAAGTGTGGCAGACAACTCTAAGGTCAGATGCAATAGGTGGGATTTGATCAAATACAAATTTATTCTTGGTGTTTCAAATATGCTGGTAGAAAACACAAACAAGGTATGATGTTGAGTGACCTTCTTAAGGTTCTGAGCCATCAAATTTGCTACACTATTCTCCCCAAACAATGTGTATAGATAAATATTACCGAGCACCTACCACATGCACCTTGCATACTTGCAATCATGTAGGCCATGCAATAGGCCCTCAATGTCATACTCACATCTGGGGCAGTTGTTGATATCATAGTGTGGTTAACATCTTCTCACATTTGTCATTGGAACTTACCTATAGGAAATTTTCTGATGTATTCCATGACTTTTTTCCTAATGATGAATTTTAGTTGGTTTGCACTCTTCATTGTCCTCCACTTGATAGGGTATGCTTGTCACACTAGTGAAACATTTGTATATATGTTCATCATATTCATCTTGAAGGTGTTCCTATATTTATTTAGATCAATTTTAGCTTATATTCTTATGTATTCTCTTTTTATGTTTCTTTCATCCATTTCAAAATAAGTGTTTTAACACTATTCACTAAGGGAAAATGGTATGAATATGTGGGGTGTTCCATCATGGTGCTTGCATACCGATGACTAAACTATGTGTTCATAATAACCATATTATTCATTTCATAAAAATTAGCTATTTTGTAGGTATTGGAGAGTTCAAAATCTATATTTCATGTATCCTCCATCAATATATCATTGATGTGCTTTGCTTTGTAGTCTTTTGAATGTTCGCCTCCTTTATTCTCACCGTAGAAGAGATCCAGATTATACTCCCCCACTATGACTAAGGTTTTTGATCTTATTTCAAATATCTTTGAGTTGTTACTATAGGTATAATAATACGACTGCATGGTTCTCCGTAAACACTAATAGAAAGATGACCATTATCTACATATAATATACTTATGATTTGTTATCAACTCCATCTGGGTATGTGTCATGCTCTAAAAATTCCATATGCCCCTAGTGAAACCTTGGGTAGCTACTATGTGTAACCTCTTAAAACCTATACTCTTGATCGTCTACAACACCTAATATTTTTTGATAAGAGATTCTCAAAATGCTACAACCTTTAATTTTTATACATTGTTTACTTCTTGAAGTGTATTGACAATATTATTGTTGCAAATACCTTTGATATTCTCTCTTTATTAATTCATATTTAGATCAATTATTTTATCTCCTCAGCTAGAATCTCATCATTACAGGTTACCCATCTTGTTCTCCTTATGCCTATCATTATGTCTAGATTGCAGGTTGTAGGGGACCAATATAATGAGGTGATATTTAGTCAATATTCTTTTGCTTGTTTTGGGTATTGTTGTGTTAGAGTTAACTTTTTTTGGTTTTTTCCTCTATGTCTAAACTTGCTTCTTCTCCACAAGCATAGCAATGTCTTTCTCTCATGATCTACCGTTGAACTTCATTGCATACTAGTGTATCCATTGTATGTGTGCATCACATTCATTAGTGTTGTTTCCCCTAAAAGAAAACTAGTTACCCTCAATAAAAAAATTAATCTTTTTGTCTCTACAATAATACCCTTTGAGTAGTTTTTATATCTTATTATATTCTAGTTTTATTCTCTTTCTAGAATTTGGGGTAAGAATACTTTGCATTCTAGAAATTACCACCTTCTGGTGGTCGTTTGATCTCTACACTATCCGTTTCATCAACAACTTCTTATATTTGTTGAAATAAGAATATCTAATTTGTTTGGATTGTCTGCCTTTCATTGGGGTGTGTCTTTCCCATGACTTCCCTTTCATGAATTTTTATGTGTAGAATGTATGTAATTTACAATCAATTGTCAATATAACCATTACATCCTCCTCATGTTCATGAATGTCAACTTGCTTTTGGATTTTGATTCAATTTTTCGTGGGCATTTGATGTTCCTACAGGTAAGACATAATTCAGATAGAGATGTGTATTCTAATATGTAATTGCTACCAATTAGAGTGGTGTAATAAATTTCTTTGGAGGTGAGAGCTCAATGGAGATTTAGGAAAATTTGGTTCTTTTTTTAACAACACCTTTTCTGAACTATGAATTCATTGTATCTCATGCTTAGCTAGAGAATTGGTTTTTATTATTATATTGGTGTATCTTATTCAAACAAGATTATGAAGACATAGAATACTTATAGTTTTCTACGAGTATTCTATCTTTGTTTGGTAAAATGATGTTGATTATGGAACTTATGTAAAATTCCTAGAGATCTTGATGACTATTCTAACTTTTCTCAAAAGGTTGGGAATATTTTGTGTGTTCTTGTTATCCATAATATTTCACGGGTGAGAAAATAAGTAATATTTGAAGATGTCAGTATACATGTGACGATGCAGGATAAAAAAATCTATTTATATTTCAAATTTCTCTTTATTGAAAATAAGGACTAACTTTATTGAGATTGTGTTCTTATTCTAGTGTTATTCTTGGTTACAAAGGTTCTCTCTAGATTCTTGGCTGACTTTCTGATATACAAATAGTTGGAGCTTCTTTTTTTATGTATATGTTTCATTGGATGTTCTATGTCCCCTTGTCAATATGAAAGTTTGGTGCTATTATGTCATATTGGGATACCGTGTTGCTATAAATTATTTAATCGTTTTGTCTCTGGATTAATGCCCTTTGAGCAATTTTATATCTTCTTATATTCTAGTTTTATTCTCTTTCTAGAATTTGGGGTATGAATACTTTGCATTCTAGAAATTACCACCCTCTGGTCCTTTGATCTTTACACGATCTTTTTCATCAACAACTTCTTATATTTCTTGAAATAAGAATATCTATTTCGTTTGCACTGCATGGCTTTCATTGGGGTGTGTCTTTCACATGACCTCCCTTTCTTGAATTTCTATGTGTAGAATGTATGTCATTTACAATCAGTTATCAATCTAACCATGGCATCCTCCTCATGTTCATGATTTTTGACTTGCTTTTGAATATTGATTCATTTTTTCATGGGTGTTTGATGTTTCTAAAGGTAAGACATAATTCAGATAGAGATGTGTATTCTAATTTGTAATTGCAAGTACAAATTAAAGTGGTGTAATAAATTTCTTTGGAGGTGGAGAGCTCAATGGGGATTCAGGCAGATTTGGTTCGTTTTCTACCTTCTATGTAGGCATCTCCTTTACTGCATCCTCAAAAACCTAAAACATATCATCTACATAGAGATAGAGAGGTAACTTAAAATCCTCACCCTGGTGTTATCATAGGATTTGCCTTTGTCTAGAAGTTTGTGAAAAAGGATTGGAAAAATAAATTGGCACTAAAATTGGGTTGTCATGGGAGCATCTCAACCAACTTCTCACAAACTTTTTTTGGTTCATTTATAGTTTAGGTTGTTTCTAGTCCAATGCCAATGAAGATCATATTTCACATATATGCCAATATACAAAAACAAACTACCATTATGGATAATAAATTATGACATTATATCATTTGGAATTACATAGAAATTATTGGTCTTTATATTCATGAATTGTGTATTTGCAACTCAAGACATGGGTACAAGAATTCTTTGGTTTTCTATCTTCATGCTCATCTATAGGTGGAAGAGTTATACCTACAACTTGTTTTGTTGGGGTTGAAATACCAATTGGATAAGCTCTATACATACAAGGATGAGATTTGAAGGGCGAGGCATGACCTATATATATAGTAAAAAAAACCATCAGAAATCACACAGTCAAGCTAATGGACAACCTCTAGTTAGGTAAGACTCTAATTCAGGTCAATATTTGTATTAAAACACCAAGACAAGATATTAAATGGGTGGAATTATATGGTCTGGATTTCACATAGGTAAATATAAATGTCCTACAAAACTCAAGGAGCTCTACAATAAGATAGAATGCAACAAGTCAGATTTATATATTTTCTATAAAATGATGTGGTTATGTAGATCATTTTACTTATGGGAATTTTTAATTATCACAACTCAAAATAATGTCTTAAGAGTTAGTATTCTATTAGCAAACTTACGTGAAGCTCCAATTTCCATTTTAAACATTTTATATTGGGTATTATAGGGACTTCTTAGTAGGGTATTATTGTAACTTAGAATTTATTGTCTAGATATCCTAATGTGGTTTTTTTTAGTGGTCTATGATAATAGTTTTATTTGGTTTCAACAAAGATAAACAATTATGATTTAGGGGTCAAGACCACTTGATATGAATGTTGTTATTAAGAATTTTAAAACATACAGAGAAAACCTCGATAGTGAACTGGAAATGTAGCTACAACTTTCTAAAACATACAACCAATGAAATATTTGTACCATTTGTCCTGGTTCATACATCTCATTTAGGTCTTGTCGTGTGTCTTCGTGTTGGGCAGATGGTGGTTCAAAGAAGATAGAGTGAAACTTTATCTATGTTAAATTTTTGTCTCACTTAGTGAATTTTTAAAGTAATGACTTTTCTTATACTCAAAATCCATCCAACTATATCCCTAATTTTTCCACTTAACAATTACTTGTATAAACTCTATGAAGTGTACACTCTCTGTATGCTCATGATATCTTCCAACCAGGTGAAGATTTAACACAATGAGGTCATTCAATGTTCTGGGATTTTCTTCCAGATGATGATTTTTTGTTAGTGTGCACTCTTCATTGTCCTTCACTTGATAGGATATGATACAATCTTATTCGTGTTCATCCTACCATAAATGTAACATTTATAGATATGTTCATCATAGTTATATTGTCTATGTTTTTATTTATTCCAATCATTTTATGTTATATTCTTATGTATCCTTGCTTTATTTATATTGTGTTGATATTGAATATAAAATATAATTTAGTTATAAAAAAATACATGTAATGATTTACAAGTTCTTTGTGTTTTTGCCATAAATTTCATGTCAATGACAACATTTTCTACCACTATTCAGATTATGTTTGTGAACAAAACTCATTCACAAGCATGGTCATGTAACCTTGCATCCTCTGTATTAACCTTGCTTCATCAAATTTGTAGTGTCTATACCCAAAGAATATATGTGCAAGTTGTTCAATTCAAATCTAAGGTAATCACAAAAAAACAAGCATATCATTTATCAAACTCCAAGAAGGAATCAAGTGTCTAATAATTATCCCAAATAACATTCACCATAATACATTAAAAGCAAAGAATTAGTTGCTCATCCCACTGACAAGTGCATGCTATAAAGATAAAAGGGGGCTTGGGTCAAACCAACAAACATGTGGTTCTATAGTTTGATGGCTTTCATTTATCTTGATCCTTGTGTAGAAAGAAACATAGGGTTATGCCATATGTACGTGATACATGTTTTTTAACCTACTTTTCCCATAAAAATAATAAAAATAAGACATGAGGAAGAGTCGTTAGTTTCCTTGTATTGTAGAATTTAACATAACTTTGTACTAACCATTTTTGGCTCTAGAAATTAAGCATGACTTATCTAAGCAGTTGACGTCTTATATACATCATTGTGTATGTAAAACATTGAGAGAAGCCTACTCAAAGTTATGAGGCGAGCCTCATACATTCTCAGGCATATGCCTCAGTCCATGAAATCGAGGTGTTAGCCTCAAGGTGAAATAGGGATATTCTTTCCTCAAGGCATAAGCATCTAAAGTCCCAAGGTGGATTTTGTAATACTTTGGATATGAGTTCTTTTTCATATGTGGATTGAGAAGCTTGGGCTTTGGGTAGGCAAGCATTGATGTATGCTATGAAGTGACCTAATTGCATTAATACATCCCCAATCATGCATGGCTAGTATTCATAGGCATGGAACTGGTGGTGAAGGTTTTTTTATGGAGGTTGGGTGTGTGTACAAGTATTTGATGACATCCTGAGTGAAGGTCCAATTTGGAGAACACCATGCCACCTAGAGTTCATCCAGGAACTCATAGATGACCCAGATCAAAAACCACTCTTTAACAGTATGTTGGAATTTAGATCCCTATAGTCCACACAAAGCCTCCTAATTCCCAACTACAATACATCTTCTTCACCAAGAGAATGTTTGTATTAGTGGAGGAGAAAATATCATCTCTCTCATGGGTGAAAATTATTGTTTTGAAAGATAGTTTAAATATTATTGGAGAAAGAAGGGATCCTATAAATATGTTTATTTATCATCAGAAGTTAATGGTGTTTCAAATCTTTACAATGATAGCTTGGAAAGAAATTTATATAATATTACCTATTATGGACTTTTTTTGTAAAATAAGCGCAGATCTTTTATTTAAGTAACCAAACTTTAGGTACAACAAATGGTGTACCCCCTTAAAACTAATATTTAACACCAATAGGGAGCCAAAGAACAAACTTGACATTGGCACACAAGACAAAAGGAAACCAGTAGAAAGAACTACTAAAAACCACAAACAACCTGAACAACCAAGACAACAAAGATCAACATGTATACAGTTGTGTTGATTAGAAAATTGAGGCTTTAAGTTCCTTCAAGGAACACAACACAAAAAAACCATTGTAAACTCAATGACAGTCGTCAATGTTTTTCTTTTTCCTTGACTCCTTCTTTTTGGCCTTCACTCTGGAATCTACATCCCAGAGGCTAGGTATATCCCACTCTGTATCAGAAACTTGAAAGTCATCTGCAAAGATTTTGTCTTCCAGGAGTAAAAATTCTTTACCCTTTCTTTGTCGATAATTGAGAGAGAGACCACAACTTTCAAACATTGTTAGCAAGTGTTTTAGGAGAAGACATCCTCATTATTTGAGAGAATCTAGTATCCATCTCTCAATCTAAATTAAGGCTACTTGCATTTAAAAATAGGAGAGGAGCACAACCCATAAATATCTAGCTCTTCCAAATAGGTAGTATCCTTTCTCTGACTTGAGAGTTGGCCTGCTACATGCCTAACATCAACATCCTTCAGATTTAATTAGATTCTTATCATGTGCATCTGAAGTACCCTCAACAACAACAACATCATGGCCTACCAAATTCCTTGAGTTGTCCTGGTTTTCTAAAGTAGCAACCACACAAACCTCAACATCTACTCTTCTTTCACTAGAATACTGGAAACCATTATTCTACTTCCCAAAGTGAAGTCACAAGTCTACCTAAGACCCTACTTCAGGGTTCCTAGATGGGCAAGATATAAGATAATGACCAAAGGACTTGCAACTGGCACACAAATTAGGCTTCATGATGTACTCCACCTTGAGGATGATAGGATCCCCATTCACAATGGCAACTATAGCTTTATGAAAAGGTGAAGATGCCTAAATATCTATATAGATCTTTATTGCATCAAGGCACCCAGACATGAGAGTCGAGTCGTCATAGCCAATTGGGTGCCCCAAAGTGTTAGGGATCCTCGCCACTCGATCCAAGGTCCATGGGACTCCAGGTTTACCAATGTTAATCCAAATTGGTAGCAAAGGGAAGGATATAGGAGTAAGGATTGATCTTGGTGACCAATCATGAAAAATAACAAGCAACCCATCACTGCCCAAGAAGCTGCATCTAGAACCCTATCTATTTCCTTCTTTGTAGGAAACTTGATGATGAAGCCTTCTTTTTCCTTAGCAATGAACTCAAATATCCCACTCTAGTGTCAATGACTCTAGATCCATCCAACAAGAATTCCTCGAACATGTTTCCTATTAGTGAAACGATAGGAAACAAATTCCTCCCATGTAGGAATTTTGTCTCTCAAACCATAGATGTGTGCCATCTTCACTCTGTTTCGCATGACAGACTCCACAAAAGGAATGGCGGCAATGTCGACTCCATCCTGACCTAGATGACAAGAGTGGAGCCAATTCGATGCCCCATTCTGATCTGGCTGAGGCGATAGAAGTGAAACATCTTGTTCCATAGAGGAGATTACCTTCTCCTGAACCTAGGGTTGAGGGGATGATTGGATCTTAGGAATTGAATCCTCAACCCTCAATGATGGGGAGATCTGTGATTCGACAAGTCCCCTTGAAGAAGTCTATTGATCCTTCCTTCCCAACACTGGTGAGTCTCATGGAGGAGACAATGACACTGTTAATGAATCTCGATCTCCTTCTTCTCTATTACCTCATGCACCATCAACAATCCTCCCTCGACCTCTTCGCCCTCACCCAATCCCCTCCCCCTTCTACCCATTTCAGACAACATCTTAGTTGAATAATGAATTCATTATATCTTGCATTTAGCTTAGGATAACCAGTTTTTATTATTATTCTTGGTGTATCTTATCCAGACAAGTTTATGAAGACATATCATACTTATAGTCTTTTATGGGTATTCTATCTTTGTATGGTAAAATGATGTTGATTATGGAAATTATGTAAAATTCCTAGAGATCTAGATGACTATTCTAACTTTTCTTAGAAGGTTGAGAATATTTTGCAATGTCCTTGTTATCCATAACATTTGGTGGGTGAGAAAATAAGTAATATTTGAATATGTCGGTATTCCATGTGATGATGCATAAAAAAATCTATTTATATTTAAAATTTCTCTTTATTGAAAATAAGTACTAAATTTATGGAGATTATGATCTTATGCTAGCGTTATTATTGGTTACAAAGGCTCTTTCTAGATTCTTGGATGACATTCTAATATAAAAATAGTAGGAGCTTCTTTTTTATGTATATGTTTCATTGGAGGTATTCTGTCCCCTTGTCAGTCTGAAAGTCACATCCTATTTTGTCATATTGGGCTAATGCGTTGCTATAAAACTATTTTTGCAACAATAATTGGTATGTTTTCTCTTTTACACTAAAGAAAGTTTGAGTATGGATTCTTTGTTTTGGTTTTAGTAGTCTTCTGTTAGTATTGGTTCTTTTATTTGTTACTACTAAAACATATGCAAACATAATAGATGTCAATTCACTATTGTATAGACATTTAATTATTGAGTACATGGAAAGTTAAAGAGTTGTCAAAAGCTTCTGAAACTTTTTAGGTGTCCTTCTTGTGTGATGTGGTGTTTTTTGAGCTCTTAAATTTAATATCATCTTCGCTATTTATGATTATTGCATGTGATACTTATATAAGATTGGAGGGTTAAAGTTGTGCATATGCTTGTGGTCTTCTAGTAGATCTTTTTTTTTTATAACGAGGAACCCCTCCCGGGATCGACCACTATTGGACCCCACCCAGCCAAGGGTAAACCCCAAAACCAGTCGCGTACATGGGGGCACCACGACGCGCTCAGTAACGTGGGGCCTTTATTGCACCCTGAGGGTTTTCACCTAGAGTCTTCTAGTAGATCTTTAAGTTCTTTTACTTCTAGTTTCTCTTGGGCTCATTATAGTGTAGACTTTGATTGTCTTAAATCTAGAGATGGGGTTACTTTTGTAACATACCATGTGGAATCAAAGCACTTATTGCACTCTCTAATAATGACCATCATCTTGTGATTATATTGGTGGTCTTTGAGCTGTGTTGTGGTCCTGGAGTCTATTAATACTAATGGTTGATGTTAATGAAGGAAAATATTGTTTGTATCTTGTTGAAGGTAGTTGTAGTTGTTATTTCTCTTTGTTGTGACTTTAGTTCCTTCATGTTGTCTTAGCTAGAGGCTAGAGATGCTAGCTTTAGCTTGTGGGTGACTGAAGTCCTTATCTATTTTCCTTTTTTATTGTTCGGATTGAACTTGATATGTTATTTGCTAGAGATGGAGACTCAAAGATAGTTCTGGATGTTGTACATGATATTAGAATGGTGGTTTGAAGGAGACGGTGTATCTTTTTAAAATACTTATTGATGTCATGATTGATTTCATTGTTGGAAACACCCTCTTCTATGCAATCCATGTCAAGAACATATTTCAAAAAAGTCTTATATATACCAATTATAGGTTGTTGTTGTGTTTCCTTCTCTATTTGTATTTTCTTAGGGGCTTGTGCTTTTGAAGATACTAATTGAATGGTTTCAGTAATCTATAACACCTCCCCACTATCTTATTGTTCCCTGATCACTACCCCCATATCATGCCCTTTCGTTGAGAGGCTAGCCCTAAAATATGATGCCATCAACAATCACAACACTCTCTCACACTATTTATTCTCTCCTCTATATATTTGTTTTTAGCAATGCCTATTTCATTACCATGTGTATGCGGGATCATGATCATTGCAACAAATGATGACTACCCTCTCCTACATGTACAGACCCTGACTTGATTCTCTACATCTACACCCTCATTAAGGATAGTTGTAGATATTTATACTTCACCATGCAAACTAGACATAAATGACTAACACTTTGTATGGTTTCTAGTTATTGATTATATTTGATTTAGAGATGTGTTTTCTTTTTTTATCCATCTCACATCTTCATTTTTGGAGTTTCCTTGTTGTTGATATTTATAGATATAAATGGGCACATACTTCACACCAATATTTGAAGTGAACACTGGGAAATACAAGGGTAAGGTTTTTGTTGCCCTTAAATGACTTGTGGCATATTGCTATAAGCCTCATTGTTCTAATCTCTTATTTGGTCAATGTCAACATGGATCATTGGTGTCATGTCATACTAGACTTTGTTGCAACTATATCCCACTCTAGTTCACATTCTTTGTTTGGGTCTTCTCATCAAAGAGAAGAATGATTCTAAAGTTTTTATATGCCACAAAACTACCATGTCTTTCACTATGCTTTTGCTAGTATTCCCTTGATTTGCAAGGGGATGCTAACATATTTAGTTGTCTACTAAGATAGTTTTGATTTTTTTTCTTAGAAGAGACCAGTCTTCCTTTACATATATTGAACAATAATACTCAAAAAATATTGTGGAGACGAGCGATGTGGAGAGGCGACGGCCGAGGCGATGGGAGGGGTGACTGGGGTAATCCGCTGCGTCATCGAGCTCCCCCATGGATGGTGCGGCCCCGTCAGTCTACCTGGAACAAGGAGAAGATGTGGAGGACTAAAGCTACGGATGAAGTCGGCTCTGCAGAAAAGGTCCCAGATCTGGAGCATAGTCTGCCAGATCTAGAGTCAGATTGCTACCCGAAGTGGACGAAATTTGCTAAGACGGAGAATAGTTTCGCTCTGAACCGAGTTGAAGTTACTCTGAACAAAGGAAGGATCGTCTATCCTAGCGCTGAGGTGAAGGAGAATGCTGGCAAGTGGAACAAGTGCTTGGTCGGCTACATCATTGATTTCAAGGCTCATATTCCGACTCTAAGCAGTTATTTGGAATGGTTGTGGGAACCGAAAGGGGCAATGGAGTTATTCAATAGAGGAGACGGTTTCTTTTTAGTCAAATTTGCTGAAGAGGACGATCTGTTGAAGGCTCTAAAAGGAAGCTGGTATGTGAAGAAAGACCTCTTTTGTTGAGAAGATGGAAGCAAGGTCAAAAGGTTACAAAATTAAAGCTGAATGAGGTTCCGATCTGGATCAGACTGTACAACTTGCCTATGGAGCTCTGGGATACAAAGATGTTGGAGAGGATTGGTTCGTCGTTTGGGGTTCCTCTATGTGTGGATGAGCTTACTGGAACGTGTGCAAGGCTTGAGTTTGCAAGGATTCAAGTTCTTGTGAACAAGAATTTTCTATTTCCAGAATCTATCTCTCTTGAAAGTGATGAAGGTGTTGTTCACGATATCCATGTTTCTTATGAATGGGTTCCACATAAGTGTCAGTATTGCCATTGTTTTGGGCATGAAGACTTCTGCTATTATGCTAAGAAGGGGGATCGAAATCTAAACAGGGAAAAGCTAGTTTGGGCGAAGAAGGATACTGAAAAAATTACTCAGGAGCCACTGACTGGTCCTTCTCAAGTAGAGGCTGAAGATGCTAATTCCGAATGTGATCTTAGGGAGTAGTCCGGTCAAACCTCTATTCCAGCAATGATGGTTGAAGAAGGTTAGGAAAGTGTTGTCCCTATTCCTTCTAACCTTGTTCCTGTAAGTCATAATGCTAGTTTGGTTAGAGATAAAATTGAGAAGTTCAACAAGAAGCCTGTTTCTTCTTCTGGTTCGAGCTCAAGGAATGGTGTTGATGGAGATGGGTTTAAGGAGGTTAGAAGTAAGAGGTGTAAGTCCCCTACAAAGTCTATAACTAGTAGCTGTGGTAGTGCTCCTGAACATCCTTTTATTGGTAACTCTTTTGCTAGTTTGGAAACTATTCCTGAAGATGATGATGCTGAGGCTGTCAGCTCAACAGCCGGGGTTATTAAATGATTCCTCCAATCTTAATCTCCTCTTAGAATGTTAGGGGGCTTAATAACAAGATTTTGACTGTTCAAGAGGAGATTCGTAGGATGAATGGTGATATTGTTATTCTTGTGGAAACTAAAGTTAGGAATGACAGAGTAGACTACATCATGTCTAGATACTTTTCTGATTACAGATACATTATTAATCATCTTTCTCATTGCCTTGGAAGAGTTTTTGTCTTGTATAGAAACTGCATAGTTGACGTTATTAAAGAATCTGATTAGTATATCTTGAGTAAGGTGTCTATCAACAGTTTTTCTTTCTTGTTGATGGCTGTTTATGGTCACAATGGTGACGCTGAAAGAACTAAGCTCTGGGAGGATATTGAAGAGCTTAGTAGTTCTGTTGATTAGCCATGGCTTATCCTTGGGGATTTCAATGTTGTTCGGTCAGAAGTGGAAATGATAAGTATTCAACCTCCCACGAAGAAGTCTATGGATGAGTTTAACAACTGCTTGCTTAATGCTGGTTTGTTTGACATGAATCTTGGTGGGCCTTTCTTTTCTTGGGATAACAAGCAAAGTGGTGAATGTTTCATTACTTCTAAGATTGATCGTGTGCTTCATAATGTTCAATTTATTTCCAGTGTGGAGGACTATTCTGGTGAGCTTGTTTCTAGTTCTGTGGGTGATCATAGAAAGATAGTTTTGAAGATCGGTAATCCTAGGAATTTCAAGTCCCCGTTCAGATTTATTAATGCTTGGGTTCGAAAGCAGGGTTTTACTGAAATTGTTAAAGATGCTTGGAGTATTGATGTGGGGGTACTAAGATGTTCATTCTTTATAGAAAGTTGGAAGCTGTCAAGAAAGCTCTTCGAAAGTGGAATACTGAAACTGTTGGGAATTTTTTTGATAATGCTAGAACGATTCGTTTCAAAGCTAATGAGGCTCAAGCTTGTGCTGACCTTGATCCTTTGAATGAAGAGAAAAGACAATTTGCTAAAGTTTTAAGGCTGGAAGCTAGGGATGCTGAGTTAGCTGAGGAGTCTTTGTTAAAGCAAAAGTCGAGGGTTCAATGGCTTAAAGAAGGTAACATGAACTCAAGGTTCTTTTATTCTTCTCTAAAGACTAGAAGACATAGAAATTGTTTGAAGAGTCTTATGGTTGGTAATGAAAATATAACCAATTATGAAGATATTAAGCATGCTGTTAGGGACTTTTACTTGAAGCTTTTCTCTAATAGTGATTGCGATGGAAATGTTTGGAATGGGATATGGGAAGGTAAATCTTTATCTAAAGAATAAGCTGCTGGTATTATGGCTCCTGTGATGAGGAAGGAGGTGGATGACATTGTCAAGAATCTCAATAGTTATAAGGCCCCTGGACCTGATGGTTTTAATGGGTTTTTCTTCAAAACTACTTGGAATCTTATAGGAGATGATACTTTTCAAGCTGTTGTTGAATTTTTTTCGAAAGGGGTCATGCTCAAAGAAGCTAACAGAGCTTTTATAACCTTGATTCCTAAAGGGCAGGATACTTCTATTGTGTCTAACTGGAGACCTATTGCGCTTTGCAACATCTTTTATAAGATTATATCCAAGATCATGGTGAACAGATTGAAGGCTGTCTTGCCGTTTGTTATTGATTCTAATCAATGTGCTTTTGTTGAAGGCAGAGGTATGAAGGGTGCTATTCTGTTGACTAATGAACTTCTCAGTGATTTCAGTAAAGATTCTAATAACATGTGTGTGCAAGCTGATATTTCGAAGGCCTATGATTCAGTTAGTTGGAAGTTCTTGTGTTCTATTCTCTACAGAATGGGTTTTCCTTTGAGGTGGATTCGTTTGGTGGAAACTTTATCTTGTCTACTTCTTATCAGGTTTTAGTCAATGGGGAGCCTACTGAACCTTTTTATCCAACCAACGGTATTAGGCAAGGGGATCCTATTGCTCCATATTTGTTTGTTATTGTCATGCAGGGTTTCTCTGAAATTATGAAATGTGGGCTTATGAATAAAATGTATCAAACTATTAAAGTGGCCAAGTGTGAAGCTATTTCTCATCTTGTGTTTGCTGATGATCTCATGCTGTTTATGAAGGCTAATACTGATAATGCTGAATTCATTGTTGATTCTCTTAGAAGTTTTGGTAATATGTCCAGCCTGAAGCTCAATAATAAGAAGAGTTGCGTGGTGTTCAGCAGGAGAGTTAAGACTGATAAGATTCTTAAAATTCTTGACATGAAGGAAGGTAGGATGGAGGATATGAAGTACTTGGGTATTCCCCTCTTTGTTGGTAGACTTTCGAAGAGTCATTGTCATGTGTTGATTGATAAAATGAAGAAGAAGCTTGATTATTGGAAAGCTAAGGTGCTAAGTCTAGCTGGGAGATTGGAGTTGGTTAAATCTACTTTGTCAACCTTGTATTTACATTGGACTGTTTCGTTTCCTTTACCTTCTTCTGTTACTGAGACTATTGACAAAATTGTGAGAGATTTCTTATGGGGAAAATCTGAAGGGAAGAGTAATGTTCATTTGGTGGCTTGGGATAAAGTGGCTCTTCCTCTTAATGAGGGTGGTCTTGGTATAAGGAAGTGTAGTGATATTTCTCGAGCTTGTACTATAAAGAATGTCTGGGATATTGCTAGAGAAAAAGAAAGCTTGTGGGTCAAGTGGATTAATGCCAAGTATCTAAAAAAGGAAACCATTTGGTCTGTGGAAGCTTCCCCCAACTTTTCTTGGTTGTTTAATAGATTGATTACTGTTAGGAGCTCTTTACTATCTTTAGTCAAGTTTCATATTGGTGCTGAATCTCAATTTAAAATCTGGAAAGTGCCTTGGTTGGAAGGTAAGTTTCTCTCAGAGTATGGTGATTGTTGGAACTCTTCTACTTCTGGTATTGGCTCTAATGATAAGATTGGCTGCTTTATTAAGAATGGTGTGTGGTCCTTTCCTAATAATAGAGCTGCTCTCCCTATTCTTAATTGTATTAGGAGCTTGAATGTCAAAATATGTGGTAGTGATAATATTTCTATTCTTGGTAAAAGTGATGCGAGACTGAAAGAGATTTGGGATGCTATTAGAATCAAAGGGTGTCATGTTGGGTTCCTATCTTGGCTTTGGAAGTGTAAGATACCTAAAAATTTTGTTGTCCATGCTTGGAAGCTCTATTTGAACAAGCTTCCTACTATGGATTATAGAAGAAGAATGGGGATTCCTGTGGTTTCTATCTGTTTACTCTGTTTGAATGATTATGAAGACGGTGAACATCTCTCTTTTAATTGTTCCTATGCTACTGCAGTTTGGAAGTATTGCTTTATTGGATCTTTCTCTAATGAAGTCCCAAAGAAGATCACTGATATTCTGAACTGTAGTGTTAGGATGAAATACAGATTCTTCTTTGCGGTCCTTTATTACTTGTGGCAGGAGAGGAACAAAAGGTTCCGTGAATGTAAGGAAAGGAATTCTGATAGCTTGGCGAAGATTATTAGGAGGTCTGTAGAAGATTTGAGCTAAGTTTTTTTGGTGCTGCTTGATTATTTTGCTGCTCTGCTGTGCTACTGGCTGGTGATCGGATGTTTTTCTGCTGTTGGAGTTCTGATGTTTGGCGGTTGGGTTGGTTTTTTGAACCTGTTGCGGACTGCGTTGGGGCCCTAGTTCCTTGATAAGGTGCAGTTCAGAGGTGCCTTTCTAGGAGTTTTGGATGATCCTTTTGTGGGGTTCCCCCTTGTGCTTTTTCCTGTCTACCTCTTTGTCTGATCCTTATCTTTGGGGCGTTTGCTTTTATTCAGCTGTAAAGATAGGATCCTTTTAGTTGGACTTGTTTGAGTTCCAGCAAGCATTGTACACATTTACAAACAAAAAAGCAAAAAAAGCGACAGAGTTTTGGCCGACCAAAAAAATATATATTGAACAATAATTATGAATATACTCAAAAGGAAATCTATGAACACTTTATAACATTTCTTCTAGCTACACGATAGTACGTGCTAAATTTTGTGGAATTTATAGGCCTCATTGTTCTTGCCACTGGTTATAACAGTGAAAATAGGGACCTGACATTTTTTACTAATGCAATTGTCCTTAGTTTCCAATGTGCGTGTATAGTTAATTGTAGCCATATTCATCATTTGGGTCTTCTTCTTAAAGAGAACAATGCTTCCTATGTTGTTAGACACTACAAAAGTATCATGTATTTCATTTTTAATTTAATTAGTGTTCCCCTGAGTGACAGTGGAGATACTTACATGGTTAGTTGTCACAAGCATGACCAATATCAAGTTTTCATTTTTTTCTCAGTAGGTTCCAGTCTTCTTTCATCCATAGATCAATACTTATGGATCTTCTCATAAGTAAATCTCAATAACTTTATGTTATTTCCTCTTTTTGGGGTTTGTATAGTATTTTTCTCTAGTTACACTGGTGGTTTGAGATTAATAAAAAAAGCTACATTTGCTCTATGTTATATACTTTATTTGCCTACATATTTCCTATCATGTAGAAGTATTCAATTGCAGTATATATTCAGTTTAATGTTTATGTTTTTAAACTACAAATGCAATGTGATACAAGAAGCTGGTATACAAACATGTTGTGTTATTTATTCCACTACAACTACGTTGCAACTTAGAAAATTTACTTTTTGCACTAATAGAAATGTGATTCTTAAGTTGTACCCTTAAATACAACAACACAATTTCCAAATTATCAAGAATAACAAAGCAAAATAGATACAACAATAAAAATTCAATACGTATTAAAATACTCCACGAATAAGCATAAGAATCTTCCAATTCGACTGCTCTAAAAAAATCTAATAAGTAAAACAATTAACAAGAACAAAAACAATAAGCCTACCTAGTATCATGTCTCAAATTATACCATTTTCTATATTGTGACAAGATATAATATAACACTTATCACCACAGTGCACCTCATAGTGATTCCTTTCTTGTGATAAATATTATATTTATCTCTATCATAAGCTCTTCAACTCAAAAGATATGAAGATGTTAGTAAACAATGAAGGTATAATTTGGTGATAGATCATGAACTATTGTTGGTCCACTACAAAATGATGTCTAAGTTGACCTCACATACTTATCAATAAATTTTCCCTCAAGCAAGAAATAATTTTGAAACATATTTTTGCATATGTTGCATGTGGGTAGGGTAAACTAGACTATGTCATAGAAAATAGGATATAATTTAGTGGGTAGGGAAGTAAACTTGTCGGGTGTGCTTTATTACACCTTGTAATTTTAGATATGATTTGCATATATAAATATTACGGGTTAATTATGACGTGTTACTTGACCACCATACCATGATGTTTAGTTTGATCCCTCATCCTTTAATTTACACCTTGTAATATAGGGAAAATTAGAGGTGTTCAAACAAAGTAGGGGAAAAGTTAGTAATAGAGTAGTGAAGAGTCGAGAAATTATGCCTTGTCATTATGGATGTGGTTTTCCATCTATTTTTTTTCATGCTCCATTCTGTTATTTTATGACTTGATGAAATATTTTAAAAATGCAAATGGTGAGTACATTAGTGATAATAGACCACCATTGTGAATCTATCTACACATGGATCTATAGCTTGTTTAATAAGCAAACAATAATTCAGAATACCTTTATGCTACTCAAATGATTGGCACTAGAAAGATCATCTAACATATTTGCATATGGAGGATTGTATTTTGTTCATGGTTTTTTCTCTCTAGTTGGTGTGCCCGTTATATACATACTTAACATAATCTTATCTCTTAATTATGGTGGCAAATCCATAATATATGTACTTAGGAGCTATATCTTTTACAGATAGATATATTTTATGAAAAATGTTGATTTCATGTGTGTATAGATTATCATGAACCTATTACTAAACACTTATTATCTGTCAGACTTTTTCATTAATTAGAGGAGGTCATCAGTTGATGAGCCTTTTTTCCTACAAGAGGAGGGTACGACCTCCTCTACTTAATAAAATTAACTATACATCAGATATAAGAATGAAAGGGTTTTGAAAAATTATACATCACTAAGAATTGTATATCGATCTATGTATCTGTCTAGAAGGTCTCAGTAGTATGAGGTTCCCTTCTTCTTTAGGATGAGAATCCCTCTGAGCCTCATTGAAATAAGTGATAGATCTATAGTGATTATTCCAATCTCTGATGTGAGACACCAGTCTCCAAGCTCCTTTGGGGCGAGGAAAGAATAGGTACTGGAGGAGAGCTGAAAGGACGCATCCCTAGGGCGATCGTGTTGGTTACAACCACCGCCGGTGGCCGTGCCGCCTCCTACCTACTCCGGTTTGGCACTCTGCCGGCCAACCGGGGGCCACCGTCACTCCTCGAAGAGCCTCCCCCTCCTACCTATGGTGGTGATAACCTCGACTGCCCCTACGATCCCCTCCCTGACGTTCGGGTCGATAAACCATCTCCGCGATCGCCCCCCGACATCGCATGGCCTCAGAGAGGATTGTGCAGGAGAGAAGATCAGAATCAGAAGCATCTGCGGTGAATCCGGACAGCGTCATCCAGGATGTGTCCAGGATCTTTGAACCCAGCCTTCCGCCACCGGTCGATCCCAACCACCATGAGCCCCCGCCCCCGCAGCCGATGTGGATAGAGAACAATATATATACAGGTGGCCAAGGGGAACCACACCGCTGCCCATATTCGGACGCCGCCCCCGCCACCGCCAACTACTGGTGGAAGAAGGCAACCGCTATTCAATATCCCTACTGATGTTAATTTGCTATAGGTGCTTATGGAGGGGCCATTGGCAAGCCCAGTGCACTTATCCAAAAGTCTGCTACAATTGCAACTGGGCAGGCCATCTTGTCCGACACTGGACAGCAACATGAGGCGCGGCAACACGCACGACGCAAGAATTGACTTCCAACCATTGCCAACAGGCATCCCTGCGAGAGGAGCCCCGCAACATGTGCCAAAGAGGGTGGCTATTAACCTAGGACCAGACGATGAAGATAAGAGGCGAAAGATTCAATCCCTGGGTTCTGCCATTGAAATTTCATGGACATCCTCAGTTGCATGGCCTGAGATTGCTCCGTTCCTTCACAGCCGCTGTCGAAACACGATTGATCTTTACAGATACCAAGAATGCAAAAAGGTTGTGTTTTTCTCGTGCCCGGAGGAAGCGCGGGAGGCTCGGGATGTTGGTGGTCAGGTCTTCTGGGAGACGACAGTTCAGGTTAAGACTATTAACCTGGGTTCTATGAGTGACACCAAAGAAGCCTTCTGGTTCTGGCTAACGGGCATCCCCATTGTATGTCATGATGAGGTGATACACGCCGAGACCAGCTAGCGCCCGATCCCAGACCGACGACCTCTGCAACAGCACCTGTAGCATAGACCGTCTGCTCCACTACCTGAGGCACAGCCGGGCATTGTGCTGGTTGAATCGGCCGTTGGAATCAAAAGGCAACCTTTGCCAGACGATCCACTGGCCTGCGCACCAGCTTTACCTTTAGTTCCATTTTTGCATTTTATGTTTCGTTTTGTCCTCTGGTGTTACCCTTACTGCGGGCACCGTGTCTTTAAATAGTCGAGTCCTTAATAGAAAATGACAAGCTTTGATTGTCATTCTCTGCGCGAGAACCATCCTTGCTCTGTAAGACCCGGCATTTCCCCGGGAGCCACCCTTCAGCCACCGCGCGCCGCCGCAAATCCACCCACTCCCGCCCCCCATCACCCCGAGAGGGTATCAACGTGGTAACAGAGCCAAGCCGCCCACCCGCACTTCCCACCCACCCACCCTTGTTCACGATGAGCAACATCAACAACATAGAAAACATCCTCGCCGGGATGCAGGAGATTCTAGGCAAGCAGGCGAGAATCATCGAAGCAAACGAAACCCAGTTCGAGCTCATCCACAAGAGCCTCCTAGATCTCAACCTCAAGTTCGATGGCAAGAACAAGGAGATGGGCCGTGACCAGTCGTCGGATCGCCGTCGAGGGGACGACGAGTACAACAGGCGATGGAAGCTCGACTTCCCAACCTATGATGGCCGCACACCGCCGAACCGATGGCTTCAAAAATGTGAATACCACTTCAACATCGGCAGCATCACCTCAGACGCCGGCAAGCTCCGCCTGGTCACCCTCCACCTCGACGACGCAGCACTGGAGTGGTATGCCTTTTATAAAAAATCGGTAACGCTACCAGCGTGGGAAGAGTTCTGTGAAGACATCATGCTCTGAATCAGTAAATCCATCTCCTCCAACCCTAGAGGGGAACTCTCCAAGCTACGACCGACCGGCACCGTCGAGGAATTTGAAATTGAATTCCAACGCCTGACAAACCGCTGCCCTGGCGTTAAAGACTCCCAGCTGTCCGCCTATTTCTTCAATGGCCTGAAGACCGAGATCCGAGCAGAACTGGAGGTCTGTGGAATGAACCACCAACTGACTGCATCACCATTGGTCGGCGAGCTAAGAAGATCGAAGAAATCTTTGAGATGAACTGCACGTCTCGCTACGGCGGCACCTACCAAATGCCTTCACCCAATATAAACAAATCCAACAAGTTGATGTCTTTCCAAAGAAGAAGTGGCAGACCGGCGGGTCAAGGGCCTATGCTTCAAGTGCCCTAAAAAGTTCACACCAGGCCACAAATGCACCAACCCAATAATGTTTCTGTGCGACACCGAGGAAGAAGATGTAGACAACTGGGCGGTGTACCCTTCCCAACCCCAACAACCACCCACACCAGTAGCCCCAACCCCCCTCCTTCTAGAACCCCCTCCAGAGGAAGACACCCCAACCATCTCAGCCATGGTGATGACTGGCTCTACAGGAAATAGAACAATTAAGATTTGAGGATCCATAGCCCACCGCAACCTCCTCATCCTCCTTGATTCCGGCAGCTCTAGAAACTTCATTGACCCCAAAATCCTACCCACATCAATCCTCGACACCGTACAACCCACCTCGGGTCCAGTCCAGGTGGCTGGCGCTGGTCTCCTCCACTATTCTGAGAAGATACCTCAGCTTCCAATACACCTCCAGTCCTACTCCGGTCAGGCAGATTTCCTCCTTCCTATAGGCGCATACGACGCGGTCCTAGGTGTTGAGTGGCTTGAACCCCTCGACCCATCTGTTTGGTCATTCAAAAAACACCATCGTCTTCTTTCCCAAAGCAAATCGACCTTTCACCCTCGCCGGTATACCAACATCCAGAGTAGATATCATATCCAATGCGCCCTCAGCACACCTACTGGAAGACGCCCGTGATGTCCTCCTCCTCACGGCAGTAGAACACCCACCCGTTGACACCATTTCCCCACCTCCAGATATCCAACTCTTGTTATCATAATTCACTACCATCTTCGAGGAACCCAAATCACTGCCACCATCTCGCACTCTCGATCACCGCATCCCACTTATAGATGAATCCAAAGTAGTTGTGGGTGCTCGTTACCTCTACCCCCACTTCCATAAAGTTGAATTGGAGCGACAGGTCCAAGACCTTCTGGACCAAGGACTGATACAACCGAGTTGTAGTCCGTTTTCCTCCCCGGCGCTACTGGTAAAGAAAGCGGATGGTAGTTGGTGCCTGTGTGTCGACTATCGCTGCCTGAACACCAACACGGTCAAGGATAGGTTCCCCATTCCCACAATTGATGAACTACTCGATGAACTGCACAATGCCATTGTCTTCTCCAAATTGGATCTCCGCTCCAGCTACCACCAAATCCTTGTCCACCCTCCTGATCGCCACAAAAAGGCCTTCTCGACCCACGCCGACCACTATGAATACCTCGTCATGCCCTTCGGCCTATCCAATGCCCCATCCACCTTCCAAAATATAATGAACGACCTCTTCCGCCCCCTACTGAGGAAATTTGTCCTTGTTTTTTTGACGACATTTTGGTTTATAGCAATTGTAGGTTGGCTCATCTCCAGCACCTCCGCCAAGTTTTCGAGATTCTCAAGGCGGCACAGCTACATGCCAAGCCATCAAAATGGCACTTCGTGGTCCCCGAAATTGCTTACTTGGGTCACATTGTCTCGGCTCAAGGTGTTCAAGCAGATCAACAGAAACTGACCGCCGTCCAGCACTGGCCGCCACCGGCAACTCCACGAGCCCTCTGTGGCTTCCTAGGCCTCGCGGGATACTATTGGAAGTTCATTTGTAGCTACGCCACACTCACCGCCCCATTGACGACCATCCTAAAAAAGGATGCATTCAAGTGGTCACTCGAAGCAGCTGCAGCATTCATGGTGACCAAAGCAGTGCTGAGTCAACCTCCTATCCTCGCCCTGCCAAATTACTCCCAGCCATTCATCATCAAATGTGATGCTTCCGGGCCGAGAAATCGGTGTTGTTCTGATGCAGAACGAGCACCCAATTGCATACTTTAGTGCCATGTTATCCCCAACCCAGGCGGCGTCATCTACTAATGAGAAGGAGCTCATTGCACTAATGACAGCCATGGGTAAATGGAGACACTACCTCGTTGGTGCCCCATTCACCATTCGAACCGACCACCACAGCCTCAAATTCCTCCTTGAGCAGCGCATTCACACCCCATCTCAACAACTATGGCTGGTTAAACTCATGGGTTACGACTTCAAGGTGGAATTCAAGCCTAGAGTAGCAAACCGCGCGGTTGATGCCTTGTCTCGACAGCACGAAGACACCCAGTTGTTCCCAATCACTGCCTTGACACCTAATTGGGTCCCAACCATTCAAGAGGAAACAACCACTATGGCCGACACCAAAGAGATCCTCATAGAGCTTCAGGCAGGTTGACTGAACCCCACCTATTATCGTTTTGTCGACGGAGTCATCTTCTTCAAAGGGCGTATCCTACTCAGCAAGGAGTCTAGTCTGCTGCCAGCTATTCTGCACGATGCTCACCACAGTCCCGTGGGAGGACATGTAGGATATGATAAGACTTACCACCACATTCGCTGAGACTTCTTCTGGTCAGGCATGTGCTCGATGATACGACAGCACATCCGACATTGCGAAACCTACCAACGGCACAAGGTGGCCAACACAACACCGGCGAGACTCTTACAACCACTGTCAATTCTGACGAACATATGGGAGGACCTCTCCATGGACTTCATTGAGGGACTGCCGCCAGTCAAAGGGACGTCTGTCATCTTCATGGTCGTCGACTGCCTATCCAAATACGCCCATTTTTTCACCCTCAAGCACCCGTATACAACTGCGATGGTTGCCGACGCATTCATCAACATCATCATCAAACTCCACGGCATTCCAAAGACAATAGTCTGTGACCGTAACCCTGCCTTCCAGTCCAATTTCTTCAAGGAGCTTTTCAAACGCCTCGGCACCAAGCTCACATTCTCGACAGCCTACCATCCTCAAACAGACGGCCAAACTGAGGTGGTAAACTGGGGTCTTGAAACATATCTCCAGTGCTACCGCTCAGATTGCCCCAAAGAATGGCCTCGTTGGGTACCGTGGGCAGAGTTCAGCTACAACTCTTCCTGGCATTCGTCGATCCACACTTCACCGTTCGAAGTGGTATACGGGCATCCTCCACCATCATTGGCACAATACATTCATGGGACTTTGCCCAACCAAGCAGTCGACGACCTCCTTCACGCATGCACCATCCAGCTAGCTAATCTCAAAGGGCACCTCCAACATTCCCAAGCAAGAATGAAACAACATGCATATCGTCATCGCTCTGATCGCAGCTTCGACATTGGAGATTGGGCTCCGCCTCCGCCCACACCGCCAAACCTCGGTGGCAACCCGCACCAATAACAAACTGGCCCCCTGTTTCTTTGGACCATTTCAAATTACAGAGAAAATAGGAGCAGTGGCATACAAACTCCAATTACCAGAACATTCAAAAATCCACCCGGTGTTTCATGTCAGCCTGCTCAAGAAACATATCAACGACACTCCAGTGGCCTCACCGCAATCCCTTCCAGCCTACTGGCCCCAGTACCCATCAGCAGAATGCTTTCCCGACCACATCCTCTAATGTCATATGGTTAAGCACAGGAACCATGCTGAAGCGGAAGTTTTAGTCTCCTGGATCAATCAGCCGGAGACGGACGCTACTTGGGTCACTTATGTGGAGCTCCGCTGCACCTATCCTACATGGACAGACCCCGTGGACATGGTCGTGTCCCATGAGGGGGAGTTGATACACGTCGAGACCAGATAGCGCCCGATCCCAGACCGACGGCCTCTGCAACAACACCTGCAGCACAGACCGTCTGCTCCACTACCTGAGGCACAGCCGAGCATCATGCTGGTTGAATTGGTCATTGGAATCAAAAGGCAACCTTTGCCAGACGGACCACTGGCCTATGCACCAGCTTTACCTTTAGTTCCATTTCTGCATTTTCTGTTTCATTTTGTCCTCTGGTGTTACCCTTACTGCGGGCACTGTGTCTTTAAATAGTCGAGTCCTTAATAGAAAACTACAAGCTTTGATTGTCATTCTCTGTGTGAAAACCTTCCTTGCTCTGCAAGACCCGACATTTCCCCGGGAGCCACCCTTCAGCCACCGCACGCCGCCGCAAATCCACCCACTCCCGCTCCCCATCACCCCGAGAGGGTATCATGACGATACGATCAAAATGATAGTTTATTCCTTCGGGAACCTTGTTTGTGTTTTCGATTGGCAGAGAGGAAGGGATGGCGTTTCAGGAGTACTTATCTTGGCGGAAGCCTTCAAAGAAGATGTCCCACAGTTTGCCGCGATCACATTTGGAGACAACAGAGCATATCTCCAGATTCACATGGTGGTGAGAGGGCCAATCAGATCTGACAGTTTTAACCTAACTGAGGTGGGAAAAGCCTTGGAGATCCCGGAGGAAGCATTCTCAAGTAGGGAGTTATCTGAGAGGGCGCAACGCACAAGTCAGCAACATCTCCCACCCCCACTCCCAACACTCCTAATCCCCTCAAGGTCACTACAGAGTGGGGCCGACGGCTTGGGCAAGTCGGGCGATATGAGGGAAAGAAGATCCGAATCACCCACACACGTCGTGAGGGATGATGAAGGGGTTCAGACGGTGCTACCTCATCGAAGACTAGACGACTTCATCTGCTTTGACGTCCTAGCCCACGAGATGCAGAATAGAAGAGGTAGGTCTCAACATAGATGCCCCTCACCAAGATAGGAATTCCAATAGTGACCCGTCTGAGTTAGGAGAGGGAGATCACGCTATAGTTCTGCACCTCAGCGACATTCTGAAGGAGAGGCCGTGGACTGGGAAGATGATAGTGTGGATGATCAGGGTGAAGGGGGATGTTGACTTACCAGCTATGGAAGAGGCGAGCGATGATGTCTTTGATTATGGACTTGAAACATATCTTCTAGAACATTAGGGGAGCCGCGAACTCGGCTATGCGTAAAGTCTTACCCCAGATTTGCACCAGATATAAACCTTCCATCATTCACCTGTCTGAGCCTTTCTTACAGGTGGAATGAGCGGAGGAACTATTGGACATTGTTCAACTTAATTGGGCGGTAGATAACAACGATTATCTAGGCAAAGTATGGTGCTTCGTCGACTCATCGTTACAATCAGAAGTCGTTGCTTCTCACAGACAACATCTTACGTACGATCAAGACTATTGGATTAGATGGATATTGTGCCTATATGACTGCAGTCTATGCCAACTGCGACAGTCGAGAGAGAAGACTTCTATGGAATGTTATCCTGGACTTAGTAGATATTGTTGATTATTGCCCATGGATCATAGCTGGAGATTTCAATGTTATTAGATCCCTAGAGGGGAAGATGGGAGAAGAACCCACCCCTCTCTAGGACATGCTCGATTTTAACTGTCTAATATCTGATGTAGATCTTATGGAATGTCCTTATGAGGGTAGCAGATTTATGTGGGTTGACAAGCAGAAGCTCTCTCCTACAACCTGGGAAAGGCTCGATCGAGTCCTCTACAACTCCACTTGGTACCATGCCCATCCGAACATGGGATCCACTCACCTCACTCGGTTTTGAGTATCAGACCATTGCCCCATTCTGACATATTGCCTCGGCAGCCTTCGCCTTTCACTTTTTTGGGGGTCTGGCTGGATCACCTGAAATGCCGTGAGTTAATCCAGTAGGAATGGAAAACGGATGAGGTAGGCCACCCGCCATTTGTGTTCTATAGCAAGTTGAAGAATGTTCGTTGTGCTTTGCAGCTATGGAACAAGAATACATTCGGCAACATTACCCAGAGAAGGATAGATCTTGAAGATATTATCTATAATAGCCAGATTGCATTCGATGAGGTCCCAAGTCTGATGAATGAAGGGATCCTCTGGGCGGCGGAACTAGAGCTTCAAAACGTTCTAGATATGGAAGAGAAGTTATGGAGAGAAAAGGCTAGAATCAATTGGATGCAAAATGGGGAAAGAAACACTACCTTTTTTCATAGAGTAGTGAAGAATAGATAGAAAGCAAGGATTATCCATAAACTTGTGCTTCCTGATGGCTCTGAGGTGGTGGTGAAGTCACTTATGGTGGGGGCGGCTGTTGACTGTATGAAGTAGCTCTATGAACAGGAAGGTAATACAGACACTGAAGTTTTGGCCTCGTTCCTACAAGATATACCGGACCTGCTCTCAGCCGATGATAATATGAACCTGGTGCGTACTCCAGATGCCTGAGAGATCTTGGACACGATGGCATCCATGGATGTGAACACGACGCCAGGACCAGATGGGTTTACCTTGACCTTTTATCGGGTGGCATGGGACATTATTAGAGAGGATTTTATGGCACTAGCAAGTGCCTTCTTCAGAGGCCAACAATGTCATAGGAGTCTCTTCTGACCGTATAGCGATGATACCAAAAAATGATAAACCAGCAGACCTCATCTCAGATTTTCGGCCAATTTCTATTAAAAATGTGGCCCTGTGGATCTTGGCGAGATATTTGAGCAATAGGCTAGCCCCCATGTTACCATCAATGATTTCTGATATCCAAGGTGTCTTCATACAAGACAGAGACATATCCAACCACACCAGGCTTCCTCAGAAATTGGTTCATGATATTAACCAGGGTGATTCCTTCCCCAAAGTTATCGTCAAATATGATATGTCTAAAGCTTATGATCACATTCACTAGGATACCCTTCAGACGGTCTTGGGGAAGTTCGACTTCCTACGGGAGACGATTGATCTTTTGCTTAGCTTCTTCCTCCAGACATGGACTATAGTTACTATTGGGGAGTGGTCAGTGAGATTCTTTCCTATGCGCAGAGGCCTGAAGCAAGGCAATGCCCTATCGCCGTTTCTATTCGTGCTGTTTGAAGAAATGCTATCTCGGCGCCTCACGAACCTAATGAACAATATGACGATATCGAGATACCAGACTAGAGGATTAGCAGATGCCCCGCCGACACTTTTCTATGCCGATGATGTGTTGTTGTTCTTTAACGCGGATCCGACATCTACAGGTGGATAGCTGACTGCTTCTGAGATTATGAAAAGGTGACAGAACAACTTATTAATCTCAAAAAATCCGTATGTATGGTGGGAAGCAAGGATGACATAGTGAGACTGGATATCACTTAAGCACTGGGAGTGGAATATGGGTTGGACTCTTTTTTCTACTTGGGTGTACACATATCCTTTGGTCATAGCAAACTTAGCCATTTTGAATACCTTATCCTGAAGAGCAATGCTAAGATAGCTTCGTGGAAGGCAAGGACTCTCTCTTTTGCCGGTAGAAGGACATTGATAGCGCATGTCCTATCATCCGTCGCACTTTATACAACAGTCCCAGTGGGCATTCTGGCTGGGATCTCCAAGAGAATTGAAGCTATCATGTCTCACTTACAGTGGGCGGACCGAACAAACCATTCCTAGAAAGCATGGGTTGCTTGGGATCGAGTCGCTACCCCAGCCATGGACAGTAGCTTGAATCTATGTTCTCTCTCAGTTCTTGGTCAGGCTTTCTTGGCAAAAGTGTGTTGGGAAGTTATATCGGGTAACTCCCTATGGGCATAGTTCTGTAGGGCCAAATATGCTTCCACCCAGATTAACAGATCTGGATGATATCCCCCTATGCTAAAGATCCATGCCCAAGCATCTCCTTATTGGAAAAATATATGGAAACTGTTCCCATCAGTGTTCCCCCTTTGCAGATGGATGGTGGGAAAGGGGGATGTTTCTTTCTAGAATGACAAATGGTGCGTAGACCGCTTGGGGGATCATGCGATCATGAACAGTGATCTGCGGCTGCATTTTAAGGTAAAAGACTTCTAGTTGGTTGGTGTAGGCTGGGATTGGGATACACTTGCTGCCATCATCGATGAGGAAGGCCTGGACCTCATCAGGAATGCGGGAGCAGCAGTACATCAGGAGGAGGATAAGATTATCTGGACGCCAGAGCGAAGTGGAAGGTTCGCGCTGAAATCTGCTAAGAGGATTCTTATACACACAGCGGAACCTCGATACGCTAGCCTAGAATCCATTAGGAAGATGGACTTCCCCAAATCCATTGCAATTGTATGGAAGATTGCTAGAAGAGCAATTCCTACAGATGACAACATCCGTAGGTGCCATATAAATATGGCATCCATGTGCATGTGTTGTGATTTGCCTCGTTGTGAGACCATGATACACATGTTTCTTCATAGTTTGTGGGCGGAAAAATTCTGGAGGAGGTTCACCACTATTATTGGGATTCCATCCCCGGCAAACATCCCATCTTTGCTATCTTTTTGCAGCCGTCACCGATCGAATTCAGCTAGATCATGGATGGCAAGTAGGATGGCACTGATCATACCATGGTGTGTATGGAGGATGAGATGCACAAAGCGTTTCGATGGAAAGACAACTAGTTTTGAAACCAAATGGAGGTTCTTGGTCAGTCAACTTAATGTCATGATGAGCCACCAGAGATTTAGTAAGATCGAAGAGCCAGAATTCTATAAATAGATGCAGAGGTTCCATCTCACTGAGCCTATACAACGACTTAGACAGGTGAGGCTAGTTTGCTAGGAACGCTCAGATATATTAAACCTGAAGACAAACATTGCTAGTGGCAGGAGCATAGATAGCCAGGATCATATGAGACGATGGGTGGCGGGTGTAGTCCGCAACTCCCTCACGGCCTTCCGCCTCACTTTTCGGGTTTGGCTCAAGGACGAAGACCGAACGATGGCATACATTCTGGCTACTGTGATTGTCTTGAAGGTAGATGATGATAAGAACTTAACTATTTCATCCATCGATATTGATGATAAGCAAGCATATGACATCCTGTGGTGTCGTACCCAGGGACCTTGGAAGATAATTATGGTGGTGAGGGAGGTTCGAGATGAGTTGGAAGAAGTGGAAATCTTAGGAAATTTGGTTCCCAATATCATTAACTCTGTTCCACGTGAACTGGGATACTGGATAAGCACAGGGGATGATCCTTTCATATGTACAGACCCGTCTTGCTTGCCTTTGAAGATTAGGGGGATGATGATTATGGAGAGAAGGGGTATGCCTTATGTTATATGGGATTGGATTGATTGTTAAGTCTTAGTCGATGGTCGTGGGTGGTAGGAGAGTTGTTGTATCGGTTGGTCTATTTTCTGATGGTTTGGGTGGAACCCGCATGTTATGAGTGGGAGATGTAATATTTTTTGCTGATGATTTGCCCACAAGAGGGGTGTGGGATGAATAGAGAGACCCCTAGCTTCTTGTTAAAAAAAAAGCTTTGGGGCCAAGTTGATTACCTTAGGAACAAGGTGTCAATTGATCATTCATCAAGAAAATGCCTGGTCTCTCTGGTGAAATTAGCAGCTCACCTTGGGCATGGTGTTGACTACCATAGGATTCTAGATACAGTAGGGTCGTCCACCTCAATGACGGACACATTGATATTTCTCTCATATGCAATCTTGAGTGTCGTGATGGAGCATTGTGTATATGCTAATGTGTGTAATTTGTCTCTCTTAACCAAAATATGAAAGAAAGCCTCACATATCCATGGTAGTTCCTAATAATTCCGGCCACCCACCTACGCATCTCTCCATGTAAGTCCATTTGTCTATTGATTGTGAGATTAAGCTTGAGGTTGGCAACGTCGCGTCTTTTCCATATCACAAGTTGGATCTGTTTGAATCTCAACTGAAAGTCCGCCAAGCCTAAGTTGGTCAGGGTGCGATAGAAACTTGAAGATTCAACTTGCTTGAGTGTTTTCCTTCTTAGTCCTCGATTAATGATGTAGATGACAGAATCCCAAAGTGACTCGAGACTATTTCTATGGTTGTGAATCTGGCTGCACAATAGAATCTCTAGATCGACTGGCAAAACAAAGAGACAAGCTTATTGTGTGACCATCCCCTAAGCATATTCGTGTACTACTGGGCATATGATGTCATTGGAGAGGAGGAAAACATGGGATTCATCACACAGTCCTCTATAATAGCATGAGCCTTATGCTAGAGTGTGACTGCGATGTCACTTCTAATAAATAAGTGTTTCATAATTTTGACCGCATGGTTAGCATAGAAAGAACATCGAGATGTAAGGGGTATCCTACACTTTAAAATGTTTTCATATGTATGCAATGCTCTATTAATCATCTTCCATAGGATAGCATTGGCTTGGGGTATGAACATTTCCAAATCCAGGTGAAGATGGCCTCCTCTGAGGTGGAGAATTGATAAGGGTTCAATTAGCTAACTTAACAGAGGAGTCGTCATTGTTTGGAGTCCAAGCCAACTGATCTTTGTTGTTGGATATGGCAGCGTGAGAGGAAATGATGAATCTTCATCAAGAACCTTTTATAGGGCTGCTAAGTCTAAATTACTAGTGTTAGTCCAGAAGTCTCTGATTTTGAAGTTGTGTGCCATGTCGGCATCCAATGGAAATAGAGATAAGCTGGATAATCATGATGGTGATAATATCAATCTAGATATAATTCCAGAATCTTGTTTTAGCAGTGGGTAAATTAACATGTAGGCTTTCCACTCCATTTCTATATATTGTGTAACTTTCTAACTATAATGGGTTTCCATGACATAAAATTGTTTGGTAATGTTCATTACAAGCATAATTTATTCAATTACATTGAGAAACCCCTTCTTAAGAGAATTAGTGGTAGAACATGGTTCTGGGTGAGGTTTTGTATGGTTTTTAGCATTGTGGGTATTGAAAACCCGATACTAGAGTCTATGAAATTGCATTAGGTACCTATGAAATTTTTACTAGAGAAACATGATCAAGGATATGACCAGGAACCATTAGAGGTATGTTTCCATAGACATAGTCAGGCGCTTATGATTGAGGAAGATAATCCATGTGTTGGTGCTTTTGTTGTCAATAAATGCAGCATTCCCATTAGCTTAGAACTCCCCATGATGGAGCAACCCAACATTAAGACCAATTTTTCTTTCAAGATTGAGAACATGTACATCATTAACATTTACATTGTATCCATTACTTATGTACTAATTTTGAGCACCTACAAACTAATTGAGGCACTACTTCCAATGATTTTCAAAGTTTATTGGGTAGGTTTGGGCTGGTTTTTCACCTAGAATCAATTCACCTCTCATTTTTCCCATAAAGATGATGCTATGTGTAACGTCCCTGGATTTTCATCTTCTCAAAATCCCATGGAGATGAGAAGACAAATCCAAAAATGTTAAACAATTATATCAAATGCGTTGTGGAATCAATATGCGCATACATGAACGTACAACAATAGACATACACCATTACATTCGCAACATTCAACATGTACATTATTACAACATGAATTACAATTGTACATTGAAAGAGAACTTTTACAAGTCTATGAACATGTATGCTAGCAGGATCTTAGACAATAGGTACAACCTATACAACTTCCTCACATCCTATTCTTTTATCCCATTCTAGCTCTAGACCTAGAAAATACGAGAAACAAAATCATCAACAAAAGTTGGTACGTGGAATTAAAAGTTATACTATGCTGGCATATAATATACTCAAAATTAAAGAAAGAGAAGAAAATGTTACTTAAAGGAGGAAAATCAGGTAATCCCAAGTTATTAGCCACATTTTATAATGAATATGCATTATTATGGTGGACTTAGCACATGCATAAATGGTGGGCCCTTCCCCGTGTACTCTAGGGATCTCCCCGTATACCGTGTACTCTAGGGAAGTGCTAGTCAACATTAAAGCTTTCCCTCTCTAATAGGGAGTTTAATGAGAACCACTAGTAACTACATTTCATTTATCCTCATTTATGTTCTTTTATGTTCAAGGTGTACCAACTTTATGTTGATTCGTTTGTTTCACGTATGTTTTAGGTTCAGAGATAACATGGGAGAAAAAGAACAGGGTGTGAGCAAGTTGTTCAGGTTACCTATTGTCTAGGATCCTGATTAGCATACATGTTCATAGATTGTAGAATTTTCATTCAATATGTAAATGTAAATCATTTTGTAATAATTCATATTGTATAAATATACATCTTGAATGTTTAGTATGTTATGGTTGTATGTTCATGTATGCGTATTGTGCTTCCGCATCACTCTCTGATATAATTGCTAAATTTTTTGGATTTTATCTTCTCATCTCCATGGGGTTTTGAGAAGGTGAAAATTTGGGTACGTTACACTATGATATCTAATTTCTATTAATTTTAAGTATTCTACTTTTGTTTCTTTGAAATTTTGTTCACAAACAACATGCATATTGGTGGTAGCGATATCAAGGGAATCCCAATATCTATCTCGGTGTCAATACCAGCAAATCTCCATCTTCTCCACAACTTGGTACTAATTCAACCATCGTCGTTCTCTCAATGAAATGCATATATCTTCCAATGACACTTCTGGGTATCAACTCTTATTTAGAATCAGATTATGCTATTGCACACCCTCCATATTATCAGTCATTATGTTCCACTCATCTTAGTAAGATCAATTGTTGTTGTACTTCTTGTGATTTATTGGATAACATGTGATCTTGCTAATAACCATTTCTTTTTTATATACTTAATTTTGAAAATGTCAATATATTTCTTGCTTTGTTCATTGGAATATATAAGTTGTCAATATTCTTGTGTCGCTGAGTTCTGAGTGTGACATATTTTGTAGCATTTTAAAATTATCTATTAGACTACATCTTGGAATTTATAGAGTGAATAATGACTACCAATATTTTTTCTTAGTTAGAATCCAAATACAAAAACTTTTAGTCTTTTGCCTCAAAGTTAAACTTACATGATTGGTGGATATAATCATCTAGAAAATTCTCTCTTTGGATTACATCACTACCAACTTCCCTACCCAGTTTAGTAAAGTTGTGGGTTTCTTTATTGTTCTCTCTATTTGTGTGGAAAAATTAGAGACTTAAACACATGATTGAACATTTAAGTCCTTTTGAAAATATGATATGTACCCATCTAACCTTATTGAGGATCGTCCCCAAGGCACCCTACTCAACATTAAGCTGCTTGATATTTAGATTCACAACACTCTCAAGTGAAAATATACGATAACGTTCTACAATAAAAGACTTCCAATGACCTTGTATGGTTTTAGCTACCATGAGTTCAGTAGAGCCACTGTGGTTGCAAACATGATCCCAATGCTAGTATCCTAGTTTTGTAGGTAGGTTGCATTAGTATTTTCTTTAATGATCCCATGGGGGTATCCTACAATTGCTACTCGTACACCATGTCTTGTGCCTATATTGATGTCCACATTTACTTGAATTTGGTTTTCTGGTTTGTCCCATCTGATAATAAGCGGCCTTTTGACAAACTAAATGCCAAACACCGGCCTAAATGGACATTAGCTATTATTGTATGCGTAGTCACTTGTATTTTTAGTTGTTCTTTTATCTAAACCTTTCCTTAAGAAAATTTTAACATTTCTTTCCCTTTGTACTTCCCATGCTTGGATAGCACATAATACATCCTACACATCCCCTTGTTTACCTTCTTCAAATTATCCTATAATCCTTCCTCCTATATAATTGGTTGTAGACTTTTTGTGTTGTCTCCAGCTAAAGGTAGTAATTTAACCCAATCTTCCCTTGCATAAATGCAATCTCTAAATGCATGTAGTTTATATTTAGGTCCATTCAAACATATAGCATATCTTCTATTATTTTCTAGAGCTCTTTCACAAGGAATGGTGTTCCTGAGCAGTTTTCCTATTGGAGTGTTTAGAGAAACATTTTTTATTTTTGGTCTGTCTTTAACTGTTGTATTAATTTCTAGTTGTTTTTCTATATGCTTGCATTTGCTGTCAACAAGCCATTTGTAAGCAGAAATTAGTTAGTTTCCTTTAAATAGAACTTTTCTATAGCCATTAACATAGCTTCCCAAATCTAAGTAGGTTGTAAAACATCATTATGTTTGTTGCACATCAAGCATCACATCATTCACTAATGAACTTTATGCCCCATTGTCCATTATCAAGGACCATATTGGTGACTCTCATGTAATTAGTTCAGCATGTAATGGTCCTTCCTATTTTCATATCATCATATTACCCCTAATCCACTCATCATCCCAGATAAAGGTATCTTTTCCACTGATGATGCATTTGTTGTTGTTCCTTTGCGATTTGGGAATGATTATTTAGATATTCACAGTAGGTTTTTCTTAGTAAAAAAATCATTCATTCCACATATTTCTTTGATTCCCAAACCTCTAGAATATTTTTTTGACGTCACTTTTAACAAAGACACTAAACACATACCTGTATTTTATGAGTTCCCTCCCAAAAATGAAGCATCGTACAACTCTATCCATTTCAGTTGCGATTGAAGTTGAGATCATCATTGTTGGAAGGAAGTGAAACTAAGAAGTCAGAAGGACGTCAAGTCGAGTAGAGGAGGACTTCCTATATCACACATAATGTTTGCAGATCACATGTTTTTTTCAAACATTGACCAAGGTTGACCTTGTTACTTAACAAGAAGGTTGTGTCTATGCTAGCTTTCATCCAGCCCATTGGTTGAATTCAACTTTATTATCTTCTCCTTTTGGTGTCATACCATAGTTGGTTTGAATAGATACATTGTTCCTTATCCTCGTGCAAGCATGCGTTAAAGATTTTGATGGTACTTAATTTCCTTTTTTTGGAATCTTTGTCACATAAAATCTTCTTTGAGATTCTCATACCATACACTTACCTAGATCTTAGAAGTTACCTAGCAATTGTGTCCATTTTTCTTTGTGTTGTTGAACTTTACATTGTTTGGGTGATGTATACTTGGGTTCGTAGGTTCCCACTGGAAAAGCTAAAAAATATTGATCTAACATATTACTTATCTATCAAATAGGTTAGTTAAGGCCTCATAGGTGAATTTAACAGTATGAATTCTTTTCAATCTATTGTTTCATAGTCATCCTTGAATGCTATCATATTTTCGAAAAAATTTCAAAGAAAATTTCAACATTTTAATCTTTTACAACTAAATTGTATTCAGACAAACTTTTCACGCTTCTTTGTCTCTTGAAAAGAAACTAGTCATGGAGTGGGAACCTACTATTGACATTCAGATCATTGTACATCTAGAGATTTGAATGATGTTATATAGTTGTTCAAAATTCTCACCAATATTTGGTTGCGAGGTTTAGCACATCACTACCAATATATTGTGGAACCTAAGGGTCACATACATAACTATTACTCTATTTTCTTTCATATATATATGTTTGACATTAATAAAATCCAATTACAATAGATTACATAAATGCTCTTGCAGAAGCGCGAGCAACAAACTGGGCTGCCAATCCTTTTTGGATGGCAAAACCCAAGGACCCAAAAATAAAACCATTACATGTAGATGAAGGAATCATAAGATTCCTATTTATTATATGTTGAAGGCGTCGAAGAAGAGCAATTGCATCATCGGCAAGCACCCCAAATGTATCAAAGGTGAAAGGTAGAAAATGATGTTCATTAGCCTCACACCCTGCTCCATATTTATGAACTTTTTGTATCGCTGCCTCGAACGCTGCCTACCTTGCTTTAAAGTTTTTTGAAAGGATACCTGTCAAGGGAGAAACTCCTATAAGAACAACACATCCATGTATTCCATTCATCCAATCAAATAAAAGAATGCCTGCAAGTCGCAACGAATGGACACCATCAGATTGAGTGCCAAGGAAGGCCAAAGGAGCTTCTTTCAAAACCCTTAACCCAACTCGAGAGAGAATGTTGAAGAGAGCATCCCAAACAACATCATGAAAAAACTTATAACCAGGTCGTGAGCAGCAGTGCACTACATGATCACCAAAGGCATTAAGATCTGTGATGTTGCAAACTAGACAACGTTCATCACCTAGATACAAGGGAATCATAAGCCGATACTGAAGGATAGCTCGATACTCAATGGGTAACATAGAAAGACCAAGGCCATCAATAGGAACAACCCTCAAGAAATCTTGTGCATGGTCGGCTTGTAAAGAAGTGAGAATAGCCTGCTGCCGTAAGGATAGGTCTCTTGCCATGATTTCTTGGATGACCATTTTGTAGTAAGTGTCTTCCAAGATAGACTAAATCTTTGAGATGGTAGAAGGTGTACTTGTCAACGTAGACCAACAAAAAGATGGCAAGATATTGCATATGCTAGCATGTGCTAGGATAAAGGGGAGCCCTGTAGGCACGCATCCCACCTCACACAACATATGGTCTTGGAGATCTTTAGTGTGTATCTAAGAGGCAACAAAAGCAAATTTACTGACATCATGAGAGGACTTGATCCTTAATTCCCCAAGATACATAGGAAGTGTAGCCAAACACCATTGTAAATCACCAAAACCTGGGCCGTCACCAACCAAAATATGCTCCAGACAATGACAAAGACCGTAATAAAAAATGTCCAATACATGTGTGATAGAAGGAGGTGTTGTACGAAGACCAAACAACAGTTTGGGCATCCCAACACAAGACCTAAGAAGAAGAAGCTCACATTATGGGTCTTGGAGTGAGGACACGCGATCCATCATATCAAGGGTCTTCATCACATGTTTTCGGAGAAGTTCCTTTGCAAAAGATGCGTCTATAGAAGAAACTTGGCCACCTAGAATCTTCACTCCACGCTATGGATGAGAGATGTCGGTAGGAAACAAGCCCACATCTGAGCCTCACAGGGTCATCAGATGGCCAAAATATCTCTATCTTCTTAGTATTGAGATGAGGACCACACATTGGGCCTCGCTCCTGAATGAGGGATAGAGCCTTTGAAACAACCTCTGTGTCTCCAATGAGGGTACCATCGTCAAGGTAGAAAGAAAGGAGGTCAAGTTGGCATGCATCCTTACCTATAAAATAAGAGGGTGGAGCCCCAGGGAGAAAAGCAAGGGGCCCAAAGGGTCACCTTGTTGTACACCGGTAGAATAAAAAAGAGGCTCGCCATGATCCATATAGAGAGGAGCTGGAGAGTTGTAGCAAAACTCAACCCATCGTGCAATAGAAGGGCAATGAAGATGAACCTCTTGGAATATGGTAGATCTATCAACCATGTTGAAGGCATTGTTGAAGTCAACGAGAGCCATGGTGACCAGAGTGCGGTGTTGTTGTTCATAGACAAGCTGAGTGACAGCATGTAGAAGGGCCTCAGCACCACCAGAAACACCACCATCATACTGATGATCCTTAAGATAAGGGACGACATCAGAATTTACACCCTTCACCGCAACTTTGGATACAAGGCGCCGCTAAATAGTACCCACAACAATAAGCCGAATGTCGTTGTCTGGTTTGAGAAGAGGAGTCAAGGGAGCACTGGCAATGTAGGGAGCTAGGGAATCTGGACAACGACTAGCGAGCCAAAGATTCACCACAGTTGAAACTGCATTCAAAAAATCATCTTTCACTGCAGCGGCAGCCCCACACATAGAATCTATAAGATGTTGTGCTCTTAGGCCATCACGTGCGCAAGCGGTCCCTTTCTTGAATGATATAATGGCTTCTTCAACCATAGAGCAAGAAGCAACAAATGGAGAGCTAGAAATTCCAGACTAAGGTTGTACCAACGACAGTGGAGGTTGAGGGTGTTTAGCTTCAAGATCTTAACGAGTAGTATCATTTGTGGGGGAAACACCATAGAGGATAGAACATGGATGGCAGCAAAAAATTGGCCATCTTTGATCTCTGACTTGACACGTGAAATACAAGCTTCAGAAGAATGTTCTCACCCGAGGGGACGACAATGAGCCAAAATTCGAGCCAAGAGTCGTTGAATGCCATCAAATCCTGAATTCCAAATCTCCAAAGCCTTAAGGATCATAAGTTGTTGTAGAGAGCTACATTTTTTAGAAGACCGTTCTTGAGCAGACTTAGGGGAGAAGCAATATAGAACGCATGCTGGAAGTAACAAAAGATGAATTCATGCATCAATAGAGTGTGGGCAAGAAGCCACCTAGAGTAAGCAAGCATGAAGAGTGTCGGAAAAGGGCAAATGACAAAGAAGAGAGATGCTCTTTATTTTAGGGACACCCTTGCGGAAGATAGAATCTAGAAGATCTGTGTCGAGCTGTAGACGGTCAACAGGCAGAGGCGGTGGCTCAATACGCTGACGAGCTAACAGGGTGTAAGGAACATAATATGGAAAGCCAGATTTGATGGGAGTAGGCAAACCAACTATCACATCAGGTGATGTCTCACCAGGCTATCAAGGTAGAGTGGTAGTAGCATCGGAGCCATCAGAAGCTTAATGAGGACATGCTTTGGACCATGGCAGGGTAACAAGGCATACACCACACATCCAATGCTTGGAAACACCAAGCCCTCCCAAATATCAGCATACTCCAATGCCTTACGTATTCCATCAACACCATTCGGTGAAGATAAATGAACAACCCGAAGATGAACGGTTTGACACGACATGTATGGGAGGCTTATAAAAGGGCATGAGAGTTGTGCAGTAGGCCAGCCTATGCCCTCTTCCCTGCCTGGGATGTGCGGCGCTCAGATCGCAGAGGCAATTATCATGCCTACCAAACGGGCCCTTAGCAAAAGGTGATCCGAGAAGCGAGGTTGGAGTTCCCTCCTAGATAGGGATCTGTTTACCGCCACGCCACCGTGTGCTTTCTACACTACCCTGCCCCTTTTCCGTTCTCCTCACGACTCTAGTCGGTGCAGCCCGATAGATCAATGATGGTCTCAGCGTCCGTGGGAAAGCATGGTAAAGCGAACCCGCTGGAGGTGGTAGAGACCGTGCTGGAGGTCGCCGACGTTGCTTGGAATGCCTACGAGCAGCATAGTCGCCGCACGCACCAGCAGCCCCCGTCTTTAATTTCGGATTGCAACACCGGCAGGCCACACCGTCCAAAAACTAGATGAATAAAAAGAAGCTTGAACCCTAAACTGAATCCTGTGCCTTCGCTGTGGTTGGTGCGTCGGCCTTCGCAATGTCGTCTGATCCGCTATCCTTGATCCTTCGTCTCATTTAGTCATCCATCCGATCTGCTACGAAAAAGTGTGATCACAAAGAACAACGTAGATCACACACAGCAATCATCTTGTTCCGTCTCTTGTCGCGGTCAGCAGTCCGTTAATTGTGTGCCGACTGCCGCAGCCGCATAGGGAATCTCGATCAATTGCTGCCTCCTACGTCCCGACGGTGTCATACCTCCGGCCACACACACCCAAATTCGTCTGTCGATGCCAAAATGGCAGTCTCACCCCTACCAGCGGATTGATTATTTAAAAGGAAAATGCATTAAACCAGGTTGCGACAAGAGACGGAACTTAATATTACAACAGAACATACATAAGGATGCACAAGAAAATTGAAGTTTGCAGTAAAACAAAATATTAGAATGGTTCTAAATCATGTACAAAATTGAAATTTGCAGTAAAACAAAATATTAGAATGGTTCTAAATCATGTACATGCTAATTCCTACCCACTAAGTCGACGGGGTAAGCCATTCGGTCGATTGGATGGTTTGCTTCGGTGAAGCGATTGATTCTTAATAAATCAATTGATGACCACTTAGGGAAAGTGAATGTGATGAGTCAGGAGTCAAGAAATCCTAGGCAGGAGACTGGACCAAGTCACAAAAAGAAAAGGAAAATTGCCTTGATTTGATTATTAAAATAGACCAAGACTATGTGCATCATGCTGCTGGGTAATCCAATTGAGTGACTCGATGTTCAACTTGGTCCCAGTCAGGAGAATAGTCAGTCCAGTCATGCAGTTGGGATTACTGTTCCAATTTTCCTTGTTTGATTCTATTTTTGAATTGTAGGAACAAGATTGGATTTTGGGAACTCCAAGCACATGGCTCTTATATATACATGGGTGGATGTCCATGGGTAAGACACCCTTATAATAACATTGTGATACAAGTTGTGACACCTAGGTTTTCTATCTCATTTACTATGTTTCTCTCTCTCCATGGTGACTCATCATACTCAAGTTACCATATTCATAGATAGAGTGTGGGGTACCTCACTTTGATCACATCAATGATCAATTTCACTATACATGGATTTAGTTTGCACCTTGATCTACGTTCTATGTGTCAATGAGTCACCATATTGTAATTGAATTTGAAACACATTTTTTTGGCCACCTTGCTCTCAAATATATTTCTTGTTGTATAGGGGTCATTATCTTTCTAATGACACAAAAAATTACCTCAAGCCGATCGATATAGCCCAAGTTATGGCCTTTCAAAATTGGCCCAAATTATACTTGAATTTTATCAAATTAACACTATTTGATCTTTGTTGGGCCCAAATGTTCATGACCCAACCTCCATCCATGTCTCTCAAACCCTAAGCATGCCCCATCTTGAATCGTTGGACCACAAATCTAAGATTTGACGGTTATAGACCTATCACCCTCCCTTCTCCGTAGTATTGCAATAGCTACAGTAGGACAACTTCACGTCAGTCAATCCCCATCGATCTCGACACACTTTAGATAAATTGAACCCTCCTTGTGGTGTGTCTCAACCATTTCTATTGTTCCCCTATCTTCTTTCTCACTTTTGCACCCTAAACCTCCCTCATTTCTCTTCTCCTTTCTTCTCCAACATCGGAGGCGTCATTGTGAGCTTTCCTTGCTGCCCTTCTGCCTCAGCCGCTCTTGGTACCAACTACGACTGTATTTGAGTCTAAATGGGCAAGGCACAATGGGGAAACATGCTCCCTGGTCTTTAGAGGCCTCCCACATCTATTGCTCCAAGCTCCAATGAGCTAGAACCACAATGTCGCCATGACTTGGGTTCATTGTGCGTAGGCATGCACCCACTAAAGGAAAGGGATTGACCTTGACCTAGGGGGTGCTCATCCAATGGCCAACAGGAGGCATGACACCACCATTCCACATTGGGCCAGTCATTAAGGTGTTGACCACGTCCCACATCAGGTCGTGATGGTGGCGAGCAGCCTTGGGCATTACCCAACCACTCTGTGACGATGGTAGGCATCCAAAGGCCCCACACGACCACTCAGTAGAGGTGGAGTTTGGTTGGGATAAGGTGGAAGGAGACCATATGTCTCAATCACCACATGATTGCAAATTGACGACCCTAGTTGATCATCAAATAATTAAGGTAATGCCTAAAGTCGGTTGGTGACCTATAGTTATAAATAAAAATATTCAAAATTATACAACTCACTCGTACTAAGGCAAAAAAATTAAAAAATATATATCAAATTGATTAGCTCGATGAGTGGGTTTGGTTACAAACCCTAATTTCAATATATATGTCCCTATTTTCCTAAAAATGCTAGCTTCAATCATTTTGACTATAGTTGATGCATTTTTATGATTAAAACTTGGATCTTGATGCTCATTCTACCCTCTAATCCCCAAAGTAGTAACTTGGATGTAATCTTGAACTCAATGTGAGCCCTAATCACCTTTGTTGGTCTTTGGTTGACCTTCATGCACTAATGTGCTTGTCATTGGACTTTAATGTATAATATTGATCAATGTTGTTACTTGTCATCTATATGATCTCAAATCAGTCCTTAATCTTAAAAATAAGTAACTTTACATTCTTCATGGTACTATATCACTCCATGTGTTTCCCTATTGTACTTATCTTGACTTGTATGGCTTTGATGCATGAATATGACCCCTCTATTATGATGCATGACTATACCCTAATCAAATGTGAATGTTGGTCTCCTCTTACATCAAACCTTCTTTACATTCACGAATAATTAGACGCATGACTGTTTTTGGTGATACTTATGATTCATAATATCCCTCTTTTATATTATGATGTTGACTCTAAGTCCACTATTTATGACTTATGTGACTTAAACTGTGGTCCTTGTACCTTCATGCTTATGTGGATCCTTTTCCCTTGTCCCCCTCTTTCAAATTAGGGATTACTTTATCCCTCATGATATCTGATTTGTGGATGTCCCACCTTAGTCTCATGTTGAACCTTAATAGCATATGTAAACTATATTGTTTATTACATGTATATTTTTGGTGATCAAGAGAACCCACCCTGGGTGAGCCTGACATGGTAAACTCTCTAGGTATGAGAGGGTGTGGTCCACTCACCTCATTCTCATTCCAAATCAGCATGATTATCATTCATTTGGTTCGAACCTGGGTCCTTAATTGGGACTTACTAAGCTCTTACCACCCGATCTACTTTGGTTGGATGATGATTACATGTATGATTGATATGTTGATATCCAATACTCTTACCACCCAAGCTACTCTGGCAGGATGATGATTACATGTATGATTGATACATTGATATCCAATGTTGGTTGTTTGATGCTTAGACTCTACGAGACATCCACCTATACTTGAATAAGCTTCTTATGTTACTACTTTCCTGATCTAGTCCATACTTTATGCTTGGATCCCTTGTCTTGATAATGGTGGCCCTATTATGAGTCTTTTGACCCTAAAATGTGCATGTGACACAAATCTTGGAATATTCATATAAATGAATGAAACATTGAAATGACGTGAAAGTCAAGATACACCTCTATGATGTAACCTAAATTAGAGTAAGATCATAAAACATGTAATCAACCAACCGTGAACCTAACTTGGCCAATACCCTAAAAATGAAGCTAGTTAGGGTTAATGATGAGAATTTAATGCATGCTTGTAATCTTATGCTTAATCAGGTTTTGCTTGTGGCTAGACAGTCAAGGATAAGTTAAGTTAGGAACCTATGAATTAGGTATGCACTCTAAATAGTTACATGACCATCGCTTTCTTACTTGGAAATTGATATGTGAGTACGCTTGGTTATTTCTTAAATACTGCCATGTAGTAGTCTAGTATTGTACTCGAGGTTTTTCTCATCCATTTTATATTTTGCAAACATAATATATAACCCCATTATCCAAAACTTATGCACCTTCTTATATTCCCAAGGTAAGGACACAAGGCTAGGAATCGTACTTGAGTTGACAAGATATGATGGATCATGTCGATAAAAGGGTTAGGTCTTGGCGATGCCCTTGAGGTCTCTTATATAGAGAAGGGTTAGCTACTGTTGAGCACCCTTACAGTCTCTTCCGATAGGAAGTAGTCAAATGCCTTATAATACATGATATTATTGGTATAATTGGAGTAATATGATATAAATCATGGGATCTCTCTTGTATAAATATTGAAGTTCTTTAGTCTCATTCATTTACTTCTACACTCTTTTCAAATTATGAAAATCTTATATATGAATCTTTCTACCTTGTACTCAACACCTTGTGTGTTGACCTATTTGTTTCATGTATGTTTTAGGTTCAGAGATGGCTAGGAGTGGTTTGGTGAGCTGTGTTTAGGTGTACTTGCTATAGATCCAAGTTTAGTGCATATGATAAGACTTCTATGATTTGACTATTCAATATGTTATTCAAATCTTATAATATGACAATGTTGCCTAATATATTTTTTGAATTTTAATATTTTGTTGGCACCTTTATCTTGTTATATTTTCATGTATGATTAGCTTTTATGCTTCCACATTTTCACTTTGATATTATCATGCTAGGGACAAATGGTTGAATCCTTCAGCCATTGACTTTCTGGTCATTTGGAGGTTGGATTTTGAGTAATATATGATTCCATAACATATGGCATCACAACATCAACAATAACTACAACAAGAATTGTTCACATGAAACACAAACTAAACTCAATGTTAAATCTCAACTCAAGAAACTTAATGAGTTGTCCTTTGTGTACTAAGTTGACTTAGCCTCTAAGTTTAGAACCTTTTTCTTATATAACTCATGAGTCTATCTCATTCATCTCACATTGCTCAAGTGAGCAAACTACAATACACGATTACATCAATCCCCCAAAAGACAGGCCACAGAGCCCCCTTTTGCTCTATACATCATGTCATCAATAAAAAACCTAAAAAAAGGAACCAATTAGTTATATGTATAACACTCCTCCTCTATAACCAACATATACCCTCTCCACTGGTGGATAACATAAGGGATCTTCTTTCATTCCATACTCATCATCCTTCAGACCTATAGTAGAAGTCTACATGGTTTTTCTAAAATCCAAACCCCCCATACACCCCTTCACTACGTCCAAGGTGAAATAATGTGTTATTACCTTCTTTGGGTATTTGGATACCCATCATCATTTTCTCATGAACCATAGTCAAAAATACCTCATGTATAGCTTCCATAGTCCACGGTGCCCTGCCAGATTCTCGTATCATGTCAAAAAGAACAAAGTTATCCAACTCCATATAATGCACTCTCAACTCGAAGTCATGTATCATCTTCAAGGTTATAACCATTGCCTTTACACCCAATCAGTGCTCAATACAAAAGGTATGAATGACATGAAAGCAACCACCATGCAGTTGTGGTATGTACAGACTAAACATGTCATCATGCCTAACGGTTCATGACCCTACATCAAATGCCAAATTAGCCTTCAGCCGATGGATGTCACAAAGTCGACACATGAAAAGGTTCATATGTCTCATCGTGTGTCTGGTCTTGGCACAAAAGGATCCACTTTGCTCTGCCATCATGAATCATCTACCCTAACCTTAAAGGATAGATCACCAATTATGCATCTAAGGGTTTCCATTACCTCTTTCGAGGGCTCTCAAACCATAGTGAGATTTACATTTCATCATGTAAATGGTCCAGGGAATAACTATAGAAAAATCCAACAACACCAATTATGTAAAGACCCTTCCCTTTCTCTTTTCTATAAGAAATCCACCACTTGTTTCAAGATATTATGTACTAAGTCTGTGAGAACCCGTTATAGTAAACGAGATTTCTCAAAACACAAAGCACAATCGATCACCAATTAATCACATACCCAAAAATATGGGTAAATTAAAACCGATATCAACGTCAGCACCTGCTCAGAAACATTTGCATAAGAGACCAACATCTTTCTTTTATCCATATTATGCCAAGAATTTGATACAAATTGTTCTATCGCCTTATCCACAACATATATGCACAGGAGAACAATATTCGTATATGCCAAACAAACAAGAATTAATATGCTAACAAAAGTTTGATTTGTTTGAAACACCATATACAAACTTTTCCTGCCCGGACCTAAGAGTACAGGGACGACTCTAGGACACACTAGACATCTAATCAACTTTCTCAAAGATTCATTACTATAGATCCTCTTTGCTACCACATGTTTGTTTTCATCACTTCCAATTACCTAAAAAAATGTGGCGAACCACAAGGGTGAGACCCAGTCCCAGCAAGAGATATAACCTCTAACAACGTTTATTGATTACAAAATTTTTAAGTAATTAAACATTTAAGCAGTTTAATCAGATTTAACAAATAAGCTCAGCAGTACTGATGATTAACAAAATACATAAAGGAGTAGATAATAACTATCATCATTAGCCAGACTATCATCCTTTATCTTGTTGGCAATATAAGAAATTCAGTAGCATATGCATATCTAACATCATGAGCAAGTCTAGTAACATAACATAGCTAACAACATGAGCATGTCTAATTGATTGAACATATCAACATCATAAGAAGAGCTAACCACATAAGAACAACTATCTGTATAAGCATGATCAACAGTATATGCATCTCTAGTTACAAAGGCATGGCTGGCATGCTAAACATAACTAACAACATGAGATAACTAGCATCTTGATTATAATCAACAGTAGTAGTATAGTTATAAAAACAAGAATAGCTACTGTATGTAGACATTTACAATCTTAAGCATATCCACAACCTAAGTATATCTACTATCTCTTAATTGCACTAAGCATCATCTTTATGTAAAGATAATAAACAAGGGTTATCGTCCAATGTGAAATGTCATGTATAACCCTAAACAAATATACTACACAGTTGTATTACATCTTTTATTATGCCCTGGGGAATTTGAATCATACCATTCAATGTCCAACCGACCCCTGTGAAGGGCTATTAGGTTCCATACAAGATCTAGGAGTGTCGGTATCCTAAGATCTCTTCCCTTGATCAGTACGAGTAAAAAGGTAGTGACATATCAGTCAAAGCTGCTACCACAGTGACATATAGTCTTGTAACTAGCCCACCTTGGTACAGGTCACGACGCTAGCATCTAGGGTATTCAAACCCAATCACTAAGGTACAACGGAAGTTGTCCTCTAATCACATCATGTTATAATCACTGAGACACGATCGCAGCCGTTCTCAATCACATCAGATATATGAGGCATGACCATAGCCATCATCCACAATATGCATTGTGGATAACACGGATATATCCTCAACCTGCCACCCCCACATACTCAATAGTATGCGCTCTGAGTTTCCCTTAGGAATACTCGTTTCACCATCCAGTAGGTTCTGACACTGAAGATGGCTCTACGGAATAAGGCACTACATGATTAGAGTTGCACTTGATTAGTTATGCCAATTGGGTGAATTAAGGCTACATCAAACAAGTGGACATACAAATTGTAATTCACTTCTAGCAAGCATATAAATATCACAACTTTTAAAAGATACAAAATGTGTGAAACATAATTTCCCATCTCACCGTCACATGGTACTATTCACTTGTCATTCATGAGACCACACTAGTCATCATACTATCAGAAGATATAAATACTTTTCACAATATCACATGGTATCAACCCTTATCAACATAAGAGGATTACACCTCATTCAGGGTTCAACCATGCCCAAAGGTCATTAAGACCATCATACTATCACAGGATATAAATCATTTTCACAATATCACAGGGTATCAACCCTTATCAACATAAGAAGATTACACCTCATTCAGGGCTCAACCATGCCCAAAGGTCATTAAGACCATCATATATTCCCTGCAATATCATCATTATATTTGCATGCCTTATAACAAGGCTCACCAACATCACGTACATATAATACATCAGATTAACACAATATTGCATTAATGAGCTAGGAGATGTTCATAAACAATCATAGCATGGTTATATTAACATTAAGAACATTCCTTTATTACGTCAACATACAAGGAATCTAGATATGATTAACCCTCATCATATTCATAATGCACATGTTTATCATAAGAAAGTATCAACCATGTGGCTATGATAACCACCAATTAACATATTAAGGTTGTGATCATATTAAGGAGGTTATTTCACCATCATTCCATCACACAAGAATGTTAAACATGAATACTCATCTTTATCTATTTGAATTAGAGTTGGGTTCAATAATATAAATTATATTAATGTTACTAATCAACACTTATACCCAAACCCTAACTCATGACATCCCCATTGGATCATGGATGCATAAGGTGAAGCATCACCATCACATTCCATACTATTCTCAAGTATGAACCCACACATAAATCAAGGTGTCACCATCGGGTTATAGAATTATAGGGTTTCAGTAACAATAAGAGAGTACCCCATGATTATATTAATCATTCAAGGACTATTCATACCCAATTACCATCATTTAGTTATATTAAAGCAAGGTATAACAAGTTATACCTCATTAGGGTTACATATCAACACAATATGGTTATCATCCCTTCTATTCATATGAGTGAATATGTAAGACTACCTTATTAAGGGTAACCCTCAATTTGTTCCATCATCATTCAACCCATATCACCATACCACAATGTCACCCAGAACCATTGGATGTTTAAAAGGTAAGACCATTGGTTGTTTACATAAGTAAACACCTTGGATAAACCACCAGAAAGTCCTTGATGTGTTCTCTAGAAAGAGTCACCATCTAACCCTAGACATTCCTTGATTAACAATACAAAAAGTTCCATTGAGAGTAGGGTAAAACCCACAATTGACTGTTCAATTAAAACAAGCCATCCATTGTCAACAAGTAAGCTCCTTAAGTTGATCATATAGAGGAACCCATCTAAATCACATTATTAGGACCAACATTTTACATTAGCCATCATTCCACTTTATTGGAGGAATAAACAGTATATCTTGACCATTGGGTGAAGTTCATAAGTTAAAACCATCAATTACAGTATAGGTTCGACCATTACATGAAGTGACCCAAGAAACCAATGGAGTAAGGCTTAATTGATGCCACAACTATATGATTAACTCACCATAGGTTTTAGAGACCTGATCCACCATCATTAGTGACCATTAAGTCACCATAGGTTGTTAGATCAGCACTATATTCATTAATTAGGATCAAATATTAAGCTAATGTCATCATTGATTGATAACATCAGTAGGGTACTACTTAATGGTTGATCATTAAACTTCTAATTGATCCAAAACCTGACCTAAGGGGGTGAACATAGGTTGTCACCATCATCTGACACCTTTGATCCTAACCATCAGTTTTCATGAAGACAACACCATAGGGTTGTTGCAATGGTACCATCATCGGGTCATGAGTTTATAAAAGAAATCAGGTTAAAATCCTAAAATTGACCATTGGTTGATAGGTGTTTAGCACCATTGGTTGTCAAACCAACCTGATCCAAGTCATATTATACCTTAGGAATAATGTACACATGAATACATGTTCATATAGAACTGAAATCAGAATAGGGAACATTATAAAAATCGAAATCCAAGTAAAACATAGCTTTTTAGTGCATGTATCATCATTTTCAAGCAAGAACATGAGCTAGAAAGCTTATGGTAAGAAATAAATGTGGAGCAAGTTATAAAACTTGCCTCTAATTATAATATGAAACCCCAAATAGAAGAAAACTCGAGCAGGTAGGGTAGAAAATCCAAGCATAAGCTATGAACTCGTCCATCTAGCACCTTTCTTCATCAAATGAGCAAACCCTAAGCATAAGGAGCAAGAAATGTAGGGTTTTAGAGCTTTAGAGCAATTTCTACTATGGAAGAGCAAGGTTAAAACCTGGAGAAAGGTTGGAGGAAGGATAAAAAAGAAATAAACGGAGGAAAGAAGAGGATTCTTACTCTTTTAGGTCAAGATCACTAGAAGGAAGCTCTTTAAACCCTAAAAGGAAGTCAATTACAACCCTAGATTCTTTTTCCAAGAAGATCCCCTATTTCTTCTTCCTTGGACATATAATTCATAGTAACATAGAGGGATAACAAGGTTCATATATGGAGGGAAGTGGTGGAGAGAAAATGGCTCATTTTGGTGCTTAGGGATAAGCATATGAAACTTTAAGGAAAAACTAAAAGTTGAAGTTCTAGTATCTTTCCAAGTGTCCATGGCCTCAAACCATTAAGAATATACAAGAACACACACAAGAAGATCCCCCACCATCCATAGAGACATTTTTATCCTTTGTTTCTTGAATTTCCAAGAAAAACAAATAATTTATTAGTTGATAGCTACGAAAGGTAGCTCATCCATGAAGGGGTAAACTCTAAAATACCCTTGGAGAAAACACCTTGAAACCAAGGCTTAAATGGGTTCCCCATGGATCAAAAAGCTCAAGAATTATGATTGAATATCCAAGGAACATAATTCAAGTGATAAATTGTAAAGAAAACCTCTCAATTGGGTAAATTGCATAAAGTCCAAAATGTGCATAAAATTGCATAACTTGCTCAAACAGTGTCCAAATTGGACCAAATTTGAAACTTAAGCTCATATTATGATTTAAAAGCATATAAAAAGGTTAGATTAGGTTTATAAGAATTAAAGTATGATAATTAAGCTTATTCAACTCATTAAGCAAGTTTAGGGGCCTTACAAAGTCCAGTTTCTTCAATTCAAGAAACTCAAAAGCTTTATCCCAAAGCAACATGCTTATGTCACTAGCAACAAATAGAAGACCAATTTATCTTGTTCAGTCTCAACAAAACATTTATATCTGGATACCACTAGAATCATGGAATGGGCTAAATTTCCAAGATAGGTAGAACTTTCAGAAGTGCTTTCCAAAGAATGACATTATCTCTAGGGGTTGCATCAGAACACCACATCCATCTCCTACAATCCTCATGATTATTCTCTCCCCTCATAATAACCTTGGACAATTTCAAGGAAAAATTGCCCATCAACGTATGATCCCATATAGGAACTTCATCTCCCTCTTCATTGATCACTACACTGTTACTGATCACGCAGGTTCCTTTGTCATTCAACAAGACCAGTCCCAGTTTGGATTCTCTACTCTCTTTTTTAATAAAAGTTAGGGGGTATTCTATTCATCCCACCCCTCATGTGGGAAAAATCATCAACAAAGATACATCTCATGTTTATATAAGCTTAGGTGTATTTCCACCCTCATAAAAAAATAGATATCACGCTCAAACCCCCGCATAAAAAGTAAAACACTCAAGCAAAACTCTACACTTAATCGGTATCCACATATGGGATGCCATGCTACTCAAGATTCAGGAAACCACACACGCGCATAGGAAGCAATGAAGGCTCTGTACATATGAAAGGTTCGTCCAAGTTGCATCCCCATATCCCGAGTTCTCTAGAAGTAGAGTTGTAGATAGGAGGAACCTGGTGGCCAATAATGTCGTAATTTTTCATGAACTTTTTAAGCTCTCTAACGCTTGTGATGGCCGTACATGGTGCTTTAGTGTCACCCCATATCATATCCAACATATACTTGTTGTTCACCTCATAGATGAATATATTGATGTTCTATTCCTCTACAATCTTAGCAGCAATCACACATGCATGAATGTATGCAATACTGAAGTCCTTTTCTCTTAGCCATACCCTAAAAGCTATTCTGACATAGCAGTGTGAATTCTGAACTATTCCTGCATCCCATCGTCTCCTCGTTCCCGTGGGGTCTCGTCCCCATCCTATGGTGAGATTCACTTTTAAGTTAGCAACATCAGGGTGTGTCCAACGGAGAAGCCTAATATGCTTGATATGAGTCTTAGGTTCTTCAATGCCTTGCTCTTTTATTTGTTTATAAAACTCAGAGATCTCAATCTATTAGAAGCTTTTCTTCTTAAGAGCAGTGTTCAACAAGTGCATAAGAAAGTTCCATTGTACCTACTCATAGATCCCTAACTTCAATATGTTGATCTATGTCTTGGTATCTTCTAGAGTACTTATGAAACAGTTCCTCACACCACATATTGTACCAAAGGATAAATTACCCATCTTTACTTTCCATCTCAGATGTTTCATGACGTGAGGGAAAGTAGCCCATATTTTCTACCAAAGCACGAAAGGGATTAAGGACATCCCCACATACCATGGATGATCATCATCATCTTGAACTCTCTTTCTCTTGTACTTAGCCTTACATAACATAGCCCATAAGGATTGAGCCTTATAGAGTTCCAAGGAAGCCATGGTCTTAAAGTCCATGTTTGTTATCTTAAATTCTGATATATCTAAGCCTTCCTCTTGATAGGATCTAAACACTGACTTCCATGCCACCCATGCCTTGCTCTTACCTCCATCTCTAGCCCTCCACATAGAGTCAGCAAGATTTTTTTCAATCCTATCAATAATCTTTGTTGGGATGGGAGCAACAAAAATGATGTAAAGTGGCAGAAATGTCAGAGTGTGTATCACCAAGACAACCCGACCAACAAAAGATAGAAGACTACATTTCCACCCCGTCAGTTTCTTTTGTATGTTTTCCACTACATGCTTGAAATGGTAAGGTTTCAGGCCCTTCTTAGGCAAAGGGTCTCCCAAGTACATAATATCCTCCTCAACATTATTAATCTAAATCTTTCATGTGATAGATGTAGTGTCACTCTTCATCTTATCCCCAACAATAAAGGAGTATTTGGATATATTAATCCTCTAACCAATATCCCTCTCATAGTCCTCAAGTAAATTGTAAAGGAGTGAAACCACTCCTCTAAAAGAAAAGACCACATCCCTTAAAGACAAACACCACATCAAATTTTATGTGAAAGGGATGGAGACCAATTCTTTCAACATGTATGTATCATTACACAAGGAGTAGCAGCGGAAAAGATCATTATCTAACAATTTACAATGCTTGATAACATGATACAACACTTCACCGCATATGGGTGTCAAAAAGGAAATCTAATCATATAAGCCAAAGATCAAGCTGAGGGTCATCTAACCACCTCTTCAAGTCTCCCAAAAGCTCAACTACAAGATTGATGTCGAAGTTCACCTCTCCTTGATCTAACCTGGGGTTGGAAGCATACCCCACAAAAGAGAAGAAGAAAAGAAATATATCAACAAAAAGCCGGTATGTGTATGCTAAAGGAAACTTTGAGCAATTTAAGCAATACAAACTTCAAATGTAAAATGCTTCCCATACAAGAGATAAGGACTACCCAATCAGGCATAAAAGAAAAGAATCATCATCTCATAATAAAAGAAGATACTTGCCATGATCGAAACAATAAAGATTGTGTAATACTGGCACAAAAGAAAGTAGTAGGGCACACACCCCACAACCCACATCAATAACTTGCATGCATGTGAGATAAGCATAGCCCTCGAACAATATAAACACAATTGGCGGCCAACCCTCATAAAGTTGAAACCTGATAGAGAAAGGAATATTGCCAATCTCCCAAATATATAAAGTTGAGTATGGATTACTGCCACACTCAATTACAGAGGAATGGTATACTTCCACCCTCCAAATAAACAATAGGGGAATACTACCCCAAAACCAATGTAATTACACTACTCTAGTGCTACTGAATCACATAGCATGTTTAATGTAGAGGTAAGTAAATAGTTTAGTCAGAAGATGATACAAAGGTTGCCATCACACAATGGACAACACAAACATATAACATCCACTTTCAAGTGACACATATCAATATAAGAGACCAATGCACCAAGCCTAAAGATAGATAACAAGAGAATATCCAAGTTCATAACAAGTAAGATAGTTCACACAAACCATGATAACAAGAGATAAGACATATTGTGTAGGTCAAATTCATGAGAATGACAAAATAGGTGAATTGTTCATTATAGAGGAATAGGGGATACAACTTACCTCAATATCAAATTCCCAAAGTCCAAAGCACTTCTGGATCCAAATCTAGGTCCCCAAAGGCCTCTATGAAGGTAAGAAGGTTCAAACAGAAAGGATTCTGAGATTAGAATGTCTGGTTACTCCAATCCAAACTCCTTTCTTGAGCAAAGATCACTTTCTCTACTATAGAGGTGCAAATCTAATTTTGGTCAAAATCACCAAGGATGAGCTTAACAAATCCTAAATAGAGAAATATGGAACCCTAGGAGCTTTCTTCACCAAGGTAGGTACCTCCTTTTACCTTGGGACAACACGTTTATGGCAAAACAAAGTAGGAATGATGCTCTAAGCTAGAGGAAATAGGGAGTGAGCAATGATTTCGAATTTGGAGCTAGGAAGGGATATATATAGTTTCATGGATAGGAAAGGGTTCAAGCATGAGGTGTACATGTGTCAAAATTCTAGACATTTTATGTCCATGCAACACCTCCCTTAGTTACTACCCACACTTTCTCTCTTTTATCCATATCCTTATCTTTAACCTTATCTTTATCTTTATCTTTATCTTCATCCTTATCCTTATCTTTATCTTTATCCTTGTCTTTATCTTTATCCTTATCTTCATCCTTATCCTTATCTTTATCCTTATCTTCATCCTTATCCTTATCTTTATCTTTATCCTTATCTTTAAAGGGGAAAAACCCTAAAATGTCCTTGAAGAGAAATACTTCCAAACCAAGTATAACTAGGAGCCCAAAAGCCCAAAAAATTTTGATAATGATAAGGAAATATCTAAGTATTATAATACATGTGACAATTTTCAAAGAAAACCTCCCAATTGGGTAAATTGCAGAAAAGTCCAGAATGTACCTAAAATTGCATAACTCACACAAACAACATCCAAATCAGACCAAACTTTATCCACAAGTTATCTTTGATGTGTTGAATATGAATTTTCCATAATTTCCATATTATGAAGTTATATAATCACATTATTCATTACTTATGTCGTTTACTAATTTTCTCTCTCCTAAACTTATCCTAATATTTCAAGGTTATCCAAATTAGATGAAATTTGACATGTAGACTAATTTTGATATGTAGATTTTGAATTTGAAGTTTGTTTCCACTTCTTAGACTTCATTTTATGAGATATGTCATATGGCCCATTATCTTAATTATTCATCCAATTAAGTTTCTTATCTTCGTATTACCACCAAAATGAGTTATGTGGCATATTTTATGTATCCATTATAAACCTAAGATTAATGTTAGAGTATTAGGTTACATTAAGGTGATCTATAAATACATTAGCTCATTGGGATTATACGAAACATCTATTTAGGTCTAACCTTCAACCTTGTTTGGCTAAGTCCAAAGCGTCAACTTCCAGGGTAGGGTCTGAGATCTAGTATGTTACAACACACCACCCCTTAAAGAGATTTTGTCCTCGAAATCAAAACATCCATAAGAAAACTTATCCACCACCCCTTAAAAGGGTGCATCTTATTATATCAAACTAAACTTCAGATACAAAAAGTTCAACTATACTTCTTACATCCAACTACATATGCAACATGTAAAAAGGAAACATAACTTGTAAAGACTATTCTAAGGAACTATGGGTTAACTTGTTCTTGATCTCCATCATTAAATTCTTCACCATCCAAAGCAAAAACTATTCCAGGTCTTCTTTCTACATGTCTTCCTCTATTATTGTTACCATTATTGTTGCCTTGATTCTGAGGAGGCACTTGTTGTTGTTGCACTGGAGCCTGACCATTACAACATTTAGGGCAATCAGGTCGGATGTGTCCAGGTCCATTACAATATTGACATACCACTGATGCGCCTTGATTTCTAACATAAGGACACTTCCATGGAGGATGGGGTCTATTGCACTTTGCACAATTATCTCTTTTCTTCTCATCACCTGAGGATTTCCTTTTCTTGTCAAACTCCCTAGGTTGAAACCCTGGGTAAGACTCCACAGCCAAAGCTTTATCAACCATCTGCTGGAAGGTCAAAGGTAGTTTTGGGATAAGAGCACAACCCACATTGTAGTTGAGTCTCTGAAGGAACAGGTCAGCCCTACGTTCCTCACCCAAACCAACTGCATAACGTTCCAACAGTAGAAAATTTTGTATGTAAGCAGAAACTGATAAGAAATCTTGCTTCAAGCTGTAGAACTCTGCTTCTTTCTTCTTCAAAGTAGCAGTACACATGTACTTTCCACGGAAGAGAGTCAAAAACTCTGCCCAAGTCATGGTTGAGATATCTCTAGTCCTTGCAATTCCATTCCACCAAACTCTTGCTGGTCCATCCAAGATGTAGGAAGCAAACCTAACTTTCTGATGTGGAGGACATGCCATACCATCAAAAGTCCTCTCTAAGGCCAACACCCAATCATCAGCTTTGTCAACCATCTCTATTTCAACTTCACCCTTGAAAGAAGGTGGTTGCATCTTCATGAACTCCATGATTGAGAACTCCTTAGACTTCTCAGGTACAGACATGTCTTTCATCTTCCCCGCCATGGAAGATGCAAAGAGTTGTCTTAACATGGCCAAATCTTGCTCTGGAGTCATAGCTCCTCCCGAACTAGTAGAAGATGAGGTCCCCTGTCCAAACTTAGTGTTTTGAGGTGTCTTGTAACTGTACTGGTTGTCAGCAGTAGAGTTATCTCCCGCCATTAGGGTTTACCTGCACAAGGCAAGGTACTAGGTGTAAGCAACCTAATATAATGGTAAACATCCTAAGGGAGACGTGTTTAAAATAGTTAGATAACCGACTGCTAGTGGCTATGATACCATGTTGTAAAGGAGTGAAACCACTCCTCTACTAGAAAGAAAAGACCACATCCCTTAAAGACAAACACCACATCAAATTTTATGTGAAAGGGATGGAGACCAATTCTTTCAACATGTATGTATCATTACACAAGGAGTAGCAGCGGAAAAGATCATTATCTAACAATTTACAATGCTTGATAACATGATACAACACTTCACCGCATATGGGTGTCAAAAAGGAAATCTAATCATATAAGCCAAAGATCAAGCTGAGGGTCATCTAACCACCTCTTCAAGTCTCCCAAAAGCTCAGCTACAAGATTGATGTCGAAGTTCGCCTCTCCTTGATCTAACCTGGGGTTGGAAGCATACCCCACAAAAGAGAAGAAGAAAAGAAATACATCAGCAAAAAGCCGGTATGTGTATGCTAAAGGAAACTTTGAGCAATTTAAGCAATAAGGACTTCAAATGTAAAATTCTTCCCATATAAGAGATAGGGACTACCCGATCAGGCATAAAAGAAAAGAATCATCATCTCATAATAAAAGAAGATACTTGCCATGATCGAAATAATAAAGATTGTGTAATACTGTCACAAAAGAAAGTAGTAGGGCACACACCCCACAATCCACATCAATAACTTGCATGCATGTGAGATAATCATAGCCCTAGAACAATATAAACACAATTGGCGGCCAACCCTCATAAAGTTGAAACCTGGTAGAGAAAGGAATACTGCCAATCTCCCAAATATATAAAGTTGAGTATGGATTATAGCCACACTCAATTATAGAGGAATGGTATACTTCCACCCTCCAAATAAACAATAGGGGAATACTACCCCAAAACCAATGTAATTACACTACTCTAGTGCTACTAAATCACATAGCATGTTTAATGTAGAGGCAAGTAAATAGTTTAGTCAGAAGATGATACAAAGGTTGCCATCACACAATGGACAACACAAACATATAACATCCACTTTCAAGTGACACATATCAATATAAGAGACCAATGCACCAAGACACAAGATAGATAACAAGAGAATATCCAAGTTCATAACAAGTAAGATAGTTCACACAAACCATGATAACAAGAGATAAGACATATTGTGTAGGTCAAATTCATGAGAATGACAAAATAGGTGAATTTCTCATTATAGAGGAATAGGGGATACAACATACCTCAATATCAAAGTCCCAAAGTCCAAAGCACTTCTGGATCCAAATCTAGGTCCCCAAAGGCCTCTAGGAAGGTAAGAAGGTTCAAACAGAAAGGATTCTGAGATTAGAATGTCTGGTTACTCCAATCCAAACTCCTTTCTTGAGCAAAGATCACCTTCTCTACTATAGAGGTGCAAACCTAATTTTGGTCAAAATCACCAAGGATGAGCTTAAAAAATCCTAAATAGAGAAATATGGAACCCTAGGAGCTTTCTTCACCAAGGTAGGTACCTCCTTTGACCTTGGGACAACACCTTTATGGCAAAACAAAGTAGGAATGATGCTCTAAGCTAGAGGAAATAGGGAGTGAGCAATGATTTCGAATTTGGAGATAGGAAGGGATATATATAGTTTCATCGATAGGAAAGGGTTCAAGCATGAGGTGTACATGTGTCAAAATTTTAGACATTTTATGTCCATGCAACACCTCCCTTAGTTACTACCCACACTTTCTCTCTTTTATCCATATCCTTATCTTTAGCCTTATCTTTATCTTTATCTCTATCTTCATCATTATCCTTATCTTTATCTTTATCCTTATCTTTATCTTTATCCTTATCTTCATCCTTATCCTTATCTTTATCTTTATCCTTTTCTTCATCCTTATCCTTATCTTTATCTTTATCCTTATCTTTAAAGGGGAAAAACCCTAAAATGTCCTTGAAGTGAAATACTTCCAAACCAAGTATAACTAGGAGCCCCAAAGCCCAAAAAAATTCGAGAATGATAAGGAAATATCTAAGGATTATAATGCATGTGACGATTTTCAAAGAAAACCTCCCAATTGGGTAAATTGCAGAAAAGTCCAGAATGTACCTAAAATTGCATAACTCACACAAACAACATCCAAATCGGACCAAACTTTATCTACAAGTTATATTTGATGTGTTGAATATGAATTTTCCATAATTTCCAAATTGTGAAGTTATATAATCACATTATTCATTACTTATGTCGTTTACTAATTTTCTCTCTCCTAAACTTATCCTAATATTTCAAGGTTATCCAAATTAGATGAAATTTGACTTGTAGACTAATTTTGATATGTAGATTTTAAATTTGAAGTTTGTTTCCACTTTTTAGACTTCATTTTATGAGATATGTCATATGGCCCATTATCTTAATTATTCATCCAATTAAGTTTCTTATCTTCGTATTACCACCAAAATGAGTTATGTGGCATATTTTATGTATCCATTATAAACCTAAGATTAATGTTAGAGTATTAGGTTACATTAGGGTGATCTATAAATACCTTAGCTCATTGGGATTATACGAAACATCTATTTAGGTCTAACCTTCAACCTTGTTTGGCTAAGTCCAAAGCGTCAACTTCCAGGGTAGGGTCTGAGATCTAGTATGTTACAACACACCACCCCTTAAAGAGATTTCGTCCTCGAAATCAAAACATCCATAAGAAAATTATCCACCACCCCTTAAAAGGGTGCATCTTATTATATCAAACTAAACTTCAGATACAAAAAGTTCAACTATACTTCTTACATCCAACTACATATGCAACATGTAAAAAGGAAACATAACTTGTAAAAACTATTCTAAGGAACTATGGGTTAACTTGCTCTTGATATCCATCATTAAATTCTTCACCATCCAAAGCAAAAACTCTTCCAGCTCTTCTTTCCACATGTCTTCCTCTATTATTGTTACCATTATTGTTGCCTTGATTCTGAGGAGGCACTTGTTGTTGTTGCACTGGAGCCTGACCATTACAACGTTTAGGGAAATCAGGTCAGATGTGTCCAGGTCCATTGCAATATTGACATACCACTGGTGCGCCTTGATTTCTAACATGAGGACACTTCCCTGGAGGATGGGTTCTATTGTACTTTGCACAATTGTCTCTTTTCTGCTCATCACCTGAGGATTTCCTTTTCTTGTCAAACTCCCTAGGTTGAAACCCTGGGTAAGACTCCACAAGCAAAGCTTTATCAACCATCTGCTGGAAGGTCAAAGGTAGTTGTGGGATAAGAGCACAACCCACATTGTAGTTGAGTCCCTGAAGGAACAGGTCAGCCCTACGTTCCTCACCCAAACCAACTACATAACGTTCCAACAGTAGAAACTTTTGTATGTAAGCAGAAACTGATAAGAAACCTTGCTTCAAGCTGTAGAACTCTGCTTCTTTCATCTTCAAAGCAGCAGTACAAATGTACTTTCCACGGAAGAGAGTCAAAAACTCTATCCAAGTCATGGTTGAGATATCTCTAGTCCTTGCAATTCCATTCCACCAAACTCTTGCTGGTCCATCCAAGACGTAGGAAGCAAACCTAACTTTCTGATGTGGAGGACATGCCATACCATCAAAAGTCCTCTCTAAGGCCAACACCCAATCATAAACTTTGTCAACCATCTCTATTTCACCTTCACCCTTAAAAGAAGGTGGTTGCATCTTCATGAACTCCATGATTGAGAACTCCTTAGAATTCTCAGGTACAGACATGTCTTTCATCTTCCCCGCCATGGAAGATGCAAAGAGTTGTCTTAACATGGCCAACTCTTTCTCTGGAGTCATAGCTCCTCCCGAACTAGTAGAAGATGAGGTCCCCTGGCCAAACTTAGTGTTTTGAGGTGTCTTGTAACTGTACTGGTTGTCAGTAGTAGAGTTATCTCCTGCCATTAGGGTTTTACCTGCACAAGGCAAGGTACTAGGTGTAAGAAACCTAATATAATGGTAAACATCCTAAGGGAGACGTGTTTAAAATAGTTAGATAACCGACAACTAGTGGCTCTGATACCATGCTGTAAAGGAGTGAAACCACTCCTCTACTAGAAAGAAAAGACCACATCCCTTAAAGACAAACACCACATCAAATTTTATGTGAAAGGGATGGAGACCAATTCTTTCAACATGTATGTATCATTACACAAGGAGTAGCAGCGGAAAAGATCATTATCTAACAATTTACAATGCTTGATAACATGATACAACACTTCACCGCATATGGGTGTCAGAAAGGAAATCTAATCATATAAGCCAAAGATCAAGCTGAGGGTCATCTAACCACCTCTTCAAGTCTCCCAAAAGCTCATCTACAAGATTGATGTCGAAGTTCGCCTCTCCTTGATCTAACCTAGGGTTGGAAGCATACCCCACAAAAGAGAAGAAGAAAAGAAATACATCAGCAAAAAGTCGGTATGTGTATGCTAAAGGAAACTTTGAGCAATTTAAGTAATAAGGACTTCAAATGTAAAATGCTTCCCATACAAGAGATAAGGACTACCCAATCAGGCATAAAAGAAAAGAATCATCATCTCATAATAAAAGAAGATACTTGCCATGATCGAAACAATAAAGATTGTGCAATACTGGCACAAAAGAAAGTAGTAGGGCACACACCCCACAATCCACATCAATAACTTGCATGCATGTGGGATAAGCATAGCCCTAGAACAATATAAACACAATTGGCAGCCAACCCTCATAAAGTTGAAACCTGATAGAGAAAGGAATACTGCCAATCTCCCAAATATATAAAGTTGAGTATGGATTATTGCCACACTCAATTACAGAGGAATGGTATACTGCCACCCTCCAAATAAAAAATAGGGGAATACTACCCCAATACCAATGTAATTACACTACTCTAGTGCTACTGAATCACATAGCATGTTTAATGTAGAGGCAAGTAAATAGTTTAGTCAGAAGATGATACAAAGGTTGCCATTACACAATGGACAACACAAACATATAACAACCACTTTCAAGTGACACATATCAATATAAGAGACCAATGCACCAAGCCACAAGATAAATACCAAGAGAATATCCAAGTTCATAACAAGTAAGATAGTTCACACAAACCATGATAACAAGAGATAAGACATATTGTGTAGGTCAAATTCATGAGAATGACAAAATAGGTGAATTTATCATTATAGAGGAATAGGGGATACAACATACCTCAATATCAAAGTCCCAAAGTCCAAAGCACTTCTGGATCCAAATCTAGGTCCCCAAAGGCCTCTAGGAAGGTAAGAAGGTTCAAACAGAAAGGATTCTGAAATTAGAATGTCTGGTTACTCCAATCCAAACTCCTTTCTTGAGTAAAGATCACCTTCTCTACTATAGAGGTGCAAACCTAATTTTGGTCAAAATCACCAAGGATGAGCTTAACAAATCCTAAATAGAGAAATATGGAACCCTAGGAGCTTTCTTCACCAAGGTAGGTACCTCCTTTTACCTTGGGACAACACCTTTATGGCAAAACAAAGTAGGAATGATGCTCTAAGCTAGAGGAAATAGGGAGTGAGCAATGATTTTGAATTTGGAGCTAAGAAGGGATATATATAGTTTCATGGATAGGAAAGGGTTCAAGCATGAGGTGTACATGTGTCAAAATTCTAGACATTTTATGTCCATGCAACACCTCCCTTAGTTACTACCCACACTTTCTCTCTTTTATCCATATCCTTATCTTTAGCCTTATCTTTATCTTTATCTTTATCTTCATCCTTATCCTTATGTTTATCTTTATCCTTATCTTTATCTTTATCCTTATCTTCATCCTTATCCTTATCTTTATCTTTATCCTTTTCTTCATCCTTATCCTTATCTTTATCTTTATCCTTATCTTTAAAGGGGAAAAACCCTAAATGTCCTTGAAGAGAAATACTTCCAAACCAAGTATAACTAGGAGCCCCAAAGACCAAAAAAATTCGAGAATGATAAGGAAATATCTAAGTATTATAATGCATGTGACAATTTTCAAAGAAAACCTCCCGATTGGGTAAATTGCAGAAAAGTCCAGAATGTACCTAAAATTGCATAACTCACACAAACAACATCCAAATCGGACCAAACTTTATCCACAAGTTATCTTTGATGTGTTGAATATGAATTTGCCATAATTTCCATATTGTGAAGTTATATAATCATATTATTCATTACTTATGTCATTTACTAATTTTCTCTCTCCTAAACTTATTAGGTTTCTTACACCTAGTACCTTGCCTTGTGCAGGTAAAACCCTAATGGCCGGAGATAACTCTACTGCTGACAACCACTACAGTTACAAGACACCTCAAAACACTAAGTTTGGCCAGGGGACCTCATCTTCTACTAGTTCGGGAGGAGCTATGACTCCAGAGAAAGAGTTGGCCATGTTAAGACAACTCTTTGTATCTTCCATGGCGGGGAAGATGAAAGACATGTATGTACCTAAGAATTCTAAGGAGTTCTCAATCATGGAGTTCATGAAGATGCAACCACCTTCTTTTAAGGGTGAAGGTGAAATAGAGATGGTTGACAAAGCTGATGATTGGGTGTTGGCCTTAGAGAGGACTTTTGACAAAGTTTGTTTCCACTTCTTAGACTTCATTTTATGAGATATGTCATATGGCCCATTAACGGCCCATTATCTTAATTATTCATCCAATTAAGTTTCTCATCTTCGTATTACCACCAAAATCAGTTATGTGGCATATTTTATGTATCCATTATAAACCTAAGATTAATGTTAGAGTATTAGGTTACATTAAGGTGATCTATAAATACATTAGCTCATTGGGATTATATGAAACATCTATTTAGGTCTAACCTTCAACCTTGTTTGGCTAAGTCCAAAGCGTCAACTTCCAGGGTAGGGTCTGAGATCTAGTATGTTACATAAATTCTGTAGTCACTCAAAAGACAATGAGTTAGTTGTGCTGAACACAATTGAATCATCTGCAAACATCAAAATGGGGGTGGGGATAGCCTGGGGCCCCTAGTTTTATACTTGTCCAACATATCCTAGTGTACAACCATCTTTATTCCATATGGCATCAAAGTGTTGTTGATGTGAGGATGCACATGTAGAGACAACAACTCATGTGTTCTTTCATATCCAGCTATCCTGGAGCTTCTGGTTGAAATTCACTTTGATTACGGGCCTTGAAGCCCCCAGCGACATCCAGTCCCTTCTTAAATTTTGTAGGTATACAAACATGGAGTCAACAAGAATCTGGATAGCATACATATTGGTGGTGTATATCCCCTGGTGCATATGGAGGGTGTGATGCAAGGAATAGTTTGAGGGCAGACCCATCAGATCTACATCTTCAGAGTGGCACTTCATTATTTTCTCACTGAACCACATGATGAAGCACAAAGATTTTAACAAGATTGAAGAGGTTAAATTTTATGCAAATCTTGAGGTCCACCACATCAAGGAACCAAGGCAAAGGATGAAATTGGTCACATGGTTGTAGGTGGTGGAACATGAAAGAGATGTGTGGTTCTAGATTTTGGTATGCAACTTTGAGGGCATTGTGTATTTGTTGAAGGAGTAGGTTTCAAAATGCATGGTAGAAATATATATCCACTATATCATGTGGTTTTTGCATATATTTGAAAAAACACATGTAGGAAATTTGTTTGTTAGTATGTATGTACTTCTTAAGAAAAAGGGTAAGGTAAAATGTCCTTCCTATGTAATGTATTCTTTTTTAATTCACTTTGATTATAATGACATGTTTATTTTATACCAATTTGTGTCAATTGTCCTCACAAAGACTTTAAAAAATATCATTCAATCAATTTAAATTATATTTTATTTTTCCATTATAGCTATTGACGAATGTAAAAGACATCCCTATTATTTGGTGCCATCAAATTGGTAAAACTGTCATTATTAGTATATGTGAAGGAATTGTGTGATCACCAATACCATTAATGATGATTGGCAATTTATGTCGTCATTATTACAATATATGGCAGAGTAATGTGCTCACTAGTTATATCAACGACTACCCGTTTATGTTGTCGTTATAACCAACAAAGACAACATATTTAGGTCATCAAAATTAGTAATAATTATGGAATGAAACTAATTGTCACAAATTTCATTTATGGAAAGATCGATAATGACAACATGTGATTACTTCTTTTTCTTGTTGTTAATAATTATAACAACGAACTTCTACACAACTATGAGGAACATTTTTTTTCTGTTGTTGTATTGTATTCCTGTATTGTGTCACACTAAGACATGATTCTGACTTACATGACATGGCTTCCATGTATCATTCTCAATGTGAGTCTACATGATACAACTTGTCCTCTAACAAGTACCAATGTATTTGATTTGATATCCAATAGCATGACTTAAGAGGCATAGTCATCACTCACCATGCACACTAGTCTTATGGATTACTGTTGTCATATAATATATGCAATAATAATTGTCCAAGGACATAAAAAGAATGACTACTCTTAAGTATACAAATGATCTCATGTTCAGGTCCTTAAGGCAAACTATATGTCATCGAGTCAAAACATTTTTAGGACATTATTACATTTATTCATTATCTCAACACTGAAATAAACATAATAAGTGGAATTGCCTTAATTAATAATCATATCATATATAATGTATCCCTATTATGATCATCACATGGTGTCTCTCAAGGCATACAACTAACATTCTCCCACTTGCACTGGATCCAATCACCCTTGACCAAATTCCAAGTGGTATGCATGACCCATTATGTTTCTATTATGAAAATTCTTTCATTATGGGATTAGTAACATTGCTTTCTAATGGTACTTTGAAAATCTCTACATCTCCTCTCTATACTATCTCTCATATGAGATGATATCATCCTAGTACTTGCTTGGAATGATGATGTGATATGGTTCCTTAGATTGTGATATGGATCCATTATTGTCACGGTAAAGTTGTACTGGGTTCTTAATGCTTAAAACCACCACAATTGACTAATGAATTTCTTGATCCATATCCTACAATGCTTTTAATGTCACTAATATACTCAACTTCTATTGTAGAATTAGTTATTGTCTTTTTCTTGGAACCCTTCCACCTTACAGTTCTACCATTAAGGCAAAACACAATTTCTAATCATGATCAATAGTTGTCCTTGTCAGTTGGAAGCTTTCATCAGTGAACATGTTACAACTAACTCTTCCTCACTTCCATATGTCAAGAATTCACCCTTAGTTATTCTTGAGTACTTTTAGATATTCTTCACAACTATCCATTGAACATCGTTAGGATCTAATTGGTACATGCTCATCATGCTCAAAGCATACAAGACATATGGATGTGTACATAACATTGCATATATGATAGATCCAATTGTCAATGTAGATGATATCTTACTCATTCGTGCCCACTCTTCCAAAGAGTTGGGACATTGGGATATAAAGATACTTACTCCATGATACATTGGTAAGTTTTCTCTCTTAGAATTATGCATGTTGAATATTTTCAACACCTTGTCAGTGTATGTACTTGGGATTAGGCTAGGAAGCCTTCTAGAATTCTCTCTATAAATCTTGATTTCCACAATATAGGATTCTTTGCTTAAGTCCTTCATGGTGAATGTATCACCCAACCATTTTTTAACCACTTGTAGAGTAGGTATGTCATTTTCCAACAATAATATGTGATCCACATTATATGAGAAATATAATTATGCTCTCGCTAACCTTATTATACACACAGGGTTTATCTTCATTTTCTAAAAGCCAAAACCTTTGAATGTCTCATAAGTTCAATTGCAAGCAAGATAACATATGCATGAATGTGAGTTTTTGTTGTAGTTTAAGTGTATATTCCAACTACTCAATGCTTTCTTCAATCCATTTATTGACTATTACAGCTTACATAGAATATTAACTTCATATAGAGCAATAAAACCTTTAGGTTGTGTCATGTAAACATCCTCTAGAAGATTCCCATTAAGGTTTCTTTAATGTCCAATTTCCAAATCACATAGTCATGATAAGCTATAATGGCATGATCCTAACGGATGTAACCATGGCAAACAATGAAAAAGTTGCATTGTAGTCAACACCTTAAACACGTCTAAAACCTTTTACAACCAAGCGTCCTTTATAGTTTTGTGCATTACCATCCATATAAGTATTCTTCTTTAAGACCCATTTGCATCCTATGGCTTACCCCTTCATGTGCATCTGCCGAAATCAATACTTCAATGGTATACATGGAGTCTATCTCAAATCTCATGACCTTAATACATTTACTAGATTCTGGTCAATCTATGGCTTCATCATACCTCATCAATTATGACAATCAAATCATCTAGTTGAGTCATAAGAAAACCAAATCCTCTAGCTCCATATGTGTGCTATGATCTTTGAGGTTTTGATATTACGTGAGGAATTTGAGATTTCACAATGGCTTCACTGCTACAGAAATAGCATTCAATGTCACTTTTCAGGGCGTCGGTTATTTAACGAAACCGACGCTGATAACAATTAAAAGTCGGCTATTAAGGTAAACCGACGTCCATATTTGAAGACCAGCCAGACACGGGCATCGCTTTTTATTCAGCATCGGCTGAAGAAACGCAACCGACGCCTAAAATAGCCCGTGAAAATCCAATTTTTTCAGACGAAAAATTTTTCCCCCATACAACGTCGGTGTTTTACCTAATAACCGATGCCTAAAGAAGATAAAAATTGCACACAATTTTTACCATATGGGCGTCGGTTGTCTTGGGATAACCGACGTTGTTAATGGTTCGCGCACCCTCCCCGCCAAAAATTTTAGGATAATTGGACGTCGGTTGTTTTGGGAAAACCGATGCTGAATAGTAAAGGTGTCGGTTGGTATAGATAACCGATGCCTTTGGAGTGACTTAATAGCCTCCGGGCACAACAGATCCTCTAATTCCCCTTTGTTCTATTTCATCGCGCGATCGACTCTCGACCCTAGTGTGCTCCACGCCGCCGCCTGCCCCTGCCTCCGCGCCGCCTGCTGCTCACCGCCGCCGCCACCCCTGGTGTGCTCGGCGCCCCTGCTGCTTGCCGCAGTCACCCCCTGGTGTGCTCGTCGCCCCTGCTGCTCATCGCCGCCGCCTGCCCCTGGTGTGCTCGGTGCCTTCTCCTCACACCGCTGCCTCCGTCTCCACGCTGCTACCAACAGTAGGCCCTCCTCATCTTGTTCCAATAGCCTCTCTTCTTCTTTCTTCTCCCTCCTTACCAACAACAAGCACGACCGTGTGGGGTGGCATGGCCGTGGCTGTGTTAGCCGACCACACGGTCGTGTTGCCCAGCACGACCGTGTGGTCGGCCAACACAGCCACGGTCGTGCCACCCCACATGGTCGTGCTTACTGTTGGTAAGGAGGGAGAAGGAAGAAGAAGAGGGTATATATTCAAATGAATCCCTATTGCATGATGAAACCCTAACATCTACATACTCTATATGATACCTAAAATTGTGATGAAACCCTGACATTAATTGTGATGAAACCATACCATTTTACATATCTATCCAACATGATGAACATGCATGGACACTCGAAATGTTGAAATCAATGCTACAGAATATGATACCAAGATTAAATGATGTTACATGAAACCTAGGATATGAATGATGAAACTAGGATTGTAGGTATTGGAATGACAACATACATGTATTTGTTGGCCTAGAAACTCGTCCAAGATTTACTCATTAGCAGTAAATCTTGGATAGTCCCCGATTTGGGACTGTTCTTGAACACCTAATCTCACTTAGTATGTAAGTGTATAATGTGTATTGGGTTTTCAAGAAAATTTCAGTAGCATTTCCCCGTTTGTTCTCTAAGTACATATGTACTTGGAGAACAATAGGGAAATGCTGCCGAAATTTTCTTAAAAACCCAATACACATTATACACTTACTTGTGAGATTAGGTGTTCAAGGATGGGATAGGTGGTACATGTACATTTATTATATATAAGAATGACATCACATGTATTTCTTAACCCTAGACCCTAATCTTGTCCTAATATATACTTGTTTTCTCTTTGATCATAGAATGGATTGTTAATTGATAAAAGATCGCAATTTTAGAGGCATGCATGTTTATATTTTTTTATATGTTTCATTTTTATATGTGAACTATATAAAATGCTAAATGTTTGATTTTTTAATATCAATATCATTTTCAAATATAATGTTTCATTATCTTCTAGTTAATACAAATGCTAAATGTTTGCCCTTTTAATGACATTTTTAGATGGCTGACCATGATGTCCATGATGAGCATGATGTCCATGATGAGGATGATGTCCATGATGAGCATGGTGAGGATACCAATGTAAGTTTTAAAAATATATCCTATATTTCTATAGAAATTCATTATCTTCTAGTTATTTCATATATCCTATATTTCTATATTAGGCTAATTTAGTGTGTTTATTTTGTCAAATTTTAGGTTGATGATGCACATGTACCCTCTAAAGCACTAGAGGCACTTGATGCACACCACCAAAAAGTTAACAAGAAAAGGGGCATCACTCTACTAAAGAAGTTAACAACGCTAAGGGGCAGTGGATCCAGATTGGCGATGGAGTTTGATAATGTAGGAAATGTAATTGGAGTGAACAACAATAATTTTATAAACTATCTTGGGTGTGTCACTCGAAGCCATTGTGGTGTTAAGTATGATAATTGGCATAAAGCTCCTCAGGCGAAGAAAGACTTGATAAGGAAGGATTTATATGTGAGTTATTATTATTTGTAATTCTATTTTGTAGATTACAAATTCTATTATTTGCATTTCTATTTTTGATACTAGTTAATAGCAATTCTATTTTACAAAATCTGTTTGCATTGGATGAGAAGCTGCATCGTAAAAGTGTGATGCAACGCGCTGGAAAGATACTAAGGAACTATAGGACAAATCTCAACAGAGAATACATAAAAGATGGTGATAAGAAGAAGAAGTCATCCCTTGAAAAGTGGAACTTCTTGGACAAAGAAGATTGGGACACGTTTGTTGCTTCAAGACAAATTGAAGAATTCAAGGTATTAAGCGTCACTCCCAATTTAATTAATATACGTTGTATTCACCTATTCAAGATTAACCTTTAGTATTACTAACCAAATCAATGTGCATACTAACTAGGCGTTCAGTGAGGCACAAAGAGAAAGGTGTGCATTGAATGTGCATGACCACACAATCGGTCCAAAGGGCTATGCAGGCGTTCACCAAAGACTACAAACAGAGTCTGCTGCTACTCAGGAGTCCTCTACTACATGTACCACACCCATGCCTCACCATGATGTCTGGATAGCTGGGAGGCAAAACAAGAAGGGTGAAATAAAGAAGCATGTAACTACTTAGGCGGCTGCAAAAAAGGTAAAATACAACTCAACAATGCATGTCGTTCGAATATTGATTATTTGTGGTATTTACTTACCAATTTCTGTTGATGGTGATCAGCAGTGGCGGCGTCAGGGGGGCAAGTAGGGGCAAGTGCCCCCCTCAAATTTTGGATTTTTTAAAAATACATATATATATTATATACGCAACATGGTATCATAATGAATAAGTATTTTTAAATATTCTCTACAAAAGAGGTTGGTACATCGACTTTTATAAATTACAGAAAATTTTCAACAAATAATGTCATTGCTTGTGTGTTTTAAGCAACAAACCACAAAAGAAACACATAAAAATAACATCAATTTCATATAAAACTGTAATATTTTATTACTTTTAGAAACAGATCTTGATTTTTGTGAATTTGTATTTATTTAAATAATTTGATATTTATATTACAAACACAAACATTAATGTCAACTTACTAATTATTAATATTAACATATATAATGTTGAAACAAATAACGTAAATTAATAGTTAGTTGTATACTTTATTATAATGGTAATTATTTTATATCACCTATATATAATTAAATATATAACAAATATAGTTAGTACTTAGTTATATGTTGTATAATTTGTATGTGCTAATAATATAGGATAATTGTTTATCTAACACAGGTGTATATAATGATAAAAGAGGTAAAAATTACTCAATATTAATTGTTTCTTTTAGTTTATAGTTTCATAATATATTTTTTAATTAATGATGATAAAACACATTTTTATTATTCATAAAATTCATATATATATTTGGTAAAATAAGAATGTACCATGTACTAATATAAGATAAATATTTAAAATAACATTAATGTAAATAATATAAAAAAGTTTAGATAATCATTGTATATTACTTTTTATTTATGATATTACTAAAAATGACGTTTTAGATTCTTTCATTATGTTAGATTATCTAAATTACAGAACACATATTAAATGTTAAATCATTAAAGTCTCATTTGTTTAAATATTTTAACTTTTCTAATGGATCAACTATATAGTCATACTTCTATATGTATGTAATCCAAATGTTTTTTTTCTCAAAATTTTATATTTTATTTTTGCTATAATGTCAAACATAATGTCTTTAATATTTTCTTTATTTTCAGCATCGAGTAGATATGAGTATATTTATAATTCAGTAATTAATTATTTACCTTATAATTTGTTTAATATTTAGATAAAATTGGTGATGGATTAATATCACGATGCATGTATTTTTTGTCTTAAATTTATTACATTGTTTTCTCTCAACTTATATGATATAATTGTTACATGGTATCGAATATACAAACCTATTTATTAAAATCAATGTTACTTTATAATTATTAGAATTTTCAAAATTATCATATAAGAAATTATATGAAAATCTTAAAACATAAATAATAATCCATGATGTTGGACATAAAATGCATGTGGTTTTGCCTGAGTGACCTACATTTATGAAGATCTAATTTAAAATAGTTCATTTCATACAAAAATTATATCTTTTGAATGTTAGCAATTGTGGTTTAGCATGCATTTAATGGTGTGTGGATAGTTATAAGATACATAATTTTATTTAATAATGTATATAGATAAATGAGTGTTTTAAATGTACATGGGAAATAGGCAGTCCACAAAGTGGCGAGCTATGTTGTCAATATTTTTTGTCGCAGTAAGATCCATTGATTTTTCTATACACATCGTAATAACCAGGATAATAATGTCTTTAAGACATGCTAGTCACTCTAATTATCTAATGACAATAGTTAAAGACATTTTCTTATGTAAATAAAAAATATACATTTCATATGATATTATAATTTTACTTTATGTGTGCCCCTCTTTGTTAAGAGGCTGGCTCCGCCTCTGGTGATTAGCGGGAGCTGCACGAGCAGAGGAAACAAGGCACACTCATCCCTCAGAGCACAAGGGATGAATTGACAGTTGCTCTGGGTAACCCAGAGCATCCTGGACGTGTTAGGGGTGCAGGCACTGGTGTGGGTATCAAAGCTTTTTGTTTTTTTTGGAGAAGGCGGGGATATTCTATTCATCCCATCCCCTCTTATGGGCAAAAAAAATCAAACCAAATACAGCTCCTGCTTATAGGAATGTAGGTATTTTCCCCCGTAAAAAGCCCGCAAAAAAGAAGGGCGCCTGCTCTAGATCGTAAGATCCCGAACAAGCTCCACATATGGTACATATTTTCTTTCCATATCGATAAGGCCTCTAATCCGCATGGGCATGTCATCCGCAGATGTAGCAGCAAACGTATTGAAAAGATGTACACCCCATTTTCCAATCTCCCATGGGATGGTATTGATTATTTTGCTTACTATGAAACCCATGGTGTGTTGTTCCAGAATGATCGATTTGATCATCCTCGCCATATGGGTGGCTCACCATGGCTCCTTGGCATTACCCCAGAGAATATCGTGCGTATACCTGTAGTCTTCTACCTCTACACTCGAGATCCGCAGGTTGTGATCATCTGCCAGCTTGAGGCTGATAAGGCAAGCCTGTAAGTATGCAATAGTGTAGTCTTCTACCTTAAGCCAAACTCTAAAAATGAGGCGAGGGTACGCGTGATTATTGCGGACGATGCCTGCTATCCATCTCCGTTGCTGACCATTCGGATCCATAGATCGCCCTACCGATAAGTTCATCTTCAGGTTGTCCAAGTCAGGTGGTATCCAACGCGTGAGCTTGATTGTCTTCATCCTAAAGTTGGGGTCTTTGATATTTTTCTCTTGCAGATTTGCATAGAACTTCGGTTCATCCATCTTGAGGAACATCGGCTTGTTAAGCATTCTGTTGAGGCGGTGTACAATTCTACTCCATTCTATGTCGGGGGAGCTGTGAACGCCCTCATATCTTCGCCTACAACGAAGCCGCCAAACACTTTCAACGATAAGAGCTGCCAGTCTGCTAGTCATCCAGATCTTCGCTCTGCCTGACTGTATGGATCTGCACATCTGTACGAGCTCGGAGGTAGATCTGGGCGGGGCGATATCCATAGTCTCGGTGAAGTGCTTCCAGAAAAAGAGAGCTAATTTGCTTTGGAGTAAAAGATGAGTAGTGTCTTCTGTCTTCGAGTCCTCACAGCAATTGCATCTGGATGCAAAGGGTATGTGGCAACGCTTGATGTTATCATCCGTGGGGACTGCCCTCATGGCGAACTTCCATAGAATGGCGCTTGTGCGCGGCATATCTAGTCTCCAAATATCAGCCAGATCATTTCTATCTGTGTCTTGCAAAGGAGATAAGAGGAGCTTGGCAGATTTGATGGAAAAACATCCTTGTGGGTCAGGGCTCCAAATGACGAGATCTTTATGTTCAGTAACCACTTGGCCAGATTTTTTGATCATCCGTACACCGTCTTCGTCAAGAATGGTGCTGAGGGTTTGCCAATCCCAGCCTCCTTCTTCTAGCCAAAAATCGTTGACTTTGAAATCTAAGTATCTGTCATTGCGGTTCAGAGCTAAGTCTGCTAATCTTCTGTCACTCCATAGGGAGTCCCAAAACGGTATGTCACCCTTTCCTATAATCCATCTGCACAGAGGAAACACTTTGGGGAACATCTGCCATATCTTTTTCCAGTACGGAGAAGAGGTAGCGCCTTGCTTCAGACACTAGTAGATGGTGGGGTCTAAACAGACACCTATTCGGAAATAAAACGACACGATCGAGAGAGAAAATGACATTATAATATATCAATCTATCCCTCTTCTTCCAACCACACTGAAATACTGAATTGCCCACCCATTCATTCCCGCCACCCTCGCGCGCCAAGCCCGCTACAGCCAAAAACAATTTAGGCTCCCGGCCAATCTCAATTCTAATCGCACGGTCCACAAGACCTTCTAAAAAGTGAAGAGTCACGATAGTTTTTCGAAAGGGCAAAACACCCTGGTTCACGTTTCATTCTCCACTCGCCCCTTTTCTCAAATTTCCTCAAGACGGCGGTGCGGTTTCCGGAACGGCGCCGATAGCATCCTGTAGAGAGGTGATCGAGTAGAGTTTGTAGTCGACCACATCAAAGGCCACGCATGCGGTGGAGGTCGGACGTGCGGCGGCCGAAGCTGGTTGTACGAGACCCGTCTGCAAGATCTTGCCGATAGGATATGGAGCAGATGTGGAGGACGATCACTTGAATGTCCAGATCAAGGCCAGGGATGGAATCATTGAGGAGGCTAGATCATGGGTAGGTTTCGGCTGTCTCTTTTATATAACTCGTTTTTTGTTTGATCCACCCAGAAAATCAACTTAGTATACTCATCTTCAGCTAGATCTATCTGTCCAGAAAAAAGCCATGTAAATCATTAAAACATGTCTTACTCGATTTGAGTAGTTGTTCTAACTCCGCATCTTATCCCTTCCTCTGGTCCTACGATGCAATACATGGGAAAGGGGAACCGAACATGCAGAGCTGGAGGCAGAGGAAAGGGTAAAATATCATATCTTTCCTACCGATGGACATGAAAAGGTGTGATTTTTAACACGACCTTCCTTTTTTTTATTTAAACTGTTTGGATCATTTGCCCTCTTGGTCTTCTCAATTCAACTCGGTAACACCAGTGGTTTGCCAAGCAGCACATAACAAATGTAGTTTGAGAAAACATGACGTTTAACCAACACCATGTTCATCATGGTTCTTGTTTAATGTGATGTACATGCCCCCTTTGAATAAAATACTTCGATAAAAAATAGCTCCTTAGTCTATAAGTAATTATTTACAAGTGAACATTTGACATAGCAAATTGCCAATTAATATATGGGGACAACTAGCTTCATATGGAGTTGTAGGCAGTTCTTTAAATCATATAGATTGCAAAGAGCAAATTACAAATTGAGCTATTTAATTCCTCCTTAGATTTGTAAGTGTTTTTTTTTTTGGTATCAAACAAATCATAATGCGGTTTTGCCTTTTAAGGTTTTTCATCACCACTCTTCTATTTTATTAATGTTTCTAATTAAGGGCCTGTTTGGTAGGGTGTAGCCGGATGACAAAGTGCGTGTTTAATGTACATTTTTACATTGCGAACTTACACAACTGCACCCTACTACACCCAACCAAATTAGCCCTAAGCAAGGTTTTTTTCATTATTGCTAGAATTACCAACATAGGACTTGGGCATCTATTTAGGGTACATATACTACACATCCATGTAAAGAAGAGTACATGCTAACATTATCCATAAAATTCACAGGAGAATCAATGGCTCATTTATATATGAAACCATAATGATTTCTTTTTATCTGATTTGTGTCCTAACATAAATTTATTGTTGTTTCAAATAGCATTGTCATGAATGTTAACCATTAACCATGTGATTTATTCTTTCAGACGAGTAAGGTTCCACATTTTATTTATATGTTGCTCTACACAATATATCATTTTAAATTTGCCATTGCAAGTGTTAAGGCAAGGTATATGAACAATATTATGTTGAATACGTTTCAAATTTCTCAACATTCTTCAATATTCCTTAGATCATTTTTCAACTTATTACAAAAAAAATACTTTATCCTTGTTCTATGTGATTTAGTTTCTTTAAAGGTCTTAAAATAATTCAAAAAAGAAAGAAAAGGGATTTAGTTTTATACAAAATAACCTTACATATGATTTTATCTTAATTTATATCAGGTTTTGCAATATATGCATTTTTAAATTATTTATAAAACTAGATGTTGCAACAAAACTTCTTCTTCTAGCCATGATCACATGGAAATTATGGAGATAGTAATATGCTTAGCCTCTAAGGCTATTAGATCCATTTTGAAGGTTGACTTGACAAGGCTTTTGGGACATTGGTCTCCTGTTTAATCGTCATATTGACTTGGTTAACCTATTGACATCAGAATGAAACCATATCTATGACACCACATAAAGTCCAACATTTGTTAATAAGAAAGCAAACTAATGGTTTCATAATAATTAAAACAAGTCATAAACATGGTTGTTAAGTCGACTAGGCAGTAGGTGTTTCTTAGGGGGAACCTAGGTAGGCGCGACCATCCACAATAATTACTTTGTTTTTAAATCATATGAATATTTGGATATATATATTAGTGATTGTAAATTTTGTAAATATGCAATAATGACATTATTTTACATAGTATCAATGCTAAATCGTATCTAACATGACCTAAACTAGACTTCATTGGCCATAATTTGAACAAACTTGATTGAAATCTGATCCAGTTTGCCCAATTTTGGCCTAAACTAGACCTGCTATCGCATGACCTAATAAAACATAACTTTCGGGAATCCCCCCTATATTGACCTAAACGAGACCTAATGTGGTCGAATTATACCTAATCTCTCAAAATTTGACTCTTATTTTTTCCCCAAACCAGATTTCGATCCTGAAGTCATACATAAGGCCTAAATCATACTTAATTTTGCATAACATGACTTGATCATACCTAACTTTCTAAAATTTTCCTATATTGATATAAATGGGTCTAATATTAGACCTATTCCCCCAAATTATATTTATTTTCCCAAATCAAACAAAATCTGTCAAAATTTAACATGATTTTGGCTTAAATAAAATGTTGTCTTCCATAATATGGCCTAATAAATCCTAACTACGCCTTATTTTCTCTACATTGATATAAATGTGTACGTGTTTGCTTGTTTATTTGTTGGAAATTAATATCAGGAGAAGAAGTGAACTTATGCATCACCAAAAAGATGTCCATGTCAAGAGGGACAAGAAATGGCATACAGTTAATACTAAACATCATACCAAATTAATTTTCTTTTACTTTCAGATTGCTTGTTAGGATTGTAAAATTAGTTTTTGAGGTACATCTAGAGTTTCATGCTTCGTTATGTTTCTTAAAGTTTCTATCATGCATACTCTTAGTGTTCCATCACTAGAGAGGACACAATACACTACCATCTTAGTATATCGTTCTGTTGCTTCAAAATGAGATTGGTTGTTTCTAAATCTTATATGTGTATTAGTGCCTTCACTGTAGAGAAAAGAGGGATGATAAAAGTTGCTATATCTCACATGTGTATTTGTTCCAGAACTATCAGGGTTCCAACATAGGTGTTGCCTATGCATGTTGAGGGTTGTTAAACTATGGATAAAGAGTCAAAACTAGGTGCCTAGGTATTCAAGTGGGTTCCTAGGGAGATATGGACCCAATTTCGAATCATTTTGGTACCAAATCAGATTAATAAAGGTCTGAATTGCATCATATAAAGGTGGGAAGTTAAATAGTCTATTATAGGAAAGATCTACATATATAGCAATTATTTAGTGAATTGACTAGAAATGTGCATTATTTTTTTTGTATAAATGCTAAACATTCTATTTTGTTTTTGTTTTACTTGCAATATGCTTCATAATATCATCCCTTGACAGTAAAAGTTTCTTGAAGAACCACGAAAAGGAATCAATGATGTGTACAGACCAAAAGGAAGATTTAACTAAGTATTTTCATGCATCCACTTTATCCAGATACTATCTTTCTTCTTTGCAAGATTCCAACCATTAAACACAATAGATGCTTTGATGACCTCTCTAACATTTCTTATGCCTAGACCATCTTCATTCTTGCTCTTGATGATATTACTCCATTTAACAAGATGGACAACCCTTTTGGTCTCAGATTGGCCCCAAATAAAATCTCTGCATAGTTTGTCAATGTTATCACAAACAGCAGAAGGAAGAGGGAAGGTAGAAGACCAATAAAGATACATAGTCGATAAAGTAGATTGCACAAGCTCGATTATGCCTGCCATAGATAATTGGCTTGCTTTCCAGCCCTCCAATCTCCATCCAAAGAACAACCACTCTCCCAAGAACATGGGAGTCATGATTAGAGATCCAACTATAACCAGGAAAGTATTTCTTAATGAGCTTATCAAATTTTCCTTTCACGAACTTTAGTTTCATTCAACATAACCAAATGAGGTTTCATGTCTCTTATTTTATTGTGGACTGTAGAAGCCTTGAGGTTCATGCCTCTAACATTCCATGAAAGCAGATTAATGAAGCTATCCATCTAAACCATTTGAAACCAGTACTTTACTGGTGTGTAGCTCATTTCTTTTAGTGGATACATTCAAACTCCCAAACTTGAGTGAGGTACCCTGAACAACCTCCTTAGCACCAGTAGGAAACTTCCTTTGGCTTTGCCTTTCTTCCTTCTATTAAGCTTCTATATCTCAAACCCATCATCCTCATTAGATTGAGCAATCATCAAAGGAGCATCTTCAGTAACATGTTCAGATAGAGGTGGAGTGGACAGGTCAACAACAGACCCAATAATAATACTGTCAGTCTCAGAAGAATCCAAATTTGAATTAAAGGTTTCTTCAAAAGAATCATTAGGAACATGGAACTCCTCCTCTCCAGTAGCAATTGCAGAAGTACCACCATGAACAGTAGGATTAGGAGCTTGAGGCATTGAGGATTCAGCAGAAGTTGGATTCATAATAACCTGCTCGACATCAGTAGCTGCAGTCAAAGTGTTCATAGGGGTCTGTGACACATGAATAACATCAGTCGCCTTCACAACACCAGTCTGCGGAACCTTCTGTACCCATACCATCTTCTTCTTTTGGACAGGAGCATTCCCAACACAATCGTTGTGTCTGAACAACTTGCAAACAGATTAAACATTAGGGCGCCATTCATATTCAAAGTTAATAACATGAGAGACACCTTTATCACTTTCCACTTCTAACTCATCTGGGAACGACAAGTCTGCCGCTATTAAGATCTGTAGTAGCCTTGCGATCTCCAAATTCCTCAACTCAAATGTTGCTTTATCAGCTCTTAATGGATTATCGAGGAATGAACCTATCCTCGAAAACATCTTCATGTCCCAAAGCTCCAATGGCAGATTGTATACGCGAACCCAAATAGGCATGTCAGTGAGTTTAAACCTGCGCATAGCATCACCTGGCTTCCATTTCATAAGAACCATTGGCTTGTTTCTAACAAAATACAGCCCTCCATCCAAAACGTTTTCTAGATCCACTTCTTCAGGTAACTTAATCAAGAAAAAGCCCTGCCCATGGTTCATAACCTCAATCGACCCCTTTAGTATCCAGATCTGCGACATATACTTCTCAAGAGTTGGAATGAAAGGCTTAAACCCCACGATGTAGCCTGCGAGGCATTTTTTCCATCTCTCAATATTCCTAACCGCCTCCTCCGGGTAGATGAGCTTCTAGCCTTGGATTGCAATCTCCATCTTTTCCAATGAAGTATCATACAACCTTGGTTTCATAAGATCCGCCCAGGACATGGAAATAGAACCAACATATGTATCGTTAAGACCTTGGGATGATTCAGTAGAAAGAGACCCAGTAGGGAGAGACTCGCTCCTCCGAAATGAAGAGGGAGCCCTACCGTCGGGAACTCCGTTGTCGCGCCGTCCTCCCCCGTCGCCAGAGCCAGAAGCCGTGAACTCCATCGTAAAAGATTATGCTTGCAGTTAGAATAGTTCTCATAAGGGATTATACTAACATTTATTCTCTCTATAGAGTATATTAGATAGCTTAAGACTTAGTAGATGACTAACCATTGATGACTATATCTGCATCTTACACCACTTTGTTTAGATTGGTCACAACTAACCAGGGACAAAGTGGGGTATCAATATCTTTTAAGAAGATGACATACCTCTATCTCAATTACATAAAGAGTGAAGTTGTCAACAACAAATTCATGTCATCTCTCTATTCTTACTTGGAACTTTGTCATGGAAACTATCATAATAGTCTTACAACAAGACAACTAAAACCTTCCCACACTCCATTTCTCACACCAATGATTCTCTTTATGTCACATCCTAATCTCTAAGTATTCGATTGAGTTCTTCGATCTTCTCCTCAATGCCATTTCCATTGCCATTGTGCTTAGATCAATTAGCATGGACTGATTAGTAGTTCCTATCAATAAACCTTACCATCTCTCTTTGGAATGAGATTGGACGTCCACCCTTGTCAAGTCAAAGGGGCACAAAGTAATTGACTTAATGAAGTTTAGGGCCATGTATTCAAGGAAAGAAAATGTGGTTCTCGTTTGTATTTTAATATCAAATATATATTTGAAATAACTAATGTATATTGTATTTCAGTTATTTTCTCACTATGACCTATAGGCAGAGCAATAGTTCATGTGCCTACTTTCAAATGGTATTTTATTATTTAGTTGTGAAGCATCAAGGAACATTTTTATATTCAATAGCTTGGGAACTCACCTAGATTAAGGGATAGTTGTTTCATATTTTTCCACTTGCATTTTTAATTTATCATTTTACTCGTATTCTTTCGGTTTCCACTCCATCAGACCAACATTTCTAGAAACACCACTTTTTTGTTAGCCTTGAGCATCTATACAGTTGCATATCTTCATCAATTGATTCCTAGTTGTTGGATGAACTCGTCTATTGAGATTTTGTTGTTGGTTTTGATCCATATCCTGTTGTTCTTACATTAGACACTTCCTATGCTCTGCTTGCAACTGGTCAGATGTGTATGCTTAGTGTGAGGAATTTCTTTTTTGACAGGTGTTCACCGTGAACTGTTATATTCCTTCAGTTATTACAATGAACAGTGCGGTAATCTTGCTATCTATAAGCTTCAAGTAAAAACATTTACTCATCATACAATTTTGACCGTTTACCTTCTGATACAGCTTGGTAAATATATGCTTCTATCTTCTAAGATGTTGTCCAAAGCACACATGATCTTTTAGCTTTTTTGTATGTGGATGGTTCCAGTTTGTGTCTCAGACATATTTAGCATGGAATGGCAAGTGCTCCAATTTGAGGAAATTGTAACCTTGTTATTAGTAAGTAATCCCATTATCTTTTGATTTGTATCCTTCTTTGTGCACATGCTTTAATTAACTCATAGAAGCATCTTATTCCTTAGTTTATTTATGTGATGAGCTTTCTCTGTTAGAGCACTTATTTGACTGCCAAACGATTCTGTATTGTGATTATTTTCACTTTGTAGGGCATGAATATGATGATATTAGAATAAAAGTTGATATGGAGATGGGTTCTTCTAGTGCCACATCTTTGTCATATGATTGATTCCGTTAAGTAGCTATACTGCCCCTCTAGTGGGATGTCTAGTGTAGTCTTCATTTAGTTTTTACTTTACTAGGAGCCGAAAGGAGAACTATCTTGCTGAGAATGATCTCGTTGATCCAAATTATATTTTAAACTAATGAAAGAAATGTTGGTGTATTTGTCTTGTACGTGACACATTCTTTTCGTTTCTAATTTGTTTTATCCCTTGCGATCATGATTTTAGCTGTAAATAAAGCATTGAAATACTCACACATTAGTAGATGTTTTTAATAGGAATAAATATGTTGCACACGTCATTGGCCATGAAGATTCTTCCTGGAGCATGAAGTCTCATGTTTGCTCGTACAAAGTCCAGCAATTCCATAGAAGTCACTTGTCTGTAATGTCAGAATAGTGTCCAAAATTCACTTGTATGTGGTTCAGAATTTGTATTATTCATAAAGGGCAAGGTCCAGTCCTCCCTAATGTAAATAAGATATTCATCTAATAAAAAATATTTGTTTTCTTTGTGTCTATCATATCGATGCATAATTAGATATTATAGGATTCTGTTTAATTTATCATACAATCTTCCTAAGAATGATGAGATTTGAGGAGTCAATTAGGTGTGCCATCGTGGCTATGTAAATTGACACCTAAATATGCTATTTTATAGTAGCAGTTAGTGGTAGTTGGGGCTAATTCTAAAGTGTCATTGGTAGTTGATCATTTTAACTAAGTTTGTCACTTTATATTCTGAAATTGACTCCCAATCTTCAGACACACCAAAAGTGTCTCTGGTTGCAAATTCGCCACCTATGTTTGTCCATCTAGACCAGAAATTGACTTAGGACCCTGTCGCGTTTTCCTAATTTTGTACTAGTGAGATAAGGGGGTATATGCCAGAGCGATTCATCTGTTGTGATGAGTATTTGGTTCTGCAAAACGTTGCCCAGATCGAATCTCCCTCCACGATTTCCCAGCAAGCTTTGGCCACAAACGCTTGTTGTATAACTGAAATCGGCGTTATCCCTAGTCCTCCTTGTTCTAGAGGTTTGGTAATCGACTTCCATGATACCCACGCCTTTCTATGATTGTTTGATCAGTCTGCCCAAAGGAAGCGGGAAAACATCTTGTTTAATCTCGAGATGATTCCAGCGGGTATCCCCACCGCTGCTGCTGTGTAGACAGTGAGGCTGGTCAGGACATGGTTAATAAGAAGCTTGCGGTCGGTGAAGGACAGAAGCCTTGCTCTCCATGCGGCTGTTTTGGCCTGCACTTTGTTGATGAGAAACTCGAAATCAGCTATTCTTTGTCTACCAAGCGTAATGGGCGCCTCTAGGTAGGTTAGCGATCTATGCAGGGTGTGTATACCTAACACCCCCATCCCAGCACAAACCTGTCGCAAGAGCGGGACTTTCACAAGAAGAGGTAACATATTCTTTTTTTAGAATGTTACTGCAAAAGGGAATTCAATAATAAGAAGCTAATGTTTCTTTTATCCATGTATAGGAGAATAAGAGAGTCAAGGATATAGTTGCTAAGAAGGTCAAGGAAGAAATGTTGCGGTGGCAGGCATCTCAGGCTTCCAATCAGCCTATGGCGACCCGCTCTTCTCCTGATGCACATGCTGAGAGTAATCATGTAGACCCACCACCTAACACGTCTGCTGTAAGTATTGTTTATGACATAGTAGCTAGTCTTTTCAAGATGATATGTATATATGTATAACATTCTTTACGTAAATTTGTAGGCGTTGAAGCCATGTCGCTTAAAAATTGAAGATTATGTTGTTGCAGAGGCGCAGGCTTACCTGTCCCTGCTTGGGGCAACGATTCACGGGGCTCCAATGCCACAAGGTCACATTCGTGTGAGCCTCATATGTGTAATCCCCAATTGGAGGGAAGCTGCATTGCCATATGCCCACCCGGATATTGATACACTTGGTGAGGCAGAAGGCGGGTGATATTGTGGCCCAAAGCGGATGCCGTCTACACTACTGAAATTGTAAGATAAATTTACATTACGTTAAATTGTTAATGTGTATATATGAGGTCAATTGATCTGAAATTATATATACAAGTTAAAAAGAAGACACCCGGAGCATCTAGGCCTCCACCTCCACTTCCTGCATTACCAAGTTGGGTTCCAACCGACCTAAAATTCCCGTTAGGTCCTGCTTGTAAGGGAATGGCAATATGGCTATGTGCACATAATATACATTGCCCTATAGTTGTTTCTTTAGAAGCGGATTATGCAGGTCAATCATACGAAAGCTCTCAATTTATACAAGATATTATTGAGTTGTTTATCTATGATTGGTTGAATACATCAATGATAGAGGCATGGATAACGTGAGATCTTATTTATACATCCATATACCTTGTGTAGGATCTGGTGATCTGGTTTCTTATATATTAGTGCACACGTAATACATGTTTTGCAGCTACTTAGTTGAAATTCAATGTAAACAATTTGCATTTGAACTTGTTGGATTTTTATTCCATCATTGATTAGTCTGGTAGCTAAAGACCCTGATAGTGTTCAACAATACTGTTGTGATGTTTTCACAATTTTCGGTCAAAAAAACAAGACGATAATAATATCTCCATTCAATGTGAAGTAAGTTTACTTTGCTTATAATTTGGACTTAAGAAAATTACATTTTTATTGTGGATTTTGAGTTATTAATTTTTAACTTGTTTATCTCTAGCGTGAAGCATTGGGAGTTACTAGTTATGCTCCCCGGGATGTTCACTGTCTATTATCTATTTCCTGTGGGGAGTACATTGAATCCAAAAATTGGACACGTAATGAGAATGGCATTATTCTAGTGAGAAATATTTGATTTTTACATACATTAACATCTATTATTACATTACTATTTAATTATGCAATTTACCGGGTTACATTAACATGTAGGGGTTTAGATGCATTCAAAAAGGTTGGAGGAAAGGTCCCCAGTAAAAAGAACCAACCAATAATTTGGGAGAACATGAAAGTAAGTTCCTGACTCCAATGTATATGTTATTTATGTGAACTGTGCTTATTTGTATTTTTTAATATTTTGTATCTATTTTATAGTGTGCTACACAAGACAACGGCTGGGCATGTGCATACTATGTGATGCGGTTTATGGACATGATTATCAAACATGCAGATGAAATCAATGCCATACCTAAGGTATTATATATAGTCTCATTAGATAGTTTAAAATATATCAATATTATTTATATATTATTACTTATATATATACATCATTCCCTTTGCAGGTGTTTAAAACTAACCCCACTACAGGTAAAGCCTTAAAAGATGTACATGCTCCATATACGATGGAAGTATTAAATGACGTAAGAGAAGAATGGGCAAGAGCCATACAAGCAGTTGGGACTGTAAGATATAATTGGGATGCTGATAGCGATGATGAATGATATTTTGTAAATGAATGTTTATACATGTATGATATTTTGTAAATGAATGTTTATACATGTGTTTCTACATGTATGAATGTTTCTACATGTGTGAATGTGAAAATTGAATTGATGTCTGAATGTATCTACCTATGTGTGAATGTGTGAAAAGAATATTTGTTGATTTTGCAGGTTTGTGGCCTATTTGTTGGAAAATATCAATGGATGTCATAAACATGTAGTTCAGTTCCACTGAACTGCAGGTTCTCATCCCGTGACCAACTACAACAGGCCTGCAAACTGATAAGAAAAAAAATCAAACTATAGGCGTCGGTTATTTGTCTAAAACTGACAACAAAGGTTTACAGTGTCAGTTAATAGCAAAAAACTGCCGCCTAATGTTGCCAGACAGCTTGGCCAACATGGTCGTGGTGGCAGATTATATGGCGTCGGTTATTAATAGACAACCGGTGCCATTCTGGGGTAGCACACCCTTCTGGCCAGCACGGCTGTGCTGGACAGCATGATCGTGGCAGCAGATGATATGGCATCGGTTAGTAGTAGAAAACTGACGCCGATGGAGTCCTAGATGGCACCCTTTTTGTGGAACAGATGATTATAGCATCGGTTTCGTTACTTAGAACCGTGATGGGGCCCTACTGGCGCATTTTCGGTGGCGTGAAGTGTTTTGGCGTCGGTTGGAAAACTGACACTGAAAGGGTTCGACTTTTAGCGGTGCCCACATAGGTGTCACTTGGAAATCGTCATGAAAAGAGCTCAAATAACATACGCCAAAGGCCAGATCTATATTAGTGCTTGTGATTCTCTTTGGTACTCATCTACCTCCATAGGATCATTGTTATCTTGTTCACCTCATACTTCTCTGAGATCTATAGTTTTCTTTGGAAGTGAATTCCTTTTCAAGGGATATGACCGTTTTGGCAAAAAAGTATTGGTTGTCATATGGAAATTTTAAAGTTATAACTCTTAGTTTCCTTAGGGGGACAAATAAAGAAATAGTTGTCTAATTTGATTTCAAGATTCTCACAGAAATGTTTCTTGACATGAGATTCAAAACCCCAATTTTTTGTAAAATACATATTGCAATACTTGTCATTCCATATTTCATATGGTGTCATTTGATCACATTCAGTAGGTACTTGGTTAAGTGTTAACATGGTGGTTTCAAGAGAATGTTCCCATAAGGAAGTTGAAAGATTGCCTAAACTCATTATTGAGCGTACCATGTTCACTACGATTTGATTCCTTCTTGTTGACACACCATTATGTTGTGGTGTTACAAGTGGAGTCATTGTGATACAATCCATGGTCTCTCAGACTGGCCTCAAACTCTTGTCTTAAACATTTTCCACCACGATTAGATCATAGTACTTTAATATAATTGCCAAGTTGGTTTTGTGCTTCATTTGTGAATTCCTTGAATTTCAAAATATATTGATTTGTGTTTCAGAAGAAGCACATATCCATATCTACTATAGTCGTTAGTATATGTGATAAAGTAGTGATATCCACCTCTAGAACTTGTGCTAAAAGGTCCAAACACATTGGTATGTATGAGTCCTAATAAGTTGCTTGCCCTCATATTGTTACCAGTGAAGGGTGTTTTTGTCATATTTCCCAATAAACAAGCTTCCATGCCTCTTTTCACTCAAAATTAAAAGAGTCTTGATGACCAATTTAATGGAGTCTTGAAATGTGTTTGTCATTATTGTGATGTACATGATAGTGTCATAAGTAAATTTTGATTTAGTCATCAAGTTTTAAATTCTTGGTATTTATGTAATAAACACTTATCTCATGTTCCAATAAATATAGACCATAAGACATTGGGCCAACCCTAGAATATCTCATTTTTTGAAATAGATTAGACCATTACTTATTAGAAATTGAATATTGTTTATGTCCAAACAAGATAGAAAAGCAATGTTTCTATTTATGGTAGGTACATAATAATAGTTATCTAACTCCATTACAATTCCTTCAATCAAAGATAAACTATAGGTTCCTACAGCTATGGAAGTAACTTTTGCTCCATTAGATACCCGTTGTAACATACTAAAACTTCGACATATTCTCTTTTTGGCCCTTTCCCAATATTTTCGTATCATTTCTATCCTTTTTGGCTTTGATGCTTAAATTGTGGAATTTATAGTGGTTTGATGAACATTTATTCAATAATTATACAATGGAAGGATTTATGCACAAATACCTCAGTGAAATCTTATTTAAAGATCTAAAATGTAAAATCATCACTTTAGTAGAACAACAGTTTATTAATTTGTACTAGAAGTGCAAGGCCCTAAACCTTGATTAATGTATTAAACAAGCTTAATTACCATAATTAAGTTCTATAAACCTTAATATAACTTTTTTATGTGATTTGAAAACATAAAATGAGCATAAGTTTCAAATTTGGTTCGATTTGGATGTTGTTTGTGCAAGTTATACAATTTTAGGTACATTTTGGACTTTTATAAAATTTACCCAATTGGGAGATTTTCTTTGCTAATTATCACCTAAATTTTAATACTTATATATTCCCTTACCATTATCGAGATTTTGAACCATGGGGCACCTAGTTGCACCTTGGTTTGAAGGTGTTTCTCTCTAAGGGCATTATAGGGATTACCCTCTTTATAAATGTGCTTATCTTTAAAAGCTACCAACCAATGGGGTTATTTCTTTGTTTGAAGGACGGTGGGGATGTCCTAGAAGGCTCCAAGGGCTTTTAGGACTGACCTTTGATATACAATAAGAGTCTATGAGCTGTCCGCTTGCATGGCCATGAAGCCCTAGACTAAGGACACATGGAAAGTCCCATAGACACCTCATACTTGCCCCCTTCTTTATAAAGTCATGCCTACCCCTTCCCACCTCCCAATACAAGAAGCAATCCTCTCCTTCAATTTCCCAAAGCTTAGAGCATCATCCCTTCTGTGTTTGGCCACGAACTTGATGTCCCAAGGCGAAAGAGGGTGCCTACCTTGGTGAAGAAGGCTCCTAGGGTTCCAAATTTCTCTATTTAGGATTTCTTAAGCTCCTCCTTGGTGATTTTGACCAAAACTAATAAGAATCCTCCTTTACTTCCCTGTTTTCATGCTGTTAGTAATCCTTCCACCTTCTTCCAGGTCAGAACCATGACCTTCCATGGTAAAACTCCACCTAGAACCCTAAAACATCTCATCTCCATGCTCTTTTGCAAGAGTTTGCACGTCTAAAGTGGAGAAGGTGATCTTTGCTAAAAAAAGGAGCTTGGCTTGGAGTAACCAGACCTTCTAATCACAGGATCATTTCTGTTTGGACCTTCTTACCTTCCTAGAGGCAAGTTTTTTGAACCCCCGTCTCATATATTGTTTAGTACATGCTTCAAATTCATGCTTCTATGTTTAAAATCGATGATAATCGTCTCTTTTTACCATGTTCTTCTAGGGTTTTGGTTTCTTACTATTTTACCTTCTCTAGAAGCTCTAGTTTGGTTACCTATGCAATTTAAAACCTGATATTGAGTCAAATGATATTTTCTCCCTCACCCTCCATCTTCAATTATCTCGATCGGTTTGATGATGTGGCAATTTCCTATTCGTCAGTATTGAAATATGCATATCTTCTAATCTGCTTATCCAAATTTGACAAATAAATATGTTTTGGAATTGGAAAATTAATCTCTATCTAATAAAAATACTTTCAAGGTCTGATTTCATGGTTTGACGAAGGGTGATTTTTGTAAAATGAATTTAATGCATAAAATCCATAAAAATTACATCTTAATCATCATAACTCCAAAATCAACATAAAATATGTTTTCTTGATTCTGAGAACTTAATAAGTTTATTGGTGATGTTTTAAGAGTCTAAATTGGAGTTGTTTTCTCTGAAAATGTCTAAAATTAGGGTTTCTATACATTAATGTGCACTATGTACTCTAATACATGTTAATACATTGAAATAGGCAAAGTGGAACTTGGACTCAATTAAAGTGGCTGCGAACGGTGTGATAGGGGGGAGGAGACCTTGGTCCATGCCTTACGAGACTGCAAATTTGCTGAAGAAGTTTGGAGGATTTTGTTCAAAGGTAGACCACCTGCAGAGTTCTTCCAACAAAACATCGAGGTATGGCTGAACAAAAACCTAAAGCGAGGCAACATCAATGCCCAGCAGTTCGCAGTAGCTTGCTCAGCCATCTGGTCTGCAAGGAATAAGAAATTTTTTGAAAAACAACACACAAGCGCCATCAACTTATCACAAAGGATCAGCCATGAAGCCAATCTGATTGATACATCATGGGAGAAGGAAAACCTAAGAAGAGATCCAAGTAGTTTTCAGCACTGGCACAGCTCCCCCGTAGATTTTGTGAAGTTTAACACTGATGTCGCATTCTCGAACAAAAAAGCCACAACAACAGTGATAGCTCAGGACCAGGAGGGTCGATGGATAGGAGGCCATGCTAGAAAAATACGTGCGCACTCAGCCTTGCACGTCGAGATTGTGGCTGTGGACATTGCAATTGCCATAGCTACAAAGTGCAGGATAAAGAAGCTAATTCTAGAGATAGATTGCAAATTGTTAGTAGAGATGCTCCACTTTGACCCGACATCCTATCCAAGATACATCAGAATGCTGGACAGACTTCAAAAATCCTTTTCGAAGAAAATCGGGTGGACCGTACAGTTCATCTCTAGGGATCAAAATTGAGCTGTTGATGAGTTAGCCAAATATCATCAAAAACACACTTCTGGGTGCTTTGATCATCCAAGACCGCCAAAATGTATACATTCCATTTTAGAGAAGGAGAGTTGTAATGGTAGTAGTACTACCAAATTTAATCTTGCAGACAGTCATAGGTCCTGTAATGGTTTTCCGTACTGGCTTGCGAGAGGAGGGCAAGATGAATAAATAGCCTCCTGGCTTCCGCTAAAAAAAGTGGTGAAAGTTAGTAATTGATATCAGTAAGAGAGGTATGTGCATTTACACCTTAAGTTGGGAATAATTGTGCCTTAACCTATTTTTCTATAATGAGGCTTTATTAAACCCTATTTCATATACTCTTGAATCTTTTGCTATACTTGCCTCATAAATCAGTTTTGGAACAATATTCTTGGGTCTTGGTACCCCACTACCATGCTTATTGATTCGTATGATTATTCTTGCCATGACTACTTTTTCTAGAATGTGGATTTATGTTCTATTTAATTTAAAGTAGCGGTACTTATGTACAACCACCCACAAAGGGCATGTAAATAATCACCCTGGGGAATGCCTTATTCTCCCCATAATATTGTAGGTGACTGGGAATGTCTTATTCTCCCCTCACCTAAGGTTACAGGCCCGGTAGGTTCCTGGACCCTACTTAGTTAGGTAGACATAATTATCTTACATGCAAATCTTTTTTTTATTATATTTGTTAGTGGCACGCTTCTTTGATATATAGCCTCATACTCTTGTTATCTTCATCATATGATAAACCCTAACCTATTTTTATTTACTTTACTTATCTTGATATCCTAGACTAGTTTTGTGACACATATTTTTCTTCCCTTTCCATTTTATCCTGGTGTCTTCCCAACCACCCAGGTGTTGAGCAAGGTGATGGATAAGACAAGGAAGATCTTAGCTTTTGGCTTGGACTCGGTTGACGGAGATGTTGCTTGGACACAAGATTGTAGTATTCTAGACCTCCCTCTATCTAGATCCTGATTGTGTGTCTTGATGTAAACTCTAATGGGAGAATTTGATGTATTTTTTGTAAACCTCTTATCAAAATTGAATATAGTCAGTTATTTTTTTATTATGTTGCTTTCTAATGGTCTTTTGTATACCAATGTTTAATAAATTTGCAAAATTTATGCCCATTCCATCATACCTCTGAGAGTGTTTGAAATGGATGTCAATTCTTCAATTTTTTAGTAAAGGGGTGATTTCACTCCTTTACAACATGGTATCAGAGTCCATGGTAGTCAGAATCTGACTATTTCAGTTTTGTCTCCCTAGTTAGAATCCCTACCTTACATAGTTCCTTTAGATGACATGGCTTCCCTAGAGTTGATCTATAAATGATGAAAGGTTGATTCAGGACCCTATAGTTCCACATTAGTATCATGATGAATAAAACCCTAAAATACTCATAACTAAAGTATGCATAACTTAATGTTGTTTAGGTTTGCCTTTAGGAAACTATCAGGACATGAAGTTGAAGCAAAGGTATCTAGAAAGGATCAAGTTCTGGGGGCTGCAATATTTTCCTCCATGCCACTTGCTTAGTTTATGAGGACTCCCAGATCCATATGATACCGACCTAGCCTAAGCTGAAATGGATTGTCCGAAATGGTTTGCTTTTAGGCAATAGTGACCTTAGACATCTATGTTGTATATATTTGGGAACCCTAAGTTTTAGGTGTGTAATGACTTGTTTGAGGATGGATACCCAACATAGTTTCCTTATGACCCATAGAACTACATGTTTGGATAGTTATCCCTAGAACCTAGACTTATGTTTGGATAGTTATCCCTAGAACCTAGACTTTGAAGTTTGGTGTTTAGTAAGCCATCAGAGTGTGCAGTGAAGCATGATGGATCTTGTATATGGTCTAGTTAGACTCACCCTTTTACCTCTAGATTAGTTTGGCTTGGTAGGTCAAATCTTTTAAGGTGTGGAGAGTAGTTGGTTTGATGATGTTTGGGTAGTTAGATTTTGAGGATGAAATCCTTTCCAAGGGGATGGAGTCATGTAACATATTGGAATCTAGCTACTCTGACTTTAGAAACCCTAATCCCTAATTAGGAAGTCAATGTGCTTGAATCCTTAGTATTAACCAAACAAGTTATAGTTGTAACCACATGTTTCTTGGTATCCACAAGAACATATAATGATCATCTAATGTATATTTCATATGTTTGAACCCTAATGAATAACTAATGCACATAATAAGAGTAACTCACATTTTAATACTAATAGTGGATAAGCATGATGTTGACCATGTCATACACCAATAAACCCTAATCATATGATGGGCAATATAATTGTAATTTAACCTTAGACTTAATGCATCCTAAGAAGGTATAAGTGAAGAATAATGATCACGTTAACCTAAACCCTAAGTTGTAATCATATAACCTTAACCTATACATCCTTAATGACATTCATGATACATTAGTGTCACTAGGTGTCATAATCAGATAACATACTTTAATACACCTAAATCATAGATTAATCAAGTCATCAATATGAAATGCACATCACCTTGTTCTCTAATACACACCTAATGATGGACGTTTTATTTTATGCAACACCACTAAAAATCCTAGAGATGATGAGTCTCTAAGTTTAGCCTTGCTAGTACTATGGTAAGAACTCCACCCACATGTGCTAAGACATGTGGAAGTCTTATCGTAGTATAGTTAAGGGTCGAATCCTTGGGACAACGGTCTTGACGAAGTCAAGATGGAAAACGTTTAGCCTTTACTTAACAACTTAAAGATTGATATTTAGATCGAAAGTTTGATTTGGTTGTTTTAAACTAAGTACAAAGAAAGTAAAGCAAGAAAGTAAATAAAGCAAGTAAATCTTAAGAGTTAACAAATGATGATGAATCACTGGGGTTAAGCAGGTATTTACCACCGCTACACATGCATTGTAAATGTACTAAGCAAGACTTATAAGCTAGATGCATGGATGTTTCCACAAGACCGATGCCTTATAAGACAAGAGCGATGCGTTGCATCCAAGGGTGTTCCACAAGACCGATGCCCACATAAGACAAGAGCGATGCATTGCACCCTTTGATGTTCCACAAGACCAATGCCCATATAAGAAAAGGGCAATGCATCTCATCCTCCAAGGGTTAAGTAACTCTCATGCGGTACATCACTACGCGTCACTGAAGGATGTAGTCTCCGAAGAGAGAATCTTACTCAACCTCAAGAAACGTGCATCTAAAACTAACAAGCGAGCGATAATTACCAAATCGAATAGCGTCCTTGTAGGCCTAGTCTCCTATTCGGATAACCTAGCTACGAGAAGTGCGGGAATGATGCAACGCCAGCCATTCCCGAACAAATGGTCACATGCTTTACATCATTCCCCTCGCAAAGTGTGTTCCTCGACTTACCAAAGGTCTCTTCCATACAGATGGGAGTGTGCCAAATGATAGTGAGTTTACTCCACTCGTTGAGATACACTTCTAGACACCGAAACGGATGCGTGGTGGATACACACACCAGAAACCAACACTAAATCAGTATTCAAGCCTCGATAGCGGTCGTAGACAAACCACAACGAAAGACAATAAATGCATACAAGAACGTGGCCATCATTCAAGCATGTGTGAAACGATTTAGTATTAAAACGAAATGATAACATCTTTTTTACAGTACAAAATACAAAACATGGGCAGCGGGGCTAGTCCCCGCGCCCCAGTGGATGGAACTACTCGCTCCTCATAGAGGGAGCAACAAAGAAGGAGGCAAGAAGAGATAGAAAGAACATCATCTCCACTGAGGAGAGAAGGTTGAACCCTTGGTGGAGAGAGCAACGATCTCCACCCCTTGTAGCTTGCTTGATGACGGATCTTCTCCTCTCACCTTCCTTGTTGATGAGAGAGAAAGTAGCTTGCAATGGACGTGAGTCTCAGACCGGCAGCCTCGAGTGATGGATGGAGTTGTTCTGGTAGTGGAGAGACAGCCTCTGGACGTCTGGACTCCTGGACATGAACGGCCCTGAGGTCTTATTTATAGGCTTTGAGTGAGATCCAAACGGTTTGGAGACCGTTTGGGCTCAAACGGTCTTGGGACCGTTTGGCGTCAAACGGTCTTGAGACCGTTTGAGCTTCATGCGGTCTTGGGACCGTTTGGCTTCATGCGGTCTCGGGACCGTTTGAACTCCATGCGGTCTTGGGACCGTTTGGCTTCATGCGGTCTCGGGACCGTTTGAACTCCATGCGGTCTTGGGACCGTTTGGCTTCATGCGGTCTCGGGACCGTTTGAACTCCATGCGGTCTTGGGACCGTTTGGCTTCATGCGGTCTCGGGATCGTTTGAACTCCATGCGGTCTTGGGACCGTTTGGCTTCATGCGGTCTCGGGACCGTTTGAACTCCATGCGGTCTTGGGACCGTTTGGCTTCATGCGGTCTCGGGACCGTTTGAACTCCATGCGGTCTTGGGACCGTTTGGCTTCATGCGGTCTCGGGACCGTTTGAACTCCATGCGGTCTTGGGACCGTTTGGCTTCATGCGGTCTCGGAACCGTTTGAACTCCATGCGGTCTTGGGACCGTTTGGCTTCATGCGGTCTCGGGACCGTTTGAACTCCATGCGGTCTTGGGACCGTTTGGCTTCATGCGGTCTCGGGACCGTTTGAACTCCATGCGGTCTTGGGACCGTTTGGATCTACTCGACCCTTGGGCTGGTTTGTTCTTTTGTTATTTTTTTGTGCTTTTTCTGCAATTATAAAAGGAAAAGTTAGTTTGATGATGTATTTACAAAAAGGTGTAAAATTAGGTTTAAGTACAATATAAATGTAGAAAGAGTATGGAAAACTAAAGAAAAAGACTAAGATAAACTACTAAAATAGGAGGTTATCACCCCCCTAACTTAGAGTCTAGCTTGTCCTCAAGTTAGATAGAGCTGAGGCATGAAATGGCGCGGCGATCTTAATTAAAATTTCCGTACTCTTGCTTCAATTCTTGACCTGAGTTCCCCAGGGGTCGTATCTAGGCTTATTGCATGCCTTGATCCTTTTGGATTTCGAGAGTTGCTTGGATTTCAGGTTTTTCCGTATCTCAAAGTTTGCCTTGGGACCACATTTATTTTGTGCATGCTGTTGACTCTAATCAACTTTATACCTCTCTGGAAACCTATTGGAAGCTAGAGAGGGTATGAGGGTTGGCTAAAGGCTTTGAAGTGTAACTCCCCTTCGAGTGGGGGAGGGGCTGTCTATGCTTTTTAGGATCTCACTACCGGACACGACACATCTGCCTTTATGAGGGCAGCTGAATGTACCGGCCGGGCAAGTCCTTTATTAGCCTTTTCATATACTTGGAACTTTTAGGGTTTCACTACCGGATGCGACGCATCTGCCTTTGTGAGGGCAGCGGAATGTGCCGGCCGGGTGAGCCCTTGTGAGCCCTTTATCAGTTCTTTATATAGGTCCTTATTCGTGGCACAACTCTCATGATTTTATTCGTCTCTCTGGCTTTTATTCAAAAACTCACAGGCTTAGGTTTTGGGATGAGGATTTATTTTGGGCGGCCAAGCCTCTTTTATTTTGAAGAGAGGAAAGTTGTTCTTAAAGTTTTTCAGCATGCACTTATTTGGTTTGTGGTCCACTTGCAGAGCTTTTTGACTTGGAAGTTGCCTGATTTCCCTCTCATCCTTGAGATCTCGGCTTATTTCTGCCCTGATTTTGACCTATGGAGAGTCAGATAAAGAAATGGAGCAAAAATATAGGATCCATAGTGGATGGGGGTTGATAAATCGCCATTTGATGTCTAAGTGCTAAAAACTTGTAGAGACTAACATGATTCTAGAGTTAGTTGAGGTGACTTATTTTAAGGAAAAGGGTGTATAGAGATTGATACCTAGCCCTTGTCTGATGACCCCCCCCCCCTAACTCATCACACACTCTGTCCTCAGAGTGGGAAAGTGATAGGTTGAGAAGTCATTTGAACAAGGGCTGCGAGTTAAGCCAAAATTGCGGTAACCCCTGGAGATTGGAGTGGAGTGGATGCGAATTGGGGTGCCTTGTAGCGCTGACTCAGGAGCTTTATGGATGTCGCAGTGCATTTCTTTGCAATTGTGTCTTGATATTGTAGACGAAATCTGCAATTCTAGCAACGAATCTGCTAGACAATATCAAGACAAAATTGCAAAGGAGTGCACTGCGATATGTGCTGCTTGATTACACAAAAGTTCCTAAACGGTGTCTAAACCGTTTGGTTCCAAACGGTTTGAAGACCGTTTGGTTCCAAGCGGTTGGAGGACCGTTTGGTCTCAAACGGTTGGAGGACCGCTTGGAAAGCAAAGAGCCGCAGGTCGCCGGCGCGGGGGGGGGGGGGGAGGTGGAACGGGGCGAAGGTGGAACGGGGCGAGGGTTTGAAGGTGGGTGGAGGAAACGGAGACTGGCGCGATAGTGGCGACAGAACGGCACGGCAACGAAGAACATCATTTGACGACGACTGCGAAGGTGGCGCGGAGTGAGCAGCGTGCTTGGGGTCGCCGGACAATCTTGTGGGAGGTGGATTGAGAAGCTTGCGCGGAGGCACAGAAGCAAAAAGGTGAAGTTCTGCGCACGAAAAGACTGTAGAGTGCGAAGATTCGAAGAGAGGAAGATGGAGATGCGGGGTCGGTATTTATAGCGGTGACTTATCGTATTCCAAACGGTTTCAAGACCGTTTGGTCCCAAACGGTTTGAGGACCGTTTGGTTCCAAACGGTTTCAAGACCGTTTGGTCCCAAACGGTTTGAGGACCGTTTGGTTCCAAACGGTTTCAAGACCGTTTGGTTCCAAACGGTTTGAGGACCGTTTGGTCCCAAACGGTTTGAGGACCGTTTGGTCCCAAACGGTTTGAGGACCGTTTAGTCCCAAACGGTTTGAGGACCGTTTGGTCCCAAACGGTTTCAAGACCGTTTAGTCCCAAACGGTTTGAGGACCGTTTGGTCCCAAACGGTTTCAAGACTGTTTAGTCCCAAACGGTTTGAGGACCGTTTAGTCCCAAACGGTTTCAAGACCGTTTGGTCCCAAGCGGTTTGAAGACCGTTTGGTCTCAAACGGTTTTAAGACCGTTTGGAGCATAAAAAGATTTGTGTATTTTTTTTTGTATTTTTAGATTTAGTAATGAAAGAACTTAAAGAAGCAAAACAAAATTAAGATTGAATAAAACTAGAAAAGTGGAGAAATTGATACTCAGGTCTTGGGTTGCCTCCCAAGAAGCGCCTTGGTTTTACGTCACTGGCTCGACGAAATTGTGGGCGTAGCGTTTCTGACATCGAGGGTTTGTTGATGTGTTTTGTCTTCCTGAGTGTAGTATCTTTTTAAACGGTGTCCGTTGACCGTTCGTTCTCCTCCGTTGTTGTTGATGATGATGGCAGCTCCAGTTGGGTAGATATGTTTTATAGTGAAGGGTCCGGACCATCTTGTTCGAAGCTTTCCGGGGAATAATTTGAGCTTGGAATTGAATAAGAGCACTTTGTCACCAACGGTGATATCTTTTCTCCTAAGATGTCCATCGTGCCACATTTTCGTTTGCTCTTTATAGATTCTGGCACTGTGATATGCTGTCATGCGGAGTTCTTCTAGCTCCTGTAGTTGAAGTTGTCTGTTCTCTCCTGCACTTTTAAGGTCGAAGTTTAGTTGCTTGATGGCCCACCAGGCTTTATGTTCCAGTTCTACTGGAAGATGACATGATTTACCGTACACCAAGCGGAACGGAGTTGTTCCAATTGGTGTTTTGTAAGCCGTACGATATGCCCAGAGGGCGTCAGAAAGTTTGGTGGACCAATCAGTGCGATTTTTGTTCACTGTTTTTTCAAGAATCGCTTTTATCTGTCTATTGGATACTTCCACTTGGCCACTAGTTTGCGGGTGGTAAGGTGTGGCAACTTTGTGATGGACTCCATATCTTCTTAGTAATGCTTCGAAACTTCGTTCCAGAAAATGGGTTCCGCCATCAGATATGACCGTTCTTGGGACTCCAAATCTTGGAAAGATGGTATCTTTGAACAATTTGACAACAGGTTTGGAGTCATTAGATGCAGTGGGTACAGCTTCGACCCACTTCGAGACGTAATCCACAGCGACCAAAATGTACGAGAAACCATATGATGAGGGGAAAGGTCCCATGTAGTCTACCCCCATACATCAAACAGCTCAATTTCCTGCCACATGGTAAGAGGCATTTCATCTCTTTTTGATATGTTGCCCGAAAATTGGCATTTATCACAGGATTTGACAAAATTATGTGAGTCTTTTGATATGGTGGGCCAAAAGAAACAGATTGTAGAACTTTTATGGCAGTTTTCTTGGCGCCCATGTGCCCCCCCGTGGGTCCGGAGTGGCAGTGTTCCAAAACCGATGTTATTTCTTCTTCTGGAAGGCATCGACGAAAAAGTCCGTCGGCACAGAGGTAGAACAAGTAGGGTTCATCCCAATGATAACGTTTTACGTCATGAAGGAATTTCCTTTTATCTTGATAAGAAGCAGACGGGTGAATGATCCCTGTGGCCAGATAATTGACGATATCTGCAAACCAAGGGAAATTATGAGTGGCTTTCATAAGTTGATCATCAGGAAGAGAGTCCCTGATAGGGATTTTATCTTTGTCTTCAACCTCGATTCTACTGAGGTGATCGGCGACAACGTTCTCTACGCCACTTTTATCTTTGATTTCTAGATCGAATTCTTGAAGCATCAATACCCAGCGGATGAGCCTGGGTTTGGCATCCTGTTTCTGAATCAAATGTCTGATAGCAGAATGGTCAGTGTAGACAATTACCTTAGAGCCGATCAGGTAAGAGCGGAATTTTTCGAAGGCGTAGATGATAGCTAGGAACTCTTTTTCCGTGGTCGTGTAGTTTCGTTGTGCTTCATCAAGCGTTTTGGACGCATAGTAGATGACATAGGGTTTCTTGTCGATTCGTTGTCCTAAAACGGCCCCTATGGCATAGTCACTTGCGTCACACATAATTTCAAAGGGTTGCGACCAGTCTGGAGCCCTTAGAATAGGTGCGGAAATTAGTGCTTCTTTAAGGGTGGAGAAACTTTGCATACATTCTTGGTCAAAAATAAACTCGGCATCTTTTGTCAGGAGTTGGGTCATGGGTTTAGCTATTTTTGAGAAATCTTTGATGAACCTTCTGTAAAACCCGGCATGACCTAGGAAAGCTCGAACTCCTCTTATGTCCTTCGGAGGTGACAACTTCGAGATGACATCAATCTTTGCTTTGTCGACCTCGATTCCTCTATTACTTACTCTATGTCCAAGGACGATACCCTCTGTTACCATGAAATGGCATTTTTCCCAGTTCAGGATAAGGTTTGTTTCCTTGCAACGTTGCAGGACTTGTTCGAGATTATTTAGACAGTTATCGAAAGACTCTCCATAAACAGAGAAGTCATCCATAAAGACTTCCATAATAGATTCAGTTAATCCGGCGAAAATGGCGGACATGCAGCGTTGGAAAGTAGCAGGAGCGTTACATAGCCCGAATGGCATTCTTCTAAAAGCATATGTCCCGAAGGGACAAGTGAAGGTGGTTTTTTCTTGGTCCTCTGGATGTATGGGTATTTGGTAGAACCCAGAATAACCATCGAGATAACAAAAATATTTTTGGTGGGCCAAGCGCTCCAGGACTTCGTCTAGAAAGGGTAGAGGGTAGTGGTCTTTCCTTGTAGCTTTATTCAATTTCCTATAATCGATGCACATTCTCCACCCCGTTACAGTCCTAGTAGGTACGAGCTCATTTTTATCGTTGATCACTACAGTAGTGCCCCCTTTCTTTGGGACAACTTGAACTGGACTAACCCACTGAGAGTCGGAGATAGGGTAGATCATACCAGCTTTAAGCAGTTTGAGGACTTCCAAACGGACTACCTCTTTTAAATTTGGGTTCAGTTTTCTTTGATGTTCGCGAGTGGGTTTAAATTCTTCAACCATAGGAAGCTTGTGCATACACAGAGCCGGATTTATGCATGTGAGGTCGGTTATTTTATAACCGATGACCTTTTTGTGTTTCCTTAGTTTGTCTAGAAGTCTGACTTCTTGGTCTTCGGTGAGGGTGGAGCTGATAATAACTGGGCATAGCTCTTCCTTATCCAGGAAAACATATTTGAGCCCTGTAGGTAAGGTCTTCAATTCAGGGGTTTTTGGTGGTTCTGCTGCTTCAATAGTCGTTATGGCTTTAAGCTCTTCAAAGGTAGCCTTTGGCGCTTCTTCTACCTTTTCTAGATATTGGATGCATAGCTGGACTAGTTCATTTGCAGAGAACTCGACTTCGGGATTGATAAGAGCATTTTCAAGTTCGTCGATTGGCTCGGAGATTTCTAGTTGCGACATTTGTTGGATTGCGTCTAAAAGAAAGACTTCTTCTTGAATGTTAGGGCCTTTCATGCTGTCAAGGACACGGAATTGAATGGCTTCCTTTCCGAGCCTAAGGATGATGGTTCCGGCTTCGACATCGATTAGTGCTCTGGCTGTAGCTAGGAAAGGCCTGCCGAAAATGATCGGATATCTCAAGTCCTCTTTAATATCCATGATGACAAAATCACATGGAACGTAAGCATCCTTGCCTATTCTTACTGGAACGTCTTCAATGATTCCCAAAGGTGCGGTTATGGTGGAGTCAGCAAGTTGAATAGTCATTGCTGTAGGTAGCAGATCTGTGAAACCGAGGCGTTGGCACATTGAGAAAGGCATAATGGATATACTAGCCCCGAGGTCAGCTAATCCTTTCTTTGTGGATGCGTTTCCAATGCAACATTGGATTCTGAAAGAACCTGGGTCCTTCTTCTTTTTGGGCAGTTTGTTCAAGATGATGTCAGAGGTGGTTTGGGCAAGCTTGATGGTTTCCTGCTCTTTGGTGATATACTTACGTGATAGCAAAGTTTTAAGATACCTTGCCCATGCTGGTACTTCGGATAGAGCGTCGAGGAGTGGGATATCGATATAAAGTTTCTTCATTGCTTCCTTGAATTTCTGAAACCTGGCATCCATTTTTGTTTCTTGCAGTCTGCCTGGATATGGAATCCTTGGTTTGAATTGCGGGACCTTGGGTTCTGTGGGTACATACTCTTTGTTTTTGTCCTCGGTGTCTTCAGGAGATTTCCCAATCTCTTGTTGTGAGATCTCTTTCGTCAAAAGAATGGGCACATCATCATCATCTAGAGTGATCTTGATGGGTTCAGGCAGAATGCGTCCCGACCTTGTGGTGATGGCGTTCAGCTGTTCGTGTTCATTTTGCCCATTTGGTTCAGGCTGCCTATCAGAAACGCCAGCCGAAGACTTCAATTGTGCAGCAATCTGAGCAAGCTGTGTTTCAACTGCCTTTTGTTGGGCTTGTTGATTGGCCAGCATGGTTTGCTGAGATTGCAACATCTGTCTTATTGAAGATAGCTCATCTTCCGGCTGCGTGGTAACATTCTTCTGAGAATTTTGTTGTTGGTATTGTTGAACATGCAATTGTGGGTGAAGCGGGGGGTGAGTGTACTGGTAGTAGGCTGACTGATTTCTAGGGTAGTTAACCCTAGGGAAGTTGTTTCTTGGATTCCCTTGATTGTTTGATAACCCAGGAGGCAACCTACTGTCAAATCCCCCTTGAGTCTGGTGTTGCGGGTTTGCAGTCCCAGAAGGGTTCCCATACTGGAATCCAGGATGGTTCCTTGGTTGACTGGGATTATAGTAGACTTGCCCGGGAATAGTATGGATAGAATTGACTTGCTCCGGAGTCTGATCTTCAATCTGATTAGTGATGGCCTCATAGGGTTGTGGTGGTGGATGAAGATCCATCATCACACTATAGAGCATTCCGCAGGATAAGGTCGGATGATCTGATGCATGACAAGCTTCACAGGAACCTGTGACAGCTTTGACTTGATGCAGCTGCGGGGTTTGTTTCTTGTTGAATTCCCCTAGAGATGATTCAAGGGTTTGCTGTTTATGGGCGATTGCTTTCAGAGCCTCTGCTATTGACTTTAATTCCGTGGATTCCTCAGCTTTAAAGACTTTGAGGACGCCTTTTCCGGCTGTTCGCCCCCAGTTGGACTGGTTTTCAGCCCCTAAAGTGACGATCTTCCAGGCGTCTTCATAGTTTTTCCTCATGAAATTTCCTCCAGATGAGGAATCTAGGAACTGTTTAATGTCATCATTTACCCCCCCCCCCCCCGATAAAAGGTCTCAATCAGTTGATTTTGCGAAATCCCATGATGAGGGCATTTTCGAAGAAGTTCTTTGAATCTTTCCCATGCCTCGACGAGGGTCTCTCCAGGAAGTTGAGAGAAATGGTTGATCTGCCCTCTGATTTCGTAAGTAAGCGAGGGTGGAAAGAACTTCTCCAGGAATTTCTCCTCTAGAGGGGCCCAGGTGGTAATAATGGGTTCTCTATCCAATGAATTATACCAACTTAAGGCCCTTCCAGATAGAGTGAAATGAAACAGATGGAGCATTATTGCGTCGAAAGCAATGCCAGCTTGTGGGACCAGTCGGCATAATGCCTTAAACCGTTTCAGGTGGTCCATGCAGTCGTCTCCAGAACTTCCAGAGAAAGAAATCCCTTGCATAATCTGAATCCATTGGGTCCGGATCTCGAAGTGTGGGATGTTAATGATCGGAGGCCGGACCGGATGGTTATCTTCGTAATTCTTCGGGACGGCGTAATCCCGAAGTTGCTTGTTTCTTAACGCGAGTTGAGCAGCAGCTTGCTCTGCTTGGATGCGTGCTTGTTCTTCAGCTCGGATCTCAGCTTGCACCTGAGCACGAGTGTCAGCAATGAGTTGTGCTCGTTGTGCTGCTATGGCGGCGTTGACTCTTTCTGCAACAAGGTGTTGCTCTTCGGCCATCTGTCTGGCTCTTTGGCGGTTTAGTCTATTCCTTTGGTGAAAACTTCTTTCTACCTCAGAATCGTATCCTGGTTCAGGGGAGAATCCGATGCTATGCGGGGGTTGCATACACGTTTTCTACCTGAGTAGAAGGAAAATCTCAAGTTAGGAAAAAAATGGAAGGAAATGAAAAAGATCAAGAAATATTAGATTGGTTATTAAAAAAGTGTAAAATCCTAATCAACCAATAAATTGGTAAGTAAAAACTAAAAAGTTCCGTTGTCCCCGGCAACGGCGCCAATTTTTTGATGGAGAGTTTTATTTTATGCAACACCACTAAAAATCCTAGAGATGATGAGTCTCTAAGTTTAGCCTTGCTAGTACTATGGTAAGAACTCCACCCACATGTGCTAAGACATGTGGAAGTCTTATCGTAGTATAGTTAAGGGTCGAATCCTCGGGACAACGGTCTTGACGAAGTCAAGATGGAAAACGTTTAGCCTTTACTTAACAACTTAAAGATTGATATTTAGATCGAAAGTTTGATTTGGTTGTTTTAAACTAAGTACAAAGAAAGTAAAGCAAGAAAGTAAATAAAGCAAGTAAATCTTAAGAGTTAACAAATGATGATGAATCACTGGGGTTAAGCAGGTATTTACCACCGCTACACATGCATTGTAAATGTACTAAGCAAGACTTATAAGCTAGATGCATGGATGTTTCCACAAGACCGATGCCTTATAAGACAAGAGCGATGCGTTGCATCCAAGGGTGTTCCACAAGACCGATGCCCACATAAGACAAGAGCGATGCATTGCACCCTTCGATGTTCCACAAGACCAATGCCCATATAAGAAAAGGGCAATGCATCTCATCCTCCAAGGGTTAAGTAACTCTCATGCGGTACATCACTACGCGTCACTGAAGGATGTAGTCTCTGAAGAGAGAATCTTACTCAACCTCAAGAAACGTGCATCTAAAACTAACAAGCGAGCGATAATTACCAAATCGAATAGCGTCCTTGTAGGCCTAGTCTCCTATTCGGATAACCTAGCTACGAGAAGTGCGGGAATGATGCAACGCCAGCCATTCCCGAACAAATGGTCACATGCTTTACATCATTCCCCTCGCAAAGTGTGTTCCTCGACTTACCAAAGGTCTCTTCCATACAGATGGGAGTGTGCCAAATGATAGTGAGTTTACTCCACTCGTTGAGATACACTTCTAGACACCGAAACGGATGCGTGGTGGATACACACACCAGAAACCAACACTAAATCGGTATTCAAGCCTCGATAGCGGTCGTAGACAAACCACAACGAAAGACAATAAATGCATACAAGAACGTGGCCATCATTCAAGCATGTGTGAAACGATTTAGTATTAAAACGAAATGATAACATCTTTTTTACAGTACAAAATACAAAACATGGGCAGCGGGGCTAGTCCCCGCGCCCCAGTGGATGGAACTACTCGCTCCTCATAGAGGGAGCAACAAAGAAGGAGGCAAGAAGAGATAGAAAGAACATCATCTCCACTGAGGAGAGAAGGTTGAACCCTTAGTGGAGAGAGCAACGATCTCCACCCCTTGTAGCTTGCTTGATGACGGATCTTCTCCTCTCACCTTCCTTGTTGATGAGAGAGAAAGTAGCTTGCAATGGACGTGAGTCTCAGACCGGCAGCCTCGAGTGATGGATGGAGTTGTTCTGGTAGTGGAGAGACAGCCTCTGGACGTCTGGACTCCTGGACATGAACGGCCCTGAGGTCTTATTTATAGGCTTTGAGTGAGATCCAAACGGTTTGGAGACCGTTTGGGCTCAAACGGTCTTGGGACCGTTTGGCGTCAAACGGTCTTGGGACCGTTTGGCGTCAAACGGTCTTGAGATCGTTTGGCGTCAAACGGTCTTGGGACCGTTTGGCGTCAAACGGTCTTGAGACCCTTTGAGCTTCATGCGGTCTTGGGACCGTTTGGCTTCATGCGGTCTCGGGACCGTTTGACCTCCATGCGGTCTTGGGACCGTTTGGCTTCATGCGGTCTCGGGACCGTTTGAACTCCATGCGGTCTTGGGACCGTTTGGCTTCATGCGGTCTCGGGACCGTTTGAACTCCATGCGGTCTTGGGACCGTTTGGCTTCATGCGGTCTCGGGATCGTTTGAACTCCATGCGGTCTTGGGACCGTTTGGCTTCATGCGGTCTCGGGACCGTTTGAACTCCATGCGGTCTTGGGACCGTTTGGCTTCATGCGGTCTCGGGACCGTTTGAACTCCATGCGGTCTTGGGACCGTTTGGCTTCATGCGGTCTCGGGACCGTTTGAACTCCATGCGGTCTTGGGACCGTTTGGCTTCATGCGGTCTCGGGACCGTTTGAACTCCATGCGGTCTTGGGACCGTTTGGCTTCATGCGGTCTCGGGACCGTTTGAACTCCATGCGGTCTTGGGACCGTTTGGCTTCATGCGGTCTCGGGACCGTTTGAACTCCATGCGGTCTTGGGACCGTTTGGATCTACTCGACCCTTGGGCTGGTTTGTTCTTTTGTTATTTTTTTGTGCTTTTTCTGCAATTATAAAAGGAAAAGTTAGTTTGATGATGTATTTACAAAAAGGTGTAAAATTAGGTTTAAGTACAATATAAATGTAGAAAGAGTATGGAAAACTAAAGAAAAAGACTAAGATAAACTACTAAAATAGGAGGTTATCACCTAATTAGTCACCTAATGACTTAGTATGTGAATCAAATCATTAATGTGTATTATGTTCCACCTTGATCACTAAAATACATATAATGACTTCAATATGGATAAGTAGTAATTGATTCACATAAAAGTGCATAATCAATCATAAGAACTGAATAAATATGAAAAAATGATTAATGATGACATTTATATGAATAAGAAAGTTAGTGTGACCATGTGACAATGTTAAATATAGATATAAGTGATTAGTGTGAGATTATTTGGATTACTTGTAATAAGTTGAATAAAATGTCTTAATTCATGCAAAACAATTTGTTATAATTCAGTATGTTGATAACAGAGACTAAATCCAATTATTAAGGATAATAATCAAGTATATTGATAATTGAGTAAACTCTAATTGTGTTAAAACTCATAATGAGGTAAATAAGAACTATATATGGTTTCAAGCATAATAATGAAATATAACTCTTTTGGAAACATAGTAAATATGACACGACACAATTAAAAGAATAATAATGATAATGTGATATCCTAATGAATATAATTCTAATAATCCAAAAAAATAAAAAGAAGTCATAAAATTGGAACCTTTAGGTGATCCATGAGAACCTAACCTATGTGGAGTTGCTTGAGAAGATTCTGAACTCCCAAGTTAAGTAGCTAAAAAATAAGGAGTTTAAGTTGGTAAAAGTTTTGGTGGAAGTTTAATGGATTCGACCTAGGAGTTTAGTTGTGAGATGTTGCATACTCACCCTTCTCACTTTGATTTAGATTTCAAGGATGAAATCCTCTTTAAGGGGTGGAGTATTGTAACATACTGAAACTTCGACATATTCTCTTTTTGGCCCTTTCCCAATATTTTTATATCATTTCTATCCTTTTTGTCCTTGATGCTTAAATGGTGGAATTTATAGTGGTTTGATGAACATTTGTTCAATAATTATACCAGTGGAACGGTTTATGCACAAATACCTCGGTGAAATCTTATTTAAGGATCTAAAATGTAAAATCATCACTTCAGTAGAACATTGGTTTATTAATTTGTGCTAGAAGTGCAAGGCCCTAAACCTTGATTAATGTATTAAACAAGCTTAATTACCATAATTAAGTTCTCTAAACCTTAATATAACTTTTTGATGTGATTTGAAAGCATAAAATGGGCCTAATTTTCGAATTTGGTTCAGTTTGGATGTTGTTTGTGCAAGTTATGCAATTTTAGGTACATTCTAGACTTTTATGCAATTTACCCAATTCGGAGGTTTTGTTTGCAAATTATCACCTAAATTTTAATCCTTAGATATTCCCTTACCATTATAGATATTTTAACCATGGGTCACTGATAACACCTATTTTTGTGTTGTTTTTGCCCTTTATTTCATGATCAAAACTGCCCTTTTCTGCTATTTTCCTCTCTTTTATTAGCACTTTCACAATAATTGGCCAAGCAATGCTCTTCATCCAATATTTCCATCTTTTGCAGAGTTTTTCCTCATTTTGGTGCAAATAAGGCCGTCCCGCCCCGACCCACAAATAAGTCCAAGTTTGTTTCGGCCTTCCTGACCTGACGCCCGATACAACCTCTGCCCGACAGGGTGGAGCGACACAATGACACACGACAAAGGGATGCCGCGTAAGAAGAAGCCGACGGACGACACGCCTTCTACCCGATAGGGAGCCAAGCTCGCCCGACAGTCCAGCTTGTCAGGCAACACAAGCCACCCACCGGCAGGCACACCACCCGTCACGTGATCGATAGCCGACACCCCTGCGCCGAGCGATACCCGTATCGGCCATCCACCGACCAGCGAATAAGGAGGACACGTGGCACTTCGAGCACCATAACTTCCCCCAACCGCTGCCTATAAATAGCAGCTACAGGAAGTCGAAAAGACAGGTTCAGACAGTTGGGAACTTTAAGCGATCTTCGAGGGAGAACTGCGAGAATATCGTGCCCCAGTGCTCGTGTCGGGCAACTCTAGGTGAGCTCTTCCTCATCTCGAGAGGGAGGGGCTGGTTCACTTAGGACCATCCCGGGCGACACTGCGGGCCGATATAGGCCAACGTTGATAAGTGACACAAGCGCCCGACACAAGTGCCCGACAGCGGAACGCGACGCTCCATGCCCGACAAGATATCAAACCTGATACGCTTCGCCCGTCATGCGTGCCGCCCGACATGAGCGTATCGTCCAGGGTCCTTGAGCAATACAGTCGTCCGTCAAGCGTACTGCCCGAGAGGGTGTGCCGCCTGACACTACTGTATCGGGCTAGGCTCCTGACTGATATCAGGTTGGAGAGTCGCAGTACCCTTTCGACCTTCTACATCAAGAATGCGACATCTATCTTTGAATTATGTTATTTAATTCTTTATTTACGCATTGTAATTAAGACCTTTAATGTTTATGGAAATAGAATAGCTTAATTACTTGTTGCTCTATGCTTGGTACATGTGTTGGATGGCTGCTATGTTTGATATCTGAACTCTAGCTTGCATGTTTGGATCGCGTTTCGCTTAGCTACCGAACCGTGTTTTCCCGTCGCAACAACTTCGAGAGTTGTGTTGTGGCTCTAGTGTTTGGTCCGATTCTGGAGTACGAGAGTGCCTGGAACGGAGTTGTTTCAGTAACATTCCACTCTAACTTGAGTCCAGCAACCTCGAGAGGGGTGTTGATGCTTGGTTAGAGGTACCCGCTCTGAGAGGAGGGGTGCAGGGTGTTTCTGCTACCGCTTGTTTTACTGAAGTCTTATCCTTCGTACCTTGCTCTAGCTCTAGTTTTATCTTTCTGTCTCTATTGCATGAAAACCCCTAAAAGTTGCTAAATGACTAAAAACCTTAAATCTCTCTAGTAGCTCCAGTTGGAGATAGTTTTCTTGTTTTGTTTGTGACATCATGCTGTTTCCCTTTTTGGGAAATTTATTATCTCTTTATACCTTCCAGAGTGTAGCGTGTCGATTCTAGGTTCTCAACACTACCCCCCTTGTCCCTGTGTTCGACCCCATATATCTACTTCGACCCCGTAAAAAAAGTTGCGGGGGCCTAGAAGGATTCGGGTTTATAAATGTAAAAGCTCGACTACCTCCAATCCGCCTACACGTTTGGACGCGCGATTTAGGCCAGTCAACTTTTTGGCACCGTTGCCGGGGACAAGGCAAAAACTGTACTATAGACGAATTCAAATCCACTAACTACACTCCTGTGCCTCAAGCTCAGAAATGAGTATGACAACACTCTTTTTCTTTTTCTTCTTATTGTTAATCTTTTAAAAGTAAAAATTCAATTTCCTAAACTTGATTTTTTGTGCCGTTTCAGGAACCCTGAAGAACAGTAGTCCGCTTCCCCGAGTTCCGACGCCACTCAACTGTCCAATCAAGTACAGTTATCAATGCTATGCCTCCCCGAGTCAACCCACAACACTCTGAAGGGGAACGACAAGGAAGATCTAGGCATGAATCACCTCCACCAGATGGCAACGACCGCTATGACGAAAATAACTAGCTCGAAGATAAGGAATCAGAACACTATGAGGAAGAACACCCTCGAGCTAGGCGTCACCACCGCCACCAAAACCAGAGAAATCAAGATTAGGGACATAACCGACGAGACGACGACAGTGACGACTCTGATGAGGAAGAAAAGACGTTGAGAGAGTTGGCATCGACAAAAGCCAACAACTCCAGATTTCCCGTCATCACCCCACGATTCAACACAGCCAATTTTGAGCTTAAGCCTTCTGTGATCTCTATGATCCAGAACAAAAGCTTCAGGGGAAGTTCAAAAAATGACAACCCCTACCACCACCTCGATGCCTTCAAGAACATTTGTGACACGATAAAGATGCAGGGGGGGTTCCCCAGGAGGTTATATATTGCAAAGGCTTCATCTTTTCACTAGAGGACAAAGCAATGTCTTGGTACCTCGGGTTACCCCACCGGTCCTTGAACGGGTGGGGAGCGTTAGCTGAAGCCTTCGCAAATAAGTTTTACCCCACCGAGAGAACAGTCAGAACCCAGTAGAAAATAACCTCCTTTACGCAAAAGCCAAACGAAAGCCTCCACGACGCCTGGTGTGACGACCATCTCGCGAAAACAAGATTAACTAATGCGGAAGCGTTTGCGGATTACCAAAAATCACTAAAAATTAAAACTTTTTGCAAAGAGATCCATTCACAGGAAAACCCCTTTCATTCAGAACCAAAGTAAAGCTTTACATCCTGGTTCATATATATACATCTCATGTACTTTTGCTTCTCGAGGAATGCAAACATTAACTAATCTGTCTTAACTATACACAGGTAGTATAAAACCCTCGAGGCATTAAGCCAAAATCTCGAAATCACTAACTACTACTCCGAGGACCTGAGAGTACAGAGACGACACATAGGACTCTATATACATCTGAACATGACATGACAGCCAATGTCTCCACCTGAGACTTCACTACTGTCCCTGCTGCTTCTGTTGTTGTCCTTCACCTTCTGAAGGATTCCTGTCTCTTCGTCCGCATCCACCTAAAAATGTGGTTCCCACGGGGGTGAGACAATTATAAAAATTGCCCCAGCGAGAGATATAACTCTCCGCCAAAAACTTTGGTATTGCAACTTAAGAAGATAAATATGAACATAGAAATCATATTTATTTGACAGCAGGTAAATGTCTAACAGTTTAGAACATCATTCTATATCAGAAGCATTGCAGTTAAAATAGAATCAACATATCATTTATCCTTTAAGGAATATGAAGACCATGTATAACATCTACTCAAACTACAGAATCATTATCACTGCATTAACTTTCTTTAGGCTTAGATCATATAACTAAAGCCTGACATTATCATTGTGGAGTCATGGCCCGTATCCACACTCTTTTCACAAGGTGTTGGGATCTCAATCCCTTATTTCAACACTGGTAATTCTCATCCCTTCACAATTTCAATGCACTAACATGTGATTCTGGGTAATTAAACCCTTAGCTCATCACCTGAGCATTGTTACCACATTCTCCAGCAATTAACACCTTTAGGTCATCTGACCAATATAAGCATGATACTTGTTATACAAGCATCATCATGGCACTTGAGGCCCATCAACTCTCTTGCTACCTCTTACCGGGCACAAGGTATATTATGGCACACAAGGCCCAATAAACAAATTCAAACTAATAACACATCATAGATCATACCTGGCTATGCTCATCATCTCATGATACCTGCATGGTTAGCACATATGATAGCAGCACATCAATTATCTATCATCACCATGCAAAAACAATATATTAATAATTCAAGGGTATTACCCTTAATCCTTTACCAGGATTAGGATTTCCATCACACATCTCATGTATCAGTATTACCCTTAATCCTTTACCAGGATTAGGTGTATCAGTATTACCCTTAATCCTTTACTAGGATTAGGATTTCCTTCACACATCTCATGTATCATATTCAAGTATGAATTCTATTCTTTTATTAGGGAATTATGGTTTCACATACCATTTCCCTCCATTAGAATAGGGATTGCATATAGCATCACCCTTCATTAGGGTTTCATATCACATTGCCCATAATTAGGGTTTACTAATCATTCCCAATTAGGGTTTCTCATAGAATCACCCTCAATTAGGGCTTCACATGGATACACCTTCAATTAGGGTTTCATATGGATGCACCCTCAACTAGGGTTTGAGTTCAATAACCCTGTCAATTAGGGTTTATGTTCATGTTTAGGGTTTCCTGATCTCTTTGCTTAAGGATCATAACCCTTAATCACCACATGAATCATATTCATGTATGAATTCATGCTATCAACTTCTTAACTTAATTAGGTCATATCAACTATGATTATCATAGTGTATCAAGTCATTGATCCTATAAGCAATTAGGGATTCATCCCTTAATTGACACTTAATCACTTAGGTACTATTAGGGTTTCAACCTTTGTATCTTCATTGATTGTCATTACTAATCATCATCAGATCAATAGTACATTCATCATCACATTGGAACTCCATTACATAAGGTATCCAAATGAATTAGGGTTTTCAATGTTGATTCTATCAATCTTGAGACCGTTTGGCCCATCCAACCTTTGGATTCTAGTGAAAAATCACATGGATTGGTCTATCGAGTTGATCAACAAATCAGCACTACATCGCAATATGATTAGTACCTTTGGAACTTCAATTGGTCAACTATACTTGACCCCAGACCTCCAAACGGTCTTGGGGTGATCCCCAAACGGTCTTGAACCCTTTTGGATGATCCCCAAACGGTCTTGAACCCGTTTGGGCTAATCAACCCAAAATCTCAACTTAACTCATTGGAATTTCAGCACTGCTTTCAATTAGGGTTTGCCTAATTGAATAGCCTTCAACTCACGATTCCTTGGGAGTTAACCCATCACATTTGGTGAGTCATTATCCAACATAATAGGGATCAGTAATCCCAAACGGTCAATGCTTGGTTAACGCACTCAAACGGACTTGAACCCGTTTTCCCAAAAAGGTCAAGTTAATCAGATTGAAAATCAGCACTTAATCCAATTAGGTCTTCCTAATTGATTAGCCTTCAACCTATGATTCCTTTGGAATTAACCCCTAAAATTTGGAGGGTTATCAAACAACATCATTATGAACAGGAATCTCAAACGGTCAGCGCTTGGTCAACCATCTCAAACGGTCTTGAACCCGTTTTCCCAAACAGGTCAAGTTATTCAGGTTGAAAATCAGCACTTAATTCAATTTGATTTGTCTAATTGATTGGCCTTCAACCTATGATTACTTTGGAGTTAACCCCTCAAATTTGGAGGGTCATTATACTACATAATTAGGAACGAGATTCCCAAACGGTCAATGCTTGTTCAACTCCTTCAAACGGGTTTGAACCCGTTTTCCACTAAACGGTTTGCAACCCGTTTGGTCACCAAACGGTTTTGGTGAAACCGTTTGGTCCCAACCTTTGAGATCGTTTGCTCCCAAGATATTTGGTGAGGTGCTTGCTTATGATGATGTCATCATCATCTTCCTTCGTGCACCCAAGAACAGCAACCGTTCTTGATGGAATTTGCAGCAAGAAACAAAAGTGTATCAAATTGAAGAAATCAATCAACAAAGCATAGAAGATTGATGCAATAGCAATGTTTGAGGGTTTAAGTTATAAAACCCGCCACCAATTGATCTCCAAAGCTCCAAGATCACGTCATTAATGGTGGATGAAGCTCTAGAAACTCCCCCTAGGCTCGTCCTCAAGCTTTTGATTGTAAAAGTTGGCTAGGGTTGAAGAGGAGATCGAAATAAGAAGGAATCCATAATTTATTTTTGATTTCCTCCATGAAATCAAGGAGAACGAAGGTCAAGAGCTTACCAACAGGTAGGGAGTCGTCCTCCTGCTCCTCTCTATCTCCTTGTTCGGTTTTGCAAGCAAAGGAAAGAAGAAAATCCGAAATAGCCTTTCATTTGGCTTGAAAAAGGCACTTTTATAAGGAAATTGATGAGAGAGAAAATGCATTATTAAAATCCAATTAATCCAAAAATTATGGCCGCCTCTTCCCCCTCAATTCCATGGATACGAGGCACCTTCCTTTGCCTTTAATTATCCTTCATTATCCTCAATTTAAAGAAAAGCAAATTAAGCACCTTAATGCTTATTATATTAATATCCATATGTGAGTGGGTTTTCTTTTTCTTATAATAAGGTGAGTGGAATTTCACCTACTTAGGATATTTTCATTCCTTATCTTGGCAAAGGAACGTCCATCCTTATTCAAAATCAACCCAAAACATTTTGGTTGAAATCCCTTCAATTATTTTTATTCATTTTTGCCCTAAATCAAATTAGGGTTTCAATTAGGCATTATTCTTGATTATTTTAATATCAAGATTCTCTCTCCTCCAACTTAGTTCAAATGAGGAGTCCCTCTCATTTTCTTTGCTATACATGATTCCAAGAAACATTAAGGACCTTATTGAAGTGGTAATTTGCATATTGAACCCTAGATTTTGGGTAAATTGCACTTTACTCCAAAACTAGGTTTTAATGCACAACATTATCCAACAAGCTCTATCTTGGTGTCCAGGCTTGTAGAAACTATACTACTACATCATATTCATCATTATGATGTATCCTCATCAGAGTAACATCTTATCATGTGCAATTTTGCAAGTTAACGCCTCAACTTGGGTAATTTGCACTTTAGTCCAAAACAAACAAAACATTGATTTCAACAATGTTAAAAAAGGACTAGAATTGCAACATAGGTTCCTCTTGAGGCCTAATTACTTTTCACAAGATGATATTAAACATTTAATCACCTTTCTTAATCAAAACACCTAGGGTTAGAGTATAACCCAGGCCAGGGATGTTACAAATTATAAACCCCTAATAAGGATTTCGTCCCCGAAATCCCAAAAAAAGGAGGGACAGATTTATTCAGTTATCATTCCCTCAAGTCTCCACATAATATCTTAGTATCATGGAGATATCATGAACTCTGTGATTCCACACAAAGCTCCTTTCATTTTCTCAACCTCATCAATGTTTATGCAGAGCATAAACCCCTAACATATGATGTCCATATTATTGAAAGGAAAAAGCATAAAAGAACATACATCTATCATCACCTAAGAATATTATCAAAGGGGTAAAACATATATGTCTAACAAAGATAATTTACTCAGTAATCCTTCAACAAACTCTATGTAATTGGGAATGTTACATAGCATTTTCCTTTTTGTTTAGGGTTGGAATTGCACAAAGCATCTTCCTTTATTGGAATTGCACAAAGCATATTCCTTTATTGGAATTGCACAAAGAATCTTCCTTTATTGGAATTGCACAAAGCATCTTCCTTCATTGGAATTGCACAAAGCATCTTCCTTTATTGGAATTGCACAAAGCATCTTCCTTTATTGGAATTGCAAAAAGCATATTCCTACATTGGAATTGCACAAAGCATCTTCCTTTATTGGAATTTCACAAAGCATCTTCCTATATTGGAATTGTAGAAAGCATCTTCCTTAATTGAATTGCACTAAGCATTTTCCTATATTGGAATTGCACAAAGCATCTTCCTATATTGGAATTGCACAAAGCATCTTCCTTTATTGGAATTGCACAAAGCATCTTCCTATATTAGAATTGCACAAAGCATCTTCCTTTATTGGAATTGCACAAAGCATCTTCCTATATTGGAATTGCACAAAGCATCTTCCTTTATTGGAATTGCACTAAGCATTTTCCTATATTGGAATTGCACAAAGCATCTTCCTTTATTGGAATTGCACAAAGCATCTTCCTTTATTGGAATTGCACAAAGCATATTCCTATATTGGAATTGCACAAAGCATCCTTCTTTATTGGAATTGCACTAAGCATTTTCCTATATTGGAATTGCACAAAGCATCTTCCTTTATTGGAATTTCACAAAGCATCTTCCTTTATTGGAATTGCACAAAGCATCTTCCTATATTGGAATTGCACAAAGCATCTTCCTTTATTGGAATTTCACAAAGCATCTTCCTTTATTGGAATTGCACAAAGCATCTTCCTATATTGGAATTGCACAAAACATCTTCCTTTATTGGAATTGCACAAAGCATCTTCCTTTATTGGAATTGCACTAAGCATTTTCCTATTGGTTGGGAATGTTCACATAGCTCTTCCCTTTTGATTTCATTATACTCTCTAGATTGTTTCAGAATGATTGCTTGATCAGGGCAATAAAAAAGATACCAATCTAAGAGTTTCCATGCTCACTTTATCATCAATAATCATATACCTGGCCATGGTATACAAGTATTGAGATTAGGTAGTATGCACTTTATTTGCTATCACATTCCTTGCTTTTCATGTCATTATACACACATGATTTTCCCTTGTTCCAACATGACTAAGTCATTTAGGAACTCTTTTAAAGCTCAAACTTTCTATATGAAGGACTGATAACCTAGGTTGTTAAGCTAGTATCCAGTCCCCTATATGCATTACGGTTGCCCTAATCTGCCCAACAAGAGCATGATCATAGGATTCTCTATCCTGATCAGGTCTTAATGGGGATTCTCAGGCACTCATTCTATTCTTGTATGAGCCCTTGCACCTCTTCTTGGTGCAACAACATTGCCCTTAGCAATGTGTTCCTTGTGATCTCCAGTCATTTTCAAGTTCTTCTTCTCCTATGTGAGCAGAAGATACTATCAAATAAACTGGAAGACACTTAGAACAGACTCTACAACCTTAGTCATATGTCTCTGTAGACTCAGCGAACCTAGAGCTATGATACCACTAAATTGTGACGACCGTCTCGCGAAAACAAGATTAACTAATGCAGAAGCGTTTGCGGATTACCAAAAATCACTAAAAATTAAAACTTTTTGCAAAGAGATCCATTCACAGGAAAACCCCTTTCATTCAGAACCAAAGTAAAGCTTTACATCCTGGTTCATATATATACATCTCATGTACTTTTGCTTCTCGAGGAATGCAAACATTAACTACTCTGTCTTAACTATACACAGGTAGTATAAAACCCTCGAGGCATTAAGCCAAAATCTCAAAATCACTAACTACTACTCCGAGAACCTGAGAGTACAGAGACGACACATAGGACTCTATATACATCTGAACATGACATGACAGCCAATGTCTCCACCTGAGACTTCACTACTGTCCCTGCTGCTGCTGTTGTTGTCCTTCACCTTCTGAAGGATTCCTATCTCTTCGTCCACGTCCACCTAAAAATGTGGTTCCCACGGGGGTGAGACAATTATAAAAATTGCCCCAGCGAGAGATATAACTCTCCGCCAAAAACATTGTTATTGCAACTTAAGAAGATAAATATGAACAGAGAAATCATATTTATTTGACAACAGGTAAATGTCTAACAGTTTAGAACATCATTCTATATCAGAAGCATTGCAGTTAAAATAGAATCAACATATCATTTATCCTTTAAGGAATATGAAGACCATGTATAACATCTACTCAAACTACAGAATCATTATCACTGCATTAACTTTCTTTAGGCTTAGATCATATAACTAAAGCCTGGCATTATCATTGTGGAGTCATGGCCCGTAGCCACACTCTTTTCACAAGGTGTTGGGATCTCAATCCCTTATTTCAACACTGGGAATTCTCATCCCTTCACAATTTCAATGCACTAACATGTGATTCTGGGTAATTAAACCCTTAGCTCATCACCTGAGCATTGTTACCACATTCTCCAGCAATTAACACCTTTAGGTCATCTGACCAAGATAAGCATGATACTTGTTATACAAGCATCCATCATGGCACTTGAGGCCCATCAACTCTCTTGCTACCTCTTACCGGGCACAAGGTATATTATGGCACACAAGGCCCAATAAACAAATTCAAACTAATAACACATCATAGCTCATACATGGCTATGCTCATCATCTCATGATACCTGCATGGTTAGCACATATGATAGCAGCACATCAATTATCTATCATCACCATGCAAAAACAATATATTAATAATTCAAGGGTATTACCCTTAATCCTTTACCAGGATTAGGATTTCCATCACACATCTCATGTATCAGTATTACCCTTAATCCTTTACCAGGATTAGGATTTCCATCAAAAATCTCATGTATCAGTATTACCCTTAATCCTTTACTAGGATTAGGATTTCCATCACACATCTCATGTATCATATTCAAGTATGAATTCTATTCTTTTATTAGGGAATTATGGTTTCACATACCATTTCCCTCCATTAGAATAGGGATTGCATATAGCATCACCCTTCATTAGGGTTTCATATCACATTGCCCATAATTAGGGTTTACTAATCATTCCCAATTAGGGTTTCTCATAGAATCACCCTCAATTAGGGCTTCACATGGATACACCTTCAATTAGGGTTTCATATGGATGCACCCTCAACTAGGGTTTGAGTTCAATAACCCTGTCAATTAGGGTTTATGTTCATGTTTAGGGTTTCATGATCTCTTTGCTTAAGGATCATAACCCTTAATCACCACATGAATCATATTCATGTATGAATTCATGCTATCAACTTCTTAACTTAATTAGGTCATATCAACTATGATTATCATAGTGTATCAAGTCATTGATCCTATAATCAATTAGGGATTCATCCCTTAATTGACACTTAATCACTTAGGTACTATTAGGGTTTCAACCTTTGTATCTTCATTGATTGTCATTACTAATCATCATCAGATCAATAGTACATTCATCATCACATTGGACCTCCATTACATAAGGTATCCAAATGAATTAGGGTTTTCAATGTTGATTCCTTCAATCATTGAATTCATGGAACCAATCATCAATTGGACCTATACCCATACTTCAATTGAGTTTAAATAGGTCAACCTTCAACTGATTTTACCCTTAATTAAACCTCAATTTGTCATCAATTAGGGTTTGATTCAATTGAATTAGGGCTTGGAATCGATGATTCTTCAACACTAATCAATGCAGAACTAGTTGCATTGAAACCATTGAACCATCATCCAAATTGGGTATGACCTGACCCCAAACGGTCTTGAGGTCGTTTGGATGACCTCCAAACGGTCTTGAGACCGTTTTCCCATCATATCACTCAAATCTAAGCAATCCAATTAGAGTTTTATTCATTGGATTGATCACCAAATCAGCATTGCATTGTATAACAGCTTGGTACCTTTAGACCTTCAAACACCTAACCATACTCAACCCTAGACCTCCAAACGGTCTTGGGTGACCACCAAACGGTCTTGAGACCGTTTGGATGAGCTCCAAACGGTCTTGAGACCGTTTGTCCCATCCAACCTTTGGATTCTAGTGAAAAATCATCATGGATTGGTCTATCGAGTTGATCAACAAATCAGCACTACATCGCAATATGATTAGTACCTTTGGAACTTCAATTGGTCAACTATACTTGACCCCAGACCTACAAACGGTCTTGGGGTGATCCCCAAACGGTCTTGAACCCTTTTGTATGATCCCCAAACGGTCTTGAACCCGTTTGGGCTAATCAACCCAAAATCTCAACTTAACTCATTGGAATTTCAGCACTGCTTTCAATTAGGGTTTTCCTAATTGAATAGACTTCAACTCACGATTCCTTGGGAATTAACCCATCACATTTGGTGAGTCATTATCCAACATAATAGGGATCAGTAATCCCAAACGGTCAACTCTTGGTTAACGCACTCAAACGGTCTTGAACCTGTTTGCCCAAAAAGGTCAAGTTAATCAGATTGAAAATCAGCACTTAATCCAATTAGGTCTTCCTAATTGATTAGCCTTCAACCTATGATTCCTTTGGAGTTAACCCCTCAAATTTGGAGGGTTATCAACCAACATCATTATGAACAGGAATCCCAAACGGTCAGCTCTTGGTCAACCATCTCAAACGGTCTTGAACCCGTTTTCCCAAACAGGTCAAGTTATTCAGGTTGAAAATCAGCACTTAATTCAATTTGATTTGTCTAATTGATTGGCCTTCAACCTATGATTACTTTTGAGTTAACCCCTCAAATTTGTAGGGTCATTATACTACATAATTAGGAACGATATTCCCAAACGGTCAATGCTTGGTCAACTCCTTCAAACGGGTTTGAACCCGTTTTCCACCAAACGGTTTGCAACCCGTTTGGTCACCAAACGGTTTTGGTGAAACCGTTTGGTCCCAACCTTTGAGATCGTTTGCTCCCAAGATATTTGGTGAGGTGCTTTCTTATGATGATGTCATCATCATCTTCTTTCGTGCACCCAAGAACAGCAACCGTTCTTGATGGAATTTGCAGCAAGAAACAAAAGTGTATCAAATTGAAGAAATCAATCAACAAAGCATAGAAGATTGATGCAATAGCAATGTTTGAGGGTTTAAGTTATAAAACCTACCTCCAATTGAGCTCCAAAGCTCCAAGATCACGCCATTAATGGTGGATGAAGATTTAGCAATTCCCCCTAGGCTCGTCCTCAAGCTTTTGATTGCAAAAGTTGGCTAGGGTTGAAGAGGAGATCGAAATAAGAAGGAATCCATAATTTATTTTTGATTTCCTCCATGAAATCAAGGAGAACGAAGGTCAAGAGCTTACCAACAGGTAGGGAGTCGTCCTCCTGATCCTCTATAGCTCCTTGTTCGGTTTTGCAAGCAAAGGAAAGAAGAAAATCCGAAATAGCCTTTCATTTGGCTTGAAAAAGGCACTTTTATAAGGAAATTGATGAGAGAGAAAATGCATTATTAAAATCCAATTAATCCAAAAATTATGGCCGCCTATTTCCCCCAATTCCATGGATACGAGGCACCTTCCTTTGCCTTTAATTCTCCTTCATTATCCTCAATTTAAAGAAAAGCAAATTAAGCACCTTAATGCTTATTATATTAATATCCATATGTGAGTGGGTTTTCTTTTTCTTATAATAAGGTGAGTGGAATTTCACCTACTTAGGATATTTTCATTCCTTATCTTGGCAAAGGAACGTCCATCCTTATTCAAAATCAACCCAAAACATTTTGGTTGAAAGCCCTTCAATTACTTTTATTCATTTTTGCCCTAAATCAAATTAGGGTTTCAATTAGGCATTATTCTTGATTATTTTAATGTCAAGATTCTCTCTCCTCCAACTTAGTTCAAATGAGGAGTACCTCTCATTTTCTTTGCTATACATGATGCCAAGAAACATTAAGGACCTTATTGAAGTGGTAATTTGCATATTGAACCCTAGATTTTGGGTAAATTGCACTTTTCTCCAAAACTAGGTTTTAATGCACAACATTGTCCAACAAGCTCTATCTTGGTGTCCAGGCTTGTAGAAACCATACTACTACATCATATTCATCCTTATGATGTATCCTCATCAGAGGAACATCTTATCATGTGCAATTTTGCAAGTTAACACCTCAACTTGGGTAATTTGCACTTTAGTCCAAAACAAACAAAACATTGATTTCAACAATGTTCAAAAAGGACTAGAATTGCAACATAGGTTCCTCTTGAGGCCTAATTACTTTTCACAAGATGATATTAAACATTTAATCACCTTTCTTAATCAAAACACCTAGGGTTAGAGTATAACCCAGGCCAGGGATGTTACAAATTATAAACCCCTAATAAGGATTTCGTCCCCGAAATCCCAAAAAAAGGAGGGACAGATCTATTCAGTTATCATTCCCTCAAGTCTCCACATAATATCTTAGTATCATGGAGATATCATGAACTCTGTGATTCCACACAAAGCTCCTTTCATTTGCTCAACCTCATCAATGTTTATGCAGAGCATAAACCCCTAACATATGATGTCCATATTATTGAAAGGAAAAAGCATAAAAGAACATACATCTATCATAACCTAAGAATATTATCAAAGGGGTAAAAAAATATATGTCTAACAAAGATAATTTACTCAGTAATCCTTTGATAAGGAGTGGAAAGGATGGAGCCGTCAAGCTGGAGACGAAAACTACAACGCTTCTCGGGAGGCAACCCGAGCTCGTTTTTCTTTCCTAGAATAGCATGCAATTTACTTTCCTGCAAAACAAACATTACAAACATTTGGACTGTAATAAGGCCCGAGTGAGTGCATGCGCCACATACGCTGACTCTTGTATTTTATGGGCCACCGCCCTAGTTTTATTAGCCGGGATGGGTAATACCATGTGAGACCGGGAGCTTAGTTTTAGGCCAATGATGTTTTACCCATCAGCCGCTGTTTAAACCATTTTGTTTTCATGTTGAAGCGGGAGGCAACCCGACCGACACTATGTGAACACCCATATCGGGCGATGGGACTTTGTGGAGCGCAAGGGTCGAGCTGACGGTTGGACTTGCCGGCTTACGTGTTGCCTTAACGACCGACACGCGCCCCAGTTTTACTATTGAGTTTGTTATATAAAGAGCCGAGTTTTTACCGTGTCGGGCTCCTTGCCTTACTATTTTCCACGCTCCTGTATCGTGTTAAAGAACTTGTGTTTCTGCTCCCGTGTCATGCAAGACTGCATCTCTCTCGTATCATGCGATAGTTCAGATCACAGCAAGGTATCGTCCGGCAAACCGTGTCGCCCGACACATTTCTTTCTTTAAGCAAGTAGCCTATCGGCCTTACGGCCCCAATGCTGAGCAATTTTATATCGCCCGATATGGATGTCACACAACATACCTATGCCAGATACACCATGTCGGGCGATAGCCGTTTCGCCCATTTTTGCATCACCTCGCCTGTTTTTGCTATCGGGAGACACACTGCTTTTCTTTCAAGAGGACCGTATCAGGCATATTATCCTATCGATCTCGTATCGCCCGACATGCATATTTTGAGCGACAGACCTAACACGCGTTCATCGCTTTACCGCCCTGTCATTATCGCGTGCTCGACCTTTTGACGAATCGGGCGATGCCCACCTCTTATATCGGGCACAAGGCTTCGCTTATGAAACTAATGAGTCGCCCGATACGGGGGTGCCGGATAGTTTTTGTACAGAGAAATTCGGGGTCACAAATTTATTCTTTATTTAATCGAAGTATTTTTTCTTTCTGTCTTACAGAGATGGCCCACATCAAGACAACCGCTGTCCCACTTGACGCACAAGGCAGGAGGGTCTACCCAGAGACTACTGCTGAAGGCCAGTCCGCCAGGCCTAAGCGCCCACACTCAGGACCAGCTGGGAAGTCGGTAGCAGGGAAGAGGGCTAGGGTTGGAGAGGCGGCGACTCCAATCCCAACACCTACACCTCTAGCAGTAGTGGAACTCCCGAAATTCTTGTCAGGGAGTTTCAAACCAAGAGATGACGAGCACGCTCGCCGATATGCTGAGCTAGTGACCAAGCTCTACCGACCAAGCAGGTTCTTCCATAGAGCCTCATTTGCTGAGCTAGGAATCGTGTAGAGGCTGAAGAACGTACTAACTGCGGCAGGGCTGAAGAAGATCTGTTTCAGCCGGTCTTCTTCGTACACTAAGCTGACGATGGAGTTTATGTCTTCGCTCCACCGGGTGAGGAACTCTGCGGTAGAGAGAGAAGAATTTGGCGGGGCCAGACAGACTCCAGGCACGGCTCTACAATTCGGAGTACACCATCTCCGAGAAGCTCTTGAACAAGATCTTCTCCTCCAACGAGGAGGAAAAGAACATGATGGACAACAGTGAGAGGATCACCGAGGGAGACAGGTTCAATCCCGTGCAACTTTGGGGAAAGCTTACCGACGAATCTTCGTTCAAGCCGGGAAGAAAGGTCGTGGAGGTGCACTCCTGCTTCTGGAGGATAGTGCACAAGCTTGTGGCATGCTTGCTGTTCAGCAAAAATGAGTCCAGCAGCATTTACACAGAAGAGCTCCACGTCATGTGGCACATAATGGAGGGCTGAGTGATCAACCTCGGTCGGTTTTTGCTGAATAGGCTGCACCCAATGAAGGAAGCCACCAAAGAGTACTGCATGGGCAACATCATCAATCTCATCGTAGTAGGACTTGGGTACCCAAACGAGCCACACAGCCTTTCGAGGACGCAAGGCGACGAGGTGTTTGACACCAAATACTTGATGAGGACCAACATCGTTAAGAAGTAGGGGAGGAACTTCTTCTACAAGTTCTCAAGGACAGATATACTCCTCCCCCTCCCTCGCTGCACCAACTATGATGCAGAGAAACTGATCTTCACCACCGCCGAGATTGAAGCTGTAGCAAATAACACAGCTCCCACCACATCGACCAGGGCCCTAGAAAGGGCCGCCCCAGAGCTACCGATGACAACCACTGATAGAGTTATCGCCGCTGCGACCATACCAGCCACCGCCACAGCATGGACGATAGCTGTTGAGAAGGCGTCGGTGATTGCTGAGGTCACTGGGACGGAAACTACGGGATCTGCCCCAGATTAGATGGCCGCAGTTCTCGACACTGTATCAAGACCTGTAGAGGTGAAAAGGGAATTTCAGCAGGGCAACAACAACGGGATGTTCGGCGAGATCATGAGAGAACTCGAAAGAACATCAACACTGCCGCTGAAGTCCCTACCTGCAGCGGTCGAGGAGATCGCCGACAGTACAGAGGTGGAACAAAGTCCGCCCTCACCACAGTCATCTCCACCCGGACGAGAAGGCAAGGCGGCAGCTCCTGAAAAAGCGCCGACGCCCCACCTAGGGACGTCTGGATCGCGTACGATTTTTATAGATTCTACCTCTCCTGGTGGACCATCGCACGAACAAGATGTCGCGAGGATGGAAGGGAGACCCACCCAAGCTCCTCCGTCACTCAGAAAGATGCTCAGGCACGAGCTCGATAATTTGTGAGAGGTAACGGATATCAACTCTGACGTTTGTATTTCCCTAACCCACAAATTTGTGTCTTTCCAAAACAGGATGGATAGCCAAGAAAGAGAGCTGCTGACTCTAGCGAGCCTGCCCGGCGGACTAGAAGCCTTGAATGCAACAATGCAGTAAGTTCTCCAATGACTAGACATGCTCGAGGAGAGAATGGATAGAAGTGACGACCATCTACGCCGAAGGCAGCCGAGATGGTCGCCGTCACCTCCCAGTCAGGGCTCTCATCCCTCTTCATCAGGTTCCCCCTCGGGAATAGCATCGTCCTCCTCCTCCAGCAGACGATCCTCAACGCCCAAGGAGGGGACGCAACAAGGATCGGCTGAAGGAACTCCCGGCAGACAAGAGAGCTCCTTAGGATTGGGAAATGCAAACATCTCCGTCCCCCTGGATGAAGTCGAGGACAAAAGCGTAGATATCAGCATCGGGGGAGAATCTTCCGAAGAGTCCGAGGGAGAAAAGAGGGATGTCTACCCAGTCAATAAAAGACATCTGCCCTGAGGGAGATGCTCGATGGCAGACAGATTTTGTGAGCCAGCCGAGATACCCTCCGAGATGGCCGATTTTGACAGGCAAGCCATCAGATGCCTGACGATCAGAGACCAGAAGCTGCTGAATAAGGTCTTGCGATTGTAGGCAGATGAAGATGATGTCGTCTGGACCAACGGCTACCTTTCGGTGCGGCAGAAGGTTCTTCGCGGCATGTTCCGCACACCGGCCGTGGTCGGTAAGAGACTATTCAGGGTCATGGAGAATGTGCTAATAGAGAATATCAGTAGCAGGACAGGTCGGAGAGCAGTATACATAGCCACCCCGACCTTGGCAAGAAGGTTGATGAAGGGAGATCAAGACTCCCGTGTGGTGGCCGACATGCTGTAGTACATTGAAGAGCATAGGTCGAACCTAGTTTTGGCCCCATACAAGCACCAGAACGTGTGGTTTCTAGGCATAGCAGACCTCAGAAACCGCGACGTCCGGTTGCTATGCTGCAGCAGTGCCGAAGTGCCATGCTCCGGGGGTATTTTCTGCCACCCGGAGGATGCGAAGCTGAGACTCCTGCCGCTGCGTCTGCAACGGGCCATAAAGCGTGGAAGCCAATGTCACCAAGGACCTTGGAACTTCTTCACTATCTGAGACCTCGCCGCACAGATAGAAGAGGGGAGTGGAAACAACGCTATCGCCATCCTGGGTGCAATTGAGGTGCTCAACACATTTGGAAACTTGGGAGTCCTCAAAGGCACATCCTTCTATTAATGCCGAAGCATTTACGCCATGTTGCTAATCAAGGACAAGTGCTATTTCCGAGACGCAGGGGTACCAGAGTAGCTACTGGACAGTGACCTGGATGAAAACCCTTCTCAGTCCAGCAACTCCTTAGAAAAAGAAGAGGAAGTGGCAACCGTAACACATGGGGCAGGCAAGCAGTTGGCAGTCCTGAAGAAAGTGCACGGGACGGAGGACACTGCTTTGCCTGAAGCTTCAGAAGGGCTGATCACAAATTTCGACTGCTTTTCGTGTGCAACTCTCACACAGGAGCATGTCAACTTTATCCATAAGAAGTTAGCTGATTCAACCCCATCGGTTGTTGCCTTTCAGGCAGGCGATGTCATAGTCCCGGTTGATGATCTAAGGGACATGGTGAAGGAAGGAGGGTGCTTGGCTGTAACAGTTGCAACCGCTTACATCCAGTACATACAGCCAAAGCTAGAACAAGCATACATTGCCCATCCTATGCTATTCAATGACATATGCCTCACCGATGAAACAGGAGCGAAGAAAGTATTTCTACAAAAGTTGGCGAGCGGAGTTCCCCACGAGATCTTCCTCCCAGTTCTACATTACCACCACTGGTTGCTCCTAGCAGTATACACCCGGGAACGAGCATGAATTTTCTACAACAGCTCGGACGGCAACAAGTACCATCCCGTGCCGTGTACTTCTGAACCTTTGTCATCCGTCGAGCACTTGGTCCGAAAATACTATGACGAGGTGGAAAAGATGATCCAACCATTCTTGGATACGCAAGCAAGTGGCATGAGCTCCAGTTCTTCCACCACAATACGCAACAACTTCCTTTATCCAACGACTACAACATCTACGTCCTGGAATGGATAGCAAACAAAGAAAAGCCTGACCAACTCCACCACACCGTCTATCACAACAAAAGGGGAGAATATGTGTGGGATCTTCTATCTGACGCAGGCGTAACCTCACTGGAATAAAACATTACCTCGCCTTATCTACTTCACAACTCTGGGACAGAGTGTGGAGTAAGTTTGGGGGGGGGGTACCATGTACCAGTGAGGGAGGTACAAATTTTTGAAATTTCTTCATTCTTTTGCCCCTTATTCGTTATTCTTTTGTGTACATATTTATCTTCATACCAAAATTTTGAAAATTTTGCTTTTATTCCCAAACATATGTACAAAGTTGCTATAATAGTAAAAACTTGCTGCGACTTCTTGCAAGGTTAGTTTTCTTTGTGCTTAACGAGATGCGAGTTCTGTTATATCTTTTTGATAATGCTGCTTCAAACGAACCAAAGAGTATGTTTTGCCATGTCAAAAATTTCGAAAAATATAATAATCTCGCAAACAACTAAGAGACAAGTATGGAGAAGGAAAAAGCTGCCCAAACAGCAGAAATCTCTTTGTTTCCCCTCACCCAACGAAAATCCCAAAAAGAGAGAGAAGCCTTATGAGTGTGAATAAAAGCAAGAGAGTTGTGCCCAATAAAAGAAAAGAAAAAAATATGTATATACACACTTGTTTTCCAAAAGTACCCATCTTTAGGCATGGTAGATCCGGGGCAGTGGTACGTAGGATGTGAAATCACTGCTCTAAAGCCAACTGGCTTGGACTGTAGGGACCACTTGCCCGCTAACGGACCCTTACCTGGATGGACCGATGGGAAACAAGGAAAAAACCCCAAAAAGCCTTAGCCTACCCGATACACAACTTTCTGCCCCAAAAATAACGCTGTTTGGTGTGTAAGCTCACTTCGGAATCATACAATAAAGTCTCGCCGTAGCTGTAGAGAAAAATCTTACTTAAATGATAAGCAGGAAAAACTAAGTCTTTTGTTTGTAATGAGACAACATTATCTTTAAGGCATTACGATTCTTGTCTCACCTTTTGAACAGAGAGCTATTCCGAGCAAATGAAGCATCACGAAATATAGTTTAAACATTGATTGAGGACAATCAAAACGCTAAGTTTGGGGGAGTTGATAACACCTATTTTTGTGTTGTTTTGCCCTTTATTTCGTTATCAAAACTGCCATTTTCTGCTATTTTCCTCTCTTTTATTAGCACTTTCGCAATAATTGGCCAAGCAATGCTCTTAATCCAATATTTCCATCTTTTGCAGAGTTTTCCCTCATTTTGGTGCAAATAAGGCCGTCTCGCCCCGACCCACAAATAAGTCCAAGTCTGTTTTGGCCTTCCTGACCTGACGCCCGATACAACCTCTGCCTGACAGGGTGGAGCGACACAATGACGCATGACAAAGGGATGTTGCACAAGAAGAAGCCGACGGACGACACGCCTTCTACCCGACAGGGAGCCAAGCTCACCCGATAGCCCAGCTTGTCGGGCGACACAAGCCACCCACCGGCAGGCACGCCGCCCGTCACATGATCGATAGCCGACACCCCTGTGCCGAGCGATACCCGTATCGGCCGTCCACCGACCCGCGAATAAGGAGGACACGTGGCACTTCGAGCACCATAACTTCCCCCAACCACTGCCTATAAATAGCAGCTACATGAAGTCGAAAAGGCAGGTTTAGATAGTTGGGAACTTTGAGCGATCTTCGAGGGAGAACTATGAGAATATCGTGCCCCAGTGCTCGTGTCGGGCAACTCTAGGTGAGCTCTTCCTCATCCCGAGAGGGAGGGGCTGGTTCACTTAGGACCATCCCGGGCGACACTGCGGGCCGATATAGGCCAACGTTGATAAGCGACACAAGCGCCCGACACAAGTGCCTAACAGTGGAACGCGACGCTCCATTCCCGACAAGATATCGAACCCGATACGCTTTGCCCATCATGCGTGCCACCCGAGAGGGTGCGCCGCCCGACATGAGCGTATCGTCCAGGGTCCTTGAGTGATACAGTCAGCCGTCAAGCGTACCACCCGAGAGGGTGTGCCGCCTGACACTGCTGTATTCTGACTGATATCAGGCTGGAGAGCCGCAGTACCCTGTCGACCTTCTACATCAAGAAGGTGACATCTATCTTTGAATTCTGTTATTTAATTCTTTATTTACGCATTGTAATTAAGAACTTTAATGTTTATGGAAATAGAATAGCTTAATTACTTGTTGCTCTATGCTTGGTACATGTGTTGGATGGCTGCTATGTTTGATATCCGAACTCTAGATTGCATGTTTGGATCGCGTTTCGTTTAGCTATCGAACCGTGTTTTCCCGTCGCAACAACTTCGAGAGTTGTGTTGTGGCTCTAGTGTTTGGTCTGATTCTGGAGTACGAGAGTGCCTGGAACGGAGTTATTTCAGTAACATTCCACTCTAACTTGAGTCCAGCAACCTCGAGAGGGGTGTTGATGCTTGGTTAGAGGTACCCGCTCTGAGAGGAGGGGTGCAGGGTGTTTCTGCTACCGCTTGTTTTACTGAAGTCTTATTCTTCGTACCTTGCTCTAGCTCTAGTTTTATCTTTCTATCTCTATTGCATGAAAACCCCTAAAAATTGCTAAATGACTAAAAACCTTAAATCTCTGTAGTAGCTCCAGTTGGAGATAGTTTTCTTGTTTTGTTTGTGACATCTTGCTGTTTCCCTTTTTGGGAAATTTATTATCTCTTTATACCTGCCGGAGTGTAGCGTGTCGATTCTAGGTTCTCAACACTACCCCCTTGTCCCTGTGTTCGACCCCGTATATCTACTTCGACCCCGTAAACAAAGTTGCGGGGGCCTAGAAGGATTCGGGTTTATAAATGTAAAAGCTCAACTACCTCAAATCCGCCTCCACATTTGGATGCACGATTTAGTCCGGTCAGTCACCTAGTTGCACCTTGGTTTGAAGGTGTTTCTCTCCAAGGGCATTATAGGGATTACCCTCTTTATAAATGTGCTTATCTATCAACCAATGGGGTTATTTCTTTGTTTGAAGGATGATGGGGATGTCCTAGAAGGCTCCAGGGGATTTTAGGACTGACCGTTGATATACAAGAAGAGTCTATGAGTTGTCTTCTTGCATAGCCATGAAGCCCTAGCCTAAGGACACATGGAAAGTCCCATAGACACCTCATACTTGCCCCCTTCTTTATAAAGACATGCCTACCCCTTCCCACCTCCCAATCCAAGAAGCAATCCTCTCCTTCTCTTTCCCACATCTTATAGCATCGTCCCTTATATGTTTTTCCATGAAGTTGATGTCTCAAGGTAAAAGACGATGCCTACCTTGGTGAAGAAGGCTCCCAGGGTTCCAAATTTCTCTATTTAGGATTTCTTAAGCTCCTCATTGGTGATTTTGACCAAAACTAGTAAGAATCCTCCTTTCCTTCCCTATTTGCATGCTTTTATTATTCCTACCACCTTCTTCCAGGTTGTAACCATGACCTTCCATGGTAAAACTCCACCTAGAACTCTAAAACATCTCATCTCTATGCTCTTTTGCAAGGGTTTGCACCTCTAAAGTGGAGAAGGTGATCTTTGCTCAAGAAATGAGCTTGGCTTGGAGAAACCAGACCCTCTAATATTAGGATCATTTCTTATTGGACCTTCTTACCTTCCTAGAGGCAAGTTTTGTGAACCCCCTTCTCATATATTGCTTAGTACATGCTTAAAACTCAAGCTTCTATGTTTAAAATCAATGATTTCCATCTCTTTTTACCATGTTCTTCTAGGGTTTTGGTTTCTTACTATTTTACCTTCTCTAGAAGCTCTAGTTTGGTTACCTATGCAACTTCAAACCTGATCTTGAGTCAAATGGTGGTTTCTCACTCTCCCTCTCTCTTCAATTATCTCGATCGGTTTGATGATGTTGCAATTTCCTATTGGTCAGTATTGAAAGATTCATATCCTCTAATCCGTTTATCTAAATTTGACAAATAAATATGTTTTGGAGTTGGAAAATTAATCTCTATCGAATAAAAATACTTTCAATGTCTTATTTCATGGTTTTACGAAGGGTGATTTTTGTAAAACGAATTTAATGCATAAATCCATAAAAATTACATCTTAATCATCATAACTCCAAAATCAACATAAAAATATGTTTTCTTGATTAGGAGAACTTAATAAGTTTATTGGTGATGTTTTAAGAGTCTAAATCAGATTTTTTTTCTAAAAATGTCTACAAGTAGGGTTTTTATACATTAATGTGCACTATGTACTCTAATACATGTTAACACATTGAAAATAGGCAAAGTGGAACTTGGTCTCAATTAAAATGGTGAAAGTTAGTAATTGATTTTTTTTTGAAGTTAAACAGACAAATTTTATTATGGAGGAGCCATACCACATCAACATGAGGAGAAAAACAAACTAAAAGACCACACAAAGACCAAGAACAGATACAAACCACCACAAAAACTCATATCGAAATCTGATAAGGACAGTGATGTATAAATCCCTCTTCTCCTTCACTGGCTAAGGCAACTTTCTATGAGGAATACCTTCAACCTGAGTATGTATATGTGGTAGAGTACCTGCACCAAATCGGTGTTCCAAAAGGATATTTTGCCCGCACTTGCTGCCAGACAAACTCCACAACAAAATTGACCGAGAAAGAAAAATCTACCACGAGAAGAGAAAGTAGCGCTGATTAACAGCGAGATAGACAAAACAATTGAACAATCTAAATAGAAAGTCAGTAAAAGAGAAAGGGGATAGGAAACTCATCGTAGCCGGGCTCAACGACAGGGAGGAAGAAGACTGCTGCCTCCAAAGACATCACACCCTCTCACCTCCCGAAGAAGATATCTACTGATGACGGGCGAGAAGAGGCTGAGGGGGAGAGGGGCACCGCTTTTCGGTAGCAAAACCCCCTCCCCCCTAGCCAGCCGCCTATGGAGGAAGAAACCCTAGCGGTGCTAGGGTGAGAGAGTGGGGAGAGAGGACCGTGTTTGACTTGTAGTTAGTTAGTAATTGATATCAGTTCGAGAGGTATGTGCATTTACACCTTAAATTGGGAATAATGGTGCCTTATCCTATTTTTTCTATAATGAGGCTTTATTAAACCCTATTTCATATACTCTTGAATCTTTTGCATTACTTGCCTCATAAATCAATTTTGGAACATTATTCTTGGGTCTTGGTACCCCACTGCCATGCTTATAGATTCATATGATTATTCTTGCCATGACTACTTTTTATAGCATGTGCAATTATGTTCTATTTAATTTAAAGTAGCGGTACTTATGTACAACCACCCACAGAGGGCATGTAAATAATCACCCTGGGGAATGTCTTATTCTCCCCATAATATTGTAGGTGACTGGGAATGTCTTATTCTCCCCTCACCTAAGGTTACAGGTCTGGTAGGTGCCTCAACCCTTCTTAGTTAGGTAGACATAATTATCTTACATGCAAATCTTTTTTTTTATTATATATGTTAATGGCAAGCTTCTTTGATATATAGCCCCATACTCTTGTTATCTTCATCATATGATAAACCCTAACATGTTTTTATTTGCTTTACTTATCTTGATATCCTAGACTAGTTTTGTGACACATACTTTTCTTCCCTTTCCCTTTTATCTGGGTGTCTTCCCAACCACCCAGGTGTTGAGCAAGGTGTTGGATAGGACAAGGAAGATCTTAGATTTTGGCTTGGACTCGATTGATGGAGATGTTTCTTGGAGATAAGATTGTAGTAATCTATACTTACCTCTATCAAGATCATGATTGTGTGTCTTGATGTAAACCCTAATGGGAGAATTTGATGTATTTTTGTAAACCTCTTATCAAAATTGAATATAGTCAGTTATTTTTTTATTCTGCTACTTTCTAATGGTCTTTTGTATACCAATGTTTAATAAATTTGGAAAATTTATGCCCATTCCATCATACCTCTGAGAGTATTTGGAATGGATGTTAATTCTTCAATTTTTTAGTAAAGGGGTGATTTCACTCCTTTACACCCATAGGTCGTCTCTACCTTTAGTAAAGGTTTAATTCTTTTTAGATCCTCCATATTAGATCATAGATGAGATCTACATCCAATATCTAGTACCAAAGATTAAGAACACTATGAAAAAAGGGCGAACAGAAACAATTATTCTAATTATACTGTATTTGTAGTTAAAATTTACTTTTCTTTACAAGTTAAAAATTGTAATAAAGCAAATGTAGTTAATTGTAATAGCTACAAAGTTCCTTACACATCATAATTGACTACAAACCAGTTCACTTATCAAAGCCTCACATTCTCCCTCTCCCTCTCCCAAATAAAAATATGTTTAAAATTTCAATTTCCCCATGCTAATCTCTCCTCTCCCTATTTGCGTATTTGCACTCTCAACACCTCATCATGCAATTTGCACATGTACTCCCTCTCGCCCTCTCCCATGTCACCCCCATCCACTGCTCACCCTAATAGAGACCCACGTCCATTGTGCTCTCCCTCTCACTCTTTCCTGCTAACCTTACAATCCCCAATCAGATAGTGTTCTCTCCCTCTCACCCTATTTTACTCCCACCAATCCCCAATCTCCTCCTCTCTTCTTGCAAAACCTTACACACACACACTTTTTGTCAAATACATTTTTATCCCAATAGCAAACTAAAAAAAGGATGGTCTAGAAATAGGACACTAGCCAAGCTCAAGTATTTTAAACATCTATTTTTTTTCTAATTTTTTGTTGTAGTTCACATGGTCGAGAGGAAACTATTGTAGTGCAATATTTCTAAACATCACCTTTTTATCAAATCCACAAATAAAAATGAAATCATGCAATTAAAAAAAGAAATTGTGCAGTGAGTAGCTTGCAATGAAATAGAAAGATCAAGTTGTCTTCATGGGGAGTGAGAGTTTGACTCTTTTGTTATTAATGTTCCTTGTTTCGTTAGGATTAAAACTATGTTGGTGATTATGTTAGTTCACACAACACATATTGTTTTAGTTTTAGTTTTCGTGTGGTGTGGGTTATGATTGGTGTTGGGTATAATACAGATGATGTAACAACAAGTGGTGGAGGATTATCCACATCATCAATGATCTGCCACATTTTTGGCCATCATGCTTAATTCCTACACAACAATTTGTTTAACAACATTAAAAAAAATTATCAACAAAAAAACTTCTAATGCCAACTAGGGGTGGCTCTATCCTCTTACCTTGATATTAACCTATCAAGTCAGCACTTGCCACAAAAGTGTCACAACTATACTTCAAAAACTCTTGGAGTGGCCAATGAGTTGAGAAATAAGATTAGTCACCACTTTGAGAATGTAGTTGTTACTGACTTATGTAATTTTTACCTATCCATTTGCATCTCCAAAGTTGACAAAAAATAGTAAAACGTATTGACTTGGGGGTAAAGTGGATAGGTAGTGAATTTGCATATGACATTTTCTGAGACTAGTCAACTCTAGATTAATATTTTTATATCATATTCATATGTGTTGTTAAATATGAAGTTTGGGATACGCACATTTGTGATGATTATCAATGCACCCTGAACTATGATCTACTTGTAGTTACCGCCCTAAGAACTTTTCAAATTTTGTCTAAGCATGTATGATGTGTAACTAACATGAAATTTGTATCTTAAAAGATATGTTAGACCTATATTTACCGCTTTATATCTTCACCATGCAAGTGATCCCAATAATGTAGTAGTATAGTACATTGGTAAAAATGTGGACGTGTTAGTCAACAATGATGGCAGACATGATATACTTGCCCCTATCCCGATGGGTATATTTACCATGTGTCACATTGCTATCACACATTGATACATTAATTAAGTATTTCATAGTTGATTTCATTATTAATAATTGCATATATGTTCCTTGTTTGGGAAAGCAAAGGCCATAGACAATGTCATTTCCTATGCTATTATATGCTCTTTTGCTTTACCCCTTCCCATATCCCTCTCTTCATATTCAATGGAAGTTGGAAGACTAGAGAGGTGCTAATGATTATATTGGCGTGTTTCGGGTCCATTATTTTCTATTTCAGAAAAAAAATCTAATTATAGAAGTCCTACTAAAAGTTTATGCAATAGATTCATTTAATTTTGTTGGGTATGTCATTTCTAGTTTATTAGTAAAACTTATGTTTAGAAGCCAATGTTGATTCTCCTCAGTTTTTATATGTATATGCAAAGAGCCTTGTGTTTAAATGTATGTTGACATGTCGTATCCCTTAGTTTGAATGTCTTAAATATGCTTAGTGGTGTTGATGGCTTTAACTCTCTAGTCTCATATACAGGTTTGATGCTTTGATTATTACCTTGAATCATCCTTCTAGAACTTGTAATCTAGTTTTTCTATATATATTTTTATAATCAATGAGTATCTTTCTAAACAACAAAATTATATAGGTAATTTCAATCATCCTATCACTACATCGAGTAGATCAATTAACTAAAGCAATTCTATCAAATTAATTAAGTTATAGTAGATTTACGATTTCCTCATTTGCCTAATTCCTTAGCACTTGTTTGATTACTCAATGAGCATATCTTTCTAGTTTGCCTTCCTTCATATATGTTTAGGTATGTCCTTTCCCTTGTAAACCATTTCAACCTCAATCATCTCATTCTTCCTTACAAGTTTGTTGTCAATTAATGAGTTGGGCATCTTTGATTTTCCTATCCACCTACCTTTCTATAACTTATTTATGAGTTATTTATATTCATTTTGAACAAAATATGCTCAGTCATATATGAATTATCCTCTATCCAGCTAAAAGAAAGCTTCATGATATCCGTAATACCTAGAACAAAGTGTATAATAGTTTTGGTTCTTTAGGCTTTCCATGTTTGATTTAGATTATCATGAGTTTTCAATCCCCAGCAACGGTGCTATTTAGCTTGGTGTGATTGTTGCACACACATGTGATCTTTTGAATTTATAAGGTTCCCCAAACTAGGTTCACTCACAACACTAAAATATGCTCCCACAAGCACACGAGATCATGTTATAGTATAGGTGAGAGGCAAGTAATGGGGGTTGAACCACATACATAGAGGGCGCACTAGAGCTTATTTTGTGTTGGCTGCGTTCCTAAAGTGCATACTAGGGTTGAAGGGTTTAAAAGGGGGTTTGGTTTGATTATACTAAGCAATTAGGCAAGTAAAGGCAATATGAAAACTAGATTACCAAAAACTAGGTTATCCTAGGCAAGTTAGGTCTAAGAGGCTAGATTAAGAAATCAACTAAACAAGAGCAAGATGATCTACACTACTCTAGCAATGCAATTAGAAACTAAGAACTAAGCTAAACTCTAGATCAAGCAAGAATCTAGGTTAACCCCAATTTCTTAGGTTCCACCCACATCCCTTGACCAGAGATGACATAAGGATACTTCAATCAACCAAAATTCACACTCTCTCAACTTGGCATATAGTTGATCATAGGTTAAAATGTCAGACAAAGATGTTCCTCATCTTTTCTTAGTCCTTGGAGTAGATGAAAATATTATCTTTACATATAATTACATACTGGTCTAGGTTTTACTTGAACGACCTGACCTATTCATGAAGGCAATAAAAGTTGCAAGTGAATTTGTTAGCCCAAATGAAATAACCACAAACTTGTAATACCCTTATCTTGTTCTAAAAGCTATTTTAGGAATATCTTCATCCTAAAGCCTCAGCTGGTGATATCCTGATAGTAGATCTATCTTAAAAAATACAATATCCCCCTTCAGTTGATCAAACAAATGTCAAATTCTTGGCAATGTATACTTGTTCTTTGGGGTGACCTTGTTCAACTGTTGATAGTTTGTGCATAAGCTCATCGAAGTGTCATTTGTCTTTATGAGTAGAAGAGGCACACCCCACAGAGATGTGCTTGCCAAGATGAAACCCATGTCCACTAACTCCCATTATTGTTTGTTCAGTTCTTTCATCTCTAATGGGATGCTTGTGTTATGGGTTGTGTTTGAGGCACAAGATTGATATCAAAATTAATCTCTTAAGTAGGTGGAACACCATGAAACTCATCAGGAAATACGTCCTCAAGCTCTCTCTAATCGGGTACATCATAGATACTAGGACCCACTACCTTATATCAACCACACGAGCAAAGAAGCCTAACAACCCTGCCTTATCATCTTCTCATCTATGGAGTAGACACCAGGCATGTAGGAAGCATCTTGCAATCTCCTTGGAAATTCCAAGAGATATATTCCTCCTAAAACTCAAAAACCATAGACTTACAGTCCAACACAACTCTTTCCTTCTCTAACATGTCCATCCCCAAAATCACATTGAATCTATGCATCTCAAGTAGTATAAGATCCACTTGAATGTTGTGTTTAGAGAAGACAAGAAGATAGGATGGACATACCTCAGGAACAACCACAAATCTAGCAAGAGGGCTATCTAGAAATAGAGGTTGGGTGATGAAAAATAGGCAATTTAAAACGTACAATCACCTCTTCGGTGATAAAGAGTGTGTCACACCCAGATCTACCAAGATAGATACATATACTTAAGTAAACAAGTGAGAATGGAAAAGCCTTTGAAACCTTAACAAATTGAGGGCTAACCACACCATCGGGCCACATCATCACATAGAAGCTAGTGGTGGGTTGAGATCTCCTTCTATCTTGATCTCTACCCACAGAACTAGAAGATCTTGCCTGAGAAGTCTGTCCACAAACCACACCCCCTACCACTACTGCCACCATTTCATTATAGGCTTTGATAGTACCAACACTATGATTGGGACATCTTCTGATTTAATAAGGGATAGTGTATCCTCATATGCCCATTATGTTGGCAGTAGTAACACACATCTTATGTTGTGATCCATGTGGTCCATATGGCTCTATCACTGTAATGGACCCATGGTATACGCCTAAGATGGCAGTAGTCCTCTCCCACTACCTCTACTAGGTGACCACTATGCTTGTTGTTATTGCATCCTTGGCTCTGACATTACTAAACTTGACTGGGAGATGCCAATACTGGGGCCTAGATGACCCGAAAAACTATGGCTTCTTAGGGCTTCCAGAGAACTGCCCTGAAGGTTTTACCGACTTCCTCCAGGCATCACCATCCTCATTACTCACTGTTGTCCTTTATATCCTCCTCACAGAATCCACAAAGTTGAAAAAATTCTCCCATGATTCCAAGGTCGACACCAATTTTGACAACTCCTCGATCAACCCCTTCTCAAACCGTGTGATTGCTCCACTTTATTGGTGCCATGTGTGGATAAAATCACAACAACTCCACAAAATGGGCCTCATATTCATTCACCGTCATAGTCCTCTATCGTACCTATTCAACTTGCATCATCGTCTCCTTTAGGTAGGATGGTGGGAGGTACCAATTTACACACTCCCTTCTAAACACCACCCAGGTGATGACCCCCATCCTCTTCTCCTTTGCAAAGACCGCCCAGTGACTAGAATTTCCCTTCAACAATATATGACACATTTAGAATTAAGGACCCTTCTGCTCTGGTGACTGAGCGAAGTTGCTAGGGCTCCCCTGATGCACAATGAAAGGCTTGGGGGAGGGATCTCAGCCACTAGTGTGCACCGCCCAACTCTCCCAAGGCCACCCCCTCGCTCTGCTGCTTATAGAATTCAATTTTAGGAGGTAATTATTGTTGATCTCGACTGATCTCCCCAGGTGTTGGTGTCGGCAGTCTTAGATCTGTGGATCTAATCCCCTAGTGTTGTGCGGAAGTTGATCCTTCAGGTGGTGGGAGGTTTTCGTGTAGCTACCCATCATAATCTCCTTTGATATCTCATATATTTTCCTCTTTCTATCGTTTCTTTCAAGTGTGAGCTCCCTATCTCCTTTTCCCTTGTCCTCATTTTATTTTCAAGTCTTAGTGTTTAGGAGTTTGTCATTCTCTTCAATGGATGCTGGCTAGTGATGTTCTGGTTTTGTTCAAAGTAGGCATTTTCAGCAAGTGTTGGGGAACTTTTGGGGATTCTTGGTTTAGGTGATGGATGCCTCTGCCTATGTTGTTGGCCCTTTTGGCTACTCGAGTTTAGGCTTGAGGGGGAAGAGGTGTCTTTGATACATTACTCACCACAATCAGACTTTTATCGAGATCTAATCAAAGGATCCATGCGTGCTAAAAGATGTAAATCAGTTATTTGGGAAATGTTTTAAGCAAATGCACATTCACCACTTTTTTGGATCAAACCGATAATTTTTTTTTTTCTTTTGATTTCTCCAAAATGATGAGTATCCTTTTTAGAAACTGGATGGCTAGAGAATCAGAAATTGCAAATGTCAGTTCTGATTCTGTGGAAGAAGATGAAGCAAGAGAAAGGGAGATTGCCCCCCTTTTTCTCTTATCATCAACCTTTTCGTGCACAAGGTGATCTATTGTGCTTGGTCTTTCTGGGTTTCACCTATCTACAGTAGTTTTGTAGGTTATATTTCTATTTATTTTCCTTTTCATGCTATTGTCTAGTGTCTTATCTATTTCTTCTAGTATTGTTTAGGGTCGTGGTTGAAGCTTACCTTCAATCATTATGTTTAGCTAGATGCCATGCATTGCACTTATGGACAACTAAAGGTTTTTGTCAGGACTCTTATTCCAGTAGTTTTGATCTTAGCAGTTGGGGTCTCATTTATACAAGTGTTGCCTATGATCGTGGAGCAATTCTGGTTGAATGCTCCTTTGTCCAGCGTGTTGGGGAGGAATCCAGGTAGAAGCTTATTACCTTTATCTGATCAAACTTGTATTACGTCTACGTAACCCTTGCTACTATGCTATCAAGATTCTTTGATTATTTTTTCTTTATAGATGGCGTATGGCTTTTCTTAATATAAAGTGTATGCTTACCTTAAAAATATATATATGACACGCTTCACCTTGCCTTCATATGGTATATTCAACAATCTAAAGGCCTTGTCGATCCAAATAATTCATAGATCTATATCACTTGGATATAAAGTATCCATTTACTCCACAAATCACTACCAGCTTCAGTCACTCGAATGTCTTGCTAGAACTACCCGGCTCGATGTTCAAGATTTCTACATTGTGTCCTTAACTAGGAGTGTGCCTATAAATTAGGTGAATGTTGATATCATCTTCCTAAACAAGTAATGGAAGGTTAGGTGAATTGGCATTGTCAGGTCAAACAATAGTATCTTAGGATTCTCAAGGTTAGGGATCCTCTCTTCCTCAAAATCATGTCACCTTTCATCTCCACCAGGATGAACATGGCTACTATCGGCATGTTCATCACAAATTCTATACATATTTGCACAACCATAATCAAATGGTTAGATATGGTGGGATAATAAGAATGAATACAACATCCTAATATTATGTCCATGTCGACTCCGTGAACCTAGGATCTAATACCAAAAATTGGTGGCACCCAACACCACAAGAGCAAGAGTACACAGAACCAAATACATAAGTTAAGACCAAGAGCATCATCACACACACAAGCCACATGGAGATATCAAATAAATTCTTTTTCCAAACACCATGAACAATTTCCATACAACATTGGATCTAGAAAGGTTACACTAGTCAACACATCACATTCATAGATTACAAGCCTTTAATTGACAAAAAAGCTAAGAAACACACCCATGATGTCTCATCCAAACACAATCCATTTAAGTGTTGCATATGTAGTAATACTATAGAACATATGAAAAATATATTACAACATAGATAACTCCACCTTTAAAGGTCGTGCATGTATATATAGGATCCAAGGAAGACAAATGCCACCACAAAAATACAATTCTGGCATGACCTGAGTGTAGGTGGACAACTTTAACTCTATCCCTATATGCTTTATTTGTAGGGGAGGTCACACAAATGTCACCTACCTCTGAAATCCCTTCCCACAAACATCACCCACCTCTTGATATTAAAGCATTATCCACCTTGTTGATATTCTCTGCCACTTCCAGGATGGTTAGGATGCTCACCTAAAAAGTGTGGAATAACACAGGTGCGAGATCCCAAGTCTCAATGATATAATATGATGTTGAGAAACATTTATCACCTGCTTGGCAGAATATAATGAAGGATGTAAGTAAAGAAACATGTATAATAATCATGGGATACCGAAAGGTATACTCTTACCCATCATTTTAAGGGTCTGGTTACCTACAAGACATGTCATATATTGTGGATATAATACAAATGGTCATGATTAAACTATCCAATGCACAACCATGTTTTTGCATGAATAATACCTAAATAGTAATGCTACACCACTGGGTTTTTTCCAGTGCCCTGGGCTATATGGGGTGTACACCCATACAACTAACTAGATGTTATTATGCCATCCCAGCCACCCATATAAAATCTAAGGTTATTGAGACTCCCTAGATCTCTCCTCACAACCTTGGGTCAATGCAAGGTGTGAAAAGGTAGGGACCATGTCAACTAATCCACTGTGGATATATGCTTCCAAGCTAATCTACAAAATAGACTAGCCCTGGGTACATAGGTCAAGACGCCACATGAAATGGGGCAACCACCCTCCATAAAACATCATAAAACTTACATAGCTCTATCTTGGCAAAATTGTTTCAAGACAATAAGATAACTTCTATTAAGTGTCCCCATATTATCACTAATATATGGCTTCATGCATCTTCAAAGGTTCTTGCATGCTATAAGATTAACTCATTTCCCATTCCCCTAACAACCCAAGGGGATGGTTTTATGGAGTTAGGGCCCTACATTAAATTTCACTTGATAGTTAGGTTCATTGTCTTAATATTACATCAACAAACACACAAATAGTCAATCAACATACATACAAGTAAGAAGCAATAAATAGCTCTAGGAGATGTAGAACATCAAAATATGAGCTAACTTCTCTCATGGTAACAATGATAGTGGGCCTTCAAGAAAACTATTGGTTGTTACACATTACGTGCTTAGGGAGGAACAGAAAGAGAACACATGTAAAACCTCCTTCTTCCTCTAAGGAACCATCTTTTCATATTCTAGCATCATAGTACTTTGAAAATGATTCAACATACATAATGAATGTATAAATGTCATTAAAAACCAAAAGATAACATTTTTCTCAACAAGTATGTCATATTTAACACTAGGGATAAAACCTTAAACTTCTCTTAATATCCAAAGTCATATATATGACCAAGGACACTAGATAATCACTATTTGTGCCTTAGAAGGATACCCAGGGTATGAAGTATCCACATGCAGACACATAACTTATTAGTTAAGGTCTAAGTACATGAAACTAACACTTATAGTAGTATATAGGCGAGCCTCTACATATAAGCACATGAAGTGTAGTAAACAAAGTAGATGTTATATCACTCACCTTATAGGGTGGAAACAAGTCTACACATGATCCACTACGATGAAGACATTGACTTTATGACAAACTCTAGCATTGAAGAGAACCCTCGTAAGGTTTGAGTTCCTCTCCTTTAACAACCTATATGTTGCTGGTCTATGATCTAGAGAGATCAAATAGGAGAGAAAGAAGGTGAAAACAAGATGTTAGACTCTTTAGTCGACACCCTAGAGAAAAAAATCTAGAAAATGTCCAATAGAGACAATAAGCTTATGATCACCACGAAAATACATATTGTAGTTTGACTTACATAGATCAAGGATCAGAAGCCACCAGCTAGCTTTCCATGCATCAAAAAAGAAGAGAACAACGGTAGATCCTGTCAAAAGAAAGAACGTACTAAACCAAAAATCCCATCAATTGATGTCAACCGATGGTACTTCTCTATGGCAACATGTTGTTTACAAGATGCATGAGTGGGGCAAGAAGGAAGGATAAGGGGTATATATATAGTCTTAGAAGGAGAGAAAAATGTGGCCAAACCATCACGCCACCATTTAGATTTATACCTTTTTCAGTCAGTTGTTCCCTCAAAAGGTAGTCCTTGGTTCCATCAATACAAGTTTCTAAGAAAAGTGTTAGTCGATGCAATGAGAAAACCCATCACTCCTTCTCGTCGATAAAACTCATCACTGACAACTTGCTAGAAAACCATTAGAAGGCACATCATAAGCACTATCAATAGGGAGCTTCACAAAAAACCATCGATTCACCATGATATAGATTTCCCATAAGTTCCCTTCCTATGAAAATCCACCACTTAGACGCCTAGGTGTTTCATTGGTAGACAATCAATAGAAACACAAAAGGTTGCTCAAGCAACCTCGTCCATTGCTCTTCTAGTGATGGAAGGGAAGAGCCGTTCCATTAGTCTTCAACTAAAGAAAACTAACAACGGACAAAAGGGCAAGAGGGTCCCATCAATTTTCAACTGACAAAGAACCAAGCATGCTACAGACTAGTGAACAAGTAGAGCAGCCTTGTCTATCCTCAACCGAAAAAAGGTAAGACATACTCCCATTGGTTCCCAAAAAATGAAAAAAGGCAGCTAGGTTAGGCTATACAACCTAAGTGTATCTACCTATACCCAAGTAAAAGAAGAAGATAACCATCGAGTTGTATACAAATTTCATGGAAGCCCTATCCAAAGAGTAATTTGTACATGGGTCCACAAACAAAACTCCAAATGACAAAATATACACTAAGAAAAGCATGTAAAGAAGTGATATGGTTAACAAAGTGGGATTAAGAGTATAAGATAGGCCATGGGTCTTATAGTAGTACTATATTTGCATAATTGTGGATTGAATTCAAAAATGAAACTAGACAATATGAAACACTAATGTAGAAGCAAAGGATGATGGTGTAAAATATATAAAGCAAAGGGGGTGCTGGTATAATATCTACAATATCACCTTAACTTTATGGTCAGATAGATGCTATTATTTGGCATCATATATCAAGAAGGTTCAAATTTTGCACCAAAAATGTACCAAGTCGAAGTATATGAGGTTCAACTTTTTTGGTCTCATCATCGATGTTTGCTACTGAGATTCACCCAAATTTGATGGTTTTTAGTCCATGCATAAATAACTTTTGGAGTGAAACTAATTAACAACTTCAAATGAATTGAAAATAACAACTAAATCAAAACTTATGATAATCTAAATCAAACATGGAAAGCCTAAAGAACCAAAACTATTATACACTTTGTTCTAGGTATTACGGATATCATGAAACTTTCTTTTAGCTAGATAGAGGATAATTCATATATGACTGAGCATATTTTGTTCAAAATGAATATAGATAACTCATAAATAAGTTATAGAAAGGTAGGTGGATAGGAAAATCCAAGATACCCAACTCATTAATTGACAACAAACTTGTAAGGAAGAATGAGATGATTGAGGTTGAAATGGTTTACAAGGAAAAGGGCATACCTAAACATATATGAACGAAGGCAAACAAGAAAGATATTCTCTTTGAGTAATCAAATAAGTGCTAAGGAATTAGGCAAATGAGGAAACCGTAAATCTACTATAACTTAATTAATTTGACAGAATTGCTTTAGTTAATTGATCTACTCGATGTAGTGATAGGATGATTGAAATTACCTATATAATTTTGTTGTTTAGAAATTTGAGTCAGTCTTTTCACGGGAGAAGCCAAAGACACTGATAGGAATACGAAGCTATTTGGGACTGGTAGGATACTACATGAAGTTCATCAATGACTTTAGTGACATTTCCTAACCCCTACCTATCACAAAATGGAGTGGGATCACGTGACAATGGACTTTGTGATTGGTCTATTTGGGAGCTCCAACGGAAATGATTCTATACTGATAATAGTAGATCGATTGACCAAGGTGACACATTTATCATTATCAAGACCACCTTCATGGTTGAGATGTTGGGAGAAGTTGATATTGTGTGACTTCACTGAGTAACTGCCAAAATATATTTGATAGAGGGTCATAATTGAATAGAAGGTTTTGAGACCGTCTACACACAACTTTGGGTACTCAACTAAAGTTTAGCACCTCCTTCCAACCACAGGCATACCATTATTTAGAGAGGAAAATATAAACTTTAGAAGACATGATGAGGTCTGACATTTTGCTGTTCCAAGGAATTTGGAAGGATCATCTTATCTTAATAGAATTTGCTTACAACAACAATTTCCACATGAGACTAGACATGGCATCATATGAGGATCTTTATTGAAGACATTGCAGATTGTCCTTTTGCTAGTTCAAAGCCTGTGAACATCAATCCTTTGGACTAGAACTAGTGTAACAAACCATGGATAAGAATCAAGATGATCAAGCAACAACTGAAGGCAACCCATGATAGGAGAAAGTCATATGTAGATAACTAACATAGTCCCTTGGAATTCAAATGGGTGATATTGTAACATACCCAACCTCACATCTTGACTCTAGAAATACTACTCCCCAGATTAGGAAATCATAATGTTTGGTTCTTGAGATTTGACCAAACAAGGATAAAAGCTATGCCTTAATGAACATTGTTAATGCATATGGCATACATACAAATTATGTGGCAATAGGTTTTATAATCAACATCACATATCATAATACATTCACATTAACATAATAACTTAATTATATGCTAACATGTAAGTAAATCTACATATGTTTCTTTTTCTAAGTAAAATGAAAATTTTGGAAATAATATATTTAATAAGAGGTATAATGTTCTTTTGGGATAACAATTGGTATTTCCATGTTCAAAAATATGTATAATGTTCCATTATTTAAATAAATATTGGATTAATGGAGTAGATATGTTAAATAAGTAAAATATGGAATTTTGTGCATAATAATATAAGGAAACTCTTTTGGAAATGAATTGAAGATAATAAGACTCAATTAAGTGAATGTTGATGATAAAGATATAATATTTTGATAAATATAATGGTAATGAACCAAAATTCCTAATGGTTCTCTAACTCCTAAAGGATATCACTAGAGTACATTATAATGGAAAAGTCGTGATGTATGGGTCCTCAATTAGCTTGGGTGCATAGTTTCACATTATTTGAACAATAATACTATTCTAATTTCATTAAGAAAAGAAATATGAGGTGAAGCTAAAAATATTAATTAAATTATAAAATGTCTTCATAAGTGGAAATAGATCCCAAATTCGAATTCTACATACCGAAATTGGTCTATATGTGAATTTTCACATTAATAGAACAACCTTATCTATCCTAGTTTTATTTAGGATAGAGAAGGATTATAACTTAAGGTCAAATATATTATTAGATATATAGTAAAAAACTCCAAAAGTTCAAACTAATGCCAAAAATAGATTTTGCATGCCCTAGTTAGTCTAAGATCCATTTTTATTGTTTGGACAATGTTTGAATGCCCAAATAAACAAGGGAAGGAAAAGAGATTCTAAGTACTAAAATTCGATGCATTTAATTGGTTTTCCAAAGTTTCTTGTGCTTATTCATGTCCTGCTAGACTTCTTTTCTTGACAAAACATGGAGTCTTTCTATAATGTTGGATCTAAATTGCATGATAATCCATTTATCTGCTTTCTTCTCACAAGTGCACACACATGCAATGGCTTGGTTCTCCTTCTTTAATTCTTTTTCCTTGTGATCTCTCTCTCTTCCCACTTTTTCACACCAGTATCCTTCCTTGCTTCCAGTTTTGTTGCATGTGACCCAGGGTTAAAACCTATATAATTGATCTTGGTCCCTCATCTCCTTGATTCTATAAACACCTGACAAGTACATGAATCAGCCCTGGACCTCTCAGCTCAATTGGAACCATCACCTATCACCACCCTCGACTTCACAATCTAGAGGTTTGGCTCGCCAGTTGGTGGCATTGGGTTGTTGAAGATGGTCTCTACTAACTGCACCCATTGGTGGCCACTAAGTGTGTCTATGGGTCACCTTCTGACTTCTTCCTCCACCTCCCATCTATTCAAGTTCTAATAGAGGTAAACCTTTATTCCCATCTTCTAGTTTCAACAACAGTTCATTTGGTTGGTTCATGCATATCTTTGTTTGTTCCTTGATTTTCCATACTCATGGTGGCATTATGTGTTTCTCTAGTGGTTCTGTAGTTTGTGGTTATGTGCTTTATAGAATCTAGTCCCCTTCAACTCATTGTTTCATGACAAGGGAAGCCTTAGGTGACTTAGAGAGAGTAGGTTCCCATGTAAGGGCTTGTTGGGTCCAGTAGGGATTGTTGGTGGTAATGGCCATCATGGTTTCATGCATCAGGATCATCAGATGCCTCCTAATCTTGCTGTCACAGTCTATGGGAAAGGTACCTCCACCATGACAAAAGAACTCAAGAGGATGAACCTCAAGTCAGTAGATGTCTCATGACTATGTTCAGCTCTTTAGAGATCACCACATGGTGGGGGAGATGACGGTGACCCCACAGATTTGTTTGGGTACCTCAAAGACACAAGGAAGGGCATATCTCAATTCCGCATCACTGGCCAGATCTTTGAAGCCAGACATGGTGTGAGCAAGAGAGGGGAGAAACCTCCTCAATGTAATTTAACCTATCTGCCCCTTTAATTTATATGTTTTTGGTTTTTCCCCATAAGGGAAAGAGCCTCTTTTTCCCGCCCTTTTGTGGTTTTCTCGTGTTGTGCTAAGGGCTAGGTCGGTTGTAGGCCCTGGCCAAGTGGCAAACAATTATTGGGCCATCTCAAATATGTTCAAAAAATGGATAATGGTATTTATGTGGAATTCTCAAATTTTCTGATTGGTTGTGTTTTCCAAAATTCACATTAAATTATTTGTAGCTCAAAAAAATGAAATAATATATGTTTTGGATTTAAAAAATTATTTCCTAGATAAGGGAGCCTATTTCATAACCTAATTGCAACTTATTAAATATATGATTTTTAATGTTTTTAACGGGTAAGATTTTCTAATTTCATAACTCCTAATCTATAAGTAAAAAAAGAAAGCAAAACATCTATAAACTCAGTAAAATATAATCAACATGATAGTAAGCTTTTGCTAACCTAATTAAACAATAATAAAAAGGCAATTTTAGGGTTTATACAATTAATGTAAACCTAACCATAATCTCATAAATGTCTTTAATAGGTTGCTTATGGACTGACATGGAATTAGTGTTTTGACCTTAGACATATGTTGACTTCATGTGAGGTATGTTGCATTCCATATTATTCTTATTGAGAAAACACCTATTTTCCCTTTGTCTCTCTTGACAAATTAACCTACACAATTTATCTCTCTTATGAGAATTTATTTCATGTGAAAGATTCTATGTTGATTCTGATTTTGTAATTGTTATAATCTCAATTTTTGCTTGAATTGTTATGCAAGTTATCTATGAAAAAAGGGCTGATGCAACCCTATTTTAGGGCTTCATCCTATGCCTTTTTACATGATAATTACATCTAAATAGTTTAGATTACAAGTTATTCCCCTCAATATGATCTTTTATGATAAATGCACTTATGCCTCCTTTTGTGTGTATTCCAGGGCACTTATGACTGCATTGATGCATGCGAGAGAGATGAAGAACGTCTATGGGGTCTTACACCCCAAGAGTGGACCTACCTCTTCCCCGAGCTTTCCTTGGATCTACAAGAGCAATTCAAAGCAAGAGGCTAGATGAAGAACATGAAGTAAAGATCAACACTAAAAAACCCCAAAATGACTATGGTACATCACCACGGTCGTGGTGATTATGCTCCAAAAGTCATAGGGAATGTGCTCAATTTACACATGAATGACCACGAACGTGGAGTACAAAATGACTGTGGACACTGAAGACCCCATGAGTGTGTATCTGATGCCACAACATGAAGGTTAGACTCCCCCAGCTGCCATTACTCCTCTCCACCCACTCTTGAGCATCCATTACAATCCCCTTGCATTTATGCTCTCCACCCACCATTTCCACCTCACCTCCACCATAGAAACCTAGTTTTCTAGGTTTTCTACCATAATCCCCTTTATTTCCATGCCCATCATCCACCTTGGATGAGGAAGGTTGCTCTACAGTAGCTCGGAGGTGAAGAAGGAGGATCCACTTCGAGCTCCATGGAGTCATATCCCCTTCTTCTCATTTCTTTTGCCTTTTCTTTGAGCATGTCTAGCTAAGCCCCTATTAGTGGGCTGTTTGGGGTTGAAATGTGACTTTGATACCATGTTGGGGGAAAATAACTTGTAATTAACATAATTTCAGTCTATGATGTCCCATTATCTTGCATGTGGTTTTTTGCTTTTAAACATAAATTGCTTGCTTTGTGATGCTGGATGACACTTAGCTTCTAGGAGGGATTGGAATGTATGTAATAATCTTAGGAATAGCTCCTAGGTCCAACTAGTGGATCCCTATCTAGTCCCTTTTGTTCCTACATACATCTCCCTTCTTCTACAAGTGAGTGTGAGATCTAAGTGATTAGTGTAAGTGTGATTAGTATAATTGTCTAGAGCTTCCTAAAGTCTAGATGGCAAGTAAAATGAGGTGAAAAACCCTCATCTCTACTCCCATTCCTACCCTTATCTCTCAATTGCCCTAATACCACTTACCTAGAAAGCTAGACTTGACAAATCCTATTAGAATTACACATAACCCTAGTTCTCCAACTAGTAGTATAGGGTACATTCTAATAGCACTTGCCTTGTTGTTTGGTTAGGTAATCTAGATTAATTTAAGAGATTTGCATGTCATGTTGACATCCCTTAAGTAATATCAAATCACATTCCCAAATGGCCCACCTATCTATTCCATTGTTTGAAACTCACCTTAGCCTTCTTGCTTGTTAATGCTAGTTTAGCTTAATTGCCTTTGTTTCCTCTAGCTAATTACTTAGTCTTGTTAATTGGGGTTAACCTAGATTCTTGCTTGATCTAGTGTTTAGCTTAGTTCTTAGTTTCTAATTGCATTGCTAGAGTAGTGTAGATCATCTTGCTCTTGTTTAGTTGATTTCTTAATCTAGCCTCTTAGACCTAACTTGCCTAGGACAACCTATTTTTTGGTAATATAGTTTTCATATTGCCTTTACTTGCCTACTTGCTTAGTATAATCGAACCAAACCCCCTTTTAAAGCCTTCGACCCTAGTCTGCACTTTAGGAACGTAGCCAACACAAAATAAGCTCTAGTGCGCCCTCTATGTCTGTGGTTCAACCCCCATTACTTTCCTCTCACCTATACTACAACATGACCTCGTGTGCTTGTGGGAGCATATTTTAGTGTTGTGAGTGAACCTAGTTTGGGGAACCTTATAAATTCAAAAGATCACATATGTGTGCAACAATCACACCAAGCTAAATGGCACCATTGCTGGGGATAGAGGCGCTCGACCTAGCTAGTTAGTGTAGCTTAGCCTTTCCTATTTCCCTCATCATTGCTATTCTTTATTCTTTGTTCACTTTTGCATATTGTCATTCTAACTTGGTTTTTGTTGATTGTTTATGTATTGTGTTGGTGAAAGTTGTGCATGCGTCATATGAGTTTCTCTTGTACTGACTAAGTGTTATACGACCCCGAGATAGGTAGAAGAAGATGCCAAAGCCACTGAAACCAACACCAAGAAACTAAGATGGGTGACCATGAAGCTGAAATACCTCATGGAAATGCTCAATCGTCGCTACCCAACCGCCCCCTCCATGAGTATTTCACCCCTGGAGAACTATAATTCTCCCATTGCCACCCTTGTTGACCAAATGCTAGGTCAACAATTCTCCATTCCACCCACACTTCTTGGACTCCTCCCTACCTACTATGGGATGGTGAATGAAAACCCCTACCATCATATCGACGCCTTCCTTGAGAATTGTTCCACCTTCTGCACACCTGCTGCCACCGATGATTCCATCAGGAGGACACTCTTCCCTTTCTCTCTAAAGGAAAAGGCCAAAGAATGGTAAATTTCAAAGCTGGAGCTGGTGACGTGGAATGCAGTAAAAAATGAGTTTCTCAATAAGTTCTTTACAATTGCCAAGCTGACCCAAATGCGAAGATGTATCATCACCTTCTCCCAAAAGGAAAATGAACATTTCCATGAGGTGTGGGAAAGGTTCCAAAAGCTCCTGCACGCGACTGCCCCTATCACAAGGTACCCTTGTGGTAGCTAGTGGAAGAGTTGAGTCAGAACAGTGTTGATTCATCATGTAGAGGCACCTTCATGGCAAAACCACATGAGTCATGGCCCTTGTCTGAGCACCTTGCTGAGAACTCTCGCCATCGAGTTTCTACCAAAGGGGAACATTGTGGCCAAAACTACATCCCTCCACCTCCTCCCGTAGCTCTAGCCTAGACTGCTGCCAACCTCGACATGATGAAAATGTTGGAAGACATGATGAATATGATGAAGAGCCAAGCTGGTGGTTCTTCTAGTCAATCCACCATGGTAGTTGAAACAGAAGAAGAAGTTCATGCTTTGCACTCTTTTAGAAACTGATATAACCAAGGTCCTATGTCCAACACTTACACTCCTGAGTGGAGAAACCATCCAAACGTTTCATGGAAACAACAAAATGAGGATGGTCAAGGACAAGAGTAGCCAAGGCCAAGGTATAGCTCAAAATTTGAAGATGAAGTGCTTGGAAGGTTAATAAGTTTGGATGAGGTAAAGAAAGATGTTTCTTCTCATGGGTAGTCTATTAACCATCTTGAGCAAAGATTGTACCAAATATCACTTTCACTTGCTAGAAGGGAGGAAGGGAGACTCCCATCTCAACCAATGCCAAATCTGAAAAATGATGGCACTTTCATAGGAAATGCTCAAAGTTAATATGCTCCACCTTCATATCAAGCACCACCAAACCCATATGCTCCACCACCTCCTCAAATTCCTCTCAACTATCAATATGCTCCACCTCCATCTCACTCATACCAACAACCCCCTCAGCAATATCACCCCCAACCACAACAACAACCACAACCACAGTTCATCCTTCAAAATCCCAACTTACCCCACCAAAGACCACCACCACCTCAACAACCACAACCCCATCCACAAGCCTCTTCTTCCAATACCCATGAGCATGTGAAGGCAGAGATGATATTGAAGAGTGGCCGGACCTTGGAGCAGCCCCGTGGTACTGTTGTTGATAGGGCATCCAGTGAGGATAGAGGTGATATCGTGACATGAACTACAGTTGATACCTTGACATTGAGCATTGATATCATGACACTGAGAAGTGATACTGTGACACCGAGTAGTGATACCATGATACCGAGTAGTGATACCATGATTCCCGTTATTCTAGTTGATGATTTCGTTGATCTGAGCCAGATGGGAGCCCAACTCCTCCCATTTCCTGATGCTCTTGAGGAGCCTTCTAAGGAGAGAAGAAAGAAGAAACATATTGAAGATATCATGGAAACTTTCAACCAAGTGAAGATAAAACTCATTTGCTTGATGCAATCAAGAAAATCACTTCCTATGCCAAGTTTCTAAATTATTTGTCCACGTTCAAAAGGAAAAAAATAGGGAGAACACCCAAGAAGGTCAAGCTCACTGAGTAAGCGAGCTCAATTCAAAAGCACACCATGCCAAGAAAGAAGAAAGACCCCAGTGCTCCCATCATTTCATGTTACATTAGAGCACACTGCATAGACCAAGCCCTTCTAGACTTGGGTTTTAACGTGAACTTGATGCCATATGATGTGTTTGTCGAGCTCCAAATGGGACAATTAGGTCCATCTCATTGCACTTTGCAGTTGGCCGATTGATTAGAGAAGACGTACAAGGGGCATGTTGATGATGTGCTAGTTAGACTTGATGATGAGACCTCCGCATTATTCCCTAGTGACTTCATTGTGCTAGATATAGAAAATGACACAAGAAGAGTACATATCATCTTGGGGAGGCCCTTCTTAGCTACAGTTGATGCAGTGATCCACGTCTAGTGCCGATACCATGTATGTGACATTCATGCACATGAAGATCTAGTTGAACATCTTCAAGTCTTCAGCTACAACTGAAGTGATAGGAACCACAGAAGAAGATTGTTATCTTGTTGAATGCCTTGATGAGATTGTGGAGGAGTGCCTACCTAAATGGATTCAGACTGCCACTCAAGGTAGAGGTTTAGATCCCACTGTTGAGTCCCCCGATGATGATGATGAAGAGGATGAAGTGAATGAGCTAGCCCTAGTGGCTGTAAGTGAGGACCTCCCATCCATTTATGAGCCATTAAAGAATTCTCCTGAAGAACCTCCAATTCTTGAGCTCAAGTCACTCCCCGAAGGATTGAAGTATGCTTTTCTAGGCTCCACTGACACCCTTCCAATGATCATTTCTTCTATTCTCTCTCTAGAACAAGGAGAGGCATTGATGAAAGTCTTAAAGAAAAACATTTGGTCCATTGGATGGTCCATTGATGATATGAGGGGTATCGACCCCTCCATTTGTGTGCATAGGATCTATTTGGAGGATGATGCAAGGCCAACCCACCAAATGCAAAGGCGGTTGAACCCAAAAGTGAAGGAAGTTGTGACCCAAGAAGTCTTGAAGTTGTTAGATGCTGGAATTATTTATTTGAATTTTGATAGCACATGGGTGAGTCTCATCCAAGTTGTACCAAAGAAGGGTGGGATCACAATGACAAAGAATGTTGATGGTGAGATGATACTAGTAAGAGAAAAATCCAAATGGAGAATGTGTGTATACTATCAAAAGCTCAATGAGAAGACTAAGAAGTACCACTATCCTCATCCATTTCTTGATCAGATTTTAGAGAGGTTGGCAGGGTAAAGTTTCTATTACTTTCTTGATGGATACTCTGGGTACTTCCAGATTGTTGTGCATCCTACGGACCAATAAAATACAACATTCACTTCCCCTAGTGGTACTTTTTCTTATCGGAGAATGCCATTTGGGTTTTGTAATTCCCCTTCCACTTTTCAGAGATGTGTGACCTCAATTTCTCTGACATGCTTGATTCGTCACTTGAAGTGTTCATAGATGAATTCTCAATTTTTGGTAAAATATTTGATGAGTATTTGCTCCACTTGGATGTTGTTCTTGAGAGATGAATTAAGGCTCTCCTCATGTTATCTTGGGAAAAGAGCCACTTCATGGTACCTAAAGGCATAGTTCTAACTCATCGGGTTCCAAAAGACGGTATTGAGGTTGATAGGGCCAAGGTGGGCCTCATGTCTACTCTTACCATTCCTTCTACCATTAGACATCTTCGGTTTTTCTTGGGACATGTAGGTTTCTATCGTCGCTTCATCAAGGATTTTAGCAAAATCTCATGACCTCTATGTCATTTGTTGGAAAAATATTATGAATTTCACTTTGATGACAAGTGTGTTGAAGCCTTCAACCACTAGAAGCAAAAGCTCATTTCTGCTCCTATAATGCAGCCCCTGGTTTTCTCTTTGCCATTTGAGATCATTAATAATGCATCCAATATGGTAGTGGGGGTTGTGTTGGGCCAAAGAGTTGGTCAGATTCCGCACACCATCTATTATGCTAGCAAGACCCTAGACGAAGCACAAAGGAACTACATGAACACAAAAAAAGAGTTTCTTGCAGTTATCTTTTCTCTTGACAAGTTTTGATTATATCTTTTGCAAAACAAGGTAGTGATATACATGGAACATGATGCATTGAAGTATCTCATGGTGAAGAAAGACTCAAAGCCAAGGTTGATCCGGTGGATATTTTTGCTTCAAGAGTTTGACATTGAGATTGTGGATAAGAAGTGAGTGGAAAATTATGCCACCGACCATCTATCCCGAATTGAAGCACCCATTGATGATGCAAGTAGAATTAAAGAAACAATGCCACATGAGCATCTCTTCCTACTCTCATCCACTAAAAGGCCATGGTATAAACACATAGCTAATTACTTAGCTAGTGGAAGGATACCAAGCACATGGATAAGACAGGAAAGCAAAAGGCTATTTGCTAAGGTTTTTTTTTTGCTATTTGCTAAGGTCAAGAATTATATTTGGGATGATCCTCATCTTTTTAAATATTTCCCCAACCAACTCATTAGGAGATGTGTTTTGGATATGGATCAGTAAGAAATTCTATCTATGTGTCATTGCAAAGTATGTGGAGGTCATTTTGGTGGAAAATCCATGGCTGCCAAGGTTCTCCAAAGTGGATTCTATCGGCCCTCCTTGTTTAAAGACTCTCATGAATTTTGCAAGTGTTGTTTGAAGTGCCAAAATTTGGGCACTATCTCTAAGAGGGATATGATGCCTCTATCACCCATTCTTATGGTAGAGGTATTTCATGTTTGGGGGATTGACTTCATGGGTCCTTTTCCTCCCTCCTCGAGATATGTCTACATTTTGGTTGTTGTGGATTACGTGTCGAAGTGCACTGAGGCTATTGCAACTAGAACAAATGATCACAAAGTGGTGTCCGACTTCATGAAATCATATATCTTTAGCTGGTTCGGTATTCCAAGAGTAATGATTAGTGATGGGGGGAGTCACTTCATCAATCGCCCTTTTGAAGGCTTGCTTAAGAGACACAGAGTGAATCATCATGTGGCTATTCCTTACCAGCCCCAAAAAACTGGTCAAGTTGAGTTAGTCAATCGGGAGATAAATCTCATTCTAGAGAAGATGGTGAGACCGGACCACACGTATTGGTCATTACATCTCAATGAGGTTTTATGGGCTTATAGGACTGCATACAAAGCCCCGATTGGCACCACACTGTTCAAATTTGTTTATGGGAAAAGCTTCCATATATTGGTTGAGATGCAACATAAGGCATTGTGGGCTTTGAATGCCATGGACTTTGATGGAGAGAATAATGGGATGAAGAGGAAATTTTAGTTGAATGAATTAGAGGAGATGTGACATGAAGATTATGAAATATCCAAGTGCTACAAAGAGAGAACAAAGTTTCTACATGATAAGATGATCAAGAAGAAAGACTTTGAGCCCAGAAAATGGGTATGGCTATATAACTCAAATATGAAGTTCTTTCCTAGAAAACTCCAGTCTAGATGGGAAGGGCCTTACTTAATAAAAAGGTGTTTCCATCAGGGCATGTGTTGATTTGTAAGAAAGAAGGAGCAAAAGAATTTAATGTGAATGGTCAAAGGATGAAAGCAGTTGTGGAAGTTGGGCCGGATAGAGAAAACCAAAGTTTTGATATCATGATGTTAATTGAGGAACACCAGCTTGATGAGGAGTTGTGCTTGAATGTAGATAAGAGAGATACCTACTACAAAGATGTTTTGAAAATCATACGAGAGTAATCAACTTCAAGAATCAATAAGCCCGACTGAAGGCATAAAATTTAGTGCTAGTGGGAGACAACCCACCTAGGTTTGGGAACTTTTTCACCCAACCTTCACTTTTTGATACTTTTTCTTTTTTTTTTCCCATGAAGTACACACACACACACACTTGTGCTTGATAGTTTTTGTTTGAGTTTTGATAAGATGCAAGTAACAGGTTGAGAGAGAGATAGAGAGGGCAAGACATAGTCGTTGAAGTTGAAACAACAAAGAATATTTTTTTATACAAAGATATCAAAATTTTTGAATTTGAGTTGACAAAGTACTGCATGAAGAACCACCAAGGCTATGGTGCCTCAAAATGACTATGGTCATTTAATTACAAAATCTCAAGAAAGTTATAGCAACATCACCAGATTTGTGAAGGAATGGCCACGGTCGTGGAGATCAAAACGGTCGTGGCACATGTTGAACAACCCGGCCATGGCCACCTCCACTACTGTGGAGACATGAAGGCAAGACGGTCGTGGTGACCACCATGGTCATGGTGAATTAAGTGTAAAAATTCAAAGGAGTTATAGGGATGGAGGAAATTTTGTACATGAACGACCACAACCGTGGTGATCCACCACAGTCGTAGTGCCTACCACAACCCTGGTGAGGGTCTACCTACAACCATCTCCACCCCCACCACGACTGTGGCACTCACCACGGCCGTGCTACCAAACCCCCACCATGACCGTGGTGGGACCCAACCCCGCCCATTTTTTTCACTTAAACCACACAAAACACCACAACCCTCTAGACTTGCAAACTCATTTTCTCGACTCTAGAATAGTCATGGCATGTGCTTTGCCCACAACACCTCCAATCTTGGTTCTCCAGCCCAAATCCTCCAACAAATCGACCTCAAATCAATTTCTACACCTCCACCGCCTCTCCTTTTACCGTTTACACCCCCAAAAACTCCACCAATCGAGCCACCATCTCCATTTTCATCCTCCACCTCACCTACAGCCGCCCCACACAAAACCAAACCAAAATCCACCATTTTTTTCCCAAAACCTTCAACAATCCATCCTCCACCATCCAAGCAAACATCTTAGCCATTTCCACCCATCAATCGACCTCCATTTTGCCTTCTCCACAAAAATCCGAAAGCCATACCACCACCACCATACCCATAAAATGAAGGGAATAACCAAGACAGTGAAGAAGGGGGCCTTGAGGTGATCACCTAAGGCAAGGTGTGCACCAAGATAGCCTCTTCCCAAGTCTACATGCCTTCCCACACCCACTCACCATCAAATTCCATTGTCTAATAACTCCACCGCTCGACGTCTGTAAGTGCATCCTGCACCCGGTCATTCGACAACCACCATATCACATCTGAGATGTATAGGAAAGAGTAGGAGGAGGAACCACTAAAGGAGAACCTCGATGATATGATCGATGAGGTTGACCCAGAGGGCACAACCCGCCAAAAGAGGGGCAAGGTCTGCCTCCATGGACCATGCTAGCACGCCACTTTACCTCCTCATTGGGGGAGAGACTGTAGAAACAACCACAAGCAAGGTGGCAATTGATGATAGAAGAGGAGGATCACCCGGTCATCCTCACAGAAATGGGGATTGAAATGGAGATTCCTATTTTGGCGTTGGTGGTCCATGGAGTTGATGAATCACATCCACCACCACCACCACCACCTCCACCATCGCATCGAGCTAGGGAGATTGCGAACTCTCGTGAAGATACCACTCATCATAATACTGCACTGGGTGAACAAGAAGACACATCACATTGAATAATGGTCCTAGACAATGAAGGAAACATACACTTTTTGCATCATAGGAGTTAGAGGATTTCATATCAAAAGATGATAACGACTATGACATTTACTATAGAAGTGGGCGCTCTAGACACAAGACCCAATCTACTAGAGAAGATGTGGATCACAGATACCTATCTAAGCACAGAACCCGATCTCACAGGAGGTCTTCCTGACGTAGGTTCTCTAATGGGGATCAAATGATTACTGAGGATGATTATGAAGAAGAATGGAGAAGAGATAGCCATTAATTGGCTAAAGCTAGATAGTTGCGATGATTTCCTTCATCTATGGATCATAAATCCCTCTTTTGGAACATTTGTGGCACTGCTAATAATGGTACTAGGAAAGTACTTGGTCGTCTCTGTTGAAAACATTAACCCTCATTGGTGTTCCTCTTAGAATCATTCCTCCACGCTCTCCGTGAAGAGGAATTGTTGGACATTATTTGTTTGGACTGGGTCATTGACAATCACTCTGAGGGTGGGAAAATATCGCTATATGTGGATATCTCTCTAGAACCAGTAGTGTTTCGTTCACATAGGCAACACATTACAATACAATTATCTAATTTGTATGGATCCCTCTTCTTCATCACAACAATTTATGCTAGCTGAGATTGTGCTACCAGACGAGAGTTATGTGGAGAGTTACTTTCTATCCATGAGGCGGTTGGGAACTCTTGCTAGTTGATTGTTGGTGATTTTAATGTGATCAGATACCTTGAAGAGAGATGAGGAGGGACCCCTACTCTATTCCAAGTGATGTTGGACTTTAATTCCTTTATCATTGATGGAAGCCTCACTGAGGTCCCCTTTAATGACAACCACTTTACATGGGTCAATAAGCAACACCTCACACTGATAGTATGGGAGAAACTCGACATAGTGTTCATCAATGATCCTTGGTTAGCCAAAATTCCGACTAAAAAATCCTAACATCTTACAAGGTATAGAGTATTAGATCATTGCCCGATTTTTACTAGCCCAATTACAGCTCATCATAACAACAAACCATCCCATTTCTATTTTCTCACATCCTGGCTACAACATTGTGAATGTATGGACATTATCAGAAAAAAATGGGAGGAATATGTCATACACCCGTCTTATATTTTCTATCAAAAGCTAAAGAGGGTTAATCCTGCACTTCACAGACGGAACAAAGACACTTTTGACAATATCACTCATAAGAAGAGGGACATGGAGGACATCATTTTTTTTGGTGACCGAGAGAACCCACCCCGAACGAGTTCGACATGGTAAACTCTCAAGGCATGAGAGGGTGTGGTCCGGACACCCCCCTCCCGTGCCTAATCAGTGTGAATTGCCATTCACAAAGTGCCTTCGGTGAGGTTTGAATCTGGGTCCTTCACGGAGGACATCATTATCACAACACAAATAGCTTTTGATGAAAACCCCATGGTGATTAATGAGACAAACCTTAGGATGGCAGAAAAAGAGCTTAATTGTGATGACCCGATTATAAATCAAGCCATCACCAGTAAAAATGTGGAATTATCACAATTAATAGAAATAACAAAACCAATAGAAATTAAAACCATTTTGCACATAGATTCATGTCCAGTAAATTTTTACACTAATGACCAAAGCTTTACATACACACAATTTATGTCATATAGTCGGTATGTCATCTCTTCCCGAGGATAACAAGTATAAAATGTTTTACTCTGATATATATACAACAACATTACAAAATCCTCGAGATAAGCAAACCAAGATCTCAAATCATTCGTGAAAACTACTAAGAACTATCTCCCAAGGACCTGAGAGTACAGAGACGACACATAAACATCTACCTACAAAACCCTGACAGACAACATGCTCGACCTGAAGATACTACTGTTGTTATTGCTGACACGATCTCCCTTCTGTAGATCAGTTCCTAGTCCCTCATTTGTGACTACCTAAATTTTTTTGGATCCCACGAGGTAAGACTATTGTCCCAGTGAGAGATATAACTCTCTGCCAACAATATTTTTTTTAGAGAATTCATGAGGCATTCTTATTCATCCCGCCCTCCTCTTGCGAGCAAATTCAAATCAAGTTTACAATCACTAATAGTATCTGAATAATTAAACGAGGTAGTACTACTACCCTAACATAGGTACCTCACTAGGAGATCATAGATCTCGGAGGGGGGGAAGAGTATACTGAGTGTAACTCTCCTGCTGCTTTGAGTGGATTTTTGCTAGGTTGTCGGACACACAATTACTCTCTCTGTAGATGTGGGCAACCGACCAGGTCGGTCTGACCAGTGATCTAATCCTCGTCACCAGCTTGGCATATCTAGGATTGTCCTGCCAAGTGGAGTTGGCCAGTTGTACTACTGTAGTAGAGTCTGTTTCGAAGATGGCTATGTCTACATTATTTGCCTTTGCAATTTCCATAGCCAATATCAATCCCCTGAGCTCGGCTTCGATGACATCTTGAGTATGAATCAGCTGTGCAGCTCCACCTCTCCATTTACCTTGGTCGTCTCTGACCACCATCGCGCATGCCGCGTGGTTTGGTTTCACGGCTACATCAGAATTGAATTTTAGTGTGTTCCACCCGGGAGCTTGCCATTCTGCCTTCTTGTCCATTGTCGTGTTCCGTTCAGAATCATTTTCCATGAGGAAAGCCTGGATTTGGTTGCAAACCTCCTTGATGTATATCACAGAAAATATTAAAAACTGAACTGTAGGTATTCTATTTGTTTGACAAATATATCTCTAAGTACCAAGCAGGGATATTAATAACAGATCTATAGTTCATCTTTTTTCTTGAAAAGGAATATGAAGAACATGTATAACATCTATCTAACAAGATGTATAAAAGTAATAAGGCATCAACTGATGTTTCTATATTTGGTCCTTAAACGACTATACTACTCAGTTGATTATCTATTCACATTCATACGTATGCCCAGAGGAGATGAGATATATCACTCATACTCCAACTGACCACTAGTGAGTCGAAATTGGTACCACACAAGGTCAATGGTAGAGCCGATTGTCAAGACCTTTCCCTTCTTGGTTAGCACGAGAACACTTAGGCTTAGCATGACATTTTGTGTCTACTACAATTAACTATGACATGGTATAGTGGCATCCTCACTATAGAGTTACTACCGTAGCATGTACTCCCTTTGGGAGAAGACCACTTAACTTTCCTGGATTATTAGGATGACCACTGAGCGATCCTGTTATGATTTTATCAGCTGAGCAACTTGATGTATTTAGGGAGTCCACTGAGCACGCTTACTGAGAACCCTTATAATATCACATATTCAAAAATATGTGTTTCGGTAAAAACTTGTTTTGCCATTCAGCAAATGCTGACACTGAATGGGTCTATGGTCTGGGCAACTACATGATAATATTCATCTTACTTAATTAAGTGCATTATTGTGTCTTTTAACATCGACCAAACTACAGGAAAGAATCATAATGAATGCTACAAAGGAAAAACATAACTTTATTAGATACTTTCATATTCACAGAGTCACATATATCACATAGAAATCTCATTCTCTTATCATCATTATACTTGGGTATTCAACCTTCAACTCATAATTGAGTACTGACACCACTTAGTTGCCACTGAGAAGATGATCATCACCTCTGCATTATCAGACCCGAATATTTATTCACATAATCCACATAGCTTATTGAATCTGTATCACATAGAAACATAACTATTTCTTGGCCATACTTGTTGTCTTAAGTTAAATGCATGATTATTATATCTTTTATTCAACTGATTCACACACATCTATGAGAATACTAAGAAACACATCCTCTCTAAAGAATTAAGATTATATGTAATCGATTAAAGGTTTCAAGATTTCATTATCATCATGATTACTGGGTCTAGGTATTCAAACCCTTAGATCCCCACATAGCATTAACACCTCTGTAAAAAGTAACTATTATCTCCAGTTTCTCTAATCCTGGTATCCTTCTTACTTATTGTATAAGCATTTTACATAGCTCAAAGTTCATAAAACATCTTGTCACCTCATTCTAGGCAACAATTTATCCTTTAAGGCATTAGACTACTTGTTATACAAGTATTCCACACAACTTACAAGACTCATTTGAGTCTATCGATATAGGACGTCTTGGCTCATATCTTGCGATATTCATCATTTCATGATTCAGGAATAGTGTACACTTTCGGATGAAGGACTTCTTATATATCATTGTTCAATCTTAGTGAGAAGTACATTCTACCCATGCTTAGGGTTAGGATTATCTACATCATCTCTTTGTGAAATGAGAATGTGCATCCATCTCATTATTAGGGTTAGGATAATCTTAATTTAACTGATTATAATTGTACAAGCATATCATCACCCTTCATTAGGGATGGATTTCTATTTTATTACCAATTAGGGATTCAAGATCATAATGTCTAGAGTCAAACCCTAATTCATACTCCACTCATCATAGGAGCATCAACACATGCTTCCCCACATGTTTTCCACCCATGTTAAAGTCTTTCTCTATTATCCTTATTAGGATATCAATTTCATCTCATTTGATTCACCTCTTAAGGTCTGTTACCTTAACATCATTAAAGTATATTAATCTCATTATAACTCAACACTAATCCCACAACAGACATCACTTAGACATTTTTAATGGATTAGAGCATGCCTACCATATCGGGTAGCATGATCAATAATACTTATTCTATTATGCTTGAGAATGCATATATCATCATAACAAATAATTATGTCATTGTGTGGAGAAATCACACCATCATACCAGGATTAGGGCATATCCATTATCAAAAAATCATGGAGTCATGTTGAATTAAGGTATGCTAAATACATGCTCATCTTCCAAGTCTTAGTTTCTCTCTCATCCTTACTAGGATGTAAATTTCTTAGTTCATAACTTTAAGGTCTTCAACCTTATTAATATCAAATAAGTTAAGCTCATTGTGTCTCACTATTACATTAATCATATTCATCACTCAGTCAATCTTAATAATTGAGGACATGCCTACCATATCAAGTAGCATGATTGATAATGTCATGCATATATCATCTTGTCAAGTATTCAATTTGGTCATGTGGTATAACCACATCCTCATATAAGGTATAGGAGTGTATTGTATCCTTGTATCGTGTTTTAGGGTTCACCATATCGGGCATACCATTTTGGCTTTTCCATATCTCAATAATATTATATTGGTTCTTCTCCTTAGCTAGCCATGTCCATTTCAATTTAGACTTCCACGTTAGTCTTCCATCATATCGGGTTACCTCTAGGGTTTCCATATCGGGCTCTATCTAAGGTTACCATATCGTGCACTCACATTGGATTTTCCATGTGTTGGAGATCATATCGTGCACTCATATTGGGCATCATATCAGTTTTCACCATATTGGTTTATCTCATAGGTTCATTATATCAGGTAATTATATTGGGTAGTATATCGGGCATCATATCGGGTGATGCATTGAGCAATCATATTGGGCATCACATTGCTTTTCCCATATTGACCATTCATATCATGTCCCTACCATGGATAAGAACATGGACTCAAATCATAACAAAGTGGATATCAAGTTGTTCTTTTATCCCATCACAAAGTAAGGATTGAAGGAGCATATCGAGGTTCCAAGGTCAATAGCATATCGGGTTCCTAGGGTTTGACCCATATCAGGAAAACATTGTGTTCTACCCTTGTGTCTTGTTCAAAGTGATAAATGGGGACCCTCAATATCATTCATAGAACTTCATATATTCTACCTTCATATCGGGAAAGATACCCATGTTGGATTCCATATCAGTTTTCCCAAGTCTTCAACCCATATCGGGTTGCAAGATCTTCAACCCATATCAGGTTATTCAAGAGTGATCAACCCATGTCGGGTATCCAATGATGATGTCATTGTCGTCAACCTCAAGATCATTAATCTAATTCAAAACTTATGGATAACAATCCTAATTACATTTTGGAACTCATGATTACATCAATTGATCATAGGAAACCCTAATTTGCAAATAATCAACTAATTGAATAAAATTAAAGAAAGGATAATAATATTGAAGGGTTTAATTTATATAACCTTCCTCTTGAATATCTTCCAAGCTTCAAGCTTCACTCTAAATGTTCCAAGGTTGAAGATGAGTCTTCTCCAAGCTCCAAGACTTGGGCTCCAAGCACTTGCACGATATCTCCAATCACCTTGGGCGATATCACCTTAATTGGTTGCTTCAACCCTCTTTGGCCGATACCTCTCCTCCTTGACCAATACCACTCAACTCTCTTCACTATGGGTGACACAAGAGAAGATGCTTGCACGATACAAGAGGAAGGTCATTTTCAAGATCTGGAAATCTTGCCAACAAATGAAGGTCAAGGTATTTATACGTGAGGTTTATAGAAAAGAGTGTAATAGGTGTCATCATCCCAAGGCACTTCATGCCACCTAGCCATGTAAGGTCGAAACATGCTCTTGCATGCATGCCACTATTATATTTCCATGCAAAAAGGATGAAGAAATGAATAAGGGGTGTCTCTTGAGTTGTCTCCTTGGGCAAGCTTTCTTCCATGACCTTATTATTATATTTAACTTCATCATTTCCAAGGCATAGGAAATTCGATGCTTCAACATTTCCTTGAAGTGCCTTGCCCATCATGGATAAGTCACAAACCGATAAGGGTCTCTTCTCATGGCTCTATGGCTGATAGGGACTTCCTCCTAAGTCCACAACTCGATATGTCTCATGTACATGACTTTCTACTTATGCATTTCTTGGTTTCTTCATTATTAAGAGTGCTAGCACTTCAAGATGTTTCAAACATATTGTCTCCTTCTTTCTCTCTCCTCTAGCTGACACTATATAGGAGTAGAAACAACCTAGAGATGGTTAATTATACATTAACACTACATTTTGTATAAATAGCAAATTGTACCACAATTGATGCACTAAGCACTTAGCATTATTTACACAAGTTACCACTTAGAATTAGGCTTTGCACAAGCCACCACTTAGTATCATATTCTCTCTCATGATATACAAAACACTTAGAATACATTTAACATGTAACATTTGCAACATAACCCCTTGGCTTGGGTAATTTGTACTTTTCACTTAGATTATCATATAATGCACACATAGGTTTGCATATGAGTCCAAATTTGAAAGTAAACTTTCACAAAGGGCCTTAATTACTTTTCAATAGATAAGAACTTGTTTTTAAGAAACTTACTTAAGCAAAACATTTGGGGTTAGGTCATAACCCAGGTCAGGGGTGTTACAATTATAAACCCTAACAAGGATTTTGTCCCCGAAATCCCAGGTAGTTGTCATTCGTGCATCATATCATCAAGTCACCATGTAACATCTTGATGTCATGGAGATATTACCAAACTTTTGACCAACACAAGGTCCTTTCATTAAAGGTTATCATAAGATCTGTCACATATGTCACATACTCAGCTGTCTTATCCATTACCGACTGTGGAATTAATTTTGTGTCAAGTAACATTTTCTAAATTAGAGAAGTACTATTCAGTCTCCAAAATAATTCATGTATCAAACCTTATTGACTCACAACTTTTATGTAATAAGATTCTTAACTCTAAGGGGGACTTCCATACTCCTTACTTAGTTTAGCATTTTTCTCCCGAGGAGAATCTAGAGTTACCTTCTGTCACCCACTTGGGACCACAAACCTCTGTGGTGCCATCAAATCTACTGATACAATACTAAACTTTCCTATGGCTTATACTAACTATCTTCCTAGTTATATATTTTCTTTATAAGAAAAGGTCACTTTTAAAGAAGCACTTATCTCAGAGGTATCTCCAGATGTTATAAATAGACTTCCTCAAAATGGTTCTACAATAGTTCCTTCAATTAATACATCCCTATCAGCATTATGTTTATGCAGAGCATAAACCCCTAACATATGACCTCCATATTAGAATTATCTCAAGGTTGGCCCTTCTAAGTCACCAAATGTTATTCATCTTCTCAGGAGTTATATTCTTAACCTCCCATACCACTTGACACATCTTCAATATCAGAATTCCACATCTTGGTAGCCTTCACATGTGTCAATAACTCATCACATTCAAACCATTTCCATCTTTCTATTTGTTAAAGGTACATATTTTATTTTTATAATCAAAGTCCTAGATGAACTGATACTTTCCCAAGTATCCATAGAGCACTTTTAACTCATGCACATTAAGTGTCATAGGACTCATTTGATTACCATGTCTTTGAAGGAAAGGATACAAAGGAACAAATTTCTTTTTATCATCCCCTCACTCCCCAGGGTTGTTTATCAAAGAAGAGACATGCATTTAGTTGAGGAAGTCCACTTAGCAACCCTTATTTAATTAAGGAAGTCCACTTAGCGACACTTATTTAGTTAGGGGAGTCCAATTAGCAACCCTTATTTAGTTAGATAAGTCCACTTAGCAACCCTTGTTTAGTTAGGGAAGTCCACTTAGCAACCCTTATTTAGTTAGGGAAGTCCACTTAGAAACCCTTATTTAGTTAGGGAAGTCCACTTAGCAACCCTTGTTTAGTTAGGGAAGTCCACTTACCAACACTTATTTAGTTAGGGGAGTCCACTTAGCAACCCTTATTTAGTTAGGGAAGTCCACTTAGAAACCCTTATTTAGTTAGGGAAGTCCACTTAGCAACCCTTGTTTAGTTAGGGAAGTCCACTTAGCAACCCTTATTTAGTTAGGGAAGTCCACTTAGCAACCCTTCTTTAGTTAGGGAAGTCCACTTAGAAACCCTTGTTTAGTTAGGGAAGTCTACTTAGCAACCCTTATTTAATTAGGGAAGTCCACTTAGCAACCCTTGTTTAGTTAGGGAAATCCACTTAGCAACCCTTATTTAGTTAGGGAAGTCCACTTAGCAACCCTTTTTTAGTTAGGGAAGTCCATTTAGCAACCCTTGTTTAGTTAGGGAAGTCCACTTAGCAACCCTTATTTAGTTAGGGAAGTCCACTTAGCAACCCTTATTTAGTTCATTCCTTTCTTTATTATTATCTAACATGTTTATGAACATTCTATATTTATCACATTTCCCATTTCCACATTATGGGAAATATTCTTATTATTCACACAGACTTTATTGAACAAGGATAATCTCCCTCATTCTTCTTTACCTTATCATGAGGATTATACTTTTTACTTTATCATATGAACAAATTGATCTGAGATCATCTCAAATTCCAATTTATTTTACTTAGGATGTGATAACATTATTCATGCCATATTTCTAGTTTCATTATACTCACCAGATTGTCTCAAAATGACTACATGATCAGAGTAATCAAAAGGATAACAATCTAACAGTTTCATACTTACCTTGTCTTCAATAATTGAATACCTGGCCAGGGTATACAAGTACTGAGATTAGGTAGTATGCACCTTGTTTTAGTATCATATGCCTTCCTTTCCATAACATCAGAATATAAGACTTAGCATCCCTAGATTTTCCCCAGATATCATTTTCACGCTTCATCCTCCTTCACATATATAGGAGGAATTTTAAAAGCGTTTTGAGCAGAACGTAAGTTCTTTCCTTCCATATGTTCATAATATTTAATCAAAGAAAGTTCAACAACAATTACCTTCTCATATTTAACACATGAAATCTTAAAATAACATATCAGGGCGACACAATTTTATCTGACCTATTTCAGATTGTGGGTTGATTACTGTCCCAGGCTGATTCATTGCATTGAATCTTGTTGTTGCCTAATTCCAACATCATGCTCTATCATTTAACGTAGATAGATCCGCTCAGGATGCCTATCCATGTCCTCACATGCCACTACTAAGCCATTGCCCTTGAGAGTCTTGTTGACTTTTCCTTAGTGGTTGGGCCTTTTCCTCCCTTATTCTTGGACACCAAGGTCCATCATGCCCAATATGTCCACAATCAAAACATGTCCTATACACATTCCCTGGTCTTGTCGGCCCTATTACTGATGTAGGGGTCACCTCAAAAGTCCTATCTGGTAGATCATTAGGTACTTTGCCCCTTCTTTGTAGCCACTACCCTGGTGTTTGTTGCATTTGTGGCATCAAAAACTTCCCCTTTTAGAACTATTGGACATCTGTTCCTGGATTTGGATAGATCTTTTCTTAATTCCTTCCTTATTATCCTTCTCTAGACAATCCTTTATAAGATGTCCTGATTGCCTACATCTGTAACAAACCTTGTTTCCATGTCATAACCTAATCCCTTCGACACTCCTTATTGCTTTATTACAACTATGTGGGTCAATGATTCTGTTAGAGCACAAAATTTTGTCATTAGGGGCTGGCAATCTAGGTTGTATTGCTTGTATCTGATCCTTAATATGCCTTAATGTTATCATAACCCGTTCAATGAAGGCATTAAAGGAAGGGTTCTCCATCGTAATTGTATCATCCTGAGGATTCCTAGGCAGTCGTTCTTCTCTTTCCTGATCCCTTGCACCTTCTCCTGGTGCAACAACATTGCTTTTAGCAATGCCTTCCCTGTGTTCTCCAAACATCTTTAAGCTTTATTCTATCTTCTGCATAAGCAGAAGTCACTATAAGATACACTGAAGGACACTAGAACAGACTTAACACCCTAGTCCTATGTCTCTGTAGACTCAGCGAACCTTAAGCTCTGATACAAAAACTTTGTGACGACCCAATTACAAATCAAGCCATCACCAATAAAAATGTGGAATTATCACAATTAATAGAATTAATAAAAACCACTAGAAATTAAAACCATTTAGCACATAGATTCATGTCCAGTAAATTTTTACACTAAGGGCCAAAGCTTTACATACACACAGTTCATGTCATATAGTCGGTATGTCATCTCTTCCCAAGGATAACAAGTATCAGATGCTTTACTCTGATATATATACAACAACATTACAAAGTCCTCAAGATAAGCAAACCAAGATCTCAAATCATTCGTGAAAACCACTAAGAACTATCTCCTAAGGACCTGAGAGTAAAAAGACGACACATAGACATCTACCTACAAAACCCTGACAGACAGCGTGCTCAACCTGAAGATAATACTATTGTTCTTGCTGACATGATCCTTCTTCTACAACTTGGTTCCTAGTCCCTCATTTGCGACTACCTAAACATTTTTGGATCCCACGGGGTGAGACTATTATCCCAGCGAGAGATATAACTCTCTGCCAGCAATATTAATATCACATAAAATAATAAAAATTGAACTGTAGGTATTCGATTTGTTTGATAGATATATCTCTAAGTACCAAGCAAGAATATTAATAAAAGATCTATAGTTCATCTTTTGCTTGAAAAGGAATATGAAGAACATGTATAACATCTATCTAACAAGATGCATAAAAATAATAGGGCATCAACTGATGTTTCTGTATTTGGTCCTTAAACGAATATACTACACGGCTGATTACATGTTCACATTCATACTTATGCCCAGAGGAGATGATATATATCACTCATACTCCAACCGACCACTAGTGAATCGAAATTGGTACCACACAAGGTCAATGGCAGAGCTGACTGTCAAGACCTTTCCCTTCTCGGTCAGCACAAGAACACTTAGGCTTAGCATGACATCTTGTGTCTACTGCAATTAACTATGTCGGGGTATAATGGCATCCTCGCTATAGAGTTACTGTTGTAGCATGTACTCCCTTTGGGAGAAGACCTCTTAACTTTCCCAGATTATTAGGATGACCACTGAGCAATCCTGTTATGATTTTATCAGGAAGTTCACTGAGCAACCCGATGTATTTAGGGAGTCCACTGAGCACCCTTATTGAGAACCCATATAATATCACATATTCAAAAATATGTGTTCCGAGTAAAAACTTGTTTCGCCATTCAGCAAATGTTGACACTGAATGGGTCTATGGTCTAGGCAACTACATGATAATATTCATTTTTCTTAATTAAGTGCATTACTGTATCTTTTAACATCGACCAAACTACATGCAATAATTATAATGAATGCTACAAAGGAAAATCATAACTCCATTAGATACTTTCATATTCACAGAGTCACATAGATCACTTAGAAATCCCATTCTCTTATCATCATTATACTTGGGTATTCAACCTTCAACTCATAATTGAGTATTGACACCATTTAGTCACCACTGAGTAGATGATCATCACCTCTGAGTTATCAGACCCAGATATTTATTCACATAATCCACATAGCTTATTGAATCTGTATCACATAGCAACATAACTCTTTCTTGGCCATACTTGTTGTCTTAAGTTAAATGCATGATTATTATATCTTTTGTTCAACTGCTTCACACACATGTCTATGAGAATACTAAGAAACATATCCTCTCTAAAGCATTAAGATTATATTTAATCGATTAAATGTTTCAAGATTTCATTATCATCATGATTACTGGGTCTAGTTATTTAAACCCTTAGATCCACACATAGCATTAACACCTCTGTAACAGTCACTATTATCTCCTGGTTCTCTGATCCTAGTATCCTTCTTACTTATTGTATAAGCATTTCACATAGCTCAAAGTTCATAAAACATGTTGTCACCTCATTCTAGGCAACAACTTATCCTTTAAGGCATTAGACTACTTGTTATACAAGTATTCCATACATCTTACAAGACTCATTTGAGTCTATCGATATAGGACGTCTTAGCTCATATCTTGCGATATTCATCATTTCATGATTCAGGGATAGTGTACGCTTTAGGATGAAGGACTTCTTATAATATCATTGTTCAATCTTAGTGATAAGTACATTCTACCCATGCTTAGGGTTAGTATTATCTACATCATCTCTCTGTGATATAAGAAAGTGCATCCCTCTCATTATTAGGGTTAGGATCATCTTAATTTAACTTATTATAATTGTACAAGCATATCATCACCCTTCATTAGGGTTGGATTTCTCTTTGATTACCAATTAGGGATTCAATATCATAATGTCTAGAGTCAAACCCTAATTCATACTGCACTCATCATAGGAGCACGAACACATGATTCCCCACATGTTTTCCACCCATGTTAAAGTCTTTCTCTCTTATCCTTATTATTATATTGATTTCATCTCATTTAATTCACCTCTTAAGGTCTGTTACCTTAACATCATTAAATTATATTAATCTCATTATAACTCAATACTAATCACACAACAGACATCACTTAGCCATTTTTAATGGATTAGAACATGCCTACCATATTGGGTAGCATGATCAATAATACATATTCTATTATGCTTGAGAATACATATATAATCATAACAAATAATTATTTCATTGTGTGGAGAAATCACACCATCATACCAGGCTTACGACATATCCCTTATCATCAAATCATGTAGTCATGTTGAATTAAGGTATTCTAAATACATGCTCATCTTCCAAGTATTAGTTTCTCTCTCATCCTTACTAGGATATAAATTTCTTCGTTCATATCTTTAAGGTCTCCAACCTTATTAATATCAAATAAGTTAAGCTCATTGTGTCTCACTATTACATTAATCATATTCATCACTTAGTCAATCTTAATAATTGAGGACATGCCTACCATATCAAGTAGCATGATTGATAATTTCATGCATATATCGGCTTGTCAAGTATTCAATTTGGTCATGTGATATAACCACATACTCATATCGGGTATAGGAGTGTATTGTATCCTTGTATCGTGTATTAGGGTTCACCATATCGGTCATACCATTATGGCTTTGCCATATCTCAACAATATTATATTGGTTCTTCTCCTTAGCTAGCCATGTCCATTTCAATTTAGACTTCCACATTAGTCTTCCATCATATCAAGTTACCTCTAGGGTTTCCATATAAGGCTCTATCTAAGGTTACCATATCGTGCACTCACATTGGACTTGCCATGTGTTGGAGATCATATCATGCACTCATGTTGGGCATCATATCTATTTTCACCATATTGGTTTATCTCATAGGTTCACCATATCAGGTAAGTATATTGGGCAGTATATTGGGCATCATATCGAGTGATGCATTGAGCAATCATATCAGGCATCACATTGCTTTTCCCATATTGACCATTCATATCGTGTCCCTACCATGGATAAGAACTTGGACTAAAATCATAACAAAGTGGATATCAAGTTGTTCTTTTATCCCATCACAAAGTAAGGATTGAAGGAGCATATTGAGTTTCTAAGGTCAATAACATATCGGGTTCCTAGGGTTTGACACATATCGGGAAAACATGTTGTTCTACCCTTGTGTCTTGTTCAAAGTGATAAATGGGGACCCTCCATATCGTTCATAGAACTTCATTTATTCTACCTTCATATCGGGAAAGACACCCATGTTGGGTTCCATATCAGTTTTCCCAAGTCTTCAACCCATGTCGGGTTGCAAGATCTTCAACCCATATCAGGTTATTCAAGAGTGATCAACCCATGTCGGGTATCCAATGATGATGTCATCATCGTCAACCTCAAGATCATTAATCTAATTCGAAACTTATGGATAAAAATCCTAATTACATTTTGGAACTCATGATTACATCAATTGATCATAGGAAACCCTAATTTGCAAATAATCTACAAATTGAATCAAATTAAGGAAAGGATAATAATATTGAAGCATTTATGTTATATAACCCACCTCTTGAAGATATTGCAAGCTTCAAGCTTCATTCCACACATTCCAAGGTTGAAGATGAGTCTTCTCCAAGCTCCAAGACTTGGGCTCCAAGCACTTGCACGATATCTCCAATCATCTTGGGCGATATCACCTTAATTGGTTGCTTCAACCCTCTTTGGCCGATACCTCTCCTCCTTGACCAATACCACTCAACTCTCTTCACTATGGGTGACACAAGAGAGGTTGCTTACATGATACAAGAGGAAGGGCATTTGCTATATCCAAAAATCTTGCCAACAAATGAAGGTCAAGGTATTTATACTTGAGGTTTATATAAAAGAGTGTAATAGGTGTCATCATCCCAATGTACTTCATGCCACCTAGCCATGCAAGGTTGAAACATTCTCTTGCATGCATGCCACTATTATCTTGCCATGCAAAAAGGATGAAGAAAAGAATAAGGGATGGCTCTTGAGTTGTCTCCTAGGGCAAGCTTTCTTCCATGACCTTATTATTATATTTAATTTCATCATTACCAAGGCAAAGGAAATCTGATGCTTCAACATTTCCTTGAAGTTCCTTCCCCATCATGGGTAAGTCACAAGACGATAGGGGTCTCTTCTCATGGCTCTATGGCCGATAGGGACTTCCTCCTAAGTCCACAACTCGATATGTCTCATGTACATGGCTTTCTACTTATGCATTTCTTGGTTTCTTTATTATTAAGAGTGCTAGCACTTCAAGATGTTTCAAACATATTGTCTCCTTCTTTCTCTCTTATCTACCTAATACTAGATAGGAGTAGAAACAACCTAGAGATGGTAAATTACACATTAACCCTACATTTTTTATAAATAGCAAATTGTACCACAATTGATGCACTAAGCACTTAGCATTATTTATACAAGTTTCCACTTAGAATTGGGATTTTCACAAGCCACCACTTAGAATCATATTCTCTATCATGATATACAAAACACTTAGAATACATTTAACATGTAACATTTGCAACATAACCCCTTGGCTTGGGTAATTTGCACTTTTCACTTAGATTATCATATAATGCACACATACACTACTATAGAATTGCCTAAAGACGAAGGCCAAATCCCTGACCAATACTTGGAAATCCCTAACCGATAGGCGGTAGTCAGGGCAAATCCCTGACCAACGTACCCTCGGCAAAAGTGTGGTGACCAATAGTTGTTGGCCAGGTCCTATCCCTGACCAATAGAGACAAAGGCCCTGAGCATCGACAAGAAGAATAATAGAATTTGTATCCTTGGTGGATATCTTGTATCCAATACACATCCTCATCAAATAACATGCAATGTTATTACAAACACACATGCATCTGATCGTGTGTGTGTGTATATATATATATATATATTCATAATAGTATCCTTCACATGAAAACAAATTCAGATATTGCATTCATTTTTAGTTGTATTAGTTACATTAAAACACATGATTTGAGCATCATGTTTTATAAGAAAGTTGAACACATTCTCTACAATAACCTCAAGATAAAATAAATACACATCACTTGCAACACCATATTGTTCAACAATAATTTAAATATATAATTGAATTTGTATTTGGTCATCAATGATAGTTTCTTTATATATTTTTCCCCATCACTACATCTACTATTTCCATCGAAGGAAACTTTTTGAAGCACTTGGATTGGTCCTTCTTTGTTGTGGGGTTTTCAACATCCTGCATTATCCAACTTATATCAGACTCTTATAATTTAAATTTCATACTTTGGAAATATGCAATGAACATCATATATGGAATAAAAGATGACACACACAAAAATTGTTCTTATTCATGTACACATTACGCTGACTTTTGTTTTATAAAGATAGACTTACAAACTAAATAGGTGAATGCGATAAAATATAATTTTCTTCCATATGCCCAAAGACCTGTAAAAATTTCATGCAACATATACCATAACCCATCAAAGAACCACAATAGATGACATATTTATAATTTATAAAAAAAAACTTCCAAAGATTTACATCAGATTATGTAAGTAAAATGATAGTAACAATTATGCTCTTACACGACACTAGTACCTCATATGTGATTTACTTGTAGGTGTACCCTCCTTTTCAAGAACAATCATTGGCTCCAAATTACGCCCAAAGTGCATCTTGTGCATGAAGACTTGACAAATCAATGCTCACCTGCACATTAAATCAAAAATCACGTATAATGTTTAATTATTAACAGTGTGCCACACTACAAAATGAATGCTAAAATCAGAATTTACAAGATGGCATAAGGAAAAGCTAGTAGAGCTTAACGTTATACTCATTCCATATCGATCATGTGTATAGATTTTATATCAGATTGACGAACTAAGGAAAGTCAAGACCAATTTTTATAATGACAAGCAAATGATCATCAACAGAATTGGTGAAGAGATGCGTCAAAGTGTCAATACACCTCCGATTGAGGCTTATTTGATTTTGCATAAGCCGAATACGGTTTCCAGAATGACACAATTTGGCTGAGACAATTGTTAAGAACGATTTAAACTCAATCTACTAGGACCTATGACGTAACTAACAAAGATCGATTATTTATTTTCACTCAGTCACCGACCGTCCAGAAAAAGGGTGAAGGGGTTATTGGTAGAGGAGAAGACAAAAGACTTACCAGTAGAGGGGAGGAGTAGAACGAAGCAGAGATGAAAATGAGCACGAGTGACTAAGAAAGAACAGAAATATTGAAGAGGGAAGAAACACATACAGAGGGGGATACATCACTTCGTCGTCCCGATGCAGTCTCGCGGGGACAACAACATCGTCCGGCATCGTACATGTCAGGGTGTCAGGAGACGAACGGGTGGGCGGTGTAGGTCGCTTGGAATTCTTCTTCGGATGGAAACTTTAAAGCGGCGGCTAGGTTATGAGGGGCAAAATTAGATACGGAGGCTAGGTTAAGTGGAACGACGAATATATTTTGGTCAAGGATTAAAAATAACATTGGCCAGATATAAACCTTGGGCGTGGGATTTAATATGGTCGGGGCTATCATCCCTGACCAAACAACCTTGACCACTAACAAATTTTGTTGTAGTGATAGGTTTGCATTTGAGTCCAAATTTGAAAATAAACTTTCACAAAGGGCCTTAGTTACTTTTCAAAAGATAAGAACTAGTTTGTAAGCACATTACTTAAGCAAAACATCTGGGGTTAGGTCATAACCCAGGTCAGGGGTTTTACATTAATATCATTTTAGATCAGGAAGAATCCTTGTAGAAGGACAAGGCTAGAGTCGATTGGCTGGTAGATGGTGATCGTAACACTTCTTTCTATCATGCTATAGTCAAATCCAAAAGAAAAAGGAGAAACCTATCAAGACTCACTTTACAAGATGATACTATTATCACTGATCAGGTTCTCATGGCTAAAGCTGTTGTGACACAATACAAATCCTTTTATGAAGAGGAGACTACTGTTACAGAAGAAGAACTTGACACATTCCTTCATGAAATTTCTGCTAACAAATTTTTGGATGACAATTTTACATTGATTGCAGTTCTAGAGGGAAATGAGATAGCTAATACAATTAGAGAAATGGATAGTTCTTCTGCTCCAGGACCTGATGGCTTCACGCCGACCTTCTTCATAGCTGCATGGGATGTTATTAAAGATGACTTTCTTAGATTAGTAGAAGCTTTCTTCAAAGGCCAAGTATGTCACTAGAGTCTCTATTGTTGAAGAATTGCTCTTATCCCAAAGAAGGAGTCTCCGGAGTTCCTCTCAACCGAATTCCGACCGATATTAGTGGAAAATATAGCGCTCAGGATCCTCGCCCGCACTTTGAACAATAGACTAGCAACTCTTATGCCTAGTCTTATATCCAAAGTCCAAGGGGCGTTCTTGAAGGGAAAGGACATTACAAATCACATTAGAATGGTTAAGGAATTGATACATGATATTAAACAAGGTGGTCAAGAACCGAATGCTATGATTAAATACGACATGTCAAAAGCATAGGACTGAGTACATTGGGACGTCATGAGGAAAATCCTAGATAGGTTTTGCTTTCTCAGAGAGACAATTGATCTTTGTATGAGTTTCTTTATCCAAACTTGGGCTAAAGTCACTCTGGGAGATTACATAGTAGGTTTTTTTCCCCATGAAAAGAGGTTTGAAATAAGGCAGCACGCTGTCACCCTTCCTTTTCAGCCTCTTTTTTTTTAAGAAGCCAGGGGTTGTTTTTATTCAGCCTCTTTTCAGCCTCTTTGAAGACATGTTGAGCAAAAGATTCTCTAGCTTGGCCGAGAAGGGTCTAATATCCATAAACAAGACTAGAGGAGGAGGAACAACAACCCCCATTCTCCTATACACAGACAATATTATGGTTTTCATTAATGCTGACACGACATCTATACATCAACCAGACAAACCTTTGAATCATATGAGAGGGAAACTGGCTAAAGCATTAACAGACTGAAGTTGGTTTGCGTTGTTGGATGCCTGAACCCAAATGATGCTAACTCAGAAGCAAGAGATATGGGAATTGAATATGTTGCAGATTCCTACATGTACCTGGGAATGCCTATCTCGATTGGACGCACTAGACTTACGGACTTTGAATTCCTAATTTCTAAAGTCATCAACAAAGTAGCTACATTGAAGGCCAAATTGCTATCCTTTGCAGGTCACAGATTACTGATAGCCCACATACTTTCCTCCATCACCATCTACACAACAACTGCAATAGGAGTTCGGGATGGCATTGTACATAGATTAGAAGCCATCATGTCCCATTTCTTATGGACAGATTCCTCTAATCATAAGAAGAGAGTGTGGGTTGGATGGCACAGGGTGGTGGTCCCTCTTGAGTAAGGTGTCTTAGGTCTCACATACATTAAGATTATTAATAAGGCTTTCATCGTGAAACTGTGTTGGAAAGTTATCGCAGGCGATTTGCTATGGGCCTCTTTTGTAGGGAAAATAATCTTGTTAAGTCTCTAGTCATTTTGGACTTTACCCCAGCCAGCTCAAGCAAAGCATGATGGCGTCCCCTTCTGGAAGAAGGTTTCAAAAATGTTTCTGACTATATACCCAAAATGCAAATGGGTTATAGGTAGAGGTGACATCTCTTTCTGGAACTCTTGGTGGGGTGAAGAGCAGCTCTATGACATGGCAATTCTTGCCAGTGATTGGAATCATGACTTCTGAGTAAAGGATTTTTGGATTGAAGGATAAGGATGGGACTGGGATACTCTAACCTAGATTGTCGACACACAAGGAATTGAAATGATAAAGAAGAAAGCCTCCTAATAACTGGAGCGGACGACATGATCACATAGTCCTCTGATTCACTAGGAAATTTCACCTTAAGATCGGCTAAAAAACTTCTTAGGGAGCCTTGTCAAGAAGATTGCACCACTATGAGTGGAATATGTGATCTTGATGCCCCTCAGGGAAGTGCTCTTTTATGGAAATTCATCTGCAAAGCAAACCCAATAGATGAAAATATTTTTAGTTGTCATATACTAATGGTATCAAAATGCAACTGCTATGATGAACCGCAAAATGAGGATACCAATCACATGCTATTCCAAGGGCAAGCAACAACTTTTTTTTGGAATAAATTCACTATCGTGATAGGAGTTTTAGCGCCTGATAATATCCCCTCCCTTATGGCGATTTGAGCAAATGGAAAATCCAATAGGATAATAGATTGGATGGCTAGAAGAATGGTGATTCTTATTATTAGTAGTATATGGAGACTGAGATGTTTGGCGAGATACGATGGGACCAAACGATCTTATCACAAGGAGTGAAATCAGATTATCTTTTGCCTCAACAAGATGATTGATAACAAGGCCTTTCATGTGACTGATAATATTGGGTTTTACAACTCGATTAAGGAAGCTAGGATCAAGGAACCTCGCACAAGCATCAGACAAATCCATCTTCTTAGATGGATACCACCAGATTTACATAATCTCAAAATGAATATCACTATTGGAAGGAATAAAAATCAAAACGGCTTAACACATCACCATATGGGTGGAGTGGTGTGTAACCATAATGTAGATATATGTCTTGAGTTCTGTGCTTGGTTGAGAATCAATGATTATACTCTAGCATACATTATAGCATGCATTGTGGGCCTAAGAATGGTGGAAGACCACAACATGACGATTACCACTATTGAGATAGATGATAGAAGGATATAAGACATTCTTTGGAGAAAGTCTGTAGTACCATGGAAAGCTACATCTTACGTCAGAGTCTAAAAACTAATTTGGATGAGGCTACTATTATGGGATCTTTTATACACAAAGAGGTGAACTCGATATCTAGGGAGTTAGGCCATTGGGGATGACATCAATATGAGCCATTTATTTGGTCAGATGTCAGATGCTTACCAATGAAGATTAGAGTCATGGCTAATTTGGAGAAAAGAGAGACTCCTTATGTTGTGATAAGGAGGAATGCCATTTGATTCTCTGGTTATGGTTGTGTGTATTTCTTCTTTAATGTTTGTATATGAGGGTTTTTTTTGCTAAAGGGGGGATATACCTACACTTTATAAGTAGGAGTTGTATTGATTTTTCTGATTTTGCCTATACGAAGAGGGTAGGATGAATAAAATTACCTCTTGGCTTTATTTAAAAAAAAGATCCCCCACGTCAATACCCCGAGCAACATGTACTGCTGAATCTTAACACGAGCTCGGGGTCAAGATCCAACTAATTTGAAGAGGATGATGATGGTATTGTTGAGGAGAAAATGGATTCTGACCCAGATGACACTTTGGCATACTTGGAGGTAGACAGGCTGAAGGAGTTTGCAAGGCCCCTGAGGGAACGCCATATGGAAGAGATCAAAGGAAGATGCAGATCACTCCCATCTACCCCGAGTGTATTTCAAGGAGAGTTATCTCCACTAGATATGGGTGTGAAAAGGTAATTGAAGACCTGGGAATCAAAGTAGATGTGGTAAGGCAGCTGAAGAGGACTGGTTTGTGGAAGGTGCTTTTCACAACACAAACCACATATGTGGAGTTAACTCAGCAATTCTTCACCACATTAGATAAGGTTAAGGTGAAAGGGGAGGAAACGATCTGTCGGGGACACATCCTGCTATCATACAGATAACGAGGTGCCATGCGAAAACGTGCGGAAAACACCATAAACCGCTTATTACCAAAAACACGGGATAATTAAAACCGATTTTAGAAAGCAGATAAACTAAGAAACTATTACATCCAGATCCTCATCCTGTAAGAACTTAGGTTATAAAAACATTTACACGCCTTGATACGTGACCATAGCTTAGAAGGTCAGTAGTCCTGTCCACACATGAGTTCATCACCTGTTTATACACAACGAGCCATATCCGGCTGGCAGTAGGATATACAAGGCTTCATCAGCTATACATCATAAAACAACGTAAAAACACCTCCGAGGACCTGAGAGTACATGGATGACTCTAGGGCTCTACTACAAAACAACCAAAACAGTAGTGCATCCATCTCTTGCCTTCTACTGCTCTTCTTGCTGCTCGGCCGCAACCTTGCGACCACAACCATGTCTAGCGCGAACACCTAAAAAGGTGTAAACCAACGGGGTGAGACACACAGTCCCAACGAGAAACATAACTCCCCGCCGAAACCACAAAACCTCAGAAAGTTAAAGCAATAATAGCAGGTAACTGATCAAGCATAGAATAAGAGCAACATATTGAGCAAGGTGTACGGAAGGCATATAACCAAGTATATCTTTATGGAACATGATTGACAAGATAAGATTTTTAAGATCTTACCACATAACATAAGGAACGTATAAGTAACTGCAAGGTATAACAAGATCAACTACACAAGTAGGGTCTCAACCAATGTTCTGTGTTTTGCCTTAAGCAATAAATACTATTGGCTGGATTACATATTCTTATGCCCTGAGGAAGTGAGCCACACCACTCAGATCCAACTGACGGCTGTGAAACCCGGAGCTGGTATCATACAAGGTCAATGGAAGAGCCGGACTCCACGACCTCACCACACTGTGGTCAGTGCATGAAACCAAAGCAGGACCGCAGTCTCATGCTTAAGTGGCTTCAGCCACAGGGTCAGCTCCGCAAGCTACGCATAACTCTAGCCCGCCTTGGTACAGGTCTCGACACTAGTATATCTGAGCCACAGGCCAAATCACCATGCTTTGAGCCATGAATGCATTCATGCTCTATCACATCTCTTGAGCCATGGGCCTATTCACCATGCTCCATCTATCCTGAGTCTACAACTACAGCTGCACTCGAATCCTCTCTATTTTAGGCTAGGAGAAACCTCACATATTCAACAATATGCGCTCCGGGTTAACCCGTAGGAGAACCTGTTTCACCATCACCAGCTGCTGATGATGATGGGTCTATGGTCATGGCAAACTACATAATATGTTACACTGTGATTAGTTAGTATATTTTAAGTGGATTGTTGAGGCAACCGGGTTGTAACACATACATAACATAAAGTTACATTATTATTACCACCATCACATTATCCTGGGATCTCAATCCCTCAGTACAAGAAACCACTACCTCATAAGGCATTTTCATCATTTGGGATAACAATCCCTGATTTCATCATCAGTGGATAATACCTCAACTAGGCACTTTAGCCAACTCAGGTCCTCAGACCTAAACACATCAGACTAGTGATGTAGGTTATCTCCTCAACAAGAGTGACCATCGATGCAGTGTTATTCAAACATATATATATATATACCTCATAGCCCTTTTTCCTAGCTATGAATACGCATGAAATACTTGCATGGTTAGTATACACATTTCTAGAGATAACTGAAGCCTTCATGGATTAAAGGAAGATCATGCTATCAAATATAGGGCAACATGGATGATTATACACTTTATCATTCATGCCTCAAACATGTGACCATAGACATGGGTCACATCATCATGTGAAGCAACTCATATACTTCCAAGCTTATCATTTACTCATCATTATATATACATGATTCAAGATGGACATAAACACATGTAATATCATTAATAATCTAGAACCATCATCTATAAGCAACCTGGGTTATCAGAACCCTTACTAAAACTCTCTCAACCCTCACAAAAAGAGGTGGCGGGTAGCGTGTCCCTCACCACAACTTATGATGGGTAGGGTAGCATCCCTTACCAAAAGCATACCGGCCTACACTCATATCGGCCAACCACAGCAGGTAATGACCATCACCCAAGGGTGTCGTGCAACTAGAGACCAAGACATATCATGCACAAGGCATAACGTGCATCTAGGTCTATGAGGCATGTCATGCATCCAAGGTGACATCATTCTACTAGACCGGACAAAGCCTTATCGGCCTACCCCCTATATGGTTAGGGCCATATCGGGCAACAACTACCATATCGACTAGAGCCATGGTGCCCAGGACAACCCTATAACGCCCACTAGAGCACACATCTTCCTTCGATACAAGGGAACCAAGGGAAAGCCTATCGTACAACCAAGATAGCCTCATCCTATCGGCCAACACACAAGGCAAAGACCAAGGTGTATCGTCCAAACCCAACATCATCATATCAACCCAGAACTCTAGTCCAAGAGAGGTATCGGGCAGCACCATCCCCAAGCCATATCGTGCAAGATACAACCCAACAAGATCGTCATCAACCTGAATCACAAGGGCACCAAACCCTAATTGATCAAGAAGACTGGCTCACCTCTCAACAACCAAGAGAGAGGGGTCTTGCACAACCTCTATCACAAATCGGGCAACCACAAGGATCAACCTTGACATAGGTCTACATCTACCAAAAAATCTCACCTCTTGAATCCATGGTGAGAGGAGGGTGTTGCTCAAGCAACTAGAACACAAGCTCACCTCTCAACTTAAATGAGAGAGGGGTATTGCTCACATTACTAGAGCTCAAGCTCACTTCTCTAGACCAAGGAGGGAAAGGAGTGTTGCTCAATAAGGAAACTCCAAACCATGGTTTGACCAACTAGGGTACAAAGTTACAAAACCTCAACCATAACAACAAGGTTACTATAACCACAAGGCTAAAGGTGCAACTAAGCAAGAAACTTATCTTAGAACATACATGGCCGATATGATCATATGAAAACATACAAGAATATAGAGGAAAGTATTATGGTTAGGGTTAGGAGTTATGTAACCCGCTTTAAGCAAGCTCCAAGATCCTAGCACCAAGCTTCCAAGCTCAAGCACCACCACATGAAGGAGAGCAAGGCACTCTAGGGTTCGGCCACCACTAGAAGAAGAAGAAGAAGAAAACTCTAAAGAGAAGGATCGACCACCAAGCTTTGTAAAGGAAGTGTGTCGCCCACCAAGGAAGAGAGAAACCAAGGAACTAAAGAGATCCTTAGTAAGATAAAGAAGGTACATATATAGGAGAGGGTGGAGGAGAAACCAAGGTAAGACAAAGCAAGGTGTCACCCACCTAGGGACACTTGTCCATGGGCAATGCCACCTCATTATCTTGCCTTAAACACATGTCCAAGGCCATTGCCACATGCAAGCATCATGCGCCAAGTGTCCACTAGTGGTGACACAAATGAGGTCAAAGGGTTAAAAGGGGTCCATGGCCGATACACCCCATCACCATGCCCGACACACCTTCCTGAGAGACACACCTATGGCTGACAAAACCATGGCCGGCACACCTATGGCCGACACAAGGTACAACAAGGTTAAGCAAGGCTCGAACAAGGCATAACAAGGCTCATCAAATCCCAAAGAAACGAGCCCAACCCTTCCTCTCAACACTAGAAGAAGCAAGGAGAGAGAAGAACACTTCTCAAGGTGACAACTTGCCCATAAACCCTAGTCTTGGGTAAATTGCAAGTAGCACCTCCAACACTCAACAAGCACAAACAAACCCTAATCGCCACTAAATGTGATTAGCAAGAAACTAAACACCAGGGTTAGGCAAAGAAAATAGGATAAGCCCAAAACGGAGGTCAGGGTCCTTACACCATCAAGTTTGCAATGTTCAACAAAGTCCACACACTAATTTCTTCTGAACAGAACTACATTTTTGCAAGGGACTCTCAAGAAGCTAAAAAAATGAGTGATGGCTTAATTGAGAGAGAAGTTGACTTAGACTACAACACCTTCTGGTATGAGTTGACAACGGAGCTGACATACACTACCGACAAATAAAAAACCATGCACATTAGTAATTTGTTGTTCAGTTATGTGCAAAAAGTCATCACCAATACGATTGTAGGTAGGTATGACAATCAGGGTAGCATTTCACAAAAGTACCTCTTTGTTCTACATGGTTTAAATAAGAAATTGCACATCAACGTAGGGTCGCTCTTGATAGATCACATGAGGACAATTCCCTTCAAAAGCAAGATTCCATTTGTTATGGGAGGGATTGTGACCTCAATTGCTATATCCCTAGGTTTTGATGTCACCAGACTGAAAGAGACCGAAGGAGCTCAATTTGTTGATCTAAAGTACCTCATGCACTCTCAAATGATCACAATCATGAACAAGAGGCTGATCTATAATGTAAAATTTGTATCACCACAAACAATTCTCTAGCTTCCCTATTACACCTTCCCACTTCTCTCCTCCTTGGGCCCTCCTACATTACTACATGACAAGCTAAATCAATGGGAGCAAGCCAACCCCCGAGAAAACTCCAACATTGCTATTGTACAAGAAGAAGAAATAGCAGCATCAAATGCACAACAACAAGAAGAAGAGGGAGGAGAACAAAGAAGAAATCCATGAAGGGTGAGAATGAGGGATGAGGCAACATCCCAGATGTAGGAGCCTTCAGTGAATGCATATGATATGTTATCCATCCATGCACAACTTGAAGGCATCAAGAAGACATAACAAGACAAGCAACTCATATAGAAGTACATGTAATAGGACCAACAACAAATTCATCAACAAGTCAACCACTTGTACCATTTCCACCATGCGTAGGAACTAAGAAACCCCGAATGGAGTGAAGACTTTTGAGGTGGTATTTTAGGATACCAGGAGACCTACCTTCCCCCTCAAGACGCATATTGGGACCATTACTACCAGTTCCCTCCATCCCATATAAGACCTCCACCTCCTCAGCAACACCAGTCGAACCAGCTTGATCAGCCACAATAAGGAAACCTACCCTTTAATTCACAACACCAACCATGATATTCATCCTACTATCCCTAAACTTGAGTTTCATGCTGAGGACATCATGATTCAAAAGTTTAGGGTGGTAGGGTGGTATGCACCTCCCTATCTTGTCTCTCATTTTGATTGCATCTGTCTCACTTGATTTTGGGAATTGCTTGTTTTCACTCTTGTTAGTGTAGATTTCTTCTTGTTTGCATTCTTGCATACATGTGGTTGAATTTCATGCATTTTTGCGTATTTTTTCAAAATTTTGCTCTTTTTGCTCTTCCATGTCATGCATTGAATTCTGTTGTAGTTTTTGGTAATTTTGTGTGTTTTTTATTAGGATTTGCTTTTTTGTGCTTTAAATTCCCTAAAAGTAGGTTTAGATGTGATTGATTGCTAATCGACACCATTTTAGCCAATTTTGCCCAAATTTAGATGTTCTTGCCTAAGAGCATGTTTTAACTTAATCTCCAATTGCTGAACTGAAAATAGTGATCTTTGACAAAAGCATGGCACATTTTTAGAGTTTATTGCTATATGGTCTTAATTATTGACTTTTTACATGTGCATCACCTCTCTCAAATTTGTGAATGTTTTGGTTGAATTGTGATTGGAGCAAGCTATGAATGCTTAGAGCCTATGGAATCATAGGAAATAAATGTGAATCTCATGTTTTTCAATCATGTGGGGTGATATCATTTGATGAAGTGTTGGATTAGTTTTTCATGTAGGAAATCTTATGTTGAGGACTACACTAATGACCCCACTTTTTGACCTGACTCTTGTTTCACCATCTTCATACCTATGTGCCTCATGAAAGGATGCCTTAGAGCACATATTCAGCCTTGGCCACCTCCAAAAGTTTGGGGTGGCCATATCTACATCCCTCTACTTCACTCTATCCACCATATGCCCTACCTACACCAAGGGCAAAAGAAATGAAAATAAGAAAAGAGAAAAGAAAAAAGAAAATAAAAGATTCTCCTATTTAAGAACATGTAAATAAAGAAAAGATGAGTGTGCAAAAACACTGCAATCTTACTGCAATCCTTTCTTCCATTTTCATACCCATTGAGATAGAAAATATCAAACCTAGCTCACTTCACCCTTGCTACAACTATGTGGGTCATTTGGTATGGTTTGAGACATAAGATTGAATGCATGAAAATGAAACAACACTCCTAGTCATCATTGACTAACGCCAACATGAAACAGTTTACCCGAAATTGCATTACATATGGAAAGATTATGTATTCTATGCTCTATATTTGAAGTTTGTATGCTCAGTGCACTTTTCATAATTGGTTCGTGAAAGTGGATAGGAGAGAGGTGAAACACATGTACTTAGTCACTTCTAAGACCATTTAGTCAATAATATTATGTTACAATGCATTTTATCATTCTTGGGTAATTGAAAGAAATTGAAGAGAGAGATTAAGTTAGAGCATACTTGAGGACAAGTATGTTTTAAGTTTGGGGTGGTGATGCAGCCCTATTTTAGGGCTTCATCTTGTGCCTTTTTGCATGATAATCACATCTAAATAATTTAGATTACAAGTTATTCCCCTCAATATGATCTTTTATGATAAATGCACTTATGCCTCCTTTTGTGTGTATTTCACGACACTTATGCCTGCATTGATGCATGGGAGAGAGATGAAGAACGTATATGGGGTCTTACACCCCAAAAGTGGACCTAACTCTTCCCCGAGCTTTCCTTGGATGCACAAGAGCAATTCAAAGCAAAAGTAGACTAGATGAAGAAGATGAAGTAAAGATCCGCACCAAAAAGCCCCAAAACAGCCATGGTACATCACCACGGTCATGGAAATTATGGTCCAAAAGTCATTGGGAATGTGCTCAATTTACACATGAATGACCACGGCCATGGAGCACATAACGGTTGTGGTCACTGAAGACCCCATGGATGTGGCCCCCAGAATAGTCGTGACCAACACCTTCCTCCTCGCCTATGGCCATCACCTTGCTCGTGGTGATTTATGCACAAAGATCCCCAAAATCAACAGGGAATTGGTCCATTTTACACGTGAATGACCACGGAGAGGCCCTTGAAGACCACCTCGCCTTTGGTGCTCCATACACACCCATGGCGAACTGAAGATACAATGAATTCCAAGCTGCGTCACCCATGGCCTTCTCCTCCAACACAGTCGTGGTACCCCACACGGCTGTGGTACCTCCTACCCACCACGACTGTGGCACCCCACCACAACCGTGGAACCCCGCCATGGTTGTGGCCACCATACATACTTATAATTTCCACTCCACTTCCCACCTTGGTCGTTCCATAGCCCACAGTCGTGACATGCAACCCCCACCACAGTCGTGGCACCTCAACACGGCCGTTGTGACCACCTAACCCTACATATTTTCACCACTAACTTTCCAACTTTGCCCCTACTTATCATAGTGTTTCCCCACCACCTATATATAGATAGGTGGCAGCCACAACGTGAAGGTTAGACTCCCCCGGCAGCCATTACTCCTCTCCACCCACTCTTGAGCATTCATTGCACTCCCCTTACATTTATGCTCTCCATCCACCATTTTTTTAAAATAATCCAGGAGGTTATTTTATTCATCCTACCCTCCTCGTGTAGGAAAAATCATCAATATAAAGATACATCTCCTGCTAAAACCCGCAGGTATTATACCCATATACATATACAGCACAAAAAACCTTACACATCTCGCTTAAGCCAAATATAAGGTGTATTCTTTTTCTCGAGAAGGGCCATCCCTCTAATCTTCATTTGTAGGTTTCTACTGTTAGAGCAAACAAACAACTCTGAATATCTGTTTCCATCCATTCCCAGCTCCCTTTGTATAGAGTTTATAAGCTTATGCACCACGAAGCCTCTAATCGCCCTATCATGAACCAGCTATCTAATCTCTCTAATAGCTGATGTCATCCTCCAAGGCTCCTGAGCGTCATTCCATAAAATTTCAAAAATCTGTTGATCATCCACTTCAAAAGTCGAAGCTGTTAAGTTGTGATCCTCTAAAAGCTTAAGGCTAATAATACATGCAGCAATGTAAGCTTCTATATGATCATGTGTCTTCAGCCATGCTCTGAAAGTGAGACAGATGTCTCTGTTGTGATTACATACGATACCAGCAGCCCATCTCCTCCTATGCCCATGGGGGTCAATCTCCGCACCCACAGTGACGTTGAGTTTAAGGTTATGTAAATCTGGAGGAATCCATCTCTCAAGAATGATCCTTCTCAATTTCAGGCGTGGTTGGTCTATTCCGGCTTCAGATAAAACCTCATATCTGTAGTGCTCCTTATGAATGAAAGCTTCTGTGCTCATCGCCTTGTTGATGTGGAAAATAATAAGATTCCACTCGGTATCAACAGAAGAAAAAACGCCATCAAAACGCACCTTGCATCTCATCCGCCACAAGCTATGAGTGATGAGGATAGCGATCCTTCCAGCCAGCCAATCAGTAAAAGATCTGGAAATACCCTTGGCACAGCATGCCATTAAAGAAACTAAGCTATGGGGTGCTTGCATGCCCGTAATAACAGTAAACTTATCCCAAAGAGACGATGCATACTGTCCTTGAAACAACATATGACCAATATTTTCGCCACTAGGCTCCTCGCAACAATTGCATTTAGACGCCATTTGAATCTTGCATCTCCTGATATTATCGTCTGTAGGTATTGCTCCATGCTTAATACGCCATAAAGTCGCACTTGCTCTTGGAATGTTCAGAAACCAGATCTTCTTATCATCAGCGCTACTATTATACTCATTATCTAGAAACAAGTGTTTTACATATTTCATAGAGAAAACACCGTATACATCAAGGGACCAGATGATCCATTCTTTCACTTCTGATATGAATTGATTTGACGATTTAATCAGGTCCAAACCATCCTGGTTAATAACCCGACTTAGAGTCTCCCAATCCCATCCTAGATCATCGGACCAGAAATCCTTCACTTTAAAAGTGTGATGGCGATCGCTGTTGTGTAAAGCCATTTCTTTGAGGCGTATGTCACACCAAAGAGAGTCCCAAAAAGAAATGTCACATGTACCAATAATCCACCTACAGTGAGGTATAACGATAGGGAAAGTCTGGCATAGTTTTTTCCAAAATCTAGATGCAAAGGAACTCAACTTCAGATTACTAGGGAACACATCAGAATGATTAATATGTCTGTTTGCGTACTTGGATCTACAAAAAGATGCCCAACATGAACTGTCTGTCAATACCTCCCAACATGCTTTGGCAAGGAAAGCCTAATTTATCAATAGGATAGGCGTAATACCCAACCCCCCGTCTTCCATCAGGGTTGCCACCTTATCCCACACCACCCAAGTTCGTCTCTTCTTGTTACTTCTGTTTGTCCACAAGAATCTAGAAAAGATGTTTTCAATTCTCCGAACAAAACCCATTGGAATGCCTACATCTTCCGCTGTATATAAAGTGGTTGATGAAAGTACATGGTTTATCAAGAGCCTCCTGCCCGCAAAGGATAGTAACCTAGCCTTCCAGTTTGCAACCTTTCTGCTAATCTTAGCAATAAGGAATTCAAAATCTGCTATCTGTGTTCTGCCCCTAGTAATAGGCATCCCAAGATACTGGATAGTGTTCTGAACATCATTCACATGTAACACGGCTGCTATTGCCCTAACTATATCTGGGTCATCACAACCAATCATACAACAAGATTTTGCTCTATTGATACGCTGACCAGTAGCTGATTCATAATCATCAAAAACCTGCTTGATGTTACCAGATGAAACCGTATCTGCATTGATGAAGATCGTGATGTCATCCGCATATAGAAGTAAGGGCGGTGCCTTGTTCTACTAAGAATATCCTCAAAAAGATTGAAGAGAAAAGGGGAAAGTGCATTGCCTTGTTTTAGACCCTTCTTCAACTGAAAGAAGCCCGCTGTGATATCTCCAATCGAAACAGTCATCCACGTATTGATGAAGAAGCTCAAAATAAGCTGGATAGTGTCCGTGGTGAAGCCAAAAGCTGCAAGGATCTTATTTAAAACGATCCAACTGACCCTATCATAAGCCCTAGACATGTCGTGTTTGATCAAAGCATTTGGCGCTGGGAACCCATTTTTAATGTCATGAACGATCTCCTTCACTAATCTCACATGATGAGTAATATCTTAGCCCCATTTAAAAATCATTTGATTTGTTTTCCATAAATTAGAATGATTTGTTTTTGGAAAATTTTGGTGGAACTCTTTTTCAGTCGAGAATGGGCTGATCAAATCATAATTCGACCGATGGTTAGCCATTTATAAAACTTATACACATGGTGCGATCTCGTTCGAACTCTTCTTTGACCTAGGTCAAGGTTGGTTGAAAATAGTTTAGACTGACGGGCAACCTACAAACTTTTTAGTTAGTGAACAATTAGTCATTTTTATTCCATGAATGACACCGTAATGTATACTTGTGCACTAAGCTTGGATCAAACCTTCCAAAAACTATCAAAACACTTCCTAATGGTTTTTCATAAGTTGGATAGCTGAGAAAGGATACAAGTACACTTGATCATTGCATGAATTTTCACATTGAGCTTAGCTACTAAATTTCCATGTCCTACTAGTGAAACATATGAGCTCCACTCAAGTGCCTTAGTCTACAACAACGACCCTTGTCCTAATCCCTATGGATGTGTTTCATTAGATTGATTATAGGATATTTATGGTTGTTATGAGTTGAATTGATGCTTTCCTTTCTACAACCATTTTCCATTGTTCCTGCTTCTTTGGAGCTGCTTCTTACAAGCACGTATGTTCAAAGGCTTGAAAGGAGGAGAATGGGTCTTTTCATTGGTGATGTTCTACAATATTTAAAGAAGAGGTGTAGTATTGGTGCTCTTTTACAACCTTTAAAGAAGAAATGAAGTGTTGATTCTCTTCTACAACCATGAAATAATAGACAAACAATTATACTTTGTATTTGTCCTTGCATGATAAATGACGTAAATTGTTGGAAATCCTAGCAGGCATCTACTAGGGCGGATGTACAACTTTTCATTCTAGAACCACCCTGAATCTTGGTGACTTGTGGTGGTTAATTATATACACCACAAATTTATAGTTCACTTACATTTGATGATTCATTTTTGTTGAGAACTTGATTTGCTCTATTCATTCCCATCTAGATTCATTCCCATCTAGAGATTCCACTGCTTATATTACCTTAACCGTTGTGATGCATCTAAAATCATATTGGTTGGTATATGGATATGAAATTTAGGTCATTGTAGTGAATGCTTGTGGTTTGAAACACGTAATTCATGTTTGTGATTGTGACAAAAATATGTAACATGTATATGGCTTGCATGTTGTGCCTCTCTTCTTACATTCTCCATATAAATTTAATTGTTGCAATTAAAAAATGATGATGTATTGGTATCATTGGTGGATTATAGTGGAGAGGAGGAGACAATCAAAATGCCACACCAACAAGGAAGGTTCTTGGAGTGTTTGTGATAAATACAAAATGATAAATCCATCAACATCTAAAGGACTACCTAAGAAGGAAATCCAATTGAGTGACTAGCTTGTCGATCAGTTGACCAGTGGATCCTTTAAAGGTAGACTTAGGGCTACATTAGTTGTGCATCTCTTGCTAATTTTTATACAAATTTTATTGGCTTAAGATGTTGTACTGGTTACGATATATTACCATATATTATTTTATATCTTGTAGTTATTGTTGTAATATATTGTATAATAGTGTATATATAATGGCGGTTGGATACATATGATTATTATATCAATCCCTCAATATAATATTAGAGTTTAAGATTCCTTTCATTGTGAAGTACACATGAAAACCTCAACGGACTAACACGCCAAAGCACAGTGCACCATCTATCTTGGGGAAGTTTCATAATAAGAATGTGGATCTACCAAAGTAGGGTGCACAACTTATTATATTGGACTGGATCCCCCCCCATTAAACTGAGGTCAATCATATTCATCTTGCCCATCAAGCAAGCAAAGTGATGTCATCTAGATTACATAAGACCACCCTCGACCAACACTCATGATGAAACAAATGTGACCACATCATCAACATCCCTCCAGTTAGAAAACCCCACATGACCAACACAACTCATCCCTCTAGGTATTGGCCTTTGGATTAACTAGATAAGGTGATCTTAGTAGACTTGAGCACCTGGAGGCATAAAGATGGCATATACTTCATAACACGATTTATGACAAAGAGTTGTGCAACTATATATCCAAGAGTTGCATTGGATGCAATAGGTTAAATGTTACATACCTAAATAGTTAACTTGTGAGAGATCAACCAAAGTTGAATCATAACTTAACGTATTACTGATATCGTCTCACTAAAAGATTTCATGCTATAATCTTCTATGTTAATAATGAGGCCTATTAATTTGATAAAAATAGTGAGAGTGTTATTAATTAAATGCCAAATTAATACCATCCAATGAAATTAATATTTATATAAAATTATTAACTTGTGCAAAAAATTTCTTTGTAGATATAATGTGATGTACAAATAATAGCTTCTAGTTATGATTGGTCCTTGGGAAAGAAAAGTTGAATAGAAATAACTTTCAAAAATGGTATATGACATTGAGAATTATACTCATCATGAGTGTAATATTTATGTCTTGGAAACACAAAACCAGAGGAACCGACTCCAAGTTTTCCTGAGTGGAAAGGAAAACTTACATAAGCACACAAATGACATTATGGATGTCAATTGCCTCATGCTATGCTCCATGAATAGCTTTAGAAACAACTTGAACATGCAAGCGTGGTACTAAACATCCTCAGCATATGGCATTTAATCCTCTATGTTACATTTGCATGTCGATGTCAACACCTGATAAACTTCCAATCATGTTGAAGTTGACACGAAGATGACGTCTTGCACATTTGCATGTCAATGTGTTTTTCTACATATGTACTGTATGGATGGCTATATAAAAACATATACTTTGTTTTTAAGCTAGATTTGATGAAATATATCATTCTTCATCATGTAATTGCTGGTTTTAGATTAATTTTTATCAAAGATGCTTCTAAGTTTAATTGCAAAAATCCTCAAAGTTTCCTAAATGTTTCCACAAACTTCCACTCATACATGTCAAAGTCAACTCGAAGTCGATGTTCAATTTCGTGGGAGTTCTAGAGACATCCAAACATCTTAAGAAAATGTTCCAAGAATAAGCAAGGTATGATAGGTATTATGTTTCAAAGGCCATGTTTAAGTACAACATGACTGAAGGTGATCCAATAGAGCTACATGTACTAAAGTTAATTGGAAATATTGAAATCCTTAATAGGATGGATTTCCTTTATGCCAAGTGTTGGCCCCACTGATGCAATCATGTAATCATAGCTCCAATAATTTTGATTCCAAATTATTGGAGGTTTTGGTAAGTTGAGGTTTTGTGGGGAGCCAGAATGTCACATCCCGCTAGGGAGATTGTGAGGTGACCTCGAGGACGACTGTCCTCCCCGGCGGCGGCACCGCCCCCCTCTGGCTAGGCACTCCGCCTACCGGAGACCACCAATCACACCCCCTCCCCCCATCCTACGACGACCCTTCTTCAATCCTTGCGGTGCTAACTCCTTTCCTCTTCCGACGACTCGGCCGTGTGGCTGGTCTAGCAATCCTTCCGGCTTGGATAGGCAAACGTGGCTTGGTTATGCAGCAATGATACTTCAGCGGTAGGCCAGACAAGGTAGTTCCTGCCTTACCTCCAAACCTGTCGATACGGTGTGCTCGCTCTGGTGACTGATACTTCGGTAGGAAACTGGACAAGGTAGGCCATCAGACGCGACCACACCTTCCAAACCCATCGATCAATTGCCTTTACCCGCGCAAGCTAGCGCCTCATGACCTTCCCAGCATCACGCTTTCTCAGACCACCGATCAACAACCCACGAGGGCTGTGTGCGCAGTGGTTTGTTGTAGAAAGAAGATCTGTTTTTGCATCCACTTCCAATATACCAGAAGATATCATCCCGGACATCCAGAACCTCATCACGCCACCAGATGAACTCCCCTCTAACGCAGATGTCATTTCTCGACCGATCGTTATGACGATGATCACTGCAGAATCGTCTGACAGACCGTCCAATAATGCCGAAGCTGACATGACAACGCTCACAACCGCATCAAACAATGAAACTGTAGCACCTGTCGGCGCTACCCCTCAGACGAATGTTGCTAGGGTTTTGAATGAGTCGACCATAACTGATGGGATCTTACCGACGCCTCAGATACTGCCTCCACACAATGCGCCGCCACAGCGTAGAGCCCCACTCTTTGGCATCCCACACAACGATTGCTTCAAATGCATGGGACGTGGACATTGGCGATCCCAATGCATGGCCCCCAAACTTTGCTACAATTGCCATCAGCCGGGGCACCTTGCTAGGAGATGTAGAACCCCCAGGGCACTGCCCCCCGTGGCTCCCCCTACCTTGCACTCCACAACCGTCTTCCCCCACCTACCGATTGGCATCCCGGCTCGTGGTGGACCAGCGCACATACCCAAACGAGTTTTTGTTTCTCTTCAACCTGATAGTGAGATTAGAAAGACTCGGATTGAATCCCTCTCTCATGCTGTTGAGATCTCCTGGGCGGACGGTATTGCTTGGAAATTCATCAGTGATTTCTTATGGTCCACATGGCCTCAGGCTATTGATATATACAGGTTCGCCTTCAGAAAAGTGGTGGTTTTCTTTAATTAAGAGCAAGAGGCACGCAATGCTCTTCTCAAAGAATATATCTCTTTCTGACATTATCGGCTGAAGGTGAAACCTATGCTTGAAGGAGATGAAGGAGCTAAGATGGAGAAGCTCTGGTTCTGGCTTACATATCTACCTATCATTCTTAGGGATGAAAATACTATTAAGGAGCTCATTCAACCTTTTGGTACCCTCTGCTTCATCTCGAGATGGCAAAGAAGTGATGATGACCTCTCTGGTATCCTCTTCCTGGTTGAGGTGTGTAAGGAAGACATCCCACAATTTGTTGTCGTCTCTCATGGTCATAGTAGAGCAACCATCAAACTGATCTTGGTGGCAAGGAGCGCTCACGATGAAAACTCTTACACCCTTTCAGAGGTCGGACGTGAGCTGAATATCCCTCTAGAAGCCCTCCATTCACCAGGCGAATCATGTTTCAATACCGAACAGACAGGTTACTTTCACAACAGGTCTTCACAAGATGCCATGAACCCCGCACCTCCTGCACCACCTTCTGACAGAGGCGGCCGACTACCTCATGCACCCTCCAACGGCGGTAGCCACTCACAACCTCATGATGGATCTTGCACTTCCTCTACCAGACTTGTGGTCGACCAGGACGGTAGAAGATCAATTCTACCACATCGAAACCTCCAAGATTTCCTTTCATTTGAAGAACAAGATAATAGGTGTGTTCATAGGCGAGGAAGAAGTTCCAAACCTCCGTCCACTCTCTACAGAGATTGCACCCCCTCTAGAAGAAGACACAGATGCTATCACAGAGAAAGGGACGATATATTCTCAGATGGAGATGAATACTATGATTACTACGATGCTGAATCTTTTACAGACGAACCGGACGATGTAAGAAGAAGGTTCAGTCATTAACTACTGTTTGTCTATCAGATCTGAAGTCTCACTTTATCTGTTACTATCATGACTTTACAACCACACATGTTCTGGAATATTAGAGGTGCCGTGAACATTAGAACCCGTAAAGTTCTTGGGGGACTTTGCCGCAAACACAAGCCAATTGTTGTTGGTCTTTTCGAACCCTTTCTTCATGCCACGAGGGTCGACGAGCTTCTTGACATAATTCGTCTGGACTGGGCGACTGATAACCAACATGAAGAATGCAAGATTTGTCTTTATGCAGATTCATCTCTACAACCAGCGATCATTTCTTCAACACAGTGATTTCAACACTGTGCGCCATCTCGATGAAAGAAGGGGTATAGTACACAGTTACTTTCAATCCCTTCTCGACTTCAACACCTTCATCTCCGACGTTGATCTCAAGGAGGCTCCATTTGAAGGCAGCAAATATACCTGGGTTGACAAGAAGAAACTCACCCCTACTAAATGGAAACGGATTGACAGGGTCCTTTTTAATGGCAGATGGATTCAGGACCTCCCGGGCTCCCTTTCAGTTCATCTCACTCGATCCCGCGTTTCTGATCACTGTCCAGTATTGGTCCATCCTGGAACACATCTTGCCACCAGAAAGCACCCTCCCTTCTCCTTTCTTTCGATCTGGCTAAACCACATTGAATGCCTAGATGTTATCAAAAGAGCATGGGCTATAGAGATAGTTGGGCATCCTTCAGTTATCTTTTTCTTTAAGTTGAAAGTAGTTCATACAACTTTGAAAACCTGGAACAAAAATGTGTTTGGTAACCTCCTTCAGAAGAAAGCTGACTTAGAAGATATGATCCATATTTTACAGATCAAATTTGATGAATATCCCACTGTCACTAATGAAGCCAGCCTCCACCTTGCCGAAAATGAACTACAATCTATTCTTGATCAGGAAGAATTGCTTTGGAAAGAGAAAGCTAGGATTTCATGGCTTGATGATGGAGAAAGGAACACCTCTTTCTATCACGCGGTAGTTCGATCCAAGAGGAGAAGAAGATGTGTTTCATAGGTCACTCTCCCTGATGGTACCATTTCTGAAGATCAACATAAGATGGCGCAAGCGGCGGCTACACACTTCCAGCAAACCTTTGCACCAAGAACGGCTATCTCTGACGAGCTACTTGAACCGCTCCTTCGGTTGGTTACGCCGGTTGTTTCATCTGATGACAATCTAGCCTTACTCATGAATCCCTCTGAAAATGAATTTCTACACACGATGAAGGGCATGAATTAACATGCTTCCCCCAGTCCCGATGGCTTTACTATCAGCTTCTATCTAGCCACTTGGGATTTCATTAAGTACGATGTTCTGAATCTAGCCAAATGCTTCTTCAGTGACCATATCAGATACCGAGGACTCATGTCATGCAGAATTGCCCTCATTCTGAAGAACTCCAAACCAGTTGATCTCCTTTCTGACTTCCGACCCATTGCCATGGAAAATGTCATGCTCCGGATCCTTGCGACTATCCTCACGAACAAGATTAAGCCTATGATGTCCAAAATGATTTCCTCTTCTCAAGCAGCTTATGTTCCTGGAAGAGACATTATCAATCATATCAGGCTTACCAAAGAGCTATGTCATGATCTCAAGCAAGGAAAATAATTCCCGAACATCATTATTAAATATGACATGAGCAAAGCATTTAATAGAATTGATTGGGAGATTCTTGAGCGCGTCCTTGAGAACTTTGGCTTCCTTCCAGATACTACCCGACTGCTCCTTAGCTTCTATGAAGGGACATGGGCCTTTATTTCCTTAGGGGAACACACTGAAGGCTTCTTTCAATTACATCGGGGTCTCAAGCAAGGCAATCCGTTATCACCCTATCTATTTGTCATCTTTGAGGAACTACTGGAGAGGTCCATGGAGCTTACGGTTTCCAACAATAACAACAACAAATTCCTTACTCGAGGCAGAGGACATGCTCCCATCATTCTTCTCTATGCTGACGATGTCATCGTTTTCTACAATGCTTCCCCTGACACGATCCACAACATCAATGAAACCCTTGCAAGATATGAAGATGTTACTGGTCAAAAGATTAACATAGTGAAATCCACCTGGTTAGTTGGTGAGAACGATCGTAATGCGACTGAGGGCTTTTCTCTAGCCCTTGGGGTTTCTTTAGCCTATGAATCTATTTGCTACCTGGGGGTCCCCATTAAATATGGCAGAATGAAACTACAGCTTTTTGAATTTCTCATGGACAAGATGAACAATAAGATCGCTTCTTGGAAAGCTAACTTATTATCTTTTGCCGGGCGATGCCTTCTCATCAAGCATGCACTCTCCTCTATCACACTATACACAGTAGCTGCCATTGGCATCCCGGCGGGTATTTGTGACAGACTTGATGCTCTTATGTCTCGCTTTCTGTGGACTGGTAGAGACAACATGAAGCGCAAAACCTGGGTAGCTTGGTGATCTGTAGCTACCCCTACCTCCTTTGGTGGTCTTGGTTTGGATTCGGTGAGAACTCTTTCTAGATCCTTCTTGTACAAAGCATGCTAGGAGATCTCTGTAGGATCTTCACCCTGGGCCATCTTCTGTCGTGACAAGTACTACACCACTTCAACAAACAGAGTTGGCTTCCACCCACCTTACCTTAAGATGGGATCTTACGCCTCGCCACAATGGAAATAGATCTGGCGCGTTTTCCCTCTTTTCAACAATTCCTGCAGATGGATTATTGGCAAAGGTGACATATCAATTTGGGACTCTAGATGGTGTGGTGCATCTCTTGCGGGTTTCACCCTCCATGCTAGTGATAGAAGGCTCGATTTCAAAATCCACGAATTCTGGTCAACACATAATGGTTGGGATTGGGAATCTCTCAGACAAATCCTTAATGAAGATGGGATGCAGATCTTTAGAGACCATTCTACTTCCATCTCTACATACGATGACAGTCTTATTTGGAAACTGAATCCAACATGTTGTCTTAGCATCAACTCTATCAAGAAGCACCTCTTCCAGGCAGAACTTTCTTCCTCCCCTCCCTCTTTTGACGGTATTTGGAAGCTCGACATTCCTAAAGCCAGTATCATTTTATGGAAGATAACTCGCAGAGTCATTCCCACTGATGATAACATTACTAGGTCCTTCATTACGATGGCTTCCAAATGTTCTTGCTACGATTCACCGTCTATTGAAATGACTCATCATCTTTTTATTGAAGGGCAAGCTGCCATTTTCTTTTAGAAGAAGCTTTTGAGCATCACTGAAGAATCTCCTCCCTCCTCGATGCTTGACATTATTGATAAGTGCAACCGATCGCATCACAGTTCGTCTCCTAGAACTTGGATTTAGGGGATGCTTTCCACTCTTATTATCTGGTTTTGTTGGCACTATAGATGCGCTAACAGATTCGAAGGACGCGCGGCTGACCTTCGTTCACAATGGAACAATATCATATATCACCTTAACCACCTTCTCCAAGGTAAATCCTTTTCCAAGATCGAATCTACAGCTTTCTATAGATCTCTTGCGGCCAATGACATTGTCGAACCAATCACCAAACTCATGAGCTTTAGTCTGGTGCGTTGGTCACCCCCTGACATTGCTAACCTCAAGCTCAACCTGACCGTTGGAAGAGCCATCACACCGATAGGAGAGGATAGGCGATGGGCTGCTGGTATCATCCGAGATTCCCACTGCAATGTAAAACTAGCTTTTCGAGTCTGGCTCAAAGAAAAAAACTACACTATCTCTTATCTTCTAGCTTGTGCCATTGCGCTAAAGATTGCAGACGAAAAAAATCTTTCTATTTCTGTCATTGAGTTTGATGATCTTCATACACATAACATCTTATGGGAGAACACCAAGGAACCTTGGAAAGCAACCTCTTTTACTAGAGAGTTGCGAGACATTTTTACAGAATATGTGATTGTTGGTCATCATGTACCCAAGCCGGTCAATTCTGCCCCTAGAGATTTGGGCATTTGGGGCAATCTCCAGACTAATTCCTTTATCTGAATGGAACCCTCTTTGTTACCCATGAGAACCAGAGGCATCCTTATTCTGGAAAGACGAGGCCTGCCCTACATCCTTACGCATCGCCCACGTGTTTAGTTGTTTTTCACCCTGATGCTTCTCCTTTCCCTCTCTTCCGTGGTTTTTCTTTTTTTTGTTTTTTCTGGGAAGATACCCGAGTTATAAGAGCGGGAGTTGTACTTCTTTGATGATTTAGCCCAGAAGAGGGGTGTGGGATGAATAAAAGCGACACCTGGCTTCTATTAAAAAATAGCTGAATAAAATATGAACAACTTCATTCAAGCACTGTTAAGTTGCTTTGTATGTTGAGAACTGCTAAGACTCAAATGAAGAAAGACAAGTCAAAGTCCGCATTGATGGTCAACAAAGTAAAGGCCAAGTCCAAGAAAAAAGATAAACCTAAAAAGAGTTCTAAAACTAGCCAAAATCCCAAGTCTTCTGCACTTAAATATAAAGGAGGAGTAGGTAAGGAAGACAAATGTCACCAGTCTAGACATGAGAAAAGAAATTGTCCTCTTTACCTTGAGGAACTAACGAGGATGAAGGAGGGGATAGAGATCTCTACCTTAGATATATATGTTATAAAGATAACCTTATCTACTTAAAGTATGAAAAAATGGTATTCAACTACAAAAAGAATGGAGCGTAAAACTCTATATTTTGTAGCTAAATGCTTTAACTACATTTTTCACATATGAAAATGTAGTACATGCTCGTGTAGGGAGTTTAATGAGCTACATTTTCAACTGTATTTAAAAAATGAAATAGCTTCAATTTCATATGTAGTCCAGAATGTAACTAAATATTGTCTTTCCATATTTAAATGTAGCGGAGTTGTAGCTAGATGTGTAACTTTAATTGCATATGTAGTCAATCTGTAGTAGAAAGATGATTTTACCAAAACTGTATGAGTAGTTAATGCGTAGGGAAAAGCAACATTTACTACACATACATATGTACTTAGATTATGCATCCAACTACATATGTAGTATTGTTTCATACACATACATATGTACTTAGACATATATATACTGAGTAATTTGTCAATACATGAGCATGTAATACCAAAATTGACAGTAATTAGTTCAATTGGTTCTTGTACTGCTAATAACCGTACTGTACTTTATATTAAATATCAAAGGTACACAGGATGTCGTATACCTTGCCCCTATTACACAATATTTTGGAAAAATATACAAATATATTAATGACTCAATGAGGTCTACAAACATCTTGGAAAAAGAGAATGCATTTTCCTTGACCAGTTTTAGCATCTTTGCTGTCTTCTCCTTAGTTCTGTGAGTTGGCAGTTGCCTAAGGCTCTTGTGGTTGGTGGACCATGATGCATAAGGGCGTGTTGCTTCTGCAATTGTTTTAGAAGCACCTTCAATAAGACCTAGAAATTCTTTCATCAAATGGACTTGTCTTCTCAAACAACATTTGTTGGAACCACACAAACACCATGTCCAATTGTTAGCAACTTTTTAGGATCTATCTATTTGTAAGAACATGAGCTTTACATTGATTGTGTGGTGAATCAACATATTCATTCTATGGAAGAATAAGTCCAATATTGGCATGCCTACAAGTAATATATTGACTACATCATTACAACATTACACAACATGATTATAGACAATGTCAAAGCAATGTTGTAAGAAACTAAAACATGATCACTAATTCAAAGTAATAGGGGAAGATATGAGTGAATGGGTTGATTACATTTCCATGCCAATAAAATTACATGCTTTCTTCTAATAGATATTCACAATGTTGGTTTGGATCACTAATCACCAACCTAACATGTCTACACCAATAACATGTTTTTCAAGGAGTCTATTACCAACATACAAACTTAGTCTTTCAACACCTTCAAGTGTCCATGAATGAGGTCTATCTTCTCTAGACTGGTAAACTAGATTGAATATAGAGCAGATATTGATATTCGATATCTGAATCTAAAAATGATTGTTTGATTGGACATCCAATCTGATATCCCATAGATATCATATGATAACATCCAAATCCTATTCCAATGGATAATATCCGATTCAAACAAAAAATTAGACATTTAACATTAAAAATACTTTCTACATATTAGATATTCATATATACTAAACGTATAAGATAAAATGTATATTTTCATGCATTTATATGTGAATAATATATTTTTAACATTATATGTATATATTTATCGAATGAAGATTTTTTTTTCTAGATAGGATATAGGAATATTCGATAACCAATCCAATTTTTTTGATCCAAAATTCAATATATGAAATCTGATCAAAATCTGGCGGAGATTGACTTTTTGAGATGTCAGACTCGAGTCAAATAAAATGTACTAATTCTAAATATCCGTTTGTAGGTCCAATTTCCTCTACCCTATTCAAATCACTTCCTACTCCAACTACCCTTCCTACTACCATAGTCTTATCACCCACTCATTTACCCCTCAATATTGAATCTCCCATCCACCCACCCACTTGATGTTCCTTTGTCCTTACTCTCTCTAAATACACTTCCCCTCCTGCCCTTACATCCCTCCTCCCTCTGTTATATGCTCTTGTAATAGTGAACATGTAGAAGAAGGATGAAAGAGGAGACAATAAAAGAGGAGGTATGGAGAATATATGGAAAGTAAGTATAAATACACAATCAAAAGTTTCACGTTAGTATTCTCCACCTAATAAAAGGTCTCTACCCAAACTTTGCACTTATTCAAACAACACTCAATAATTATTTTACATTAGTTTTTGTCACAGGAAGACAAGAGTTATTTAGGCAGAGAAAAAGTACTTTATGTCCATAAAAGGAGATAAAAAATAAAGTCACTAAAGAAAGTATGAAACAAATTTCACTTGCAAGATTTTGAAACTTACATATCTAGAAGAAGTGATGTTCTATTATTTTTCATTTATCAACGACAAAAGCCACCACTGTGTTGGAAAATATTTTAGATTTCAACTTATTGTTTATTAAGCTTTTTATTAGAAAAGGATATTACATAATTCGATCGATATGAATAACTTAGAGTTTAGAAGAGCCTATGGGTCATGAAGATCCCTGTTTTGAAGACAAAATCCACCTCTTCTATGCATGAGTTTAGACGAGCCTATGGGTCAATCACCACCAACCTAGGAATCGCCTAGAAGTGCTAGTAAGAGAACAATATCAAACAAACCTTTAGCCATCACATGTCACCAGAGAATGACGTCACAAGAATCTCATATGTATTCACAATAGTAGGTAACAATAGGTGGAAGAGAAGGAACAAACAAATTGAAAAAGGATGCTGATGTAGTGATTATGACGATGTGGATGAAGCCGAATACAACATCAGTAAGCAACACACATTAACAACTAGCAAAGAACAGTTCTCACACACATCAGAGATCTAGATGCATTCATGTATCTTCAATTTTATTGAAATGGCTCAAACATGTCCACTATATAGATGGACCCACTCAACAAAGTAGGCGCCTCCCAACTAGACATATTTACCTCTAATAGTTGGTAGGCGAGTTCCCATGTGCATGATTTGTTGGGTGCATTAAGCAAAATTGAAGAGACTCAAACAAATGAACCAACGACTAATGAACCTTAATGAGAAAAAGTAGGAGATAATTCAAACACAAGATTTAAATGGCTCAAGACAATTACATTTCTAAGATGATTAAGAGAATAGAAAGTTGTGCATTGTTTGAGATTCCAAATATCAACAATTAGAGTGTTGTTTAAAAACAAGACAAAATAAAGGAATTTTATTTAAAAAGTATCAAATCACACCCAATGAATTGGACCCATAAGTGGTGTAGAAAAGCCCATAACTCAATTTTTGGAATAGGTTCTACTGGTCAATTTCATATAACCGCTGAAAATAAATTTCCTAAAATAAAATCAAAATTTGGAGATATAAATACGTCTAGTTTCCTGAGTTCCGTTGTAACATAGACAAAAACGAGTTCTACTTCCTACAACCACCACTCTTGCGGCTGCCTGGAGGTACTTTCCCTAGCTATCGCTGGAGGGTATAATCTCCTGTAGAAACCCTACTATCCACATCCACACAGGTCTTCATAGTATTTACTTATATTAGTGCTTGATTAAAGCAACAAACATCGACAAACTCACATTCTATTAATCCATGATGGAAGGTCTGACATGGATCTCTGGAGATGGACCACTATGAATATGTGATAATAGAACTTGTTCTTAGTATCTCTAATGATGCTGATTAAAAATATCAACTTTAAATATTGTATCAACGCTGGCACAAAAGGCATCTGTTTTGTTGTGTCACAGGTTGCATGGCTTCTTTGATGTTGAATCGGACTAAGAAATTAAAGTTTAGATGTTTGTATCATTTCTAATGCAAATTAAGATGTTCGTTATTTTGTGTCACACATGTAAAGACCCTTCCATGACTAATAGATAATTTTGTTTACTATAAACTTTGGTATTTTTCTATTTCATAAATGCTTGTGGAGTTTCTCAAAAAAGCACAAAAAGTTATGCACATAAATATAATAACTTCCCAGATCTATAGATGTAATGTTCTGGAGAATTGATTTTGCCATCCAAAAGAAATTGATTGTGCAATTTGTTGCCCATGTACATTCTTTTTCATTGTTATTGTAACATAATCAGTCCATTACTATATGGTTGTATGATTACACATGAATGAATCCCCATTTCAATTCTACATACGGTAGCATAGCTTCTCAAGTGTTTTGGAAAGAGATAATATACTAGTGTTGAAGAAGATTTAAGCAATAGTGATTATTCATCTACATACTTTATGTCCAATTGACATAGTATTTTAATTTTGTTATCATTATCTTTAAACTCAAGTATCAATTTTTTTAATTGAATATTTATACTTTCTGTGATTGGTTAATGTTGTTGCAACAACGATTACAGGAACCATATTTTTTGTTCGTTGTAAGTTTTCTAGTGTGTAACTTGATCACTGATGTGGTTGTCTTAATTGTCATAATGCTGTAAGATTGTAACAAAATGTATTTTATAGTAGCTTTATATATTCATACGATGTACATAAAGTTTCAACAAACCAATCATAAGGAAGTCATCCTTTTTGAAAAACTTTAATTTAAACCAATCATCTAAAATTAATTTTCAGGAAATGAACTTCAGTTTCTAGAAAATAAATTCCCCAAAAACTCAAGTTACACTAAACCAATCAGAGCCTAAAAAAGGATGCACACATCATTTCTTCAAAGCCTAATACACAAACAATTGAAGCGTTGTTTGAACATTTACATTTCTAATGCAATTAAGGGAATCTTAAGTTGTGCATTCTTTGAGATTCCAAAAGCCAACAACTAATGCTTTGTTTGAAAAAAATTGAATAAAAGAATTTTCTATTTAAAACATATCAAATATCATGCAATGTATCTGGCCATAAGGGCACGCCCGTGAGTGTTTTGTTTCATCAAAGCTTAGTACACAAATTAGCCTATCAGTCATAAATTCCAATACCCCAAATCAATTAAGGGAATGAAAAGTTGTGCATTTTTTGGGATTCTAAATGTCAACAGTTAAAGCATTGTTTGAACAATCACTTTTCTACAACAATCAAGGGAATGCATAGTTTTGCATTCTCTGGAATTTCAAATCTCAACAATTAAAGGATTAATTGAACAAAATAAAATATAAGAATTTTCTATTTTGAAAATATCAAATAACACACAATGAAGCGAGTTGAAAGGGCATGTGCACATTTGCATTTTATTTTGTCAAATCCTAACACATAAACAAGCCTATCAGTCATAAATATCAACAATCAAGATAAAATAAGGGAATAGAAAGTTATGCATTTTTTGGGATTCTAAATGTCAACAATTAAAGTGTTGTTTGAACAAAATAAAGTAATAGAATTTCCTATATCAAAATATCAATCAACACACAATGTATTGGGCCCAAAGGGCGTGTGTGTGTTTTATCTAATACTCAAACACACATATCAGTGATAAACTTCAATGCCCAGAAAGGACAACAAACCTTTGATCTCCACTCCCACTTAGTTGGATCCCTCTCACTTTAGAGGTGAGCAAGATTAGACTAAAGACAAATAAGAGATTTTAAAATACAAAAAATGTATGACTGGAATACAACATAGTGAACAACTATTTTTTCAACAGCAAAGTTGTTCTTTATTAATAATTTCATTCTGTTGTGAACTTTCATGTTCTATATAATAACGATTGATGAGAGACATAACAAGAAGTAATGAAGGCTAGGACATCTAGACATTAACTTGAAGAAATTCCCACCCTCTCTACTTACCATAAGTTTCTAGAAAGATCACGCAAAAAGCAACACCAAACACCTATATGTCCACACCACATTTTGTTTAAGGGTTTGATATGTACACATTCAAGAAGTCTACATGGAACCCAAGACATTCTCTACTACAAAACAAAATATATCTAATTAAAAGAACATAATATTTTATTTGTTATATCCTTTTTTTGTGTAGGAAATGACTTAGATTTATTTTGGGTTCGAAAATGGTGTCCAAATAACATTATTCTTTTGTTTATGTTTTTCAAGGACTTGGAACTAAGAATCAATGCTTTCCTATTTTGTTCTGCTTCTATGATTTTTCATTTGATTGGGCCGGGTGACTGGTTTAAATATTTTCATGAGACCAGAGACCTAGCAGGCTGATCCATCATCAAATCAACAAGGGTTTACTTGTCAGTTAGCATAACGGGTAAGCCTGGCCAGGTAGTGAGCCACAAGTCATTGAGTCAAATCCTAGATATGACACTATAGAGGAAATGCTTCACCAGTCTTGCTGGCAAGCGGTTTGCTGTCAGAATGGACACTCCTCTAGTTCACGGATCATCATCAACATCATCATCATCATCAACTAAGCCTCAATCCCAACCATGTTGAAGTTGTCTACATGGATCCTTTTTTCCAATCAGACTTGTTATGGGGCATACTCTGATAAAGATGTAAAGACTCACAATCTCTCTGTATAAGTTCTTCCCAAGTTAATTTAGGCCTGCCTCTGCTTCTTTAAGTTGTGCTCGGTGCAATGAACTTGCTTCAAATAGGTGCATTTGTTGGTCTATGTTGCACATGTCCATACCATCTTAGATGGCCTTCACGCAACTTGTCCTTGATTCTCACCGCCCCCACTTTATTTTTGATATAGTCATTCCTCAAACGATCTTTTTTCATCTTCCTGCACATCCATCTCAGCATATACATTTGGCCACATTCATATTGTTGATACCTTATTTCTTTGCTTCTCAACATTCACTCCTATACAACATGGATGGCCATATAGCTATTCTGTAGAACTTGCTTTTTAATCTAAGAGGGATCTTCTAGTCATATACTACTCGAATTGCACTCCTCCACTTAAACCATCCCACTATGATCATGTGACAAACATCATCTTGGACCTCACCTTCCTTTTCAATAACAGAGCCCAAGTAATGAAACTTATTACACATTGGTACATCCATTCCATCCAACTTAACCCCACCATTCACAATTTTAGATTGGCTAAAATTGTAATGCATATATTCAGTTTTGCTTTCATTGATCATAAATCCATTGGATTCCAATGTATTTCTCTAAAGTTCAACTTTATCATTCTATATATATCTTTTCTTTCATCAATCAACACAATATCATCAACAAATAACATTCACCAACGGATATTATCTTGAATATGGTTTATCAACTCATCCATAATAAGAACAAATAGATATGGTCAGAGTGCCAATCCTTGATGTACCCCAACGGTGATAGGAAAAGTTTGCATCTCTCCTCCAGGAGTCCTTACACTTACAGTTGAGCCATCATACATGTCTTTAATTAGGTCAATGTATTTGATAGGCACACCCTTTTAATGCAAAACACTCCATAACACTTCCCTGGGTACTCAATCATAGGCCTTTTCCAGATCAATAAATACCATATGAAGATCTATTTTATTTTCTCTATACTTCTACATACGCCTCCTTATTAGAAAAACAACACCAATTGTTGATCCTCTCGACATAAAACCAAAATGGTTGTCTGATATCTGTGTAAACAATCTTAGCGTTTGCAGAATAATCCTCTCCCAAATATTCATAATCTTACTCATCAACTAGATACCTCTATAATTTTTGAAGCTTTGAATATCTCCTTTGGTCTTGTAGACCAGACTACAATACTCTTTCTTCATTCAAATGACATCTTATTTGTCTTCATAATCTTATTATATAATTTTGTTAACCATATAGCTCCTTGATCCCCTATACTCTTCTATACATCAGTTGGAATACCAATTCGACCACATGTATTTTTAATTTCAATCTTTTTAAAAGCGTTCTTGACCTCAAATAGTGAAACTCATCATATGTAAGTGATATTTCTCGCATGTATGTCAACAGAGTCTCTTACATTGTTCACAAATCTCCATTGAAAAGCTTACAAAAGTAGTTTCTCCATTGTTTCATTATATCACCATCCTTCACCAACACTCTACCATCTTCATTCTTTATACATCTTAATTGACACTAGTCTCTTCCTTTCCTTTCTCTCATACTGGCTAATTTATAAATATCTTTTTTCCCATCTCTAATGTCTAACTTCTTATATATCTCATCAAAGTGTCTGGACCTTACCTCTTGAATTTCCTTCTTAACATCTTTCTTTTCTTGTTTGTATTTTTGAAAAGTCACATCATCTCCAGATTTGGACAAGATCCTACAGATCTCCCTTTTGAGTTTAATAACCTTTTGTACTTCATCATTACACCACCAAGTCTCTTTCTGTGGAGGCCTACACCCTTTGGACTCCTCCAAAATCTCTTTGGCAATTTTTGTCATGTACACACTCATACTTTTCCACACAACATTAACATTAGACTTCAAGTTCGAAGTTCTCTCCTTGATAAGTTTATCATAAAATGTCAATTTCTTTTCTCCTTTAAGATTCCACCACTTGATCCTTCTATCTTGGCTTTTGTTATGCTTACCTTTGTTGATCTTCATGTTCACATCCAAAACCACCAACCTATGTTGGGTCGCAAGTTCTTCCCAGGGATCACTTTACAATCCTTGTATACTACTACACCCCGATCTCACAATTTCCACTAATCTTGAGATTAGGGCATAAATTGAGGATTTAACGTAATACAAAGATCACCCTTAACTTTTTCTTCTCTTTCAAAACTCTATTTTCTCGAATTGAACCACATAAACCAACTTTACAAGGGAATCTAAACATTGATTTCTCTAATCTGATTTCAACAGTAAAAATGCATGTATGAACATTCATTATGTTCCTCATACTTTTAAGCACATAAGACTTGCTAATTCACACATATTTGTAAAAGAGGAATAATTTTATACATCATCATTTACAACTCTCTCTTAATTCTTTACAAGGACCTAGAGTGACAAGGACTGACTGAACTTAACTATACTCAAACTTAACTCTTGTGGTAGATTTACTCTGATGCAATGATATCTTCTTCAAGTCCATGTGATTTCCCTAAAAATTATGAGTAGAGGGGTGAGCCTACTCGCTCAGTGAATGAGTACTTCAAAGAAATAGTCTAAAGCACTGATATAATTACAGATATACGTTTGAGCAATTGATATCAATTATAACAACAGTAAGCTTTAAAGAGTTTAATAATTGACAATCATAAATATGGAAGGATACTCTAAATATCTATAAGAGTAAATCAATATATGAAATGCTTGATTGATCATAAAGAGAACTAATAATTCAGAAACATACAAAGAATAATTGAATAACTGTACACACTTGTCTGACCACTCATTCATTTTATTATGCCCTGATCATATGCAATGTACTCTACATATGAAGACTCGTAGTACACTATGATCACACCATACAAGACTTAGCGGACACACCCAGGAATTGCTAATCTGGCTACTCTCATGGACTGCAATAGGAAAATGGCTCTCTGGCTTAAACTGGACTGCTCCTCTAACCTGAGCACATAGGCGGAGAGTCAAGCCACCTCTTAACTTTTCTATACTCTAGTTCCACTAGGACTTCTGGTTGATGTGGGACACTATAAACTATAATTTAAGAAGACTTCCACTAGGGCTTCATCTCCCGTGCCACCTGATAGCAAGTTCTGACCCCCGTATACTGGAGGTTTCCAGGGTTAGGTCATTTCACCCCTAAGGTGAGACCTCACATAGGGGTTCTACAGTGTTGAGGGCTCCTAAGTCTATTATTTTATTATTCCTAGAAAGCTCTTTTCTACATTGTACCCTTCTCTTACTTATACTTGACTCTGGTATCTCTATGGTGTCGCGTCTACTTATTTGAAGTTATAATACAACATGTATATCATTCTAAACCTGCCAGAGCAGTATATTCAAAACACTGTAATATAGTGAGTAATCAACCTACTATACATGCAGGAAGACTAAAATTCTTAAATAAACAGATTACATGTCCACTTGGCACATACACACTAGAATCATGCAACTTCTCATCTTATTACACTAATAAGAGTTAATTACTTGACATATGAGCAATTGTCAATAGCACCTGCAACTTATTTGTAATTTCTCAAAGAACGTACATATCAACCCAAATCTTGAATTGTGCATCTCATAACTCAATTAAGAGTTAATTACTTATCATGACAAGAATTATTAATAATTACTGAAAACATTGATATCACAATACTTGATTCATTGAACACCCTACCCTTAGGGTTTCATTTAATCACAACAAATGCTACAAAGAAAGGTGTAATACATATATCACATACTTTTCAAATCTTTACAACACATGATACCTGGGATCTCAATCCCTTATCACATTACTGGGAATTCTCATCCCTTCACATCATTATCATAATTACTGGATCTGGGTATTCAAACCCTTAGATCATCACATAGCATTGTTACCTCTGTAACAGGTAACCATTACCTCTAGGTCCTTAGACTAAGGTATTCATTTCACTGGTTGTACAAGTATTCTCATGGCTCATAAGGCCATCACACATCTTGTCACCTCTCACTAGGCAACAACTTATTCCCATGGCTCCCATAAATATTTCATGCGAGATAAACATTCACTGAATAAAGACTACTATCAACAAATCATATAAAATCAATATATGTATGAAATCTTGGAACCGAGCTGAATGTAGGTTTCCATACCATTCACTGGGATATCATGCATCAATAATAACATTGAATAAATAAAGTCTATCATGTCAAGAAAATCCCTTCAAATGGATTTCACGATATCTATTCACAAATATCCAACATTCCTCACATCTAGGGTTTCACCCTCTTCACTGAGATACCAAACAAACACTACTCACTTTAAATGAAATCCAAGATAGTATCTGACATATATGTACTATGAATTTATATAAACAATCATTCAAAACTAAGAGGATCTAGATAAGCAACTTTCTCTATTTACTTATACAACAAATTGCAGTCATCGACAAATTCCCTATATTTCAGTTGACTCTTATAACCTCTATGAATACTTAGGGAATTCTCATTAGAATGCATTGTATACATTTCTAATATGATTTTATCATCTGAAATTCATTCAAACAAAGTAAGAATCCATTTAATATCATTTTGCAACAACTTAGAACAAATAAGACAATTGAGGGTTTGCAGTCGCATACTAAGAAATTAAAGATTATGGTTGATTTAACCATTTTTCGTGCAATATACTATTTAAAGGAAGTTCTGACTCACCTTAAGGTGTGAAAACACCTTAAAAACGTATCCCATATATGAAAATCTTGAATCCATATCAAATCTCTAGCAATTTACCCAATTCTTCTTCCTTTCAACTCAGAAACCCTAAAAATGAGGGATTATGAAGAAAGAGAAAGAAAAGGGGAAGTTTTGATACCATTTTGGATAAAATTAGAGGAGGAATAGAATTTTGACATGTGATAGAAGATTCACCATGAAATTATATCCAAAGAAGCTAAACTTACATGATTTCATCATTCCTCGGACCACAAAATCCTAGGTCAACATCTCCATCAATTTCTCCTCTCAAACACTAACTCTCTCTCTCTAGGATTTCATTTCTCTATATTGAATCATGAATTATGAGAGCTCCTTGTGTGTTAGGTTGACCATATAGAGCAATTCAGCTGCTTGGGTTAATTCCACATTGACCCCTCACTAAACTTTTTCTTATTTCAGTAGATTTTTCTATCATAAAAAGGTTTATGTGAATTCGTGTATTTCATAGATCAACCCTTCTCCAAAAATTATGATAATTTATAATATTGTGTATAATTGAGTTACAAATCTTCGATTAAAATTTTAGATCATTCCAAGCTTCCATTAAATAAATAAAAATCAAATAGTGTACTGCTATCTAGAATTCTAAAGAAATGTCAGTTACTGTAATTCATCTACTCGTAAGGTCTACACGCATCCAAAAATTATGAAAATTTTACATTATATTTTTGATTGAGTTTTAGATCTCCAGTTCAAATTTCTAATCATTTGGAGTTACCAATAAATAACTAAAAATAAAACACTACACTACTAAAAAGCACTCTGTTAGCATTTTGGTTGAAGTATAGTTTGACCGAGAACCATATTCAAAGAACACTCGAATATTCTAAACATTTTCTCCAATATGTATAATTGAGTTATCCATATCATATCCAAAATTCAATTAAATATAACATTTGTAGAAAATATGAAAAATCATTTACCACACCGCTATCCTGATCAAATTCCATACTCAAGTACCATCAAAACCCTAATTTCAGCCAACTAGGGTTTATATTTCTCAAACCCTAATTTCTCAAACAATAGAACACTTAACATTCTTATTAGGTTTAAAACATCATCATTGAATTATCATCATTAATTATATTTAAGCAATGATCATTCCAATTAAGCATATAATCATCCAGGTAAACCCTAGTTTACCAATTAAGCTCATATGCGATTATAACAATTCCCCCCCCAAAAAAAAAAGGTTTCGTCCCGAAACATAAATATGCAAGTAAAGTACATTCAAGGTTAATTTTAAGTTTCTAAAATCTTACATGTCATTATATTCTTGTATTTATACTTGAATGCAGTTTTCAAAATTAAGTCTTTTATTCCTTTACTAAATCACAACATGTTTGAAATAGTTCTCAATGATAACAAATAAATTCTCTATGCCACAATCAATCATAGGATAAAGAGAGAAACAACCATTTCAATATTTTTATACTCTTGAGGTGTTACCTCAACATCGATAATCTGATCCAACTATCTAAATTCATACTGCTAAATATGTACTATTGTTATGTATTACCTCTAAATCACGAAAGAGAGTTCACCATGTTCTTTTAAATTTTACTATTGTGCTACTCAAATAGCAAAATAGTCTTGAGTTAAAAGAATAGATTCAACAACAATTATACATTACTACTCACGACATCCCCATTGGATCATGGATGCATAAGGTGAAGCATTACCATCACATTCCATACTATTCTCAAGTATGAACCCACACATAATTCAAGGTGTAACCATCGGGTTATAGCATACTAGGGTTTCAACAACAGGAACAGAGTACTCCATAATTGTATTACTCATTCAAGGATGATTCATACCCAATTACCATCACTTAGTTATATTAAAGCTAGGTATAACAAGATACAACTCATTAGGGTTGCATATCAATACAATATGGTTATCATCCCTTCTATTCATATGAGTGAATAGGAAAGACTACCACAATTGTACAATACTAAGATGGATTACTGGTATGAATTACTTAAACTATCAAACACCTTTAATTAACATATTGCTTGCACATGTACACTAAAATCATACGTAGAACCAATTTACATCCCTTAATAAACCTTCAACAAAATATACTTCTAAAAAAAATTCACATATTACTAAAAGCCATTGTTTTCTCTTATCTCTCTCCTCATTCATTACTACTTACTTTTTGCTACTTATCCTTCTCATTTTAATCATGTAGATTAAACATCCCTAAAATTGAAGCATACAAGGTATGAATAGATTATTCATCATTCTTGCTATTACTGCAAGAATTTATTTCATATCACACTTTACTCATATTGTATTTCTCCTTTTCTTCAAAACACACCTCATATATTTCAAATTTATTTCTTATCCTTTGCTCTAAATCATTTCCATATTGTTTATCTATCTTTCAGATTAGCTAGGATTACTATCAGTGCTAGTTTACTTCTCATAGTACAAATTTCATGATCTTGTTTTGTAGAGATGCTAGTATTCAAGGTCAAATCACTAGTGACAACCCTTGAAGTACTAGAACTCTAAACATTCTAGGGTTTTGCCTTTATCAATATCATGACGTTATTGTGGTGTGACTTTGCTTCCTTAATTTAAAATTCAAACTTTAGATCTCATAAGTTTTTACTAAAGTCTTCCTTATCTTATCAATTGAATTTCCTTCATCTTAATTGGCCATTCAGATAGATTGCATTCTCAATTTACCCTTCTAGGGTTTCATCATCATATTGTGTGTCATTATTACATTTACTAGATGCCTCTACCATGGTGGTTATGCATCAGATATGATTCATTTTCTTACCACTTCATTCCCACATTTCTCTCATTAAGTAATATATGGAAGAGAAGACGGTTCTGAGACTTAGAATCTTATCTTCAAACATCCCATTAATACATTAGTTGTATGTAGGTTTAATTAGTTATCAACAAGGATACTTGACTAACTAGCACTTGATTGAATCTCCTAACATCTTTCTTTTATAATCTATATTACTCCACCATGTTTCAAACCCTTCCTTACTTTCCATAATCCTCTTACCATATACTACTCTTCCACCTACTATATTTAACTTATACTTCTCTCTTATGATTATGTTGCTTATTCATGTGTATGATCATGTATACCATGTTGCACATATTTCTTTTTATCCTTCTACTAATGTGAAGTTGAAATTCTAAATCAATAATCTCTCTACTAGTTTCAACTCATGTTTAATACATTACATATCCTTCATTTTAAATCAAATGGTTCATGCATGGGTGAAACATAGTTTCTCTTATATCAAGTGTTTCCTTCCTGAGTATAGTCTACCTTTGTATAACTTATTCATTTTGTTAAGCTACACTTTTGTTCTTTTTTTTTAGAAACTAGTTTGTTGTTCTATAGAGACTTAGAATCCAAAGGTAGTAAGGATGAATGCATTAAACTTATTAATAAAGGTATACATTCCATGCTATCAATTATATCATAACCCTCATTCCTTAATCAAGCTCATCATTTCCAACATTTAGCTTTGTTTTAACTTAGTTTCTTATCCTAGTCTTATGATTTACATATTTATCCAATTCTCTTTACTTGAACTCTTATGAAGACTCTTCACTTATATTTACTTATCGTATACTTAACTCTTTTCTTCTATTTTTCCTTTGCTTTGGAGTACATAAAAACATTATACACTCGGTTATATAATTCATTCCTCATGATTGATTCTTACTACCTTGGCCCTTACATACTTTTCTCATATCTTTTCCATATTTCATATTTAAAGTTCATATAATATTAATCATTAAACTTAATTTTAACCTTATGTCGTGTTCCTTTATTCCCAATTAAGGATTTCTCATATGAGGCCCCAAAGTTGGGTCTTAGATATCAGTTCCAACTGATTCTTAGCTATTCTAATCTTTCCCATATGTTTCAACATCTTAGTGTATGTACATTCTCACTATGATGTGGGTCTAATTTATCCAAAGTCTACTCTTATCATATTGTTAATAGGAGTCATTAGATCCCAATAATGCATCTTGCCAGCCAGACCAGGCCGAACCTACAGTCTTGAAGCCAAGAGCTACTTAAGATTAACCAACTCCTATTAATCTCAAACATGTGGAAAGAATATCCACTTAGGAAAGTTCATTCAAAGATCATTTTTGGTCTACTTGATACAAAGAATGTAATCAATAAATGCTACAACTTCATAGTGTACAACAAATCTTAAAGACCCATATATATTTCAAAATATTGAACATCTGAATTCGAATATATAAGAGTATTTCTATTCATCTCCAATAAAACAACAATATGAAATGAAAGTTCTATCTAATTTTATATTTATGCTCTTAATTCATGTTACTTATCTTGTTTCTAACCCTAATATTTCTAGGGTTCCTCTCTAGCCCATCCTTCCAATGTAAACCTGGCCAGGGTATACATGAAAGAATAGATAGAGTAGCTTGATACTGGTTGATCCAAGTACTCAGATACCGGTCCAAGATATCCAAATACTCAAATCCCCAGAGCTAACATCATAACATCTCCTATCTGCCACACATATGACTCTAACTTACTAACTTAATGGTCCCTGACAACTCAGCCTAAGCTTTGATATCAAGTTGTTACACCCCGATCTCACAATTTCTACTAATCATGAGATTAGGGCATAAATTGAGGATTTAACGTAATATAAAGATCACCCTTAACCTTTTCTTCTCTTTCAAAACTCTTTGTTTTCTCATATTGAACCAAATAAACCAACTTTAAAAGGGAATCTAAACATTGATTTCTCTAATCTGATTTCAACAGTAAAAATGCATGTATGAACATTCATTATGTTCCTCATACTTTTAAGCACATAAGACTTGTTGATTCACACATATTTCTAAAAGAGGAATGATGTTATACATCATTATTTACAACTCTCTCTTATTTCTTTACAAGGACCTAGAGTGACAAGGACCGAGTGAACTTAACTATACTCAGACTTAACTCTTATGGAAGATCTACTCTGATGCAATGATATCTTCTTCAAGTCCATGTGATTTCCCTAAAAATTGTGAGTAGAGGGGTGAGCCTACTCGCTCAGTGAATGACTACTTCAAAGAAACAGTCTAAAGCACTGATATAATTATAGATATACTTTTGAGAAATTGATATCAATTATAACAGCAGTAAGCTTTAAAGAGTCTAATAATTGGCAATCATAAATATGGCAGGATACTCTAAATATCTATAAGAGTGAATCAATATATGAAATGCTTGATTGATTATAAAGAGAACTAATAATTCAGAAACATACAAAGAATAATTGAATAACGGTACACACTTGTCTGACCTCTCATTCATTTTATTATGCCCTGATCATATGCGGTGTACTCTACATATGAAGACTCGTAGTGCACTACGATCACACCATACAAGAGTTAGTGGACACACCCGAGAAATGCTAATCTGTCTACACTCATGGTCTGCAATAGGAAAATGGCTCTCTGGCCTAAACTGGACTCCTCTAACCTGAGCACACAGGCGGAGAGTCAAGCCACCTCTTAGCTTTTCTATACTCTAGTGCCACTAGGACTTTTGGTTGATATGGGACACTGCAAACTATAACTTAAGGAGACTTCCACTGGGGCTTCATCCCCCATGCCACCTGATAGCACGTTCTGACCCCCGTATACTGGACGCTGCCAGGGTTAGGTCATTTCACCCCTAAGGTGCAGACCTCACATAGGGGTTCTATAGTGTTGAGGGCTCCTAAGTCTATTACTTTATTATTCCTAGAAAGCTCTTTTCTACATTGTACCCTTCTCTTACTTATACTTGACTCTGGTATCTCTATGGTGTCGCATCTACTTATTTGAAGTTATAATACAACATGTATATCATTCTAAACTTGGCAGAGTAGTATATTCAAAACACTATAATATACTGAGTAATCAACATACTATACATGCAAGCATACTAAAATTCTTAAATAAATAGATTACATGTCCACTTGGCACATACACACTAGAATCATGCAATTTCTCATCTTATTACATTGATAAGAGTTAATTACTTGACATATGAGCAATCGTCAATAGAACCTGCAACTTATCTATAATTTCTCAAAGAACGTGCATATCAACCCAAATCTTGAATTGTGCATCTCATAACTCAATTAAGAGTTAATTACTTATCATGACAAGAATTATTAATAATTACTGAGAACATTGATATCACAATACTTGATTCATTGAACACCCTACCCTTAGGGTTTCATTTAATCACAACAAATGCTACAAAGAAAGGTGTAATACATCTATCACGTACTTTTCAAATCTTTACAACACATGATACCTAGGATCTCAATCCCTAATCACATTGCTGGGAATTCTCATCCCTTCACATCATTATCATAATTACTGGATCTGGGTATTCAAACCCTTAGATCATCACATAGCATTGTTACCTCTGTCACAGGTAACCATTACCTCTAGGTCCTTAGACCAAGTATTCATTTCATTGGTTGTACAAGTATTCTCATGGCTCACAAGGCCATCACACATCTTGTCACCTCTAACTAGGCAACAACTTATTCCCATGGCTCCCATAAAGATTTCATGTGACATAAACATTCACTAAATAAAGACTACTATCAACAAAGCATATAAAATCAATATATGTATGAAACCTTAGAAATGAGATGAATTTGGGTTTCCATGCCATTCACTGAGATATCATGCATCAATACTAACATTGAATAAATAAAGTCTATCATGTCAAGAAAATCCCTTCAAATGGATTTCACGAAATCTATTAGCAAATATCCAACTTTACTCGCATCTAGGGTTTCACCCTCTTCATTGAGATACCAAACAAACACTACTCACTTTAAATGAAATCCAAGATAGTATCTGACATATATGTACTATGAATTTAGATAAAAAAATCATTCAAAACCAAGGGGATCTAGATAAGAAACTTTCTCTATTTACTTATACATCAAATTTCAGTCATAGATAAATTCCCTATATTTCAGTTTACTCTTATAACCTCTTCGAATACTTAGGAAATTCTCATTAGAATGCATTGTGTACATTTCTAATATGATTTTATCATCTGAAATTCATTCAAACAAAGGAAGAATCCATTTCATATCATTTTGCAACAACTTAGAACAAATAGACAATTTAGGGTTTGTAGTCGCATACTAAGCAATTAAAGATTATGGTTGATTTAACCCATTTTCGTGCAACATACTGTTTAAAAGAAGTTCCCACTCAACCTAAGGTGTGAAAACACCTTAAAAACGTATCCCATATCTGAAAATATCAAATCCATATCAAATCTCTAGCAATTTACCCAATTCTTCTTCCTTTCAACTCGGAAACCCTAAAAATGAGGGATTATGAAGAAAGAGTGAGAAAAGGGGAAGTTTTGATACCATTTTGGATAAAATAAGAGGAGGGATGGAATTTTGACATGTGAGAGAAGATTCACCATGAAACTATATCCAAAGAAGCTAAATTACATGATTTCATCATTCCTCAGACCGCAAAACCCTAGGTCAGCATCTCTATCAATTTCTCCTCTCATACCCTAACTCTCTCTCTTTCTAGGATTTTGTTTATCTGGATTGAATCACAAATTATGAGAGCTCCTTGTATGTTAGGTTGACCATATAGAGCAATTGAGCTGCTTGGGTTAATTACACATTGACCCCTCACTAAACTTTTTCTTATTTGAGTAGATTTTTCTGTCATAAAAAGGTTTCTGTGAATTCGTGTATTTTAGAAATCAAACCTTCTCTAAAAATTATGAAAATTTATCATGTTATGTATAATTGAGTTAAAAAGCGTGAGTTAAAATTTGAGATCATTCCAAGCTTCCATTATATGATAAAAAATTGAATAGTGCACTTCAATCGAGAATTCTATAGAAATGCCAGTTACTGTAATTCATCTATTGATAAGGTCTAAACACATCTAAAAATTATGAAAATGTTACATTTTGTTTATGATTGTGTTTTAGATCTCCACTTAAAATTTCAGATCATTTGGAGTTACCAATAATTAATTAAAAATAAAACACTACTCTACTAAAAAGCACTCTGTCAGCATTTTGGTCGAAGTATAGTTCGACCGAGAACCACATTCAAGAATACTCAAATATTTTGAAATTTTTCTCCAATATGAATGATTGAGTTATCCATATCATATCCAAAATTCAATTAAATACAAAATTCAATTAAATACAAAATTTGTAGAAAATATGAAAAATCATTTACCACATCGCTATCCTGATCAAATTCCATACTCAAGTACCATCAAAACCCTAATTTCAGACAACTAGGGTTTATATTTCTCAAACCCTAATTTCTCAAATAATAGAACACTTAATATTCTTATTAGGTTTAAAACATCATAATTGAATTATCATCATTAATTAAATTTAAGCAATGATCAATCCAATTAAGTATATAATCATCCAGGTAAACCCTAGTTTACCAATTAAGCTCAGATGCAGTCATAACATATACCTTTTTATCCATCTATCTTGTAAGGAAGTAATCATTTTAAATACAATTGTACCCACTCTTTAAAGTAATAATATGAGGATCTCTTTTTTTGAAATGTGTATTTACCAAGATCATATCATAAGCAACTATAAAATACAAAATCATCTCCTCTTCTCCAATTTTGCTACCATATCCAAAACCTCAACAAACTCTCTCATATCCAACATTACTACTCCCCACATGGCCATTCAAGTCACTCCCAATAATGATCTTCTCCTCGGTATTTCTTGCTTCAGTTCACCCATTTTATCCCAAAAATCCTTCTTTGCCTCCTCACTAAGGCTAATTTGAGGGACATAAGCACTAATAGTATGAAAAATCTTTCCCCCAAGAATAACCTTGATAGCTATGATTCTGTCCCCAATCCATGTGGTCTTGATGACATAATCATTCAACATCTTATTGTATATCAAATTTTATACCATGTGTCTCCAATCTCTATGCACCGTTCCCATGCCCACTTGGTTTGCTGCAAGCATATAATGTTAACTTTTCTTCTAATCATGATATCAACTATCTCTGAAGATTTTCTTGTCAAAGAGGCAGTATTCCAAGATCTCACTCTTTGATGCCACTTATTTTTTTACTTATCTTCTTTGAAAAGATTGCCCTTGCACATTTTTCATAATATCTAGACAATGATACAACGGGACTAACTTCTTTACCCACATTTGCCTAAGGCCTGAGAATCCTTACTTTTCCTTCAACACAAACGGGCGTAGCTGCGTAGAAACTCATATATATATATATATATATATATATATATATATATATATATATATATATATATATATATAGAGAGAGAGAGAGAGAGAGAGAGAGAGTCAGGCTAGAATACACTCAAGTAGTTTTTCATGATGTAATATTTTTTTTTGAAAATCTAATCTGTTGATCTTCTTAAACATCTCGTGAACAACTCATACGCAAAATTTGAGCACATTTGGATATGTATAGCTCATGTTATGAAGACCGCAAAAATTATGCATTTCAAATTAGTTTCGTGCGTCGATTTTGTTGCCCTCGGATGAGTGACTTACACTCATCCAAATGGGCTCAAAATTTATATGTAGCCTAGTTATAGTATGACGGTGAAGATCAACGGTTTACATTTTGCAAAAAATAATCTTGATATGCAAACACACTTGAGTGTATTCGTGCGATCCGTACACTCGAGTGTATTCTATCCTGACTATATATATATATATATATATATATATATATATATATATATATATATATATATATATATATACTCCAATGGTGTTTGCCTATCTCTCTCTCTCTCTCTCTCTCTCTCTCTCTCTATATATATATATATATATATATATATATATATATATATATATATATATCACTACACCGCGATTGCCGAAATAGCACGTCGCTAGGTAGGGACGCTCTGATAATTTTTTTATAAGGATCTGTGTCATAAAAAGAATGACAAAGTTTTATGACCGACTGTCAAGCTACCACCAACCTTCCTCCTTTACCGTGGTTAGGACCGGCTTCATATACATAGCATAAAATGCACGAAAACATAACCAGAGTTATAAAAAAGAACCTCTGGTTCATGGATAATCATAAAAAAAACCAAACCAGCCAAGAATTCTCTTCGAAAATATGTTTCAAATATTGATTCGAGAAATTTACTGATACCAAGACGGTGCAAGGAGTAGAGTGGAACACGAGATACGCACCCAAATAATACTGAAGCCGATTTGCGGCCATGAACCCCGATAGTTCAGACAATCTGGTATCACAGGGATACCACTGCTGAAAACGTCTAGGTGTTTCCAAGCTAAGATTAGCAGAATGCACTGCATACCATACTAACTAAAGATACATGAGCAACTAGTATTACCTGGTCAGCTACGCATGAGCAACAGCACTACCAACTCCAACGATTTCTGGGCTGAAAGTTTAAGTAGAACAGAGCTCATAAATAAAAATCTCCTCTGAGACGGGAAAAAAGTATGTACGTACGAGTACGACGTACATTTACGCATGTCCCCTAAAGATCATGGAATCAACCGTTGCAAAATCATTTCAGCAGCTTAGCAGTAGGGAATAGCCTTGAACGACTATGGATGTGCACTTATATGTGCAAATGGAAATTCGTTATTATATATGCATATATATAAGAAAAATCATATTACTTTGGTCTCACCACGATGCTAGTTAGGGCTGATTGTACATATATCGGTCCAGACCGATGGACCGGACCACCTATCCGGTCCGATCCTGGATCAAATTTAATTACAATGCGGTCCTCGGTCCTCTATTTTTCAAAATCTCGGTCCTCGGTCTGACCCGGTCCAAAATCGGTCCAGACCGGTCTGGACCGATTGCACCGAATAACATAAAATAATCTGTTCTTATTATGAATTAAAGACAATAAATATTTATAGTAGTGCTAAAGTTTATGAAGAGTTGTTGGGAACAGAGTGCATGATGGTAAAATATATAAATAATAAGTTATATATAACTTATTAGAAATATTATTACTCTGAGATAAGAAGTAAATACTTGTTAGAATATGACATGAGAAGAAGTGTTGGTGTTAAGTAGATAGGTTAAGTTTCATATCACTGTGTTTGATAACTATTAATAACATTATATGTAAAGTTATTTTTGTATAAATTAATTGTTCAAGAAAACACAGTTACTTACCATAGAATGCTCATGACTAAATGTATGTTCATATAGAATGAGAACACAGATTGTTACATCAAACATATGAAAGTACAAAAGCATCCAAATAAATTATACATATTAGCTGTGATTTTGAATTTTCTCCCCAAAAGTAGTGAAAAAAAGTTAATGATCGTGTTAATACATGATTCTTTTATATTTTTTAACTAGTATGAATTTTAGTTGGTCCGGTTCCGGTCTTGTTCGGTCCGATCCTCGGTCTAAAATTTTTTCCTTATTCGGGTCTCGGTCCGATCCGATCCGAGTTTGGACCGATGTACAACCCTAATGCTAGTAAGCCACAAGCAACTGCTTTTGCTTGGATGATTAATTATGAAAGGCCCTATTTTGAGAGTTCAATATAAAGCTTCTAGATCTTCTGTAAAAGTAAAATATCCATTCAGCGTGAGATTTAGAATGTGAGCATTTCAGCCCAAAAAAATGAACTGAACAAAGTAAAAAATAAAAGAACGGGCTTTGGCCAATTGTAGTGAAAGTTGCTTATGCATTGTTGTCTACAAGAATTACTGACAGGATGCCGCCGTTTGTTTTCACACCACGTTATCCATTTACACTGTACCGATCGAACGGCTGAAGTTGAAATGATGCAGTCCAGTGTTATTTTTTAATCTAATTCCAAATAAACAGGCGCTAACTCAAAATAATGCCTTTACCAAGTGAGTCTATCTACAGTAGTCCTTTCTCAAAAATGAACCTCTAAGCTCTTCTTAGTAATAACAACCTAATTTCATGTACACGAGTCCTCATGCAAGGAGGTCAACATGAGATGCAAGTTACATTGGAGAACTGATAATATACAGTACAACCTTCTTTCTTTCACTTTGTCACCTTGATCTTAAAATGCAAACTCGACCCATTAGGAATTCCTTAAGGAGGGTCAAAGCAAGAGCGGTTGTCCACTATATAGCTTCCGGATCTTGATCTCACATTTCTCCAATGCAGCAGCATGCCTTTCACCTCCCATTTTAAATGGGTACATCCCCATATGGGCTGGCTTGCACTGCCCCAGCCCAGCAGCCTTAGCTGCTCCGTGATAGTGGAACAGCCCCTAGCTTAGATCATCACATCTATACTATAAAGGAAAATGTGTGGAGGGGGTTCCATGCAATTTTTGTCATTATTTTTTCAAATCACAAACTCATCTTTTGTTATACACTAAAAAGGTTTCAAGGGGCCATGTGCAATTAATACACCTAATTTGTCGCTAGAGGCGTCGACGAGAGGGCAGTCCGTTCGTTGTCTTTGCACCGTTGACTTCACATTCGCCTCCTTCCTTATCTCCCCATTCGATCCAGACACCGTCCCGCTCACACGACACCCCACACCAGCCACCACCCAAGCCTTGACTACTATCCCTGACTGACGAAACAACGACTTTGCCTCTTTAGGTACCAAGTTTCAGCTGTGGAGGTTCCAGGTGATGATCTACAGTGTGGAAACTGAAGGAACAACGACGGCGTCCACAACCTGTAGGTAGCTTTTTTTGTTCCAAAACTGTCATTGATCATCTTCGCCTCTATCAGTCAATTAGTATCTCGGCTCTACCAATATTGTCGCTTCACACCATTGCTTACTTCTTTGTCTTCCAACTCCATCACTTTTCTGGATAATTTCATCTTTGTATCTCTCACTTCGCTCTCTATTCTCTTTCACATTGACAGACCGTGTTTCATCTTCAGCAGTACGCGACGCCTCTGGTCCAGATACAAGTTCGACGAGTCTGTTGCTGGTCCTAGGATAGCTGAATATCGCGTTAATGACAAAAATGAGGAAAGTCCTTTCATATCTTCCGAATATTGTCGTCCAAAGGTGCTCTTCTCTACTTGATAGCAAAGAGTGCGGGAGCAGAAGGCAAAGTTGAGGTCCGGACGTCAAATCCTAAGTTAGTGATGGATCATGGTGTCATGCCTTTGAGTTCAAGTAAGCATCCGACTACTTACGTTAAAGGCTCATAGAAACAATGGAGCAGTAGCTTTGTCGTATATATGGATTTCGCTGTTTATTTATTGAATGCTCTGTTAATTGCTCTAAATGTTGTTGTCTAAATTTCAATATTCTGTCGGCTGGGATGCCGTTCAGTATCTAATTCTTAAACTAAACAAGTTATTTGTGAACCTGTTGTCCATGATGGTCCCTTTCTACTGCTTCCTTTTGGTGTGGAATCGTCAACTCATACCGTTTTAGAGTATGGGTTCCAACTCTACTAACCCCAGGGAAGGGGTTGCAATATACATCCTAGGTCCTATGATGCAGCTTGGTCCTCGACGCCACACCCAAGATTCTAGATTCTTTCCTCTATAATCCACCAAGCTCCATGTGTATGTTTTGTGGATGTCGTCATGCAACCAGGAAGCATCGACAGTAAGTTACTACTTCCTTTATTATTCGTTATAGCATAATTTTGTCATAATGAATCATGCAGACTTTATCTACTTTTTTTGAACATGGAATGAGCTTTGTTCTATCAAGTCATGGTTGTTAGATATACACAAACTACCCATATTCTTTTTTGAAGTTTGGTCATATAAATCAGTAGACCCGAGGGAACTGGTTTTGCATGTGTTTTGTGGAAAACGTAATGCATTGTTATCATTTTGCTTGACACCTTTTGCAAACAAACTTTTGTTGAAGCCAAGCGTGGTGAGGAAATATTCAAAGGTGGAGAAGCATGCTACCAATTGTTGTTCAAATGGGTTTTTTTCAAACAAAGTCTTTGCATGATGACAATAATTCAAAAGCATATGGGGAGAATGGATGCCTTTAAAGATATGCTCCTAGACATGTCTGCCTATGTCATTTGTGTTTTTGTAATGTGTGCCTATGTCATGCGGACAGATACCCTTCTGTAGTGCTTCAATATGTTCCTTTTTCTGCTTTTACCGTTGAGCTAAGTCATAATATTGGAATTGTTACCAAGTTAGACCTTTGTTTATCATTTGATTGTTTTTCAGTAGCTGGCATGAGATTCACGTTGGTGTATCCAGTTGGAAGGCATAGATGCCAAATGTGTGTTGGACTTCTTTTTGATAAATGCTTGGGTTGACAGAGTTTTTTCTCGTAGTTTTTTCTCCAGTTCATATGCGACCCATATACAATTCGTATCTTTATACATGCTTCAGCTGATGGTTTTGTCAAGTATTTACAGAGCTGGCTGCTACCCATCAACTAACGGAGTAGGCGCTGGCCTTGAAGTTCCGTTGAGTTTTGACTTTTTGCATGTTATTGATGGTTCTCTGTGAGTTATTTGCACTAAATTAACTAATGATGCTTACTTAATTTGACAAATTTTCTGTACATACTAATGCAGATGCATAAATCAATTGGTTCCATTGACTGAGGAGTCCCTGTCTTGGTGGGGCCATTTTTTATTTTTGCTTTAGCTTTTCTACTACATCTATATGATAATATTGTCCGATTAGATGTTGACGCCAGTCGATTGCATTTAGCCTGATCTCAAGATCTATTCTGCTGGTTCCTTTTTCATGGTTTTCAGATTAGATGGTTTTCTTTATGTAATCTTCATACATTTGTATCTTTATGCAAGAACACTTATGTACTAATTCTGTCGAGTCCTTTGGAGGCAATTATTAGTATGTCCCTTATACACATTTGTTAAATTTGTAAAATTGAATAATAATGCAGTGACGTAATTGCATGACTATTTTGCTTTGGATTTCAAAATGACTTTATTTATAACTAACAATAGGAAGCTCAACTTACGCCATTGTTGATGAACAAGATTGGCTTGTGCTTGCTTGTGTGTTTTCACACTGATGCACAGTGTATATTGAGGAAAATTCATACATACATAAAATGATGTGTTAGGATCTGAAGTTTGACAGTAAATCTAAATTATTCGTATTAATGTAAAGTATTTAAATGACTTATCTGGTCACCTCAAACTAGGGCATGTCGGTTTCAATTTGCATTTATTTTTGAAGTCCTAATGTATAAATTGACCATGTCATTTTATTTAAAGAAACAACAACTGTGATCGGTCTCATTGGTATGAATGTATTGGATGTAACACAAGGTCTTGCTGTTGATTTGCAGATAATAGTTTTATAAGATAATCTCTTCACGCCCGTGCATAGCACGGGATTCTCTCTAGTACATCTATAATCGTCCAGAATTCGCTTGAGACTACACCGTTATCTAGAACACTGAAGTTAAATGTGCCAGGAATTTTTCCTCTCTTTACTCTGTATCTTCTCCTCTAAACCAACTTCCCTTCTAAGGTCATGACGGTTTTATACCAGAAAGATCCTCGCGCTTTTCCCCTGTTATAAATCTCATATTGACAGGGAAATGGATCATAAGCGGGATCTGGCCAGCAACTACCTGCCAGCTCGATTCCAATAGGGGCCTAACCACCCAATGGACAGGTCCTCGACTAGTTCATGGCTAATATACTATGATCTAAAACTTATAACAGGGGACACGTATGGCTTGTTAGGAATCTCAGCAGGGGCGGAACGAGCAAGTGGTGAACCGGGTGTGTGTGTGTGTGTGGGGGGGGGGGGGGTCATACAAGTAATTCATATGAGGCTTGTGAGACATGCAATTGAAAATTCCTGCATTGAAACATTTTTTTAATGATTTATGCACACAGTCAATTAACAAAAAAAAACCTTAGAATATTGAGTATGTTTCTATACGTGATAAAGATTTCTAGTAATAATAATATAAAATACTCTATTTAGTGGTAAAAACTAATCTCGATCTACCAAAGTTGATTTATGATAATGTTTTTTATATCAAGTTTGAGATATAAGATAATTGTGTAGGTTTGTAGTTCAATGGGCCTCATCTTATTATGAATATGTTGTAAGAAATTATTACGCACTATCAAGAAATCAAGAAAGTTAAGAACTTGTCGACATATGATCCGGGGTGATTTGAAGATGAAGTTGAGTGTATTTCCTTCTAGTCCAAGATTTGATGGTGTCAGTGTGCATATAAAGAGTAATGGATTTCTTTGATTGCGAGAACACCTACCTGTCAGTTTGATTGTGGGCAAAGCAAAACGCAAAGTTAAAAAAACTAATGTTCCTAGGTTAGAATTTTGAAGACATGTAATTCGTCCATTTACTTTCTTCTAATAGGAGAATTTTTAAGTGATAAGTTGTACATTTTCCATACCTAGTCTTTCAAGATGATCTTGGTCCTGTCTTGAAACTTCTTATTGTACTCGAGCACCTTGCAGACGATGAGGAAGTTTTCATATAGCTGACTGAAAAATAGCACGCCATGAGGCATCCGTTTCACTCGTGTTTTCCAGCATAACACACCGTATTTTGTGGGGGCAGCGGCTAAGGCGTACGTGGTTGTGCAGCGGAATCTAACACCACGTATTCTGCCACTGAATCTCAACATCCAAGTCAAGATGGATGTGCCTTTCCAGTTTACACAAACAAAAGCCTCCAGGTAAGGGCAATCATAAGATGCGATGAATCACTAGTTGCAGACCTGGTCTGCTGGAGAGTAGCTTTTTAGGCATTGCAATCAGTACTGGAACTAAAATCCGGTGGTTGGAGCAAAACAATTTTAAATAATCAAACTAAGATTTAGATTTATGACTTTTTGTACAACAAATAAAATGACATCCGCTACACCAACTTTGATTTGTTTCTTATTGTGTGAAAACAAAATTATATAGTAATTATATTTTATATGTATTGTGGAAAAGTATATAATATCTAGACTAAGATTCAAAGCTATGACCTCTAATATGGGAGTGCAACTCCAAAACCACTACATCAATACCATATTGGTGTGCAGTATGCTTATACATATTATATATTAGCACATAGTTCATATATATAGAAAAACACACACACACACACACACACACACACACACACATATATATATATATATATATATATATATATTTATATATATATATATATTTATATATATATATATATATATATATTAAAAATTTGTTGTCCGGCGGGTAGTATTTGACAAGTTACCCGGCAGCAACGTGTGGTGGCATTGTCCCGTAATTACTTCGGAAAAAAATAGGCGGAAAGCATTCAAATGCAAAAAACCCAAAACCCTCACACTGCCCTCGCTCAGATCGTCGCTCTGCCGTCGATCTGCCTCTCGCGCAAAAATCACCGGCGACCAAATCACCGCAACCCTCCTCCATCCCCAACTCCTCCGTCTCTACTTGCTCCTCCATCTCCATCATCTTCGATTCCACATCTCGCTGCATCTCAATTGTGGAGCAGTTACCTCTTCCGATATGACGAGAACAAAGAAAGCATCAAGAAAGACCTCGACAATGCCGCCGTGGAGAAAGAATCTTCAGCCAGTGATTGAAGAAGACGAAGACTTCGAAATGCGGCACCATCAGGCCGAGGATAAGATGGCCAAAGAACCAGAGGAAGCGGCGGTCGCGAAACCGCAGACGAGATACGGAAGGGGCTACGATGCCCAAGGCAACGGATGTAGCGGAGAAAGAAGCAGTTGCGGAAAAGAAGAAGGAAGATTCTGCAGCGACTACTCCGCCAAAACAGAAAGAGACCAAAGAAGATAACACGATGGCCAAAGATCAGGAACAAGCACAAACAGAGACGGTTGCGGAAAGGGAAAGTGAAGTTGCTGCTGAGACTCCTAAGTCAAGACAGAAAGGGAAGAAAAAAGGGGATGCGAAGACCAAAGAAGCGGGTGAAATGAAACAAGAAGAGGTTGTGAAAGGGGAGAAGGAGGTTGCTTCTGCGACTCCTCAGTCAAAAATGAAAAGGAAGAAAAGAGGGGTTGTAGATCCCCTGACGAGTAAACCATCAGAGAAAAGAGCAAAACACAGTAAGTTGGGTACTGCTGAGAAAGAAGGCAATGGAGCTACCGAGACTGACGAACCTCGGCGTGACAAAGCAAAGAGCGAAGAACGATAAGGTAATTTGTGCTTGCATGTACATTACAAACGAGAAACAAAAAGATTTTATATAGAAAGTAACAATGCATGTTAAAAGAGTAATTGTTACAAGAAGAAGAGTAACTAGACGATACCTAGAGTAACTGATATAGAACATTGGAGTAACTGTACGATATCCTAAAGTAACTGGAGTAACTATTACAGAACAAAGAGTAACTCACACACTTTACATAGCAGTTAACATATGAAGACCATATTGTTAATCTAAAAAAGACTAAAAATTTAGAGTAACTTCGTTCGTATGCAGGAATAGAAAGGGAAGGGAAAGGGAAGGCCGAAGCAACTAAGGATATAAAGAAGGCTGCTGACGAGATAGGATAAGAGGAAATAAGGAGGAAGAAAGAGAAGGGAAAGGAAAAAGCTACCTATGAGGGAGGAAAAGAGGAGAGAATTAAGAGGACAGAAAAGGAGAAAGGAAAGGCAGCTGAAGGTAATATTGAATGGATTTACAAATTTATTAAATTTTTGTTACTATCATATGACACTTACTTGCATTTTATTAAAATTATTGTTACAAGAATAAACAGTTAGCATTAAAAATGTTATCAACCTACCACGTGGATTGAAATGTGAAAAATTGAAGAGTAACTTGACTGAGTAACAAGTAATAAGCAAAAAAAGAAAACTAAGAGTAATGTTTCATATGTTTGTAGTGGGGATAAAGAGGTTGTACCACATGTGTTACATAAAGAGCTACATCACCACCATCCAGAGCGTGATGTTTACAAGTAATCAACTGAGAATGATGAGGGCGACGACATTTTCAAACATGATAATCTTATGGTTGACGTTAGGCCTCTTGGAGGATTTGATAGATAGATATGTGGATGATGACATGTTTTTGCTGGCCAGAGGGGTGGAAAGAAGGATGATGGTTGAGGATGTAGGGGTAATTCTAGGTATCCCAAGCAGAGGTATGAACATCATACCTAGGAAAAATTCTGAGATTGTGAGATCAATATGGCAACAATTTGCCAGGGCAACAGGTAAATAAGGAAATGAAGGGGAGACCTCGAAGAGGTTGAGGGAAAAGGATGTCCTACACAAGGACAACTTACCAAAGCTTTGGAAAGAATTTGTAAGGATCGACGATCCAGCGGACTACCAGAACATGTGTCGTGCGTGGATGTTGCACCTGCTAGCAACATTCCTACTCCCAGACACCAGCTATTGCACACCAATCTACATAATGCACTACCTAGACGATGTTACTGCCACGACACAGATGAATTGGGCAAAGCTGGTGCATGGGAGTATCTTCAGGAATATGAAGATGCTGAAGCAGAATGTCCAGATGAGGAGGAAAGGGGAGAAAGAGAAAACCACCCTCTACACAACAGGGTGTGTGATGTGCCTATGCGTAAGTGAACAAAATTATCTTCATCTACAAAATTTTACAATGATGACTATGGGGGGCAGTTACATATGCATTAAAAAAAATTTCTGTTTACATGCAGGTTTGGGCATATGAGATGACGAAGATGGCAAAGCCAACGTTCCTCGACGCAAAGCCAATGATAAAGAAGTGGGTTGCGTCGATCGAGAAGTTGATGGATTTAGGGGTTGTGGACCCTAAGGATGTAAGAATATTTCTTATTTGTTTGAAAACTAATATACAACATAATCATGTAAGTTTGCATTGTTAAATATTATTTTTTATTTTTTTATAGACATGTTTGTGAAAGTATGAAGATAGACTAGGGGGATTACTGGCGAGCTTTCTTTTTTTTTAAATAAAAGCCAGGGGTCTCTTTTATTCATCCCACACCCCTCTTATGGGCTAAAACCAGCATAAAAACAAATACAGCTCCCGCTCTTATAACTCGGGTATCATCCTAAAGAAAAAACCCAGAAAAAAACATCAAAACAAAAACAGGGAAAGACAACACCATCCTCTAGATCATGCTTCTCTTCTTTATCCACACATAAGGGGTACCCCTCTTCTCCATAGCAACCAGGCCCTGAACACGCCTCGGTAACCTACTCATTTCTGAGCATATGAACATGTCACTGGAGGCTGTCCCCCACTTGCCTAGCTCTCTAGGTACCGAATTAACCAATTTACATACATACGATCCAAGGATGTCAGATCGTTTAAAATCCACTCTAATCTCCCTGACTTCAGGGGAAACTCTCCATGGTTCCTGTGCAGCATTCCATAGGATTTCATAAATCTACCTATTGTCAATCTCAGTACAAGATAGCTTGAGGTGTCGATCTTGCGCTAACTTGAGGTCGATGATGCACACTTGAAGGTAAGCTTCTTCATAATCAGTAGCTCGGAGCCAAACTCTAAAGGCCAGACACACCTTGGCGTTGTGGTTTCTAACACAACCTGTTACCCATCTCCTCTTATAGCCAGTGGGATCCATATCCTTGCCGATAGCCAGGTTCATCTTCAGACTCCGTATGTCAGGAGGTATCCATCTAACAAGGGCTATCTCTCTAAGTCTAGCGTTTGGCATAGCAATCCCTATTAACTCCAAAGCTCTACAGAAATCTGAGTGACATGACATTCTGAAAGATCGTCTAGATACCAACTTGTTGATGTGGTAGATTATCTGGTCCCATTCTCTTTCAACTGAAATCTGGCTCCCTTCATATTTTTCCCTACATCTTAGCTTCCAGATGCTATATGATATAAGGAGAGCTAGTCTACTGGACATCCATATTAGGATAGACCCGGAGTTACCTCTCGAAATGAGATCCAACATTTCATTCATGTTTCTTGGTATGTCTATGCCGGTTAGAGAATTAAACTTCTGCCAAAAAACTCTAGCCCATCCACCTCTGATTACTGGCGAGCTTCAAGAATAATGAAGGGCATGCCCTACTACCTTGCGGAGAAAAGGGCGAAAAGGAAGCAAACGCCAGACAAGGCACCATCTAAGCCAATCATCAAAAAAGGAGTGCTTGTTGAGGACTCCAACCTGGAGAGAAGAATTCACACACTTGAGAGGAGATAAAGATGCAGAAGGAGATCTGCACAAAAATAGTTGTTGAGGCATTCACTGAAATGCAGAGAGAGAAGAAACGACTAGAAAACAGAATAGCTGAGCTGGAAGAGGAGAACAAAAATCTGAGGAGAAAATTCGGAGATGAAGGTGACAAATCAGAGTCACCTTCTGGTGGATTCGAACAATCTGTTGAGGGGTTTACATCGAGGAATGTTCAAGAACCCAAAGACAGTTCAGATGTGCTACCCGAGAAGGATGTCGATACAGCGGGCGAAAAGGAAGCAAACGCCAGACAAGGCACCATCAAAGCCAGTCATCAAAAAAGGAGTGCATGTTGAGGACTCCAACCTGGAGAGAAGAATTCACACACTTGAGGAGGAGATAAAGATGCAGAAGGAGATCTGCACAAAAATAGCTGTTGAGGCATTCACTGAAATGCAGAGAGAGAAGAAATGACTAGAAAACAGAATAGCCGAGCTGGAAGAGGAGAACAGAAATCTGAGGAGAAAATTCGGAGATGAAGGTGACAAATCAGAGTCACCTTCCGGTGGATTCGAACAATCTGTTGAGGGGTTTACATCGAGGAATGTTCAAGAACCCAAAGACAGTTCAGATGTGCTACCCGAGAAGGATGTCGATACGGCGGGCAAAGTAGAGAAGATACGACGGGCAAAGTAGAGAAGGAAGGTGTGGATAAGGGCGACATGCCGAGGAAATGAGGCAGGCTGAGCCTCAGAAGAAAATATGTGGTAGAGAAGGACTCAGAAGATGAGAATGATGGTAAGAAAAATGGTTATGAGGAGAAGAAAGAAAAATCAGCTGAAGGTTCAGACCTGGGAAAGTCTGCACGAGATGCAGAAGAAAAGACCAAAGAAGAAATAGGGGAACAATAGGAGAATATAATCGAAGAAGAAGAAGAAGAAGGGCAGAAGGAGGAGCCTGGGAAAAAGTTGTCAAAGATGGAATAGCAAATCATAGGCAGCATCGAGAAGAATGTGAAGAAGAGGAGGGAGGAAAAGGTAAGGTTGCATCTCCTTTAAAGTATATCAATACTTGAGTAACTATGTAAATAAAGTAGAGTAACTATGTGATATTGTAGAGTAACTGTACGATAGTCTAGAGTAACTCTGTGAATTATAAGAGTAACTTTAGGAACATAAAGAGTAACTGTACGATGGTCTATAGTAACTGTACGACATATCAGCATAGTGTAACTAGTGGAAAATGAAGATTGATTCTAACATGGACTGCTCTTTTGTTGTTGACAGCACAAGCTGTCAAACTTCATTGGTTTTGAGCATTTCAAAACAAAACAAACTAGGGAAATTGTCCACCACTTCATGGAAAACATAGAAGAAATGTAAGAGAATTTGTTATTTTGTCAAGTGTACATAGATAAAACATCTCTTATTCAATATCCAAAACTAATATGTATAACATCTATAAAAATGATTGGTAGGTCAAATGAGAATGGAGATTCAGTGATGACATTTGGTGCATGGGGAAGGACCTGGCCACCCTACTGTACAAAGATCAAATGATGCAATCACCAGTAAGAAATAAATAAATAGTAGTGTAACTCTTTGAAAGCTTGTGGTTTTTTTTCTTTCAGATTATGGACTGCTTTGTACATATGCTCAAAGCTACCACAAGCAAAAGGAGGAAGAAGGGTCTGTCATGGCACTGCTTGAGCACATATGCACTAGTAAGAACAACAAAATTGGTATACAAAATTACATGAAAAATACAAAAATATATACACAAAACTGAAACTTATAGATGTGAATTTGCATTTGCAGCAGAAGCTGGCATTTGATGTTGAAAACATAACCATGGAGCAGATCGACATGCTATCTCCAATACTCAACATCCTAATGAAAGATTGGGACACAATGGACTTGATGTTCACCATACTGAACAACGACAACCACTGGCACTTGTATGGGGCAAGTTTCAGGGATGGAGCACACCAGTCTTATAACTCAATGAGTGGAAATAGCAAGTCAAAAAAGGAATTCCTTAGATGGGTAAGTGATCTATCAAAAGTAACTATATTTGTAGTGGATTGACAAGGTTAATGTTTGTTGATTGATGATTAATAAGAGTTGTGTATTTTTAATGCAGGTGGGTATTGTGCATGAATTCTTCAGGGGGCAGAAAAAGGTGACCAATTGTCACAGTGGGGACGGGAGTACTCGCTATGCCCACAGTAGGAAGAAGACTCACTTGACTGTGGGATCTTTGTCATGAAGTACCTAGAATGCCTGGTAAATGGAAAAAACATGGACTTCACCTGCAAGGACATGCCAGCCATAAGGGTTGATATTTTTCAGAGAATGATGGTAAGGGGGGAGTTGCAGCCTGTACAAGCGCATCAAAAAGATAACAATGAAGACATCAAAAAAGGTCCATCTTAGGAGAACAAGGGAGGAAGAGATGAATGTCAGAAGTAGCAAGAAGAAGAGAAGACAGAAGTAGCAGATGAAGAGAAGAGCGACGAGGACGAGGTTGTTTCAAGCCTAGATAAATGGCTGAATTTTAGCTGAAATAGTGAATTATTAATTGAAATGTAAAACTTGAACAATTTGCTTCTGGAATTTTGATGTGCAACCGCTATGAGATACATTTACTTGTGTGCTGCGAAAAGCCTGAAAATTACATTTTTGATCTAAATCATATTGCAAATACAAGTATTTCTGGGTTTAATATATAGCGTTTTGTGCTTTGAATGTTGTGTTCTTGAATGTAAAATTGTTGTAGTTTTGTATGGAGATATATACTTTGAGATAGACTGCCAAACAAAAAAACAACACAAGAGAAAGAGTGATGATAATATCATAACACATAGAGTAATTATAAGAACACTAAGAGTAACTGTGATAGTATAGAAAAGTAACTGTATGATTCAAAGGAGTAACTCGCATACTTTGTAAGAGTAACTCTAAAAAAAGAGAGGTAATCCAGAAGGTAACAATGACAACACTAAAGAGTAACTGAGAGAACACTAAGAGTAACTGTGACAGTTATAAGAGTAACTCTGATAGCACTGAGAGTAACTGAGAGAACACTGAGAGTAACTGTGACGATATAAAAAGTAACTCCAGCATCCAGAAAGTAACTCTTGTGGCTAGAGGTTTGTCAAAAACACGAAACCAGTGTATGTGAACCACATAGTAGTAAAAACTGACATTTCATGAGTAAACTGAACAAAACATGAAAGAAACTGTACTAATAAAAAAATGTATGTATTTCATAAGAAAAGATATCCATTGAACACAAAGATTAAAAAAAAATATTCTTCAAAAAAGTAACATATAAAAAGTAACTGTGACAACACTAAGAGTAACTGTGACAATATAAAAAGTAACTTTGTCAACGGTAGAGTAACTGTGACAACACTAAGAGTAACTGTGACAATACCGGGAGTAATTGTGACAACACGAAGAGTAACTGTGACAACACCAAGAGTAACTGTGACAACATAAAAAGTAACTCTAGCGTTAAAAAATGTAACTGTTGTACTTTGTAAAGTAACTCTTGTGGAAATACTCCCCAGTACCTCCACCACCAACCCAGCCCTCCTCACAAGGCCTGCTATCCTCATCTTTTAAGTTCCAGTGCTCTCATTTCGTCACTGTGGCTGATGGTTCTTACCCTTTCACCCACTTTGGAATAGCATACCTCCTTCTACCATTCCTATTGTTCTCATAAACCTCAACACAGCCTACCATGAAGCTGTTCATCCAACCCATGAACTACACCCTGGATGACAAAACTATGGAATCCATTCAACTGGCTATAGAATGGAAATATCTCCATTTTCACATTAAACCAGGAAACACCACCTTCCGTATCAGAAACCAGACATTTTCAATCACCCTTGTTCAAAATGAAAACAGATCCCTTTCCACTGGTAGCGATTGGAAAGAGATGATCGCACAGCTCAATCTTCACAGAGATTGGATTATCTTCCTCAGGCCAACTGATCACCAGACTATCACAACATGGATCACATATTTTTTCTTAGAAACACCAACCAAACTACTTCTTCTCTTCAGAGTGCCTGGTGAATCTAGAACGGATGAGTCTGAAGATCAGCTATTCGTTAGGGAGAAATACCAAGCACCGTCGGGTTCATGGGTGAATCTTTCACAAGTACTCATCTATGACAGCTGACACCACAACATCTGCAGAAGACACTGCTTCTTCTTCTTTCCATCCTTTCGATCATAAATAGGTATGCGCTGCCGCCTTTTTCTCCTTAAATTTTGGTCAATAATCTTCCCCATCACCGCCTATATCGTGTACCACCCCCCAACCATCCTGGGGTCACCACCGCGGTGGTGGTCATCGATAAACCCCTCCTATAGATACTCGCGGCGGTGGTTGTCTACCCAGAAACTAGCCATAAACCCCTCCTGCAGATACCCGCGGTGGTGGTTGTCTGCCCAGTAACCAGAAATACTCCCCAATCCCTCCACCACCAACCCAACCCTTACCAGTAGCGGTGGTCGTCTACCCAGTAACTAGAAATACTCCCCAATCCCTCCACCACCAACCCAGCCCTCCTCACAAGGCCTTGTCTTTCTTCAGCACAAACACTCATCTCATCCCACAACCCCTGCTCCGCCTCTTATTCCTCCCTCCTAGCCTCTCCTACCACCTCCCAACTATGTAGCAGCTGGCAGGACCAGCATATCACCTCCCAACTATGTAGCAACGATTGATCTCACATGACACCATCAGCAGGTCTACTATCCTCTTCTTTTAAGTTCTAATGCTCTCATTTCACCCACTTTGGAACAGCATACCTCCTACTACCATTCCTAATATTCTCATAGTCCCTCGTCTAATACTATTTCATAATACTACTTCTTAAGAGTTTTTTACTTCAGAGAGCTATATATAGTCTGATCTGATTCTGATTCTTAAGTGACTTTTTTTTACTGGCTGTTCCTACTATGAACTACTCAGATATGTCCCTGGCGAGAGCGGTGCTGGTCCTAAAGTTGGACTATCCTGAAGGCTGGTTTGGTTGTATTTTTTAGTTGTCTTGTTCCAGTGGTCATGTGTAACATCCTTGACCTGGGTTATGCTTTAACCCTAGATGTTTTGTTTAATAAAGTTGATTAGATGCTTGCTCATATTCCTTGGAAAGTAATTAAGGCCCAAGAGAAACTTATATTTCAATTTTAGTCCTTTTTGAATAATGTTGAAACATTGTTTTGTTTGTTTTGGACTAAAGTGCAAATTACCCAAGTTGAGGGGTTAACTTGCAATTTGTACATGAGAAAATGTTTCTCATATGTTGAGGCATCATACGAATGAAAATGATGTAGTGGTATGGCTTCCACAAGCTTGAGCACAAAGATAGAGCTTGCTGAGCAATGTTTGTGCATTAAAACCTAGTTTTGGTGTAATGTGCAATTTACCCGAAATCTAGGGTTCAACATGAAAACTGCCACTTCTAGAGGGTCCCCCATGTTTCTTGGAATCAATTAGAGAAAAGAAAATGGGAGGGGCGCCTCATTTGAATTATTTTGGTGGAGAGAGAATCTTGATATTAAAATAATCAAGGTTTAAGAATAAAAGGAACTTTACTTTAATTTAATGCAAAAAGAAATATATTAATTGAAGAGCCCTTCAACCAAAAGTTGAGGGATGAATTTGCAAATGGTTGGACAAGCTTGTGCCTTGAAAAGGCACGAAAACATTTTGTGTGAGTGGAGAACCCACTCACATTAAGTTAATAAAAAGAAATATCCACTAAAAAGGGGATATTAGTATAATATGTTTAAGGTGCTTAATTCCTTTTCTTTTAATTCTTGGATAATGAAGAGGTTTTGCAAGTGTATGAAGATGTATTCGTGGCCTAGGAATTGAAGGGGAATAGGCGGCATTACTTTTGGAATTAAAAGAATTTTATAAGACCTTTTCTCTCTCATTCATTTTCTTATAAAATCACCTTTTACAACCCAAATCAAAAGCTTTTTCTGAACCCACTTCTTCTCTTTGCTTGCAAACCGACCAAGGGAGCTAGGAGAATCTAGAGGACGACCCCCAACCTGTTGGTAAGCTTCTTGATCTTCTTTCACCTCGATTTCATGGTGAAAATCATAAAACAATGCATAATTTCTTCTCTATTTCACTCCATCTTCAATCCTAGCCAATCTTTTCACTCCAAAGTTTAAGGACAAACCTTGGGAGAGTTGCAAAAGCTTTCTCCACCATTTTTGACGTGAAGCTCCAAGCTTTGAAGCTCAATTGGAGGCGGGTTATATAACTCAAACCCTTAAATATTGTGATTGCTTTGAAATCTCCTTTATTTGTTGAACGTTTTGTTCTATTTTGCAATTCCCTTTATCCATTGTTGTATTTACCATGAAAGTGGCAGTACTTTTTGAAGGAATGAAGGTAGATGATGATAACATCATCTTGGGTACACAATCCAACAAGTTTCCCTTGCAAACGGTTTTGAAGATCTTGGTCCAAACGGTTTCACCAAACCATTTGGAGACTAAACGGTTTGCAAACCGTTTGGAGTCTTGAACTCTAAATCATTTAGGATGGTTGAACATTTGGATGGGTTGACCATTTGAGGTCAGAACCCTAGTACTCGTTGAATGAGTATCTAATGAATCCAATTAGTTGAATTAATATGTGGACAAACATCTAATTAGAAACCCTAATCGGGTTGAGTGCTGATTTTGCAATTGATTAATTTAATTCTTTGGGTTGATTAATCCAAACGGTCTCAAGACCATTTGGAGATCACCCAAATGGTCTCAAGACCATTTGGAGGTTAACCAAGACCGTTTGGAGGTCTAGGGTTGAGTATGGTGAAGTAGTTGAAGACCTAAAGATATCAAATGTTAATGCAATCAATAGCTAGACTGATGAGCAATTCAATTATGCAAACCCTAATTGAACTTCACCAATTTTAATGTTGGATTGGGAAAATGGTCTCAAGATCATTTGGAGGTCATCCAAATGACCGCAAGACTGTTTGAGGTCAGGTCATGCCCAAGTTGAATGATGGACCAATGATTTCCAAGCAATTAGTTCCACAATGACTAATATTGAAGGTTCATCGATTTCAACCCTAATTCATTGGGTTCAAACCCTAATTAGTGAACAATTGAAGATTGAATCAATTGAAGGATGATTCATTAAGCTCACTTGAAGCATGGTGTTTAGGTTCAATTGATGAGTAATTACATGGATTCAATTAATGAGGGAGTTAACCTTGGAAACCCTAAATCGATGTGAGAGGTTGAGACCCTTTTTGGTCCAATCGGCTTTGAGGAGGTTTGGACCAAACGGTCTCAAGACCGTTTGGGACCAAACGATCCCAAATCGATTGAGACTCAAACGGTTTCAAGCACCTACTTTGTCAAACAGTTTCAAGCATCAACTTTACCAAACGGTTTCAAACCGTTAGACCAAGGCCATTTCGAGGTCTAAACGGTCTTAGACCGTTTGAAGGTAATCCATGAAAGACCGTTTGAGGTCTGGTTGGTCAAGACTGTTTGAGGTCTAAGTGACCAAGACCGTTTGAGAAATAATTAATCAAAACCGTATGTACACTTAAGGTGATTAAACGTCAATTGTTTAATTGAACATTACATGATGCAATTCAAGGATGATTATGGTAATTGTACTCTTAATAAGATAGGGTGATTAATACCTTATGAATGATTAATCCTTGATTATTAAGGAAGTAATGACACAATACAGGGTGTCAACCCTTCAAACAAGTTGAGTTGACCTAATCTAATCAAGTCTGATATAAATATCATCTTATAAAGGATGAGAGAGAGAAAGGACTTCCTACATGAATGATAATCATGTAAATGGTTAAGTCTCAACACTTTCAAAATGTATGAATGTGTAATTAGGGTATGATCCTTTAATAAGAGATCATGAACCCTAATTATAGAGGTCAATGGGCCTAACCCTAATTGAGGGCAATGATAAGTGAAATCCTAATCCATGGTGATAATAAACCCTAATTGAGGGTAATGACATGAGAAACCCTAATTTTGGGTATTTTAATAATAAACCTTGATTGAATGTGAATAGTAAACCCTAATTGAGGGCAATGATGTCATGAGAAACCCTAATCAAGGGTAAAGACATATGAAACCCTAAGTGAGGGTGATGTTAAGACAAGGGTGATGTCAAAATGGAATCATAATAATGTGATATCACCTTTAATTCAAGGTAATGCCATATACTGGTATGTGACGTTTTGATATGAAATCCTACATTGATATAGGATAAAGATATGTGGAGCCTAATTTTGGGTTGTAATGTATTAAACCCTAATTATTGGGCAGTATGATGATAAATCATACCCCAAATCTGGGAAATGAGATAAAGTATTCCTAATTGACATAATTGGGAAATCTTAACTCAAATTATGAAATAGTGATGTTATTCTTATAATGTATAGTGCTGATTTGTAATTGTTATAATTGTTATCATGTGCATTAATTGTGCAGGTTACATGAGATGGTGGATATAGCCAGGCATGAGCTATGATGTTTTACTAATGAGATTTCTTTATGGGCTATCTGAGCCATAATATGTTGTGTTGCCTAGTGAGAGGTAACAAGAGACATTATTGGGCTTTAAGAGCCATGAGAAATACCTGCAATGCAATTATTATGTTTACAATGATCAATTAACCTGAAGGCATTAAGTTACCTGATAAATTGGTAATAAGTGTTTTGATGATTTGAGGGTTTGAATACCCATGTATCATAATCATGATGATGAGAAGATAAGGGATGAGATTACCCTGATGTGATAACGGATTGAGATCCCAATATGTAACAAAGTTTTGAAAAGAACTTGATAGAAACAATATTCAATCTTTATAGCAATTGTTATAATGTTTTATGTGTGTAAACATGTTTGATGCTAAAAGATTACTGTAATGTACTTTATTAATCAAGTGAAACAATATCATGTAGAGCCCTAACCATAGATCCATCATCATTAGTAGTTTGGTGATGGTGAAACAGGTTTTCCTTAGGGAACTCCTGGAGGGCATACTTTTGAGTATGTGGGGGTTATGGGCGCGAATATCCTTACGCCCTAATGGAGGAGTTGATGTGAGATAACATTAAATCGCTCAATCCTTCATTATATGTGATGGGATGGATGTACCACTAATCTCCCAAATACCAGGATGGATGTACCATTAATCTCTCGATGATCTTAATGCCGGATCGATGTGAGATAATTATAATATCTCTCGATTGCGAAGAGAGTACATCATGCCACTGTAACTCTAATAGCGAAGTTGCCAGTATACCCTAGAAAGCTATTTGGCAGAGACACAAGATGTCTTGCAGTTGGTCTTCACACTGACTGAGGAAGATGAGGTCATGGAAATCTGGCTCTTCTATTGACCTATGTATGGTACCGATTTCGATTCTGCAATGGTCGGTTGGAGTATGAGCGGTATACCTCATCTCCTCAGGGCATTAAGTATGATTGTAAAATGTAATCAACCATGTAGCATAATTGCTTAAGGTTGAAATACGAGAATCATTGGTTGTTGTTACTTTGACTAGTATGTCTAATGGACAAATGTTATTTATGCTCTTAAATTCCTTATTGGATAAGTAATATGTTGCTTTATCAAGTTATAAGTGAAATGCTTTGGATAGATAATACTATCCTAATATGTTATATACTGAATTACCTGCTGTCAATCACTTATGAATCTTCTGCTCAGTTATATACCATTAGCTGCAATAATAATGTTTCTGGCGGAGAGTTATATCTCTCGTTGGGACAATTTTCAATTGTCTCGCCTCTGTGGAATTCAACTTTTTAGGTAGACACAGAAGAGACAGAAACCCTACAGTAAGGGAAGAGCAACAGCAGCAGCAGAACCAAGGACAACAGTGAATTCTCAGGTGGAGACACTGGTTGTCATGTCATGTATATAGAGAGTCCTATGTGTCGTTTCTGTACTCTCAGGTCCTAGGAGTCAGTAGTTAGTTTAATATAGATCTGAGATTTTGGCTTGATGCCTCGAGATTTTTATACTGCTTATGTATAGACTAACATGGCAGTTGATGTTTGTAACTCTCGAGAAGAAAGGGTACAAGAGATGTACTAGTAAACCAGCATGTATTTGAAATTATTTGGTTCTTTATGAAAGAGTTTTTCAGTCTATGGATCTCTTTGTAAAAAGTTTTAATTTTTAGTGATTTTCAGTAATTCCACTGCTATGAATGCTTTCGCTTAAGTAAATCCTATTTTTACGAGTTGGACATCACAATTTAGTGGTATCAGAGTTCTAGGTTCGCTGAGTCTACAGAGACATAGGATTAAGGTTGTTAAGTCTGTTCTAGTGTCTTCCATTTTATCTGATAGTGTCTTCTGCTCATATAGGAGGAGAAGAAAAACTAAAGATGTCTGGATCACACGATGAACATGCTGCTGAGAGCAGCGTTGTTGCACCATGAGGAGGTGCAAGAGACCATGATAGGGAGGAGCCCGTACCTGAACAACCCCATCTTAATCAAGCAGATATGGGGAACCTAGCCTTCCAAGCCATGTTTGGATAGTTTATGGCGGCCATGACTCATATGACAGATAGGATGCCATTACCTGCACCTAGGGCACCTACCCACCATGAAGGACAAGGAGCTGGCAAGACATTTGAATGACTTCGCTGGGTTAGAGCCACAGAGTATGCTGGTACGGCTGACCCAGCAGACAAAGACATGTGGCTGACCGAACTTGAGAAAGCCTTTAGAATTCTTAACATCCCAGAAGTTGAGAAGGTTAGACACGCAGTGTACCTTCTTAAAGGGAGTGCTGGTCATTGGTGGACCATAGAAGAAGGCAAGATGCCGGGTGTAGAGATCGGATGGGAAGTGTTCCTATGAGAATTCATCAATAGATACTTTCCTAAGACATTCCTAGATGAGAAGATCTCTCAGTTTGAGAGATTAAGGCAAGGACCAATGAACATTAGCGAGTATGAAGCTAAGTTCATGGAGCTTTTACGGTTCTGTCCACATATGGCAGCTACTGATGAAGAAAGGATTCAACATTTTGAGAAGGGGTTGAACGCCAATTTGACCACTCATGTGTTTGCTTTAGAGAACAGGGAGATGTTTGCTACTTTTGTGGAGTCTGTCAGACGCATAGAGAGGTATGTGACAGAGAAATGACAGACTATGAGTAGCAAAGTGTATCCTCAGTTTCATGGACAAGGGTCCAAAAGTTTTAAGAAACTGATGTTTTCTGCACCAATAGCACCACCAAGGTTTAATACCCAGACATAATGGATGTCTAATAGGGGTAGAGACCGTAGTTTACCACTAGAAGGAGCCCACAACGCATCATCAGTGTCAATAACAGGACCATCCAGACCACAACCAGGGAACAGTGGATAGATGGGGCATCTGATGAAGGATTGTCAAGCCAGAGAAGCAAGTGTGACTCAACCTCAGAAGCAGAGTCAGCAAGGTTCTCAGAGGTGAAAATTTCCAAGTGGAGCTAGAGGACGTGGACAAGCGTCCCAAGCTAGATCGTCGACTCCCAGTAATCGAGCACTAAGTCAACCACAGGAGACGGTGAGATTCTATGCAATGAATCAACCTAATGCAGTAGTCAACCCTCAGGTTGTGGCAGGTCAGATGGAATTGTTTTATTCCGATATTTCTATATCATGTGTTGTATCTATTTTAATTGATCCAGGTGCTACACATTCTTTCATCACTAAAATAGTGATTCTCAACTGCAATATGACAGTTGGTCATAGGGAAGAAAGTTTGAAGTTAGAAACTTCTTTGATGGGATCTGTAGTGTTGTTGGAGGTGTGTTCTTCCTGCACTCTTTTCTTTTCTGAACATCGCATTCAAGTGGATCTTATACCACTTGAGATGCAGGGTTTTGATATAATTCTTGGAATGGACACCTTAGATAAGTATAAGGTTGCCTTGGATTGTGAGTCCAAGTAGGTTGTGTTCACAGATGATAGTGACACATGGATCTTTCAAGGAGACAGAAAGATTCTTCCAACATGTCTTGTATCAGCTATGGTAGCTGAGAAGTTGATGAGGCAAGGATGTTTTGCATTCATGGATCATGTGGTAGATACCATCATGGAGAGTTCTAATCCTTCTAAAGTTCTGATAGTCAGGGAATTTGAAGACGTGTTTCCTGAAGAACTTCTAGGTGTACCTCCGCCCCGAGAGATTGATTTGAAATTAATCTAGCTCTGGGCACGCAACCTATAGCACAAACACCGTATAGAATGGCGCCTGCTGAGATGGTAGAGCTTAAGAAATAGTTGTAGGAGTTGCTTGAGAAGGGTTTTATCCGACCAAGTACTTCACCATGGGGTGCTCCGGTCCTCTTTGTTAAGAAGAAGGATGGATCGATGCGGTTATGCATTGATTACAAGCAATTGAATAAAGTAACTATAAAGAATAAGTATCCTTTTCCAAGGATTGATGACATGTTTCATCAGTTGTGTGGTGCAACTATCTTCTCTAAGATAGATCTAAGATCGGGATATCATCAGTTGCGTATCAAGGAGAGTGATATACCTAAATCTGCCTTTAGGATAAGGTATGGTCACTATGAGTTCATAGTTATGTCGTTTGGACTAACTAATGCACCAGCTGCATTCATGGAACTCATGAATAGAATCTTTCGACCTTTCCTTGATCAGTGTGTAGTAGTCTTCATAGATTACATCTTGATCTACAGTACAGATGCTCAACAGCATGTGCAGCACCTCCGTCAGGCTTTGACTTTGCTAAGAGAGCATAAGTTGTATGCTAAGTTTAGCAAATGTTAGTTATGGTTACCAGAAGTTTCTTTTCTTGGACATGTAGTATCTGCCTCAGGTATTCTTGTTGATCCTAAGAAGGTAGAATATGTCCTGCAATGGGAACAACCAAAAACACCAACAGAGATACGTAGCTTCTTGGGGTTGGCAGGCTATTACAGGAGGTTCATTAAGAACTTCAGCTCTTTAGCTTTACCCCTGACCAAGTTGACCAGGAAGGAAGTTCCTTTTGCCTAGAATGACAAGTGTCAAAATTCTTTCCAGTTGCTGAAGGAAAGGTTGACAAGTGCACTTGTGCTGGTGTTACCTGAGCAGGGAAAGAGGTACATAGTTTTCTGTGATGCATCTAAGAATGGCTTAGGATGTGTGTTGATACAGGATAAGCAAGTGATTTCTTTTGCTTCTTGAAAACTTAAGAAACACGAGGAGAATTATCCAACACATGATCTAGAGCTAGCTACTGTGGTCCATGCTTTGAAGATCTGGAGACATTATCTCTATGGAGAAACATTCCAGATTTTCACAGACCATAAGAACCTAAAGTATATCTTTTCACAACATGAGCTGAACATGAGGCAACGCCGCTGGATGGAATTAACCAAGGACTACGATTGTACAATTGATTATCATCCAGGCAAGGCTAATGTGGTAGCTAATGCTTTAAGTAGAAAATCAACAACACCAACCTTAGATAAAGCATAGTTGAATTCCTTAGTGTACTCTAAGAGGAATATGTTTATATCCTTGAGGCAAAACAATGTACAGTTTAAAGTATCATTGTTAGCCGGGTTGTTAGCTAAGATGCACATAAAACCAACTCTGAAACAACAGATTAAAGAAGCACAACAAGCTGATGTTGTAGTTCAGCAGATTAGGTCAGAGTATGGTAGTGAGAAATGAGATGGCTTTCATGAGTTAGAGGATCAGGTAGTCTGCTACCATGGTAGGATGATAGTACCTGATGCCAATGACTTGAGAAAGTTAGTTCTGGAAGAAGCTCATTCTTCGATGTATGTTATACATCCAGGGAGCACCAAGATGTATCATAACTTAAAAGATATCTATTGGTGGCCTGGATTGAAGAAAGATGTAGCTGAGTTTGTTATGCGGTGTCCGGTGTGTCATCAAGTTAAAGCTGAACATCAAAATTCCGCAGGAACAATGCAACCTTTACCTATACCGTAGTGGAAATGGGATCATGTAACCATGGACTTTGTGGTTGGTTTTCCTAGAACAGCCAAAGGTCATGATTCCATATGGGTGATAGTTGACAGGTTGACAAAGACATCACATTTCTTACCTATCAAAACAACCTACACTGTTGAGAAGCTAGCACAGTTATATGTAGATGAGATAGTGCGGTTGCACGGGGTTCCAGTCACTATCATTTTTGATAGAGCTCCCCAATTTATGAGTCATTTTTGGGAATGAATTCATAAAGCTTTGGGTACACAGTTAAGGTTTAGTACAACCTTTCACCCTCAGACAGATGGACAATCTGAAAGGACCATACAAACCTTAGAGGATTTGCTTAAAGCATGTGTCCTTCAGTTTGTAGGAAGTTGGGATCTACACATGAGCTTGATAGAATTTGCTTACAATAATAGCTATCATCACAGTATTGACATGGCACCATATGAAGCTTTATATGGAAGACGTTGTAGATCTCCCTTATGTTGGTATGAAACTGGAGAAAATCAACTTTTGGGTCTTGAGCTAGTGCAGTAGACAACTGAGAAGATTAAATAATACAACAACAGTTAAAGACTGCACAGGATAGATAGAAATCATACGCCGACAAATGACAAAGACCTTTAGAATTCCAAGTTGGAGACAAAGTATATCTCAAGGTCTCACCTTGGAAAGGAGTTCTTAGATTTGGAAGGAAGGGAAAGTTAGCTCCTAGATTTATGGGGCCTTATCCAATCATTGAACAGATTGGAAAGGTAGCTTATAAGCTGGAGTTACCAACTGAGTTGCATAAGTTGCACCCAGTGCTCCACATTTCCATACTAAGGAAGTGTCATCCTGACAAAGAATTAGTTCTACAACCGATGGAGGTAGAACTAAATGATGACATATCATATGTTGAAGGACCTGTAATGATCCTTGATAAAAGAATTAAAAAGTTAAACAAGAAAGACATTTGTCTTGTAAAAGTCCTATGGAATCACCGTGGCATTGAAGAAGCTACGTGGGAGCTAGAGGAAGAGATGAGGAGGAAATACCCTACTCTTTTCTCTTAATGTTTTGTTGATGATTTTGGAGATGAAATCTTTGTAAGGGGTGGATAATTTGTAACATCCCTGACCTGGGTTATGCTTTAACCCTAGATGTTTTGTTTAATAAAGTTGATTAAATGCTTGTTCATATTCCTTGGAAAGTAATTAAGGCCCAAGAGGAACTTATATTTCAATTTTAGTCCTTTTTGAATAATGTTGAAACATTGTTTTGTTAGTTTTGGACTAAAGTGCAAATTACCCAAGTTGAGGGGTTAACTTGCAATTTGTACATGATAAAATGTTTCTCAAATGTTGAGGCATCATAAGAATGAAAATGATGCAGTGGTATGGCTTCCACAAGCTTGAGCACCAAGATAGAGCTTGTTGAGCAATGTTTGTGCATTAAAACCTAGTTTTGGTGGAATGTGCATTTTACCCAAAACCTAGGGTTCAACATGAAAAATACCACTTCTAGAGGGTCCCCCATGTTTCTTGCCATCAAGTAGAGAAAATAAAATGGGAGGGGTGCCTCATTTGAATTATTTTGCAGGAGAGAGAATCTTGATAATAAAATAATCAAGGTTTAAGAATAAAAGGAACTTTACTTTAATTTAATGCAGAAAGAAATATATTAATTGAAGAGCCCTTCAACCAAAAGTTGAGGGATGAATTTGAAAAGGGTTGGAAAAGCTTGTGCCTTGCAAAGGCATGAAAACATTTTGTGTGAGTGGAGAACCCACTCACATTCAGTTAATAAAAAGAAATATCCACTAAAAAGGGGATATTAGTATAATATGTTTAAGGTGCTTAATTCCTTTTCTTTTAATTCTTGGATAATGAAGAGGTTTTGCAAGTGGATGAATATGGATTCGTGGCCAAGGAATTTAAGGGGAAGAGGCGTCATTAATTTTGAATTTAAAAGAATTTTATAAGACCTTTTCTCTCTCATTCATTTTCTTATAAAATCACCTTTTACAACCCAAATCAAAAGCTTTTTCTGAACCCACTTCTTCTCTTTGTTTGCAAACCGACCAAGGGAGCTAGGAGCATCTGGAGGACGACCCCCAACCCGTTGGTAAGCTTCTTGATCTTCTTTCACCTCGATTTCATGGTGAAAATCATAAAACAATGCATGATTTCTTCTCTATTTCACTCCATCTTCAATCCTAGCCAATCTTTTCACTCCAAAGCTTAAGGACGAGCCTTAGGAGAGTTGCAAAAGCTTCCTCCACCATTTTTGACGTGAATCTCTAAGATTTGAAGCTCAATTGGAGGCGGGTTATATAACTCAAACCCTTAAATATTGTGATTGCTTTGAAATCTCCTTTATTTGTTGAACGTTTTGTTCTATTTTGCAATTCCCTTTATCCATTGCTGTAATTACCATGAAAATGGCAGTAGTTTTTGAAGGAATGAAGGTAGATGATGATAACATCATCTTGGGTACGCAATCCAACAAGTTTCCCTTGCAAACAGTTTTGAAGATCTTGGTCCAAACGGTTTCACCAAACCGTTTAGAGACTAAACAGTTTGCAAACCGTTTGGAGTCTTGAACCCAAAACTGTTTAGGATGGTTGACCATTTGGATGGGTTGACCGTTTGAGGTCAGGACCCTAGTATTCATTGGATGAGGATCTAATGACTCCAATTAATTGAATTAATATGTGGACAATCATCTAATTAGAAACCCTAATCGGGTTGGGTGTTGATTTTGCAATTGATTAATTTAATTCTTTGGGTTGATTAATCCAAACGGTCTCAAGACCATTTGGAGATCACCCAAACAGTATCAAGACCATTTGGAGGTCAACCAAGATCATTTGGAAGTCTAGGGTTGAGTATGGTGAAGTAGTTGAAGACCTAAAGATATCAAATGTTAATGAAATCAATAGCTAGACTGATGAGCAATTCAATGATGCAAACCCTAATAAAACTTCACCAATTTTAATGTTGGATTGGGAAAACGGTCTCAAGACCATTTGGAGGTCATCCAAATGACCTCAACACCATTTGAGGTCAGGTGATGCCCAAGTTGAATGATGGACTAATGATTTCTAAGAAATTAGTTCCACAATGACTAATATTGAAGGTTCATCGATTTCAACCCTAATTCAATTGGGTTCAAACCCTAATTGGTGAACAATTGAAGATTGAATCAATTGAAGGATGATTCATTAAGCTCACTTGAAGCATGGTGCTTAGAAATCCTTTTTGCATCGTGCTTCTTTCTCAATTTGCACCTAGAAGGATGTCATATGTGTTCTCTTGGTCTGGCACCATGGATGACGGTTGACAACGTCCTCCTAGTGGGTGGAAAAGGCCTCCTCGCCTCTACATAGTCTACAAGGACCACATTGTTGGAGTTTTAAAAAGAAAGTCTAAACTCGCTTATCACCCACAAGTGTAAGGGGTCAATTGTAGTCGAGTGTTGAACACAATGAGCTAGGTTATCTAGGCTCAAAGTTGTTAACTTTCATTAATTTAAATCGAATTGCAAATGTTGAGTTTGATTACATATAGCTAAAAGACAAGTAACCACAAAAGATCTTAAGTTAAAGGTTTCATTCAGAATTTAAGGGACTTGGACATTGTATTTCAAACCATACCATCACATCATATGTAACTATGAAATTAAAGCATGTTTTCAAATCACAAGGAGGATGTCATTGTCATGTGCCTCCCAGTGACATGAGGTGGTTCTCAACTTCACATAACACTCCCATGTCTTTGTTTAGTTTTAAACACAACCATAAACCCTCAACATTCTCCAGCCACTCTTGTGATCAAAAGTGTATTGCCATGGATCCTACTCCCTACTCCTTCGTATGTTCTCCCGAGGAACAAAGAATCATAGAACATGTATAAAAGGTGGCCAGACAAGCATACAAGCTAATAAACATTGTAGGCATCCAAGGAGAATCAATTTAACTAGCGTTTATTATAAATTTTGAGTTCACATGAGCAATGTCATAGGAGTTACTCTCCCATTCCCAAGAAGAAGTTTCTACTCGCTCATACTGGAGAAACACAAGCACATAGAAGAATTTTCATAGTTTTGAATAGATAAGAGAAGAAAAAGCTTTAGAAACCAAAAGTGTAGCCAAGGGGAAGTAGAACTCCGAGTAGAGGATGAGATTTTTCCCTTGGACCTACTTCAACTCAGACAGACCTCCCTCCTGAGAAGCTTGAGTGAGAAGAAGAGCTCTGATGCACCTTTTGGAGAAGAAATGGTGAAGAATGGGAGTAGAATGGAGGTTCTTCTCATGAAACCTCTTCTTTCACTCCAAAATCACCCTCCTTTTGCTCTGAAACTTCTCTTATATGAAATGTGTTTCAAATGGCAAGTGATAACCGCCCCAAAAGGTTGGACTCATGTTTTAAAATGAGGGGTGGTTGCTGCTAATTTCTGTTGAAATTAGTAAAGACACATCGTGTCTTTGAGGAGATATGTCGTGTGTCGTTGTGTAACTTGTTGAATAATTGTTACTGTGCAAAATGTACATGGTGTGTCCTTATAGGGACACATTGTGTAGATGCTACTAGGGTCGATATGGGAATAAGGCACATGGCGTGTTCGATTATATACACACCCGTGTGTTTTGGCAGCAAGTTGGAGTCATCCTTTCGATCGTGAGGACACGAGGTGTCTTAAAAAGGACACGTTGTGTTGTCTGCTCTGCAATTTGGGCATTGAGGTCTCTAGAAACTTGTGTGCTTGTGTGTTTAATAGAAAATGGTGTGTTCTTTGTTGTGTGGGCCTTTCGGGAAAGTTACACGTCGTGTCTTTTAAAAGACATGTCATGTTCGGTGATGCTTTCTTCAAGATGAACTCCGAATCAGCTGCAAATCAAAGGAAGGCCCCACTGAGGTCAGATTTGTGTTGGGCTATCTCCGATTTGGCATTTTCAATGTGTCTGCAAACAACATCATGCAACAAGTAAAATAACTAAAAGAAGGCAAGTTAAGTATGATTAGAGGCAAAATAGAAGGCAAAATGAATTGAATTTGTGTGTGGATGTGTGTAAAAAGTAGATATGAAATGCACATATCAAATCCCACTAAGCTTGAACTATTGCTTGTCCTCAAGCATAAAGAGCATAGAACACAAATGAAGGAATTACAAAGCTCATGTATAGATCAAATTGAATGCAAGATATAGAAGGGGACAAACCAACCATAACCATCAGGTTCATATTCATAGCCTTGATTTCAACTTAGACATCCTAGAATGTAAATTAAGTTCAGAAAGGATGGTAATGCATTAAATGAAGTAGTCAACAAGGCAGTACTAAAAGGAACTTGGATGAGTAGGCCAAATAATTTGTGAGTAAGCAACAATTTTTTTTATCTATAATGGATGCAAATGATGTAATATTAGTTAATGTTAGTAAACTTTAGCTCTCTCTTCTTGTTTTCCCAAAAGATATGATATTGGAGTGGGGGTTTTGGCACTCGGATGCTAATGTAGGCTTATGCACACAAGGAGTGCCGGTTAAGGTGTTTTACCCTCTTTTGTGGACATATCACCTAACCATCGTGGTCAGATTGAACTTACACTAGGTTAGTATGACATGTGGGATGGGAGGTTTCAGCCATCTTTTAAGGGGTAATTTGAGGTGAAGTGAACCAGAATGTAAGTTAAATTGGTCAAGGGTTTCACTTATTTTTTCCAAAACAAAAGAGAGTTAACCAAATTATAACATCACCTGGATTCCATTCATTTGTTTTGAAAAAATTTCACTAAAAAGGGGTAGTTGTAAAATCACTAAAAGTTTGGAAAAATCATCTCGTGTTCTAAATAGTGTCACAAAGTTGACATATTCACAAAATTTGTTACCAATTACATGTATCAGGAAATCCATGATGAAAAGGATGAAAATTCAAGCTACAGACATAAAACTGAAATTAAACACATGTTGGTGACCGTAAAGTTTCATTTGATTCATGCATGCTCTTTTACAATTTCTTCAAATGATAATTCTGATGAGGGAGAACAAGATAGTTCAAGTGTGTGAAGAAAGATAGTTCATTACACAAAATGAGCCTCGCATCATACTAAACTTGCTAAGAGAAAAATAGAAACCAAAAAATGGAAAATAAAGACAAGAACTAAAGAACTAGAAAATGAAAGCAACAAACAACTATAGCCACAACTACATTGCCATCTGGTTGCACCCCCCTAAGCTTGAAATTTGCAATATCCTCACTGCATCATTCAAACCTAAGGAAGAAGTAATTGGTTACCTACCATGGATGATATCAGCAAGAAGGGTTAGCACCCCCATGACCACTAGGGAAAAACTAGTTGACCAAGTTATCATCATAAGGAATATCCACCAACATGAGGTGTAGAGTTGGCTTAGGCTGCTGGTGGTGAGGCTGGAAAGGTTGGGGCATCAGATAGTGGCCTTGAGAGATATGCCACATACCCATGTGTTGGACCATGTCATGCATCACCGAGTACTACTGACCCATCAGATCGAGACAGCGTCCAGATGATCAAACTGTTGTCGAACATAGCCGTAAAGATGCCTAACATCAGGCATGGCCCAAGAGTACTCAGTTTGAGTGCTTGTAGATGGTGGAGGAGGTGCTCTGTCTGGCTATATGACTGGAGTAGCTTGATCCTTGGGTGCATTAGTGTCATCATCTTGGCCGCTAAGCTCAACCTTCCAATTGTCCTTATTCGTCAAAGTGATGTTCTCCAAGTCAGGCGGGTATATGTATTGATCATTATCAAAGTGTTGTCTGAACTTGGCATAATTATTGGAGACCCTAGTAATCAACCATACAAAGATCATATATTGGATGTCCACTAGGTTCCTACCAGGTGCAGCTTCTAGACCAATCATGTCCACATCAAGATTGGTGGCCAAGAGAGTTATTAATCCCCCATACATGATGTATGTGGATTCTCTCTTCTTGATCTTCTTAATGTCCAAGAATTGGGTGAGGATGAAATAAATTGCACTAATATGGAAATAATAAATCGTACCCCATAAACATTTGAACCAATTAACTTAGATTAACTAATTTTTAGCATCCAACTCCAGTCAATAGCTCGGGATTACCCAATCAAAGTCTAATTAATTGGCTTAAACATTTGAACCAATTAACTTAGATTATATTCCAATATTATTATAAATAGATTACCTAAATGTTTTAGTAATAAATTTGATTGGGAATATTTCCAATCACTTATACAACTATACTCCAATTCTAATACATCCTATGTGCATGACCCAATAGGCTCCAAATTATGATGGTAGTGATATTCATAATCATATTATGATTTCACAGCAAATATTAGTATCTAGCAAGACGTCATTGCTATCCAAGTAACTGGAGAGATTGGAGAACAACTTAATCTACAAACTATGATCAGTGTTATACTGATTGTATAGTTCCTTTGTCTCTGATATCCAGATTGAACTCGAGGCATGGAATCATTATCCTCTTCAATGTTCAATCCATGTTCCTTGAACTAGAGTAGACTATCTAAGATATATGTAATCTCAATATCACATATTGACTCATAGCAGCATGGCCGTGCATTTCTCAATCTCTCTTATCAAGTGGCTAGAATATCAAAGTCATGTAGGAGGGACAAATCCCATCTACATCACTCACAGTCATCCCCATGTGTCACAATGCACCGAAGCACCACCTTTATGGAAACCCTTCTGGATCACGGTGGATGATGTCAAAGTACATCGAACGACATGTGATGATTGTAGTGATTTCAGGTCTAAGAACCACTATCACCACCATCACTTTGAGATGTGACTCTGAGTACCAATCATGGTTTCCATGTGTCAATCTCAAGGTGGGTCAGTCTGATACATTGTGATTGGTTTGATATCATATATCATGACTAATTAGATTTTGTCATCAACCAACACACACTCTAGTTTTAAGTGTTATTATTGTCTATTATACTTCCATAATAACATCTGACTAGGGACATAACAAGAATGCATATACTCTTGACATCTGTATGATTTCATCGTCCAAGTCCTCAACTTGAATACATACGTCATTAAGTAATATCATTATTTAGACATTTATTATGTTGCATCATTATCTCATGACTGAATAAACAAGATAAATTGGAAGATTGCCTTTATTAATAATCAAATCAGTTACAAGATGTGCCATTAAAATCATCATATGATTGGCTCTCAGGGCATATCACCAACACGAATAACATCATCAATAGAGGTAAGAGTGTGTATGGTGGAGCACACTTCCAAGTAAGATTCGAAATGCTTGTATGGATTTTCTAATTCTAGACCATATAATGTCAAGAGGAGTTGCATTATAACTACTTGGATTGAGAAAGCTTATCCCGATAGCTATCCCACAATAGTAGAAGTGTAGTTAGTCAGACTGAAGTAGTCTTGAAGTAGTCTTGGAGGTGATGGAGAATTTTTTCCAAAGGGATATTGTTGTTCATAATATCCTCCTTGATTGCACTCTTGATCATATCCTTGAGGAGATGGGCCATCATATGGCTTTCCATCTCAACTTTTCTCTCTTGTTGGTGGCAATTTCCTTTTCCTTAGTGGCCTCTCTCAACATCTTCAAAGAATGTTTCAAAAGACAAGGAGAGGCTTCAGAACATGCACTATCACCTACATGATCTCAATTGATCAAAGGTGTGTGTGTGTGTGTGAAAGTGAGAGAGAGTTAACAAGCAAAGAATGCAAGAAAAATATAAGCAATGGTGAGGTAAAACAAAAAACGTCAAAGAGAAACAACTAGCATGGTCCATAAATACCATCCCTAAAAATGGTGGTAGCAAGCTTGATTCTTCAACATCGATCTTACAATATGTAATCCAATAGACACACTCTACAACATATCCACACATGTGCAAGATCGAGATTGTAGAAGAGATGGTAAGTGGGGATCGAATCTATGGGGATGATAAAGGTGTTAGAACTAGGTTGGTTCTCCAAGTTACTAGATGTGTATGTTAGGTTTTAGCTTAATTTTGGGTTATGAATATATGGGGCCATGCAATAAAATAAAGCTAAGATGAAAGCTAAGGTAACACTAGTAATAAGGGATAACTAGCTAACAAGAAAACAATTAACTAGTAAACTATCAATGGAAATTGACTATTCTAGACTATAAACCATAATTGCAACTAAGACAAACAATCAACTAATCAATGCGATCAAGAACTACGCTAAGGTATTAACCAAATTACCAAAAAAGTAACCAAAATTATGACTAAATACCCTAACAAAAGGGGTTCATCGTTAAAGAATTAAGTATCACTATGATAGAGATGGATAAACTAGAAAGTAACCAAGAAAATGAGTTTTAAGCTATTAATGATATGGGTAGGCTATTTGGGGGACATAGGAAGATCAACCACATCCAATATTAGTGATACCAAACCAAATAATAAATGGAAATTTTGGTTAGAAATGTATCCTACTAGTAAACCTTGGATGTCATAGATTGTCTATAGGGGAACAAGTCCCTATATCACAATATATCCACCCTAGTCAGGCTCAAGTCACTAGGGGTAGATGAACCTAAGACAATGTCAATGCTATCCTAGGTTTCTAGGTGTTGGTTCTCCTATCCCACTTGGTGGCAAGGGTTAATATAAGTGGTAGGAAGAGGATTTTCACCTCTTATTACCCCTATCTAACCTCTAAGACCTCTTTGCTAATGAAAAGCGATATACACAAGTAGAAACTTAGATTTCAATCTAGGATTAGTGGGATATAGGGGTAGAGAGGAAAATAAGCTAAGTGCTCACAAGTGGACTTTGGTGTTTTTCCCTTACAAGCCACCAAATCCCTATTTTCTCTATATTTTAGGTGATTCTATTGTTATAATAACAAATAAATATATTTGGAGAGAGAAGAAGCATGAATATCACACTAATCAACAATAAACAATGATCTACATAGATATCCTCAATAATATGGTATCACATTCCCACATTATGTCCCCAAACAACCCATGAAGGGCATAATAAATTAAGATACAAAAAGATAGAATAAAGAGGAGTAAGTGGCCATGGAATGTCAATGAAGATTCTCCTTCTCTTCACATCTAGCTAGTAGAAGCAAGAACTCCTCCCTCCAAGGTGAATGACATGATGAATGAAGTCGAATGGTGGTCTAAACCCTAGAAAACTAGGATTTTTGGGGGTGGAAATAAGCAAGAGGGTGAATTTAAGAACATGAGAGAAGTAGGTGGGGTTGGTGGAGTGTAATTCATGCCAACATTCTCACCATATCTACCACTAAGGCTTTTATAGGGTCTCAGGGTAGCGATGATATTATAGGGGCAAAATTGTAAATGCAATGTATAGGGAACATTAGGGTTTTGGGAAAGTATGATTGTGCATAGTCATTGTGCAGTATGAGTGGGACAACTGTGGTGAATGGGTAGGTTAGGTTAGGGTTGAAGAGTAAAATATTGCTAGGTAGCATGCTCATTATGGAGTAGAACAACCTTGATGAGGGTTAGGCAGAGTGACCGTTCTAGGTGGAATGACCATTGTGTCTTGAAGGTGGAACAACCATCCTATGGAAGAATATTTGTGGTGGAATGTTCCAATTTACATGGAAAATGGGGGTGGAACTCTTGTGGAACAGTCGTGACAGGACATAAAGGTTTTTCTAGGCAATTCATGCCATGTGTGTTATGTTTCGTGGGGTAGATAGTGTTGGAGACTTATCAAATGTATGATCTTGAAGCAAGTTTGATATATGAAGAATGACCATTTTGAAGGGCCACAGACGTGGGCTTTTAGAAGTATTATAATTCTTTCAATTTTCTTCCATGGATTCATGTGCTTCTATGAAAATCTTCAGCACTGTGGACAGGTTGAAGATGATATTTATGTATCTTTAAGCTTCCCAAGTGTGGTGTAGTCCTCAAATCTATCTCCTTCTTCTCCTTCTTTTAATTAGCATGCAAGTACCTACAAAACATGAAAAGGACAGCATAAGTGGATTTAAAAATAAAATATGATTAAAAATCATGCATTCTAACTATACTAACATGATAATGAGAAAAAAGACAACTGATTAAGACCCAATAATGGGATCCATAAGATAAGCCCAAGGGGAAGTTCCAAGTGTGCATAGTGATGATTAAAGGCATGGGACATATTGATAATATTAATGCATGTGGAGTAATACATGTTGTTGCATGCTTATCATTTGTAGATGGTTCCATTTCATATTCATATTATATGTTTTGGGATCTTTCTCTACTTATGATATTGTTTTTGCATGATAACGATAAGTTGAAAATCTCTAACCACGTCAAAATAAGAAAGATAATTAATTCATATGAAATGGAAATGAAAACTGAGTAAGTGGAATATGTAATAAGTAAAACCCTACTCAAGGAGTGTTGCCCTAGATTAGAGAACTAACCCAATGTTCAAAATTTGGTCTACTGAAACACATATCCTTGTAGAAATCCCATAATGTGAGAAGGTATTTAAAGTCATGTACAATTGAGTATACACAGGTGATCTAGAATCCATATCAATTATGGACCCCTAGCTATAATGAGTGATGCCCAATAGTGGGCCCACTCAATGATATAAACATGATCCATGAAATATTCAAGCAGTAGAAAAGAAAACTATTTACAAAGCTACAAAATGTTTCCATGTACATAACTTTCTCACCCTAAGGGTGGTACATTAAATGTAAAGGTTACATCTATATACACATAATCCCATATGCAGAGGGTAACAAGGATATCTCAAGCTATCCTTAAGTTTGCCAATGAGCTCACGATCATCATGAGTCCCTACCCTATAAAGCACCTACACCTGGGTGGAGGGAACACCCAAAAAATAGGAAATAAAAGAGTATGCATCAGAAAAAGTTGAGTATTTACATATAATATAATTTTGGGCATTTAAAGGGGAAAAAAGATGTTCCCTCAAAAATATGGGTAAGTTCCAAAAAGATATATATCAAGAAAATGAATTCCAAGAGAATGAGGCATATAAATAAATTAATGAAATAACACATCTTGCCATTTACCATTCACAATATCACAACAATCATAACCATTCGCATGAAGATATATATTGATTAAAAATAACTATAGTAGGGCCAAGACACCACTGAGTCATTGGCCTATATATATATTGGGTAGAAATAGCACACCCATTGGCAGAATTAGCACGCCTATATATGTAAGGGTAAAATAGCACAACCATAGGCAGAATTAGCATGCATTTGTATATATAAGGGTAGAAGTAGCACACCCCAGGTAGAAGTAGCACACCCTAATGGTTATGCATAAGCATCTATGATATTTATCTAGTCAAAATATCTAACATGCATAAATAGAGTTGCAAGATAGTTTACATTCACAATTCATATTTCTGAGTACAACAACCAAGCAGGTGGGGTCCTAGACCCGAGGAAACAAAGTATTCATCAAGCAAAGTGAAATTAGGTGATTCAACATCATGAAATAAATAATTTGCAACATGGATGAATAAAAGGGACAATATTCAAAAGATGCCTTATTGTAAGAAGATTTAAGTCAAGTTATGCCCAAAATTAAATAGAGAGGAGTACATACCTTATGTGTCTAAAAGTTAACTATAATAAGACACTTGGTCCACTAAGTCACCTATTCCTCATAGAAGTATATTATCTTATGTCAGTCAATATAAATCAAACATGTGTATTCATTCACAAATTGTCTCTTTGTATATATTTATTGCCCTAATGCTAATCAGTTAATGTCATATTAGGGTTTTTAATCTTATTAAATGAACATGTGATCCATTTGGCATCCACTTTGTGTATTAGATCCCTCCTTAGGTATATAAGTCAAAGCATGCATAGGTATATTATATATATGTGTGATTAGGAGTATTCATTCTTACAATTTAGGTTTTGTAATGTCATTCTCTCTCCTTTAACATCATAAAGCTCACTTTGGATAACTAGATAAAGGATATGTGTTGCATGTGATACTATTAGATCATGATACCCTTATTAGAATAATCTAGGGTTCAATCCATATATGGAAAGTATTTGGATGAAGTATTGAATAGATTATTTTATTAATACTCATGTTTCACATGCAAGGCACATTGAACTTTTACTAATCTTTAGTATGAGAATAAATATTACTAATATAATTCCCCTAAATCCAAACCACATGTTTAGTTAAATAAAGGTACAAATAGGAATATATATAGACTAAGATGTTATACCAATGCGATGAACTACTTACAACAACATAATAACCCATTACATATTAGATGTTTTAATATTATCATCTATTTGGTAAACACTATATTATTTTGAATTTGTGATATCAAGGTACTGAACAAAACCTACATAACAAATCAACCAGGTCTTATTACTAGTTATAGTGGCTATCTTTCTCATTCATACTACTCAGAGTTTACTTATATTTTGAGATCTCATTTCCTTTTATCTAATAATAGAATTCATCTTAATTTGAAACTATAGAAATAGAGGACTTGCCTATGGAACTGGTCAGAGCTACTCAACTATTATGGTGGCTAGAAAGAATTTCTTTAAAATTGAAGCACGGGTCTCCATTATTGGTTGTGGAGTTTATAAATAGGTAAGAGGAGACACCAAGTCCACGCCTAGACCTAGGGATCCTCTGTTTGGTTGGCTTCAATTATGATCCTGAAATGGATAGGTTTTGGGATGCCTTAAGACTTCTTGGCGCCCACTGGGGTCGGAAGCAACCACTATTGGGCACATGGTGGTAGATCAAACGTAGGAGAGGCCAACATTGGTGGTGGTTCATGTGCAGATCGAGGGTAGGTGTGGGCATTAATTGCATAGGTGGGGTTGTTATTTGTAGGTGGAGAATATCTGAAATGGTTGAGGGTGGTGAGTTTATGGCGTTGGTTTCAGGTCCAGGTTGGGTGATTCTTGTAGTAGGTTTGGAAGCAAGATGAATGGAGTTGCAGGTTAGAATCATGGCTATGGCGGAGGATGGGGAAGTTGTAGGATTGTTTGTTGGCAAGTGTTGACAAGGATGGAGGAAAATGATGGGGCGATCTAAGGTGATGTTGATGGTCGGAGGTATGGAAACAGATTCAGATGTCTCCCTTCTAGAAGTTGATGAGCAGTGAAGATCCAACAAACTCTGGTTGTGATGGTGATGACTGGAGTTCTCACAGTAGGTGGAAGGGTGGGGAGTCTTCCTATGGCGTTGAAGGTGCGACAACTCTATGGTCATGTCGGGAACTGGGTACTCGATGGATTCTGTGAGATGTAGGCATCATGGTTGAGCTATCGGCATGCTTGCACTAGTTGTCGATGATTGGAGTAGGAGGAGAAATAGGGCAATCATCCCCTGTTGCAAGACAAAAGAGAGAGGGCGGTGGTGGTTTGGGTTTTGGGAAAGGAAGATGGTAGGAGGAGGCGATGCTACCCGGTGATCGTAGGCTCTATCCAAATGGTACTTAACAGTGTTGGGTGCAAAGGAATGAGAAGAAGGTAGGGTGTCATGGAGAAGGAAGGAGCCACTGCTACCTCTTTATCAGGCATTGTGGTTAGGGTTATCAGGATAGGGGATGATGGGCGGAGGGAAATAGGAGATGCGGGAAGAGAAGGTGAGGAAGTAACATCAAAAGAGAAGGCAGAAGAAACTGTCGGTCGATGGGTGGCAATAGTTTAACGGAAACACACTCTCTGTTTAGGGAAATGAATGTGAGTCCTAGAAAGGGATGGTAACGCCTGGAGTTACATCCATATAATGAGTTATATAATATTAATGTGGTAAATTTTTATATTAGATCTCGTTCTTTTAATACTCTTATTTCCTAATTTAACTAGGGGAGTAATTAATATTTAATTAATTCTAAAAATAGCTAGGTAGTCTAAATAAGATACAAGGGGTTCAAACTTAATATTTGTTTTGTATTTTGGGATTTTTTGATGTTATATTACCTTAAGTATTCATTTAATGTGTCACTTAGTCTCCCATAGTCATTTGTGCTATTTATTTAATATTAATTCATTTTCACTTCACCTCATACTCTTAGGAGAATTTTAGATAGTTGAATTTATTATTCGGGGTATTAGTACATTATCTATTTTTATTATGATTATTTCACATTTAAACTATTTATGTAGTGTATATTAGTGAAAGATATTATCACTAAACTCCAAGTCATATTCTAACGTTATCATTTTCTAAAGGAGAAATTATTTTTATTATTTTGGAGAAGAATACTACAGGAAAAGGGAGAGATGAGTAAGGTATGAAGAGTTGGGTATGTTACACTAGGCACCTTGAGATTAACTGTTATAAGAGTGTGGTCAATGTCATATCTCTAGTGCTTATAGAAGTCATGCTAATGTGATTGAGAAAATAAATGTGATGTGAAATGTCATATAATGACATTTAGTTTGTCCTAACTATGAGATGTGATAGGTGTCATTGCATGTCTACCCAGGGTGGGCCTAATGTTGTTAAGTAGCCTTATCTTTTGATCCCCTAGCATTAGGCTTGGCCGATGAGCACTACTTGTTGTATAAACACGATTTAAGGTGGGGCCAAATCCTCATCAGACTAGTTCCTCCTTAGAACCTTTATGGTGGACCTAGGGACTTTTCAAACATAAGCTTGTAATTTGGATGGCGCACACCAAACAAACATGGGAAAGAGTCTAATATAATATCTAGATGAGTAGGTTATAAATTTTTATTTTAATCATTATTTTGCAAGATTTACCCAATGGACTTCTAAAGCACAATTAATGTATTTGATATGGTTGATATGATTATAAAGGTTGAATGAGATATTGTACTCCTATGATAAAGATAGAATTCTTTGAAATATGATGTCAAGTTATGAATTACAAGTGAACTTAGAGTTGGCACCATCTATGTTTCTTTTGGTTCATATAACATGTTTCCAGTACATGTTTATCTATCTTGGTAGGAACAATCCTCGCATTCAGACTCTTTATAAGTATCATGTGGTTATTCAACAACAATTTTTTTTGTGATGGATATGTGCAAAGAATGTAATAATAAATACATAACGAGATATAATTTAGTTCAATATAGCCCTTATACTTTTTTTCTATGTGTTAGTGGGTAAATGATACAACATCTTGGGTAGTGCTTTTGTTGTTTTTTTTCTATGGTTATAATTTGTATTCTAGAATATATTTCATATGATTTTGTACCTTCTTATATACAAATATCCTTATAAATCATATGCTGATATGAATAGGATTCATGTTTTTTTCCTTTATTATGCCTTCTAAATATTGATGTTTCATCAACTTTTGTATACTCATGATGTTCTAAAGAGTTTTATTAATGATTATTTATGCATGGAGTTTTGAAAATGATGTTTTATTTGGATAAGGGAAATTTTACTCACGTTTCTGGGTCTGTTTCTTTTTTTAATTCTAGATTTGAGTTAGTATTTGCTTGATATTTTTTTTTGAATGATCAATTATGGTTTGATAAGAGGGATGGACCCTACACTCACCTCCTTCCCCATGCTTGAAGTGTTTTTTTATTTGAACCTACTGTTAGAAGGTATGAGTCATATATAATCAACATGCATTTATTTTAGCTACTTGATGATGTTAGATACTTTAAAAATGGGAAAATATTCTCGTATTTGTTGTGCCTTTAGGTTCCTATTAATGCCTAAAGTAGATAGTTACTATATGCACACAACAGTTTTGCTGACCTCCTTTTTGTTCTCTCTTTTGTGGGGGTTTTGGGCCCAATCCCCTTTAGGTGAAGAGAACCCTAGAATTATTGAAGTAGATCTTCATTCAACACTGGATGCCTTAAAGATGAAATTCAAATGAATGAGTTGCCCTCTTGGACCGATTATCATTAAATTATCTATTTATATGTGTATGTATGCACCCTTGTAGGTGAGGAACTATCTTAGATTTTATGAATGTTGTATTAGTTATGTTATTTTGTTTTCACTACTAAATTTTGGTATATGATACATATCATACATGAATCTTATGGTTCATTCATACAAAAAGTAATGGAATTATTTATATTATTCAGTTGAGTAATGAGTGATTTCTCCTATGGGTCCCACTCATTACATTAGGTGACTATTATAGGTCAGTTTATGCACGTTAAAGTAAGATATGAACTTTAGCTTTAGGTTGGTGGTGGTCTGATTATCTTTTCTATGAGTTTGGAAGACCTTGGATAGAGTAGGTGAAAGGGTCGACCAACTTGTCCCAAAGATTTGATAACCTATGGAACAAGACAAGTTGGGTTGGTATATAGTAATTGCATGACTTGTTATTTAATCTTGTCAACATTGTTTACTGAATTGCCACTAGGTAAAACCATTTGCGGTCATGGGCATGGGCTTGGTGTTAGTGTTGATGTGATCCCAATTATGAGATAGTGGTAATCCATGTTGGCCATCGTCAATTTTTGATGGAGGCTGGAGTTTTTAAGGATCGTGTTTAATTGGTGACCCATTGGAGTCATTGTATGATGGCCAATCTTTGGGAAGTAAATTAGCCTTGAATGGTTAGTAGATTAACCCATCGAAAAGTTTCCTGACTTTGTAGAAATGTCGAGATGAGAAAAAGTACTCAAATGCAACTTACCTGAGCACCTCTTTTGGCTTGAAGTCTCAAACATGAATATTATCACCTCTTATTACCATATTGCCACGGTAGTTGAACCAGAAAGGATGGGATATTTAGGGTTCCTCTAATGAGGTTTTTTTATTAATTTGGTTGTCTGCTAATAACTCTAGAATGTGGTGTTGTTTTAGACAAAAAAAGGTTTTAAATCTTTTGGTGAATATCAGGATAACAGGTGAGGATTGTAAATATACCATTATAAACATATATTATAAATGATAGTATATTTCCCTAGTCACATTTTGTGGATTGGGATTCAATAATAAGAACTTAAGAGGATTTAGTTCTTGATTTGTATTTCCCTAGATACCCTTAATTAGATGTTTGGATTGAAGTCAAGTTTCCAATAGTTGAATGTATCTACAACAATCTTCTTACTTAATATCATATGATTCTAGTCACGTTTTAAACATTGGAATAATCTCAGATTCTTTATTGCAAACTAGTTATGTTAATAATTTTTTTAAAGATGGTTTATATGAGCTCGAGTGTATGATGAATTTTTGATGCGAATATTGAATGTTGAGTAGTAGATATGACAATTTTTAACTATCATGAATAACCAACTACCTAAAGTGATCAAAAGGTGAAATGTGGTTTAGGAAATTTTGAGGGCATATGAACTAAGACATATGCCTTATATTATCAGAAATCATCCCATGGGATCCAACGAATAACTAATATATAATATTTGAAATAAATTTGTGGTTAGTAAGGATCACTACTAGCATGGAGTTATCACGTAACTTAAATAACAAACATTTTGTTACAATGTACAAACCTTTATATCACACACATAAAACTTAGTGTAGTGCTTATGTATTATATTCCATATAAGTGTAAGTTCATACTAATAAATATTACATTGTGAGGTAAGTGACATCAACTATTGCTTTATATTTCAAAATAACCCCACCTTCCTCTTCTTCATGTCTTATAAAGTTCTAAGTAGAAATAAATAATATTACCCATTTTTAATGAGATGTCATTGAATATGAGAAAATATGAATATGGCATCTAACATATATGAGAGTTAGCCAACCTTATGACCACTATAGTGCATTCAAATGAGGATTACCATGAGTTATCATTACTTTAGTATGTTATGTAAAGCCAAGACTCACAAGCCTTTGTGAGAACTTTGGTGCATTACTGGAGAAAGGACAACTAAAAAAAGGTCCTCAAAGTTTTTTGGATATAAGTTCTTTGGTGGGATGCCTTTTGCAATTATGAATGTAAGCATTAGTTTTATCTTGAGTTTATATTATTATGATATCAATGGACCAAAATTCTATCTTATTCTTCCTTATAAAGAACCTTTGGGAATGAGAAATTTATTATTATCAAGTGAAAAATTATTTTAACAATACCATGTATAATGAATTGCATCTTTGTGACAATCCCTTTAATGTTGTAAATGGATTCATGCTTCTCTTCATGTACATATATTATATAGAGAAAGGGTACCTACTTTGTAGCCTACCTATCTGATTCTTAAATTTAACTCTTACATGGTCACCCCATGGCCAAAGGAAATAACCATGATGTGATTAGGATCATGTTTTTACTTCAAAGTAAAGTTGTGTCAAAATTTCCTGAGCTTGTTTAGGTTAACAATAATCATCACCCACGTTTCATCATCATCAAATTCATCTAAGCCTCAATTCATTGGCTACATGGATCTTTTTTTCAATCATCTATGTTATGGGTCATACTCTAATCAAGATGTAAAGATTCAAAATCTCTTATTGTATGTTATTCCCAATTAAATTAGGTTTTCCACTACTTCTTTTAGTTGCACTTGACTCAATATCTTTGCTTCGGATAGGTGCTTTTTTGGCCCGCGTTGCACACACCCATACCATATTAGGCATCCCTCGCATAACTTGTTCTCAATGCTCATTACCCCCACTTTGTTACTAATGTATTCATTCCTAAAATGATCTTTTCCCACCCATATTTAATGTTTAACTGTTGATCACATTCAATAATCAAATCTAAATATTGATGGAAAAAAACTTATTATGGATAGGTCATCATAATTAAGGAGTGATGGTATCCACTCCTTGCGACATGCACAAATCATATTATTTGATTGAACTACTGGCATGCATGCTTGTGTTGATCTTATTGGGGTCATTACTTTCACTTGCAATATATTTGACAACTTGTTGGTAGACAAGCATGCACTTGATGCAACCACTCAAGATGAAATCATAAGCATGATGTGGCGTGTGAGGCAAACCATCAACATTTCCTTCCCTTTACCTTTGATATCTCTGGGGTTCTATAAGATGGCTCTATTTCTCTCTTACAACACATTCAACATACCACAAATACGAATGTAATGATGTTGTCATAAATTTATCTTCATATCATTGAGGTTTTCCATACAAAAAGGTTTGCCATCCCAATTTGTAGCTTTCTCCTATATTGAGGCTTTTATCTATGAATTTTGTAACAATTGTTGATTTTGTAATTCATTCAAGGGTCTATAGACATCTTAACTTTTATAAACTATATTCCAAATTCTATATACTAGGTTATTAATGACTAAGGTCATTACAAGGTCCCTAACATACAAAGGCACCCCCTACAAATTGCACTAGTTAGCTACTAAACCTAGTTTAGTCTAGTAATATAAGATTGGATTATGTGACAAAGATGTTTCCTTTGTTCATTACAACTTAGGGTTTCAACATTTCAGTAGGATCTAAAATAACTACTTACACATACCCATACATATATTAACAAATGAGTTTCTATTAACTATCAAGGAAGAGAGTTTAATACACAAGTTAGGCTTATCATAGTTTGATATAGAGTTGCATGTTATCTTAAAAATAATCAAACCACTAATATTCACATTAACATGTACAAGGTTGCAATGTGTTTAGTTTAGAGTTTTTTCAATCAAGAAAAGAGCCATAAAATTTTATTTTTTTTGGTGACTGAGAGAACCCACTTCAGGAAAGCCCGCCATGGTAAACTCCCGAGGCATGAGAGGGTGTGGTGTGGTCACCCCCCTCCCATGCCTAATCAGCGTGGTGGATTGTCGTTCGAATAATGCCTTAGGTGAGGTTCGAACCCAGGTCCTTCATTGGGACTTATCGAGCTCTTACCACCGGGGCTACTATGGTCAGACGAGTCATAAAATTATAAATATGAATAATATTAGTTTTGATAACAGTGGGTTTAGTAGTGTTAGTATGTATGCCCCTAGAGCCAATCATATAATTTTTGTAATGGCATACTTTGTAAATGATTTGAATAAATAATAAAGGCAATTTTCGTCTATATGTTTAATATGTTATGAGATTATGATATAACATGTTAAAAGTCTAGAAAATGATGTTACTAAATGATGTATGTCTTTGGGTTGATGACCTGAAAAATGAGATCATATGGAACTCAAGATAATATACATTCTTGACATGTCCCTAGTCAGTTACTATTGTGTAAATATCCATAGACATCAAATAATACATAAGACTAGAGTGTGTGTTGGTTGATGACATAATCTCATCAGTCATAATATGTGATATCAAGCCAAGCACATAGATACTTTCTAAGATAATAGTGTATCTGATATACCGAACATAAGAGTGATGCATGGAAACCAAAATTGGTAGTCAGGATCATCTCTTATAGTAATGGTGATTGTGGTTCTTAGACCCAAAATCATTACACTCATCACATTTAGTTTAGTGTACTTTGACATCATCCACCATAACCTTGAATAAGGTTTGACATAATGGTGATGATTGGGTGAACTGTGACACATGGGGATGACTGTGAATGATGTAGAAGGGATTTGTCCCTCCTACGGGAGTATGACATTCTGGCCACTTGATAAGCGAGACTGAGAAATGCATAGCCATGCTCATGTGAGTCAATATGTGATATTGAGCTTACATTTATCTCAAATAGCATGCTCTAGTTCAAGGAATAGAGATTGAATGCTTGAAGAGGATGATGATTCCATGCCTCAAGTTCAATCTAAATATTAGTGACAAAGGAACTATAGAAACACTATAACACCAATCACAAATTCTAAGTTGAAGTTGTTATCCAACTTTCCAATAACTTGGATAGCAATGATGTGTTACTAGATGCCACTCTTTTCTTATGATGCCATGAGTTTGTTATGGACATTCACTTCCAATGTAACTTGAAACCTATAGGGTCACACACATAGGATACACTTAGAATAGGATTTTTGATCATCAATGATGTTTGGATTGATTACTAAATGTATTTAAGTATTCAATTAAACAATAGTCAACTAAATGAACTCTGAATTGACTGGTTCAAGTAATGAATTGACTTATTAGAGAGTCTGGTTGATTGAAACTGAATTGGTAGAATTCAAGGCACCAACTGACCAGTTCATTGGGTGAACCGATCAGCTGATGATAAGCAAAATGACTGATTCACATAGTGAACCAATCAGCTCATTGTCAGGCTAGCTGAGCAACTGGTGACTTGCATGGTTTGTTAAAAAAGTTGCTCATTTCACTTGATCAGTTCGATTGGTTCAAGGATTAATGTTCAGCATTAATTGAAAACAAACTATCAATTCAAATGTGATTGGGAAACACTATTAAACGACCAATTCACTAAGTGAATCGATCAGCTCAATGTGCCGACCGACCAGTTCACAAGTGAACTAACCAGTTTGCCAGTTGCACAATACAAAATTCATGGAAATTCCAGACTCTTCTACTCCTACTCTGACTGGGAACCCAAATCCTAACCCCTCCTATAAATAAAGGGGTATTAGGGGCTTCCTAAGACACACAATTGAGAATCAGTTGTCCTAAAAATTGTTGTCCTTTTTGGTTGTGGTAATAAAGAGAGCCTAAGCAAGTCCTATCTGACTAGGGAGGAACAATGTGGGAGAACAATTGTGGGAGAGATGGTCGGTTCTAGTACAGTGACAGAAGGGTACAACTCCTTATCCATTGAACTAGAACAACATGAGTTCTTGGTGGTCTGTGTGGGCTACTATAGAGGCAGGAGGTTTTTGATTGCCTCTTTTGGAGGACAAGTCAATTGTTGTCCATGGCGGTCAACCAAGAGTTGTTGCTGATGTTGTCCAGGTGTGACTTGAAGAAAGACCCACGCTATTGTGAGGGATAGTCATTGGACTTACTCCAGGACCAGATATAAACTCATTGACCATTCTTCCTGATGTGATCTACTGATTAAAGGGAATATGGCAAGTAAAATTTTCATTTTTATTGCCTACTTTACTGCCATATCTCCCTACAAGTATGACCATAATAATAAGTTTGCTCTCTCATTCCAAATTCTATACAAAATGAGACAAGCCAAATAATGTGTATGTTCCAAATGATGTTGTCTAGATAAACCATAAAGGATTCACTACTACAAATATGACTTATGTCGTTGGTTTTTTAAGGGAACCCAATGGTGTAATCTATAGCGTTGGTTCCCTCAAGAAAACTTTCACTATTGGATAACTAAGAAAACATGGGCTACATTTTAGTTATATCGTTGGTTGTTATAGAGATAAACTGATGAGACAAATTTCCTACAAAAATACAACTTCGTGCAAAATTTTTGAGAGGCATTTCCTTTGCCTTCAAAAAACCTATTTCATCAGTTTATGGTACTATAACTGGCAAGATAAATGGGTATGCATTGAATGTTCCCTTATAATTCTCATTTGTATATATTGTCAATTTTTCCCATAGGGACTGGCGATAAAGGGGTACATGCCAAATGTCCCATGAAACTTTTTTCCACCCAAATTGGCATTTCTAGTGAGATGTCATCACCTCAGCTGATGATGTAGGTATTGTTGAGTTGTATCATTAGTCATTGTCTCCTTCGTATATCTCATTGGTTTTTCCTACAAGGACCAGTGACAAAGGTATACACGCCAAACCTCCACGGACATTTTTCCCCATAATTGGTTTTTCTCATCGGACGTCTTCACCTCAATCAACAATGTAGGTACTGTTGGATTGCTTTGTTAGGTGTCAGTTTTGTCTCGTCAACTGATGACATAGTTTATATCAGACACATATGTATCCATTTTTTTTTAATGTTAGCTGATGATGTAGGATGTATGTTGTTGGTTTTTGAAATAAATGATAAGGTAGGTCTTACTTATACGACACAAGAAACCCTTTTTCCCCTCTTTTGCCTACTCACCTTTCTCTAGAACCATAGCCTCTGGCATTTTTTCTTGCAATTCTTCTCCTCCGCAGCTCCTCTACCAGCCAATGACTCACCATCGGCCGCCATAGCTGCCTTCTCCACCACCATAGATACTCATCGACAGCCAGCCACAATCCTTTGATGCTTCCTCTGCCAGCCAACTCCTCACCTTCGGCTTCTACAGTTTCCTCTGTTGTTGCCTTAGTTGCTCACTACTAGTCAGATTCATCCTCTGACACTTCCTACGCCATCCAATAAAGCTTATTCTACAAGCCACACAGCCACCTCCATCGATGCCTGAATTTCTTAATTTTTCCTCCTCCTCTGCCTCCTACCACAGCCACAGGTATTTCCTCTCCTCCTTCTTCCTCTCTTCCATGCTTATTATTGATTATGATGAATTAAAGGAGATTAATGATATTTGGATCACTTTTGTACACTATTATGACTATTTGACCTAATCATGCCATGAAATATGGTCCATTTTGTATGTTTCTAATGTGAGATCTAATATCGTTCAATATTATCTCTAATGATGATCCATGCTACATTATGAAATCAAATCAATATTTTATTATGTTTGCGACATCTAATTCAAGTATATCTCATCTATGCTCTAATGATCATTCCTGCATGAAAAAGACTCTAAATACTTGAAATTGACAATGTCGATGCTTATGTTGATTATCTTGCTTGAATAATATGATTGCCCCCATGTTGTATGATGTAACATGATAATGAACATGCATGACCTAGTTTGATTGAAATTAATATTGCAGGAAATGATACCTAAACTAAGGTGACACATCCAACCACCATTATATGATCAGTGAGACATAATCTTGCTAATGTTAATCTATAAACCCTAATTGTTGACCTAGAAACCCGCCGAAGATTTACGTATTAGGAGTAAACCTTGTATAGTACCTGATTTGGTACAATTCTTGAGCACTTCATCTCACTTAGGATGTAAGTGTAGAATGTTTGTTTGATTTCACTAAATTTTGACAGCATTTCCCCTTTTATTCCTTGGGAACATATGTAGGTGGGTATTTTCCCATCTACATCAATGTACTCGGAGAACTATGGGGAAATATTGTCGAAATTTATTAAATTCAAACACACATTATACACTTACTAGTGAGATGAAGTGCTCAGGAATGGGATAGGTGGTACACATACATGAATGTGAATGCTAATAGATGATTCAGGCTCAATTCAAATAGAGTTTTTTTGAAATTAACTTATTAGCTAATACCTAATGAGCTACTTGCCTCCCATCTGATATAGAGTGGATCAATCATGGATGAATGATCCAAATTGCTTCACTATGGAGTTTATTAATGGTCTTTATGAGTTTGTAAAATTTGCATAGGAACATAGAAAACAACCTGGAGATAGGTTATATTTCTCATGTAGGAATTGTAGTAACAACATGAAAGTTGACATTTTTGACATGATCAACGATCATATCATGTACAATGTTGTCTTTGTTGAAAGAACTTCTTCCTAAAGGCAATGATCTTCCAATCTCAACATACGAGATGAAAAAGATGTTGTGCCCAAAGGGAATGGAGGCTGAGAAGATACATGCATGTCTAAATGATTGTGTGTTGTTTCAAAAGGACTATATCAATTTGTAAGAATGTCCGAAATGTGGGGCATATATGTATAAAAGGACCACATCGGGCAAGACCAAAACTGAGTCTCTTCCCAAGGTGATGTTGTCTATGCCTATGATACCAAGATTTCAATCCTCATTTTCTAATATCGTAGATGCACAAAATTTATTTGGTATGCAGAGATAAAGAAAAGCAACGATGGTATGCACAAAATGTAGGGAAATTTGGCAATAGATAAGGTAGTAGAAAGAAAAAAAATTACTACCATATTCCGCTTAGATAGTAGATCGCGTCAACAACTATGAACTGTGAAGGAAGGGTTGCAATACATATACATGATCCTAGAGGAAGTCCAGTGACTAGTGCATCATGCTTCTTTCTCAATTTGCACCTAGAAGGATGTCGTATGTGTCCTCTTGGTCTGGCACCATGGATGACGGTTGAAAACATCCTCCTAGTGGGTGGAAAAGGCCTCCTCGCCTCTACGTAGTCTACAAGGACCACATTGTTGGAGTTTTAAAAGAAAGTCTCAACTCGCTTATCATCCACAAGTGTAAGGGGTCAATTGTAGTCGAGTGTTGAACATAATGATCTAGGTTATCTAGGCTCAAAGTTGTTAACTTTCATTAATTTAAGTCAAATTACAAATGTTGAGTTTGATTACATATAGCTAAAAGATGAGTAACCACAAAAGAGCTTAACTTAAAGGTTTCATTCAGAATTTAAGGGACTTAGACATTGGATTTCAAACCATACCATCACATCATATGTAACTATGAAATTAAAGCATGTTTTCAAATCACAAGGAGGATGTCATCGTCATGCGCCTCCCAATGACATGAGGTGGTTCTCAACTTCACATAACACTCCCATGTCTCTGTTTAGTTTTAAACACAACCATAAACCCTCAACATTCTCCAGCCACTCTTGTGGTCAAAAGTGTATTTCCATGGATCCTACTCCCTACTCCTTTGTATGTTCTCCCGAGGCACAAAGAATCATAAAACATGTATAAAAGGTGGTCAGGCAAGCATACAAGCTAATAAACATTGTAGGCATCCAAGGAGAATCAAATTAACTAGCGTTTAATATAAATTTTGAGTTCACATGAGTAATGTCATGGGAGTTACTCTCCCATTCACAAGAAGAAGTTTCTACTCGCTCATAATGGAGAAACACAAGCACATAGAAGAATTTTTAGAGTTTTGAATAACTAAGAGAAGAAAAAGCTTTAGATACCAAAACTGTAGCCAAGGGGAAGTAGAACTCCGGCTAGAGGATGAGATTCTGCCCTTGGAGCTACTTCAACTCATACAATCCTCCCTCCCGAGAAGCTTGAGTGAGAAGAAGAGCTCTGATGCACCTTTTGGAGAAGAAATGGTGAAGAATGGGAGTAGAATGGAGGTTCTTCTCATGAAACCTCTTCTTTCACTCCAAAATCACCCTCCTTTTGCTCTAGAACTTCTCTTGTATGAAATGTATTTCAAATGGAAAGTGATAACCGCCCCAAAAGGTTGGACTCGTGTTTTAAAATGAGGTGTGGTTGTTGCTAATTTCTGTAGAAATTGGTAAAGACACAACGTGTCTTTGAGGAGATATGTTGTGTGTCGTTGTGTAACTTGTTGAATAATTGTTACTGTGCAAAATGTACATGGTGTGTCCTTATAGAAACACGTCGTGTAGCTGCTACTAGGGTCGATGTGGGCATAAGGTGCATGGCGTGTTCGATTATATACATGCCCGTGTGTGTTGGTAGCAAGTTGGATCGTGAGGACACAAGGTGTCTTAATAAGGACACGTCGTGTTGTCTGCTCTGCAATTCAGTCATTGAGGTTGCTGGAAACTTGCATGCTTGTGTGTTTAATAGAAAATGGCATGTTCTTTGCTGCATGAGCCTTTCAGGAAAGTTACACGTCGTGTGTTTTAAAAGACACATCATGTTCGGTGATGCTTTCTTCAAGATGAACTTTGAATCAGCTGCAAATCAAAGGGAGGTCCCACTGAGGTCAGATTTGGGTTGGACTATCTCCGATTTGGCATTTTCAATGTGTGCCTGCAAACAACATCATGCAACAAGTTAAATAACTAAAAGATGGCAAGTTAAGTATGATTAGAGGCTAAATAGAAGGAAAAATGAATTGAGTTTGTGTGTGGATGTGTGTAAAAAGTAGATATGAAATGCACACATCAAATCCCACTATTCTTGAACTATTGCTTGTCCTCAAGCAAAAAGAGCATAGAACACAAATGAAGGAATTACAAAGCTCATGTATAGATCAAATTGAATGCAAGATATAGAAGGGGACAAACCAACCATAACCATCAGGTTCATATTCATAGCCTTGATTTCAACTTAGACATCCTAGAATGTAAATCAAGTTCAGCAAGGATGGTAATGCATTAAATGAAGTAGTCAACAAGGCAGTAGTAAAAGCAACTTGGATGAGTAGGCCAAATAATCTATGAATATGAAACGAAAATTTTAGCTATAATGGATGCAAATGATGTAATATTAGTTAATGTTAGTAAACTTTAGCTCTCTCTTCTTGTTCTCTCAAAAGATATGATATTGGTTTGGGGGTTTCGGCACTCGGATGCTAATGTAGGCTTATGCACACAAGGAGTGTCGGTTGGGGTGTTTTACCCTCTTTTGCGGACATATCACCTAACTGTCATGGCCAGATCAAACTTACACTAGGTTAGTATGACATGTGGGAGGTTTCAGCCATCTTTTAAGGGGTAATTTGAGGTGAAGTGAACGAGAATGTAAGTTAAATTGGTCAAGGGTTTCACTTATTTTTCCCAAAATAGAAGAGAGTTAACCAAATTGTAACATCACCTGGATTCCATTCATTTGTTTTGAAAAAATTTCACTGAAAACGGGTGGTTGTAAAATCACTAAAAGTTTGGCAAAATTGTCTCGTGTTCTAAATAGTGTCACAAAGTTGACATATTCAAAAAATTTGTTACAATTACATGTATTAGGCAATCCAGGATGAAAAAGATGAAAATTCAGGCTACAGACATAAAACTGAAATTAAACACGTGTTGGTGACCGTAAAGTTTCATTTGATTCATGCATGCTCTTTTACAATTTCTTCAAATGATAATTCTGATGAGGGAGAACAAGATAGTTCAAGCGTGTGAAGAAAGATAGTTCATTACACAAAATGAGCCTCACATCATAGTTAACTTTCCAATAGAAAAGTAGAAACCAAAAAATGGAAACTAAAGATAAGAACTAAAGAACTAGAAAATGAAAACAACAAATAACTATAGCTACAACTACATTAACAGCCAGTTGCACCCCCCTAAGCTTGAAATTTCCAATGTCCTCACTGCATCATTCAAACCTAAGGAAGAAGTAACTCGTTACCTACCATGGACGATATCAGCTAGAAGGGCTGGCACCCCCATGACCAGTAGGGAAAAACTGGTTGACTGAGTTATCATCATAAGGAATATCCACCAGCATGAGGTGTAGAGTTGGCTTAGGCATTGCTGGTGAGGCTGGAAAGGTTGGGGCATCAGATAGTGGCCTTGAGAGATATGCCACATACCCATGCGCTGGACCATGTCATGCATCACTGAGTACTACTGACCCATCAGATCGAGACAGTGTCCAAATGATCAAACCGCTGTCGAACATAGCCGTAAAGATGCCTAACATCAGGCATGGCCCAAGAGTACTCAGCCTGAGTGCTTGTAGATGGTGGCAGAGGTGCTCTGTGTGGCTACACAACTGGAGTAGCTTGATCCTTGGGTACATCAGTGTCATCATCTTGGCCGCTAAGCTCAACCTTCCAGTTGTCCTTATTCGTCAAAGTGATGTTCTCCAAGTCAGGCAGGTATATGTATTGATCATTATCAAAGTGTTGTCTGAACTTGGCATCATTATTGGAGACCCTTGTAATCAACCCTACAGAGATCATATATTGGATGTCCACTAGGTTCCTACCAGGTGCAGCTTCAAGGCCAATCACTTCCACGTCAATATTGATGGCCAAGAGAGTTATTAATCCCCCACACATGATGTCTCTGGATTCTCTCTTCTTGATCTTCTTAATGTCCAAGAATCAGTTGAGGATGAAATAAACTACACTAATATGGAAATAATAAATTGTACCCCATAAAAAGAACAAATTTTATTTTCCATGCATACCTTGTGTTTCTTTCTTGGCAAAGACCCATGTACTGAGGAGGCGGTGGACGTAACAGAAGATTGGGTTATGGATAGCAAATGCCATGGCCTTCACAGCATCATGTCTCTCCTCATCTATGATATCATTCTAGAAAACATCACTATCAAAGGCTGGAGGATAGGCTAGAGCGCCCTCGTAGTGGCACTCTAAAACCTCATAGAACTACTTGAAGGTGATTCTATAGCTCTGGCCCAGAAGAAGGAAATGAATAAAAGCATATGGCTTGAGTCTGTTCTTTGGGTCCCCCTCAACTTTAAGAGTAGTAAGAAATTCATAGACAATGCGAGGGTAAGTTTTTGTCACTGTGCAGCAGATATATAGGATACTAATGTCCTTGAGATTCTCCTTGACCTCATTCTTAAACCCCAGAGCATTCGTGGTTTCCTTGCAAGCAATGAGAGTAAGGAGGGCCCTACAGGAGATAAGGAATTGACATGTTAGATACTCGTCCACATTCACCCTAAAATGGGTCATGAAGACATAGGCGGGGGTAGAAGATGAGCTCAGTTCATGCTTGCGGTTTGACGTCTGGTTGACTGGTGCCATTGCCTACTTGAGAAGTTGTTGAAATGACCTTGAACACGGTGTGTCTTGATTTGGACACTGGGTGTCTTCAGACAGGAAGGCTGGTAAATTGGGAAGAGGACACGGCGTGTCTTTTGGAAGACACGACGTGTACCTAGAGCATGGCAGTGGAGGGAGGTGTGGGATGATGGCAATATCCACATGGTGTGAATGGGGTTGCTCACGGTGTGTCTTTCGGAGTCAGAGAAGGAGAAGATGTCGACAGAGGTGGTGAATGTGTTGCCTTGCTTGTTGGGATGGAGGAGATGTCTGTAACAATTGTGGAATCATGGGGCGGGCTTCTAGAATGAAGGTGACCTTGCTTGGAGGTGTGCGGAGCTGCCTCAAGGAGCTTTAGAGTAGCGGAGGGCGGAGGCAGTGCTTGGAGCCTTCGATCAGAGGTGGTGGAGTAGCTTTGTCATCAATTTGGGGCTGGAGTTGCTGCATACGGTCAAAGGAGTCACACACGGTCTGAGCACACTACTGGATGAGAGTGAGAGTGAGGGAGGTGGTTGGAGATTTGGGTTAAAAACCTACTTTCTTGTCTTTAGACACGGTGTGTCTTTTAAAAGACACGACGTGTTCTTTTGTACAGATCGTCTTCTCCCCTTTGGGCATACTTTGACTGCAGAGGACACGACATGTCTAATTTAAAACACAACGTGTAAGATTCCAGAAGCCAAGGTTGTAGTTGCCTCACTAATATTTACACACCATGTTCAGATAAATACACGGCGTGTATTCTTACTGAAAAATATAGCCAATTCAGAACAAACATTGCACACGTCATATTCAAATTAACACATGTCGTGTGACATTCCAGATGAAACATGCACACTCTCTACCTGATAACTACACGGTGTGTAAAAAGAAGACACATTGTGAGTTTATCCAGAAGAACATTATGCATTTGAAAGACCTTGAGGATACGCCATTTTTGAATAAAAACATGTCGTGCTTGATTCCAGCTAGGTGTCATTTGTTATTATGCATGACGTCTCTAAAATAGTGCATGTCATGTACCCTTGAGTATATGCATAGTCATCCCTTATGGGAGTAGCGACACGACGTGTGCAAATAAAGACACATCGTGTCTTTCTAATTTTTTGCAAAAATTGTATTCTTTGATCCACACCTACATAGATGATGATATGTATCTATGAGGGTATACATTACTACATTCATCCATGACAAGTTTATTTTGCAAATTGAAAATTGTTCCTAATTGAAACTAATTAATGAAATCTATCCTAATGTGGGGTCAACTCACACAACTTCCTCCATTTAGAGTCTGTCGTAAGACTCTTCAACTCTTTGATCATGCATCTTAGAGGGAGCACAGGGCTCCTTTGTCAATCTCATCCCCTTCAGTGTAAAACTTACATCTTTGTCCATTGACCTTGAATGTTGATTACTTTCCTTGTAGCTCCACTATCCCGTATGGATAGATCTTCAAGATTAAGAATGGTCCAGACCACTTAGATCTCGATTTCCCTAGGAAGAACTTGAGTTTGGAATTAAACAATAGAACTTGGTCTCCTTCTTTGAAATCTTTAACTTTGATTCTTTTGTCATGTCATCTCTTTGTCTTTTCTTTGTAAATTTTCACATTCTCATATGCGTCCATCCTGAGTTCTTCAAGCTCCTGGAGTTGCAACAATCTTTTCTCTCTGACTTTCTTTAGATCATAGTTAAGGAATTCGATCGCCCATGGCACCTTATGCTCAAATTCTATGGGTAAGAGACATGATTTGTCGTATACTAGCTTGAATGGAGTTGTCCCAATTGGAGTTTTAAAAGCCATCATGTATGCCCATAGTGCATTATCTAGCTTCAGTTCCCAACCCTTCCTTGAGCTGGAGTCGGTCTTTTCTAGAATAGCTTTTAGTTTTCTGTTGGGGATCTCCACCTGACCTGATGTTTGAGGATGATAAGGTTTGGATACCTTGTGCTTCACTCCATATTTGCTAAGCAAGTTGTTAAAGTTCCTTTCATTGAAGTGGTTTCCATCGTCAGATATTATTGCTCTTATGACTCTAAACCTAGGAAAAATAATCTTCTGGAATAGTTTTGTTACGGACTTGGCATTTGGTGATTGAGTGGGGATTGCCTCCATCTATTTGGATGCATAGTCACATGCTACTAGGATGAACTTGTGCCGGCATGAGGATGGAAAAGGACCCATATAGTCTATGCCCCACACATAAAAGACTTCTATCTCCATGATTGAATTTAGTGGCATGTCATCCTTCCTTGAAATTCCTTTATCTCTTTGACACTTGCCACAAGCTTTGACGAATGCATGCGCATCACAAAATAGACTTGTCCAATAGAAACCTACTTGAAGAATCTTGGTGGCAGTCTTGTCCTCTCCAAACTGTCCACCATATGGTGAGGAATGACAGTCTAAAATTACACTTTCAATCTCTTCATTGGGAATATATCTCCTAATAGGCCCATCTACACATTGCTTAAACAGTAGAGGATCATCCCAATAATAGAATTTGACATCATGAAGGGACTTTTTCTTCTATTGTATGTGAAATTAGGAGGAAGGCATCTGGTGGCAAGATAATTAGAAAAATCAGAAAACCATGGTGTAATAAGAGAGTTCACTGCATATAACTTCTTAATAGGCAAATTGTCATCAGTTCGAACTTTTTCTTCATCACTGGTTGATAGATGTCAGAGGTGATCAACTACATTATTTTATGTCCCTTTCTAATCTTTGATTTCCAAGTCAAACTCCTATAATGACAGTATCCAGTGGATGAGATGAGGTTTTGCATCTTTTTTACTCATAAGGTACCTTATTCCAACATGATCTATGCATACAATGACCTTGGAACCCACTAGGTATTGTATGAACTTGTAAAAGGCATAAACTATGGCATGCATCTCCTTCTCAGTAGTTGCATAGTTGATTAGTGCATCATCTAGCGCCTTACTTGCATAGTGCATGGCATGGATTTTGTTGTGTTTTCTTTGTCCCAACATTGCTCCTATAGCATAGTCAATTGCATCACACATTATTTCAAAAGGAGCACTGCAATCTGGTGGTTGGATGATAGGAGCTGAAACTAAAGCATCTTTTAATCTTTGGAAAGCTATTTGGCAATCATCATCGAACACGAACTCAACATCTTTGGTTAACAAGGAGCATAAAGGATTTGCAATCTTTGAAAAGTCCTTTATGAATCTTTTGTAGAAACCTGCATGTCCCAAGAAGCTATGAATTTCTTTCACATTGGTTGGAGTTGACATTGGTTTGCTAAAGCTTGTTGAGCTATCTGGTTCTCCAACATCTTAGTATGGGTGATAATCCCATCAACTTTAGAAGACAATTGTGTGATAGCATCCTTCAAGAGATTGCCATGTGCTCGGAACTCATCGTTCTGTTGAATTTGTGTGGTCACAAAAGTATCAAGGAGGATTTCCAAGCTTGATTTTTGTGGAGGTTGAGTCATTTGTTGAAATTGATTGAAGTTCCTATTGTTGTTATTATACCTTGGTGGTTGTTGACGGTTGTCATTCATTGGCCGGAGAATGCTCATAGGTTGTTGACTTTGAGCTTGACCTTGCTACTGTTGGTTCTTTGAGTTGTTGTTCCTGTAAGAAAAGTTTGGATGGTCTCTCCATTCGGGGTTATAGGTCTCAGAGAAAGGATTGTAGTCTTATCTATTATTGAAGTTGCCTACAGTATTGACTTGTTCTGGTGTCTCAGTGGCACTCATCTGTGGTTAAAACAAGAAGAAGAGTTGTTCTCGGATGTTCCACATGCCTCATATACTTGCTCAACTTCTTGAATAGAGTGAGTGGTCAACTTTTAAAACTTATGAGTTAAGGCATCAAGTTTGGCTGCAATCAAATCTATTGTGTCTATAGTGTTCTTCCCACTAGACTTCTCACTTGACCTGGTGGAAGAGAAGGGCTGAGTGGTCCTTTTAGAACTCCACTAGCTATGATTGAGTTTCATATCTCCAATAATGGCATATGCTTCACTATAAGACTTGTCCATTAAGGCTCCATTTTCGGTGGCATCAATGGACATACGAGTGTTGTAGAATAACTCGTTATAGAAAGTCTGAAGTAGAAATCAGTTGGTCAGACTTTGATGAGGTCAAAGTGTTGCAGATCCTTAAATCTCTCCCAGGATTCATAAAGTGTCTCACCTTCTTGTTGCTTGAAGTTGGTGATTTGGTTCCTCAGTCAGGTTGTCTTGCTAGGAGGGAAATACTTAGTAAGAAAAGCATTTAGCAACTCATACCATCACTTGATGGAACGCTTGGGCAACAAAGAGAGCCACACCTTGGCTCAGTCTCATAAGGTGAATGGAAATAGGAGTAGGCATACTCCTTCAGCTGGAACACCTTTGATCTTGAAGGTGTTCATATACTGCAGAAACTCTGCTATGTGAAGATTTGGATCTTTCAAAGGATTTCCTCTGAAGTGGTTCTATTGGATCATCTAAATGATTGTAGGGCTGATGGAGAAGTTATTGGCTTCTATGGTAGGATGATCTATGGCTCAACAAATATTGATGGTAGATGGCATAGCAAAATATTTTAGCGGATGGTTTTCCTCCATCTTTGATTCCTGAAGGGTATTGGGTGAAGGCAGTGGTGAAGGTGAAGAATGCGTTGACGAAGGTTGTGGTACCTCCAAACTTGAAGAGTTATCACTCTACCTTGCTCTCCTGCGGCTACTACAGGTTCACTCTATTTCTAGGTATAGAAAGATTGATGTCTATAGACCCCTCTTAGAACGACGCATGCAACCTGAAAGGCATAAATTGAGTGAGATTCACAAATGAAAAGAGGTACCATGATATGGGATATGAAAATGATGACTTTGTATCAAGTACTTGTTAACACTTTTACTCAAACTAAAATTACCGTAGCTCCCCGGCAACGGAGCCAAAAACTTTTTGGAGTTTTAAAAGAAAGTCTCAACTCGCTTATCACCCACAAGTATACGGGGTCAATTGTAGTCGAGTGTCAAACACAAGGGCTAGGTTATCTAGGTGAAAATTCATTAACTTTCATTAATCTAAGTAAAATTACAAAGATTGAGTTTGATTATAGATAGCTAAAAGACAAGTAAAAACACAAAGAGCTTAAGTCAAAGGTTCAATTCAAAATTGAAGGGACTTGGACATTGGATTTCACAACCACACCGTCACATCATATATAACTACAAAATTAGAGCTTGTTGTCAATTTGCAAGGAGGCTGTCATCATCATGCACCTCTCGATGACATGATATGGTTCTCAACTTCACAGAACACTCTAGTGTCTATGTTTAGTTTTAAACACAACCATAAACCCTCAACATTCTCTAGCCACTCCCTTGGTCAAGAGCATATTCCCATGGATCCTACTCCCTACTCCTTCGTACATTCTCCTGAGGCATAAAGAAGCATAAAACGTGTATAAAAGGTGGCCAGACAAGCATACAAGCTAATAAACATCGTAGGCATCCAAGGACAAGAAAAAAAACTACCATTAAATATAATTTTGAGTTCTCATGACTAATGGCATGGGAGTTACTCTCCCATGCCCAAGATGAAGTTTTTACTCTCTCATAATGGAGAAACACAATCACATAGCAGAATTTTCAGAGTTTTGCATAGCTAAGAGAAGAAAAAGCTAAAGTAACCAAAAGTGTATAGGGGAAGTAGAACTCCGCTAGAGGACGAGATTCCACCCTTAGAACTACATCAACTCAGATAATCATCCCTCCTGAGAAGCTTGAGTGAGAAGAAGAGCTCTATTGCACCTTTTGGAGAAGAAATGGTGAAGAATGGGAGTAGAATGTAGGTTCTTTCTCAAGAAACCTCTTATTTCACCCCCAAATCACCCTCCTTTTGCTCTAGAACTTCTCTTGGATGAAAAGTGTTTCAAATGACAAGTGATAATTGCCCGAAAATGTTGGACTCGTGTTTTAAAACAAGGGGTTATTGCTGCTAATTTCTGTAGATTCTGGTGAAGACACGGCGTGTCTTTGAGGAGACATGTTGTGGGTCATCGTGTAACTTGTTGAATAATTGTTGCTTCATGAAAAGTACATGGTGTGTCCTCATAGAGACATGTCGTATAGCTTCTAATGGGGTCGATATGAGCATAAGGCACATGGTGTGTTCGATTAAATGCATGCATGTGTGCATTGGCAGCAAGTTGGAGACGGCCTTTGGATTGTGAGGACACGTTGTGTCTTAATAAGGACACGTCGTGTCATTTTCTCTACAATTCGGGCACTGGGGTTGCTAGAAACTTACACGCCCATGTGTTTAATAGCACACGGCATGTTCTTTGTTGTGTGAACCTTTCTAGAAAGTTACACGTCGTGTCTTATAAAAGGCACGTCATGTTTGTGTTGTTTTCTTCAAGATGAACTCTGGATCAGCTGCAAATCAAAGGGAGGTCCCATTGAGGTCGGATTTGGGTTGGGCTATCTCTAATTTGGCATTTTCAACATGTACCTATGATCAACATCATGCAATAAGTAAAATAAGTAAAGATGGCAAGTTAAGTATGATTAGAGGCTAAATGGAAGGCAAAAATGAACTGAATTTGTGTGCAGATGTGTGCAAAAAGTAGATATGAAATGTGCATTGTCTAGGTCCTCAACCAAAAGACATACATCATCAAGAAAAATCATTCTTTAGACATTAATTATATTATATCAGCGTCTCATAACTAAATAAAATAGAATAAATAAATTGTACTTTTATTATTAATCAAATTGTTTACAAGATAGGCCATTACAATCATCATACGATTGGTTCTTTGAGCATACATACCAACATGAATTGCATTTGCTTTTCCACGATGGAAGAAGATTGATTTATTGTATTCTGAATTTGGTGAAGAAACCAAGAATTTAAGACATGGACTTTGTGTTGACATGATTAATCCATATGGAACATTAAGCAGTCAATTTAACACTTAGCCTGTCATAATTGTTATATACAATCTTCCTTTGTGTTTGTGTATGAAGAATAAATACATCATGTTATCCTTGCTTGTTTTGGGCCCAAAACAACCTGGCAGTGATATTGATGTTTACCTTGAACCTCTGATTGATGAACTAAAGAAACTTTGGGGAGAAGGTGTGATGACTTATTATTCTTTGCATAGAGAGTTGTTTAATTTACATGTTATGTTGTTTTGCACTATTAATGACTTTCTAGCATATGGGAGCTTGTCTGGCTACAGCGTCAAAGGAACCAAGGCATGTTTTGTATGTAAGGAAAATACTGATTTATTTTGAGTAAAACATATTGGTAAGAGTGTATATTGTGGTCATTGAAGGTTTCTACCAAAGGTGCATCCTTACTGATAGTTGCACAAAACATTCAATGGTTCAACTGAGGAATAGAGTGCCCCTAAACCTATGTTAGGGGAGGATGTTTATGAAAGATTAAATAACATTGTAAATCATTTTGGTAAGAGACCATGTACTACTCCCATAAGTGAAAATTGTTTATTTAAAAAAGGTTGACATACTGGGATCTTCTTTATTGGAGTTCTTTGATAATTCGACATCACATCGATGTCATGCATGTTGAGAAAAATGTTTGTGAGGTTGGTACTTTGTTGAATATAAAAGGCAAGACTAAATATGGCATAAAATCCAGAGTGGATCTATGTGAAATGGGTATAAGGAAGGAATTAACAAAAGAAGTTATCAAGGGTCACCACACATATTTACCTCCTGCTTGTTACACCTTGTCTATACGTGAGAAGAGAACTTTTTGTGAGTGCTTGCTTAATGTTTACGTACCATAGAGATACTCAACCAATATTCATACATTGCTATCAATTAAGGATCTAAATATAATAGGTCTTACTCATGATTTTCACACTCTAATGCAACATATATTGTTTGTGGCTAATCAATCTATCCTTCCTAAACATGTAAGGTTTGTAATCACTAGGCTTTGCTTCTTTTTTAACACTCTATGCAGCAAAGCAATTGATTCTGAGATTCTAGATAAGTTGCAAAGAGAAGTGGTCATTACTTTGTTCCAACTAGAGTAGTATTTTCCCCCATCATTATTTGATATCATGGTAAATATGGTTGTCCATTTGACTAGGGAAGTGAAAATGATGGGTCCAGTTTCATGCATTGGATGTATCTTTTTGAGTATTACATGAGTGTTTTTAAAGGAGATTTTTGGAACCTTTGTCACCCAAAGGGAGAATCATCAAGGGCTATGTTTCTAGGGAGGTTATGGACTTTTGCAATGACTTTTTGAGTTTCAATGAAATTCTTTCTAATATTGTGAATCTGGATGTTTAACCTGACAAAGGTACTTCGAGAGAATGATAAATGAATATCGATCGTAAGGAATGGGAACAAGCACACTTGTATATTCTAGACAACATTGATGATGTGGGTATTTATATCACCGAACACACCAATGAGCATTAAACAAATAATCCCCAAGCCAGTTCAGTGTGGCTTGCTAGAAAACATAATTATTAGGTGATTTTAAGAGAAAGTATTCAGTCAACTATCTCAAACACCAAATAATGTTACATAAACAATCAAATGACTCACGTATAAGCCAAAGTTTGACATCACATCTGACAAAGGGTTTGACATAAAATGGATTTTCATACTACACTAAACATCAAGATGTTAAGAGTGTCATTTAAAATAGTGGGGTCACCCTGCAGGCGCCTTCATTGTATTTTTCTAATGCCAAGGATAAGATTCCAAGTGAAGGAAAGATGTCTTACTATGGTGTCATTGAAGACATATGGGAAGTTTATTGGGAAATATGTCATCAAATATGGCAACAAAAACAACAAAAGTATATGTCATATTCCCTAATAATAGATAATTGCATCAACAACTATGTAATGGGAAGGATGGTTTTGTGATATTATAACCGGTCCTAGAGTAAGTCCAGCGCCTATCATCTTTCTGCAGTAGAAGTGCTCCCCTCTTTAGGTTACACCCAGACAGTGTCAGCAATAGCTCCTCTTGGTTGAACACCATGGACTGCAGACTCATCCTTTAAGAGTGGTAGACAATGGTCACCTGCCTCTGTAGTAGTCTACATAGAACATCGGGAACTCCTATCATTCTAGAAGAACCAACAAGAAGGAGTCATCCCTTTCTGTTGGTGTACTAGCACCAACCTTCTCTCCCACATCAAATTGCTTTCGAACAGTTGCCTTCCCTGGATGTCCCTCCCTTTATTGGGTAGGACTTACTTGGGCTCTCTCAATTACCAAAACTAGAGAAGACAACAACTGTCAGATAAATTGATGTTCTGATATGTTGTTTTCTGAGAATCACCCAGTACCCCTCTATTTATAGCAGGGATTAGGGTATGGGTTCCCAATCTGAGCGGAAGTAGAAGGGTCTGAAATTTCCATGATTTAATTTCCCTATAACAGGTGAACCCATCAATTCACTAATGAACTGGTTCGTTGGGTGTGTGAGCCAATTGGTTCACCCAGTGAATTGGTCGTTTCATCGGTTTCTCAATCGCAATTGAATTGGAAATTTGTTTCTAATTAATGTCTAATATTAATCCCAAAATCAATCAAATTGATTTGTGTGAAACGAGCAACTATTCTCATGAATCGGGTAAGTGATCAGTTGCTCGGTTGGCAGGTTTGATCTGGTTGGTTCACTAGGTGAACTGGTCATCTCACCAACACTAAGCTGGTTGGTTCACCTAGTGAACCAGTCGGCCGATGACCTGACTCATGCATAATTCATCCAATGCAATTTCCAATCAACCTGACACTCTAACATGTAAGTTCAACACTTGAACTTAATGATTCTAATTCTCGTTAGTTAATTGTTGTTAATTGAATGCCTAAAAACATTTCGCAATCAATCTAAACTTCATTCATGAACAAAGTCCTATTCCAAGTGTATCATATGTGTTTGACCCTATAGGTTCCAAGATACATTGACAATGAGTGTCCACAACTGACTTATGACATCACAAGCAATGAGTGTCATCTAGTAACACATCATTGCTACCCAAGTATTTGGAAAGCTAGAGAAAAACTTCAACCTACAATCATTGATTGGTGTTACAGTGTTTGTATGCTTCCTTTGTCACTAATATCCAGAATGAACTTGAGGCTTGGAGTTGTCATCCTCTCAATTTTCAATCCATGTTTCTTGATCTAGAGCAGACTGTGTGAGATATATATGAACTAAATATCGCATATTGATTCACAAGTGCATGTGCATGCCTTTCTTAGTCTCGATTATCAAGCGGGTAGGATATCACACTCCTATAGGAGGGACAACTCCTATCTACATCACTCACAGTCATCCCAATGTGTCATAGTGTAGCCAATCATCACATTTATGGAAACCCTTATTCAAGGTCACAGTGGATGATGTCAAAGTATATGAATGACATGTGATGAGTATAGAGACTTCATGTCTAAGAACTACAATAACTACCATCACTATGAGAGATGATTTTTACTACCATTAATGGTTTCCATGCATCACTCTCAAGGTGGGTCTATCCAATACACTATTCACCAACAAGTATCTATGTGCTTGGTTTGATATCATATATCATGACTGATGGGATTCTATCATCAACAAACACACACTCTATTCTTAATGTGTCATTGTTGTCTATCAACCTTCCACAATGACATCTGACTAGGGACATAACATGAATGTATGTACTCTTATCATATACATTATCTCATTGTTCATGTCCTAAACTTGAAGACATGTATCATTGAGTATCACAATTCTTTATACATCCATTTCGATTCATCATTATCTCATAACTGATTGAATCAGAATAAATTAGAAGATTGCCTTTGTTATTTATCAAATCATTTACATATTATGCCATCACAATCATCATATGATTGGCTCTCTGGGAATACATGCCAATAGAATCCCACTTGAACTTCGAGATAATCACCCATGAATCTCATTCTTAGTGATCTTAAACATGTACATCATGTTTATGCTACATAAGTGCTACTCCAGCGGGTTTAACAACATTTTACTCAAGTCAGTATATTTACATGTTTCTCATCTCTTCATTGTATGACTTTTTGTATGAGATGGAATTGTTGTATTATGCTATCTGATATTCCTTGCCTAACCAGTAGCTCCATTGTTGTTGACATAATATCTCTACCATGTCATCAATGGTTGGAATATTTATAAGTTCATCTGTATGAACTTCTAGATTCATAAAGTATCTTCTAATATGTTCATAATACTAGGATACTCGACTTATACTTGTAGAATTTAAATAACATCTATTTCTTGGAACTTTCCCAGCTAACACTTTTCATTTCATGATCAATCACAAAATTTTAGATTGTGACCGAAAGCTTGCATCAGTGTACCACCAAAATCTTCCTCATTACCATAGTCTTATCCTAAGCACTTCTCAAGTGCTTACGGATGTTCCTTCATGTCATTGCAATGACCTTGATTGGAATTTGACTATTATCCTCTTGTCATGTATAATACATACAAGATGAAGGGGTGAGTACATTATATGGCACACATGATAGATCCAATTGTGAACACATATGGCACCTCATTCATGTTTCATAACTTCTTCTTAAGAATTAGAACACAAGACACATGAGACACTAATCCTAGATTTTCTCTTATTGTGTCATGCATGCTTAACACTCCAGCATATAGGCAATATTTGTGTTCTTATATAGGCTAAGAAGCTTTCCAAAATTATCTCTATAATTCTCAATTCCTATCACATAGGATGCCTCATCTAAACCTTCATTGAAAAGGTATTTCCATGCCATGTTTAATACTTACAATATCATAATGTTATTTTGCATCATTATGTGGAATAAATATAGATGAATATGCTCCCACTAAATCTTTTATAATCACATATTCCATCTTTATTTTTACTAAAGTCAAACTCTTTGACTATTTTGTCTAATCAAAGACTACATTTCTGATATGCTTGTTTTTAATCACATTGATTAACTGTTGTAGCTTACATAGTTTATTTGCATTTATAGAATTATAAAACCTTTAGGTTGTGTCACATACACGTCCTTCATGATATTGAACATAGTTTTAATATCCATGTGTCAAATCTTACACTCTTATTAAGCTGCAATGACAAGCATGATCCTATAATCTTGGCAATTGGTAAATGGATTTCATTATGTTCAACACCTTGAACTTATTTGAAAACCTTGTAACCAATATGCTTATTATATGCTATCCATGTTGATATTCCTTCCAAGATCCAATTGCACCAATGGGTTTTACCCTTTAGGTTCTATCGTTAAGGTCACCTTATTTATTAACATGGACTTCATTCTGGATGCTTATGGCTTAAGTCATATCTCAGATTTGGTCCTCAATACTTTCTAGATAGTTTGCTGACTCATCATCTTATGATCAACTTACCATCTTTAATTTTTATGAGGTTTTGTGTTATAGGAGGAATTAGAGATTCCACAAAAAATTGTGATTCTCATTATTCCTAAGTACCCTTTAGGTTCAATGTTATTTTGTTGATCTTAAACCTTTCCAGTTATGCTTCTCTTCCACTAATTCTTTTGGAATTTAGTCATCACTATAACAAACATCTTCATTATTGGATTGAAATAAGTGTAACTATTTAACATGTTAACATTTTGTCACAAAATCTTTTTAAAGAAACTAACTTTCTTACATAAGCTTTTTTTAGGACATCTCCCATTCCATATCTTATATGGAGTTTTTAAACCAGTTAGATGATACATTATTTTAGTATAAAGCATATTTTCAAGAAGGGATTTGGAAGATTGATTTAGATTCATCAATAACCATACCACAACTATTTAGTGTATGATTCCTTCTAATTGATGCATTATTATGATTCAGTTTGAGTTTATTGTGATACACTATCACAATCCTTCTAGAAGGTTCTCAAACCCTTGGTTCAAGATATATCGCATTTGATCATATCAAATTATCTTAATATCTTGCCAAGATTGTTTGTGTAATTCAGTCATGATCTTCTTGAACACTTCAAGATGTTCATGTTTGTATTTCATTAAATACTTAACATGTAATGATGTACTTGTTGATTACCTTTAGCATTCATTCTAGAAGACTTATGTACATGAATATGTACAAGGTCTAGTTAAACTCTTACTCTCCCACTACATCTAGTAAAAAGCAATAGTGTCATGTTTACCCAATAAATAGTATATACATGTCTCTAGTGGTTCAATAACCAAAAGATTCTAGTCATCCATCATTATGGATCCTATAAATGTATTTCTTATTTATGTGATTTAGATGATAATGTTATAGGTATTCCTTATTTGAGTTATCAATTTATAATATTTAGGTATTTACGCTATCTCCTTTTATCCTTAGATACATGCAAACAAGATATATAAAATACTTGACGTAGATCACATCTTTGAAATGAAACATTAAATTTTGTTTATAACCATCTTTGTCCGTACAAGATGCAAAATAAAAATGTTTCCATTATTGGCAGAAATGAAATAGTAGTTCATAAACTCTATTACATTCCATGTGGGCTGAAATAAACTATAGGTACTTATTTCTATGGAAACAACTCTTGCTCCATTGGAAATTAGTACTCCTTCCTTGTCCTTTCATAAAGGCTTTACTTCTTATTAGATCCTGCATATTCAAACATATGTGAGATCTACATCTAGTATCATATACCTAAGATGAAGAAGTATATAAGTTTATTTCATAAGGTATATACCTGAGGTGGAGATATCCATCCCCTCCTTCTTCTTCTTTAGTTCCTACAGGTAGAGAGGGCAATTTCTCTTCTAGTGTCTAGGTTGGTGATAGTGGTGACAATTGTCTCCCTTATCCTCCCTTTTCCTTAAGTGTTGAACACTTGGACTTCTGGCCAGCTTTAAAACTTTACTTAGCTTTGCCTTTTTCCTTGGACTACCCCTTTGGTCTATTGACCATCATCACATACTTGGGCTTGTATTTCTTCATTTATGCCTCAACTATTCTCAACATACCCAATAACTCTATCAATGGTTTTTCAAAGTCATTCATGTTGTAGTTCATGACAAACTGACTACATGACTCTGGTAGAGACTACATAATCACATCAGTGTCCAACTCTTGGCCCATAGGGAATCCCAGTCTTCCAAGGTTCTCTACATACCCAATGAGTTTGAGTACATGAGGACCAATTGGATCTCCTTCTTCCACGTTGCACTTGAATAGTGCCTTGGAGAAATCATATCTCTAATGTCTTTCCTGGTTCTAGAACATGTTATAAAGATGTGTTACCATCTCAATGACATCCATGTTCTCATGTTGTCTTTGCAACTCATAGTTCATAGAACATGGCATTAGGCATTTGACATCAACAATGTCCTCAATATGCTTCTTGTAAGCATCTCTGTCAGCCTCTGGTATGGTGGGAGAAGGTTCATCTGGCTCTGGTGTCTCTAGGACATAAAGCTTGCACTCCTATATGAGAACAATTCTCAGCGTCCTGAACCTGTCGTGGAAATTGTTCCCATTCAGCTTGTCCTTCTCAAGGACCAATCACAATGAAAAGTGGTTGTTTGTTGCCATTTGATTCTATAATAGAAATTTGCAATTTTTTCAAAACCATTTTGATTTGATTTGAAAGAAATTTTGATGATGATTAATTAGGACTTTTATTTAATTATCACTCTCACTATTTTATTCTAATTGATAACCCTCATTATTAATTTGGAAAATTGCAACATGTAGTCTTTTAGTGAGTCAAGATCCCAATTTCATCAAAATCATGAGCCAGCTAGGGTTGTCACCCACAACTTGATTATTTCAGGCAGGAAACTTTTGCCAATTACATCATATACAACTCTTGATAGATGACATGCACAACTCCTTATCATTGATCATCTTTATGCCTCTAGGCACTTAATCTGATTAAGGTCTAGTTAAGTCTGACCCATAAGCCAACACAATAGAATATGCACCCTGCTAGGGCAGACCCACATACATATTATCACACTTCCACAAGGTGGAAAGTGAACCACGCTAGGGCATGCCCACACTTAGTCTATCAAGCTTTTCATATGTGTTTCTTATGGAAGGCATCTTAAACTTAATATGTTTGATTGAGGGGTTTATGTTTATATATACATACACATATTAAATCACCACATATATAGTATGTATCATATACATGCTATATCCTACAACAAAAACATGCAATAAAAAACATATGTGATGGTCATGGCCATCCTATAGTAATTCCTTGGAGCCACAAGGAATTACAATCATCTAAGGTCTATATCATATGCATCAACCTATTGTTGATAAAGATCTTGTGCTTCAGCCAGTCCGGGTTGATCGGTTCATCCTATGAAATGATCGGCTTGCCTCCCATCCGGTCGGTTGGCCTGTCAGATTGATCATCTGCCCTTAGGTCTAACCAGTGTCTGGACACCTCCAAATAGTCAGCTGGGCTACTAGTAAATTAATTTGTCTCCTCCTGCCACAGTCCTCCTTGGTCCTCCAGTCAGTTGTCTCATCTAGTGTCGAGCGTCTTCTTTGTAGTAACATAAAATTAAATCTATCCTATTATTCCATTGTAATGAGAAACCTCAAGTTACATTTGAGGGGAGTATAGGTAGAAGAGAATTAACTTTACATTGGGAAAAGAAGGTGAGGTTTGGTATGCAAACTGAGGTGCAAATAGGATAAACCAACCACAACCAAGAAAGCAAATACATCTAAGGTTATTGGCCATAATAATGCTACACATCCACCATCAAAATTGATTTCAGGGTGATGTGTATGAATTGCATATATATCATATCATATATATTTGTTTGGGATCACATGTGGTGTTTAATCAGATACACACATTAACTGTTTTAAATATTTGCATTGTATGCAATAAATAAAAGATGAAAACCAAAAATTGATCATATTGATTAATCCCAAAGCGTAATAGATTGATGTGGCTCATACTACTATTTGGAAATATGACATTGGATATGGCAATGGAAAAAATATCTGACATATTCTCCATTAACAGACGATCACATCAACAACTATGTAATGGGAAGGATGGTTTAAAAATATTATACTTGATTTTGGATCAAGTCCAGCGACTATCCTCTCATTGTAGTAGAAGTGTTGCCTTCTTCAGGTTGCACCCAAACAGCGCCAACGGCATCTCCTCCTGGTCAAACACCATGAACTACGAATGACTTGTCATCCAAGAATGGTATACAATGGCCTCCCACCTTTGTAGTAGTCCACACAGACCACCGGGAACTCTTATCATTCTAGAAGAACTGACAAGAAAGAATCATCCCCTTCTGTTGGTGTACTAGCACCAACTTGCTCTCCTACACCAAGTTGCTTTCTAACAGTTGTCTTTCCCTTGTTGTTCCCCTCCCTTTATTAGGTAGCACTTTCTTGGGCTCTATTAGCTACCAAAACCAGAGAAGACAACAACTGTCAGAGCAACTAATGTTCTGAGATGTTGTGTTCTGAGAAGCTCCCAGTACCTCTATTTATAGTAGGGGTTAGGGTATGGATTCCCAGTCTGAGCGGGAGTAGAAGGGTCTGGAATTTCCATGAACTAATTTCCCTACAACATGTGAACCGATCAGTTCACTGGTGAACTAGTCAGTTGGGTGTGCGAGCTGATTGGTTCACCCAGTTAATTGTTGTTTAATTGAATACCTAAACATATTTAGTAATAAATCTAAACTTCATTCATGAACAAACTCTTATTCCAAGTGCATCATATGGGTGTGACACTATAGGCTCCAAGATACATTGGTAGTGAATGTCCATAACTGACTTATGGGATCACAAGCAATTAGTGGCATCGAATAACACATCATTGCTACTCAAGTATTTGGAAATTTGGAGAACAACATCAACCTATAATTTGTGATTGATGTTCTAATGATTATATAATTTCTTTATCACTGACATCTGGAATGAAATCGAGGTATGGATCTGTCATCCTCTCAATCATTCAATTAATGTTTCTTGATCTAGAGAAGATTGTTTGCAATATATGTGAACTCAATACCCCATATTGATTCACAAGTGTGTGTGGATACCTTTCTTAGTCTTGCTTATCAAGTGGACAAGATATCACACTCTTATAGGAGGGACATATCCCATCTACATCACTCACAGTCATCCCCATGTGACATTGTGCACCCGATCATCACCTTTATGGCAACCCTTATTCAAGGTCACGATGGATGATGTCAAAGTACACAGAATGACATCACGAGTGTAGTGACTTCAGGTCTAAGAACCACAATCGCCACCAACACTACAAGAGATGATTCTAGCTACCATTAATGGTTTCCATGTGTCACTCTCAAGGTGGGTCTCTCCAATACACTATTTACCAACAAGTATCGATGTGCTTGGTTTGATATCATATCTCATGACTGATGAGATTTTTTCATCAACCAATACACACTCTAGTCTTAATGTGTCATTATTTTCTACCAACCTTCCACAATGGCATCCAAGTGGGGACTAACAAGAATGTGTGTACTCTTATCAAATACATGATCTCATTGTTCAGGTCCTAAACCTGAAGTCATGTATCATTGACTATCATCATTCTTTAGACATTCATTTTGATTCATCATTATCTCATAACTGATTGAATCAGAATAAATTAAAAGATTGTCTTTGTTATTTATCAAATCATTTATATATTATTCCATCTCTATCATCATATGATTGGCTCTTTAGGCATACATATTAACAAAATTGACTACACAGAGTTTAGAGTTCCATTATTTAGGTGTAAATGGGTTGATAACAACAAAGGATTTGTAGTTGATGAAATCGATTTTACAATAGTGAATTTTGAGTCGATCGACGAGAAGGATGAACCATTCATCATAGGCAAAGTAGGTATTCTATATCGACGATCCTGCAAAATAAAATTGGCCTATCATTCTTCATGGGAAAAGGCTGTTAATTTTAGTTCCTATTGATGAAGAAGATTACCATGACAAGTATGATGACTCTGGTCCATTCTCTATTGGCTTATGAAGTGTAAATGTTGAATCTAACACTAATGACTATACACGTGAAGATCGAACAGATGGGGTATTAGTTTAAGCTATACTAATGTAATATTTCATATATTAGTTGCATTATATAGCCTGTTTATTTTTTCATATATAATCTGAGTTTTTCATGTGTGATCTGACTTTTTCATATGTGATCTGACTTTTTCAAATATAATTTGACTTTTCCATATGTGAATCTTACTTTTTCATATGTTTACTTTTATAGACAACATCTAACTACGAGCACAATGATCACAAGTATTGGGATCTTGATGGTGAGGATCTTGTTGGGCTTCTGACTAGGGTGATGACGAGTCTGGGCCTCCTAAATGTAGTGAGAGAGGGATAACTATGATGAAATTTGACTCAAATATGGAATGGAATAAGGGTTTCATTGAATTTAATGAAATAGGAAAGATGATTACTAAAGAGTTCATCAGCTATCGTGGGGTCCTTGGTCGATGCAAAGTGTCTCTCTGTGTTGATGACTGGAGACAAGTGAGTAACACCACTAATGACCTCATCTGGAGGGAGTTAGAGGTGAGATATATGCATTTACATTTTTATAATATTATCCTATTCTTTTTTTCACATTTCTAAAAATTAGTGAATGTTGAACCTTTTTAGGGTCTTGGTAAAAAAAGATAGGATTGAGTTTGTTGAGCAAAGAAAAATAGAGGTGTGCAAGGTATTGAATTAATTACATTCTTATGATTTCTTATGATTAGTTAACAATATTTCTAATTAAATTAATCAGGCATGTAACATATCGGATCTTGGACCTTACCCCAGATCTTTGACCTATTGGACTTATCCAAACTAGGTTGAGGTTAGAAGATGTTTTGTATAACCCTAATGAGCTAATGTGTGTATAAATCATCTTAATGTAACCTAATGTTCACAAATCAAGTCTTAAGCTAATAATGGACACATAAAGTAGGTCACATGATATAAATGGAGATTTCATAATGATTTGTACAAAAATATTCTTACATAATTTCTTTAGTGCTAATATGAAAATAAGGAACATAATTGGATGGACAATTGGTTAATGGTGAAATAATACTATAATGGACTAAAATCAATAAAAGAAGAAGTAATTGGATAAGAATAACTTCAGATTCATTTTCTTTGGATATGCTTTGGCTTGGAGGCCAAGTTTCACCAATTTAGGATAATAACAATCACATATGTATATTATGTAGAAAAGAAAAGGTGTTTTTCCTTCAAAATATGAAATTAAATAATTAATGACTCCAAAAGTGGAAAATAATCTTACGCATTAAAATATGCCTTTGGGTGAATTTCCACTGAATTTGCAGAAAGTTTGATTAAAAGGTGAAATCAGGAGAGAGAAATTGTGTAGAACCTTAAAATATTAAATAAATATTCAAAATTTCAACATGTGAAATTAAGGGCAAAATCATATCCAAGGAACTTAATGTGACTTGTGGGTCAAGTTTCATCAAATATGGATAATCCTAATGTCATTAATGCATGAGTAAAGATAAAATAGTATTTGATTTATTTAACACATTAAAAATTCTCAAAAGGAAAATCTAATTGCATAATCAGAAACTACTTGCCTTAATTGCCCCTGTGCAAAATTTCATTTATTTTGGATAATGTTTGAACCCTTTATTGAAGAGAGATAAGAAAGGACAATAATGTGACTCCACTTTATTAAAAATCAGATTGATATTGCTATTTAATCGTTGTCACACTATGTTGATGTGCTGGTTGTTCGCAGTCGTTATATTTTAGATCAGACGGATAAAAGGTTGTCTCCTACCTTGGGTAGGAGACCGTGTTTCGTGTGAATAGTACCTATTATTTTTCCTCTGCAATTTCTCTCTCTCTGCTCAATGATTTTTTGAGATTTCTTCACCAAGTTGTTTCTCTCGAGTTTCCGCTTTCAACGAACCCTAATACAACCCCTAACACCCCCATTCTGAGAAACACCCAATCGGGTGTCGGGCTTCCCGCCGCCGCCATGTTATAGAAGCCCCTAACCTTAAGCATACCTCTATATAAGGGTCATGATAAGCACTGCTCGATCCCTCCTAACTACAAAGTACCCTTGATTGGCCCTAAAACTCCTCCATGTCCCGCAACCAACCATGTTTGTCCTCAGTACATTCGTAGTTCAAATGCTACCTGTAGTTGTGGTTTTGGCCTAATGAACTACGGCTATGGCATCCTTGGGTCCTTGCAAAGACATTGGAACTGTCCTTGGTCCCATCACTCCTTGAAGCTGTTGTAGTGGCTGACCTGCGGAGATTTTCCTAAAACTATAGTTGTGCATAATCTTGGCTCGCATGTTCGGGTAAGTTGTGCAAGGCGATCTTTGTTCGTATCTAGCTTTCAGTTTCAGTAAAACTCTAATTCATGTACTTGGCTTTTTGCTTTGAAGCTTTGTGTCTCACCATCCATGGCGTGTGGGAGAGGGGAGAATCCCCCAGAAGAATTCATGACTTTACCCTCCAGTTTTGCATCTTTAGTCGTGTTTCTTAACCGAGGGTATTTTCATATTTTCCCCCTTTTTGTTTGCTTAGATAAATTCCTGTTGGACATTGACCAAGTGACTTGACCGCTCATGCTTGGGCAAAGTCACTGGGTTGGCCCACTCCCTCTCTCTCCTTCTCTCTCGTAGTTTGTCTTCTTATTTGGCTTTTTAGCTTTTTTCTTATTGGTCGAGCTTTGAAAATTCATAACTAATTCTCCGCTTATCTAAAATTAAAAATAAATAATTGTTGAATTTAGAAAAATACGAGCTTTCTAATGGTACTGGTTTTGTGGCTAAAATATAATGATGTAAATATGTAATTTTAATGGATTTCCCTAAATAAGTAATACTTGCAAAATTTACAACTAGTAATCTATAAGTCAGAAAAATATAATAAAATAAATTTTGAACTCAGAAAAAATAATCTAAAATATGGTGAGGTTTTGATAACCGTATTCACTTTAATAAAAAGGCAATTTTTTAGGGTTTTGAATAATTAATGTAAACCTAACCTTAATTCTACATATATGCCTAATAGGTGTTTTGGAAACCTAGGCATGGATCTAGGACTGACTTTGGAGTGTATAGATTCTTGAGTAAGGTATGATTGCATCCCACATTTGTTTCTATGTTGAGAAATTTCTAATTCATCCCTCTTATTATATGTTTGCATCTCCTATTATTCTACATTGAGTAATAACCTATTCTGCTTTCTCTTGGTCCTATGGACATATAGCTTACCCTTTATCTCTTTTCTTTTGAAAATATGCTTCCCGTGAAGTATCTTATTTGTTACTAATCTTGTGAGCATATTATTATCTGATTTGACATTCTCTTGGTATTTGCTTATGCTTTGTTCATAATAGAACTCTAGATGATGACATGTGATGTCTTTTGCCCACTTATGAGGTGGATGTATATGGTGGTCACTTAGGTGGTGACTAGTTTGTATAATTTGACTATAATTTCTACTTGCCTCTACATCAAACATGCTATGTGATTCAGTAGCACTAGAGTAGTGTAATTTCATTGGTTTTTGGGAAGATGGGCATTTCCTGCTCGGGGCAGTATGCTCCTGTTATTTTTGGAATGGAGGTGGCCCCATACCTGGGTTTCAAATTTATGAGGTTTGGCCCACTTTTATATATATTGGGAGTTGGCAGTATGTCATCTCTATCAGGTTTCAAGTTTTTGAGACTTGGCCGACTTTGTTGTTATATTGTTCTAGGGCTATGTTTATCTCACATGCATGCATGTTGGTGATGATGTTATGGGTTTTGTGCCCAAAATGATTATGTGTGTGCTTATGTGGCACAATTTTATTATTTTAATGACAAGTATCTCTTTTTTTGTGATCATATTCTTTTATGCTTGATTGGGTAGTCCTTTACTTTTCTATGGGAAGCCTTTAATATTTTATGTCCTTAAATTGCTCAATTCCTTTTTAGTATGCACATACCAGCCTTTGTTGATGTCCTCTATTTTTCTCTTCTTCCTGGGGTATTCTTCCAACCCCCGGTGAAGGACATGGAGGACATGTCATATAGATATGGATATATCTTAAGGAGTTAAAGCTTGGAGACCAAGTTCTTATGGTTTAGATTTCCCTCTACTTAGATCCATATGTTGTATATCACATGTAAACCCCATGTGGGAGATTATGATGTACTTTTGTAATCTTTTGAAAAACTAAATATAGTCAATACTTTTCTTCCGTTGCTAAACTTTAGTTGTTTTGAATACCATTAATAAGATTTGAAAATTTTACACTCATTCTAACATATCCTTTGGGTGTGTTTGGACTGAAGGTCTTATTCTTCAAATTTTTAGTAGGGAGTGGATCCCCTCTGGGTCTCACTCCTTACAAGGCCATTCATGATACTAAAAAATAAAGGTGTGATAAGAATGTGCACAACTACCGGTTTGGTTAATGTGGTTATATTAAACGATGCCAGTTGAGAGAGCAAGTGCAAGGGCCTTCTACTTCTACTTTCACTGTTGAGTCTTCTAATGGTACAGGACGGTTACCTCACTATATTGAGTGGATAGATGCAAGGAAAAACAAAGCTGGAGAAATCTATGTCCAAGAAACCCAGAAGGTGGTTGCAAAAATGGTAAATTTCTTGGTCTCACAATGCATGTTCATGTTTTTCTCCAGATTGTTAAGCTTTTACTAATTAGTCTTTTGATGATGAATAGTTGGATCTTGATTCACAAACAAAGGAGGGAAAGTTCACCCCTCGGTGCACATTATGAATTGACAGTTGCTCTGTGGACAAAAGAGCACCCTGGATGTGTTAGGGATGTTGGAGATGGGTTTTGGCTAAAATCTTTTTTGGCTCATCCCACTAAAATCACAAACCTACCAAGAAAGGGGAATAGAAGGGGAGATGTGCAAAGATTGATAACTGTGGCCTTGGAGGAGTTGAAGGCTTCTTAGGTGGAGCAAACTTCTCCAATAGTCATGAGGCATGTACAACGTCACACACCCATAGAGTGTATTGGGAGCAGTCCTTCAAACTCACATGGCATAGCTGGGGTAAGATTCAATTTAAGTCAATTTATATATATGTTGTGATAAATTAATCCCTCAAGTCAATATATATGTGTCTCAGTGTAAATGTTTTTCATAAAATTATGAGTGGGTAGAAAATGTTGTCTTGTCATCGATGTTCCATCATACAACAACACGACATATGGTGAGGTTTATCCATAGGTTGATTCGGTCCATGGCGTTCCCCTTCCCTCTGATCATCACTATGTGTCCATCATACGTGTCATTTTAGCATGGAAAGACTCACCTCTCCTATAAAAGCACTCGGATGACACCACAGTCAGAAAGGTAGTGTCATGGGACCATTTATTATCTAAATCCTAACTCAAAATGACTACAAAGTCAATGGAGATAGGACTTAGGAGTCTGTCCCTGGCATGGTATTAACAAAGTGTGAATACAGAATCGCAAATCTTAGCATACATGAACAAATAACAAGATACATGCACCAACAATATCTCAACGTTCAACAAGGTATATTAAGCAACATTCTTTATTACAAGATTCTTATTTACAAATTGAGGTACAAATTTACATAAGTTTGTTCAGGTATACTAGGGATCTTACAACAAGTACACGTGACATAGATCACCAAGCCCATCAACTTATACCCATATCTGAACCTATAAAATATGTGAAACAAGGGGGGTCAAGCAGACGAGGTGTTGAGTACAGGGCTAAATGATACATATATATAAGCTTTGCATAATTTGAAAATATTTGCAGAAGTAACGAACAAGTATAGACTAGTTAAGTATTTAGCAAATTAAGAGTCGATGTTTTATATCATTTTACTCCAATTATACCATCAATATCATGTATCATAAGTCCTTTGACCAACTTCCCATTGGAAAGGTTTGTAATGGTTCTCAAGATCAACCAACCCTTTTATACGTTAGGGAGCTCGAGGCCATTGCCAAGAGATAACCATGTTTCTATGTGAGGGACCTCGGTGACCAAAGTCATTGAGAAAAACCCTATTTCAACATTGTATAATGGTGTTTCCATATTATGTTTGCAAGTTATAAAACAATGATATGATACAAACATCGAGTACATACTAGAATACTACATGGAAATATTTGAGCAAGTAAACAAGCATACATATGTAACACCTGTAATTAAGAAAGCCATAGTCAGATAACTATTAAAAGCATGTACCTAATTTCAGAGATTTCAGAACCTATCCTTGACCATCTAGATCTCAAGCAACATCAGATTAAGCACAAGATTACATACATGCATTAGATTCTCATCATTAACCCTAATTATCTTCATTTTAGGGTTTTGGCCAAGTTAGGTTTAGAGTTGTTTATTAGTGCATTTGATGATCTCTTATCGATTTAGAATTTAATAGTGTGATTCAAGTTTCAAACACTTTAAGGCTCCATTCATTTTATATCATGTTTCATTATTCATGTCATTTATGCACATTTTAGTGTCCAAAGGCTCATAATAGGGCCAAGAAGGGCTATCGTTCGTCAAGTCAAGAGTTCCAAGCATATAACATGATTTAGAGCATCAAGATAAGGACATAGGAAATATATTAAAAGTTGGGTGGATGTATGCTAGGGTCTAGGAAACATGGTCCAAACTTGGTATCAACACCTCAACATACATGCAAGTATCACATTGGTTTCATAAATCATTTGGTCTTGACATAAGAATTAGGTGCTACATCCATATCAAATGGGTCTATGGGTTTGGGCATACCCTGATTAGAGAGAGGAAGACAATACAAAATGGTCCACATAATTATTTAGGCATAAGAATCATAATTTTCAAGGCATATAGGTCACCTCAGACACATTTTGATTACGAACACCATAATAGAGAAATAGGGTGGACTATAGACCGTAAAGTCACAACTCATCACAAGATTGTTGATATTAGAGACCTACTATATTTGTAGGAATCAAGTGGCTCAAAGATATAATTTTGGATCAAGTATAACTAAGCCTAGACATGTATGGGACATATGCATATATTTTATGGCATATTACTTAAACAAGAGAATAGGGGGGTCATGAGTGATAAAAGGGTCATGGAATTCATATAGTTACTGATTTTCTAGATTAGGTAAGTCTAGATGTCACAAGGAAACAAGATTACCACTTTAATCAACATCATGCATTAAAGTCCATATACAAGTTACAACATGCATTAGGGAAACATATGGATCAAAGGGGTGTTTAGGAGCTCAACATGGTTTAAGTGTGTACAAAAGTTACTAATTTCATGATTAAGAGGGTGAAAGTTCATCAAAGTCCCAAGCTTGATCATAATAATGCATTAAATATACTCAATATGACTAAAGTTTTCATTTTCAAGGAATCAAGAGAACAAACATTGAAATTAGGATCTAGAAATATATCATAATGTAGAACTTGTTGATATGATTGATTTGATATATTTATTTTCCTAATTTGGCCTTAGGAGTTGGGAGATATGTATTTTTAAACATTAGCATGAAAACTTTATAGAATCGACATTGGATGTTACCATAATATGCACATGGTAGCTTGAGTTGTTGATGGGCCGCTCTGCAGCTCTTATCCCACACATTGGGATCCTATGCGGCCAGGGGACACCCTCTGACATTCTCCACCTACATGCACCATGACTGCTTTGATTGTTGACTGCATCCTACCGCTCGAAATACAGTGAGGGTGGCGGCGATTGGCACCTGCATGGCCCAATTTGGACCGTTGCACGCACATCGGATGATCTTATCTCTCTCCCTCTCTTGTGTGCCTAGTCCTCACAAAAATCTCTTACTTCCTGCATTATAATAGGGAAAGAACATGGGAACATGGCCCTCCCTTCTCTCATTGCCCAATAGCCACAATACCCATCGCAGCTCGAGGTAGTGTTGAGGTGGTTGGAGTAGGGCACACTGTCATCGTCTGCCACCCTCCTCGCTCGTGCTTGCCAGGTGGGGGTGATGGGTGGCTGGGACAGTGGCTATCTACCATGGTTTCTAGGGTGTCAGAGTCTAGGTTGAAGAATAGGGAACAAAGGAACATGGAAGAGATGCAAGGAGGGAGGAGAAGTAAAAACGAGCAAGGGTTGGACAGGGGGCACTTATTAGGTACACAGTACTAGGGTTTCTAGGTTTTCAATTCTTCCCCAATCTAGCTGGAGGAGGGAGATGACCCTCTAGTCATGGTATTCTTTCTAAAAGTAGAACTGGGTCACACTCTGACTGGGCCCATGGATGGGCCGGCCCAACAAGGTCACAAGGCATAAAAGGGGTGAAAAGAAGGTTTAATTGAAGCAATGTTAAATGATTCATAACTTGAGACTCAAAGGTGCGATGGAGGAAATTTTTGCACCATTAGATTTAAAATTGAAATCTATACATAATGATACATTTAAGGAAACACTAAGATCACATATAAAAGATCTAAGTTGGTCACAAAATGATGATTCATAAATCATGAAACTTAGATCAATTGATCTAATTAATGTCACCCATTATGAAATTGGTCATGAATGTGACTAAATAAGAGCATGATCAATCTTCCAATATGAAATTTGATATTAGATTGAGTGACATGGAACTTGATGAGAGAGAAATATTACAACATAGGAGAGAGAAAAAGATAGGGTATCACATCCTTCCCTCCTTAAAAGAAATTTTGTCCTAGAAATTCACCCAAGATCATAGTTAAGAGTCAAAGTTAACATTCATTGGGTCTAGGTATCCAACCATGGTTGCTAAGGCATTCCCCATAATGGGTTGCACACTTAGATTATCATTATCAAGGGTGTACTCTTATTGGTTATATACACATTTACTTACCATTCCAACATATTATGACATCATCATGGCATTAGGATTTTCCCATCCCTTAGTATCCCTGCATTACGGCTTTTGTTCATATCTTCATACGAGGCCGAGGTGTATTATCAAAATCTATGTTACCAATTCTCAAATGAACATGTTCACAATCATCACTTCCAAATGGGATCGCCATTGAACGTGTATATCTCATTATTATACTAGATTTCATGCATGTTTTAGTTTTGCCCCTAAAATTCTACCAACTATCCCCAATTATGATCATCATTTCGCAGTTTAGATTTGAAATTAAGCAATTTATTTGTCATGTTATTCTATTTAAGACCCAAGAGTATTGTCATATCAAGTTAATCATTTTTTTCATTGGGTATGATATGAGGCATGTTACTCCTGATTATACAAGCTAAGATCTCTAGGCATCATCATATCAAGTTCATGATTTCATATGTACATCTTTTATGCAAAGTATGATTTCACATTAGGTCTAGCTTAAGAGAGTGACTCGTCGCACTTCTATCAAATTTTCAACTTAAGTGAGATTATTTCATGTATCATTCATCATATGAGGGACAACATTATCATCAACATTGAGGTTTCTTAATTATCTCACTTGTATCTAGAAAGAGATCCACAAGCTCAAGCCACTCAAGCTAAGACCTATATATGTCAAGGCAAAACATGCTAACTCGACATCTATCCATACCAAACCTTTACCCAACATACCAAATGAGATAAACCACTAGATTTATCTAGATAAAACCATTAACCCGAGTATGAGGCTCACCATGGAGATCACATGTCATGTACATCATATTAGGGTCTTTTGACATCTCCCTCACACATATACCAAATATCATATATTCAAATGACTCCATCTCTTGGGTTAGATCTTTTCGTAGGAAATATAGGGTTCAACATTTTCAAGGGACCATACACTAGGTGACTCAACACACATACTTAGAAGTATTAAAGATAGGGACTCATCATAATGTATTTCATTGTGTATATTTCTCAACATTTCACATATTTTGGAATCTTAAATACTCTGATCTACTCTTGTGGCGGGTTGACTCATATCATGAGGTCACCCTTTTTTGTATGTCCCATGCTAAAGTTCCTCCTTTGTAAAGATATTGAGGCATGTGTTGGTCCCAAACCATATGTCACATAGTGTATCTCAGAATGTAGCAGACTACGCACAAGCAAGCATGCCAACCCACTAGCTATGTTTAGCACATTAACCAAGTCATATCTATCATACAAGGTGCTAGGTTTATCTAGGGTTGCATGATAAAACTCATCTCATATCATCAAACTTACTTTAATCATCTTAAACATCTCATAACATCATATCATTATCACCATCATCATCATCGCCATCGTCATCATTGTCATCATCATTATCATCAGCATCAGCATCATCATCATCATTATCGTAGGTCATCTAAGATACTATTAGACTAACCTTTATCATGGCTATAGACAACTCTAGAGACTACAACTATCATCATATAAATATATAAATTCTCTCATATACCTTGATATTACATCTCTTTCTCTTAGATCACATGGATACTCACAGCCTTTCTATGTGTGGTAACATTTTTCATATGTACATATACTTATACTTCAAATAAGTTTTCTCCAACATTGAAATGGGCGATGAAAACCACCATTCTCCATTTGAATAAACCCAAAACCAAAAGTGAGTTACAACACTCATTAGGTTGTCTAGTATCATGGCACCTAGAGAACTAGCAAGAACATGATGCACACATGTGTAGCTACCCTAAGCACATGTCATGAACATATTTCTAGGGTGGTAATAATATTTCCCTTTTCTCACCCTCCTGAACCTATAGCCCATACTACAGGATAGAAGGAAGAGAAAAGAAAGGGCTCTAGGGATTACACACGTCTACACCTAGTTCTAGAACATCTGGGTTTTAACCTAGAGGCTAAGTCAACATAGTCCACAAAGGAAATTTTATTAAGTTTCTAGGTTTGAGATGCATGGTCAAGTTTAGTTTGTGTTTCATGTTAGCAATGTTTGGTGTGACGCCCAGCACCACACAAGTGAGATTACTCAAAACAAAACCACAAAAGAAATATTAAACAAATAGGTTACAGGAAAATACTGAAAATTAAAATCATTTTCATATAACTTCCAAGCGACAAAAGCCTTCACATACAAGTCCTTTCGCATCACAAGCACTTACTGTGTGTGCCATAAACCTGATACAAGAAAACATGTTCTAGATCATATATAAATATATCCACCACAACTATACACAAAAGGTACACACAAGCCAACCATATATCAAAACCACATCTACAAAACATCCTTAAAGACCCGAGTGTATAGGAACGACTCTAGGACTCTAACGATAAAAGACATCCAGCAGCACTTTTAACCTTGTCAACTATTGTCTTTCTTGCTACTCCTCAACCTCCTCATGTATGCCCACCTAACAAGGATGTGGGAAACCCACAGGGTGAGATTCCAAATTTCAGTGGGAGATATAACTCTCCACCAACTCTATTATTAACACAGATAAGATGTTTAAAGCAAGTAGTAAAGTTACAACCATGATAAGAAGGTAATCATTATTAACAGAGTAAGCAATTACTATTGGATTATGAAACATCATAACATTATGACAAAAATATGAAGAATGTGTATATTTTCTACCAACAAGATTGTACAAAATCAAGCAAGGCCTCATCCAATGTTTCTGCATTTGGTTCTATACAAGTATACTACACGGTTGTTAATGTATTTTATTTTCCCTAACGATTTGGGTCATACCACCCCAAATCCAACTGACCACTGCTAAGTCAAAATTGGTGCCATACCAGGTCTAGTGGAAGAGCCAGAATCCACAACCTCACCAAACCTCATGGTCAGTACACGAGTGAATCTTGTAGTGACATCATCAGTCAAACTGCTGCCAGTGACATATAGTCCAGTTGTACAAACCTAGCCCGCCTTGGTACAGGTCATGGTGCTAGTGAAACCGAGCTACGTCCCGCAACCACACTCTTCCTAGTGTGTAGCCTGCAGCCAATATTGTATCATATATCACTGAGCTATGGCATGAAGTTGCACTCCTACCTGGGTATGGCTTGTAGCCAATCATGTGTCACATATCCTAGACGTAAGGGGATATTCATCCTCACCCCTACATATTCAAAAATATGCACTCTGAGTTAAACTCATTTCACCATCCAACAGATACTGACACTGAACAGATCTATGGCACAGGGCAAGCTACATGATTAGGCTCTACTTGATTAGTTAGGTCATTTAAGTGTCTTTTAGCATCAATCAAGTTACAACATATAAACTTTAAACAAGTTCTACAAAGATAAGGGCATAATACATTACCAAAAAATATATGAGCATATAAGGTGTGATCTCATCACATTATCACTTGATGTTTGCCAATCACCATATATTTTTTTATCACAAGGACCACATGCTTTGAGGTAGAAACCCCTTGTCTCATTACTAAGAAAAATATCACCTCATATAAAGCATTAAATCATCATTAAGTAATAAGATCCATTTAGCTCATCTTTCTATGATACCAACATCACACATTCCTCAAAAGGCCCATTCAATCATATCATAAACACCATAGCTCTTACCTGGCTATGCTTATCAAGTGGTGTTACCTTCATGGTTAGAGACTTGTAACAAGAAGGGTAATACTTCATTACCACTACCATTTCATAAAAATTCATGTCATTCACACTATATCATTAGGGTTAGGGTGATCTTTAACCAATTAGGGTTTACGGGGTTGAATCAACAATCAACCTCAATTCATCACTTCCATTATCCTATAGGGTATGTTATGAGATTATATGTTATAGAAAATAACACTCCCTTGTTGCTTGTACAAACATTTCAAAGGGTATCATATCATACCATATAACCCCATCATCAACATGATGTATCATGACTACCATCACAAGGTATCAGTTTCATATGGATAAAGGGATCCTAATTTATCATCTACATGTATCAGCCTAACCACACCAAGGTGTGTCGATCAAGCTCATCTAGGGATATCGATTTAGCATCAATCCAAGCATGTCAAGTTAGATACACTTGAGGTGTATTGATTTAGCACTCAAGGTTACGGGTTGATACTTGACATTGAGTGTCAACTTGTCACCACCATAACATGTCGACCACCTCTATGCAAGGCACAAGGGGTTAACCTCCCCAAGGTGTGTTAGTTTAGCCCTACTAGAAAGGGTGTCGGGTTGGACATTGTTATGTCAGCCTCTTACTCAACCAAGGGTGTCATAGTTTAGCACTTTATAGCATAACAGCTCACAAGATATCATCCTGGTCATGGTCTAAGGTGTCAGCTAACAAGCATGTCAGTTTATCTCCTCTAGAGTATGTCTGGTTAGCCCCATCAAAGCATATCAGTTTAGCATTCCCATGTGTGTTGACCTATTACATGATGTGTCAGTTTAAGCACTACAAGTCATGATGATCACTCACCACTTAGTGTATGTATTGACTTGTCATATTCAACCTTAGGATGTCGGCCACTAGTCCCTCTATTATAATGGCAAGAAGGTACAATATATGGACAAAAACGTAAATGAAATTCCTCCACCAAAATAGTTCTCAAGACCATTAGTAACTTCTAACATATATGAGATGAACGATTTAGAGATGAGAAACAATATAGGTACATGAAAGAGTGAAAATAACAAAGAAGGCTAAGAGTTATATAACCCGCCTCAAAGATCACCACCAAGATCTGAGCTTTAAGGTCAAGCTTCAAGCTCACAAGCTCAAGGTTGAAGATGACCCTTCACTTGATCACCACAACACCTCCAAGGAAGAAGATGAGACCAAGGTAAAGATAGCTCGAGATGAAAAGGAGATATCCATGATCCATGGTTGAGAATAAGAATAAGTGAGCTAGGAAACATACCTTACCAATGTAGAAAATGAAAGATGATCGAGGAATACCACAAGCTTGGAAATCATCCTCCAAGCTCCAAGAGAACCACTCTAGCTCCTAAAGCTTCTCAAGGTTGTCCAACGAGGAGGGAAAGCAATAATGGACAAAAGGATCCTCTTGCATGGAGAGAAAGAAGATAATATACTAGGGGATGAGAGAGAGAGATCATGGGAGATGTGGCATCACCTTAGGAGTCTAGGTGACAGTTGTCCACGAAAAAGGGGCCATATGCAACAACATGCAAGACATGGTGATATGATCTAGGCTAGATATAGCCCTCTTGGTCCCTTACCAAGATCATCGCCTCACTAACCAGGTATGCCATATCACTACACACTCACAAACCAATATGCCATAACCCTAAACACTCCCAAATCGATATGCCATAACCCTACACACTCCCAAACCAATACATAGTCTCTCTAAGGCTCTCTAACCTGGGATAATACATCTACGTGCAAGACACACCTTACTCATGTGTCCTAAACATCACCAAGGATGTTACCACACAAACAAGACCCAAGCAAGGCACCCATCTCTCTCTCCTTTAGATGGTTTCAAGAGAGAGAAGGAACACTCTAGAGGTGGAAAACTTGCACATAAACCCCTACGTTGTTGCACCAAAACCACACCACAAAACACAAGCATCATCCAAACAAGCTTAAACATGAAACTTAAGCTTTTTACATGCCCTAATTACATCTCAGATGATTCGAGAAAGGTTCTAAGCAATATATTTAGTCAAAATAAATAGGGTTATCCCAAAATGTGGGTCAGGATCCTTACAAGCCATAAATCCCTAATATGGGTTTTGCCCCCAAAATCCTAAGAAAAAAGGGAGGGGTACTTTCTCCTCATCTCTTCTTCGAGCTCCCATGTGGCTTCCTTAACACCATGATGATGCCAAAGAACCTTCACAAGCACTAGGTCCTTCCTCTTCAGTTTCTTCACTCTCCAGTCAAGGATAAACGTTGGGCCTTCCACATAGGTCATATCCTCATCAAGCTCTACCTCCATAGGCTGCAACACTAACTTTGTATCTGGATGGCACTTCCTCAACATACTCACATGAAACTCTAGATGCAACATATTCAACTCAGGTGGCAAATCCAACATGTAGGCCACCTTCCCAACATGTTCCACCACTAGGTAAGGTCCCATAAACCTGGGAGCCAGCTTACCCTTCTTCCCAAACATCAGAACACCTTTCCAAGGAGAGACTTTCAAATATACCTTGTCTCCCACTTGGAACTCCAAGGGTCTATGACGGTTATCTGCATACGACTTCTATCTATCCTATGTTTCCTTCAACTTTTGATGGATTACCTTAATCTTCTCTATCATCTGCTGCACAAGCTCAGGACCAAGAAGTTGATACTCACATGTCCCGTACCAATGCAACAGAGATCTGCAACGCCTCCCGTACAATGCCTCGTAAGGTTCCATGTCGATGCTACTCTGATAGTTGTTGTTGTAGGCAAACTCTATCAAACTGAGGTGTATGTCTCAACTTCCTAAATACTAAAGAACACAGACTCTCTATAGATCCTCCAAGGTCTGAATGGTCCTCTCAGATTGACCATCTATCTATGGGTGGAAAGTAGTGCTAAACTTTTAATTGTGTACCCAAAGCTGTGTGTAGTTTCTCCCAAAAGTGACTCGTGAACTAGGGTCCTCTATCAGAAATGATAGTTGTTGGAACACCATGCAAATGCACTATCTCATCCACATAAATCTGGGCAAGTTTCTCTGTTGTGAACGTCATCTTCACGGGAAGGAAATGTGTTGACTTGGTCAATTTGTCAACAATAACCCAGATGGAATCATGACCTTTGATTGTTCTAGGTAGACCAACCACAAAGTCCATAGTCACATGATCCCATTTCCACTATGGTATAGGCAACAATTGCAACATCCCTGTAGACTTTTGATGATCAGCTTTAACCTATCGACATATAGCACATCTCGCAACAAACTCAGCCACATCCTGACCACAAATACATATCCTTCAAATTATGATACATCTCGGTGCTAACTAGTTGCATAGCATACATGGATGAGTGATCCTCTTTAAGCACCATCTTTCTTAGATCATCAGCATCATGAACCACAATTCTACCTTGGTAACAAACTATCCCATTGTCTGAATTGTAGAAACCGTCACACTTCTCGTTGCCAAACTCTGATCTAATCTGTTGTATTACAATATCAGTCTGTTGTGCCACTTTAATCTATTGTCTCAGTGTTGGCTTCACCTGTAAATGTGCCAAAAGACCTGCTAGAAAATAAACTTCCAACTTAACATTCATCTGACGTAAGGAAACCAACATGTCTCGTTTGTGGCACACCAAAGAACTCAACTGAGCTCTAACCATAGGTAAAGATGAAGACTTCCTACTCAACGCATCTGCTATGACATTTGCCTTCCCTAGATGATAATCAATCATGAAGTCATAGTCTTTGATTAACTCCATCCAACGATGATTTCTCATATTCAATTCATGTTGTGAAAAGATGTACTTTAGGTTCTTATAATCCATGAAGATCTGACAATTCTCCCCATACAGGTAGTTCCTCTAAATATTCAAAGAATAAATTACAACAGACAACTCCAGATCGTGGGTCAGGTAATTCTCCTCATATTTCTTAAGTTGTCGGGAAGCAAAATAACCACTTGCTTGTCCTACATCAGCCACAACCCAAGCCATTCCTGGACGCGCCATAGAAGACTATGTTTCCTTTTCCTTGTTCAGGCAAGACTAGAACCGATGTACTTGTCAACTTCTCCTTCAATGTCTTAAAAGCACATTAGCATCTGTCATCCCAGATGAACGATACGTCCTTCCTTCTTAACTTTGTTAGAGGTAAAGTGATAGCGCTAAAGTCCTTGATGAACCTCCTGTATTAGCCTGCCAATCCTAGAAAACTACGCACTTCAGTCGATGTCTTTGGTTGTTCCCACTCTGTCACTGACTCCACCTTCTTGGGATCCACACAAACTCCCTCGCCAGATATAATATGCCCCAAGAAAGCTACCTTCTTCAACCAGAACTCGCACTTGTTAAATTTGGCATAAAGATGATGTTGTTTCAGCACGGTCAATATGTGATGAAGATGTTGTTTATGTTGTTGATTGTCATGACTATATATCAATATGTCATCATGAATACTACCACAAACTAACTAAGAAATTGTTGGAACACTCTGTTCCTCAAATCCATGAATGTTGTTGGTGCATTGGTCAGCCTGAATGACATAACCACAAACTCATAGTGACCATACCTTGTCCTAAAAGTTGACTTAGGTATGTCATCCTACTTGATTCTCAAATGGTAATATCCTAGCCTCAGATCTATCTTTGAGAACATTATCACACCATAAAACTAACCAAGCAGGTCATCTATCCTCGGCAAGGGATACTTATACTTTATCATCACCTTGTTTAGTTGTCTGTAGTCTATGCACAGCCTCATAGACCCATCCTTCTTCTTTAAAAATAGCACTGGAGCACCCCATGGCAAAGTACTTGGCCAAATGAAACCTTTGTCAAGCAATTCTTGCAATTGTCTCTTCAACTCTGCCACGTCTATTGGAGCCATCTTGTACGGTGTCCGAGCTATCAGTTGTGTGTTGGGAACTAGATTGATCTCAAAATAAATCTATCAGGGTGGGGGGCCCTAGAAAGTCTTCAAAAATACCTCCTCAAACTCTTTGACAATTAGAACCTCTTAAATACTAGGACTCCTTACCTTAGTATCCAACACATGTGCCAAGAATGCATCACAACCCTATATCAAGAGCTTTCCCACCATCATGGCAGATACCAAACACGTCGGAAGGATCTTCATGTCTCCTTGAAAGATCCACTTCTCACCACCATCTATAAAAGTCACTTGCTTGGAAATACAATCCAAGACCACTCTATACTTCTCCAAGGTGTCCATTCTAAGGATTACATTGAATCCATGCATGACAAGAGGTATGAGATCCTTGAATGATGTGCCCCAAAAAGGAGAGGACACAGAAAGGACACACCTCCTGCAACATTGCAAAACTAACTAATGGGGTTTCTAACAACAATCTATTCTTCTTATGACTAACAGGAAAAAGATAATTGTCAAGCACTTCACGAGTGATAAAAGAGTATGTTGCACCCGGGTCAACCAAAACAAATGTAAGGCCCCTAAACTTGCTTAATGAGTTGAATAAGCTTAATTACCATAATTTAATTCTCAGAACCATAATCTAACCTTGTGATATTCATTTAAATCATAATACAAGCTTAAGTTTCAAATTTGGTCCAATTTGGACACTGTTTGAGCAAGCTATGCAATTTTATGTACATTTTGGACTTTTCTATAATTTACCCAATTGAGGGGTTTTCTTTGCAATTAGTCACATACATTATGTTCCGTAGATTTTATATTATCATTATTGAGTATTTTGATCCATGGGGCTCCTATTTGAACCATGGTTTGAAGGTGTTTTCCTCAAGGGTATTTTAGTGTTGGTGGATAGATCGGCGATAGCTTCGTCTCTGTTGGACGGCGGCGGCGTGTGAGTGGCCTCTTTAGGAGGTCTTTCCCCATCATGATTGTATTTGTGGATGAAGGGGACACCCTCCTTCTCTATAGGAATCATGAAGAGGCGCTCGTGTTGGATGCGTTCGTTGAGGAGAGGGGGTTGGTGAACATTTTATGCAGGGTCAAGGATCCAAGTGATGACCGCGAGCATGGAGACCATCTCCGCCTTCAGGCTGCGCTTGAGGGAGGCACATGATGTGTGGGGGATTCTTCCATCTTCAATGACCTTTTCCTATGAGAGGCCATGCTGCTTTGGCCTCCTTAGATCTATGGGGGAGAACCATGGGGGTTTGGTTGGATGTGGGGATGAGGCTGGTGAAGGAAGGATCCTGGAAGGCTCTGATGTTGGTCCTGATGCTTGTGGTGATCTCCATCTTGGAAGTTCAGGGATGAGATCGTAGGTGGTAGTGGATGGAGTTGAGGGAGGTAGAGATCACCATTTGGACAAGTTTTATGCTCTGCAGGTGTTTGAGTTTTTGCCTCATAGTCCTACTTCTATTTCTGACCAGTGTGGGGTTGTGGACGATGCGGCCGACCACAACTCTTTCTTTTGGGTCGGCAACCTCAAAGTCCCCCTCGTGCCTGTTGATGTTGGGTCTACTCTGTGGCGACATGAGGATGAGGGAGGTTTGGTGGGCGGGCAGACAGTGCGGCTATCTACAAATCTTCTTCAAGCTGACTCAGTGGTCTATCAGGGTCCCCACCCTAGAGATGTGTGTTTCTGGTGCCTTCGATGAGGTCATTGGCGGTGCCATTGCTCTGTCCCGATGACCTACTTCTGGTGTCGAGCTCTAGGACATCTTGCTCGATATTGTGAGGTGTAGAGGTCGATATGTAAGCAACCCCCAATTCCTGGGGATCGATGCTACCGATGCCTTCAATTTGGCCATTGGAGGCGACACTTCCCTTCCCCGCCTACTTGCTTTCAGTGCAAGTCCCCCGATCACTTAGCACGGGATTGCCGGACAAGTGTTCCAGTTTTTTTTACCCAAAGGCCTGAGGCTCATGTGTTGCAGGTGACGGAAGTTGGCTCCCCTCGGAAGGTGCCCGGTGATGTTAGCATCAATGTTGCATGATGGGTACATGATTCAACTGGTTTGTGTTGGCGGCTGTGACGAACCTTCCTGGGGGACTTCATGTGGTCTCAGTGTGGTGGTGACTACATGGACATGAGATCATAGAGTGATGGTGAGTGCTCCAAACACTCGTCCTTGATGATGTGGGTTAGCAAACGTGATGAGGATGGATATGCTAGTGAGGTCAAGGACGATGAAGATATAGTTGGTTCCTTGACTGGCTTTGGAGGTAGGAAGCACAAAGGATGGTGCTGAGGAGTGGCTTATTAGATAGCTGGCTTGGAGGGATGGGTTTTAGGATGGTTGAGTGGGGTTCTTTATTTGGGGAAGATATATGGGATGATGATTTCTTTGTTCTTGTGTCGATCGTGGATGATCATATGTAATGTGGATGATTTCACTTGGCTTTCTTGAGGGGCATGATGAATAAGATGGGCCTCTTTAAAAAAAAGGTGTTTTAGGGTTTAACCCTTCATGGATGAGCTACCTTTAGTAGCTATCAACTAATGAATTATGTGATTGGCTAGGAAATTCAATAAAAGGAAATCTATGAAGGTCTATATAAACGGTAGGGGATCTGCTTGTGTGTGTGCTTGTATATTCTTAATAGTTTAAGGCCATAGACACATGGGGAAGCTACTTTTACACCTCATGCTTGCTTCCATCCTTATCCATGGGCTATATTTACCTCTTCCTTGCCCAAGTACAAAACTATGCTTGATTCCTCTTTCCTCTAACCTGGAGAAACGACTCCACTCTATTTTGTTGTGGAACTAAGTGCTCTAAGGTAGAAGGCAACCTCTTTTTGGAGAAGAAGGTCTCGTAGAGCTCCATCCAGCCCTACCTAGGGTTTCCAAGGTCATCTTCTAGGAATTTAGACCAAGGCAAGTTGTTTTCTTCCTTCCTTCTCCATTTCTCTTGCTCTTCTCCTTCCTTAGACCTTCCTCCAGGTCGAAACATTGTTGTTCCATGGTGAAAGTGGCTCTAGAACTCAAAAATCTATCCTTCTTGTTTCCTTTTCTAGGGTTTTGCTTCTTTGTGGAGAGAAGTGCCTATTTGGCCAAGTTTAGATCTGAATCCAAGGTTTTCTTGCCCTATTTGCTCGAGACTCTTGCTGTTTGGGATCAGACCTACTCTAAAAAGGTGAGTTATATAACATTCTTCACTTATATTGTTTACTAGAAGCTTGTTAGTTCATGTTTATGCTTTAATGTGATGATCTAAAGCATATAGAAACCATGCTTGTTAAGAACACGAATTTTTGTGGTGTTCCCTGTTTTGTTCCAGTTCTATATGAACTTGTAAACATGTGTATGACCTTTCTAAGGTGTAACATGATCTGGGACAGGTTCATAGCATCAACCTATGGTGCTAAGCACAAAATAATAGATGGCTCAAATTAGGGTTTTCAAGCTATTTCCCTCCCTATCACACAACGGATGGTGATACCATTCAATAACCAATGGTGTTGCTATCTTGGCAACTAATGTTCGAGATCAAGGGTGTCAAATTTATGGTGACAACTTATGGTCACCCCCTTAGGTCAGGTTTTGGCTCATATAGACGTTTAATTATCATCTACTAAGCATTCTAATAATGTTATCAATCAATGATGATATTAGCTTAATATTTGATGGTGTTAATTAAATGTATTACTGATCTAAAAACCAATGGTGACCTAATGATCACAATTAATGGTGGATCAGGTCATCATCATGTATGATGAATTAAGAATGTAATTGTAGATTAGACTAAACCTTAAACTAATGGTTCCTTGGTTCAATTAATCTAATGGTTAGACATGTACTTCAATTGATAACCATGAACAATGAACCTGATCCAATGAATAATATGGGATGCTTCAACATCCAATGGATTAGAATAAATCACATGGTATTGTTTGTGGGTCCTAGTGATGATATTTTTATGGTTCAATACCATTAATTTGTAGTTTTACCTTTTCCATTATATAGTTATATTCGATACATCACTATAATAAGTGGATGCATAACTCCCATGTGATCTAGCTTGTTATACCTAACCTTAATGTAATTATATGATGTTGATTGGTTATAATAAGACCTTTTGAGTGATTAATGTGATAATGAATTACACTCTTCTTGTGTTGAAACCACAATGTAGTACTATTTGAATATCAATGCTTTGCCATACTAATATCTATGGACACATATGTGCTAATGATCTTTTGAGCCTTGTTTAAGGCATGGAATTATGATGATAATCTTACTATGAATAATGTGATAGTCTTAATGACCTTTGGGTATGTTTGAATCCATGTTTGAGGTGAAATCCTCTTCATGTTCCAATAAGGGTTAAAACCTTAGAACTTGTGATAAGATATTGATATCTTATAAAAGTATGATGATAAGTGTGGTCCATTAATTTGCAATGAATGATACCATGTAGTAATGTGATTAAGATTTATATCTCAAATGTTTTATATCTTTTGAAGTTGTTATACATATACTCTTGTTAGAAAAGAATTAGGGTTTGAATGTCCATTTGTATGATTTAGCCTTAATTCACCCAATTGGCATAACTAATTAAGTGAAACTCTAATCATGTAGTGCCATGTGCCATAGATCTATCTGAGTGTCAGAAATTGCTAGATAGTGAAACGAGTATTCCTAAGGGATACTCGGAGTGCATACTGATGAGTATGCGGGATGCTTGTCATCCTGAATTCAAGTGTTAGGGAGGATGACAATGGTCATACCTAGCCCCTAATTTGAGAACGGCTGCAATCGTGTCTCGATGATATACATATATATATATATACATACATACATACATACATACATACATACATACATATATATATATGAGATTGGAGGAAAATTGTGGTTGTACCTCGGATGGTAGGGTATGCTTACCCACCTCCTTTCACTAGTGTCATGACCTGTACCAAGGACGGACTAGGTTGTTAGCAACTTGACCTTATGTGTCTCTCTAGCAGACCCGTACTGACCGGGGGCGAAGAAGATCTTAGGAGTCCGGCTCTTCCTAGATATTATATGGCACTGATTTCGACTTGGTAGTGGTCAGTTGGGACTTGAGTGGTATTTCTCAAATCTCTCAGGGAAATGTAATAAAAGAAGTGATACTAGCCATGTAGTATAATTGCTAGGGTTTAATACGTATTACATTGGTTGATTAACCCTTGTCTTGTCTTTACACTACATAGTTCTTACATGATGCAGACTTATGAAAATTGTGTAATTCTACTTGATGTTACCACTTACTTGCTTAACTGCTTAGTATGCTTAAACTGTTCAATCTATTCATATTGCTTATTCAATACCCTAACTGCTCAATGTATTTACTGTTAATTAATATGTTATAATCAATATATGTTGGAGAGAGTTATATCTCTCGCTGGGACTGGGTCTCACCCGTGGGTCACCACATTTTTTAGGTGGTCGCGGGCAACAAGGTCGAGGTTGCATTGTGGAAGAGAACCAACCTGATGATCAATAGATTCAGAAGGTTGGTTAGTTGTAGATGTTAGCAGTAGAGTCCTAGTGTCTTCCCTATACTCTCAAGTCCGGGATGTGTTTTTTTTAGATGATATACTCGTATCAACATGATATTTTTGTAGTATGCCAACATTTGTAAATATATGGCATGTACATGTGAACTATCTTTTGTATGCAGGATGTGACTGAGTTCTTTGGACCCATATGTGAATATTTGTTACAATATATTAAAATGGAATGATGGACCTTTATGTAAATGTTCTATAGTTCATTTACATTGTTGGAATTGGTTTTAATTACTCTCATTTTTTACTATGTGATTAATTAGTAGTTGATTGTGTTTTGTGTTTTGAGTAATCTCGTTTAGCGTGATGAGGTGTCATAGTTAAGTTGGTATTAGAGCTCTAGATTTACTGAGTCTATAGGGACATAGGACTTAGGTTTGAGTTTGTTCTTATGTATCCAACATATCTGATCATAGTTTATGCTTATGTAGATATGTCTGGAGTACATGAAGAACACATTGAGAGTAGTTATGTTGCACCTAGAGGAGGTGCTAGGAGGCAGGCACATGATGAGAGAGTGCCAGAAGAAGGGCCAGAGAAGCCCGTAATGCCTCATCTAGACCTGACCATGATGGCCAATTCTGAGTTTTAGTCTATGTTTAGACAGATGATGGCCACAATTACACATATCGCTGATAGAGTGCCAACACCTCAAGCTAGGGTAGCAGCCTCTAGTGTGGAGTCCCAAGGTGTCGGGAAGCCATTTGAACGTCTGAGACGTATTAGGGCGATTGAATATGTAGGTACTTCTAATCCAGTAGACGCTGACATGTGGTTGACTGAGCTGGAAAACGTGTTCAAAATCCTAAACATCGCTAAAGAAGACAAAGTTAAGCATGTAGTATACTTGTTGAAGGGTAGTGTCGGCCACTGGTGGGTCATAGAAGAGGAGAAAATGCCAGGAGTTGTGATAGGATGGGAGGCGTTTCAGAGGTAATTTGTTAGCTGATATTTTCCAGAGACCTACCTAGATGAGAAAATCTCTCAGTTTGAGAAGATTCTTCAGGGAGCTATGACTATCAATGAGTATGAATCAAAGTTTATGGAAATGTTGAGGTTCTGCCCCCACATGGCAGCAACAGACAAGGAAAGGATCTAGAGATTTGAGAAGGGTCTGAGTACGAATTTGACTACTACAACATCAGCCTTGGAGAACAGGGAAAGGTTTTCCACCTTTGTGGAATATGTCAGGAGGATTAAGAGGTCTACCATAGAGAAGTGTGAAGCTAATGCTAAGAAGCAACCTATGCAGTTTCAAGGGCAATCATTTGGAGGCTTTAAGAAGCCAAGGTTTTTCCTACTACCGTCACAACCAAGGTCAACCTTCACTGAACAAAGATCACATGCACCATCATAGTGGACCCCGAGTAGGGGTAGAGGTCATAGTTTTTCACTGACGGGAGCTCATAGTTCATCATTAGTCTCAGTTACATGGTCGTTTAGACCACAGAGTGATAATCGAGTGTGTCATCAATGTGGACAGACAGTGCATATTAGATGGAATTGCCCTATGAAGGTTGAGGAGGTGACTCAACAGCCAAGGTAGAATCAATAGGGATTACAACAATGACAGTTTGATACTGGTAGTGGTAGAGGACGTGGTCAAGCATCCCATGCAGGATCCTCTAGACAAGCAAGTAGAGGACGTGGACAGCAGCAGGCAATAGCAAGGTTTTATGCCATGACCCAGCTGGATGCAGTGGTCAATCCATGAGTCATGACAGGTCAGATGGAATTATTTTATTTTGATTTATCTGCTTCTTGCTTCATATATGTGTGAGTAGATCCAGGTGCAATGCACTCTTTTATCACCAGAGAGGTGATGGGTAGCTATTATCTACATGTTAGTCTTAGATCTAATAGCCTGCGGCTAGAGGATCCTTTGGTTGTTTCTGTCGAGTTGCGGGAAGTGTGCCCTTCTTGTGTTCTTTCTTTTTCTAGACACAACATTCAAGTGGATCTTTTGCCACTTGGCATGCATGGTTTTGATATAATCCTAGGAATGGATACCTTGGAAAAATACAAGGTAGTCTTGGACTGTAGTACTAAGGTGGTGACGTTCCATAATGGAGATGTAAGTGGATTTTCTAGGGTGATAGGAATAGTCTTCCTACATGTTTGATGTCAGCTATGACAGCTGAGCGGTTGATGAGATAAGGATGTGAGGATTTTTTAGCTCATGTTGTGGATACCAAAGCAGTAGGTCCTTATATCCAGGAGGTACTAGTGGTGCAAGAGTTTGAGGATGTCTTTCCTGAGGAATTTCCTAGCATTCCCCCTCCTAGAGAGATTGAGTTTGAGATCAATCTTGTTCGTGGAACACAACCCATTCCATAGTCAACATATATAATGGCACCAGTAGAGATGCATAAGTTAAAGAAATAGTTATAAGAACTGTTCGAGAAGGGTTTTATCAGGCCGAGCACTTCCCCTTGAGGTGCTCCCATGTTGTTTGTTAAAAAGAAGGATGGTTCAATGAGGCTGTGTATATACTACAAACAGTTGCACAAGGTGACAATAAAGAATAAGTATCCTTTGTTGAGGATTGATGATCTTTTTTATCAGTTGAGAGGTGTCACTATATTTTCAAAGATAGACCTGAGGTCACCTTACCATCAGTTGAGAATTAAGGTTGATGACATACCCAAGTCAGTTTATAGGACTAGGTACGGTCATCATGAGTTTGTGGTTTTTCCATTTGGGCTAACCAATGCACCTACAGCTTTTATGGATCTGATGAATAGGGTGTTTAGACCTTATCTTGATCAGTGTGTGGTCGTTTTCATAGATGATATCCTGATATACTCTAAGGATAGTCAGCAACATGAGCAACACCTTCTCCAGACATTGACTATGTTGAGGAAGCATCAACTATATGCTAAGTTCAGCAAGTGTGAATTATGGTTATCTAAAGTGTCTTTTCTGGGCCATGTTATATCTGCAAAAGGCATTTGTGTTGATCCCAAGAAAGTGGAATCTGTACTAGAATGGGAATAACTCAAGACACCAACAGAGAACTATAGTTTCCTAGGTTTGGCAGGCTACTACAAGAGGTTCATTAAAGACTTAAATTCTATAGCGTTACCCCTAACTAGGTTAACCAGGAAGGATGTTCCTTTTGCTTGGAATGACAAGTGTCAACATTCATTCCAGTTGTTGAAAGAAAAGTTGACTAGTGCACCAGTGTTAGTACTACCAGAGCAAGGGAAAGGCTATATTGTCTTTTGCGATGATTCAATGAATGGGTTGGGGTGTGTGTTGATGCAGGATAACAATGTGATTTCTTTTTCTTTGCGACAGCTTAAGAAACATGAGGAGAATTACCCAACACATGATCTGGAGCTTGTAGCAGTGTTCCATGCCTTAAAGATTTGGAGATACTATCTTTATAGATAAAAGTGTCAGATCTTCACTGACCACAAGAATCTACAGTATATCTTCTCAAAATAGGAGTTGAATATGAGGCAGAGGAGATGGATGTAGTTGATTAAGGATTATGATTGCACAATAGACTACCATCCAGGGAAAGCAAATGTGGTAGATGATGCATTGAGTAGAAATTCATCTGCATTATCAATGGTAGATAATGCACAATTAAATTCCTTGATGTTCCATAAGAGAGATATGCTAGTGTCTCTTTGCCAAATGAATGTACATCTAGAAGTTTCCTTGCTAGCAGGATTGTTGGCATAGTTACAAGTGAAACCTACCTTGAGACAATAGATTTATGATGCACAATAGAATGATACTGTGATATAGAATATCTGATCAGGGATTGGTAGTGGAAAGTATGATGGCTTTCATGAGGCAGATGATGGTACATTTTGTTACTATAATAGGACAGTAGTTCCTTATGTTGATGGGTTGAGGAAGATGGTACTTGAGGAGGCTCACTCCTCCATGTATGCAATGCATCCTGGAAGTACCAAGATGTACCAAAACTTGAAAGACATGTATTGGTGGCCAGGTCTAAAGCGTGATGTTGCAGAGTTCATTGCCAAATGTCTAGTTTGTCAGCATGTGAAGGTTGAGCACCAAAAGCCTGCAGGGACATTGCAACCCTTGCCAATACCACAATGGAAATGGGATCATATTACTATGGACTTTGTGGTTGGTCTTCCTAGGACAACCAAGGGTCATGATTCCATATGGGTGATAGTAGATAGATTGACTAAGTCATCTCATTTTCTGCTAGTTAAGACAATGTATACAGTAGAGAAATTGGCACAAATATATGTTGATGAGATAGTCTGTCTGCATGGCACTCTAGTGACTATAGTTTCTGAAAGAGGTCCATCATTTACAAGTCATTTTTGGGAGAATATGCATTCATTAATGGGAACACTGTTGAGATTTAGCACAGCTTTTCATCTGTAGACCGATGGCCAGTCTAAAAGGATTATTCAGACTTTAGAGGATCTCTTGAGGGCATGTGTGTTCCAATTTCTTGGTAGTTGGGATTTACATCTAACTTTGATAGAGTTTGTGTAAAACAATAGCTATCAAAGAAGCATATATATGGCTCCTTATCAGGCTCTGTATGGGAGATGATGTCAATCTCCTCTTTGTTGGTGTGAGATAGGTGAATATCAACTTTTGGGTCTTGAGCTAGTACAACAGACTATAGAAAATATTAAAGTGAGATACAACAACAGTTGAAAGCATCCCAAGATAGGCAGAAATATTATGTAGATAACCGACGTAGACCACTTCAGTTCCAAGTGGGAGAAAAAGAGTATATCTTAAGGTTTCTCCTTGGAAATGTGTGTTGAGGCTTGGAAAGAAGGGTAAGTTGGCTCTTAGATTTATGGGACCATACCCTATCCTAGCTCGTATTGGAAAGGTAGCATATAAGTTGGAGCTACCACCACAGCTACATAGATTGCATAATGTCTTTCACATCTCTATGTTGAGGAAATTCCATCCAAATATTGACCATACAATCCAACTAGTAGAGGTTGAGTTATATGAGGATATCTCCTATGTTGAGGGTCATGTGTTGATCCTGGATAGAAGGGTGAAAACGTTGAAGAGAAAATATGTAATACTAGTGAAAGTTTTGTGACATCACCATGGCATAGAGGAATACACATGGGAACTAGATAATGAGATGCGTAGAAAATACCCATCTCTTTTTGCATAGGATTTCAGGGCAAAATCCTTGTTAGGGGTTTATAGTTGTAAGGCCCCTAAACTTGTTTAATAGGTTGAATAAGCTTAATTACCATAATTTAATTCTTAGGACCCTAATATAACCTTGTTATATGCTTTGAAATCATAATATAAGCTTAAGTTTCAAATTTGGTCTAATTTGGACACTGTTTGAGCAAGTTATGCAATTTTATGTACATTTTGGACTTTTTTGTAATTTACCCAATTGAGGGGTTTTCTTTGCAATTTGTCACATAAATTATGTTCCTTAGATGTTATATTATCATTCTTGAGTATTTTTATCCATGGGGCTCCTAGTTGAGCCATGGTTTGAAGGTGTTTTCCTAAAGGGTACTTTAGGGTTTACCCCTTCATGGATGAGCTACCTTTAGTAGCTATCAAGTAATGAATTATGTGATGGGCTGGGAAATTCGACAAAGGAAATCTAAGAAGGTCTATATGGATGGTGGGGGAGTTGCTTGTGTGTGTGCTTGTATATTCTTAATAGTTTAAGGCCATAGACACATGGAGAAACTACTTTTACACCTCATGCGTGCGTCCATCCTTATCCATGGGCTATATTTACCTCTTCCTTGCCCAAGTACGAAAATATGCTTGCTTCCTCTTTCCTCTAACCTGGAGCAACGGCTCCACTCTATTTTTCTATGGACCAAGTTCTCTAAGGAAGAAGACAACCTCTTTTTGGAGAAGAAGGTCTCGTAGAGCTCCATCTATCCCTACATAGGGTTTCCAAGGTCATCTTCTAGGGATTTCGACCAAGGCAATTTGTTTGCTTCCTTCCTTCTCCATTTATCTTGCTCTTCTCCTTACTTATACCTTCCTCCAAGTCAGAATCTTTTTGTTCCATGATGAAAGTGGCTCTAGAACTCAAAAAGTTATCCTTCTTGTTTCTTTTTCTAGGGTTTTGCTTCTTTGTGGAGAGAAGTTCCTATATGGCCAAGTTCAGATCTGAATCCAAGGTTTTCTTGCCCTATTTTCTCGAGATTCTTTCTATTTGGGATCTGACCTGATCTATAGAGGCGATTTATATAACATTCTTCACTTATATTGCTTACTAAAAGCTTGTTATCTAAGCATACAAAAACCATGCTTGTTTAGAATTACGAAATTTTTTGGTGTTCCCTATTTTGTTCCAGTTCTATATGAACTTGTAAACATATGTATGACCTTTATAAGTTGTAACATGATCTGGGACATGTTGATAGCATCAACCTATGGTTCTAAGTACAAAATAATTGATGGTTCAAATCGGGGTTTTCAAGCTATTTCCTTCCCTATCACACAACGGATGGTCATACCATTCAATAACCAATGGTGTTGCTATCTTGGAAACTGATGTTCGTGATCAAGGGTATCAAATTTATGGTGAAAACCTATGGTCACCCCCTTAGGTCAGGTTTTGGCTCAATTAGACGTTTAATTATCATCTACTAAGCACTCTAATAATGTTATCAATCAATGATGACATTAGCTTAATATTTGATGGTGTTAATTGAATGTATTATTGATCTAACAACCAATGGTGACCTAATGATCACAATTAATGATGGATCAGGTCATCATCATATATGATGAGTGAAGAATGTAATTGCAAATTTGACTAAACCTTAAACTAATGGTTCCTTGGTTCAATTGATCTAATGGTTAGACCTATACTTCAATTGATAACCTTGAACAATGAACTTGATCCAATGAATAATATTGGATGCTTCAACATCCAATGGATTAGAATAAATCACATGGTATTATTTGTGGGTCCTAGTGATGATATTTTGATGGTTCAATACCATTAATTTGTAGTTTTACCTTTGCCATTATATAGTTATATTTGATAAATCACTATAATAAGTGGATGCATAACCCCCATGTGATGTAGCTTGTTGTACCTAACCTTAATGTAATTATATGATGTTGATTGGTTATAATCAGACCTCTTGAATGATTAATGTGATAATGAATTACACTCTTCTTGTGTTGAAACCAGAATGTAGTACTATTTGAATACCATAGTGCATTGGCATGTTAATATCTATGGATACATATGTGCTAATGATCTTTTGAGCCTTGATTAAGGCATGGAATGATGATGATAACCTTATTATGAATAATGTGATAGTCTTAACAACTTTTGGGCATGTTTGAAGCCATGATTGAGGTGAAATCCTCTTCATGTTCCAATAAGGGTTAAAACCCTGGAACTTGTGATAAGATATTGGTATCTTGTAAAAGTATGATGAGAAGTGTGGTCCATTAATTTGCAATGAATGATAGCATGTGGTAATGTGATTAAGATTTATATCTCAAATGTTTTATATCTTTTGAAGTTTTAATACATATACTCTTGTTAGGAAAGAATTAGGGTTTGAATGTCCATTTGTATGATTTAGCCTTAATTCACCCAATTGGCATAACTAATTAAGTGAAACTCTAATCATGTAGTGGCGGGTGCCATAGATCTATCTGTGTGTCAGAAATTGCCAGATAGTGAAATGGGTATTCCTAAGGGATACTCGGAGCGCATACTGATGAGTATGTGGGGTGCTTGTCATCTTGAATTCAAGTTTTGGGGAGGATGACAGTGGTCATACCTATCCCTCAGTTTGAGAACGGTTGCGGTCATGTCTTGGTGATTATATATATATATATATATATAGAGAGAGAGAGAGAGAGAGTGAGAGAGAGAGTCAGGTTAGAATACACTCGAGTGTACGGATCGCACGAATACACTCAAGTGTGTTTGCATATCAAGACTATTTTTTACAAAATGTAAACCATTGATCTTCACCATCATACTATAACTAGGCTACAAACAAATTTTGAGCTCATTTGAATGAGTGTAAGTCACTCATCCAAAGGCAACAAAATCGACGCGCAAAACTAATTTGAAATGCATAATTTTTGCGGTCTTCATAACATGAGCTATACATATCCAAATGTGCTCAAATTTTGTGTATGAGTTGTTCACGAGATGTTTAAGAAGATCAATGGATTAGATTTTCAAAAAAAAATTGCATCATGAAAAACTACTCGAGTGTATTCTACTCCGGATACACTCGAGTGTATTCTAGCCTGACTCTCTCTCTCTCCCTCTCTCTCTCTCTCTATATATATATATATATGATGAGATTGGAGGACAACTGTGACTGTACATCGGATGGTAGGGTATGCGTACCTGCCTCCTTTCACTAGTGTCATGACCTATACCAAGGATGGACTAGGCTGTTAGCAGCTTGATCTTATGTGTCGTTGTGGAGGACCCGTAATGACCAGGGGCGGAGAAGATTTTAGGAGTCTGGATCTTCCTAGATCTTGTATGGTAGTGATTTCGACTTAGTAGTGGTTAGTTGGGACTTGAGTGGTATTTATCAAATCCCTCAGGGCAATGTAATAAAAGAAGTGATACCAGCCGTGTAGTATAATTGCTAGGGTTTAATATGTATCACATTGGTTGATTAACCCTTGTCTTGTCTTTACACTACATAGTTCTTACATGATGCAGACTTATGAAAATCGTATGATTCTACTTGATGTTACAACTTATTTGCTTAACTACCTAGTATGCTTAAAATGTTCAATTTGTTCATATTACTTATTCAATACCCTAACTGCTCAATGTATTTACTATTAATTAATATGTTATAATCAATATATGTTGGAGAGAGTTATATCTCTCACTGAGACTGGGTCTCACCCGTGGGTCACCACATTTTTAGGTGGTCGCGGGCAACAAGGTCGAGGTCGCGTTGTGGAAGAGAACCAACCTGGTGATCAATAGATTTAGAAGGTTGGTTAGTTGTAGATGTTAGTAGTAGAGTCCTAGTGTCATCCCTGTACTCTCAAGTCTGAGTATGGGATGTGTTTTTTTAGATGATATACTCGTATCGACACGATATTTTGGTATTATGCCAACATTTGTAAATAAATGGCATGTACATGTGAACTATCTTTTGTATTCAGGATGTGACTGAGGTCTTTGGACCCATATGTGGATATTTGTTACAATATATGAGAATGGGATGATGGACCTTTATGTAAATGTTCTAGAGTTCATTTACATTGTTGGAATTGGTTTTAATTACTCCGCATTTTTGACTATGTGATTAATTAGTAGTTGATTGTGTTTTGTGTTTTGAGTAATCTCATTTAGCGTGACGAGGTGTCACAATATATGCAAAGTGAGAAGAAGACAAATCAGAATGAAATAACTCCATATGACTTGTCACTACTCGCGGGTTGACCAGTGATTTCGGCTGACTCATAGCATAGAATCTTGATGTTGCTTGTTGTCTCCCCCGTCGTCTGCTTCCCTGAGCAGACGATCTGACCTATGATGCTTGGCCACGTCCTCTTCCTCGTGCACCATTGTTATACTGCCTCTGTGATCCCTACTGGCTCTGCCTCGATTGTTGGGTCACCTCATCATCCTTCACTAGACACTCTGACCTCAGATGTCCTATTTTCCCACACTTATATATAGCAAGCCCAGTTCTCATATTGTAGCCTAGATGGCCCCATCACTAATACTGACTGTAACGACCCCACTTCCCGGTAACCCCCAAATAAGGAAGACCAAGAAGTCAGAGCTGCTATCCCAAAACAGGATCAATGGTTTTGCAAATAATCAAAAATAATTAATAAATTCTACAATAAGTAAGATTAAAATAAGATAAAATTTTTCTTTTTTTCACATACCTTGTAAAATATAGGATTCTGGGACTTCTACCCACTATAGAGTTCTATCTACATAAATCCTCTTTTATGATTTAACTTTATTCTTTACAAGTTCCACTTTACTTATTTATCCAATTTTAGATATTCCTAAAATGCCGACAAACAAAACATCGGTCAGTATAATCTATTATACTGATATGTGGGGGAACCAATAATCTTACATTTAATTGTAACAACATATTACAAGAAATACTGATTTAGCAAAACAAACTTTATGTTTTAAACATAACTACTCAATCCTTACATATCCTTGCTCTGTGCTATCCCTACAATGGATATGGATACCACCTTTTTTTTTAATAAGCCAGGAGGTTCTCTTATTCATCCTACCCTCCTCGTGTAGGCAAAATCATCCAAAAAAACAATACAACTCCTGCTTATAAATGCAGGTATGATCCCCATCGTACAAAACAAAACCCTAGACCAACCCATCAAGCATCAACCCAAGAAAAAAACACATATGGAGCCCTCTTCCTCTCCAAGAAAGCCATGCCTTTAATCTTCCTGGGAAGCTCCCTGTGGTCTGAGCAAATGTATGAACCGTAGATATTCTTGCCCCAGGTACCTAATTCCTTGGGTATAGAATTGGCCATTTTATGAACGAGAGTACCAATAACGTTAGCATGTTCTATCATCTTCTTCAGCACTTTTACATATGGTAGGATCTTCCAAGGTACCGAAGCTTTGCCCCATAAAATATCAAAAGTACCTCTGTCATCAATCTCTATACACGAGATAGATAAGCATTGATCAGCTGCCATCCTTAGGCCTATAATGCACACATGTATATATGTTGTGTCAAAATCTTCTACACTGAGCCAAGTTCTGTATACTAGACATATTATTGCCTCATGATTGCGAACAACGCCCGCCGCCCACCTCCTCTTCCTACCATCAGGTGCTATGCATCTCCCAATAGTGATGTTAAGCTTAAGGTTGAACAAATATGGAGGTGTCCATCTAACAAGATTAATTCTTTTAAGGTAATTCTTTTAAAAAGCACCATCAGAAATCATCTTAAAAGCACGTCCCTTCAGCATCTGATTTAATCTAAATACTAGGTAGTTCCACTCCTTCAGCAATGGAACTCGAGTTCCTTCGAACCTGGATGTACATCTAATCCTCCAGATGCTGCAAAGTATAAGTGCAGCCATCCTTGCTGCTAACCAGAACCTGAGGGAACTAGATGTGCAACGAGAGCACACGCCCAGTAAGGACTGTATGTCACCCGGTGCTTCCATGTCCATGATATTAGTGAACTGGTCCCAAAAGAAAGATGCAACTTGCCCCTAAAATAAAAGGTGTGTAGAGTCTTCAGTATGAGGATCCTCACAACAGTTGCACATAGATACAATCTGGATGTTGCATTTCCTCACGTTGTCATCAGTTGGTGTAGCTCTACGTGCAAACTTCCAGATTAAAGCTGAAGCTCTGGGAGCGCCCAAACACCAAATTTCCCCCAGCTGGCTATAAGTAGCACTGGTAGATCTAGAAAAAATCTTCTTGGCCGATCTGATCGTAAAATTTCCTAGCCATTCAGGTGACCAAATGATTCTATCCTCGTCTTCCGATATAATCTGACCAGCCTTATGAATGAGCTGCAACCCTTGAACGTGAAGGATCTGTCTGAGGGAGTTCCAATCGCATCCAATGTCAGGTAGCCAAAAATCGCTGACAAGGAGCGCCTGGTTGTGATCACTGGTAAAGAGAGCATGATCCGAGAGCCTCTCCTGACACCATAAAGAATCCCAAAAGGGTATGTGGCCACGTCCCACGATCCATCTGCAATATGGCATCACTTTTGGGAAAATGTCCCATGTTCTCTTCCAGAAAGGGGAAGCCATTGCTCTCAGTTTCAAATTCCGTGGATACAAACCCGATCTGCTGGACGTCGCATTATGGTATTTCGATCTGCAGAAATTAGCCCACGCTGATGTACCAACCAAAATCTCCCAGCAAGCCTTGGCCACAAATGCATCATTCAGAACTTGAAACTGTGTGAGGCCCAGGCCTCCCTGGTTACGAGGAACAGTCACCCACTGCCATCCTAACCAAGCTCGTCGGGCATGGTTGGTTCTGTCAGCCCGTAGGAACCTGGATAAAAGCTGATCAATCCGCTTGATAATCCCAACCGGGATGCCAACTGCCGCCGATGTGAAAACGGTCATAGAAGATAGCACATGTTCAATCAGCAGTCGTCTACCTGCAAATGACAAAAGTCTCGATTTCCACATAGTTGTTCTATCATTAAGCTTATGTATCAGGAACTCAAAGTCTGCAAGCCTAGAGCGCCCTAGAGATATAGGAATCCCTAGATAGGTGATGGAATCAGATATAATATCGATATCCAAGGTCGCTGCAATGGGTATTGCATCACACTGATTCTTCACTCTAACAACACATATCGATTTGGTTCTGTTAATGTGTTGACCTGTGGCTCGCTCATAAGCATCAAATAATCTCCTTGTGGTCAAAATGGAACGCTGATCAGCATTAATGAACATCAAAATATCATCTGCATAAAACAAACAGGTTGGAGCTACCCCTCTTCCTCTGGTGCGGAAACACGAGATCTCATTGTTTTCAGCTAGATATTTGATTTTCTTGCAAATGATTTCTTCAAAAAGGATGAAAAGAAAAGGTGAAATCGCATTCCCTTGCTTGATGCCTCTACCCATATTGAAAAAACCAGCAGTAATGTTTCCCAAAGACACCGAGAACCAGGTCTGATCGAAGAAAGATAAACAAAGATCTATTGTCTCCTTGATGAACCCAAATCGCAACATAATCTTGTGCATAACAGACCATTGAATCCGATCATAAGCCCTCGACATGTCAAACTTGATAATGGTATTTGGATTGTCTCCCCCTTGCTTGATATCATGCATTAACTCCTTCGCCAATCTGATATGGTTGGATATATCTCTATCTCTAATGAACACTCCTTGAACTTCTGAAATGAGCGAGGACATTAAAGGTGATAGTCTGTTACTCAAAATCCTAGACAGGATCCTCAGGGAAAAATTCTCGACTGCTATCGGCCTGAAATCAGTGGCAAGGGCTTCCGAAGCATCCTTTTTGGGAATAAGAACAACATTGCAGCAGAATAAGCTTCGATGGCAGACCTATCCCTTGAAGAAGGCATCTGCAAGAGAGCTGAAATCCTCTTTGATCGTTTCCCATGCAGCGGTGTAGAAATGTAGGGAAAAATCGTCAGGTCCCGGAGTAGAATGCTTTTCCATCTACTGGATGGTCTCTTTAATCTCGTCCATGCTCGGGGGGGGTAGCAAGGTGAAATTATCATCAAAGGTAACGATCTCCGGAATGTATCCCAAGAAATCATCAAGATCATCCCCGCTCAAGTCCGCTTCCTCCTTATAGAAATCCCTAAAAACTCTGCTGCTTTCTGAGTCATGTCATCTTCATCTGAAAAGATGGTGTCGTCCGGCATCTTGATTCTATGGACAAGTTTTTTCTTCCTTCTAACTTTAACTATAGCATGGTAGAACTTGGTGTTCCACTCACCATCATTCAGCCACTTAACCCTCGCTTTGTCCTTCCATAGAGCCTCTTCTTGATCAAGGATGAGTTGGAGTTCCTTCTCTGCCTCTCGTAAGCTGGCCTCATTTATCTCATTCGACAAATCATCAAACATGATCTGGGTAGTATGAATGATATCTTCAAGGTCCTTCTTTCTCTGTAGAATATCTCCTAACACCTCTTTGTTCCATTTCTTTAAGGCTATCTTGACGTTCTTCATCTTTTGAAAGAAAACAAAGGACGGATGACCTACCACCTGTTCCTTCCAGACATTGTGAATGATCTCAAGGTAACCTGCATGTTGCAACCAAGTCAAGGAAAAATAAAACCGGGGAGAATGGCTCCTTGTCTGGGCTCTTCCCAGGCGAGCCAAGAGCGGGCAGTGATCAGATACTCTATATCTGGTCAGGTGGAAATCCAATGTATCTGGTCTCTTCGCTATCCAAGATTTGTTCACTAGGATTCTATCAAGCCTCTGCCAAATAGTGGGCGTGCGCACATGTTTATTAACCCAAGTAAAACGCCTCCCATTAAAAGGTATCTACTGTAGGTCAGCATTAGTGATGAAAGAATTGAATTCTAACATGTCTTAGAAGGAAGCAAGATTTCCCCCTCTCTTCTCGTTTCCATTTCTAATGGTGTTGAAATCCCCGGCGAGCATCCAACAGTCATCTCCGATCATATTAGAAAGGTCTAAGATATCCTCCCACATTGACCGCTTATCCACCAAATCATAGCTAGCATAGATTGCAGTGATGTAGAAAGAAGCTCCGTCTGAATCAGTCATCTTAACAGTAACGTGTTGATCATGAATTCTACAAACCTGTAGACGAAGGGACGAATCAGCATAGAACCAAATCTTACCTCCAAAATTAGAATTATCTATCGCCCAATCAAGTGAACAATGTCCAGCAGCTCCTCTGCCACCACCGAATGAATGAAAGTCTCAAGCAGACAAACCACCAAAGGTTTGTGGTTAGAGCATAATCATCCCAACACCTTCCTTGTAGTCGAGTTGGCCACACCCCTAATGTTCCAAAACAAGAAGTTATTATTCATGATGTGAGTAGATAACCCGCAGATGGGAACAAACATCCAGCTAGTAGCTCGCCCTTTGTCCTTCTTCTTCTGAATCCTCCATAAAAGGAAATCCTTCTCCTTCTGAGTGGTGCCTCCATGGTGAACTATTCCGATGAGCTGGTCTCCCTGATTGACAGAATCTACCTCGTCCTCCGGTATGGTTCCTCCCCCCACTCCTGCTTGATCTGCAATAGAAATCTTGGTGTTGCTCATCATAGATCAAAAAATCTTCAAGGCTTCTGCGGGGCAGAATTCTCCGGTTTCCTTCTTCATACAAAATGGTCTATCTAGGCAAACGGTCTCTCCGCGGAGGGCTAACAGCAATTGGACTAGCTATCGGCTGATTCTCTAGCGCCATCACCAGTACAACATTCTGCTCCATCATGGAATTAGGGATCTGCAACGAATCAGCCAGCTCAAAAGCAGATGAAGGAATATCCAGGTTAGCACCTGTTTCTATCCTTCTGAAGAGGGAACCTCCCAACGGGCCCCTAGCAACGAGATGTAGGTGTACCAAGGAACTCTGATCACCATAAGTGAGAGACACAAATTGAGGAACGTCTTCACTGAACGTCTCCACCAGAATAAGGATGCCTGATAGGTCATTAGAACTACTTTACCAATCTAAAACCCGTATTAGTTTCCCAAATGATCCACAGATGGTCTCAATCGTATCATCATCTCTGCAAATGATAGGTAGGTATGAGACCCAGAACCACATCGCCTCCTTGTGGGAGCATAACTCTCCATCCTTCATGCTACGGAGTGAGATGTTAACCCCTTGAAAGGTTGGCAGGCCTTTTGCCTGGACTCTCGTAGCTTCCTCCAAGGTGGCAAAGAAGACCACCACCCTCCTAGAAGCATAGCGATAAATGTATGTAGTTGTAGACCAGACATTGTGCAGGAAGGGGCAAAGAGCGTTCCAGTCAGCACTCTCCGGCCAAATGATGTCAATGGCCCTTTCTAAGATCGCAACTCTCGACGTACAGGTTTCGTCGTCCGGACCAAGATCAACCGAAACACGCTTAGGAACGTGTTGGGGAGCTCCTCTGGCCAGAATACCCACCGGCAAAGGAGGGAAGGTAGTATTCGAGCGGATGTCCGGTGGAGGGCCTCTCATGTCAGGTTGTTGCACTCGTTCCCTATAGCGTCTTGAGAGATGACCAGGTTTACGACATCTATAGCATATCTTCTGGAGGGAACATTGGGATTGCCAATGTCCTTTGGTCATACATCGAAAATAGACATCCTTAGGGATCCCGTATAGAGGCTTTCTCCTAGATTGTCTCGGAGGTGGAGGCGGTGGTAACTAAGACACCGGGATGACGTGTGATGATTCTGACGCGGGAAGGGTAGGGACAGGTGTTGATGGTGGAGGCGGTGGAGGATGTCCATGGGTTCATTCCGTCGGTCCCAGAGACAGACGACCCGCCGGGGGAGCATGCAACTCTGTAGCATCTCCAGACCTCTGTTGTGGGGTCACAGTAGGTCCCATAGGCTCTGCTCCCTGCGTCTGGTATTGGAGGATGTTTCTAATATCTGGGATCACGACTTCTGTGTCCACCGTCATCGCCGCCGCTAGGGCTCTACGCTGAGCCACAACCCTCTATGCCCTAAGGCCATGCGTAGAGGGTTGTGGATATCGTAAACCATCAGGAAGTCTATGCCCCATCCTCAGGAGCACACCTGATGTGTGTCGAGAAAAAGAACAGGAAGAAACTCGAGCAGGGCAGGAATCCTGGCGGCACCGTCATCTTTCTAGGCGTCCATCGGGTTTCATCATGCAGAAACCACCGCTCTTCATCCGACCTCCATCACGTCGTGGCTAGGTCAGGAGGAAACTAGACACCCATCTGGTGCCCTACCTTGTCTGGCAAAGGCCGAAGTATCAAGCACGAGAGGGTGTAGAGCTTATCGTCATAGTGGGGCTCACCGTAGGATCTACCTTGTCCGGTAATCACCGAAGTATCAATCAAGCGGTTTCCCAGCTGTTGCCTATCCTCGAAACCCGTCTAGCACAAAGATCGCAGGAGATTCAGGTTAGCATCAAGGAGAATCACTCCGTCCAGCACAACTCATGTGGTCTCCAGCGCCATACAGGAGGAGGAAGATCGTAGACGACACGGGGACAGTAGTCGTAAGGCGATATGCCAATTCGTTGTCGTTGGCGGCGCCGCCGGGGCAAGGGAACCCTCAGGATCGCCCACCGATCACCCTGGAGGATGCGACGTTTTGGTTCCCGTGCTCCCATCCAATACTATATAACGATGAATCCTAGTCTGGGCCTGAGAGTATAGACACAACTCTAGGACTCACTCATATGGTAGATCTCAACTAACCCGCATGATCCTACCTTATAGGTAGATCACAACATAGGGTTGTGGAGTCGTAGGTCCTACCCAATGGTAGACCAACACATCGACTCATGATAACCTGATGATCCTACCCCATGAGTAGACCATGTACTAGGTCATCCATCTCATCATCATCAAAGCTACATAGGAGGACTAGGATCTGAGCTAGTCATGTACATATACTTATGGTGATAGTCATAGTCACTTTATAATTGCATGAAATAAAAGTCAACCAAGCAATTATTTCCAAGCAACCGATAAAAACCTCAAAAATCACCATGAAACTAGAGTGATTTAACCATAAGCATAACCACATACCTGATTTGGAGATCTCAAAGAAGCAATATATCCAAATTCAACTAGATGTCCAATCAATCAATCAAGCAAACATTGATCCTCAAAACATGTATAACACCTAGTTGTTACCATCACATCCCAAACAACTCTTTATTTTCTTGGGTCACCTTTCTAAGGTTTCTAAGTCTCATTAGGATTCATTAGGGCTTCTTAGATCAATTTTTTAAACTTTATCCTTTTTTTAGGTCAACAAACCCTGAAATAGCTTTTCTGCTCATAAAAACCCTAATTGCTCAAATTATCCACATTAAGGATCTTTTATACTCAAATTGTATTAGGATCATCATATCTCTATCTTATTCATGGATTTGCATAATTAAAACCATTAAAAGTTGTAATTATCAATATTAGGGTTTCTAAGCCCATTAATGCATATTCATGTACATGGAACCCTAACTTAAGCCAATAATGCAAAAAGATCATCTTTTTAGATCTAAATCTTCCTTTTATTAACAATAGGTTAATATTGGCTTAGATTATCCAAAGAACATTATTAAATTCAATAATCATCAAAGATTAGGGTTTTCCATTAATAACACCATTAAAGGTGACATCTTTAAGTATTTTTCGAATTGTAAGCATAATTAGGCTTCAATTGTATTTTTAATGCACTCCTTGCATTCTCTTGATCAATTTTCATATATAGTTTGTCTTAATCGGAGTTACCAATAATTAGTTACGAATTTTGTAAGATAAAATACCTTTGGACCAATAACATAGAGCCATGTCATCCTTCTGGTTCATTTTCCTTTTTCCACGCAGATTAAAGGTTCTCCAATGACTTGGGGCCAACTCAGCCACCCGTCCTAGTAAGGTGAAGGTTGTAAATAGGGCTAAAAGAAATGTTTGCCCTTTCATCTTCAACGTGCACTCGGGGGCAAATAGGTAAATCAGCGCTTTGTCTTCTTCAACCTCACGAGCCATCCATTGTTCACAAACCAGTCATTGGGGGCGGTCAACCCACTGGTTGACTCCATGTTGTAGTCCTTCTCTCTACTTGGAAAAACCACCAACTCCTTCCCCAGGCTCCGTCAAAGATGATTGTTGTCTCAATTGCCCCGAGGGTGATCGGGAATGAGCCACCGGCTTCCCGCCCCTTCAGTGGGATCCCTGCAATGGTAGGTGCAAGGAACACACCTCGCACTCGAATCATGAGTGCAAGTCTACTCGCAGCAGTTGACCGAAATCAAATGATTAGTTTGTCGCGTCGTTGGGGCTCCAAGGCCCCTATATATAGGTCTACTAGGCGGTCGAGAAGCCTATTTTGGGCAAAACTTTTTGAGGCAATGAAACCTTGTGAATCTTGGGGTAGACCAACTCATACCGGTCTCCTGATTCCACTAGACATGCTTTCTAAAACAGCCATGCCTTGGTGCACAAGATTTCTGCTCGGGAAGGCATTTATTGTTGTTCCGGTTTTCCTTTTCCAATTTGAGGTAGAAGAAAATCTTAGGATCATCAGATCACCATCTAACAGTTGTCGTTGAGTGTGACACTCCTGGGCCGGGTCCAAGGTTTCATATTCAAATTGAAATGTGACAAATTGCATTAATATATTAGTTAACCCTTCACTTTAAGGAAACTTAACAAATGCGTAACTCTCTCCTCTTTTATCCAATTGTCGCCAAATTCTAAAGGAAAGTCCATAGTGATTTAAACTACTTGTGTGCAAAGTTTGGGACTCAAACTCAAAAGTATGGGAGAATTTTCTTCATATGCAAGTTATTACTTGAAAAGGCATATTTTATACATATTTTCTCTCTCTTACTCTTTTATATTCTTTATTTGGATTCCGTTTATCATTAGAAACCATGTGGACTCGAAATCTCATCATGATGAATCAATCACACATCTTTCCATATATTTCTCATATTTTCATCATTATCTCAAATTTCCTTCTTAATAATGCATTAATTGATTTCTTCTTTTTCTTTTAATCATATTGGACTCATTAACATATTATGATCCACGAAATGACATGCATAAATATAATATTGTAAAGGGAATCCATTTAATACATATAATTCATACCATTCCCATAATCATACATTTATTGGGGAAATTGCATTTCCAACCATATGAACCCAAAAATTGGGGTTGTAACACTGACGCCATGTTGTGAGCTCTAGTAGGTGGAAAACTATGGCCTCTGCTCTTAATAGGTGACCACTACATCATAGCACTTAACTTTTGTGATGTTGGCGGTGTAGAAAACCTCGACTTCTTAAAGCCTCCTGACAACTTCCCCTGGAACTATGTAGACCTCTGCCTGGCATTCGTCTCCCGCTTCTTTATTAAAGATCACTCTATCCTTCGAACAGACTCTACAAATGCTGCAAACCTTTCTCTTATTCTCCAAAGCAACTGGCGGGGTAGACAGCTCAGTGTTCAACCCCTTCTCAAAATGATGAATCTGCTTGTCCTATGTAGTAGCCATGTGAGGACAAAACTGAAGAATCTCCATAAACTTATCCCTGTACTCATGGATATATGTAGCTCCCTTTCAGATCCATTCAAACTGGCTAAGCTTCTCATCCAGATAGGTCTGAGGAAAGTATAGACTAATAATTCATGTTGAAACTCCTCCCAACCTATAGCCTCTCCCGACTTCTTCTCCTTCTTTATGGCCCACTAGTGGCCAACACTCCCCATTAGAAGGTATACCTCATGCTTCACCTTATCTACTTCGGGGATACTAAGGATCTTAAAGGATTTCTCAAGCTCAATAAGCCACATATTCACATCTACTGGATCAGCTATCCTAGCATATTCCAAAGCTCCAAACTACTGAAGCCGCTCAAAAGTCTTCCCAGTACCCGAAGATTCAATATGGGGAATCGGTGCCCTAGGATGAGGTGCAGGCATCATGTCTGCCATATGAGTCATAATGGCCATAAAATGTCCAAAAAGGGATTGAAAGGTAGGGTTTTCAATCATGGTTGGGTCAAATTGGGGGACTTTAGGCACATGACCTTCCCGTGCCTGGTTCCTTGCACCACCACCTAGTGCGGCAACACTGCTTTCAGTAGTGTGTTCTTCGTGTTCTCCTAACATCTTTAAGTTTCCCCTTCTTCTTATGCATAAGCAGAAGTCACAATAAGACAGACTGGATGACACGAGAATGAACACAAGCCCTAGTCCTAGGTCCCTGTAGACTCAGCAAACCTAAAGCTCTGATACCAACCTATTTGTGACGCCCCGCGCCACACAAGCAAGATTACTCAAAACAAAACCGTGGAAGAAAGATTAAATAAATAGGTTACTAGAAAATATTGAAAATTAAAACCATTTTCATAAAACTTCCAAACGACTAAAGTATTTACATACAAGTCCTTTCACGGCACTTACTATGAGAGCCATCAATCTGATATGAGAAAACTTATTCCAGAACATATAAACATATATCCACCACAACTATGCACAAAAGGGACACACAAGCCAACCATATATCGAAAGAACATCTACAAAACATTCTCAAAGACCCAAGTGTATAGGGATGACTCTAGGACTTCAATGATAAAAGACATCCAGAAGCACTTCCAACCTTGTCATCTATTGTCTTTCTTACCGTTCCTCACCCTCTACTGCATGATATTTGCCTCCTCGTGCACGTCCACTTAAAAAGGATGTGGGAAACCCATGGGGTGAGATTACAGATCTCAACGGGAGATATAACTCTCCACCAACTCTATTATTAACACAGATAAAATGTTTAAAGTGAGCAGTAAAGGTACAACCATGATAAGCAAGTAATCATTATTAACAGAGTAAGCAATTACTATTAGATTATGAAGAATCATAACATTATAAAAGGAATATTAAGAACATGTATATTTTCTATCAACAAGACTATACAAAATCAAGCAAGGCCTCATCCAATGTTTCTACATTTGGTTCTATACAAGTATACTACACGTCTGTTTACATATTTTATTTTCTCTAAGGATTTGGGTCGTACCACCCTAAATACAACTGACCATTGCTAAGTCGAAATCAGTGCCATACCAGGTCTAGTGGCAGAGTTGAATCCATGACCCCACCAAACCTTGTGGTCAGTACACAAGTGAATCTTGCAGCAACATCATTAGTCAGACTATTACTAGCGACATATAGTCCAACTATACTAACCTAGCCCACCTTGGTACAGGTCACAGTGCTAATGAAACCAAGCTACAGCTCGTAGCCGCACTCTTCCAAGGGTATGGCCCGCAACCAATCATGTATCACATATCACTGAGCTACGACCTGAAGTCGTATTCCTACCAGGGTATGGCCCATAGTTAATCATGTGTCACCTATCCTGGACGTAAGGGTATATTTGTCCTCACCCCCACATATTCAAAAATGTGTGCTTTGAGTTAAACTCGTTTCACCATCCAATAGATGTTGACACTGAATGGATCTATGGCACATGGAAAGCTACATGATTAGGTTCCACTTGATTAGTTAGGTCATTTAAGTGTCTTTTACCATCAATCAAGTTACAATGTATAAACTTTAAACAAGTTCTACAAAGTAAGGGCATAATACATTACCAGAAAATATCTAAGCATATAAGGTGTGATCTCATCACATTATCACTTGATGTTTGCCAATCACCATTTTTTTATCACAAGGACCGCATGCTTTGAGGTAGCAACCCCTCATCTCATTACTGAGCAAATTATCACCTCATATTAAGAAATAAACCCTTATTAGGTAATAAGATCCATTTACCTCCTCTTTCTGTGATACCAACATCACACATGCCTCGTAAGTCCCATTCAATCATATCATAACCACCATAGCTCTTACCTGGCTATTCTTATCAAGTGGTGTTACATGCATGGTTAGATACTTGTCACAAGAAGGATAATAATTCATTACCACTACCATTTCATAAATATTCATGGCATTCACACTACATCATTATGGTTAGGGTTCTCTTTAACCAATTAGGGTTTGTAAGGTTGGATCAACAATCAATTCATCACTTCCATTGTCATTATATGGTATGTTATGAGATTATAGGTTATATAAAACAGCACTCCCTTATTGATTTTGCAAACATCTCATAGGGTATCATATCATACCATATAACCCCATCATCAACATGATGTATCATGACTACCATCACAAGGTATCAGTTTCATATGGCTAGAGGGATCCTCAGTTTAACATCTACATGTATCGGCCTGACCACACCAAGGTGTATCAGGCAAGCTCATCTAGGGATATCGGTTTAGCTTCAGTCCAAGCATGTCGGGTTAGATACACTTGAGGTGTATCGGTTTAGCACTCAAGGTTTCGGGTTGATACTTGACATTGAGTGTCGACTTGTCACCACCATAACATGTCGACCACCTCTATGCAAGGCACAAGGGGTTAATCTCCCCAAGGTGTGTCAGTTTATCCCTAGTTGAAAGGGTGTTGGGTTGGACATTGTCATGTTGGCCTCTTGCTCCACAAAGGGTGTCACAGTTTAGCACTTCAAAGCATACCATCTCACAAGATATCATCATGGTCATGATGGGCTAGCATCCTCAACCTATCGATATAAGGTGTCGGCTAAAAGGAATGTCAGTTTATATCCTCTAGAGTATGTCAGGTTATCCCCATTAAAGCATATTGGTTTATCATTCCCATGTGTGTTGATCTCTTACATGATGTGTTGATTTAAGCACCACAAGTCATGACGACCACTCACCACTTAGTGTATGTGTCGACTTGTCATCTTTATCCTTAGGATGTCAGTCACTAGTCCCTCTATTATCATGGCAAGAAGGTACAACATATGGACAACAACATAAATGAGATTACTTCACCAAAATAGTTCTCTAGACCATTAGTAACTTCTAACATATATGAGATGAACAATTTAGAGATGAGAAACAATATAGGCACATGAAAGAGTGAAAATGACAGAGAAGGCTAAGAGTTATATAACCCACTTCAAAGATCACCCCCAAGATCTGAGCTCTGAGGTCAAGCTTCAAGCTTACGAGCTCAAGGTTGAAGATGACCCTCCACTTGATCACCACAACACCTCCAAGGAAGAAGATGAGACCAAGGTTAAGATAGCTCGAGATGAAAAGGAGATATCCATGATCCGTGGCCAAGAAGAAGAATAAGAAGGGATCTAGGAAACTAGCTTACCAAGGTAGGAGATGAAAGATGATCAAGGAACACCACAAGCTTGGAACTCATCCTCTAAGCTCTAAGAGAACCTCTCTAGCTCCTAAAGCTTCTCAAGGTCATCCACCAAGAAGGAGGGAAAGCAAGAATGGACAAAAGGATCCTCTTGCATGGAGAGAAAGAAGACTATATACTAGGGGGATGAGAGAGATCATGGGAAAGGTGTCATCACCTTAGGAGCCTAGGTGACACTTGTCCACAAAAAAGGGGCCACATGTAACAATATGCAAGACATGGTGATACGATCTAGGCTAGATATCACCCTCTTGGTCCCCTACCAAGATCATGGCCTCACTAACCCAATATGCCATATCCCTACACACTCACAAATGGATATGCCATAACCCTACACACTCCTAAACTGACATGCCATAATCCTAAACACTCCCAAACTGATACACAGTCTCTCCAAGGCTCTCTAACCTGGGATAACACATCTAGGTGCAAGACAAATGTTACTCATGTATCCTAAACATCACCAAGGATGTTACCACACAACCAAGACCCAAAAAAGGTGTCCATCTCTCTCGCTCTCCTTTAGATGGTGCCAAGAGAGATAAGGAACACTCTAGAGGTGGCAAACTTGAACATCAACCCCTACTCTAGGTGAATTGTAATCTTCACCAAAACCACATCACAAAACACAAGCATCATCCAAACAAGCTTAAACATGAAACTTAAGCTTTCTGCATGCCCTAATTACATCTCAAACTATTAGAGCAAGGTTCTAAGCAACATATTTAGGAAAAACAAATAGGGTTATCCCAAAACGTGGGTCAGGGTCCTTACATTTGGTGTAGTTATTGTTCATGCTCTGATACCATCTGTCAAGGAACCGTTTATTACCCAAATCCTAACTCCAAATGACTACAAAGTCGATGGAGATAGGACTTAGGCATCCATCCCTAGCATGGTATTAACAAAGTGCAAATGCAGAAGTGTAGAGCTTAGCATACATGAACAAATAACAAGATACAGACACCAACAATATATCAACATTAGACAAGGTATCTTAAGCAACATTCATTATTACAAGATTCTCATTTACAAATTGAGGTACAAATTTACACAAGTTTGTTCAAGTATACTAGGGATCTCACAACAAGTACACCCGACATAGCTCACCAAGCCCATCAACTTCTAGCCATCTCTGAACCTATAAAATATATGAAACAAGGCTTGTCAAGCACACGAGGTGTTGAGTACAAGGCTAACATATATATATATATATATATATAATATAAGCTTTGCATAATTTGAAAAGATTTGCAAAAGTAACAAACAAGTATCAACAAGTTAAGTATTTAGCAAAGTGAGAGCCCATGTTTTATATCATTGTACTCCAATTGTACCATCAATATTATGTATCATAAGGTGTTTGACCAACTTCCCATTGGAAGGGTCTGTAAGGGTGCTCAAGATTAGCTAACCTTTTATATGTGAGGGGCCTCGAGGCATTTGCCAAGATCTAACCCTATTTCTATGTGAGGGATCTCAGTGACCAATGTCATTGAGCAAAACCCTATTTCAACATTGTATAATGGAGTTTCCATATTATGTTTGCAAGTTATGAAACAATGATATGAAAAAAACATCAAGTACATACTAGAATACTACATGGTAATATTTGAGCAAGTAAATAAGCATACATATGTAGTACTTTTCAGGAAAGAAAGTCATAGTCATATAACTATTAAAAGCATGTACCCAATTTTAGAGATTTCAAAACATATCCTTGACCATGTAGATCTCAAGCAATACATCATTAAGCACAAGATTACATACATGCATTAGATTCTCATCATTAACCCTAAGTATCTTCATTTTAGGGTTTTGGCCAAGTTAGGTTCTAAGTTGCTTATTAATGCATTTGATGATATCTTATGGATTTAGAAGTCATCAAGGAAGTCTGATTCAAGTTTCAAGACATTTTGAGGCTCCATTTATTTTATGTCTTGTTTCATGATTCATGTCATTTATGCACATTTTAGGGTCCAAAGACTCATAATAAGGCCAAGAAGGGATATAGTTCGTCAAGTCAAGAGTTTCAAGCATAGAATGTGATTTAGAGTAGTAAGATAAGGATACATGAAACATATTCAAAGTTGGGTGGATACCTGCTAGGGTCTAGGAAACATGGTCCAAACTTGGTATCAACAGCTCAACATACCTGCGAGTACCACATTGGTTTCATAAATAATTTGGGCTCGACATAAGAATTAGGTGGTACATCCATATCAAAGTTGTCCAGGGGTTTGACCATACTTTGATTAGAGAAAGGAAGACAATAGAAAATGATTCACATAAGCATTTAGTTACAAGAATCACAACTCAGGTTATATAGGTCACCTCAGATGAATTTGGATTACAAACACCATAATAGAGCAAGAGGGTGGATCATAAACCTTAAGGTCACAACTCATCACAAGATTGTTGATACTAGAGATCTACTATATTTGGAGGCATCAAAGGGCTCAAAGGTATCATTTTGGATCAAGTATAAGTAAGCCTAGACATGTATAGAACATATGCAAGCATTTTATGGCATATTACTTCAAAAAGAGAATAGGGGGGTCATGAGTGATAAAAGAGTTATGGAATTCATATAGTTACTGATTTTCTAGATTAGGTAAGTCTAGATGTCACAAGGAAACAAGATTACCACTTTAATGCATTAAAGTACAGGAGAGAACAGGCGATGGGCAGCCGGTATCATCCGGAATTGCTACTGCAATGTAAGACTAGCATTTAGAGTCTGGCTCAAAGAAAAGAACTATACAATAGCTTACTTAACAGCTTGTGTTATTGCGTTAAAGATTGCAGATGAGAAGAATCTCTCCATTTCAGTCATTGAGGTGGATGACATTCATACATACAACATTTTATGGAAGAACACCAAGGAACCTTGGAGCGACCTCTTTCACTAGGGAGATGCGTGAAATAATTGAGGAGTTTGCAATCATTGGTCATCACATACCCAAACTCGTCAATTCTGCCCCTAGAGATTTGGGTATTTGGGTCAATACCCAAATAGACCCCTTCACCTGCACAAAACCCTCTTTGCTACCCATGAGAACCAGAGGAATTCTCATTCTAGAAAGACGAGGCATGCTGTAACATCCCAATTTTCTAAAACATATAATTCATTGAGTGGAAGCATACACTCATTGGGAATGTCACAAACATGATAACAATTGCATAAAAATAAAGTTTAATTAAACCAACACAGGATACATGGCATAGTTCCTCATATCTCAAACTCATAACATAAAACTCACACTCTAACTAAAACACATGTCTCATAAACATAAAGGAAAAATCTAATCTATTAATAGTTGGCACCCCACCAGGTCTGGTCTCAGATGTCCTTGAGTTCCTTCTTCAGCTAGTCCTTAGATAGCTTTATCCTTGACGTTGCTCCTTTCCTGCAGGCATTGCGCCCCCAGCCATGCATAAAACAATTTGTAAGTGGAATTGAACATATTATAAAAGAGAAATAACATATACTTTGAGATGAAAATATTCAACATCATGAAAGTACATTTGCATTTTATCATTGTCTTTTATCTGACTTATATAAGAATCCTCAATTGTTGCACCAAAGTGCCTCTTCTCTCTGCACCAAAGTACCTCTTGAATTGCACAAAAGTGCTCTGTATGCTAGGAAAGCCCATGATTTGCACTGAGGTGCTCTTTATGCTAGGAAAGCCCATAATTTGTACCGAAGTACATTGTATGCTAGGAAAGCCCATGACGAGGATCTTATATAAGGTTCATTCATCATATTTACTCTTTACTCTTGGATACTCTTTAATCTTGCTCTTAAACATGAATATAACATGATATGATGATTCTTGAACATAAATAGTAAAAAGGATTTCATTTAGTCATTGACTTTTAACTTTGATCAATAGAGTCATAGCATGAACCATAAAAACACTTAATAACATGAACATTGTACATAATAACCTATAAACATCCAATAAGTATGTTCAAAGTACATGGACCACTTATAGAGATTCGAGAAACTCTTGATGTTCTCTTGATGTTTAGGGAACCCTAATTACCCTATATAATTGATTAACATATATTAATAATCATTATTCAAGCTAATTTTAGGGTTTCATGGCTCTTGAGTAAATCAGGGAGGAAAATACTATTAAAATCTGGACTCGAAACCACCATAATATTATTCCTTGTTTCAAAACCTTTCCAACGAATATTTTTGCATAATTTTTTGATCACGTATGAATTAGTTATGTAATTTTCAAAGACTAGGCAACCATAAAACTTCTTAAATACACATGTAAATTATTATCCAGGAGATGGGGCCCTTGCCAAACTGGCCCAATAAGAGCCTGCCAACTGGCCATCGTCTCCCCAAGGCATACTCGTGGTCAACAAGCGATCAGTGAGGAAAAAGTTGATTATGCCCATGAGGACGCAAAATTGGGAGCCGATCCAACAGGGGTAAAAGGGGGAATCCATCACCCCGCTTCTTCTCTTTTTGTTTCAGTGAAGAACACATGCGATAAACACCACTAGTTTGATAAGAAAAATTGAAGTCCAGATCATACCGATGGAAAATCGGGTGCTAGGCACCTTCCCCATCCTTGGCCAAACCTGGAAAGCCCCACAACGGGCATTTTGGTGGCCAAGAGCCCAAGATGGCTTGTCCTCCATGGAAGAACAAGGAGGAGACCAGGAGTTCTTGTAGGTTCAGGGATAACTTGTACAAGAAAAGGAAACTGGCGATGGAAACCAGTTTGGCACAGCCTGGCAAAGGTGAAGGAGACGAGAAATAGGAGAAGTAGGGCCAAAAATGAGCGGTGGACAATAAATTCAAAACAACAACCATAGGTCCAAAAAGAGGGATAAACAAAAGAGTGGGATAATACCTCATTCTCAGAGGATATTGGTGGCCAATGAATCTTCCTGATGATCAAAGGGACACTTCCAACCCTTCTCTGGCGTCTACTATGGTTTGGTTCACTGGGACGCCAACCCAAGTTGGGAAATAGCATTGCAACACACGCTCACAGGCACATGACAGATCGTAGGTGAAATTAGAGGTCGTCCTGGGTTCGTGAAATGGCCGAGATTATTTTCGAGGCCTCAGATATATAGGCGGTGACCCAAAGGGGTTGGATTCCTATCCACTGTGGAAAATAGGGGAGGGTGCGGAGAGTCCTAGCCATCCGGGGCTCCTAGCACATGAAACCCCATTGTGTAGGGGATCTGAAGGTTCAGGAGGATTCAAGGATGGTGATGGAGAGATCAGTTTGCATTGGGAGTCTATAGAGAAGGATATTCGGAGGGCGGAAGCCAGCTGCCACAATTCTAGTCCGAGTAGGACTTGGATGGGCGAGAAAGATGGACCAGAACCGTCCGATGGGTCCACAGATAGAGCAATCAAATCACGACCGTCAGATTCAATCTGAGGTCCAAAAAGAGTAGTGTGATAGGCATCTATATACATATTAAAGTCTGCACCACATGGGATTGTATTTATTAGGGAATCTATTCAAGTTTTATTTAATTTCTTTCCCAATCAAAATTGGAGCAATTAGGCGAGTTAAAACATGTCCAAAATTGGTGTGTAACCAAAATTGGATGCAAGGATTCCGAAAATCAAGTTATGTTTTAGTTTTGAGAATTCCTTCCACATGTTATTTCCTTTCCAAGTTAAAGCTTGTTTTAATTATCCAAACCCATGTATAAATATTTAGAGATTGATATTTGGATATAGCTGGATATTACCGTTTCAGGTTCACATAAAAGTTGTTAGGTCAAATTATGATTATCAAAAGGGTCAATTTCACTTTTAAACCCCTATATACCACTAATGTGGTAATTAGGGTTACTTTTGATGAAATCATGTTTCATTTAACTTGATGATGAAAGATTATTGATAAACATGATTTATTCATTATTATTGGGTTTCTAAGTTGCCATGTATTTTAAATGAAGCATTAAGATTTTGAAATTTGACATTTTTCATTAATTATAAAAAGTTAGGGTGTTACAATTCTACCCACCTTAAATGAATTTCATCCTCAAAATTCTACTAGTCTACCCACCTTAAGGTTTTCCTTATCCTTAACATGAACAATCTAACACCTTATAACTTCCATGAGATCAATACACACATACTCACATCTAGGGTAAGATGAAAACAACTATAGTCTATCAAATGGATTTCAAAACTAAATCATACCTTGTTCATTCTCATCATCTCCATCATCATCCACCATGGTGAAGATCCTGGCTTGTCTTTTCTCCTCAGGCTCAGGGTTGACTTGGGGATCCTTCTTCTGTAGGAGCTTGGGGTAGTTGGATCTGATATGTTCAGCCCCACCACAGTAGCAACAAACTCCCATTCCAAATCTGCATTCTCCTATATGATACCTACTACACTTGGTGCACTGAGTCTTTTCATGAGGGTTTGGAGCAGGTTTGTCTTCTATAGCAGGTTTGTCTTCTATTTTTCTCTTCTTGTCATTGTGGCTCTTGTACTGTTTCTTGCTTCCTGAGGGTGATCCATTCTTCCAATATCGTCCAAGATGGTCCTCCAACTCTAGAGCAGACTCAAGTGTCTCCTGCACTATCCTGATGCCACGTCCAGTCAAAGCATAGCCCAAATCAGGTTTTAGGCCACGCATGAACTTCTTTGCGAGACGTGTCTCGTCCAAACCATAACCGTACTTCTGTAGCATACGGAACTTCATCGCATATTGACTAACAGTTGAGTCATACTACCTCAGGTGCTTGAACTCCATCTCCTTCTTCTCGATCATGGCTTCAGAGATGTAATGGTTCCGAAAGGCAGTGGTGAACTCCTCCCAGGTCAAAGGCTTAGCATTGGGTCCTCGAGTATTGGTGAAGTTCTCCCACTAAGTGCGGGTTGCACTCTTCAACATGTGTGTCCCAAAGAAAACTTTAGAAGGCTTGGGACATCCCAAGTCACGAAAACAATGCTTGACGTTGAGAAGCCACTCTTTAGCACGACCAACTACATCAGTCTCAGCTTCTACAAAAAAGGTTTCTGGCTTGATCTTCAGGAAGTCCACTAAGGTCAACTTCTGTTTCCTTGGTTGGTTTGGTCTTCCTTGTTGTCTGGTGATGGCATCAGACAGGGCCTTGATAAGAACTTCTAGATGTGCATTAGGGTTACCATTAGGGTTAGCCCCTCTAGAAGCACTATGGTCACTTTCTCCATTAGAAGAGCTTCCCTCTCCATCTACATGCTCCTTTCCCTTATTAGATTTCATCTTGGGAGCCATCTACAAAAGGAAACATAAACTATATGAGATTTTGAGAAAAGCCTGGTGGCCAACTATATTTTTAGCTCTGATATCATATTTTAGCATCCAATTTGCTAAAACATATAATTCATTGAGCGGAAGCATACTCTCATTGGGAATGTCACAAACATGATAACAATTGCATGAAAATAATGTTTAATTAAACCAACACAGGAGACATGGCATAGTTCCTCATATCTCAAACTCATAACATATAACTCACACTCTAACTAAAACACATGTCTCATAAGCATAAAGGAAAAATATAATCTATTGATAGTTGGCACCCCACCAGGTCTGGTCTCAAATGTCCTTGAGATTCTTCTTTATCTTGTCCTTAGATAGCTTTATCCTTGACTTTGCTCCTTTCCTACGGGCATTGTGCCCCCAACCATGCATTAAATAGTTTGTAAGTGGAATTGAACATATTATAAAAGAGAAATAACATATACTTTGAGATGAAAATATTCAACATCATGAAAGTAAACTTTGCATTTTATCATTGTCTTTTATCTGACTTATATAAGAATCCTCAATTGTTGCACCGAAGTACCTCTTGAATTGCACAAAAGTGCTCTGTATTCTAGGAAAGCCCATGATTTGCACTGAGGTGCTCTTTATGCTAAGAAAGCCCATAATTTGTACCGAAGTACATTGTATGCTAGGAAAGCCCATGACAAGGATCTTATATAAGGTTCATTCATCATATTTACTCTTTACTCTTGGATACTCTTTAATCTTGCTCTTAAACATGAATATAACATGATATGATGATTCTTGAACATAAATAGTAAAAAGGATTTCATTTAGTCATTGACTGTTAACTTTGATCAATAGAGTCATAGCATGAACAATAAAAACACTTAATAACATGAACATTGTACATAATAACCTATAAACATCCAATAAGTATGTTCAAAGTGCATGGACCACTTATAGAGATTGGAGAAACTCCTAATGTTCTCTTGATGTTTAGGGAACCCTAATTACCCTGTATAATTGATTAACATATATTAATAATCATTATTCAAGCTAATTTTAGGGTTTCATGGCTCTTGAGTAAATCAGGGAAAATACTATTAAAAGCTGGACTCGAAGCCACCATAATATTATTCCTTGTTACAAAACCTTTCCAACGAATATTTTTGCATAATTTTTTGATCACGTATGAATTAGTTATGTAATTTTCAAAGACTAGGCAACCATAAAACTTCTTAAATACACATGTAAATTATTAACCAGGAGATGGGGCCCTTGCCAAACTGGCCCAATAAGAGCCCGCCAACTGGCCATTGTCTCCCCAAGGCATACTCGTGGTCAACAGGCGATCAGTAAGGAAAAAGTTGATTATGACCATGAGGACGCAAAATTGGGAACCAATCCAACAGGGGTAAAAGGGGGAATCCATCACCCCGCTTCTTCTCTTTTTGTTTCAGTGAAGAACACAGGCGATAAACACCACTAGTTTGAGAAGACAAACTGAAGTCCAAATCATACCGATGGAAAATCAGGTGCTAGGCACCTTCCCCATCCTTGGCCAAACATGGAAAGCCCCACAGCGGGCATTGTGGTGGCCAAGAGCCCAATATGGCTTGTCCTCCATGGAAGAACAAGGAGGAGACCAGGAGTTCTTGTAGGTTCAGGGATAACTTGTACAAGAAAAGGAAACTGGTGATGGAAACCAGTTTGGCACAGCCTGGAGAAGGTGAAGGAGATGAGAAATAGGAGAAGTAGGGCCAAAAATGAGCGGCGGACGATAAATTCAAAACAACAACCATAGGTCCAAAAAGAGGGATAAACAAAAGAGTGGGATAATACCTCATTCTCAGAGGATATTGGTGGCCAATGAATCTTCCTGATGATCAAAGGGACACTTCCAACCCTTCTCTGGCATCTACTATGGTCTGGTTCACTGGGACGCCAACCCAAGTTGGGAAATAGCATTGCAACACACGCTCACAGGCACATGACAGATCGTAGGTGAAATTAGAGGTCGTCCTGGGTTCGCGAGATGGCCGAGATTGTTTTCGAGGCCTCAGATATATAGGCGGTGACCCAAAGGGGTTGGATTCCTATCCACCGTGGAAAATAGGGGAGGGTGCGGAGAGTCCTAGCCATCTGGGGCTCCTAGCACATGAAACCCCATTGTGTAGGGGATCTGAAGGTTTGGGAGGATTCAAGGATGGTGAAGGAGAGATCAGTTTGCGTTGGGAGTCTACAGAGAAGGATATTCGGAGGGCGGAAGCCAGCTGCCACAATTCTAGTCCGAGTAGGACTTGGATGGGTGAGAAAGATGGACCAGAACGGTCAGATGGGTCCACAGACAGAGCAATCAAATCACGACCGTCAGATTCAATCTGAGGTCCAAAAAGAGTAGTGTGATAGGCATCTATATACAGATTAAAGTCTGCACTACATGGGATTGTATTTATTAGGGAATATATTCAAGTTTTATTTAATTTCTTTCCCAATCAAAATTGCAGCAATTAGGCGAGTTAAAACTTGTCCAAAATTGGTGTGTAACCATAATTGGATGCAAGGATTCCGAAAATCAAGTTATATTTTAGTTTTGAGAATTCCTTCCACATGTTATTTCCTTTCCAAGTTAAAGCTTGTTTTAATTATCCAAACCCATGTATAAATATTTAGAGATTGATATTTTGGATATAGCTGAATATTACTGTTTCAAGTTCACATAAAAGTTGTTAGGTCAAATTATGATTATCAAAAGGGTCAATTTCACTTTTAAACCCCTATATACCACTAATGTGCTAATTAGGGTTACTTTTGATGAAATCATGTTTCATTTAACTTGATGATGAAAGATTATTGATAAACATGATTTATTCGTTATTATTGGGTTTCTAAGTTGCCATGTATTTTAAATGAAGCATTAAGATTTTGAAATTTGACATTTTTCATTAATTATAAAAAGTTAGGGTGTTACAATTCTACCCACCTTAAATGAATTTCATCCTCAAAATTCTACTAGTCTACCCACCTTAAGGTTTTCCTTATCCTTAACATGAACATTCTAACACCTTATAACTGCCATGAGACCAATACACACATACTCACATCTAGGGTAAGACGAAAATAACTATAGTCTATCAAAGGGATTTCAAAACTAAATCATACCTTGTTCATTCTCATCATCTCCATCATCATCCACCATGGTGAAGATCCTGGCTTGTCTTTTCTCCTAAGGCTCAGGGTTGACTTGGGGATCCTTCTTCTATAGGAGCTTGGGGTAGTTGGATCTGATATGTTCAGCCCCACCACAGTAGCAACAAACTCCCATTCCATATCTGCATTCTCCTATATGATACCTATTACACTTGGTGCACTGAGTCTTTTCATGAGGGTTTGGAGCAGGTTTGTCTTCTATTTTTCTCTTCTTGTCATTGTGGCTCGTGTACTCTTTCTTACTTCCTAAGGGTGATCCATTCTTCCAATATCGTCCAGGATGGTCCTCCAACTCTAGAGCAGACTCAAGTGCCTCATGCCACGTCCAGTCAAAGCATAGCCTAAATCAGGTTTTAGGCCACGCATGAACTTCTTTGTGAGACGTGTCTCGTCCAAACCATAACCGTACTTCTGTAGCATACAGAACTTCATCGCATATTGACTAACAGTTGAGTCATACTGCCTCAGGTGCTTGAACTCCATCTCCTTCTTCTCGATCATGGCTTCAGAGATGTAATGGTTCTGAAAGGCAATGGTGAACTCCTCCCAGGTCAAAGGCTCAGCATTGGGTCCTCGAGTATTGGTTAAGTTCTCCCACTAAGTGCGGATTGCACTCTTCAACATGTGTGTCCCAAAGCAAACTTTAGAAGGCTTGGGATGTCCCAAGTCATGAAAACAATGCTTGACGTTGAGAAGCCACTCTTCAGCACGACCAACTACATCAGTCTCAGCTTCTACAAAAAAGGTTTCTGGCTTGATCTTCAGGAAGTCCACTAAGGTCAACTTCTAGTTCCTTGGTTGGTTTGGTCTTCCTTGTTGTCCGGTGATGGCATCAGACAGGGCCTTGATAAGAACTTCTAGAGGTGCATTAGGGTTACCATTAGGGTTAGCCCCTCTAGAAGCACTATGGTCACTTTCTCCATTAGAAGAGCTTCCCTCTCCATCTACATGCTCCTTGCCCTTATCGGATTTCATCTTGGGAGCCATCTACAAAAGGGAACATAAACTATATGAGATTTTAAGAAAAGCCTGGTGGCCAACTATATTTTTAGCTCTGATATCATATTTTAGCATCCAATTTGCTCAAACATATAATTCATTGAGCGGAAGCATACTCTCATTGGGAATGTCACAAACATGATAACAATTGCATGAAAATAATGTTTAATTAAACCAACACAGGATACATGGCATAGTTCCTCATATCTCAAACTCATAACATATAACTCACACTCTAACTAAAACACATGTCTCATAAGCATAAAGGAAAAATCTAATCTATTGATAGTTGGCACCCCACCAGGTCTAGTCTCAAATGTCCTTGAGATTCTTCTTTAGCTTGTCCTTAGATAGCTTTATCCTTGACGTTGCTCCTTTCCTACGGGCATTGTGCCCCCAACCATGCATTAAATAGTTTTTAAGTGGAATTGAACATATTATAAAAGAGAAATAGCATATACTTTGAGATGAAAATATTCAACATCATGAAAGTAAACTTTGCATTTTATCATTGTCTTTTATCTGACTTATATAAGAATCCTCAATTGTTGCACCAAAGTACCTCGTGAATTGCACAAAAGTGCTTTATATGCTAGGAAAGCCCATGATTTGCATTGAGGTGCTCTTTATGCTAAGAAAGCCCATAATTTGTACCGAAGTACACTGTATGCTAGGAAATCCCATGACGAGAATCTTATATTAGGTTCATTCATCATCTTTACTCTTACTCTTGGATACTCTTTAATCTTGCTCTTAAACATGAATATAACATGATATGATGATTCTTGAACATAAATAGTAAAAAGGATTTCATTTAGTCATTGACTTTTAACTTTGATTAATAGCCATAGCATGAATAATAAAAATACTTAATAACATGAACATTGTACATAATAACCTATAAACATCCAATAACCATGTTCAAATTGCATGGACCACTTATAGAGATTGTAGCAACTCCTAATGTTCTCTTGATGTTTAGGGAACCCTAATTACCATGTATAATTGATTAACATGTATTGATAATCATTATTCAAGATAATTTTAGTGTTTCATGGCTCTTGAGTAAATCAGGGAAATTAGGATTAAAAGATGGACTCGAAACCCCCATAATATTGTTCCTTATTTCTAAACCTTTCCAACGAGTATTTTTGCATAATTTGTTGGTCACGTATGAATTAGTTATGTAATTTTCAAAGATTGGTCAACCACAAAACTTCTTAAATACACATGTAAATTATTATCCAGGAGATGGGGCCCTTGCCAAACTGGCCCAATAAGAGCCCACCAACTGGCCATCATCTCCCCAAGGCATACTCATGGTCAACAGGCAATCAGTGAGGAAAAAGCCTATTATGCCCATGAGGATGCAAAACTGGGAGCTGATCCAACAAGGGTAAAAGGGGGAATCCATCACCCCGCTTCTTCTCTTTTCATTTCAGTGAAGAACACATGCGATAAACACCACTAGTTCCAGAAGAAAAACTCTAGTCCAGATTATATCGATGGAAAATCGGGTGCTAGGCACCTTCCCCATCCCTGGTTGAACCTGGCAAGCTCCACAGTGGGCATTGTGGTGGCCAAGAGCCCAAGATGGCTTGTCCGCCATGGAAGAACAAGGAGGAGACCAGGGGTTCATGTAGGTTCGGGATAACTTGTACAGGTAAAGGAAATCAGTGATGGAAACTAGTTCGACACAGCCTGGTGAAGGTGAAGGAGACAAGAAATAGGAGAAGTAGGGCCGAAAACAAGCGGCGGCCGATAAACTCAAAACAACAACCATAGGTCCAAAAAGAGGGATAAACACAAGAGTTGGCTAATACATTGTTCTCAGGGGATATTGGTGGCCAACGAATCTTCCTAATAATCAAAGGGACACTTCCAACCCTTCTCTGGCGTCTACTGTGGTCTGGTTCACCGGGACACCAACCCAGGTTGGGCAACAGTGCCTCAACACACGCTCACGGGCACACGACAGATCGGAGGTGAAATCAGAGGCCGTCCTGGGTTTGCGAGATGGCCAAAATTGTTTTCGAGGCCTCAGATATATAGGCGGTGACCCAAAGGGGTTGGATTCCTAGCCGCCGTAGAAAATAGGGGAGGGTGTGGAGAGTCCTAGCCGTCCGGGGATCCTAGCACACGAAACCCTATCGTGTAGGGGATCAGAAGGTTTGGGAGGATTTGAGGATGGTGAAGGAGAGATCAGTTTGCGTTGGGAGTCTGCAGAGAAGGAGATCGAGAGGGCAAAAGCTAGCCGGCAAAATTCCAGTTTGAGTAGGACTTGGACGGGTGAGAAAGATGGACCGGAACCGTCAGATGGGTCCACGAACAGAGCGATCAGATCACAGCTGTCAGATTCAATTTGAGGTCCAAAAAGAGCAACGTGACAGGCATCTATATACAAATTAAAGTCCACAACATATGGGATTTCATTTATTAGGGAATCTATTCAAGTTTTATTTAATTTCTTTCCCAATCAAAATATGAGTAATTAGGCGAGTTAAAACTTGTCCAAAATTGGTGTGTTACAAAATTTGGATGCAAGGATTCCAAAAAGCAAGTTATATTTTAGTTTTGAGAATTCCTTCCACATGTTATTTCCTTTCCAAGTTAAAGCTTATTTTAATTATCCAAACCCATGTATAAATATTTAGAGATTGATACTTTGCATATAGTTGGATATTACTGTTTCAAGTTCACATAAAAATTGTTAGGTCAAATTATGATTATCAAAAGGGTCAATTTCACTTTTAAACCCCTATATACCACTAATGTGCTAATTAGGGTTACTTTTGATGAAATCATGTTTCATTTAACTTGATGATGAAAGATTATTGATAAACATGATGTATTCATTATTATTGGGTTTCTAAGTTGCCATGTATTTTAAATGAAGCATTAAGATTTTGAAATTTGACATTTTTCATTAGTTATGAAAAGTTAGGGTGTTACACATGCCCTACATTTCTACACATCGTCCGCGTTTTTAGTTGTCCTTTTATCTTGCTAGTTTTCTTTTCCCTTTCTTCTACGTTTTGGGCTTTTTTGGGACGATACCTGAGTTATAAGAGTGGGAGTTGTATTTCATTTCCTTCTGATGATTTGGCCCACAAGAGGGGTGTGGGATGAATAAAAGCGACCCCTGGCTTCTATAAAAAAAACAAAAAACAAAAAAAGTACATAAACAAGTTACAACATGCATTAGGGACAAACATGGATTAAAGGGGTGTTTAGGAGCTCAATATGGTTTAAGTGTGAATAAAAGTTACTAATTTAGTGATTAAGAGGGTGAAAGTTCATCAAAGTCCCAAGCTTGATCATGATAGTGCATTAAATGTACTCAACATGACTAAATTTGTCATTTTCAAGGAATCGGGAGAACAAACATTGAAAATAGGATCTAGAATATGTCCATAGTGTAGAGCTTGTCGAGCTAATCAATTTGATATATTTATTTTCTTAATTTGGACTTAGGAGTTCATAGATATGTATTTTTAAAATTGGCATGAAAACTTCATAGAATTGACATTGGATGTTACCATAATATGCACATGGCAGCTTGAGCTGTTGATGGGTCACTCAGTGGCTCGGATTACACTCACTGGGATCCTATGCAACTAGAGGCCACCCTCTGACATTCTCCACCTACCCACACCATGAATGATGCAATTACTGCCCGCATCCTATTTCTCTAAACTTGTGAGGATGGAGGTGATTGGAACCTACATGGCCTAATTTGGACCGTTGCATGCACATCGGACGACCACATCTCTCTCCCTCTCTTACACGCCCATGTCTCACACATGTTCCCTATATTGGAATATGGGAGGAACATGGGATCCTCCTTTCTCTGGTTGCCCAACAGCCACAGTACCTGCAATAACTTGAGGCAACATTGAGGTGGTCGAAGTAGGGCACACTATCGTCATTTGCCGCTCTCCTCACTCACACTTGCCTGATGGGGGTGATGGGTGGCTAGAACAGTGGTTGTGTGCCATGATTTCTAGGGTTTTGACAGCTGGGTTGAAGAAGAGTGAACAAAGGAGTGTGGAAGTGAAGAAAGGAGGGAGGAGAATGAAAAAGAAGCAACGTTTGGACAAGGGGGGCGCTTATAAAGTACATGATATTAGGGTTTCTAGGATTTCAATTCTTCCCTGATCTGGTAGGAGGAGGGAGACGACCCTTCAACCGTGGGATTCTTTCCCAAAGTAGAATTGAGCCACGCTCTAGCTGGGCCCATGGATGGGCCGGCCCAACAAGGTCACAAGGCATAAAAGGGGTGAAAATAAAGTTTAATTAAAGCAATGTTAAATTATTCATAACTGAACCTCACAGGTCTGAGGGAGGCAATTTGTGCGCTATTAAATTCAAAATTGATATCTATACATCATAATACATAGAATGAACCACGAAGATCACATATAAGAGATCTAATTTTGGTCACAAGAGGGTGATTCATAAATCATGAAACTTAGATCAACTGAGCTAATTAATGTCACTCATTATGAAATTGGTCATGAATGTTACTAAATTAGAGCATCACCAATATTCTGATATGAAATTTGATATTAGATTGAGTAACATGCCACTTGATGAAAGAGAAAGTGTATATCATAGGAGAGAGAAAAGGTCAGGGTATCACAGGTAGAAGGCAACTTTATTATGTGGCCCAAATGACTCATTATAATTTTTGAGGTATGACAGTATGAAGCTAATATGAGAATACATGCATGCAAACCACAATAGCTATGAAGCCTCCTAGGGTGCCTCCACCCCTACATTTTATTCCACAAGAGTTGTTCGACTCCTTAAGCCCTAACTGCAAAGTTTTGATAGTATGGTTAGACAATATAGAGAAATCAGATACAACGTGGATCAACCTTCTAGAGGAGGACGTAGGTAATGATCATGACACTATTATAGTGTTGACAGATGTTTCTGAGTTATTTTAGTATCAATGGATGAATGCCTTAGTGATTAAACTTTGGATAAAGTGAGTCTGAATGCCTTGTCATATGTGGAGAATACACATTTTATAATTTTTTCCTATATATAAACTAGTTATTATATATATATATATATATATATATATATATATATATATATATATATATATATATATGTTCAATCATTATTATGAGGTTGTTGAGTTTGGAATATCATGTGTCAATTATAATGCCATCAATGATTAGTGATGTACTTAAAGATACAAGTGGCATCAAATATTATGTGACTAATGTGATGAAGGTTTTTGTGTTTCCAAGATCGTGATCATAGCTCCCATCAACATTGAGTAATTTTGAGCTTGTTATTTATATTTATAACTTATGATAATTGTTGTGAAATTTAATTTTATTTTATTTTCCTTCTATTCACTCAGAAATAGGCATTGATAATTGTTCATGATTGTTCCTGAAATCTACACATTGTATTTCTTTGATCCTTTGAGTACAAAACTAACAATAAATGAGGGACAACCAATGAAATTGGTGATTCATGCATGAATATAGTTATTCCATGCTCAACATAGTTTGTTAATGTTTGCATCATATGACAGTTAAATAATGCAACATAGTTGTTAATTTAACTTATAGGGGTGTGAAATCATTCCATAAAGATGGAGGGAAAGTAGATAAAAAAATAAATTAGTTGCTTGGAGGAGTGTTGATGTAGTTTTCTTATTCCAATGCAGATATATTACCAACTCTGCTTAATAATATTGTAAATCTCCATTGTCTTGTACAAGATAATCATTGAGCATGCACATACTAGATGATGTTGTACATGCAGACAGTTGCCACGGCTGTGGAACAGATCAAATGTATATAGATGGTAAAAAAAATTAGTCTTGTATCATAATTAATGAAGTAATCTAATATGATATTACAAACAATCGAATTTAATTAGAATTACATCTCATTCTCTTTGCATTTTGTTGACACTACTGAAGTTTATACATTGGAGTTGTTGAATGACCTAAGCGAACAGTGGATAGACTGCTTTATCAAAATGTGAACTTGTCAGATGATTGGGAGGGTTAATATTTTTGTAGTTCAAACTTTGATGTCAGATTTTTGTTTGTTTATACATTTTGGACATAAACTATATGATAATTGATAATGATATATATCCATGCATATGTGTGTGAATTGAATGTGAAGTTCATGAGGTGGAGAATGATGTGGATTTGTGCATTTATGTGAAATGGAATGTGTGGTTAAGAAATGAATCAATGGAGTTGTGAGTTCATGCATGTATGTGCATTTGAAATGAAAAAATGGATTGAAGTTGAGGTTTTCTGGCATTTTTGTGCATATTGTATCAAATGCATATGTCTATTTGTATATATATCTTTCTTCTTGCAAGTTTTTTGGCCTATTGTTAAGATGTGATGCTTGTAGAGGCTTGCAGTTTTGATGAACTTTTAGTTCTGATAAACTATAGGCAGCAAAATAGCTAGCAGTTGGACAGCATGTTTGCAAACATGTTATACAAAAAAATATTATTTATCATCGGTTATTTTAAAAAAAATGACCAAATATACATACTTCATCAGTTTTTTGTAAAAAAATCGAGGAGATGTCCCTTAATTTTCACTGTTTATTAATTGATAAAACTAACATCGTACTATTAATCTTTGGTTACTTCTCATTCCATAATTGATGAGGAACGGTCGAGTGAAACAATTTTCACTACATAACTAACATTAAGTCACCAGTTCTTATTTACATAACCAAAGAGGAAAGGTTAAGGAAAGCCATTATATCGTTATACATTGCATCTTTTGTCGTCGGCTTGACTGTAATGTCGAATTGGCGATATATATATATATATATTAATGTCACAAGTTTGTTAAACTGATGATGTACGTCCTAACTTTAGCGTCACCCACCTAGTCGTCATTTTGAAACTAACGATATATGGCTAAAATGACCAACAAGATACTCCATTTTTGTAGTAGTGATTTTTATAGGTCCAAGTAGTGATATTCTTTGGATCACATCAGTATGGAAGAAGTGCTCCCATATCGACATGGTGAAGGGACAACAAAATAAGAGGTGAAGACAATCTTACAATATTTTTGACATAAATAGAATAAATGGGCCCCAAAAATATCTAGAGCAGCTGTTGTAACCAATTAGGAGCTTATGTAAATTGATCATCCAGATAAGTATCAACGTCATATAAATGACATTTAATATGTCATAATTTGACCCCTAACTGAGGAGCAACACCAATGTTTGTGAAGAATCTAATTGATAGGCTATGGTGTAGGGGTTGTATAAGAAGTTCTCTTATACATGTAATATCATCATGCAAAATTCAAATTAGACTTAACCCAAACTAGACCTAACACATACCAAATTGACTTTAACTAAAGTTGACCCTATTAGAAACGTGAACATACCCCTGATACTCAATTTTTGCAATGGTTGGGTCACATTGGTCTGGTCGGGACTACAATTTTAAAAAAATATATGCTACTAAGAATTTTTTTGTAGTAATTTATTGATTTAATAAATGAGTACCATATATTCAATATATAGTAAATGATACAAAATTTGATGTTGAGTTGAGGAAGAGGAAGCAATTGAAGGAAAAAAGTAAAAAAAGAAGAAATTGTATTTAACAACAGTGGATAGGGTGAATTGAAAGGTGCACATAGGGGTTATTTAGAATTTTCTGGAGGATTTGGTAAAAAAGGGGTCTTGTATATCCGGTGCAACCCCATGACTAAAACTCTACTTCTAATTACATAGTAAAAGTTGTGTGTCTCATCTCTCACCCCCAACCTTCTGTGATCCCCTAACCCATCTCTAGTCCACCCAACTTTGGTCCCCGTGTGCCACTAGAAAAGGGGCTTTAGGTACGGGAGGTGATGATGAAGCTCCCTGCCTAGTCAAAAACTTCACTAGCATCCTAAAGTAGAGAGTCAACTTTAAGGTTTAATGTCTCCACATCACCACGGAGTACATGGTTGCATGAATAGAGGAAGAAGATGAGGATATGTGAAATTACCAGTCCAGCCCTTGGTCTCTGCGTCGAGGTAAGGGCCAATTTGGTCTTTTGTTCCTTTCATTTTACCCATCCATGCCAGAAGGGGTGCCATGATGGCGTGAGCCCATCGGATCAGGCCCAGGCCCCATGTAGGTTGGATAATGGTAATTTATGACTTGGCATGATTCGGTTGACCTATATATTCATAACTTCAAATAAATTTAGAAAAATTATAGATAGGCCAGAATGTATCAAAATTTAGGTCATTTAGATCAGAATAGTTCATTGATCATGAATAAAATGAAATTCCAAGCCTAACTCTGATTGTGTTACAAAAGTATAGCTAGTACATGAATATTAAGTATTTATATAAGTAAACCCTAGATTTAATGATCAATGTGTTGAATACATTAAATACATTCAATTGGTATTATAATATGATATTGTTGAATGTAATGAGACCCTAAGATAATGATGATGATGATGTATAATGAGGGTTTCTAGAGTGTATAATCATATACATGTGGAATTAGGGTTATGATACCAATTGTCACGGAACTGTTTGTTACCCAAATCCTAACTCCAAATGACTATAATGTCAATGGCAATAGGACCTAGGCGTCCGTCCCTAGCATGGCATTATCAAAATACAAATTTAGAAGCATAAATCTTAGCATACATGAACAAATAACAAGATAAAGTCACCAATCATGATCTCGACATTCAACAAGTATTATTAAGCAATATTGTTTATTACAAGCTTTCAATTACATATTCAAGAGTACAATTTTCAAGTCTACTCATGTACACTATGAATCTTACAACAAGTACACCTAACATACCTCACCAAGCCCATCACCTCTAGCTATCTGTGAACCTATAAAATACGTGAAACAAGGCAGGCCAAGCACTCGAGGTGTTGAGTACATGACTAAAAGATACATATACATAAGCTTTGTATAATTTGAAAAGATTTATAGAAGTAACGAACAAGAATAAACAATTAAGTATTTAACAAAGTGAGAGCCCATGTTTTATATGATTTTACTCCAATTATACCAACAACATCATATATCATAAGGCCTTTGACTACTTCCCATCAAAAGAGTCTGTAAGGGAGCTCAAGATTAGGTAACCCTTTTTGAAAACATGGTCTGCCCTATCTTGACACCTCAAGTAGGACACCCAGCCTCGTGTCCTTACAATGAGAATATAGGCAAGTGCACAAGGTTTATATAGTGGAACTTCTATATTATGTTTGCAAGTTATAAAACAATGATATGAGATAAACCTTGAGTACATACTAGAATACTACATGGCAATATCTAAGCAAGTCAACAAGCATACATATGTATCACATTTCAAGCAAGAAATCCATAGTCATATAATTATTAAAGTTGATACCTGATTCAGAGATTCTTAACTTACTTATCCTTGACCATCCAGACACAACCAACCTGATTAAGATCAAGATTTCATACATACATTAGATTCTCATCATTAACCCTAACTAGCTTCATTTTAGGGTATTGGCCAAGTTATGTTCAAAGTTGCTTATTAGTCCATTTAATGATCTTACATTGATTTAGAGGTCATCGTGAAGGTGGGGTTCAAGTTTCAAGTCATTTTGAGGTCCCATTCCCTTTATATGAATATTTCAAGGTTTAGGTCACTTATGCACAAAAATGTCAAAAGACTCATAATAGAGTAATCAAGGTCATGATTCATCAAGTTGTTAAAGTTAGACAAGATATTAGATTACATCAGCCAGATGACACAATAAGCTTATTCAAATATAGGTGGATGCCCCCTAGAGTCTAGGAATCAAACAACCAACATTGGTATCAATATACCCACATACATTCAAGCATCCATGTAGTTCATATGCCATTAGGGGTCAACATAAGACTTTGGTGCACATACACAGTAAGGTGATCAAGAATAGAAGAATCAACTCTGATTTAAGGGGAAGAGCATAAAAATAGTACCCATGTCGAGATAAGGGCATAAGCAAGGCAAACAAGTCATATGTGTCACACAAGGTCACCACTAGTGCACTTAGAGTAATGTCATAACATAAAATGGGTTGATCATGAACATTAGCAACTTCAAACATCATAGGGGTACTGATTTCAAGGATATAAGAGGGTTGGATGTCTTAGAAGTCCAAGGTTCCACATTATAAACATGCATCACCATAAAGGGGTCATATTCATGCATTTAGGTGTCATATGATTGAACCATAGTGAAAAGAAGGCAAGAGTGGGTGTATGCACTATATGATAGCACAAAGATACTGATTTCCAAGTTAATATGAGACTAGAATTTATATTCGATGCAACTTAGCAATCTAGGCAAGGTATAACGCTAGTGCGCCATAGCAACAACACGTGTGCATTAGTGTCAACCATAGAGAAAGAAAGGTTGCTAGGGCTTCCATTATGCCAAAAACTCTTAAAATCTACTAATTTTCTAGTTAGGAGAATAGAGATGCATCAATGATTCAATATGTAATATATACAAGCATTTATCATGGTCAAACAAGGTCAATTTCACATGTTTAACAAATCAGGAGAATCATTAGGATATTTAGGGTCTGCAAGTTGGTCCATGTTGTAAACCTCATCGAGAGGATCAATTTTATATATCATTTTGCCCAATTTGGCCTTAGGAGTTGGGAGATATGCATTTTGCAGTATTTGAATTGAAAATATAGTAAGAGGGGTGAACCCTTTGCCACACGAAGTGAGATTACTCAAAACAAAGTGCGGAATTATCATTAATAACCATTTTACCATAGAACATGGTAAATTAAAACCATTTGCAATGCAATATCTCAAGCGGAAGTATATCATAACAAGCATTCAACTATGGCCATCTATATTCCATATATGTCAAAAGATCTTACATATCATATTCAAAGTCTATCAAGCCATATTTGTTACAAATTACAACCTATTTATATGTACATTCCATTTCTATACACTCATGGCATAAAGCCGAAATCAACGTGTCGATATACAAAACAACAAATCACCCCAAAGATCGAGAGTGGGAGCTGAAGAGTCGCGCCTCCTGAGGCGATCGGTGGGCGGTCCTAGGGCGATCGCGTCCCTGGCGGCGCCGCCGCTGCTTACTCCAAATAGGTACTCCGCCTACCGGAGTCCACCATCCTACGATTTGGCCTTGGTCTCTATCGCCTGGCCGCCTCTTTCTTCCCGAAAATCCCTAACGAACCTTCTGCTGCAGTATGGCGTGCTAGATGTGCATCAAGGATAGGTGTTTGTTGGAAAACTGCTTGATTGATACTTCGGTGATGACCGGACAAGGTAGATCTTGCGGTGAGCCCCACTAGGCCGATACGATATCCACCCTCTCGTGTCTGATAATTCGGCAGAGGCCGGACAAGGTAGGGCACAAGACGGGTGTTTATCTTTCTTTTGCCTTCTAGTGACGGCTGGCAGGTGATCCCAAGGGCGGAGGTGCCCTTGGTGGATACGCTGGAGCGGTGGGCAAACTATGTTCGTGGAACGCCGACACCTGAGGCCGCCTTTGCAACTTTCAGGAGGACTGTGAGTGCAGCGCATAGTTGCCGAGAGAAGAGCGAGTCTGGCGGCAAATATTGTTTCCTCTGAGGAGATCACCCCTGACATTCAGCGCACATGATGAACCCTGGCGAAACTGAGAACACTGACCATGTGTTGATGGTTACACCTACCCCTGTGACGCCGGATGTGGGGGTAGGCATGTCACCCGCCATATCAGGAAGCACATCCGCCCTTCCTGCTCCTCCGAACACAACGATCCAGTCGACGATGTCGAGAGAGGTTACGGAAGTGGAAAGACTAGATACGGTTCCGACATGGGGGAGACCGATACGGCAATCTTCACCCAATCGAGAGGTATCGGCGGCGAATCGACCTACTAACCGCCTTCCAAGGAAGCAACCTTTGTATGACATACCCCACAATGTCTGCTTTAGATGTATGGGGAGAGGGCACTGGCAAGCTCAATGTAGGAGGAGGAAGGTCTGCTACAAATGTCGCAGACCGGGTCACGTTGTGGAAAGATGTTCGCAGAAGACCACGACAGCTAGAGCACCTAATATTCACTCTACGTCGGTGTTCCCTCCACTGCAATCTGGTAACCCAGCGAGGAGTGCTCCTCAACATGTCCCTAAGAGGATATCAGTGGACTTAGGTCCAGATGATGAGTCGAGAAGGCTGAAAACGGCTGCGATAGAGAGAGCGGTCGATATATCTTGGTCTAATGATCTGGCTTGGACAGAACTGGGTCCCTTTCTTAGACAATGTTGGCCCTGCGTTGCGGACTTGTACCGTTTCGCCAATAGAAAGGCGATCGCTTTCTTTTCCTGTGTGGAGGAGGCAAGATCGGTAGTTGGGAAGGGTATACCAATGCTTCGAGACAACAAGATCAGCCTGTCTCACATGGCAGATGGAGAACGGCACAACCGCATGGAAGCCTTCTGGTTCTGGGTGACAGATCTTCCTATTATCTGCAGAGATGATTCTTCGATTGTAGCCATTGTCAGGCCTTTTGGAAAGCTAGTTTATATCTCAGATTGGCAGAGGGAAGCAGATGACCTTTCAGGTATTCTTATTAATGTTGAGGCTTTTAGTGAGGACATTCCTTAGTTTGTCTCCCTTACCTTTGGTTTGAGACGAACAGCAGTACAGCTTCACATGGTGGCTAGAGGCCCAATTGGGTCGAGCAATACCCAACTGACGGAGGTGGGGAATGAGATTAAGATTCCCCAAGAAGCCTTGATTGGTTCTACAGAGGCGTCCATACCCAATGTTGTGGTGGCAGTGCCTCCTAGACCGCCGACTCCGCCGGAACAGCCACGATCACGAGGAACATCCCTTGTCAAACAACAAAGTCAGTGGGATTATCATTCACCGAGGAGAGTCGTTGTTGACAGAGAAGGTAATAGAAGATTCTTGACGCATAACCGCCTTGAGGATTTCTTTCCATGTGACGGTGATAGGGACAGAAACCACATAAGATCGGGGAGAAGACGTTCTAGGTATGACTCCTGGAGAGATGAATAGTATGATCATTATTCCCACCATGCTAGGTTCCCAAGCAGGAGAGACCGCTCTAGAAGAAGGCATTCTGACAATGATAGATCCAGCTATGATGATTATAGCTGGGAAGAAGGGTGGAGATGTAGTCACTAATTCATTTGTGACGTGAGGATGACACTGGTAACCCCGATTCTTTGGACTGTACATCTGTCTTTTAGAACATTAGAGGAGCAGCTAATAACCCTACGAGAAGGGTTCTGAGCAGACTTTGTGGTCGTTTTAAACCTGGCATTGTCTGTCTTTTCGAGCCCTTTCTTAATGCGGAGCAGGCGGCTGAACTGTTGGATGTTGTTCGTTTGGATTGGGTCGTGGACAACCATGGAGATAAAGGGAAAATATGGCTCTATGATGATCAGAACATGAACCCGATGGTGTTTAGAACACATACACAACACATAATGGTCAGGTTTGGTACGAGTGATGAGTCCAGTTTCTTCGTTAAGGCTGTGTATGCCAGTTGTGACAATACTGATAGAAGGGATATGTGGGAGGAGATTATCAGTGTGGCTACTGATATTGGAGATTCTAAATGGCTTGTAGCTGGAGATTTCAACGTGGTGAGAAAATCTCAAGAGAAACGTGGTGGTAATACACCGACCTTCCAAGATATGCTTGATTTTAACTCTATGATTTTTGATGCCCTTCTAAAGGAGGTACCTTTTGAAGGTAGCCGATTCACTTGGGTCAATAAGAAGATTCTTACTCCTACCATTTGGGAGAGACTCGATAGGGTTTTCACAAATGACTCGTGGATGATGGAGCGGCCAACGATGAGATCGATACACTTTACCAGGTCGAGAGTATCGGACCAGTGTCCAGTGGTCACGATCCTAGGAACACAGAATTCTTTTAGAAGAAAAGCTCATTTTTCCTTTCTGTCGACATGGTTGCAAGACGAGGAGTGTCTTCAGGTGATTGAGAGAACTTGGGCAGATCATGTCGTGGGACACCCTTCATATGTGTTCTACCACAAGCTCAAGAATGTGAGAACGGCGCTTAAAGCATGGAGTAAGAGTAAGTTCGGGGATATTTCTCAACAAATAAAGGATCTGGAGGATATTGTTTTCACCACTCAGAATGCTTTCGACGAGAACTCCTCTGTAGTTAATGAGACTAATCTGAGGTTAGCTGAAGAGGAGTTGCAACACCTGCTAGATAGGGAGGAGTCCATTTGGAAGGAAAGAGCGAGGATCAAGTGGCTTCAAGATGGGGAACGGAACACCCCGTTTTACCATGCAGTGGTTAAAAATAGGAGAAGATGCAGGAGGCTTGCCTCTCTAGTGATACAATACAGGACAGTGGTAACTGACCCAGCTGAGATGGCGGTGAAGGCAGCAAACCAGTTCCAGCAGCTATACAATTAATATGTTGAGACAGACACGACGGCGTTGGATCCTTTTCTCAGCGAGATCCCGATGGTCATTTCTGCGGAGGATAGTATATCGCTTACCGTAGCCCCTCATGAAGATGAAGTTATGTTAACCCTGAAGGAGATGGACGCCACTACCGCCCCCGGGCCCGATGGCTTCACTGTGCCTTTCTACAAGGCCGCATGGCATATTATAGGGGCAGATTTCCTTACAATTGCTGGGTCTTTCTTTAATGGACAACTCTGTCATAGAGGCTTGTTTTGCTATAGGATCCTTCTCATTCCCAAGAACGACAGCCCACGAAAACTGGCCGAAGATTTCAGACCAATTTCAATAGAAAATGTGGCCCTCCGCATCCTTGCAAGAATCCTCAGTAATAGAATGTCTCCCCTTATGCCTCAGATGATTTCTCAGCCACTAGGTGCGTTCATAAAGGGGACTGATATCACCCATCATGTTTGTCTAGCAAAGGAGTTGATGCATGACATCAATCAGGGACCAGAGTCGCCCAACGCCATGGTGAAGTTCGATATGTCAAGAGCCTATGATAGAATCGATTGGAATGTTATGCGTAAGGTTCTTACATCGTTTGGGTTCTTACCCGATGTGGTTGATTTATGTATGAGTTTTTTCATCCAATCGTGGGCAACTGTCACAATTGGAGAGGAAACGGTAGGTTTCTTCTCCATCTCTAGAGGCCGCAAGTAGGGAAACGCTATCTCGTCGTTCCTTTTCATCATTTTTGAAGAGCTCTTATGCAGGAAGGTGATAAGGTTGTGATAGATAACCAAGACATATACAGGTTCAGCACAAGAGGCAATGCCTTAGCACCTCCCATTTTGTTGTATGCTGATGATCTCGTGGTCTTCTTCGAGGCGGATCAGAAGTCAATTCATGAGATTAGAAGGACATTCCAGTCATATGAGTGAGCCACTAGATAGAGGATCAATAGAAACAAATCTGTTTGTGTGGTGGGAGGAGAGGACCTCTCTTTTGCATGCAACACTGCGGCTTTTGATATCGGAGCGCCTGCAGACTCCTTCACATATTTAGGGGTTCCTATCTCTAAAGGAAGATCCAAACTAGTGGATTATGAGTTCCTTATACACAAGATGAACTCGAAGGTAGCCTCATGGAAATCTAGGCTACTTTCTTTCGCAGGCAGATGATTGCTGATTGCACATGTATTGTCTTCCATCAATGTATATACAGCAGCGGCAGTAGGGATCCCAGCTGGCATTATCCATCGGATCGAGAGCAAGTTATCGAGATTCCTATGGGTGGATAGAGACAATCACCAGAGGAGAGCATGGATAGGTTGGCATAGGGTCACGACACCCTTGGACAAAGGCGGGTTGGGCTTAATCCCTTTACAGATGATCAATGATGCCTTTATAGCTAAGGCTTGCTGGGAGGTCCTTACAGGGAGCACATTGTGGGCGTCCTTCTGTAGAGAAAAATACTCTAATTCTATTACTGGGCGGTCAGGGGCCTACCCTCCTCAGTTAAAGATTAGCAATACCCCATCCCCTTTTTGGAAGAGAATTTGGAACATGTTCCCGAAGATTTTCCCTAGATGCAGGTGGTTGATAGGAAGAGGCGAAGTTTCCTTTTGGGATGCTTGGTGGTGTGAGGAGAGACTCACAGATCACGCTATTTTTTCCAGTGACAGGAGACATCCTTTCTTAGTTAAAGACTTCTGGCTTGACGACCAAGGCTGGGACTGGGATGTCCTCCGGCAGGTGGTTAATGAACAAGGTCTAGAATTGATAAATAAGGATGGAGTCTGGATTTCAAAAGCAGATGATCAGCTTGTGTGGGGACCTGAGGCGAGGGGGAGCTTCACCATGAGATCCTATAAGAAGACGCTGATGGAGGTCCGATCTGAGGGACCGACAAGTCTAGGAAAGATTTGGCGGCTTGATGCTCCTAAGGCCAGTGCAATCATTTGGAAGTTGGCAAGGGGTGCTGCACCGACGGACGACAACGTACATCTTAAGTGTGGAATCCCCCTAGTCTCGCGTTGTAACTGTTGCATCAAACCGTAGGTTGAAGACACGCTCCACCTTCTTTTCTTTGGACAACTGGCTTCATTCTTTTGGGCGAAGTTCACTCAGATTACAGAGATGGGGGCACCGGTAGATTTTCCCTCGTTGTTGGGCTTATGAGAATTAGGATACTCTGATGATTTCACAGATTGGGTGGCTAGTAGGATCGCTACCAACATCCCTATGAGTATTTGGAGGATAAGATGTGCAGCCCGCTATGATGATAGATGTCGAGACGTTAACTTTGAATGGAATCAGGTTATTGACAATGTCAACAACATGATGAAAAGGAAGAGGTTCAAGCTTGGTCACAATACCTCCATATATACTAGGCTGCGAGAGGCACACCTTGATGAACCCAGACTGAGGATGCGGGAGATAAAATTTCTTAGGTGGATGACACCAGACATACATAACCTGAAAATGAATGTGGCGATAGGAAGAAGCAAAGATAATGATGGTTTTAACCGAAGATGGGCGGCTGGTATTATCCGTAACCACAACGGTGATGTTTGCCTAATTTTCCGAGCCTGGCTCAAGACGGATGATTTCACTATGGCATATATACAAGCTTGCATCATTGGCCTCAAGTTAGCAGGAGATCAGGTGATGCAGTTCTCATGTATTGAGATAGATGATGACATTGTTTATAATATTCTTTGGAACAATGCTCCTGCGCCTTGGAGAACAAAGCCTCTTGCTAGAGAGCTTAGAGCAGAACTGAAGAGAGCCTATATAGCTGGATCAGTAGTGCACAAGGCCATCAATTTGATTCCAAGAGAGATTGGACGATGGGGCAGTAGTTTGACAGATCTCTTTGTTTCCACAGATGACAGCAGGATGCCGAACAGGATTCGTGGGATGGCCATCCTAGAGAAGAGGCACACACCTTATGTAGTTATGCAGGATGTCGACGCTTAGCTTTGCTATCGGTCTATCATCTTGAGATGGCCCTAGTGCCTAGCGTGGTTTTTATGCTTTCCTTTTTTGTTTGTGGGGGTAAGATAGATTTGATTTCCTCCTATGTGAGATGGGATGGTACCCGCATACTATAAGCGGGAGCTGTAATTTTTTGGAAGTTGTTTGACCACAGGAGGGTGTGGGATGAATAGATGGACCCCTGGCTTATATTAAAAAAAACCCCAAAGACCTGAGAGTACAGGGAATCCATGGGGTGAGACCAAATGTACCAACAAGAGATATAACTCTTCACCAATGTCTATTATAAGCACAGTAATATAATAGAGTAGTTAAATAGAGAAGATATCACTATTTGAGCAGTTTAAGTAGATACAACTGAGTAGTAGAACATCTTATGCTTTTAGAAGGAATATGAAGAATATGTATAACTGTTATAAATTAAACAATGCAAGAAATAAAGCATGGGGTCATCCAACATGATTCATATTTGACCCTAAGCAAATATGCTACTCGGCTATATTATCACTTTTTATTATTATGCCATGAGGATTTGAAGCGTACCACCCAAATCCAACTAACCATTGCTAAGTCGAAATCACTACCATACAAGTTCAATGGAAGAGTCAGGCTACATGATCATCACCAACACTACGCAATCAGTTTGAGTTTGCAATGTAGTGACATCACTACAAAAAAAACTAAGAATTAACTACATCTATACTAGCTACAATTCCTTTGTATGTAGTGGAAAACCGTCTCTCGCTACAATTTCATAAAAGTGTAATTATCAAGAAGTAGTTAGCTTTGCTTATATTTTATTGTTTTATATTAGTTGTCTTGGACGAAATGAATGGATTTCCCCACCTCTTCCTCCTCCAAATTTAAGTTTCCCTCCATTCCTAATTAGTATCCCAATTAGGGAAAACAAATTGCTTCCGCCACCATTGTAATGACCCATTTTCAAATTAGTCATCTAATTAGGGTTTACTTGGATGATTGTATGCTTAACTAAGTTGATCATTGTTTAAAGATTTATTAGTGATGGTACTTAATTTTTGATGTTTTAAATATAATGAGAAGGTTTAATCATACTTTGATTCAAATAATTAGGGTTAAGATTTGGAAGCCCTAATTGGCCCAAATTAGGGTTTTGATGACATATGAAAACAAAATTTGATAAGTATAGTGTCTCACTAAATGATTTTTAGTATTTTATTTGTAACTCTTATTTAATTCAAATTTGTATATGATTTGTATATCTCAAATTTGAACACTCTTGAAAAATATCAGTATTTTTAAGAATTTTCTGACCTATTTGTAGGTCGATTTTCAAACTCGACCGGCCATATTTTCATATTGAAATAGCAGTGTGGTAATTGATATTTATCTTTTTATTGGTATATCCAATTGATCTCAAATTTTAAAATTAGTTTACTAACTCCATTATAGGCATACTATTAAATTTTAGTAATTTTTAGATGATTTTTCATCTCTACATAGAGGGGTTTCGGTCGAGTTCTGTGAAGGACAAACTTGACCGACCATGATGCTGACTGCAAAATAAAAGTGTAATATTTTATTTTTAGTTATTTATTTATAACTCCAAATGATCTAATTTTTTTATTTTTTCTTAACAACTCAATTTAAGACATTGGGTTAAAGTTTCATAATTTTTGGATGATGTTTGAGTTTTTAAAAGTGTAGTGTCAGTCGGGTTTATAATTCAGCCGACCAACCAGTCTGAGCAAAATAAAAATATAATGAACGACTTGGTTGCAATTGTTCTAAGCACCTCAATTCATCTATATGACTAACCTAACACACAATGAGCTCTCATAACTCGTCCTTCCTTTCAAAGAAATGAAATTCTTGAGAGAGATGAGAGATAGGGTTTTGAGAAGAGAAAGTGGTGGAGATGTTGACCTAGGGTTTCTCTATCCAAGATATGATGAAATCAAGTAAGTTTAGCTTCTTTGCATAACATTTCATGGTTAATCTTCTCTCACATGTCAAGATTCTTTCTCTCCCCTAATTTGATTCGAAATCACATCAAATATCCCCCTTTTCTCACTCTTTCTCTTCTAATCCCCATTTCTAGGGTTTCTGAGTTGAGAGGAGAAAGAATTAGATTCTTTTGCTAGAGTTTGATTGAGCTTACAAAAATTCAGAGGTTGACCTACGTTTTTAAGGTGCTTGGCACCTGAGGTGAGTGTTTTTCTCCCTCCTAAGATTTGTATTCATGTTAAAATCTTAATTATATCTGGCTAAAACAATCAGAAACCTTGTTTGTAAATGTATGTGATTGGATTGGATTTGCAAAAGATATTTGAGGATCCAATTCTACTAGTTTTCATTATTTCTCATTGATTGGAACTTGATTAGTTCCTGATATATTGATTGAGGATCCATGGGTAATCTTATGGGTAGTTGACTATGCTATTTCATGTGAATTTTGCCTAAAATCAGCCCAATGGCCGATATGCTTGGAATTGAATTGACATGTATAAAATTATATTTGAATTGTACTAGATTGTATTATACAAGTGTATTGTTGAATTTTAGTGGAATTGAATGATCACATATCCTGATTAGGATTTGTGTTGAGGAAGTGAATGAAATGAGTCAATTAATCAATGTATACTTATGATTGATGAATGAAATGTGTGAAAATGGAAACTAGGGTTTCCATGTTTGTGAATAACCCTAATGAACCCTTGAGTCATGATTGGATTACTGAATGATATGATTCTTATGATATGTTGAACTAAGGAATGACTTATTGAAAACCCTAAAAGTTTATTATTAAGAATATGATGAATGATAAAGATAGAACTTGTATATGATGTTGTAAATGTGATCAAATGCTGAAGTTGAAAGTATTAATACTTCAATTGAATATGACGAGTCTTACTAATGTCATCTAAGTCTAATGCATTTGTTTCAGTATAATAAAGAATGATCATTGTTGATTATGGGAATGACATTAGAAGTCAATGGCATGGTATACTTATCTAAATATAATAAATGATATGAATAAAAAAAATGTATTGATTGTGATGTCAAGTTAAAGATGAAGTAATGAAGTTAATATGATGAAGTCTTTAATCCTTTATTTTAATTACATGTGGCTTAAGCCAAATTGAATGAAACATACTAAAACTAGACTTTGATGGATATCAATGAAAAGAGAAGTATTGTATATCAAGTGAGTTAAAAATGGTTGGTTCCAGTAATTTAATGAACATGACATGACAGAAGTTGAGATTAATGAATATGAATTGAAGGAAAATGATGAGAATTAGTAGACAAATTTAAGAAACACACTCTAACCCTAAAATGTTGAGCTAGATGGTGCTAGTGAATGACAATCTCAAATGAGGGATTAAATAAGTGTACATAATTGTAGTTTAATTCAATTAAAAGATGAGGTTCATGCATTTGAATTGATTTACAAGAATGTGTTTATAAAGAAGTGAAAACACCTCCTTACTAAAAATTTGAACAATAAAACCTCCAATCCAAACATACTCAGAAGGTATGATGAAGTGGTTGAAAAATTTTCAAATCTTTATATATATGGTAACAAAAGACTAAAGTATAGCAGCGGAATAAAAACATGACTATATTAATTTATAAAATAAAGGGTTACAAACTTACATCACAAGGATCCATGTAGAGGAAATCTAAACCACCTCAAGATTGTCTCCAAGCTTTAACTTCACAATCTAAGTCCAGGTCAACATGTCTTGTCATCCAAGTCCTCCACCTAGGGTTGTAAGCATACCCCAGCAAAAGAGAAACAACAGGAGACATCAGCAAAGGCCGATATGTGCATACTAAAAAGCAAATTGAGCAATATAAGGAAATAGGGACATCAAAATAAAAGGCTTCCCATGCAAGAGATAAGTACCACCCAAATGGGTATCAAGAGAAAGAATCACATTAAAGGAGATACTTGCCATAAATCAATATAAAAAGGATTGTGCCATAAATAAATCCACTACATAGTGGAAAACAAGCACAAGTAGGGAACACACCCCACAATCAATATCATGCATGCATGTGAGATAAACATAGTCCTAGAAAAATATAAACACAAAGGCGGCCAAGGCTTCACATCCTTGAAAACTTGATAGAGAATGACTCACCGTCAAACTCCCAATATAAAAGTTGAGCCAAGGCGTCACATCCTTAAAACTCGGGTATGGGGCACCACCACCACCATCCCATAAACAAAAAGGGCACACACCCAAAAACCAAAGTAATTATTCTAGTGCTACGGATTCACATTGCATATAAATATAGAGGCAAGTAAGTAGTTTAGTCAGAAGATGATACAAAGGTTGCCATCACACAATGGACAACACAAACATATAACATCCACTTCAAAGTGGCACATACCAATGTAAGGGACCAACATGCACCAAGGCACGACATAAGATATCAACAAATTATCCAAGTCCACAATAATCAAGATAGTTCACTCGAACCATGATATCAAAAGATAAGACATTTTGTGTAGGCAAAAGTCAAAAGAATGATAAAGTAGGTGATTTGCTCAATATTGATGAATAGGGGATACAACATACATAAGAGAGAAGAATTGCTCAATATGAATAATTGGGTATGCAAACATACCTCAACATCAGATTCAAATGATCCAAAGGCACATCTAGGTCCAAGCCTAGGCATCCAAAGAACCTATTAAACATATAGGTAGATTTGTATCAATTTCATGTACATTATCGAAACCCTAAAAACCACTTTTTTTACCATTATGCGAATTAGGTTTCCAAAACCATGCCATATTTTAGTATATTAAATTAGGGGTTCAAAACATATTTTATTATATTTTTATGACTTATAAATTATTAGTTATGAATTTTAGAAGTTAATTCATCATTAATTATATCCATTAAAAACATCTATTCAAAACACTAGATTTGGGTGACAAAAACAATACCATTAGAAAGCTTGCATTTTTCTGAATCCAACGAATATTTATTTATATTTTTCTGATGAGTAGATAATTAGTTATGGATTTTAGAAACACAACCAATCATAAATTTTCATATCAGAAATTCGATTGCAAAGAGGAGAGAGAGAGAGAGCAGGAGTGCTGAGTTGGTCCAATTGATACTGAACAACTCAGACAAGCCCACAACCATCTCAGCAACTCACCTCAGTGCGGTAGGAAAACCAAAACCCACATGAAAAGACAATTTTGTCCTTGTCCAAGAAAACAAACCAAAAAGGCAAACAGGGCTAAAGCCAAGAAAGGACCACAATGAGCATCTCCCCGCCTCACCCACATGCCATGGCCACGAGAAGCGACCTCCAGGCTGGGAGTTAACGAGAGTTCGGACAACCAAGCGTCCAAACAAAGTCACCCAAAAACGCTGCAAGACCGAGATGAGCTCGACGAACCAAGCACAAGAGAAAACCATGGAGAAACTCTGCGAAGACGGCTGCTCCAGGTTCCCTAACTGCATCGAAAACTGGAAGGAGAAGGGTGAGAAGGAAGGATAGGCTGCATACTGGCATTGCTATCAAATCAAAAGGCCAAAAACCACCACGCGATCCCAGGGAAAGCGTCCAAGACCTCCACTGACCCTGCGATGGTATGCGTCTTCCCGTCGACTCCAGACATCCGGTGGAGTCAGGTTGATTTGGGGAAACGCTCGTAGGCTGAAGATAGGTCGATCTATGACCAGGGAGAGGTACCAGGGAGCTTGACGATTGTCTAGGAGTAGTTTCCTAGTAGTCTGATGCCATGGAACCAAACGAAGAAGAGGAGGCAGGCGAAAACAGGGGAAACCCAGGGAGAACAGGACAAGCGGGCGGCGCCCAGTGAGATCCAGATTAAGACTTGGTGCCCTATCTTTTATAGGACCAAAGGATTCGGGAAGAAGCAAGGAAGGTGAGGGAGGAGAAAATAGAGGGAAAGGAAGAAAGGAAAGGGAGAGAAAGAGAGAGAGAGGGAAACCGGAGTCGGGCTAAGCTCCTGGTCGCAGAAGGAAAGCGGGAGACCAGAAAGCGAAAGGTTAGGGAGAAAGCAGATGCAGTTGGATTTAGATCCAACGGCCCAAAACAGACCCAAAAACATAAAGGAAAACCAAAGCGACAAAATAAACCGAGAAAACCTTATTAGAATAAGGTGTAGTTAATTGGTTATGTCTTTTCTTTTCCAAATGAATTGGGGTCCAAACATTATCCAAATTAAACCAAATTTTGCACATAGGTTAAATTAGGCATGTAGATTCTGATTTTACACTTAGTTTTACCTTTTGGAAACTTTTAATGTGTTAATTAAATCAAATTCCATTTTCTCTTTCCTCCTTCATTAATGGTATTAGGATTATCCAAAATTTATGAACTTGACCCACAAGTCATATTTAATGTGTTGGATATGAATTTTCCATCAATTTTACATATTGGAGTTGTTTGAGTATTTAATTAATATTTTGAAGGTTCTACACACTTTCTCTCTCCTGATTTCACCTTTTAAGCAAACCTTCTCCAAATTGGATGAAAATTTACCCAAAGGCTATATTTATTATGTAGATCACGAATCTAGGATTATTTTTCTCTTTTGGAGTTAATTATTATATTTATTTATTAATTACACTTTTAAAGCAATTTCTCTCTCTTAACTTACCATATTATTTCAAGGTGGTCCAAATTAAATGAAAATTGACATGTAAGCTTATTTTGATGTGTAGATTATGAATTTGAAGTCTATTATTTATTTTGAGGTTTTCTTACATGGGTTATGTCATATGGCCCATTATAGGCCCATTAACTATATTACTCTTTCAATTTAGTTCTTTATCATCTTATTTTCATCAAATGAGTTATATGACATATTAAATTACATTATTCATGCATTTGATTATTAGGATCACTCTAACCTCAACCTTGTTTGGTCAAACCCAAAAGGTCACAGTTCTAGGGTAGGGTTCTAGATCTGGAATGTTACAACACTCCACCCCTTAAAAAGGATTTCGTCCTCGAAATATATATATCAAAACATCAACGATCAACTACTCTCCACCCCTTAAAAAGGTTCAACCTAACAAGTCAAACTAAACAACTTTTTAGATCTACCCACATCTCTTAGTTGTGAAAGTTTTAGAGATTTATATTTTTCATGTATCCAACTATCAAGTCACCATCTAGGGTTGAGTTTTTAGGTCCATGTGTCTCTAACCTATCAACCCTACATGAACATCCAAAAATCATAGGGTAGGTCAATGTAACATCCTCGGATTTCACATCTGAAAATGTTAGGCAATTATATCAGAGTGCCTTGCGGAAGCAATTTGTGCATACATGAACAAACAACTATACATACACCATAACACGTCTCAGCATTCAACATGTACATTATTACAACATGAATTACAATTGTATATTGAAAGAGAATTTTACAAGTTTATGAACATGTATGCTAGCAAGATCTTAGACAAAAGGTACAATCTATACAACTTGCTCACATCCTATTCTTTTATCCCATTCTAGCTCTGGACCTAAAAATACGAGAAACAAAAATCATCAACAAAAGTTGGTACGTGGAATTAAAAGCTATACTATGTTGGCATATAATATACTCAAAATTGAAGAAGGAGAAAGAAAACATTACTTAAAGGTGGAAAATCAGGTAATCCCAAGTTATTAGCCCCATTTAGAATGAATATGCATTACTATGGTGGACTTAGCACAAACATATATATTGGGCCCTATCCCTGCGTACCTTGTACCATTAGGGATCTCCCTGCGTACCTTGTACCATTAGGGAGGTGCTAGTCAACATTAATACTTTCCCTCTCTAATAGGGAGATTAATGAGCACCACTAGTAACTACATTTCATGTTCTTGTTCATTTATATTCTTAAATGTTCAAGGCGGAAATTGTCAATACACATACATCTACATCCAACAATGTACTTCAAATACATACAAGCAAGTACATATATTTAACATCCAGAAAAATCTAGTCATATAATTATATCCACGTACCTGAGTTTAGATATTACTCGCATATCAAAGATCATCTAGATAAACTGGTCAGGACCTGATTTAAAGAAATTAATCATCATTAATACAATGTTTACCATTATGTCATTGATATTTTAGGTCTAAGTTAGGGTTTAGGCCAAACCTAGGTTTAAACTGACCTAAGTTTGTCTATGATATTTTATACTGACCTACATGTCATAATTAAGGTCTGGTTCAAATTTTAGAATTTTCCTGATGAACGGTCTATTTCTAGAATTAAAATGAGTTAAAAGGTATATAACTAGTCTTTTCTATAAAAAGACCTATTATTATAAATATTATTCCATTTAGAGTCCAAATATGGGTTTCAATCATCATTAGGGATCTAGAAGAATTTTTAGGAGAATTAATATCAACTGGATATAATTTATTTCATTTAATGAATTGCAAAAAGGAGCACTATACTCTAAATTATATATCATCATTCATAATGTTCAAGGGTCCGATCTAGGAGTCTAGGATTAAAGGTAATGTTTTTCTAAGTTTGTGGGTATTTTATACATATTTATTGGCCATGGGAGCTATTTACTAGGCATTTTCTAAGAACAAGACATTTTCTGGATATCAAAAGTGTTTTACCTTTCCATATCCTAAGGTGGCGGCTGTTGATTGGGCCCTGCTGGTAGGCTCAGCTCCTCAGTTTGCACTCCTGGTCAGTTTGGTTCAGTAAACTCAGACCGGATGATGTGTTGGTTTCATTGATCGGACCACTCGGTCTTCTCCTCCCCCTCGCGTTCTACTAGTCGCCGCCTGCTGCGCGAGGCCTATTCTCAGTGAGCGTGCCTCTGCATCTTCCCCTACCACTGGCCTCTACTCTATGTGCGTCATCATGAGGGATTGGCTCCTCGACAAGAAACCTAGATGAACACAAGGCATGTCGTCTGCTTAGTCTCCCTCTCCTTTCTCCTTTGTAGGTTCACGTTCTCATCTCCTCACGCCACCTCTGGTTGCAAATTTATTCCTCTTCTATGTGCATGTGTCACCGCACATTGGAGATCTAGCAAGGAAGCCATCTCTTCCACCCCCTCTTCATCTACCATTAAGGTGTATCTCTTTCCCAACCATTTGGCTCCATTGTATAGGTGTCTGCACTTTCAGGATAGTAACGTTGTTGGTGGCGGCAGAACTCAATGACCCATATGGTGGCCGCATCGGTGAATCATGGCGGTGCTGAAGGAAGAGAGTCAGGGGCATTTCTTATCCACACTCTGTTGTACGCATTCAATGTCACACGCCATCAGGGGATCTTCATAGACTCAACCAAGATGCTTGAAGGTTCAGAGACAAGCCATGCTCTTCTGGTCCTACCGGCTTTCTCTCCCATGCTAGATCATGCTTATTGAAGCCCAAAGCACTGCCTTTTGGCTCCTCAACCCCTCAGTCATCTGTGGTTGGTTGTTGCCAAAGAAAATAGGGAGGAGTAGATAACAATTGTTTGTTCTCCCTCTAGAGCAGTTAGCTACGATCTACTAGCCATTACTCAGATTCGAGGATTGCGGATCAAAACTATTACTCCTTCATACTCATGCTAGTAGATACGGGCAAGACTTGGTCTTTGGCCTCGATTAAAGCGGAGGTATAATATGATATGAATATCATCAGATGGTGACTGCATGGTTATCAAGAGCAGCATTTGTTTATTGATCCATACTCAACTATAAGTCATGCCTAAGAAAGGGAATAGGCCCGTATGACATCAATATCACATTTAGGTACCGAATATCCAAAAGAGTAAATTTTGGCAACATGTCATTCATTAATGACCTCAACTTCAATCAATCATGCCTTCATAATCAAATTTGATTTCTCTATGCCTAATTTGAGCCACATATAATGTTATTCGATCACTTAAATAAATTCCTCAAAAGGGATCATTTCACTACTCATGTAGATTTCTAAATGGATGTTTAAGTTCATAATTTTTTTAATTTAATTAACATAAGCAACTCTTTGTAAGTGCACTCATTCAGGTATGATACTCAACAATTGCATCTCTCATTGCACTTTTCAGGTGAAAAGAGTCCATAAATGAACAATTAATTCCTCAATTTGGTATCAAACTTCTACATAATGTTCATGGTCCTCAATTAATATATTGGGTAGAGAATCCCAAAAATTCTGGGTCATCACATTCACCCCATCTTATTTTGAATTTTGTCCTCGAAATTCAACAAATTCCATGCCTAAGGTGATATCAAAATGTCCAAATTCACAAAGGTCACCACTTCTATGTACTAAAGTTATCATATTTCTATATTTATCCCAAGTCTACATCTTAGGATCTAGAGCATCTAGGGTGTATCACCCCACCTTATATAGGTTGAAGAATAACAACTTTTTGTAGAACTAAAGCATCATTTAATGTTTGAGTCATAACTTGACATTCAATTATTCTAGGATGGACATCCCTTGTTACTCTTATAATTAGGGATTTATTGACTCATATAGAGTTGGGAAGGTATTACTAAGGGTTTCATCTTTCACCCCATTAAGCCATACAGTGATGCCAAGGTTTCATGCCATAATATCATTGAACTTAACATCCTTAACATGGTTAATGATCAACGTCATACTTGTATTTCTACGTTAGAGGGGATTGTTCTTCATATATACATATTAGATTATTCATTCTTTTATGCAAGAGTTATTATCGAGTAGCATAGATTTAGAAGGATTGATGTCAAGCACCATATTTGTGATCACATATTCTATACCACAAAGATATCTTTATGTCAATCTCATTATTATAATCTTATATCTTTCATGTATGATATGAAGAGAAAGAAAATGTACAAAGGCAACCTCATGATTTCAAACTTATACATACCATGTATGTTGTAGAGGAAAGGATAATATACTAGGTCAAGCTTATATAGTGACTCTTTATATATAAATCATTCATATAGCTCAAGTGAGGTTCCTAGCATCATATATTAAGAAAGAGAAGTGGAAGGAAGAACATTTATGAGTATCTTATGCAAAAGGCATTTCACTCTCGGAACGAGAGTTCATATATCACCTCACTTGCAACTAATCTCTTCTTTTGACTGTCAATCTCGTTGTTGATAACCCTTGGGAGATTGCGGGTGATTTCAATATCATCTACAAACCTGAAGAGAAATGGGGAACTGCCCAACCGGATTTTGCTGCTATCAGAGATTTCAACAGCTTCATTGTGGATGCGGGTCTCAAAGAAATTTCTTTTCTTGGTAGTCGATTCACGTGGGTGAATAAGCAATGTCTTACTTCGACAAATTGGGAACACATTGACCGAGTTCTGGTTAATGAATGTTGGAATCAAGACCTTCCTGGATCGAAATCCTCTCACCTCACATGATTTCGAGAATCTGACCATTGCCCCATCCTCGCTTCCTTTGGAAAGGGACAACACAGAACTACCAAACCTCCCTTCTCCTTCCTTTCCATCTGGCTTCAACACGATGAATGTATGGATATCATTCGATCTGCTTGGGCCACGGAGGTTATCGGACATCCCTCTTTCATCTTCTTCAGCAAGCTAAAGATGGTTCAGACTGCTTTGAAGAGGTGGAATGCTACCACTTTCAGCAACATTCATCAACGTCGCATCGACCTTGAAGATGTGGTTCATACCCTCCAAATAACCTTTGATGACCACCTGTATCCTGCAAATGAATCCAGTCTCATCACTGCTGAAAATGAGTTGCAATCAGTTCTTGATCTGGAGGAACGCCTGTGGAAAGAAAAAGCTAATATTAGTTGGCTCGATGACGGAGAAAGAAACACTGCCTTTTATCGTGCTATTGTCAAGGCAAAGAAAAGAAGAAGACGCATCTCGCAGCTCACCTTACCTGACGGCTCCTCATCGGATGATCCCTTCTTTCTTGCTCGTAAGGCAGCATCCCTTTTCCAAGATATGTTCTCTGAACATGTTGTGTGAAACCCCACGGCGTTGGACATGTTTCTGTCCCTCATTCCTGTTGTCATGAGCTCTGATGACAATCTCAGCTTGTTGTCGACTCCTAAGGAAGAGGAGATCTTGCTTACTATGAAAGAGATGAACTATCAATCGGCTGCAGGACCTGATGGTTTCACCTTATCTTTCTACATTGGGGCGTGGGATGTCATCAAGACTGACGTTTTGCTTCTTGCCAACAGCTTCTTCAAAAATGAAACCTGTCACAGGAGTCTTTTTTCTTGTAGGATTGCCCTCATTCGGAAATTTGAACAACCTGCTAATCTGACTAGTGATTTCTGCCCTATCGCCATCGAAAATATGATCCTTCGCATCTTTGCTCGGGTGCTCAGCAACAGGCTCAAACCTCTCATGCCAAAGATGATCTCAATATCGCAAGGAGCATATGTACCTGGACGTGACAGTACCAATCATATTTGATTAACTAAGGAGCTGGTACATGATCTCAAACAGGGCGACACTCATCCAAATGTGATTATTAAGTATGATATGAGTAAGGCGTATGATCGTATTGATTGGAAGATCCTAGAGCGCATTCTTGCTGCCTTCGGTTTCTTTCCTGATACTATCACCTTATGTCTAAAGTTCTTTGCTGGTTCCTGGGCCTCTGTATCCCTTGGGGACATTACAGAAGGTTTCTTCCTGTTGCATCATGGCCTTAAGCAAGGTAACCCTATGTCTCCATACCTTTTCATTCTGTTCGAAGTGATCCTTGCTAGAGCAATGGATGATGTTACTTCTAAGGGAAATATCTCCAGATACAAGACCATAGGCACAGGTATTGCTCCCTCTATCTTGCTATATGTTGATGACATTATCTTGTTCTGTAATGCAACGCCAACATCCATTTCTGTCATCAATGACACTCTAGATGATTATGAGGGTGCTATTGGGTAGGTTCTCAACAGAGCAAAATCTATCTGTATGACAGGAGCTGTTGACCCTTTGATTCGTGCTAATCTTGTGCTATCCCTGAACGTTTCCCAAGCGAATGAATCCTTTATATATTTTGGCATTCCTATCACCCATGGTAGATCGAAGCATATACATTTTGATTTCCTCATTGATAAGATGGTGAATAAGATTTCAAGTTGGAAAGTGCATCTTCTCTCTTTCGCCGGACACAGATTGTTGATTCTACACTCCCTCTCCTCTATTTCTCTTTACACTGTTGCCACGGTGGGCATCCCCGACGGAATATGCAATAAATTAGATAGAATCATGTCTCGTTTTCTTTGGGCCAACTGAGATAATTCTCATCGAATGGCATGGATTTCCTGGAAATCCGTTGCCACCCCTCTTGAGGCTGGTGGACTTGGTCTTCACTCAGTCAGAGTTCTCGTTAGAGTCTTCATTTATAAAGCCTACTGGGAGATCTGTGTCGGCTCATCACCATGGGCAATCTTTTGTCATGATAAATACAAATCACTGATGAATTATAGAGTTAGTTCCCATCCTCCTTACCTGAAACTCAGAAGTTCAGCATCGCCAATGTGGAAACAGATATGGAGAGTGTTTCCCTTCTTCATCCTGTTCTGCAGATGGATTACTGGTGTAGGAGATATCTCGATATGGGATCCTAGATGGTGTGGCACACCGCTTGACATACACTCCCTGTATGTGAGGGACAGAAGACTTGACCTCAAAGTTAAAGATTTCTGGTCACATGAAAACGGGTGGGATTGGTCTTCTTTCGAGCATATCTTCAATGACGCAGGCATTCAGATCATCAAAGATTCTCAGGCCTCTATCTCTGAGTCTGAAGATAAGCTTATCTGGAAGCTTGATCCTAAGGGTAGTTTCACGATTAAATCCGTCAAGAAGCACATCATGTATGCTGACTTCCCACCCTCTGAACCAATTTTTAAAGGTTTATGGAAGGTGGATTTTCCTAAAGCCTTAGTTATTCATTGGAAGATTGCCAAAAATGCCATCCCAACTGACGACAACATATCCAGATGTCATATGCATCAATCAAGTTACAATCCAGTTACAATGTATACTCCTATTTTGAGAAAATATATTACACGTTCTTGTGGTCGATGAAGATCTGACACTTCACACCATACAAGTAGTGTCTCCATATCTTCAAAGCATGGGCCACAGCAGCCAACTCCAGATCATATGTTAGGTAGTTCTCCTCGTGTTTCTTAAGTTATCGTGAAGTGAAAGAAATCACGTTCTCATCCTGCATCAGCACACTACCCAGACCATTCTTAGATGCATCACAGAAGACAATATAACATGTTCCTTGCTCTGGAAACACTAATATTGGTGCACTGGTCAACTTATCCTTTAGGATCATAAAATAAAGTTAACTTCTCTCATCCCAAACAAATGGTACATCCTTCCTTGTTAGCTTTATTAGGGGTAATGTCATCGCACTAAAGTTCTTAATGAACCTCATGTAGTATCCTACCAAACCTATAAAGTTGTGAACCTTTGTAGGTGTCTTTAGTTGATCCCAATCCAGCACTGACTCCATTTTCTTTAGGTCTACATAGACTCATTTATCATATATTACATACCCTAGGAAAACCACTTCCTAGGTTTGGGCTTCAAACACTTCATTGGGAGGGGTTGGAGCATAAGACATCTCATACTATAATAGGCGGGCATAAGCTTGATGAAATCATTAGTCTCCTACATGTGGACATAGTAAGATGAAATCAAAAAAATCAAGTATGTCTATCCATGTCAATGATGGTTATCTTACTAGTATCAATTCACTAATCATGTTTATTAATTATAGATTATCCATGTTTCCATTAGTTGGATACATACTACATATTGCATCAAGAAATATGTATATTTTTCTTTCAAGAAGAATATAGATGTATACATAATGAAATCTAATCTGGGCATTCAGGTTTTCAGTCCTGGGTTTGCCTCCGCCCGTACCCAGTCCAAATAAAATATGGGTTTAAATTTTAGGCCCGGCCCACCCATATTATAAACCGAGTTCGGGTCTGGATCAAGTTATCTTATGCGGGCTGGGTCGTGGGTCGGATCGGGCCGGCCCAACTCGATTCTCATCCCTAATGCTGACCACTCGTGGCAGTTGGCAGCGGGTAGGTGGACGTGGTGTCCGACCGCGGGCTGGTCTAGGATGATGATGGGCAGCTGCTTGCTGCTGTCTTTGAAGCCGGCGGCCACTAGGGAGGGGAAGAAGAGAAAGGAAAGAAAAAAGAGGAAGTGTTGGGAGGGCTTAGAGGTTAAGATCCCGCATCCGATACCATGTAGATTGAAGTACTAAAGTCATAAAAATAGGCCAACGGATTTTTGCATGAACTCTAAAGGCTTTATCAGATTTAAAAATGTTGGCAGTTTTATTGAACTAAGTTTGAATTTCAGTAAAGAAGGTGGTAATAGTGTACAAAATGTTACTGCGATCTTTTAACAGAAATAGCCAAGTCGCACAAGAATAATCATCAATGAAAGTCATAAAATAGCAAAACCTAGATAGGCTAGTAACAGAGCATGGCCCCCATGTATTAGCATGAACAATATCAAATAGTTTTTTAGAATTAATGTACTTTTCTTATGAAACACAACCCGGTTTTGTTTTCCAAATTGACAACATTCACAAAGAAAAGTTTTATCAGGTATCTCAGGAACATCTCAGTTTAGCAACGATATATGTCCCAAATGATAGTGCCATTATAGTCCAGTCAATGAGGATGAGAGTAGAGCAGCAACAAATTATGGCACGTCCAAGTAGTACAGTCCCTTTGGTCCTTCATGGCCCAAACCAATCCACATCTTCGTGTGGAGATCCTGAAACACAACCTTCGGGATCAAAAGTGATAGAGCATTGAAGGCTTAACAGTTTTACTGACAGACAAGATTGAAAGGAAATCTTGGAACATATAACACAAATTTTAAGGAAAAATTATGAGTGAGAGATAGTTCCAATTCCGTACATCGGGAACTGAGTTTGATCATCCAATGTAAGCGGTGGAACTCTTGTCATTTTAGATAGAGAAGAAAATAGTTTTAAATATCCAGATGTATGAGCAGATGTACTTGAGTCAATGACCCATTCATTTTTACCATAGGTTTGCATGGGAAGCAAGTAAAGCAAAAGAACCTCTAACCTGAGTAGAAGGATGTGAGGGGAGGTGAGCCTGAAGAAGTTTCTCAAACTCCGAACAAATCCACTCAACAATGGGCAAGGTAGAACTGGAGGCGGCAGTAGAGGGATCTTCAGAAGTATCATATGTGACCTGATTTGCCCACGCAGGTTCACCATGTTCTGTCGAGCAGTGATCTTCGATGTAGCTTGTGCACCCACAAAAGTTGCACAATCGACTTCCGTATATGACTCAACATAAATAATAAACATTCATTGCCTACCTTTCTTAAGGACTATCTATGAATGTATATCATAACTAAAATCATTGCTAAAGACTTAAACTTATGCCAATAGGTTTTAATTTCTTTATTAAAACTCGGAACCTTTTTTTCTCCAAAAAAAAGTATTGATCACGTCAAAATATACATTGGTACATATGGATATAATATGGAACATGGCCTGGAAAAAAATTTAAAAGCATTTAGGTATGACATGACTTCAAGGCATGCAGCCTTGACATCGTCGCCTTACAAAGAAATCACTCTTTTGAACATACAGTTATTTGCACTATTGGTTATCGAATATGATCAAGCACACTTGTACCAACCAGCTTTATGTTGTTCACATTCACTTTAAGGCCCACGATTTTCAAAAGAAGTCAATATAATTATTAACTTCCTTATACATGGCTCACTGTCCTCAAGGAAGAAAAGAAACATCTCTTATACATTAAAGTTGTATAATTAATAGAGGAGTTGTATATCCTCTATTCTTACTCTAGATATTGACCATATGTTCTCCGCTTTCCTTAGCATAGGATTTGAAATTTGAGTCACAGTCAACAATCAAAGGGAAAATATGAAGCTCCTTGTCTAATGCCTTTAAAAGTTCCCTCTTGTCTTCCATTGATACAGAACCCCGTGGTATACAAGTTTTTGAACCACATCATCCACCATAATGAAAAACTAAATTCCTACAAAAGTTATAGTCAAGGTTGTCAAAACCGAACCTGGAGGCTTCCGATCCTCAATTTATTGGGTCAACTAGTGGTTCGACCGGTTCAACTAGTGACATGAGCATGACATCATAAATTATTTATAGTTGAAGATGGCACTGAATGATACAAGGCAGATTCAGGTCTAGGTTAATTTCAACACCCCGCATGAATAGCAACAAGTACAAGGATGAGTTCTATTGTGAGCTCATGTGCACGTTAGTGCATCATCATTATTATCATCATCTAAGCCTCAATCCCAACCATGTTGGGTCTACATGGATCCTTCTTTTCCATTCATCTCTGTTATAATTCATATTCTGATCAAGACTAAGCGTGATGCAAACATGCCATTTTTTGGAAGGGTGCATAGCATCAAGGGGGCATAGCAAGGATTCAAAGAACAGACATTTAAACAGGCTGCCAATCTGCCTGGTCCATTATGACGTGACCAAGGTCCAAACTGCTAATTGATATGGATGAAATTTCACTTGCAAGTTGTAAGATAGATAAGACAAACACTTAATATGACAAAATCTAGTGTAGTATTGGGAAGATAAACCCTCAATAAAATCATACTAACTTCAATGAAATATTAATAAATCATGCACTTAGCTAAACCATTTTCGCCAGCCTATCATCTTACACAGAGAAAACTAATAACAACTAACTAACATTGTTTGGCAATATTTTGGAACTTGCAATACAACTAGCTAAAGTAATGAAGAACATTGCTTTTGAGATAAAATCCTATTCATCCTTCCTCCAATATCTTATCAGCACAAAATAATATTCTCTTAAACTCTTTGATATCTACTCAAACCATATATATTTAAAAGGAAAACCATCTAATACTAAGTGAATATGTATTATAGATTATTCTTGGATTTATTATGAATGTCGATATTATTATTTCCTAAAGATTTTCACTATTTAAGAGCTACTCTGCGTATGTATGTCTAGCAAGAAAATCAACTGATCCTTGGTAGCTCTTGTTGTTATGATATGATTCATGCACATATATCGATATATTTTAGTTTTATTCTACATTGTGATATTATTTGTCTTTAATAAACTTGAGTTTTTCATAAGAAACTCTTAGTAGAAAGATAAATATATATAGAGAGAGGGGGGAGAGAAACTAGAATGTAATCAATTTTACATGTATATGGGGTTGATCTTATATGCTAGACATTCTACAATGCAAGCATGGAGGAGGGAATCCTTGTCATTCATTTAACTTAATGTGAGATTGTAGTGTATGTCATGTCGTCTGCACCATGAAAAGACATTTTCTGAGAAGCCGAGCTGCTACGACCAATAAAGTAACCACTTCATCGATCTCGTTTATCCTCCCACCACTCCACTGATATAATAATCAAAACACTCTCCACATCATGTGCCTGCTATGAACATTTAATTTAAAAAATGTCAAGTCGCAAATGTAAGCTATTACCAAACTCTCTTCCTCCCGTCCTCTGTGCTCATTTTCCCTCTTTTGCTATTATATAAATTTGGTTAATCTATTTCCCATCTTTTCTTCCCTTTCCTTCCATCATTCTTTAGCCATTATATAATTCTGCTTGATGCACGGAGAAAAAAAGAGCCATAAAATCACGTGTAGTATAAGTGGTTTATTTTTTATTACTTGTTAATTGGGCTTAGACCCATTGTATATGTATATGTTACACTTAAGTGAGGATCCATTTACCCAGTTAAGTGTACCCATGTATCCTTGGGCTCATATATATAGGAGACCCATCATATCTTCATCGATGATTGAACATATGATTATTTCAATCTACATGGTATCAGATGCGGGATCTTAACCTCTAAGCCCTCCCAACACTTCCTCTTTTTTCTTTCCTTTCTCTTCTTCCCCTCCCTAGTGGTCGTCAGCTTCAAAGACAGCAGCAAGCAGCTGCCCATCATCGTCCTAGACCAGCCCGCGGTCGGACACCACGTCCACCTGCCCGCTGCCAACTGCCACGAGTGGTCAGCATTAGGGATGAGCATCGGGTTGGGCCGGCCCGATCCGACCCACGACCCAGCCCGCATAAGATAACATGATCCAGACCCGAACCCAGTTTATAATATGGGTGGGCTGGGCCTAAAATTTAAACCCATATTTTATTTGGACTGGGTACGGGCGGAGGCAAACCCAGGCCCAAAAACCCGAATGCCCAGATTAGATTTCATTATGTATACATCTATATTCTTCTTGAAAGAAAAATATACATATTTCTTGATGCAATATGTAGTATGTATCCAACTAATGGAAACATGGATAATCTATAATTAATAAACATGATTAGTGAATTGATACTAGTAAGATAACCATCATTGACATGGATAGACATACTTGATTTTTTTTATTTCATCTTACTATGTCCACATGTAGGAGACTAATGATTTCATCAAGCTTATGCCTGCTTATTATAGTATAAGATGTCTTCTGCTCCAACCCCTCCCAATGAAGTGTTTGAAGCCCAAATCGCAATAGCAGTTGTTGCCATATGTCCTGGACGGAGTCGTGGTACTCACACTGAACTGCGACCATAAATGTACTTGTTGTGGCAAGTTGGGCCATGATGTGTGTCATTCCAAACATGGCTACCCAACTCACTTCAGATGAGGGCGCAGCAGGAGTTCTGCGTATGTTGCTCAAGCTTCCACATCACTCATTGGCTAGGGTCCTCCAGCATCTACTATGATTCCTGACCAAACTAGATAGCCCACACATATTTCACTCACAAAGGAGGAGTACGAACGACTCCAGCAAACGGTACACCAGTATGGTGACTCTCCCATTCACAATAGCATGGCAGCATCATCCCTGAATTGCACATTGGTGACCCCCTACTATGACACCTTCCGCCCACCTCATTACTCATCAAGGTAGCCCATGATCCTCCATCGTTGTTATTAGTATATACACTTTATTTCTTTTCTATACTTAGTGTATTTTGCTTTATGCTTTTGCTCTTTTTCTATTGTGTACTCTTTATCCCACATGGGTTATCTCTATACCATGTGTTCTCTCTTGTCTTATAAAAGAGAGCCCCCTGTACTCTATTTAATCATCCAATAATAAGCAATCTCATTGCTGATTTCTAGAGTTGTCACTCATTCTAGCTAGATAGTGGATTCAGGATGCTATTCAGCACATGACTAATATGCCACATCTTCTTGCATCTTCCAATTCTTTCATCTACATTCCATTGTCATCTTAGCAGATGGCTCAGTTAAACAGGTCATCAAGTGTGGCACTATTCCACTTTCCTCTAAACTAAAACTATATGTTGTTCATTTTGTTCCCAACTTTCCATATAACCTAATGTTTATAGTTGAACTTGTTGATTCCCTTCGTTGTTTTGTAACTCCGGACCGCATGATTTTATTCTACAAGATTGGTGGAACATGATGACAGTTGGCAAAGGGGGTGCGCTCTGGTGACCTCTACTACTTCTCAGCCCCTCCCCTACCTCAAACCAACGCTCTTGTTGCAGCCTTGTCTCTCCAACTACATCTTCACTTTGTCCACCCTCCTCTGGAGAAGCTAAAGATCTTCGATAAATCTCTTTCTAGTTGCTCATCTATTTTATGTGATGCTTGTCAAATTGGAAAACACTACAGTGTATCTTTTCCATCTAATGTTGTTAAGCAGTGTTTGAAACCTTTTGACTTGATACATAGTGATGTGTGTGGCCCCTTTTGAACAACTAGTTACAATGGCTTGAACATTTTCTCACGTTTGTGGATGACTTCTCTGTAATGACAAGACTTTATCTTATTCAAACACGAGATGAGGTTTTCCCCTTATATGTGTCATTCATAAAATGATTATTGTTCAGTTTTCTACGGCTATTGAAATTGTGTGCACTAATAACACCCTTGAATACACCCAACACGCAGCTTCATCTATTGTCGGGATATGAGAATCATTCATTAACAATCTTGTGCCTACTCTCCACAACAAAACATTATTGTAGAGTAAAAATAGCCATCTTCTTGGCTCTACACACTCGCTTACCATTCATCTGAACCAATGTTCTAAGTTTTGACAAAATGGTCGAAATTTCAAAAAAATCTGTTTTGCTGGCAACGGACATCGAAATGGACTGGCAAAACTCTCAAAACAGGCAGATCATCATTTTTTTTACTTTTTCATATACTATGTACTACCTAGAGCATATTTTTTGCATAGTTTTGTGTCTTTCAGTCTATACATTGTGCTTGAAAACCATAATGACTTAATTCATTGATTTCACCATCAAAAATTGACACCAAAACTCCCCATCGAAACAGTTCAGGATCATTTACTCACAAATGGCGAGACCCCCCCACATATCCAATATGAAATATTGTTATATATTTGAGTAGATCTACACTAGTAGATCATTCTGGTAAAATTTCATAAATTAATTTGTTACTTTTGTCGTCGAAACGTGGGGAACGCATTTATCAAAATTTCTATCAAAATTTATGTTTCCGTGGCCACTGAAACGGCATCAAAATCGGACATTTTCTTCCTTGATCCGAACCCACCTAAAAACAAGTGGAAAGTGTTTTTCTTACAGTCTTTTATCAGTCGACAACCATCCTCGATTTTTCCAATTTGTATCCACACGACAAAATGTTTTCTTTACCACCTCGGGTTTTTGACATTTGTTTACAATTTTGATCCTCAAGCCAATAGTTGGAACAATTTTTATAGGATACCCCTTCTCTTAAAAAAGGTTACAAATGCATTGATCCCAAAACTGGTCATATCTATGTCTTTGCTAGTGTGACTTTCCATGAGGATGAATTGTTCTTCTCTGTGTTGAATTCGCCCTCTGCACCCACACATGACTTGGTCTCCCTTCCTGAACATGTTTCCCCAATTCTAGTGTCACTACCTCAAGAGCCTAACTAGCGCATGGTAGTTGTTCCTGAACCAGCAAGCCTGTAATCTTTATCTCTTCCGGATGGTCCAATTTACCAGTCGCACTGTGCAAAGGTAAACATTCGTGCACCATTAAACATCTAATATCTAACACATGTTGCTTATCTCACCTCTCTCCAACAACTTCTGCTTTTGCCACTCTTTTGGACACCACCTGTATTCCTAAGTGTCCCACTACTTCCATGTGTCTAACACTATGTTGTACATGCACTGTCCTATGCACCCCCGTGGGTTCCATATCCTAGGCACCTAGCCCAACTAGGCATTCTGGGCGGCCTGGGAGGCTAAGTAGGCCTAGTTTGTGCTTGATCCAATAAGCTTGAAAGTATATTGTTTGTTTTTATATTGTGAAAACAGAATGGTCATTTTAAGTTGATGGTATTGTTTTTGGTTGTTTGTTCTTTTTCCTCAATCAATTCTGTTTAGTTTTTCTTTATCCTCCACCAAGCAGCAACTTTGCTGCTATGCAACTATTTTTATTTTTTGTTGTTTCCCACCTACAATTCTCTGTTCTTTCCTTTATTCTTCACCAAGCAACGTTGATGCTCCATTCTTCTTCCTCCTTCCATGCTTCCTACTGATTCATCCTCCCTCCTTGTTTTCCTTCCATTCTCTATTCACTAATTCAGTTTTTTTTTACATTCCTATTATTTCCTGGTACTGTTTCTACTTCTTTTTTCTTTAGTGCCCTCTCACATTCATGTTGCTGCATTTTGACCTTTTTTTCCTTTCATCTCTTCACAAAGTTGGGACTGAGGCTTAGATAATGATGATGATGATGATGATGATGATCTCCTCACAAAGTTGCTTCAACATTTATATTCTTCCTCCTCCCCAAAATTTCTGCCTCTTCCTACTAGTTTATATAATGCTCATAGATTAATATATGACTAATTCAAAAAACAAATAAAAAGGTATTGTTTCTACTCTTTTTATTTAGTCTCCTCTCACATTCATGTTGCTGCATTTTGATTTTTTTTTCCTTTCATCTCCTCACAAAGTTGCTTCAACATTCATATTTTTCCTCCTCCCCAAATTTCTGCCTCTTCCTACTAATTTATATAATGCTCATAGGTTAATATATAACTAATTAAAAAAACAAATAAAAAGGTACTATTTCTACTCTTTTTATTTAGTCTTCTCTCACATTCATGTTGCTGCATTTTGTCTTTTTTCCTTTCAGCTCCTCCCAAGGATTGCTACTCCATTTATATTCTTCCTCCTCCCAAATTTCCTCCTCTTCTTACTAACTTATATAATGCCCATGCTCATAGGTTAATATGTACTATCTACAGAAAAGAAAATAAAAAAGGCCTAGGAATGCCTAGGCCTCTAGACGAAAGCCTATGTCCCTAGGGACATGTGGACTGACTAGCCACCTAGACAATCAAGGTCTGACGGCGTTCCATTGACATCTTCATGGACGCACACACACTAAATTCTCCTACATGTATGTACAAGTTTACAAAAAGCAACATAATGCTAGCATCATCCTGTAATAACCATATATATAAGTTTCTATTCAAGCTTTGGATATGAAACAAAAGGTAAAGACAATCGATTTTGTAATAATCAGTTAAACAAATTTGTTTTTCCTGTGTGCTTGAATAGAAGAGGGAGTTAGATATATGAAGACTAAAAAGAGTTACAAGACGTGTAGAAGAATGTTTAGAAACTGGAGTATATATGGGGCATCCTACCTGATCTATATTTTTGTCTGACGCAAGCTTTATCATGATCTCTAGCTTTTCCATTTTAACATAAATCAGGTCATAGTATTTGTAGAAAAAGGCCTGCAAAGAAGCTTATGTGTTGTATAAACCAAACTTACGTAACAACATGAACCAAGATTGGTTACACAACTTAACACTGGATATGTGAATCACCTTAATCTCATGGGCAAGGATTGTCGGATGTCTTTGGACAATAAGATTAATATTACGTAAAGCAACATATTGTATCTCTTGTTCAACAGAAAGAAGGGTCACTAGAGGTGGAGCCATTTTCTTGCAAAGATTCCTAACTACATCAGGGCTGGTGATTAGTTCCATTTGTTGAAGAATCATATGCAACATATTTATTGGAAAAAAAATTATGAAATACAACCAGAAAAAGGTATTGAACATGGCTAGCAGCTATAGTTTTCCAGCTTTATAATTAGAAAAAAATGTGGAAGGAGGAATTGTTTTGCAAATTGAAAATCATCCACTTTTCTAGTGATCACGTATGAAAACGATAATAATCTGGTCCTCAGATGATGAATGGATTTATCAAGTGAACAAAGTGCCCAGGAAACAGGAAACTTGTACATAGGTACTCTGGAAGTACTGTAATCTTGAACTGTCACTGATCTGCTGACAGCATGGATAGATCCAGAGAAAAACTGAAAACAATCTGAAAGATTTGTTGTTGCTACTCAAACTAATTCGATATGGATCTCAATGGTAAGGTTATAATAATTAAGCACGTGTTAGCTCTTAAGGCAGAAGTTGGGGAAGGAAATGATAGTTAACCATGTGTAATAGATACCTCACGCATAAGGCATTGTAACAATTGAGAGGTAAAGCTCATATATACCTTAACTGCAGAAAGAACAACAGCACAATTAGCATGTTGGAGGCGAGGAGTAACGTGCTCTACTATGTTTTCAGCCTCACGAGCATCAGTAGCTTTATATCTTGAAAGGGCATCCAATATGAAAACTTGGCCCCATCTGCAGTTTGAATAAGGTTCAAAGAATCAAAATACGCATTCATTGATTCATTTCATTTTAAAACTTCTATGGTTTTCTCAAAAAATAAGAATATACGAGGCTAGATTGTATATTGTCACCCTCCTATATCTTAACTTAATTATCCCTAAAGACACCTAGGTTACAGCACCCGGGTTCATTCTTTTCCACTGATGAATCAACCTATTATCAGACAGTTACTAATATAGTTCACCAATAGATGAGATTCATCTAGTCCTAGAGGGTAGATACCCTTGAACTCAGTGCAATTTCAGTCTAACTTTAGACAATTAAGGTCAGGATATTTGCATACTAAAAAGATATTTCTACCAAAACAGGTAAATCTGGCACCAATATTGGTTTTTTGTCTGATTAGTTGGACTAATAGCTAGATCAGCTAGACTAAGAGAGAAAAATTCAATACAGCTTAGCTACATCTCTGATTGTTGGGAATGGTTGGGTTTATAAGAAATAAGATGGGATATAGATCGTGCACTCTTATAAACAGTTCAGTTTACATGGATAATTTTTGCAATTCCTTTTTATATGTTCTGGTAAAGGTCCACAAAGGATTCTATATAATGTCAGTCTATTGCATGTCTACATATATGTTTGTCAATTGTAATTCACAAGCAGGTGAAACGAAGACAAATTAATGTGTGTAGCACGCAGCAGTGACTTTTGAGATAGAATATCAAGAAAACGACTAAAAAAATAGCGATAAATAGAGATACTTTTCAATGAACTCCAGCAGCCTTCGATTACGTCCCTAATACATCCTGCTAAAGACTTACTCGGTGCACTCATTTAAAGCTGCCAGTAGCTTCGAAAGTGTGCTGCTTGTGATCTCAAATATAGGTCTGGCACTATTCTTCTGGATCTGAGCAAGTGCAGCAACTCCATTAGCCACCACCATGGGATTATTGTCAGATATCAAGTCCTTCAGAGTTTCCAAGAACCCTCTATCTACAACTAATTTTGCATTTATATCATAAAGTTTGGCGACACAGATTGCAGTTGTCTTTCAGACATAGGGATCATCATCTTGTTGAGGTTACAAAAGGTGATGATTGTGATCAGGTCAGATGGATCATCTTATGAGGAAAAGTTAACACAAGAACAAGTTTATTATGTAAGCAACATTGCAAAGGGAAAAGTATTAATAGCTAATTGGTTTCAATTCAATAATAAAAAAATTCATGAGGGCATACGTGGGAGCCTTGATAACTGTTGGACGAGGTGTCTGTCTGAGGCTGCCTAGAGTAAGTGAGCAACTAGGTTGTTCATGAGGTTTATATATACTTCTATACATTTATACTAGTGTATACTGTATAGTAAGTATCAGTAGGTATAACATGTAATAACTACTGTCATAATATGTAATGCTCCTACATAATATATGGAACTGTTGTCCCTAGTAACAATAGTCTCCAACTTTTTGGAAAAGAATTGTACCTTTTCACGATTTTTGGTCACAGCTGAATATTCTTCCCCAATAAAATGTAGGGCAAGTTTTCACGACTTTCACAATTTTCACAAACTTACAAGATTGCTCACAATATTTCATATATATGGGCTTTTCAAAATTAAATTCCATGTTCAGCTTTTTCATCAAGTTTAGTGCCTTCTTATGACGTGTCCTAACTGATTCCAACATCACGTGTCCCACCTCTCCCTAACCTACACTACAGTTGTAAAGACTTCCTTTCTTTAGTTTGACACCTCTCCCTAACCTATACTACAGCTGTAAAGACTTCCTTTCTTTAGCTTGCAAAACAATAGTCGCTTCCATATTTATGGGATCTTCTACAGTGTACACATACATCTACATCTAGATATTTATACGTGTATACATATATGATATATGTCATATACATACATATGCTTGTGTGTAAACATGCGTGTAATTTTTCACAATTTTTTTGTCACAGCCGAATTCCCCAATAAAATGTAGATGGGCAAGTTTTCACAACTTTTTACGATTTTAACAAACTTACTAGATTAAGATTGTTCACAATATTCCATATATATAGGCTTTTCAAAATTAACTTCCATGTTCAGCTTTTTCATCAAGTTTAGTGCCCACTTATGATGTGTCCTACACTACAGCTGTAAAGACTTCCTTTCTTTAGTTTGACACCTCCCCCTAACCTACACTACAATTGTAAAGGCTTCCTTTCTTTAGCTTGCAAAACAATAGTCACTTCCATATTTATGGGATCTTCCATAGTGTACACATACATCTACAACTAGATATGTATATTTGTATACATATATGTCATATACATACATATGCTTGTGTGTAAACATGTGTGTATTTTTTCACAATTTTGTGGTCACAACCGAATGTTCTTTCCCAATAAAATGCAGATTGGCAAGTTTTCACGACTTTTCATGATTTTAACAAACTTACAAGATTGTTCACAATATTTCATACATACATGCTTTTCAAAATTAACTTCCATGTTCAGCTTTTTCATCAAGTTTAGTGCCTTCTTATGATGTGTCCTACACTACAGCTGTAAAGACTTCCTTTCTTTAGTTTGACACCTCTCCCTAACCTACACTACAGCGGTAAAGACTTCCTTTATTTAGCTAGCAAAACAATAGTCTCTTCCATATTTATGGGATCTTCCATAGTGTACACATACATCTACATCTAGATATGTATATGTGTATACATATACGTCATATACATACATATGCTTGAGTGTAAACATGTTTAGATACCTGCACAAACAATTTATACATCCGACTTATTCTTGACTTTTTTTGGAATAGTTGAGCAAATTTTGACTAAAATTTGACCGAACTGTAACACGTTTTCTCGATTTTTCTTCAATTACAACTTTTTCAACAAAACCTAAAACCGTCGAATCCCAAATTTGTCATCGTGCTACAGTCTCATAATATGTACTACTTTGGCATAGTATATAGCACTAATGCATAGCATGTAATATCTATTATTATATACAATTTTGTACAATATTCTACATTAAGTATGCAATTACTAATTTACAAGTAACAATTGAGAACCTAATGACTAAAAATCTAAGACTAATTATTGAGATCTAAACTAATTTATAAAACTAATAAAAGAGGAATAGTATTCATCACAAGATTTTAAAACCATTAGGACCCAGTCAAACATGTTGTCAAGTCGAGGATGGGGAAGCAATACTTGATAGTGATTTTGTTAATAGAGTGAAAATCAAGGCACATTATTCGGCTTTCATCCTTTTTTGGGAGCAAGGAGAGTCGGGACTGCACGAGGGCTCTTGCTCTCACATTCGAACCCTTTAATAAGAGGAGTGTCGACTTGGCATTTCAATTTAGCATGTTGTATCGGGTCCATGCGATAATGTGGGTGATTGGGGAGGGAAGAACTTGAAATCAAAACAATCTCATGTTGAATGTCAAGTGATGTTGGGGCTCATCAGGAGGCTCCTCAGGCGTCATGACTAGAGGGTATGCATTAGAACTAATGGAAGGTGTGTCCGAATCAAAATTTGGATTCCAAATTATTGGGAGTTTTGGGAATCCCTTGATATCTAAAAGGGGCTTTGTACATGTGTGATGTAGGGGTGGGATTAATTTTTATTAGGCAATAGAATAAAGTTTAGGGTTATCTAGATTGTACTGATTTTTTCTATGTGCATCTACTCTTTCTTCAAAAAGTAGAAGCCTCGACCCCCACCGACCCCGACATATCAATCCTACAATCCCTCTAAGGTCGTGTTTGGCAAGAGGGATTTATGGAAGGATTGGATATGCATTCGTTACTATATCCTCTTCCCATTTTTGTTTTCACAATTAACACACTAGAATAAAATCCAAGTGGATAGAGCATCCATTCTCTATGAATTCTCTAAAGCATCATTGTGGGGTGGGTTTTTTAAGTTAACCACTTTTATGGTTTCATAAGTTGCGACCCTAATATGCAAACCAAATAGCTGGAAATTGTAGCTCTGTTGTTTCTTCTTGTTGTGGCGGCTACACCACTTCTTTGTCGTGCACGTTGCAGCAACGTTGGCATTGGTTACCAGCCCCAACACGGCAATACATGTTGTAATGACCTTGATGCTAGTGTTTGACCCCAACACGATGGTGATGTCATATTGGCATTGATTCCATCTGGCCTAACTCCTACATTAAAGGAGGAGTCTCTATTGTATTTTATTGTCCCTTGTAGTATTTGTGGAGGCCTTTACATGGATGCTTTCTAGATAGTCATAAACGCTCAATCACTTCTCTTCTATGACAATATGCTTGCTTTTTTATTGTCTCGATAGCATCAATTGGCAAAGAGGGTCTGAAGGTGAAAGATATGTTTTTTCTTTTTGACTTAGCGACAGACAATTGGGGAAAGTGTCAAAATGAAGGTTGTGGCTGGTAAAGAGGAGCTTACAGAGACTTGAGGTCATTCAAGGCAAAATGACGAACCACCACCAAGCCGCTAGTTTGGTATAGAGAATGAGATAAATAGCCTCTCTAGTTGATTTCCCATCTGCCAACAAATCCATGTCACATACAAAGGCACGATGCAAAACTAAATTTATATTCCTGACTACTTCATAATCTTACCTTTGATTTGTCTAATGCCAACATTTTCCCTTCCAGTGAACCACAATGTGATTACCATGAAAGCTCCTAAGGCTAGAAAAAGTGATTATCATCCAAGAAGCTTTGCCTACAAGGTCACGACCCTCACAATAACCAACCTCTTGGCCAAATACCTCCAAACAAGCTGTAGAATCTTCATAGGTAGAAGCAAAAAAACATATCCAGCGTGAGCAAAGAATCGAAAACCTCATAATGGTCAATCAACTATTATTAACTTAGAAGTAAAAAATCATTGAACCCACCCCCATCCAAGTTGTATCTGATCTCTGAAAGTTGCAGACAAAACAAAAATCAAATTCTATCAAGTGCATGAAAAAAAATATATAAATTTTAACCGTTGAGATTTGTGCTCCTTTGCACTTACCGGTGAATATCATTATTAGTTGTACATTTATAATGTACATCCATGAATTCTCTCTTCTTCTAGCTAAAACATATACTTGGTAGGAAAAGCAATATGCTATTGTGTTCTAAAATAATCGTACCTCTTTATCTTGACATTAAACATGTTTTCTTTGCATGTATAGGTGTATAAAAATAGGAATCATGGTTGGTGGTGTGTGAATCTATATACTTCCAAATTCCAATGGACAAAGTATGCACTTTGTAGTCTAAGAAGAAAACCACTACAACTAAAATTTAGAAATCGCCATAGTTTTCAAGGGGGGCAGGTGCCTGACCTGACCTGGCTGGGCGCCTAGGCCGCGTAGGGCACCTAGGCGCATGCCTTTTTTAAGTCTATGTATAATAATACATGTATACAATATATGTCACATATATATGTAGTTTGTGTATATATTACTATTCTACATCCTAAATAGGCATCTTAGAGTGAAGTAGAAGCCTAAAAATAAATGAAACCATTTATACATGTCAAATATGATACTAACATGACATATACAAAACTAGGCGGCCTAGGCGCCCCTAGGCGACCGTCCATGTGGTCCTAGGCACCCAAATGTCAGTTTAACTAAGTGGGCAGCCCATGCGAAACCCCCTTAGGTGCCTGGGGGCCCAAGCGGCGCCTAGGTGTCTGCCTCAATAGCTATGGAATTCACCACACATATGGACAGAGAATATCAAGATTAGAGGAGCACAATCAAAGTGTGGATGGGTGGGGTTCTCTAAAGAAGCTCACTGTGTTAATGAGAGAGAAGGGAGATGAACAATGTTGGCAGCTGATAGGTGCAGCTGTTGTGTGTGAGGGCAATAGTTGTCTCACTCCTTTTTATATATTAGGGTAAGATACAAGGTGGTACAAAGGATAAAATCCTATAAAAACAATAAAACAAATGGTATAATAAAAATAGAGACAAGAGGTAGATCGTCGGTCTTTGTCGCTGACCTTCTGTCGATACCATGGACAGGTATGTCGATGGTATCGACAGATTGTTGTTTGGTTGCTGTGATAATCTCAATACCATCGACCACCTGTCGATGGTATCGACAGGGAAGCAGGTTGTTTCACACTCCCCGTCAAGCTGGAGAGTACACATCGTGTATGCCCAGCTTGCCACATAATCTCTAAAAAATTGTCGGACCTAAAGGCTTTGTCAAGATATTCGCCAGTTGATCTTCAGACTTGACGTATGGCGTCACAATAGAACCATCTTTGATTTGATCACAAATAAAATGACAATCAAATTCTATATGCTTTGTATGATGATGAAAGATAGGATTCCTGGAAATGTGTATAGCAGACTGGTTGTCACACTTGAGCTCCATCGAAGACATAATAGTGATTTTTAACTCAAAAAGAATAGATTTGACCCATTGTAGTTCACAACATGCATGGGCCATAGCACGATATTCAGCCTCAGTGTTGGATCTAGCTACCACATGCTGCTTTTTGCTTTTCCAAGTAATCAAATGATCACCTAGGAAAGTATAATAGCCTGATGTAGACCTTCTATTAGTATGCTCACCAACCCAATATGCATCTGAATACCCTGTGAGAGTCAAAGTAGATGGAGGCACCTTGGGTTTAGAATATGTGATCCCCTTACCAGGAGCACTCTTCATATATCTCAGAATCCGGCAAACTGTTGTCCAGTGTGACTGTTGTGGTGAGTGCATATGCTGACTCATGATGCCTACAGCAAAATAAATGTCAGGTCGTGTAACAGTCAGATATATTAGCTTGCCAACTATTCTCCTATAATATCCTGGATCTGAGTATTCAACATCATCAATTGTCTCCTTGATGTGATAATCCATAGGAGTAGATATTGGTTTAGATTCAGTCATGCTTGTCTCCTTTAGTAAGTCAAGCACATATTTCCTCTGAGATAGGTTGACACCTGCATGAGATCTAAGCACCTCAATGCCTAGAAAATATCTCAGTTTACCCAGATCCTTCGTTTGGAAGTGTCTCTGCAACTCTTCCTTCACACGAGATATGCATGTAGAATCACTGCCAGTAATCACTATGTCATCAACATATACAAGAATAATGATAGAGCCACAAGAAGAGCTAGAGTAGAATAAAGAGTGATCAGTCATGGAGCAAGAAAAACCCATATGGAGTACAACCTCACTGAACTTGTCAAACCAAGCTCAAGGAGACTGTTTCAGCCCATATATGGCTTTCTTCAATTTACACACCTTCTGACACTCCCCCTGAACAACAAACCCAGGAGGTTGCTCCATATATACCACTTCCTGTAGGTCACCATGTATAAAGGCATTCTTAACATCAAGCTAAAATAGGGGGCAATCAAAGGTAGTAGCCAGAGAAATAATAATCCACACAGAATTTAGACGAGCTATTGGAGAAAAGGTCTCAAAGAAATCAACTCCATAGGTCTGTGTGTAGCCTTTTGATACCAATTTGGCCTTCAACATCTCAACTGATCCATCCATATTATGTTTCATGATAAAAACCCATCTGCAACCCACTGCTTTCTTCCCTGTAGGTAAGTCAACAAGATCCCATGTGCCATTATGCAAAAGAGCTGACATCTCAAGTTGCATTGCCTATTTCCAGCCATTGTCCTTCAGAGCATCATAGTGATTCCTTGGTATATCAACAGAATCAATCCCAATAGCAAATGCGCAGGCCTGCTTAGATAAGTGGGACAAAAAACACACATTTGTAATAGGATGTCTAATAGTACAAGAACGAGTACCTTTCCGAACAGCAATAGGAAGATCAAGATCTGATGCTTCTATAGGAATCTCATGAGTAGAAGACGATGAGGAAGGCTCAGGGACTAGTGTCGCTACCTCTTCTGGATCTTTTCCTCCTCACATACTATAAACATATGGGTGCTCGTCCTGAAGAAAAGTATAATCAGGAATGATGGGTGGCGCTCCCTCACTCTGCACAAATGGTGCCACTCTCTTACTCTGAAAATCTGGTGGCACTCCCTCTCTCAATTGCTCCCCCTTACTCATAGCATCAGAGAAATATTGAGTGCTCTCATAGAAAGTAACATCCCTAGACACAAACATTTGACGAAGACTAGGACAGTAACACTTGTATCCTTTGCTAGTACTAGAGTAACCAAGGAACAAGGTTGTAACAGACCTAGGAGAAAGCTTGTCGGCCTCAGGGTCAACATTATGGACAAAGGAAGTGCAACCAAACACTCTAAGGGGGATAGAAAAAGGCTGATCTGTGGGTCGCAACACAGAGAAGGGAGTCTGTCCTTTAAGAACCGAGGATGGTTGTCTATTAATTAAGAAACAAGCAGTTAAAAGGGCTTCAGACCAAAATTTCTTAGGTACATTGGATTGAAACATAATAGATTGAGCAATATCAAGAAGATGGAGATTTTTCCACTCATCCAGTCCATTCTATTGAGGGGTGTAAGGACACGATGTGCGATGGATCATACCTACAGAGCTGCAAAAATCAGACATAGCCTTTTAAACATACTCCAAAGCATTATCAGATTGAAGAATTTTTATATTGTAGTTAAACTGGACTTTTATTTCAGTATGGAAAAGTTTCACAATAGATAGCACAGACTCTCGACTTTTGAGAAGGTAGATCCATGTCATTCGAGAAAATTCATCCACAAAAGAAATAAAGTAACGAAAACCATTATAACTCTGGTTTTTAACAGGACCCCACGCATCACTGTGGACTAACTCAAAAGGACAAGAAGCCCGTTTATTGACATGACTGGGATAAGATAACCCATGATTCTTTCCCAGCTGACATGACTGAAACTCTAAAGATGACACTTGGGACAATTCCGGTTCCAACTTGTGTAGGCTCTCTACGGAAGGATGTCCATATCTACAATGCCATAGTAAGGGGGAACCACTCAACAGGACGGATGGAGCAGGAGCATATACTTGGCGAGGCAGACTGTCACCATGAAAAAGGTAGAGATCACCTTTCCTAGGTCCCCCACCAATCGTCCTCGTACTCTTGAGATCCTGTAATACAAAACAAGAAGGCCCAAATGTTACCGTACATTTTACAGTATCAATCAATTTTGCAATAGAAAGAAGATCAAAAGGAAACTCAGGCACAAAGTGTAAAGATTTGAGATCAATCTTGGGTGTTAGAGGGACAGATCCACTAGCTAACACTCTCCTCACTGAACCATCTTCCAGTGTAACAGATTGGTGAGGGATATACGAGTCAATAGACTGGAGCAATCTCCTCATACTAGTCATGGGCTGTGATGCGCCAGAATCAACCACCCAAGATGAAGTAGAGCCATAAGCTATGAGAGATGTAGCCTGATTACCCGCAGTAGATGCCAGGTTTGATGATGATGATGATGATGATGATGATGATGATGATCCCATACTCATGTGTTGTGTAGCCTGAATAAATCTGTAACATCCCTGACCTGGTTTATAACCTAACCCTAGAAGTTTTGCCTAAATATGTAATTATATACTTGTGAATACTCCCTGGCATGTAATTAAAGTTCCTCAGGAACATATATTTTCAATTTTTGCTCCTTTTTAAACAAAGTTGTAGCATTGTGTTGTATGCAGGGACCTATGTGCAAATTACCCAGTTTAAGGGTTCAACTTGCAAATTCACAAGTTAAGATGTTCTTTTGATGATGAAACATCATGAGGAAGTTTATGATGAAGTTTGAGGGATTTCCCAAGCTTGAGCACCAAGGTGTAGCTGTGGAAGCAATCTCTATGCTTGAAAACCCTAATTTGGAGTAAAGTGCAATTTACCCAAATTAAAGGGTGCAACTTGTAGTTTTCACTTTCTAGAACATCTTTTATAACTCTTGTCATCATTTAGAGTAGAAATGATGAAAGGGACACATCAATGAGTAATCAAATAAGAAAAGAGATCTTTGTGGTGAAAGTCACCTAATATGGGTATGGAGACCTTTCATGTATGTACCCTAGTTGAAGGTTGGCTTTCTTTACCCTTAGATCTTGAGATTTCATGAGCTTTGCATAAGTTTAGATGAGTTTGGACGTGCCTTGAGCAAGGAGGGACTTAGATGAAAATTCCATACTTTAGAGGTCTTTATGGTGTAAAAAGGCCTAAAGTATATAAGCCATTTCCTTGTAACAAGTGAACGAACCTTTCATTTCCTTCACTTCTTCTTTTCTTTCTCAACCGACCAAGGCTAGCTCTGGAGCAGAGAGGGACGACCAAGGGTTCTAGGTAAGTTTAGATCATCCCTTTTGCTTGAATTCATGGAGGAAACTCGTTTTCAAGGTTGGATTCATGGCTAGCTCACTTAGTTCTATCTTTCTAGCCATCTCTTCTCAACTTTCCTTGGAGGATTCACCTTGGCCGACCTATGGAGCTTCTAGGACGCCATTAAAGCTTGGAGCTTGAAGGCTTGGAGCTCTAGGAACAACCTTTAGGCGGGTTTTATAACTCTAACTCTTTGCTTTATATGCATACTTTGTTCTTGCAAATTAGCATGTTAGTTCTTCTTCTACCTCCCTTCTTCCTTGCACTTTTGCAAGAAAAACGGTGGGAGAACCGACCTTGATAGAGGTTGAAGATGAGGGGCGTGAATCCCTATGTCACTTTATCAAACGACCTTGGACCTTTTTGGTCCAAACGGTTGCAAACCGTTTGGGGTCAAACGGTTTCAAACCGTTTGCCCTCAAACGGTCTTGCAAGACCGTTTGGATTGAAACGGTCTCAAGACCGTTTGATAGGGTTGACCAAGGGACGACCATTTGAGGGTCTGTTGGTTATATATTGAATTTCATTCCTGCAAAGAATCAAAGTTTAATTCTTAACCATTTGAGAGTTGAAGGCACTTCAACATCCAAACCCTAATCGGGTCAAAATTGTTGTTTTAAAACATAGATCTTGTTGAGTTTTGGGTTGAAGGACCCAAACGGTCTCAAGACCGTTTGGGGGATCCTCCAAACGGTCTCAAGACCGTTTGGGCACAACCCAAGACCGTTTGAAGGTCTAGGGTTGAGATAATCTAATGGTTTGAAGGTCCAATTACAATAAGTTGATGAATTGATAAAAATGCTGATTTTTGACCTAATTGGAGTTCAACACTAATCTAACCGACTTAGTTTTTGGTCAAACTTTGGTAAAACGGTCTCAAGACCATTTGGATGATGTCCAAACGACCTCAAAACCGTTTGGGCCAAGTTTGGGCCCAATTGGAGGTCAATTGATAGGTTCAACCTTGAATTGATTCACAATGTTGAATATTGATGACCATCCGATTGAAACCCTAATTGAGAAGGATTCAACCCTAATTGGCTTTCAATTGAGGGTCAATTTGATGTCCAAGTGATTGAGGTTAATCTTAGTTAACTCAATTTATAAGTGGTTATCATGGATTTGGTTAATTGAGGGGTTCAACATACATATCCATGACCAATTGTAACTTTTGAACCACTTTGGAGGTCCAAACGGTTTGAGCCCATTTGGACCAAACGGTCTCAAGACCGTTTGGGCTCAAACGACCTCAGGGTCGTTTGGACCAATCGATCTCAAGTTGATTAGATCAAACGGTTTCAAACCGCATGAGCTTCAAACGGTTTGGAAAGTCAACCTTTCTAAACGGTCAACACATCCAAACGGTCTCAAGACCGTTTGAAACCAAACGGTCTCAAGATCATTTGGTGGTTGAAGGTTGAAACCGTTTGAAGGTGTTCAAGGTGGTTTGTACTTAATCAATTGATGATGTAATTGATTCAATGATGATCTAATCTAAACCCTAATGGTAACCTAGGTCATTAAGGGACTAAGTGATTAATGAGTTGACCCATGATGGTGATCATGAGGTAAATTACCAAAATACCCTTGAGGGGTTTAATTGAGTATATCCTTGTTCTAATCAAACCCTAATCACATGATAGTGATGTCTTGGCTTATGTTAGTCAATGAGGACTTAACCTAACCTGATCTAGAGTGGTGTTATCACCATCTACTAGTAAGAGGAGAGAGAAAGTATCCTAAGAGAGAGAAAGTATCCTAAGAGAGAGAAAGTACCCTTTTATGGTGGAAACTCAAGTAAGATACTTTTAATACACATGAATGTACATGATTAGGGAATGATCCACCCATGTGAGATCATGGAAACCCTAATTACGATGTCTAGTGAATCTTAATCTTATTTAAGAGCTTTAATGATGATGTTTCTCTTACATGATGATGTAATGAGTACAATTCACCATGGAGTGAATAGTAAACCCTAATTCTAGGGTGATGACATGAAAGATGAATAGTAAACCCTGATTGATGAATTGTTTACTATTACCAGTTGAATTAACCTTGCAGGTTGTTATGAGATGATGATCATATCCAGGTATGGATTATAATACTATATTCATTAAAAGCATGTCTTAAGCTTTATGAATAAGTGAAATATCTTGATGCACTGCTAGTGACATCTATTGAGATTTATGGGCTGTAAGAGCCATAAATACCATCAAGGTCATGCTTAATAGATAACTTGTGATGAGATGACTGAGAATTGATGATTAAAAAGAGTTAGGCCTGCTACATTTTAGTATTCTCATTTATAGTTGTTATGCTAATGTTATTGTTTGAAGAACAATGTATGATGTTAAAAGAATATTGAATGTACCTAACTAATCAAGTGTAATGTAGAGCCCTGATCATAGATCCATCATTGTCAGAGTCTAAATGATGGTGAAACAGGTTTTCCCAAGGGAACTCCTGGATCACATACTTTTGAGTATGTGGGGTATATGGATGTGTAGAACCTTGCATCCTAGTGTAGGAATTGATGTAGATTTTTATAGTCCGTCAAACCCTCACTACAAAACCCAAAAGGTGAGATGTATCACTATTCTCCCAAAGTAAAAATAAACACCGTATCGGTGAAAGATAACCAAGAAATCTTCTGATGACGAAGAGAGTACAGAACGCCACTATAACTCTAAAAACATAGTGAAGGTCCAGTTTACCCTGGTGAGCTATAAATAGCAGACGTCCTGCCAGATGTCCTGTAAACAATCCTCTAACTGACTGAGGAAGATGAGGTCATAAGAATCCGGTTCTTCTAATGACCTATGTATGATACTGATGTGACTTCTTAGCGATCAGTTGGAGTATGAGTGGTATACCTCATCTCCACAGGGCATAATAATGTTTGGAAAACATAATCAACATCGTAGTATATCTGTTAGAGTTAACTACGAGTTACTTGATTGATGTTATACTGGATAAAGTATATGTTCTTCATGTTTCATAAATGTTGAACCCTTACTTATTAACAAAACTGCTAATGAATGCTTTGAAAGCTTTTACTGCTTAAGTTATTCTTTGTTTTGCTTATAAAGTTTCTAGTGGAGAGTTATAACTCTCGCTGGGGCAATTATGTATAATTGTCTCACCCCATAGACTTCAACTTTTTAGGTGGTCGTCGAAGACGGAGGAACCGGTCTAAAGGTGACCAATCCCAGCAGCAGCACCAGGAGTAGCAGTAAATCTCATGTGGAGATTCAGCCTGCTATGTGGTGTAGTTAGAGTCAGTCCTATGTGTCCTCTGTACTCTCAGGTCTTGGAGTGTTTTGGTTATGAATTCTTGAGATTTTGTATCATGTTGTTTATAATTACTCAAGAAGTAATTTGACAGAGATGTACATAGTTTAAATCATTTTTCTATGAAAAAGGTTTGTGGTTTCAAGCTCTTATCTCGAAAAGTTTTAATTTCCCGTGATTTTGTCTTCCGCTGATTATCGATTGCTTCCGTTCAAGTTTAAATCGTGATTATTTCATGGTTTGGAGATCGGAGCCCACAATTAAGTTGTATCAGAGCTCTAGGTTCGCCGAGTCTACAGAGGCATAGGACTTAGGAAGTCGAGTCTATCTTTAGTATTCCTTCCTTATCTAATAGAATCTTCTGCTCCTCAGGAGAAGAAGATACATAAGAATGTCAGAGACACATGATGAGAACGTGGTAGAAAGTAGTGCTAGTGCACCTCAAGGCGGTGCAGGAGTACCAGAGATAGAACAACCTGTACCTGAGCAACCCAGAGAGCCACCCCAGTTTGACCCAGCCGACATGGGTAACCCAGCAGTTCAGACGATGTTCGGGCAGTTTATGACTACCATGACACACATAACCGACAGGATGCCTATGCCTGTACCCAGGGCACCTGTCCAACCAGAAGGTCAAGGTATCGGGAAGACGTTCGAGCGACTATGTCGTGTCGGAGCTACCGAGTACCTTGGGACTGCTGACCCCGCAGATGCTGATCTATGGTTGACGGAGTTGGAGAAGGCTTTCAGGATCCTCAATATCCCTAAAACTGAGAAGGTCAGACATGTTGTCTATCTTCTCAAAGGAAGCGCTGGTCATTGGTGGACAATGGAAGAGCAGAAGAGACCTGGAATAGAGATCTCGTGGGAAGACTTTCGGTGGGAATTTGTTCATAGATATTCCCCAAAGACCTTCCTAGACGAAAAGATCTCTTAGTTTGAGAGACTGAGGCAGGGAGTAATGAACATTAGTGAGTATGAAGCTAAGTTCATGGAGTTGTTGAGGTTTTGTCAGCACATGGCTGCCACAGAAGAAGAAAGAATCAGGAGATTCGAGAGGGGTTTGAATGCTGACATGAGTACCCCCGTGTCTGCCTTAGAAAACCGAGAGAGATTCTCTACCTTCGTTGAGTCAGTCCGAAGGATAGAGAGATTTGTGGTTGAGAAGAGGCAAACTCAGAAAAGATATCCACAGTTCTAGGGTTCTTCATCTAGGGACTTTAAGAAGCCTAGATCCTCTGCACCTAACCCTCCACCACCTAGACCTAGTTCTCAGACTCAGTGGTCTCCAAGTAGAGGTAGAGGACGAGGACAACCACCTCGGGAGACTCAGAGTTCTGCATCAATGTCTGTTACTGGACCACCAAGACCACAAGAGAGAAGCTGCTACAACTGTGGTAAAGTGGGACATTTGATGAAGGACTGCCGATCTAAGCCTGTCAATGTGACACAGCCTCCGAGACAAGGTCAACAGGGAATGTAGAGAGGGCAATCTCAAGGAGCAGGTCGAGGACGCAGGCAAGCGCCTCAAGCTGGATCATCAGCACCACCTCAACACCAGGCGACAGTGAGGTTCTACGCTATGAACCCACCAGAGGCAGTGGTCGATCCATAAGTGGTGACAGGTCAGATGGAACTTTTATATTCTGATATGTCTAAATCTTATGTAGTATCTGTTCTGATTGACCCGGGTGCTACGCACTCTTTTATCACTCGAAGAGTGATTCGCAACTGCAATATGACAGCTAGTCATAGGGCAGATAGGTTGTTGTTGGAGACTCCGTTGAGTGGGTCTGCTGTTTTGCAGGAGGTATGCTCTCCCTGCATCCTCTTTTTTTCTAAACATCGCATTCAAGTGGACCTTATACCGCTTGATATGCAAGGATTTGATGTAATCCTAGGGATGGATACCTTGGAAAGGTATCGAGTTGTCTTGGACTGTGAGTCCGAGTTGGCTGTGTTTGCTGATGAAAGCAACACATGGATCTTTCAAGGAGAAAGAAAGATTCTGCCCACCTGTCTTGTATCAGCTATGGTTGATGATAAGTTGATGAGGCAAGGATGTTATGCGTTCTTGGCCCATGTGGTAGATGTTACCAAGGAGAGTCCCAACCCTGCTGAAGTCCCTATAGTCAGGGAATTCGAGGATGTGTTTCCTGAAGAACTTCCTGGTATACCACCACCTCGGGAGATTGATTTTGAGATCAATTTGGTCCCAGATACGAAACCTATAGCCCAGACTCCTTATAGGATGGCGCCTGCCGAAATGGCAGAACTCAAGAAATAGCTTCAAGAGTTACTTGAGAAGGGTTTCATCCGACTGAGTACCTCACCTTGGGGTGCTCCGATTTTGTTTGTTAAAAAGAAAGATGGATCAATGCGGTTGTGCATTGACTATAGACAACTCAATATAGTAACAATAAAGAACAAGTACCCTTTTCCGAGGATTGATGATCTTTTTGACCAGTTGTGTGGTGCAACGGTCTTCTCCAAGATAGACTTAAGGTCTGGATATCATCAACTCCGCATTAAGGATAGTGACATATCCAAGTCTGCCTTTAGGACAAGATATGCTCACTATGAGTTCACGGTTATGTCGTTTGGACTAACCAATGCACCAGCTGCATTCATGGAACTCATGAATAGAGTCTTTCGACCCTTCCTTGATCAGTGTGTTGTCGTCTTTATAGATGACATCCTGATTTATAGTAAAGATGCTCAGCAGCATGAGCAGCATCTTCGCCAAGCTCTGACCTTGCTAAGAGAACACAAGATATACGCTAAATTTAGCAAGTGTGAGTTCTGGCTGCCGGAGGTATCTTTTCTTGGACATGTGATATCTGCCTCGGGAATTTGTGTTGACCCTGCAAAGGTGGAATCTGTTCTACAGTGGGAACAACCGAAGACACCGACGGAGATTAGAAGTTTCTTGGGGTTAGCAGGTTATTATCGAAGGTTTATTAAGAATTTCAGTTCTATAGCCTTACCTTTGACCAAGTTAACCCGGAAAGATGTTCCTTTTTCCTGGAGTGATAAGTGTCAACAGTCTTTTCAACTGTTGAAGGAGAGGTTGACAAGTGCACCTGTGCTTGTGCTACCTGAGCAAGGAAAAGGATATGTAGTCTTCTGTGATGCCTCCAAGAATGGACTTGGGTGTGTGTTGATGCAGGATAAACAAGTGATTTCTTTTGCTTCTCGGCAGCTTAAGAAACACGAGGAGAATTATCCAACACACGATCTGGAGTTAGCTGCTGTGGTACATGCCTTGAAGATCTGGAGACATTATCTCTATGGAGAAACCTTCCAGATTTTCACAGACCACAAGAACCTTAAGTATATCTTCTCTCAGCATGAGCTTAACATGAGGCAACATCGCTGGATGGAGTTAATCAAGGACTACGACTGTACAATTGATTACCATCCGGGCAAGGCCAATGTGGTTGCAGATGCCTTGAGTAGGAAATCAGCAACATCAACCATGGATAGAGCACAACTAAGTTCCTTAGTATGCTCTAGGAGAGATATGCTTATCTCTTTAAGGCAAGACAATGTGCAGTTGAAGGTGTCATTGTTAGCTAGTTTGTTAGCTGAGATGCAAATTAAACCTACCCTAAGAGAGCAGATAAAGGAGGCACAACAAGTAGATGTTGCAGTTCAGCAGATTAGATCTGAGTTTGGTGATGAGAAGCGAGAAGGTTTTCATGAGTCAGATGACCAGGTGGCATGCTATCATGGGAGGATGATAGTGCCAGATGTAGATAACCTGAGGAAGTTAGTTCTGGAGGAAGCTCATTCTTCAATGTATGCTATGCATCCAGGGAGCACCAAGATGTATCGAAACTTGAAAGATATGTATTGGTGGCCTGGGATGAAGAAGGATGTAGCTGAGTTTGTTCTGAGGTGTCCTGTGTGTCAGCAGGTCAAGGCTGAGCACCAAAAACCTGCAGGAACAATGCAACCTTTACCCATACCACAGTGGAAGTGGGACCATGTGACCATGGACTTTGTTGTTGGCCTACCCAGGACAAGCAAAGGACATGATTCCATTTGGGTAGTTGTTGATAGGTTGACTAAGACAGCACATTTCCTACCTGTCAAAACAACCTATTCTGCTGAAAGGTTATCCCAGTTGTATGTTCAAGAGATAGTGCGTTTGCACGGAGTTCCTGTCACTATAATTTCTGACAGAGGTCCCCAGTTTACAAGTCGCTTTTGGGAGCAGTTACACAGAGCCCTAGGCACCAAGTTAAGGTTTAGTACAGCCTTTCATCCACAGACTGATGGACAGTCGGAAAGGACTATACATACCTTGGAAGATCTGTTGAGAGCATGTGTTCTCCAAGTTACCGGGAGTTGGGATCTACATCTGAACTTGATAGAGTTTGCCTATAACAATAGCTATCAGCATAGCATTGATATGGCACCATATGAAGCCTTATATGGTAGACGTTGTAGGTCACCCTTGTGTTGGTATGAAACTGGTGAGCACCAGTTGTTAGGTCCTGATCTTGTGCAGCAAACTACAGAGAAGATTAAAGTTATACAGCAACAACTTAAGACTGCACAGGATAGGCAGAAATCGTATGCTGATAAACGTCGTAGACCCCTAGAGTTCCAGGTTGGAGACAGAGTATATCTTAAGGTCTCACCTTGGAAAGGAGTCCTTCATTTTGGAAGGAAAGGGAAGTTAGCTCCTAGATTTATGGGACCTTATCCAATTGTTGAAAGAGTTGGAAAGGTGGCCTATAGACTAGAGTTACCTCAGGAGTTGCAGAAGCTACACCCTGTGTTTCACATTTCCATGCTGAGGAAATGTCACCCAGACACCGAGTCAGTTCTACAACCTATGGAAGTGGAATTGAATGAAGATATAACATATGAGGAGGGACCAGTGTCAATCCTTGATAACATAACTAAAAAGTTAAAGAAGAAGGATATAAGCCTTGTGAAAGTCCTCTGGAACCATCGTGGTGTTGAAGACGCCACTTGGGAACTAGAGGATGAGATGAGAAGGAAATATCCTGCTCTTTTCTCTTAATACGCTTTATCGATTTCGGGGACAAAATCCTTGTGAAGGGGTGGATAATTTGTAACATCCCTGACCTAGGTTATAACCTAACCCTAGAAGTTTTGCCTAAATATGTAATTATATACTTGTGAATACTCCCTGGCATGTAATTAAAGTTCCTCAGGAACATATATTTTCAATTTTTGCTCCTTTTTAAACAAAGTTGTAGCATTGTGTTGTATGCAGGGACCTATGTGCAAATTACCCAGTTTAAGGGTTCAACTTGCAAATTCACAAGTTAAGATGTTCTTTTGATGATGAAACATCATGAGGAAGTTTATGATGAAGTTTGAGGGATTTCCCAAGCTTGAGCACCAAGGTGTAGCTGTGGAAGCAATCTCTATGCTTGAAAACCCTAATTTGGAGTAAAGTGCAATTTACCCAAATTAAAGGGTGCAACTTGTAATTTTCACTTTCTAGAACATATTTTATAACTCTTGTCATCATTTAGAGTGGAAATGATGAAAGGGACACATCAATGAGTAATCAAATAAGAAAAGAGATCTTTGTGGTGAAAGTCACCTAATATGGGTATGGAGACCTTTCATGTATGTACCCTAGTTGAAGGTTGGCTTTCTTTACCCTTAGATCTTGAGATTTCATGAGCTTTGCATAAGTTTAGATGAGTTTGGACGTGCCTTGAGCAAGGAGGGACTTAGATGAAAATTCCATACTTTAGAGGTCTTTATGGTGTAAAAAGGCCTAAAGTATATAAGCCATTTCCTTGTAACAAGTGAACGAACCTTTCATTTCCTTCACTTCTTCTTTTCTTTTTTCAACCGACCAAGGCTAGCTCTAGAGCAGAGAGGGATGACCAAGGGTTCTAGGTAAGTTTAGATCATCCCTTTTGCTTGAATTCATGGAGGAAACTCGTTTTCAAGGTTGGATTCATGGCTAGCTCACTTAGTTCTATCTTTCTAGCCATCTCTTCTCAACTTTCCTTGGAGGATTCACCTTGGCCGACCTGTGGAGCTTCTAGGATGCCATTAAAGCTTGGAGCTTGAAGGCTTGGAGCTCTAGGAACAACCTTTAGGCGGGTTTTATAACTCTAACTCTTTGCTTTATATGCATACTTTGTTCTTGCAAATTAGCATGTTAGTTCTTCTTCTACCTCCCTTCTTCCTTGCACTTTTGCAAGCAAAACGGTGGGAGAACTGACCTTGACAGAGGTTGAAGATGAGGGGTGTGAATCCCTATGTCACTTTATCAAACGATCTTGGACTTTTTTGGTCCAAACGGTTGCAAACCGTTTGGGGTCAAACGGTTTCAAACTGTTTGCCCTGAAACGGTCTTGCAAGACTGTTTGGATTGAAACGGTCTCAAGACCATTTGATAGGGTTGACCAAGGGATGACCGTTTGAGGGTCTGTTGGTTATATATTGAATTTCATTCCTGCAAAGAATCAAAGTTTAATTCTTAACCATTTGAGAGTTGAAGGCACTTCAACATCCAAACCCTAATCGGGTCAAAATTGCTGTTTTAAAACATAGATCTTGTTGAGTTTTGGGTTGAAGGACCCAAACGGTCTCAAGACCGTTTGGGGGTTCCTCCAAACGGTCTCAAGACCGTTTGGGAACAACCCAAGACCGTTTTAAGGTCTAGGGTTGAGATAATCTAATGGTTTGAAGGTCCAATTGCAATAAGTTGATGAATTGATAAAAATGCTGATTTTTGACCTAATTGGAGTTCAACCCTAATCTAACCGACTTAGTTTTTGGTCAAACTTTGGGAAAACGGTCTCAAGACCGTTTGGATGATGTCCAAACGACCTCAAGACCGTTTGGGCCAAGTTTGGGCCCAAAGGAAGGTCAATTGATAGGTTCAACCTTGAATTGATTCACAATGTTGAATATTGATGACCATCCGATTGAAACCCTAATTGAGAAGGATTCAACCCTAATTGGCTTTCAATTGAGGGTCAATTTGATGTCCAAGTGATTGAGGTTAATCTTAGTTAACTCAATTTATAAGTGGTTATCATGGATTTGGTTAATTGAGGGGTTCAACATACATATCCATGACCAATTGTAACTTTTGAACCACTTTGGAGGTCCAAACGGTCTCAAGACCGTTTGGGCTCAAACGACCTCAGGGTCGTTTGGACCAATCGATCTCAAGTTGATTAGATCAAACGGTTTCAAACCGCATGAGCTTCAAACGGTTTGGAAAGTCAACCTTTCTAAACGGTCAACACATCCAAACGGTCTCAAGACCATTTGAGGTCAAACGGTCTCAAGACCGTTTGAAACCAAATGGTCTAAAGACCGTTTGGTGGTTGAAGGTTGAAACCGTTTGAAGGTGTTCAAGGTGGTTTGTACTTAATCAATTGATGATGTAATTGATTCAATGATGATCTAATCTAAACCCTAATGGTAACCTAGGTCATTAAGGGACTAAGTGATTAATGAGTTGACCCATGATGGTGATCATGAGGTAAATTACCAAAATACCCTTGAGGGGTTTAATTGAGTAAATCCTTGTTCTAATCAAACCCTAATCACATGATAGTGATGTCTTGGCTTATGTTAGTCAATGAGGACTTAACCTAACCTGATCTAGAGTGGTGTTATCACCATCTACTAGTAAGAGGAGAGAGAAAGTATCCTAAGATAGAGAAAGTATCCTAAGAGAGAGAAAGTACCCTTTTATGGTGGAAACTCAAGTAAGATACTTTTAATACACATGAATGTACATGATTAGGGAATGATCCACCCATGTGAGATCATGGAAACCCTAATTACGATGTCTAGTGAATCTTAATCTTATTTAAGAGCTTTAATGATGATGTTTCTCTTACATGATGATGTAATGAGTACAATTCACCATGGAGTGAATAGTAAACCCTAATTCTAGGGTGATGACATGAAAGATGAATAGTAAACCCTGATTGATGAATTGTTTACTATTACCAGTTGAATTAACCTTGCAGGTTGTTATGAGATGATGATCATATCCAGGTATGGATTATAATACTATATTCATTAAAAGCATGTCTTAAGATTTATGAATAAGTGAAATATCTTGATGCACTGCTAGTGACATCTATTGAGATTTATTGTTATAACCTCATTTTCCTCAAATTCTGTAATGACAATTGTAAATTTCATTTAAAGATAAATGGATTTTTATATGGCTTGTAATGGATTTTATGAATGATTGTTGTATGCTTCTTAATGGGCCTTGCTTTATTTGAGCCCAAATTGATACAATTGATGAATACATAAAGAAAATTCCATAAAATAGGAAAAAGATATGGAATATTTCCCTAAAAATAAGAATTCGAACCAAAGGATACCTTGGAGTTCAAGGAACTCAAATTCAAGAAATAATAATAAAAGGATTTAGAAAGAAAAGGGAAAAGTGATTAATATAATGATAACTTGAATATTAAGAAAAGGGATCAAATCCTTGTCATAATCCCTCCAAATTTCGTAGGAAGGAAGAGAAACTCATGAGGAAACTTCCCTCAAAATTTGGTAAAGAAAGGAGCAACCGTTTCAGAGATATTAATTATTCAAGTTTCCTTTGATTTGGGAATATAAGTTAATTAAATTGGAAATGTTTCTTTTCCTGGTTGAACTCGGACGATTAGGGCCGTTGGATCCTAATCCAACAGACCCGGTTCATCGTCTTGATCCCGATGAGTCAGGGACTCACGCTGGATTAAGAGGAAATTTCCTCTTCTTTTTCAGCGATCTGAGGGCAAGGAATTAATGGGATATCAATCCCATTGAGTCCAGGAGATCGGCGCGTATATTCCTAACCCGATTTTTAGGACCTGTCCTCGTCGGGAGAGGAATTCCCCAATCCCGGAACTCCAGGTTCTAGCCTATATAAGGGGGAGGCTTCGGGAGAGCACGAGCATCCCTACGAACAGTTCCTTTGGCTGCGGAGAGCGGAGACGAGCGGGATAGCGCTATCAATTGAAGTTTCTGGGCAGTTGAACCCCTGCTGCAACCGGCCGAACGACGTCGGCGTTCCGGCGAGCCGTTAGGGGTGAAGATCAGTGAGGAACGCGGAATTGAGGGCGGAGGCGGATTCATAGGTCACCGGTGGAGCTTCGTAGCTGCTCGGTAGTCTCGCAGGTGGCCGGGAGCTCGAGGTCAACCGCTGAGTTGACCACGCGACCAGCTGGGTCTAAGGAAGAAGACGACCCGGTGAGCGTTGGATCTGAGACCACGGTGGTCTCCGAAGCATCTGACGCTCCAGAAGAGGAGCGACCTTGCTAGAGGGCGCGCGTGACCAGAGCCGTCAGATCCACGGGCGGATCACGGATCCAGTGATCAAGCGGCCGACGATTTTCCGGTAATATATCTCTCTGACCAAAATTACCGAAAAAGGGCTTTTCTTGCAAAATTAATAGAAATTGATAGGTTTGTCTTATGAGAAAACTTTATACATGAAAGTTGCTTATAAAAATGCAAGGAAAACGATAAAAATATTTCCAGAACCTAATTCCTCTTGCTTTTACAAAAGTACTTTAATTGGCTATAAAGTTTATTAAAATTGAATAAGAAACCCTAATTGGAAGTTTAAAAGGGTAAATTGGTAATCTAGCAAGTTAAATCGGTAATTATGACCTTAATGATGTTAATGGAAGTTTATTTTGCTATTTAATTGCAAAAATGCTTAACTTGGAATTATAATGTTCAAAAGAAGGTTATTTTGTATGGAAACCCTAATTTGAGATAAAAACCATGTTTCCATGAAATAAGGAAATAAATTATTAGAAGAAATTTAATGGGAAAGTAGGAGTTTTATGAGGATTGATAAATTAAGAATATTAATGATGAAAGAGGAAGAAAAACCCTAATTTCTAAAAGAAACCCTAAATATGGAATTAGAATCCTAATTGGAATAATGGAAGTGGATAAGTATTAATAAAAGGAAACTGTCCTTTTATTTCAGGTTTTTGCTTGTTGATTGGATTTCTCTTTCTATCTTGACAAGTGAAATTGAAAGGTATGTGGTTACGCTTATGAATAATCGCTTTAGTTTCTCGGTGATTTCCGAAGGATTTATCGGTTGCTTGAAATAACTGTTGAATGTCTATTTATTTCATGCAACTGTAAAGTGAATATGACTATCACATAATGTATATGCCATCTAGCTCAATTCCTTGATCCTCTCTGTGTCGTAATGGCGGACCTGGTACATAGGCTACCTAGAGGGTAGATCCACCAGGTTGAGAAAGACTTTGGCTGCCTAGAGGGTATGACCAACAAGTCACCTTAAAGAGGTTTCCATATAAGTCCTTATAGGGACAACACAGAGTTGAGGATAAGTAAGAATCGAGTAGTTTGGCTTAAAATGTAATCTTGATTGATTAAAAGATTAATTGCATGATTACATTGTTAGTATAGTTTCTTGATTATTGAATCCTCCACATACCGACTGACCGATGTTTTGATTGTCGGCGTTTTAGGTACATACTCCAAAGTACAGAACAGTAAAGTGACACATTGAGAATTCAAGAACTAAAGAACAAGGAGGAGTTAGTTAGAATAGTGCTCTTGTGGTTAGAAGTCTAGTACTTCCATCTTTTCAAAGGTATGATTAAGAAAAATTTCATTACCATTTTCAATATAGTATGTTAGAATTTAATAATTGTTATTGGTTATATGTTGAACCTTTGATCCGGAATTTTATTGGTGCGGCTTCAACCTTTCGATCTCCCTTAATTGGGGGTTATCGGAAGATGGGGTCGTAACATTTGGTATCAGAGCCTGGGTTCCTCATGTAACCATTAATAATTATTAAATTTTACAAACTCCATAGAACCCAAAGGGAGTTATTAGAGGAGTATCCGAAAGACAGAGGTGTCTAGAAAGGGATCACAACCGGGGGCTGGTAAGATTTTCCTCCGCACCGCTAGTCGGAACACGAGGACTCCCGGATATGTGTGACCGCCTGGCCAAAGTCTTAGGGTATGAATCGAAATAAGATACCTTTAGGACTTCTCATCTTATTCATCCCTTCTCATCACAAAATTCTGATAAGGACATAAAGGATTAGGGTTTCCTTTCTTCTCCTCACCCTCTTGAGGTATGGTTAAGGTTAATAAGGTCTAAGGAAATCCTCCATCAAATTAATGAAAAGCATGTAAATGAGATGTCATGGACATAAGCTTAATAGATTAAGCGCAAAATAAATAATAGATACATGCTTAAGTCGTATGACATAAGATGTCATGTCCACAGGAGAAACCTGAGGCTAGACCTTCTTGTCAGGAGGATAAGTCAGTCTTGGAGATAGAGATCTCCATTTCTAGTAGAGACCTGGCACACCCTACGAGTATGATGCTAACCCTAACCCTAAGTGATGGTTAGAGAGAGATGAGTTGAACTAGGTGTTTGAAGGTACATGCCTTTGGGATGCCATATGATCCATGGATGACCTAAACCCGGGATAAGGAATCATGATGAAGCATAAAGATGATCTTGAGCAACCATAAGTTCAAACCTAGGCTTCACCCATGTAGAGCATGCCTTTGAGGTTGAACCTTCATAAAGAGAGGACCTCTAATGGTGAGGTTGGATGTAGGGTTAGCTTTAGAGAGAGCAGGAAAACCCAGCAAGAAGGTTGGAAGCCTAAAACTATGAACAGTGGATGATAGTGGTTGCCTCATGATCGGTCCCTGAAAGTTGATGATACCTTGGTTGTCTTTAGAAGGACCGAACCCTTGAGAAAAGATGAAGCTTCTGGTACCTACGTGCCTATGGTAGAGATGTTTACCTTCCGAGGTAGGAGGAAGATGTTTTGTATACCCTAAAGTGGATAAGTAATAGGCTATGAGGCCTTGTATCTTATGGTTTGTCCTTGAGGAAAATCCAAGCGTTGCTCGAAACGAAGGATGACAAGAAGTGCATGTTATGCCTTTTGCATGCTTGGTTCGTGGATAGAGTATGCAGTTGGACACCTACATGTGAACCTAGGGTTCCTAAGCTTAAGAGGGGAAGTGGTATACCTAATGCTCATGATGAGAATTAAGTTGCTATAGTTTTGAGCATGGTACTCCTCAAGCATAACGGAAAGTGAAACCCCTTAGGGTTGAAGGGAGGTTTGGTGAACCCTCACAACTAGGTTGAGAATAAAGGAAGATATGATCTTGATCCAGCATTGAGGAAAGAGGACAAGTATGACCTAGCATGGTTCAGTAGGTGATCTACTTATGCCTTAATAGCTTGCTAGGGTTAAGTAGGCTCATGTGGATGTAAACCCTAGACATAAGAGCTTTTGTGACCTTGTTGTAAAGAGATAGTTTTCCTCCCATCCTGGGAGAGGGACCCCTTTGGTAGGGGGTATAACAGTTTTGGTGGTTTAAGACAACCTAAAGAGGTCTCATAGAATCTTGAGAAGTTAAGTGAAGAGTACATTGTATGCGAATGAACCTGTAAACCCATAGATATCCATCTCTAATTGCATATGAATGAGTTATCATGGAGGTAATCAGTATGGGGCTTGACCAAGGTAGGCAAGTTGTCATGATCCCTATGAAAGGGTGAGAGTCAGCCCATGAATGCAGAATGAGAGATGATGAAGACTTGGGTAAGGTTCTAAGTGAACATGTACAATGATGAAGAATCCTAAGTTTATCCTAGGGTCAGGTAGGGATAATACCGATGAAGGTAGGAGTTACCTAATTCCCCAGTTGCACATGACCATAGGGTCGGGAGGTAACAATTATCATTGTCTGAGGGCCATGGGTTAGGAGATTGATCACCTTCATGAACTCATGGGACCCAAAGGGCAGATGAGTAGGGCACTCTCTTGATGCACGAGGGAAGAGGGATGACCCCAAAAGAGTCGGTACCCTATAGACCTAGAGGAGATGACCAAGGATATAAACCTCAGAAGGTTCAAGATTAGTTTGATGTTCGTGATGAAGAGACATATGTGGCACGTTGCAACTTAGATTTAAAGGTGTACTGGCAAGGTGGGATGTACCATCTCTACTCTTGGAACAGGAAGAACTCTGTATTTGGACTGCAGCCAAATGCTTATTTCCTCTTGTTATGGGAGTGAGAGATAGTACATTACGCATGGCATACACCAAGAATAAGAGATGATGTAGGTTGGAACGTTGCCACGAGAGATGGGGATAGAGAAGATATCTACCCTGGTAAAGTGAATGATACATGGATGGGTTGTAAACCATAAGAGGAATGAAGTAGTCACCTTATGAGGATGTTTCTAGAATAAGCTAAGTGGAGCTTACAAGTTATACCAGGTTGAGTTTGGTCACCATGATGATGAAATCAGAGAGTGTTCTTATGAAGATAAAAATATAGTTTGAGGTGACATGATAAGTGAAATGCATGAAAGGGTAACGTTACCTAATACCAAAGGATGTGAAGTGGCACTGGATGCTCTGGTTGAGATACATCTGACTTGTTTAACCAGAAGCTAGAAGAGGTTGTTTGGCTAACCCTAAGTTTGAAAAGGAGAGGTGATTGGATAACACACGTATGTAACAAGATACGTTGAAAGGTTAAGGGTTGTTTGGTTAGCCAGTCTAATCCTTGAGATGATGGAAGGATAGTGGTAGAACCTCAAGTGCACTTCTTTGGAAGAGAAGGTGATGAAACCCCGACTAGAGTGGTTTAGGGTTTCGAGGAGTTGATCTTGAAAGAATCATGACATACATGGAGTCATGGTTGGAGATCATCATACACTGTGGAAAATAACAGTAGAACTTTGGATGCTTAAAATGAGGTTGCATGTGGTTTATGACCATGCAAGCCAGGAGGTAAAGGACGAACCCCAGTAACCCAGTGTATCAATATGGAGGACAAAAGAGTCCTTGAGAGGGAGTAGAAGATCATTACTATGGATGTGGTGATGGATCTCCCTTGGACCAAGGAAAGGTTGAAATGCAATATGGGTTATGGTAGGTCGCCTTACCTAGAAGACATGAGAAAGAAAGAGTTTTGTTGAACTACCCATGAGAGAGATGGTTCAACTACACCATGAAGCGAGTTCGAAGGTTCTTGAGTTTGACCTAAAGGTTCACTTCCATAAAGTGGAAGTAGGTACATGAAGAGCTCAATGATAGTATAGGTTATCACCCCTAACTATGGTTAGTATGATCCAGACTAAAGGGTCTGATGAGGGCAAGTGTGCTCGTTCAGGATGATATCTAGAGACAGTTTTGTCCTATAAAAGATGTGACAATGACCACCATAGCCAGTATCGGGTTTTATATGAAGTTCTGTAAGGGAGGTTGTGTCGGTCACCACTTCAGTAAGGTGATGTTGGTGAAAGTACCACATGATGGTTAGAAAGGACCGCAGTACGTGTAGATGAAGTCACTTTGATTGTGCAAGGGCTGAAAGGAGCCTAGAGACGATGAGAGTCGTGAGCAAATGCAAAGTAGACTGACATACAAGTTACTGTGGGAGAAAATGAGATATGAAAATCCGACCCCTCTGAGCTGCAGCTGAGAAAGCTGAGTCCCCGATACATGGGTCCATTAGAGATGGATAGGTGGAGATGGTTAGGTTTTGACCTTACCCCGCAGGATAAAGTTATGTGAGGTGTTTTCCATGTGTCCAATTTGGAGCACTATGTGAGGTACCCGACCATGTGCTGAGCAATGAACCGAGTGAGCCCCAAGGGAGGCTGACATGGCCTGAGTCACCTGTGTAGTTTATAGACTCCGGGATGAAAGAACTCAGAGAAAAGAATACGTGATGATAAAGGTTCTATGGAAGTACCATGGGTACGGTAAAGACACATAGGGGCCAATGATGGACATGGGAAAAGGCTTATCCTGAATTGTTTGTTTGTTTGGTTGTGAATTTTGAGGACAAAATTCCTATAAGGAGGGGAGGATGTTATAACCTCATTTTCCTCAAATTCTGTAATGACAATTGTAAATTTCATTTAAAGATAAATGGATTTTTATATGGCTTGTAATGGATTTTATGAATGATTGTTGTATGCTTCTTAATGGGCCTTGCTTTATTTGAGCCCAAATTGATACAATTGATGAATACATAAAGAAAATTCCATAAAATAGGAAAAAGATATGGAATATTTCCCTAAAAATAAGAATTCGAACCAAAGGATACCTTGGAGTTCAAGGAACTCAAATTCAAGAAATAATAATAAAAGGATTTAGAAAGAAAAGGGAAAAGTGATTAATATAATGATAACTTGAATATTAAGAAAAGGGATCAAATCCTTGTCATAATCCCTCCAAATTTCGTAGGAAGGAAGAGAAACTCATGAGGAAACTTCCCTCAAAATTTGGTAAAGAAAGGAGCAACCGTTTCAGAGATATTAATTATTCAAGTTTCCTTTGATTTGGGAATATAAGTTAATTAAATTGGAAATGTTTCTTTTCCTGGTTGAACTCGGACGATTAGGGCCGTTGGATCCTAATCCAACAGACCCGGTTCATCGTCTTGATCCCGATGAGTCAGGGACTCACGCTGGATTAAGAGGAAATTTCCTCTTCTTTTTCAGCGATCTGAGGGCAAGGAATTAATGGGATATCAATCCCATTGAGTCCAGGAGATCGGCGCGTATATTCCTAACCCGATTTTTAGGACCTGTCCTCGTCGGGAGAGGAATTCCCCAATCCCGGAACTCCAGGTTCTAGCCTATATAAGGGGGAGGCTTCGGGAGAGCACGAGCATCCCTACGAACAGTTCCTTTGGCTGCGGAGAGCGGAGACGAGCGGGATAGCGCTATCAATTGAAGTTTCTGGGCAGTTGAACCCCTGCTGCAACCGGCCGAACGACGTCGGCGTTCCGGCGAGCCGTTAGGGGTGAAGATCAGTGAGGAACGCGGAATTGAGGGCGGAGGCGGATTCATAGGTCACCGGTGGAGCTTCGTAGCTGCTCGGTAGTCTCGCAGGTGGCCGGGAGCTCGAGGTCAACCGCTGAGTTGACCACGCGACCAGCTGGGTCTAAGGAAGAAGACGACCCGGTGAGCGTTGGATCTGAGACCACGGTGGTCTCCGAAGCATCTGACGCTCCAGAAGAGGAGCGACCTTGCTAGAGGGCGCGCGTGACCAGAGCCGTCAGATCCACGGGCGGATCACGGATCCAGTGATCAAGCGGCCGACGATTTTCCGGTAATATATCTCTCTGACCAAAATTACCGAAAAAGGGCTTTTCTTGCAAAATTAATAGAAATTGATAGGTTTGTCCTATGAGAAAACTTTATACATGAAAGTTGCTTATAAAAATGCAAGGAAAACGATAAAAATATTTCCAGAACCTAATTCCTCTTGCTTTTACAAAAGTACTTTAATTGGCTATAAAGTTTATTAAAATTGAATAAGAAACCCTAATTGGAAGTTTAAAAGGGTAAATTGGTAATCTAGCAAGTTAAATCGGTAATTATGACCTTAATGATGTTAATGGAAGTTTATTTTGCTATTTAATTGCAAAAATGCTTAACTTGGAATTATAATCTTCAAAAGAAGGTTATTTTGTATGGAAACCCTAATTTGAGATGAAAACCATGTTTCCATGAAATAAGGAAATAAATTATTAGAAGAAATTTAATGGGAAAGTAGGAGTTTTATGAGGATTGATAAATTAAGAATATTAATGATGAAAGAGGAAGAAAAACCCTAATTTCTAAAAGAAACCCTAAATATGGAATTAGAATCCTAATTGGAATAATGGAAGTGGATAAGTATTAATAAAAGGAAACTGTCCTTTTATTTCAGGTTTTTGCTTGTTGATTGGATTTCTCTTTCTATCTTGACAAGTGAAATTGAAAGGTATGTGGTTACGCTTATGAATAATCGCTTTAGTTTCTCGGTGATTTCCGAAGGATTTATCGGTTGCTTGAAATAACTGTTGAATGTCTATTTATTTCATGCAACTGTAAAGTGAATATGACTATCACATAATGTATATGCCATCTAGCTCAATTCCTTGATCCTCTCTGTGTCGTAATGGCGGACCTGGTACATAGGCTACCTAGAGGGTAGATCCACCAGGTTGAGAAAGACTTTGGCTGCCTAGAGGGTATGACCAACAAGTCACCTTAAAGAGGTTTCCATATAAGTCCTTATAGGGACAACACAGAGTTGAGGATAAGTAAGAATCGAGTAGTTTGGCTTAAAATGTAATCTTGATTGATTAAAAGATTAATTGCATGATTACATTGTTAGTATAGTTTCTTGATTATTGAATCCTCCACATACCGACTGACCGATGTTTTGATTGTCGGCGTTTTAGGTACATACTCCAAAGTACAGAACAGTAAAGTGACACATTGAGAATTCAAGAACTAAAGAACAAGGAGGAGTTAGTTAGAATAGTGCTCTTGTGGTTAGAAGTCTAGTACTTCCATCTTTTCAAAGGTATGATTAAGAAAAATTTCATTACCATTTTCAATATAGTATGTTAGAATTTAATAATTGTTATTGGTTATATGTTGAACCTTTGATCCGGAATTTTATTGGTGCGGCTTCAACCTTTCGATCTCCCTTAATTGGGGGTTATCGGAAGATGGGGTCGTAACATTTATGGGCTGTAAGAACCATAAATACCATCAAGGTCATGCTTAATAGATAACTTGTGATGAGATGACTGAGAATTGATGATTAAAAAGAGTTAGGCCTGCTACATTTTAGTATTCTCATTTATAGCTGTTATGCTAATGTTATTGTTTGAAGAACAATGTATGATGTTAAAAGAATATTGAATGTACCTAACTAATCAAGTGTAATGTAGAGCCATGATCATAGATCCATCATTGTCAGAGTCTAAATGATGGTGAAACAGGTTTTCCCAAGGGAACTCCTGGATCACATACTTTTGAGTATGTGGGGTATATGGATGTGTAGAACCTTACATCCTAGTGTAGGAATTGATGTAGATTTTTATAGTCCGTCAAACCTTCACTACAAAACCCAAAAGGTGATATGTATCACTATTCTCCCAAAGTAAAAATAAACACCGCATCGGTGAAAGATAACCAAGAAATCTTCCGATGACGAAGAGAGTACAGAACGCCACTGTAACTCTAAAAACATAGCGAAGGTCCAGTTTACCCTGGTGAGCTATAAATAGCAGACGTCCTGCCAGATGTCCTGCAAACAATCCTCTAACTGACTGAGGAAGATGAGGTCATAAGAATCCGGCTCTTCTAATGACCTATGTATGATACTGATGTGACTTCTTAGCGATCAGTTGGAGTATGAGTGGTATACCTCATCTCCACAGGGCATAATAATGTTTGAAAAACATAATCAACAGCATAGTATATCTGTTAGAGTTAACTACGAGTTACTTGATTGATGTTATACTGGATAAAGTATATGTTCTTCATGTTTCATAAATGTTGAACCCTTACTTATTAACAAAACTGCTAATGAATGCTTTGAAAGCTTTTACTGCTTAAGTTATTCTTTGTTTTGCTTATAAAGTTTCTAGTGGAGAGTTATAACTCTCGCTGGGGCAATTATGTATAATTGTCTCACCCCGTAGACTTCAACTTTTTAGGTGGTCGTCGAAGACGGAGGAACCGGTCTAAAGGTGACCAATCCCAGCAGCAGCAGCACCAGGAGTAGCAGTAAATCTCATGTGGAGATTCAGCCTGCTATGTGGTGTAGTTAGAGTCAGTCCTATGTGTCCTCTGTACTCTCAGGTCTTGGAGTGTTTTGGTTATGAATTCTTGAGATTTTGTATCATGTTGTTTATAATTACTCAAGAAGTAATTTGACAGAGATGTACATAGTTTAAATCCTTTTTCTATGAAAAAGGTTTGTGGTTTCAAGCTCTTATCACGAAAAGTTTTAATTTCCTGTGATTTTGTCTTCCGCTGATTATCGATTGCTTCCGTTCAAGTTTAAATCGTGATTATTTCGTGGTTTGGAGATCGGAGCCCACAAAATCGATCATACTCCTCTTGAGTAAGAGTGATACCGGTTCCAGAAGTAGTTCCCACAGCAGAAGAAGAAGAGGAATCTATAGTACCATAATGTGTTGTCCCTAGAGGTGGTGCAGCAGGTCTCCCATGTTTCTTCCAGCACTTCTCCACTGTATGTCCCAATTTGTCACAAAAAGTGCACTTAGGACGTGTCCCACGTCCTCTGCCCATACCAGGTCGTCCCCCTCTCACCGTAGTAGCTACGGATGCATGAGACTCCCCAGAAGATATAGCAGGATCAGGAGTAGCAGACTCAAAGATAGATTGTTGTATTATTGAATAAGCTTCCAAAAAATTGGGTAATTTATCAGAAGCCAGAATGACACTCTGGGCGGAACCGCATGAAGGGTTAAGCCCGGATAAAAATTTAGCTGTAACTAGATCGTCCATGTCCTTGATCTGTTCAGCAACAGTCACTGGATGATGATAGCCCAACTCTTGAGCAAGTGCCTGAATAGCTCCAAAGTAATCCTCAAGAGATATGTCACCTTGCCTCTCAGCAAACAAACGGGCATAGATCATGAATTGGCAAAGTGCATTTTTTTCTTGAGAATAATGTTGCTTCACTGCGTCCCATATCTCCTTAGCCGTTGAATAGAACATGAACCTTGCCGCAATTACAGGTTCCATGATGTTCCACAACCAAGTCTTCACCATACTATCATGACGCTTCCATTCAGCATATCCTTTGTCAGTAGAGGCCAGAGGACCTGATTCAACATGTCCTGCCTTGTCATGAGACTCCAGGACAGTGTGAACAACATTCATCCATAGAAGAAAATTCTTCCCGTCGAGCTTGATGGAGGTGATAGGAGACACCTCTTTGTAGATCATAGGCATCTTTATGTCCCCCATTACAGAACTGGACTGTATGGCGGATTGATACACGCCACAAAGAAGACTGAGGTGACGGAGAGATACATGTCACACAAGAAACAAAGAGAAATGTGTTACTGACGCATTCACAACCTCCGGACGATTTTCCTAATCACACATGGAGGATGTGTGACTAGGATATTAACCGTAGAGAGGCTAGTCCTTTGGTTTAGATTTTAGATCGCCGTCAGATCACCCGAAGATCCTCAAAGCAGCAGATTACGGCTGCACGCCGTGCGGCGACTCATCCGCAGCTGCTGCTGTCGGTGCCACCATGAGAAGATCTGGAGGGAGGAAGGAAGGGGAAGATCTGGCGGACAAGGAGGAAGAAGAAGGAAGAGGGAGGGACTTCCGGTGGAGAGAGACAGCGGCCTTGAGCAGACCGTGCTCTAATACCATGTTAACGAGAGAGAAGGGAGAAGAACAATGTTGGCGGCTGCTAGGTGCAGCTATTGTGTGTGAGGGCAATAGCCGTCTCACTCCTTTTTATATATTAGGGTAAGATACAAGGTGGTACAAAGGAGAAAATCCTATAAAAACAATAAAACAAATGGTATAATAAAAATAGAGACAAGAGACAGATCGCCGATTTCTGTCGTTGACCTTCTGTCGATACCATCGACAGGTCTGTCGATGGTATCGATAGATTGTTGTCCGGTTGCTGTGATAATTTCGATACCATCGACCACCTGTCGATGGTATTGACAGGGAAGCAGGTTGTTTCGCATACCCCATTCTAATTTATAAATAAAATCGCTCTCCTCACTCCTACTTGATAGATCATGTTGTAGCCTGGAGACTTACATCCTTAGGCTTTTAAGAGTTTCATGTCTAACCACGTAAAGAAAGTAAAATGGATGGTTCCTGAGTTTTCAGTTGAGTTTGATTGGTCAACACATGCTTGATTTTTATATCTTTACCTAATGGGCATGAGTCCATTGACATGGAATCATGGATTTTTTGTTGTTGTCTGTTGAATCTACTATGCATCTGAGTTTCCTAGAGGTATAGCTTCTCTATTCTTTGTTTTGAGTTTTTATTGCTGATTGATGAGCTTTCTGTCATTCAAAGTCATGATTCTCTTATTATATACTTTTCTGTGTCTTTGGAATATCTGTAGGATAGACTTTAGTTGTTCAAGCAAAGCATTTTGTAGTTCTCGTCTGTTGTTACTGGCCTTTTTCCAAGGTGATGTTGATTCCTTTGAAATCTACCGTGCTTATCATTTGGGTTTTAATTTACTTAAATGGAGATCCATCTTTCTTTCAGTTGATTTGTGTGCAACATTTTTTTCTTTGGGACTTCAATGGTCATTTGTTTTTATGTAGAGAGAAAGATGTCGTAGGGTCTCTTGCTAGTTTTATATATGTATATCTACAGGATAGACTTTAGTTGTTCAAGCAAAGTGTTTTGTAGTTCTCTTCTGCTGTTACTGGCCTTTTTCCAAGGTGATGTTGATTCCTTTGAAATCTACCGTGCTTATCATTTGGGTTTTAATTTACTTAAATGGAGATCCATCTTTCTTTCAGCTGATTTGTGTGCAACATTTTTTCTTTGGGACTTCAATGGTGATTTGTTTTTATGTAGAGAGAGATGTCGAAGGGTCTCCTGCTAGTTTTATATATGTATAAGGAGATTCATTATTTTTTACTCATTTCATAGCTTTTTGATGTTTATGTACTTGAATATGAGGACTCTTGTTTATTTCTGCTTTCACGAGATTCTGATCATATGAGAAAGTTGATAAATACTCCCATAGAAAATTGCCTTTAGTCAGTATGTGTTATCTCAGTTTGACGTCCCCTTTGAGGCTTGGTTTGGTAGTGGTTGTCGATTCTTAATTATTTCTATTTCTTAATTTGCTTGTTTACTGGAAAAAGGTGTAACAATACCACATTATAGATTTTTACATAGATCAAATAAATGAAAAGAGAAAAAAAAGAAGCTTGAGATACCCAAAAAAGGTGAAGAAAAGAGAAAAACATATAGAAACTATATAGGGTGGCCTCACTCACTTTTAAATCTTGGATCCACACTGCTCGGTGTGTTATACAAGCTATTTTATGTTTTGTAGTAGTATGATTATGGAACTACTTTTGTCATGACCAACAATCACAATCCATCGTCCTCACAAGGGTAAAAAATATAAAAGAAAAGCATTAGTGCGGCTATGCTTATGGATGATTTAGTTGCCATGATAAAAAAAACAACACCGATTTAATGAATTAATTCTTTATTATCGTTATACCAACATGATCTGGTTTTCTTAGTTTCATGTTTATATTTGTAGCATCACCATTCTTGAAGTAATTGGTTCGATCTCTTTAGGTTTTTATCATGAATTCTCCTTTGCACCTATATTAATATTTCTATTAATACAATTTGGATTAGTGCACATTAGTCATACACCAAATATTGATCTTTCTTTTCACCGCCATGTTAGATAGCATATATAAGCATCCATGTTTATAGACACAATCAACCCTCATCATAAGCTATTTGTTTCATGTTGATTATGCTATCACTCAAGAGTTTTTCACCTACGACCACCACTAGTTTATACAAAGAGAGAATTGGGTTTCCTCAAAGGTTTGCTAGCGTCTACCTAAAATTTCAAATTTGTATTTGTAGTGGTAACAAACATACATTTGGTTGTGTAGGTTGATGGTTAAAACAAGAACCTCAACAACAAAAGGAATTATTGTTATTCCCTTAAACTTAATGCCAACAGAAAGTTTCAAGTAGGGAGCAAGCACCCAACCCTCCTTGATTGCTTAATTTTTGAAGCGGCCACTTTCTGGAAAACTAGACACACCTTTTAATATATATATATATATATATATATATATATATATATATAGGGTAGCGATCTAGTGAGAAACATTCTACGGTGAGAGCATGAGAGGCATTTGAATAAATATAAAGTTGTAGCTTATTTTCAATATTCAACCTTATGGATGGGAAGAACATAATTACATTTACCTTCACACACAAAATCATCACAATCGGATATCGTTTACATCTCCATATATACAATATACACATTTTACATCCAACGGTCAGCCTAAAACTCAATATTGAGCGTTGAAAAGTATTTGCTTGTTGTGCGTGCAATACAAGTCATATGATGATGAGATTTTGTGGGAACGTGACTAATAGGGTATATTTTGAATCCATAAGGTTAGATTATGAAAATTTTATCATTGTGCAAAATTATTCAAATGCCTCTCATGCTCTCACCAAGATATGTTTCTCACTGGATCATTTTCCTATATATATATATATATATATATACATATATACATATATATATATACATATATATATATACAGAGAGAGAGGCTAGAATACACTCGAGTGTACAGATCACGTTGTACACCCCAATGGTGTTTGCCTATCTAGACCATGTTTTTCTAAAATCTAATCCATTGATCTTCATGGTCACAATAATAATAGGTCACATACAAAATTTGAACTCATTTGGATGAGTGCAAGTCACTCATCCAAGGACAAAAAAATCGACACACAAAACTAATTTGAAATACATGATTTTTGCCTCCTTTAGATGCACGACCTATAAGTGTCCAAATGAACTAAAATTTATTGATAATAAAGAAGATCGACGGTATAGATTTTTCAAAAATTTACTACATCTTCAGAAATGACTAAGGTGTACAATGCCTCTGGTACACTTGAGTGTACACTAGCCTCTCTCTCTCTCTCTCTCTCTCTCTCTCTCTCTATATATATATATATATATATATATATATATATATATATATATATATATATATATATATATATCGTCCCCGGATTTTCTAAAACTTAATCTGATGTGTGACGTCCAAATTGAAAACCCACACCTCAGCGAGAATCCCAATTTAAACACCCCACATCAGGCTAAGAAGAAGAAAATCAGAGGAAGTCAAAAGGAAGCAAATAGTAGCACATGTACATGAACAATAATAAATCCTCAACACATGTTCACCATTCAACATATAATTACAATATGAATTGTTACAATATTTGATATTAGACATTGAACAACAAACTATACATATACATGTACTACAACTAAACTACAGGATCTTAAGACAACAGGTCCACCATAACCACAACCTAAACAAAAGATTACATGTGGTACACGTCAGCAAAATATTCAAGAATATTATATTGGGTACGCCTACGTGTCTTTTATATACCAGAGACATCATACACCTCAGCCGTTTTCAAAGATGTAGTAATTTTTTTAAAGATCTAAACATTGATCTTCTTAAATATCTTAAGAACATACTATATAATAAATTCCATCTCATTTGGGCACTTATAGGTCATGGATCTAAAGGAGACAAAAATCATGTATTTCAAATTAGTTTTGTGCGTCGATTTTGTTGTCCTTGGATGAGTGACTTACACTCATCCAAATGAGCTCAAATTTTATATGTGACCTATTATTATTGTAACCATGAATATCAATGGATTAGATTTTAGAAAATATGGTCTAGATAGGCAAACACCACTGGAGTGTACAGCGTGATCTGTACACTCGAGTGTATTCTAGCCTGACTCTCTCTCTCTCTCTCGCTCTATATATATATATATATATATATATATATATATATATATATATATATATATATATATATATATATATATATATATATAGAAGTTGGATAAGTTACATAGAGGTCCAGTGGGATATATAAATTACAAAATAGAATAAACAGCTGAATATAATGAAATATATTAACACTCCCCCTCAAGCTGGAGCGTACACATCGTGTATGCCCAGCTTGTTGCAAAAACTTTGAAATGTTGCTGGACTCAATGGCTTTGTGAGAACATCTGCAAGTTGATCTTCAGAATTGACATGCAGAGTCACAAGAGTCCTATTCTTGGTCTTCTCTAAAAGTGGCAGTCAACCTCTATGTGCTTAGTACGTTCATGGAAGACTGGGTTTTTGGCAATGTAGATAGCAACTTGATTATCACATCTGAGTTCTATAGGAGACAAAATAGGAATCTTTAATTCAGAAAGTACATATTGAACCCACTGCAACTCGCAACATGCATGTGCCATTGCTCTATACTCAGCTTCCGTGCTAGATCTTGCCACAACATTCTACTTTTTTGCTTTTCCAGGTAATAAGATGATTCCCTAGAAACGTGCAATATCCAGACATAGACCTTCTATCATTCAGATTACCAACCCAATCTGCATCTGCATAACTAGTGAGAGATAGAGTGGATATAGGGGTCTTTGGCCTATAATAAGTGATTCCCTTACCAAATGCACCTTTCAGATATCTCAGAATACAACAGACTGATGTCCAATCACAACAACAAAGGGCGGTGTAAACCCACACTTTTTTTTCAATGACCGAAACAGCGTGGCATCATTTCACGTGAGTAATTACATTTTAGTGTATTTATCAGGTGTCCGCAAAACGGTTTAATTCTGGACTCTTCCATCCCGTCTCACTCGGTCTCTGACTCCCTTCCTTCCCTCTTTCACACACTCTCTAGTTCCGTCCCGTTCGGGATCTCTCCGCTCCCACCACCCCTCTTTCCCAATCTCCTCCGCATTGCCCGTGCTAACTCCCTATCGGCAGTGATAGGTTTACAATATTTAGCCCTTCCGTATCAAACAACCATCCCACCCCGCCTGCAAGTTCTCTCCCTCAACTTTTTGCCCCCTTTCTACAATGAAGCTCTCTTAATCAGGTTGCTGCTACATACTAGTCTTCTTCTGAAACTACAAAGAAGAGGACGCTCCTTGGTGGCTATCTCATCTCTTCTTCCGATCAACTGCCAAGGCGTCGATCGTGGATAAGGTAGGCTGAAAATCCCCTCTTTTTATGCATTTCAGATCATGAATCGTGATAGCATGATGTCGCCTTGCCCCTATTTTTGCTCACACAAGTTTGGTAGGGAGGTCGGGACTGGAATTATTGTCGGATTAGGACTGGTTGAACCAACACCATTCCGCTAGGAATAGAAACTAGGATTCGGTCTGGCAACGAGGGGCGTCACTGAGGTGGAACAACCATAGGCACTGGTAGCCTTCCAAGGGGAGCCACCGGCAGTGGTAGATGCACATGGCCTCACCCACGACCAGCAGCGTCTGCTGATTTCTGTGTGATTTCTCTTCTAGATAAATACTTGGCCTCACTGTCGTCTGGTCATATACCCACCCAATTAATGTGTAGATTGTTGCATGCTACATGTCTGTAAACCACTACCTTCCTTGTGTGTAATATGGAGTGTGGCGGTGAATTAGAGATTAGAAGAGATGTTTAAGAGACTAGGGAACTGATTGAAACGGTCGCTTAACCATTCCTGGAAAGGGAAAGCATGATGACAAATGAGAAGATGAGGGGACGGTAAGGGGAGAAGATGAGGGGATGGCACGGGTCTTAACTAATGTAAGAGGCAGGAAGGTGAAAAGATGGAGATAGCAGATAAAGAAAGAGACAAACTAAAGAAGAAAGAGGGTCGACTATAGATCAACTGAAGACTTAGGACAGAATTTAATATAAATTGTTTGTTTAATCTAAAATAGATTGAGATAATTCTTGTAGGCATTAAAGGAGAGTGAGTGATAGTCTACTTATGCAATAAAAACTATTGATTATAGAGGAAATATGTTCACAAAATAGGAGTAACTTATTTGGGAAACTATGTAATTTTATTAAAGTTTACTTATTTATTATCAAGGTGATATATTTTGTTTTTTAGATATGGTGAAGATCAGATATGATTTGGGGATATTTGAAATGGATTATATTATCTTCTTACTTATGTATGTTTAAACCATGGCTTATGAGTAAAACAATGCCAATTGCATTTTTTTAACAAATTAACACACATTGCAATGTACTTTTCGCAATTGCTTCATGCTTCTAGGCAGTACCAATCAAAAGAAGCATTGAACTACATATACCTACACAAAAGAGGCATTCTTGTCCTTATCATGAATATATACAAGATTAGGAAGAAATAAACTTTTAGACCATCTTATATCGGTAACCCAAATACTAATGATAATTATATACCATACCTCATAATAAAGGTTCAATTAAGAAGTGATAATAATTAAGCTAAGCTTAGAGTTCTCTTTTGATTTTGCATTTAATTAACACGTGATTTTCAGTAATGCATTATTTCTAATTTGTATATACATTTTTAAACTTTTAATTTAATTCATACATTATTTGCACATCAATTTTAACATTTTATATATAAAGATATGATACTTGTGGGAAATTAATTATTAGTATACCACACTTTGAGATAAGTCCACCCAAAATTTCATTTTTGGAATTCAATTTTAGAAACCACCATCTATATGGATCGTTTCATTTCAAAATTAACTTTTCAAACACACTCACCTTATATTGAAAAACTATAAGTGTGCACAAAGACACACACATACATAGAAACTAACACACACACACATATATATACATATAATAAAGTTTTCCTTTTATATTTTTGACATTTTTAACAGATAACAGTACCAAAGACCCTAGAAAACCCACATTAAGTGATGACTTAACACTAAACATTCTAACGCCCATAAATTACTTGATGTGTTACATAGAGTACTATCTTATCTCAACTGTACTAAATTGATTTTTTTTTCTTTTCAAATATACATATGGCCTCATCCACTTATAATTTCCGGACTCATCACTGGCCACTGGAGAGACATATGTGTGACGATATGACTCAGGAATCAACTCTGGCGAGCCACCGAACAACAATCCTTAGAAATGATGGTTGATGTGGATCCTCGTCATCTCGTTACGAAGTAACCAGAGTTCTTTACGTTTTTTTCCAAACAGTCTCCATGTGTTTTGGTTCTTCTTCCTATTGCTCTTCCTCTGATTTGTGATATCCGATAATTTTCATGTTTTATGGTTCTTTTTCCATTGCTATTGCTTTGATTTTTGTCTTCTCCATCTTCCTTCCTTCTTATTTTTGAGATTTTATCTTACGCTGATCCAACCTCTTATTATAGTTTACTTTTTACTATTTCCGTCCAGGTCGACAAGAAGACTACTATCAAATAGTGACTCCTGGTTCACTGACATTCTGGCTGCACAGAGGTCTGCCCCTAATTGATTTTGAACTGTTTTACTATAAATAGAAGCCATCAGATCGTATGCAAGTCAAATAACTCTGCCCATGATCTTTGCAGCAGACTGTAGAGAAGATAGTTTGAATCAGCCATTTTTTTTTATATAAGTCAGGAGGCTATCTTATTCATCTTGCCCTCCTCATGCAAGCTAAATTTTCAGCAACAATAGCTACATTATATGAAATGCGAGGATGAAACTTGGTAGTACTACTACCATTACAAAGGTCTTGAAGGATAACTCCTTCAACAATTTTAGGTGGTAATCTGTAGTAACAGAAACCATTCCCAGATTTTAGGTGGCACTTGGCCAGGGTATCCGCAGCATTATTTGCTTCTCTATGGATATGACAAATCGACCAATTCGCCTTCTTCTTCTTTTTAATTTGCAGGAGCCATCTTGCCAGCTTCGGATTCTCCTCATGGTCTAACGCTAAGGCCTCACACGCAAGTCTGGAGTCAGTTTCTATGACTACATGTTCAATCGCAAGATCCTGAGCAAGGTCCATAGCCAAGTCAATGGCGTGAAGTTCAGCCTCAAGAGGTGATTCAACCTTACAGTTTCGTGCTAATCCCCCCTGCCAACCTCCGCAATGGTCTCTGCAGATGACCACCGCACCTGCCCGCTTGTTCTTAAACGCAGCATCTACGTTTAGCTTATAAGCTGGGAACAAAGGACATTGCCATCCTCCTTCTCGATCGAGCTTCTCTGACTTCTCCTTTTGCCAAGCTGCCTCAGTCACCTTTACTTCTTCTCTTATTCTACTAGTAAGATGATGGACAGCAGTCGTTCTCTTTTCAAAGATCTCCTCGTTTCTGTTCTTCCAAATCATCCAGCAGGTGATCGAAAACGCGATCGCATACTTCTTGTCCCCTGACAGATTCTTGCTCAACCACGGCCAAATGTCATTATCCTCCTTCAGCGTCGTCAGCTCCTGAGAGTTCAGCAGATTGCTCCAGATGTCCATGGCTTTTGGACAATCCCTTAAAGCATGCAGCACCGATTCATTATCTCCTCCGCATCTAGGACACTCCGCACTATTAGTCATTTGTCTTCTGAGACGCCTGCTATTAGTGAGAATGGCGCTATGACCCACTAGCCACAGAAAGTACTTGACTTTCGCAGAAACCTTGAGCTTCCAAATAATGTTCCATCTGCCCTGGCAGTGGACCTCCTTCTATGATCGAAGAATGCTATAGGCAGACTTGGTCGAGAACTTCCCATTATCAGTATGGAGCCACGCCCGAACATCGTTTAGCTGCGAATCTTCCGGGGCAGGGATCTTTAAAATTTGCTTGATGTCCTCATCCGTAATCCACTCCTTCAGGAACTCAACATCCCATTCATTGTTAAAATTAACAAGGCTTGCCACCTGTAAATCTTCCAATTCGGCTGGTACAGGCTTCTTTGTTCGATTATACAACCGAGTGTCGTGACTCCACCATTTATCGTGCCACACATTGATGCTCTTACCACTAATGGGAATCCACACAGAATTCTCGGCAATGAAATCTTTGCAATTCAGGACCGCACGGCCCAATCTGGAGATGGATGTATTGGTTCTGCTGGTGTGTTTGTTGTACATATCCTTCATGCGAATACACCAAAGCGATTTCCTCTCAGTTTCAATCTCCCAGGCGTGTCTACTAATCATCGTCTGGTTCCACTCACGCATTGATTTAATGCCAAGTCCGCCATTTTCTTTGCTGTTCGTCATCTTATTCCAAGCAACAAGAGATAAGGGGTTGGATTTATGCCCCCCTCCCCAGATGAAAGAACGCACATTCGCATCAATTCTGTCACAGACCTTCAAGGGAATAACAGCAGCCTGCATCGTGTATGTAGGGATGGCACTGAGGGTGGATTTCGCCATACACACCCTACCTGCCATAGATAAGCTTCTTGCAGACCAAGAATTAATACTGTTTGGTATCTTCTCAATTATTTCACCATAAGTACTAGTGGATACCCGCTTATGAATGAGTGGCACTCCGAGATACTTACCCAGGTCAGCAGCTTCTGCAAATCCACTTATCCTACACAGTGAATTCCTTACAGCTTGAGGGACACTTCTTGCAAAGTGGATGTTAGATTTCTTCACAGAGATGGCTTGTCCAGAGACCATACCAAAATCCTGGAAACATTTTAGGATCGTCTTGAGTTGTTTCAACTCTGCCTTAGCAAAGAGGATCATGTCATCAGCAAAACACAAATGCGAGATCATTGGACCATTGGTAGCTAGCTTGATCGGGGTCCAATCCTTAGCTCTCACTCTGCTGTCAATATGTTGGCTTAATCTTTCCAAACATAACACAAAGATGTAAGGAGACAATGGGTCTCCTTGTCTCAAGCCTCTACTAGCTTTGAAACTGTCCGTCAAATTGCCCTTCCAAGCAATGGACATTTGTCCTTTAGACATGGATCCCATGATATACTGGATAATAGTCTCAGGCAGACTGGTCTTCTTCAACGTGTCTTCCACAAAGTTCCAGTTCATCCGATCATATGCTTTGGATAGATCAACTTTAATCGCCATCATCTTTTTGGCTGATTTCCTTCGCATGTTGTGGAGAATCTCTTGAACAATGGTAATATTATCTGTAATCTTGCGACCAGGAACAAAAGCACTCTGTATGGGGGACACCCATCCCTCCAGGAAGGATTTAATTCTTTCAACAACCACCTTCGAAGCTAGCTTGAGGTTAATATTGTTCAGGGATATAGGTCTAAACTGATCACAGGACTCAGGTTTAGGAACCTTTGGGATAAGGACCACTGTTGCTGCGCATAGCTCAGCATTGAGCACTTCTCCAACAAGAGCCTTGGATATAGTAGCAAGGACCGACTGCTTGACGGTATGCCAATTGGCCATAAGAAACGAGCCATCTGTGCCATCCGGACCACTGGCTTTGTAGGGATTTAAAGAACGCAAAATATTGTAGATTTCAGCAAGAGTCGGGGGAGCAGCTATCGTCCTCCTTTGTTCTTCAGTAAGAATGGTAAAGTAGCCATGGTACTCATGTATCTCTTGGACATTCGTCCGATTCTCTTCAGTCAGTATAGACTTAAAATGATCGACAAGCATGCTTTGAATTTCATTTTCATCACTCGTCCATTCCCCATTCGGTCTTCGTAGCATGGAAATGTTGTTGGAGCGCCTCTTTTGTGTTACATAGGCGTTAAAGAACTTTGTATTGATATCTCCATCCGTGAGCCACTGGATATGGCTTTTTTGTTTCCAGTCTTCCTCCTCTGCTCTGAGAATATCAGTATACTCTACTTGCAGGTCGGCGATCATATCAGCTGTAATGCTATCGAAGTTATCCTCTAAACTTCGTTGTAGGGTACTGAGGTTTCTAAGGATTCTTGTTTTGTTTTTCGACACTTTCTTTCTATTCTCAGCACTCCACTTAAGGATGTCAGGTTTTGCCTTCTCAAGAGCATCTCTGAACTCTAACTCAGGCTGCCACGCCGCACGCAGCATGCTTTGGAACTCCGTATTCTTCGACCAGGAGGTTTTCAAGGTGAAACGAGGGTTGGAAGCTTTGCAAGCAGTTGACCTTACCAAAATAGGATTATGGTCGGACCACACTCTAGGCAAGTGCTCAATGACGAACTGTGGAAATTTAGATAGGAACAGCGAGTTGGCAATAGCACGATCCAATCTCTCATGCAAGGTCCCATGTCTGTAGGTGAATTTAGGTCCCATGAAACCCAGGTCACTCAAACCAGCCTCCAAGAGAGTGTTTAGAAACACCGTTGCTTCTTGGAAGTCATACCTTTTACCACCTCTTTTTTCATTGGGGCTTAAGGTAGTATTAAAATCGCCAACTAAAATCCATGGTTTGTCAAACGACTTACTCATTTGAACCAGGTGTTTCCATAGATTCTTCCGAACAGAGATGTGTGGATTCACATAGATAAAGGTTGCAAACGTAGTGTCGTTGATAAGACAAGTACAGAATTGTCGGTGACTGTTGATGATCTTAATATCGCAGACGTTGGAATTCCAGCAGATCCAAATGCCACCTGCAAAGCCACGAGCTTCAACTCTGTGAGAATTGGAGAAGCCAATTTTCTTTATAGTTTGAGCAGCTGCAGAACCGCTGATCCTAGGCTCAAGAATGGCAACCACCTTGGGACGTTTGAGAGAGATCATATCTCGGAGGACACGGCAAGTGTCTTTGTTGCCGATTCCTCGAACATTCCAACAAAGGATGTCTAACATTTAAAACAACTATGGTAGAGAGAAACAGCCCGGTGACCCTACTGGGAATCAACAGGTGTATAGTTCTCCTTCTCCTCCCTAATTTCCTCCATGACGTCCTCTTGCTCCGTATTGAGCCTAGGACTTTTCCTCCTATTCTCATAGGGAGGTTTGATCCTTGCGTTCTTCAACTTGGCTGTAGTGCCTTTAACCTTTCTTCCAGACGGCATACGACAGCCAACAATGACGGTAGAAGAAGTATCCGGTTGGACGATGTCCTCCGCCATCTCAGAGCCCTCATCTCCTGGGTCTACTGTAGCATTGTTCATTGTTGTTGTTTCTTCTCCGTCCAGCAGTACCTTGTAATGTTCAATAACCGGTGAAGTTTCAGTGGTTGCAGTTTCATTGCTAATGGGGGTTTCAGCGATTACATCCTCCTCCACATTAATGACCTCCTCAATAACCTCATCGGCGTCGGGATTCACCACCGTATGTGCTGCTTTCTCCTTCGACTTCGTCAGGGTAGCTTGTGTAATGTCCTTCAATACCTCCCTTTTATCATCTGCAGTATCTAGTTTCTTCTTTTTCCAGACTTTGTCTACTCTCCCTTCTCCAGCTTGATTGGTGGATGGGTTATCTTCCGGTCTTGTCTCCGACCTGCTACCATCTTCCTTCTCCTGTTCTTCCAAACTGTCCAGGTTGGCGAACTTGTTGGAGCTTGAACTGGTTTGACCTGCAGTAGATGCTTTTTTCGTTGTGTTATGTTGTGTGGATCGATTGCGAGCCACCGTCGTCTTCCTCCTGTTAGTCTGCCATCCGCCATTCCAGGCTTCATCTTTCGATCCTTGCGAACCTCCTTCTCTGTTGCCATTAGAGTCAGTTGCAGGTCCTCTCGACGTGCAGATCTTCTGGTTGTGTCCGAGCTTGCCACAGTTCTCACAAGTTTCGGGGAACGCTTCATACTCTACTTGATAGATATCATTGTTAATCATAATGTTATGGACAAGAGGCTTCGTGGTATCCACATCGATAGCAAGCCTGGCGAACTTGCTTCGCGTTCTAGCCGCGGTATGAGCATCCACTTTCACCAAACTTCCTAGGGCCAGACTTATGTATTCAAATATGGTCGGCACATATAGATGTAGCGGAAGGTCCAAGATCCTTGCCCAAGTAACCAAGTAATGTGGTAGCTCTGCCGTCGGACGAAAGGATGGAAACCATTGCCACACAACGAGGCAGCAGCCGAAGAGTTTCCATGGCCCCCCGGTTAGCGCCATATCAAAGTCTCGTTTGCATGAAAATTGCACCATGTAGTGACCTAGATCCACTTCAAACATATTGAACCTTCCGACTGGATTCCATAGGGTATGGATACGCTCCCTCATGGTCATATATCCCACGTCGGCTCCGATCAGCCTGGTCACCACCGTGTATTGCCAGGGCCTTGCAAGATCCTCTTCCGCATCCGGATCTATCTCCAGAGCAGGAATACCATCCACCTGTGATATCTTGATGTCCGATAGAGCAAGCTTCTCCTCAAACAAGGATTGCAGAAAGAACGACCCCTGATTTTCAGCGTTATTCTGTGTTGATCCTCCGTGATTCTTGTTTGCACTTGTCCCTTCTACCGCCGCCTCTGTCATATAAGCTTCTCCTATTGATACAGACGCCTGGTGATCCCCCAACGGTGGGAACTGGTCTCCTGATGATAGATTTGGATTGATAGTATCTGTGTTGCCCCCCGATCTATCTTCTACTGCTTGGCCACGCATCCCCGAGTACTGGAAGTTGAGTCCTACTTCCGGTATTGAAACCCTAACTCCGCCGTCCGTGGTTCCTCCCTGACCCTCTGGTTGTCCATGAGCATTGCTGGGTGATCCACTCGAGAAAGGGAAGACTTCCCTATCCCCAGATCGAAACTTCGGTCCCCTTCCTCCCCCCGACCCCCTTCCTCAGCGAGTTTGGCCGCCGCCGCCGCCACCCCCTCGTCCCCCTCTGCCCCCGTCCATCTCTTTTCCAAATAGGTTTTAAGTGCTATTTAGTTTGAATCAGCCATTGGGAAGAGGATTGATGTACAAGAAACCACTCTGAGTTATCCATACCAAAAGGGTGTCTATATTATTCAATTCCTTAATTTAGAATTTCTTCTTCTTCTATTCTTTTTCGTTGTCACAGATACACTGTATTGTTTAACATAAATTGCTTATCCTTATTTGATGTTCGTTTAAGACTACATATTATGTTAGATATATACTCTGTTTCAACATTTTACTAGAATAAAAATGCTAATTGATATATACTAGATGTGCTTTATTTAGAATGCTCGATTGTGTATATGTCAAACGATTGATCAAAAATAGATTTATTTTATCAATTAGGTAGACATGTAATTTTATCTTATTCTCATTGCATGAGTTCTTTGAATTCAAAATTAGTGATTCATTAACACCTACTATGATTGATTATGACATTCTCTATAATAATTGACTGGTTATTTCTTCCTTATAGATATACGAGTGAAATTATTTAAGGGAAGTGGTGAATTATTATATGTCTTGGTATTGAAATATTTCATCATTTTAGATGCTCATCTTATGTAAACAATTAATCCATTAATTTTTTTTGTCTTATGTCTTAGGGAAGAGATGCCTTCCCAATAGAGATCAACCCTCTAGCTATACTAACACTCTTTCTCATAATAGATACTAGAAAAGCCTGTAATAATCCACATTTTTTTCACATTTTTTAAAGTGTAACTACCAATAGACGCATAAGGCCCAACTTCTGCCCTCACCCCACTCCCGCATAACCAACGCGTTACAAATGCGAGATTTAATTTCCTAATTAGTGATATTCCAATTGGGATGACCTTCTATCCTCTCCCACCTTTGGGCTCCCGCTTCCCATTCCGTGTGAAACTCTCCGAAATTATTCTCCAACCGTGCCAAAATCCAGTCTTCTACATTTCTTTTTTCTCACTCTCCCTCTTCACGCACCACAAAGCCCCCCCCTCTTCTTTCCCCTCCATCTGCCTTCCCATTCCTTTGGTTGCATTTCACCTCTATTGTCACGACCAGCAACCACTACCATTTGTAAACGAGGCATGACGAGATGGCAACAACGACATTGGGAGAATAGAAGGTTGGACTCCACTGCGGTGTCTGGAAGAAGATCTACTAGATCGGTGGCAGTCGATGGGAGTAGACGGCGTCTAGAAGCAATGACAAGGTGTGATATACAACATTGGTCCTAGGTGACCCACGACGGCACTTGAAATCTCCTCTCATTCTGATTAATCGTAGTTTCCCAATCCCCCAACCGTCCAGTCCATATATCGTTTCCCATCCCCTTCATCCTATTTTTCTTAAATTATTTAGACTCCTACTTTCTTTGCAAAATCTTCTCGTCTTGCTAATCATAGCCTCGATATCCTCCAACCCTCCAGGTAAACGTCAATTGCAGATTGCCATCTTCATTAGCATCACAGCAGTACCAACCATCCACCTGTTTTAATATGTTTGTTTGTGACTATTTGGCAACCGAAAGAGAAGAATTTCATAGTCACACTTATATAAGGTAGATTTTGTTCTGCCTCGTTCAATGCATGCTCTGGGTTTTACAACTTAGATAAACATTGGTGCTCTCTTTCTTATTCTAATTTTTACGAATTAGACAAACAGTGGTGCTCTCTTTCATGTCACATGACCATAGCAAATTCCAGAGAAAGAAAGATAATCAAGAATAGGATGGGTTTAAAAATTAGACAAAACAATGTCACTTTGTTTCATGTTACCTTATCATTGCAAAATAAAAAAAGCCAATCAATAAAAATAGGAGTTCTTGATAATCTTGTGATAAGTAGTATAAAAAATGCTCATATACAAATTTATGTGCACAAAATCAGTGGACACCAACAGGAAAACACAAAATTTGAAGTGAGTTCGTTTATCTATATGTGTTTTTTTTCATTTTTCTTTTTATATGAATAGATCTATTTGGGATCTCAAATAATCTCGATTGGGAAGAGTTCAAATGTAATGTTTGTATATGTTCTCATGTCCACCTTACATACATCATGATCTTCACAATTTCGGGGTTGAATTGTTGAGGCTTTTGATTTGTAGCATGATGAGGAGTTGCATGTATTTCTTATAAGCATTAGGAGTATGGGAACAATTACCATTCCTGGTAACCTCCCTTTCTCCAAGAATTAACATTTTTCCTTCGTTACTACACCATTGGTTAAATTCTATGTATCTTGACCATGTCCATCTTGTGTTTCCCAAGTATGTAGATGATGTATTTGCATACATTAATTTTGATTTAATATGTTCAACTAGTTTTTATTTTGTATTTATATTATAATAAAAATCATGAGAGAATTTAAAGTTATATTTCTCCATTAAAATTTAAATTGAAGCCTTTTAAAGATGGATAAAAGCTGGATTGAACAACCAGTTTGCTCTGAAGTTTATATTGATGGTGTCTGTCAATTTCTTGAGTATTCTAAGACTGGAATGGAGGGAGGGAAGATTATTTGTCCATGTAGGAAATGCAAAGTCCGAATCAAGAAAAAGCTTCCTATTGATGAGGTAGAACATCACATTCTATACAATGGTTTTTTAAAGATTATAAGAATTGGATCTTTCATGGACCTAGAAGTCTTGTTGAAAATCTTGCTACCAATGGACAAATAGACAATGTTGAACCACCTACAATTCATGAAGCTAATATGGTAGGCCAAGATGATATGGAAACACTACTAAGGGAGGCATCGGGAGTAGATGTTACACATGTCGATGATACATCTAATGGTGAAGAAAATGAAGGGATAACATTTGATGATCCTCATGTTGATGAATATAATGATCCACATCATCATACTATAGATAGTCTTAAAGATGATGTCAAATATAGAAAGATGGTAGAACTTTCTAATAAAGAGCTTTATCATGGGTGCAAATCATTTTCAACACTCTCTTTTGTTTTACGACTCTTCAATCTTAAATGTATGTTTCATTGGCCAAATAATTCGTTTACTCGGTTGTTAGAGCTTCTTCTAGATGCCTTTCCATAGTTGACATCATTTCCATCATCCTACTATGAAGCTAAAAAAATGATTAAGGATTTAGGCCTTGGATATGAAAACATACACGCGTGTCCAAAAGACTGTATGTTGTATTGGGGTGAAAATTCAAATAAAGTTCGATGTAATGTGTGTCAAACATCTCGATGGGAAAGACAAAAAGGTGATTTAGATAATTTTGGTGAAGCCAATAATGCAGGTTTGAAAGGGACTCCAACAAAAGTTATGAAGTATTTTCCTTTAATCCCCAGACTAAAAAGGATGTACATGTCCTCCAAGATAGCAGAAGATATGATATGGCATGAGAAATGTCGTGTGAAAGATGGAAAACTAAGACATCCAGCAGATGCATTGATGTGGAAACAATTTGATATCATGTATCCACAATTTTCTTCAGACCCCCGTAGTGTCAAGATTACCCTTGCTAGTGATGGGTTCAACCCCTATGGGATTCAAAACACAAATTACAATTTATGGCCAGTAATTCTCAGTATCAATAACATGCCACCTTGGTTATGTATGAAATCACATTCCTTAATTCTATCTTTGATAATTTTGGGAAAATCCGATCCAGGCAATGATATTGATGTATACATGCAACCCTTATTGCATGAGTTGAAATTGTTGTGGGAAGGTGTTGATGCATTTGATGCTTATGTGGGAGAACCCTTTAAGATGCGGGGAGCATTGATGTCGACTATAAGTGACTTTCTTGCTTATGCTATGTTATCAGGTTGGAGCACAAAAGGATATCATGCATGTCCCCATTGTCCAAAATCTACTCATTCATATCGATGTGGTTCAAAGATTTGTTATAGTGGTCATTGCAGGTGGTTAACAGATAATCATCCTTTTCGTACCGAGGACACTTTATTTGATGGGACTACGGAGTATGAACATTCCCCAACTCCTACATCTAGAAGTGATGTTCTATATGCACAACAACAGGTTCAATTTATACATGGGAAGGCTCTAAAGTGATAGACTAAGAAGAGAGGAAGAAAATAGGGAGATGCAATGACCAGTTATAATGGTGTGGATGGCGATAACAATGAATGCATGGGATTATGGAAGAAAAGAAGCATATTTTTTTATCTTCCATATTGGGAGTATAACCCTCTCCGTCATAATCTTGATGTCATGCATATTGAGAAGAATGTGTGTGAAAATCTTCTTGTTACACTTCTAAATGTTGAGGGAAAATGTAAAGATGATGAGAATGCAAGAAGATTTCTTGAGGAAAGAAATATCAAGAAGTCTCTTTGGCTCCAACCTCAGCAAGATGGTAGTTTTTTTATGCCTCCAGCTCCTTACTCCATGTCTCCAAAAGAAAAGGAACACTTTCTATATGTCTTAGCCAATCTTAAAGTTCCTGATGGGTATGCTTCCAACATTTATAGATGTGTTAACTTAAAGCAGTGTAAGTTGATCAATCTTAAGAGTCATGACCATCATGTCCTTATGCAAGATATACTTCCTATTGCCTTACGAGCATCAGGAGAAACAAAAGTTGTTGATGTGTTGTCTGATCTATCATATTTCTTCAAGTCATTATGCTCCAATAGTATTGATCCAAATGAGATGGATGACTTACAAACAAGCATTGTTGAAACACTTTGTCGCATGGAGATGGAATTCCTTCCTCCTTTCTTCACCATTATGGTTCACCTCTTAGTTCATTTGGTTGAGCAAGTGAAGTATGGTGGACCTGTTTAGAATGGATGGATGTATCCCATTGAAAGGTTAGAATTTATTTATCATCATTCGTAGTTTCTTTTAATTAGATACAATTATCAAAACAGAAATTTAGTTTTTAACCTCAACTAATTTTTCTTGATAGATATCTAGGTCATCTAAAAGGTTATGTGAGAAATAGAGCTCAACCAGAGGGTTCCATTACAGAGGGCTATATTTTAGAAGAGACAATTACCTTCTGTTCTAGATATATGGAAGGCACTGAGACAGTCTTCAACAAAATAAAAAGAAATGATGACACCACCCCTAATAAGGGTATGTACTTGTTCAACTCTGGTGGTCGTCGTGTTGGGGCTGTTAAAGCTATATGCATTAATGAAAAAAGTATGTCTCAAGCACATTGGTATGTTTTACTCCATTGTGAGGACATTATGAAGGACCTAAAAATGTAAGATATGTATTAATAATTGACATAGTTCATATCCAAAATAAATAGAAAATGAGCTAACTTAAAATGTTATTGTAGAAAATTCTTAGTTATGAAGTGAGAACAATGTCGCCAGAAAGGAGTAAGAGTTGATCAAGCATTAGAAGATAAGTGGGTCCTAGAAGAATATGCAAGATGGCTTAATTCTCAGGTAATATTGAATTGGTCGTAGATCATATTTTTATGTAATTAATGTGCCTAATATATTATCACAATGATAGGTACCTAATATTGAAGTGAGCAATACAGAAGGAGAGTTAAAAAAAAGCTTTAGCTCGTGGAATGAATGTATATGTCAAGAGTTTTAAAGGATTTATGGTTAATGGATACAAATTCCAAACTATGGACCGTGAGACAAATAGGAAGACACAAAATTCTAGAGTAATGGTTGAAGCTGATGGGATTCCTTACTATGGAAAGCTCAAAGATATTTATGAATTTGATTATTATGGGACTTGTAAAGTAGTTTTGTTTCGATGTGATTGGGTGGATATAACTTCATCAAGGGGGTTCAAGGTTGATGGAAAAAATCACCCTTGTATGAATTTCTCAAAGTTAATGCACATTGGACGATCATTGAAAGACGATCCTTTCATTTTTTTTTCTCAAGCGAAACAAGTATTTTACATAGAAGATGAGATAGAAAAATCATGGTTACATGTCGTGGAATACAAGACAAGAGATTCTTTTGATGTTGGGGTTGTCTCTTAATAGATCAATGATAACATTGCACATAGATTTTCTGTGAGCTTGGGGAAGTTATAACCACTTCTATTCAACTATACTTTTGTTTATATAAATATTACTTTGCCAAGTTACAATGATCTACTGGCTATGCTTGTTTGTTAATTGTTTCAAAAAAGTACTTCTCTCTAGAGGAGGAGGGTGTATTCAAAAGATAAGGTTGTCAATCCACTAGGAGCCTTTTAATTTACAATTTTGGGGTATGGTTTAATTTGTTTATAAGTATCTTTAGATATAGATAATATATATATTATATTCAGTTGTTTTTAAACATCCACAACTCGTGTAACTATGTTGAGCCAATTCCTAAAATAGTCAACAACTTACATAATTAATTACTTTGATCCAAGAAACCTTACAGTAGTCTTAAATGTACCTAAATTAATTGATCTAGATTCATTGTGACATAATTAGACCTAAGTTTTGCTTAAATGGCTCTAAATCAGATCTAATTTGACCTTAAGCATACCAAGATTGACCAATTTTTCTACTCTAAAAGGAAATAAATGACCACTTATTCCACACAAGACATATGCACCCATGTTTCTGCCCCTTCTCACACCAACGACACCTCATGGGTACTTGGATTTTGTATGCACATGATGATTCATTTAGTGTTTAATTGATGTCTATCTGAGCTTGTAAATATTTAGGCTTTTTCATTATTTCCTTTGGATGATGGCTAATGCTTATTTTATTTTCTATTTCTCATTTGTTCTTTGGAAAGATATGTAAATTATCTCTTCAAGTCTATGATACAATTTATTTTTCATATACTACACTATTTTGTATGATGTAAATTTGTCTACTTATGAAAAAGGTGAAAGATGTGGCGAAGAAAGAGAACTACAGTAGGCCTCATGTTAAGGGATCTAGAAACAAATGACAATGAAAATCATTTTGCATCGGGTCTGAGTGGAGATCCAATTAGAGAATCTATGACTCAACCAACCCAATATACTGAGCGTACTTGCTTGGATGAAACTGAAGACTCTCAACCAATTTTAGATCACTCCAAGCGTGCGGAATGGAATGACAATATTAACTTTAATGAAGAAGATGTCATTGAAACAATTGGTGAGTGTTAGTTTAATTTTTGTGTCTTTAGAGCAAGTATATCCCTTATAAAAGTGCACATAACATTCTTTTTGTTGCAGATTCTGAAGGAAACATTGTTAGAAAGAAAGGAAAAATTTGTATCTCAAGTATGGGTGTTTGAGATAGGTCTGAAAATTATTTTCAAGTTCAATAAATTCAAGCAACCAATAGGGAAAGGTGGGCATGTGTTGGTGAAATTTCTTGGAGAGGTGGCAAAATAGGGGGGTATATGCTCAATTGGCGAAAGTAGTTGGCGCATGGTGCATGACTGTTATAAACTAGATGCTGCCAAATTAACTCGGGTATGTAAATAGACTCCATTTTTATGCAAGCAATTTATCATGTCTCTATCTAATGTCTAATTTGAAGTAGTAGGTATGTGGTGCACCAATACTATTTTTATTTTTATTTGATTTTTTCTACACATAGCAAGTTTCTTATTCCTATTGACAAGGAAATTGATGAAATGATTCTGTCACATATCAATGGAAAATGGAGAACATTAAGACATAGGTTAAAAAAACTTTACTTTGACCCAAGGAAGACAGAGAAACAAATAGCAAGCAATGTTCCCGAGCATATTATTAAAAAACAATGGATCCGTCTGGTTAGCTATTGGTTTTCCCCTACAGGGAAGGTAGGATTAACTGTTGATTAAAAATGATTATTCACTGCATGGATTTCAATTTATTTGACTTAGAAACTTATTTGATGTGTAGAAACTTACCTCCATAGGAAAGAGATCTCGATCTCAAAAAGCTCATTGTCACACAACTGGGTCAAAAAGCTTTGCACAAAAGAAATATGAGTTTGTAAGATATCATATACGTGTTACCTATAACATCTATTGTATTATTCATAGGAAACAAAAAAATTCAGGGAACCTAGAATCTTAGAAGCATGGAGGATAACTCATGTAAGGAAGGATGGGAGTTATGTTGATAATACAAACACACAAGACTTTGTGGTATGATAATATCTTTCATTTTACCTAGACAATAATATATGAATGCTTATATTTTAGTTGGTTTATTAAATTATTAGACATGTTGACAAAATTGATACAGGAAACTGTTGAAAAATTGGTAGATGAACGCCTTGTTGAGAAGCTTGAACTGCCCAAAACTACAATAGAAGATGAGGTATTTAATGAGCTTATGTACGATGAGGAAAACCCTACTCAACGTGTAATTGACTATGGGCATGGAATGTCTCGGAGTAAGGTCTTTGGGCTAAAGGTTGATTTGAGGAAGTCTATTTCAGCAAGTGACTCCATGGATGTTACTGATCAACTTGCTTCCATTCAGAAAGAGAACAAACACTTAAAGAATTAATGTGCTAGTTTGAAATCTCAATTTAATCAAATGGCTTCTACACTTGCTAGGAATGGAATTGTGTTTCATGATCCTATTAGAAGTGATGAGAGTGGAAGAAACATCCAGAACGAAGAAGTAAGTATTGTTATATCATTTTGTGCTAGCTTTTGTTTTTAGTATTCTACTACCAAAAATATTAGTATCTAGTTATTAACGTACATGCATTTTCCTTGACTTTTACATTTACACTTACTGCTAAGTACGATCATCTAATTTGTAATTGAGGGGATTTCTTAACAAAACATTTATGCTAGGTAATTCCAAAGTTTTCACTCCTTAACATTAGTATGTAGGTATTAGAAGGGTAACAAAATTGAATTATATGACACATGTTAGTGTGTGTTGGTACAACTTAGATTCACTTGGTGTGGTGTCAATTGCTATTGTCTCATATGTTAGACATAATTTTCTTCCTTCTGCTACACTGTATTCCTTAACGACCATGTAGGATGTATAGCTAGATGGTAGTTACATTTTGTACGTTCCATTATAGAGGTGGCTATGGGATAAACTTCATGGTGACAAAGTAACCATGACACCCTAAAGTGAGTTCATAAATCCACTTCTCATTGTAATTAATATGTGCAAAAACATCCAACATGTGATTGTCATAATCCATCCTCCCTACTCTATCACCCACAAATTCAGTAGTATCATCTGTTAGAGTTGTTTCAAAATCTACAAAATCTTTTATATAATCCATCTTAGTGTAATCTAAGGCATTGGAATAAACATTGTCACATTCCTTTTTGACGTATTGAATCAATAAAATAAGTGAAGGAATACAGTGTAGCAGAAGGAAGACATAAGATATAAGATACAACTAAAATTGAAGAAGATATTTTTCCTATTGTCTCCCTCTAATGCCATCCCATAGTCGAAGCACAGTATATACTAGTTATAAGAAGTGTAACTTCTATGCAGCCAGTTCCAAACATTATTCAACTATAACAAGAGAGGTAGGGGAGAAGGAAGGTATGGGCAAGCTTGTGTGGGTTTGTAGGTAGAGTGGGAGTATGAGCTTCTAGGCTATTGGGACCTATTCAAAGAAATTCAACCATTAGCTGCTAATAATGAAAGATAATCTTCCACTAGTGACCCTAAAAAGTTTTCATACTCATTGAGTAAATGTTGTTGACAGCATTAGAGATCAAAGATACCTAACAATCCCATATATCTCAATTGCTACTCCAATAAAGGACATGTTAATAACTATTTAGGGCACTTTGAATGGTGGATCTACCCACAAGGATGCAAGGGGAAATTATAGCAAGAGAGGCAGGGGAGATGGAGGGTATGAACATGATATTGTGTGTTTGGGGGTGGAGTAGGAGGACTGGAATGTGCATCTAGGATAGTGGGATCCACCAGCTCAGGCAAAGAAGGACCCCACCTAGACCTACATGTGGCAAGGCATGTTGTAGGTGCACCCATCACACAAGCATCATGGCACATCCCTGGCCCCAAATACCTCATATCTCAGATGCAATAGATCTTCTAGGGTGTTAGACTATATGGCATAGTTGGTTTTAGCTTTTAGACTATATGCCATAATTGATATATTTATGGTTCTATTTAGTCACAAATACCCATCAAGAGCCAATGAGGCCCAGTGAAGCCAATCCCTCATGACCCATCTCCCTCAACTAATAAATAGATTTTGTGGAACATTTGCTTGATAAAATAATCTATAATCTTGTTGGTTCACACTGCTTGCACAACTTTTGTGGATGTCTCAGTTTGAGTATGGAAAACCTATGTTTTTTTTGCTACTTTGTTCCTTCACAGTTTGGGTTGTCTCTTCCTTGAGTGTATTTTTTTAGTCTATATTTTCTAGCTCAGTCCATCTGCAACTCCTACAGTTTTCTTTCCTAAAACTGATATGGAGTAAAGGATGGTATTCATTCTCACATATTATACTCAATTACTTTAATTGGTGAAACCATCTATGCTTTTTGGTGGTTCCTGAGAACTGGCTAGAGAAAAAGTCTGCTTAAGAACCTGATGCAGCAACATTCTAATGAATTGCATCCTTCTTCAGTAAGATGTTAGTGTATTGGTGACTTTAGCATTTTTAAGTGGTAGATGCCTTTCGGATGAATGTGTTTGCTTACTGCTTTTGAGTCAATTACTGTGGCTCAAGTTTCTGGTCAGAACTTGTTCTTGTACTGTTGCTCAGGTTTAGTTGATACATATTGTAATTGATTGGGTTCTTTACGATCTATTCCATAGCATAGAGATTTGTGTTTAGCTGATTGAAACAACTTGGCCTAGAATTCTAAGATTTTCCTGTCAAAGCAACCCAATTCTTCCTTCACTGCAATATTGTATAGTGTGTAGCTCTTTTTGAGAATTAAACCAAAGGAGACGTGGCTTTTTGGCCAACGTAAGTTAATTACTTTGATCACCACTTGTTGATGAGTAGTCAGTCGTTAAAAGATACATGCATGGTAATTACTATAATCAATAGTATATGTACTATGAATCTTTTTTAGAACATTAACCATAATCATTTAGGGGGTTGCTTGGCCGCCCATTTAAAAATGTCCTACTTGTATACATGAATAAATCACCATCCTAGAGAGGCTTGGCTATCAACAGTGATATTCAGTGGTTGTGTACAGCAGGTCAGCATGGAAAACGGCCACACCATGCTGAAAACAAGATTCTTCAATGTTGTCATTCATGGCATGACTGAAAAAACTTACGGATGCAATGGATCAGTCTCTGATCAAATACATTTAATTATTTTAACTACTGATTTTTGCTGCTATATATTTGTATATAAATACTACAATTTGTGATTGCACAGCCCAAGAAGCCCATTAGACTAATTACTTAACTAATTAATGGTAGTAGACTTCTATCCTAGCCTGAATTGTGGCCTCATCCAATGATTTCACCCCTACCATCCCACTTCTAACTTGAAGCTTGGAAAAAACATGTGTTAATCTGAATTAGCAATTTTATACGTTCAACATTTTAATGTAGTCAATGGTTTTATACGTTTAGCATCTTGATTATGATTACATGTTTACTTAGGCTTAATTCGGACAATAAATTTCTGATGCACCAGAATCCCTTGAACCAAACATGTCGTATGTGTCTGGAAAATATACTTCGCCTTTATGACAGCCTGGACTTTCTAGGTTGCTAATTGCTATTAACTGAAATTGCAACATTTTTATTTTTCCATGCAATAGTGTTACTTTAATGTAAGACCAATCTTCAAAACTAAAGAAATGTGCAGAAAGGCATCTGTTATAATGTCGTGTCAGTTTTGTGGTTAACTTGCATTGACCTTTTTCTTATTAAATGAAAAGAAACCACATAGTCAATCTCTAACCCGTCTCCCACTCCCTACTTTTGTTGTCTACCAGATGTTTATAGTTCCTGCTAAACATCTTCTGTTGGCTTTAATTTTCTATATGTAACGTTAACATCAACAAAGGCATATAGCTACTCAGTTCCCACAACGATACACTTTCTCTTACTTTATTCCAATGATCTAACCTTTACTGATTGCTATGTTTTGTTCTGACACCTAGTTATATAAGGCTCCACCTCCGGTGGTCCTTTTGTCCATAGTATGCCAGCCTTGCACATATTGAAATTTGACAAACACAGTGCTGCTACCTACTGCTTTAATATGGTTGTTATGTGTAGACAACATGTCTTTAGAAAGTCATTGCTCACGATCCAGTAAATAGTTTCTTTGTCTACACTATCGTATCCTCTCTATCTATCCGGTCTCCAACTTCGATCAAATGGCCTCCTATCTTGTTCCCTAAACAAGTTCCAATTCCTCATAAATTTCCATTTTCTCCAGATTGGATTACTAAATCTGAAAGTTGTAGCAACAGCAGAGGTAGATGCAGTGAGCATACGTGGTGACAGGAAAGTAAAATTTTTGCTTCATGCTCCTAACCTTCATTGAGGTTTATAGGATAGAACAAGCAGAGCCACACACTGTTAGAGCTTCTCCTTGGGTGGCACAAAAGTTTAAGAAGAACATCCATATCTCCTCAATGCAGATGCCTAAACCAAAGTCTGGTTGGGTAATGGGTTGCATTCAGATTGTGCTTTTTCCCACTTTGAGTCACCCTATCGGTACTCTTACAGTAATGCCTTTGTATAGTGTCCAATTTTTAGTGATTATAACTGCTGATGTGTCTAGATTCTTGTAATAAAATAATACTTAAAACAACCTAAAAACAACATACTTTGAAATAATGGGGTTCATCATCATGCTGCACTTTCGGCAGAACATGCACATCTACTTTTCCACGATAATGAGCTGCTCAATGTAGAAAACAAATACATCATTTTTTAAATTAGTCTACATACCAGTATTTGAAATGATGACAACCATATTAGTAGCATAGCTTTATTACTTGTACTTTTACCCCTAATGTCTTTTCTAATTTGTTATTGAACCGTGTAGGTTGCTAATGACACCGGAATTGGACAAGATGAATAGAGCAAGATTCTAAACTGTTCAAGACATGCCCTTCATTCAACTCTATATGTTTACGCTAGATGAATGCCATATGTGGCACTTGCAGTACTTATTTTATTTTGTTTTCTTATTCTCAAGATAAATGACTCCACGTCTTTTATTACTTTTCTTTCCATATGCATTTCTCAAAATAAACGACATTTGGCTAATCAATATTTTATTTTTAATCAAAGACACATGGATGTGCATATTGCTTGATGGATGTCATGCTTTGAGTATTTTTCAATGGAATGGAATGTATACGCATGTGTGTTTGTATGTGTTATATGCATGACATGTTATATATTGTATCGTTTTTCCACATCCTCTCTAGAACTTTTTCCATACTTTTTAATTAAAGTAGATGAACCTCTACTATACAACAAAAATGTATAAATTCATGTTAATAAGCATGGATAAGTATATTTTATGAATGGAATTCTAGAAAGAGTTCCACACCAAAAAGTATTGATAACGAGATGCCGCAAAAAGAGGTATTTAAAAATAACACACTAAAAAGTGTGGATATTTATATGTCACGCACAAAAATGTGAAAAATATGTCACACCAAAAAGCATAGACATTAGATGCCACACAAAGAAATCTTAAAGAAATATCACACGAAACAGTGTGGATATTTAAATGCCACACAAATATATGTGAAAATGGCATCACACAAAATAGCGTGGATATTTTGATGGCACACAAATATATGTGAAAGTGACATCACACAAAAAAGCATGGATATTTTGATGCCACGCGAAATATAGTGGACCACAAAGTGTGGATTATTTTTTACACTCACTTTTTCCACGCTTTTGGTCAGCGTGGAAAATGTTTGGTTCCTCGTTCTTCGGCGTGGAAAAACCATGCCTTGAAGCGTGGAAAAACACATGTATTTTTTGTAGTGACTGATGTGGTAAGCTCATATGCTGACTCACCACTCCTACAACAAAGGAAATGGTAGGACGTGTAACTATTAGATATACCAGTTTACCAACAATTATCATGTAATATCCTAGATATAGATAATTAATATCACCGGTCATCTCCTTCACATGATAGTCCATAGGAATAGAATCATGCTTGGACTCACTCATACTTTCTTCCTGTAGTAAATCCAACACATATTTTCTCTGAGACAAATTGGTACCTGCATGAGATCTAAGTACTTCAATGCCTAGAAAATATCTTAGTTTTCCCAGATCCTTTGTATGAAAGGGCCCTGCAATCCTTCTTTTAAATGAGATATGCCTGTAGATTCACTGGTAGTAATAAATGTCATCAACATCAAGAAAGAAAATGTCCGATTTTGATGCCGTTTTGGTGGCCACAGAAATAGAAATTTTGACAAATTATGATAGAAATTTCGATAAATGTGTTCATGGCGTTTCGACGACAAATTAAACAAATTCATTTATGAAATTTTACCAAAATGATCTACCGGTGTAGATCTACTCAAATATGTAATAATATTTCATATTGTATATGTGGGGGTGGGGTCTCATCATTTTTTAGTGAATGACCCTGAACTTTTTCGATGGGCATTTCGATGGGGATTTTTTATGTTAATTTTCAATGGTGAAATCAATGAATTAAGTCATTATAGTTTGCAAGCACCATATTAAGACTTAAAAACACAAAACTGTGCAAAAATATGCTCTAGGTAGTACATAGTATATGAAAATGTAGAAAAAAGTCGATGATCTGCCTATTTCGATAGTTTTATCAGTCAATTTTGATGTCTGATTGCCACAAAAATAGAAATTTTGGTCAAAATTTTGACAATATTGTCGAAATTTTGAACATTGATCAACGTACACAGCAATAATAATAGATCCACCAAAAGAACTAGAATAAAATAAGGAGTGATTAGTCACAGAATGAGAAAAGTACATCTTTAGCACATCATTGAACTTGTCAAACCAAGCTCTAGGAGATTTATTTCAATCCATAGATGACTTTCTTCAATTTACACACCTTCTAACACTCCCCCTTAGCAAAAAAATCAGGTGGTTTCTCCATGTATACCTCCTCTTTTAGATCACCATGAAGAAAGGCATTCTTAACATTGAGAATGCCTAGAAAATATCTTAGTTTTCCCAGATCCTTTGTATGAAAGTGTCGTGCAAGCCTTCTTTCAAACGAGATATGCATGTAGATTCACTGGCAATGATAAATGTCATCAACATCAAGGAAGAAAATGTCCAATTTTGATGCCATTTTGGTGGCCACAGAAACAGAAATTTTGACAAATTTCGATAGAAATTTTGATAAATGTGTTCCTGGCATTTTGACGGCAAATTAAACGAATTAATTTATGAAATTTTACCAAAATGATCTACCAGTGTAGATCTACTCAAATATGTAATAATATTTCATATTGGATATGTGGGGGTGGGATCTCATCATTTTTTAGTGAATGACCCTGAACTGTTTCGATGGTCATTTTGATGGGGATTTTTTATATTAATTTTCAATGGTGAAATCAATGAATTAAGTCATTATAATTTGCAGGCACCATATTAAGACTTAAAAACACAAAATTGTGCAAAAATATTCTCTAGGTAGTACATGGTATATGAAAACATAGAAAAAATCGATGATCATCCTATTTCGATAGTTTCATCAGTCAATTTCGATGTCTGATTGCCACAGAAACAGAAATTTTGGTCAAAATTTTGACAATTTTGTCAAAATTTTGAACATTGATCAACATACACAACAATAATAATAGATCCACCAGAATAACTAGAATAAAATAAGGAGTGATCAGTCACTGAACGAGAAAAGTCCATCTTTAGCACATCACTGAACTTGTAAAACCAAGCTCTAGGAGATTTATTTCAATCCATAGATGGCTTTCTTCAATTTACACACCTTTTAACACTCCCCCTTAGCAAAAACATTAGGTGATTGCTCCATGTATACCTCCTCTTTTAGATCACCATGAAGAAAGGCATTCTTGACATCGAGCTAAAATAGAGGCCAATCAAAGGTAGTAGCCAGAGAAATAAGAATACGGATAGAATTTAGACGAGCCACTGGTGAAAAGTTCTCAAAGAAATTAACCCCATATATATGAGTGTACCTTTTTGCCACCAGTCTAGCTTTCAATCTCTCCACCGAACCATCTGGATTATTTTTTACTGTGAATACCCATCTGTATCCCACAACATTTTTATCTGGAGGTATGTCAACAAGCTCCCAAATGTTGTTTTGTAAAAGAGCAGACATTTCCACATTCATTGCCTATTTCCAGCCAATATCCTTCATAGCATCAAGATGATTTCTTGGAATGACAACAAAATCAATCCCAAGAGCAAATGAGTGGGCATGCTTAGATAATTTAGAAAAACAACACACATTTGCAATAGGATGTCGAATAGTACAAGAGCGGGTACCTTTGCGGACAACAATGGGAACATCAAGATCAGATGGTTCTCCAGGAATCCCATGAGTAGAGGAAGACGGGGAAGGCTCAGAGACTAGAGTCGCTACCTCCTCTGGATCTTGTATGTCTCATCTGCTATAAACATGTGAATATTGCTAAATTAATGGACCATCTGCTGACTGCTCTTCCTGAATTATAGTATAGTCAGGAATGATAGGCAACACTCTCTCACTCTGATGTGGTGGTGTCACTTTCTCACTAATATATGATGGTGGCACTCTCTCACATAATTGCTCCCCCTTACTGGGAATACTAGAGAAATATGGAGTGGATTCATGAAACGTCACATCCCTGGATACAAACATACGACGAAGATTTGGACAATAACACTTGTACCCTTTGCTAGTGTTGGAGTACCCAAGAAAAAGAGTCCTAATTGACAGAGGGGATAACTTATCAGCCTTAGGATCAAAATTGTGGACAAAGGAAGTACAACCAAACACTCTGAGGGGAACAAGGAAAGGCTGATCTTTGGGACATAAGACAGAGAATGGAGTACGTCCTTGGAACACAAAAGAAGGTTGCCTATTGATAAGGAAACAAATAGTAAGTAAAGCATCAGACCAGAATCTCTTAGGAACATTAGATTGAAACATAATTGTCCTGGTAATATTAAGAAGGTGATGATTTTTCCTCTCTGCTACCCCATTTTGCTAAGGGGTGTAAGGACAGGATGTATGATGTATTATCCCAACAGAACTACAAAAATCATCCATATCATTTTGAACATACTCCAAGGTGTTATCAGATTGAAGAATTTTAATATTGCAATCAAATTGAACTTTTAATTCTTGATGAAAATGCTTGACAATGGATAGAACAGACTCTTGACTCTTCAACAAATAAATCCATGTCAAACGCGAGAAATCATCCACAAAGGAAATAAAATAACGAAAACCATTATAGCTATGGTCTTTTACAAGACCCCAAACATCACTGTGGACCAAATCAAAAGGATAAGACACCTGTTTTATTGACATGGTCGGGATAAGACATTCTATGATGTTCCCCAGTTGACAGGACTGACACTTTAAAGAAGACACTTGAGACAACTCAGGTTATAACTTCCTTAGGCTCTCTAACGAAGGATGTCCATATATGTAGTGCCACAGTAAGGGAGAACCGCTCAAAAGGATAGCTGGAGCAGGAGCAGATACTTGGCGAGGCAGACTGTCACAGTGGAAGAGGTAGAGATCACCTTTCCTAGGCCCCCACCAATCGTCCTCATACTCTTAAGATCCTATAATACAAAATAAGAAGGTCCAAAAGTTACCGTACATTTCACAATATTAATCAATTTAGTAATAGAGAGAAGATTAAATGGAAATGCAGGAACATAATGTACAGATTGAAGATCAATTTTAGGAGTCAGGGAAACAAATCTACTAGCTAACACTCTCCTCACTGAACCATCTGCTATTGTTACAGATTTGTGAGGAATATGTGAGTCAATGGAATGAAGTAGTCTCCTCATACCAGTCATATGTTGTGATGCTCTAGAGTCAACCAGCCATGAAGAAGTAGAACCAGAAGTCAATAAAGAGGTAGCCTGATTACCGGTGGTGGATGCCAAGTTGGTTGAAGAAGATGACCCCAAACTCAGATGCTGGGTAGCCACAATAAATTTATCTTATTCCTCCTTGGTGACTGTGATGCCAGAACTCAAAACAAGAGGCTCAGAAGACTTAGTAGTGGTGGCATAGTTTGTTGCGCCCACATGTGGTACAGCAGGTCTACCATGCTTCTTCCAACATTTCTCAATTGTGTGTCCAGGTTTGTCATAGAAAGTGCACTTAGGATGAGTGTCACGTCCTCGGCTCATACCTATCTGTCCTCCTCTCACTATAGCAACTACAGAAGCTGGGAATCTCCAGAAGATAAGTATGCTATAGGATCAACATGTTCAAAATTTGCCTATAAAATCCTTGAGTAAGCTTCTTCGATGTTGGGAAGTTTGTCAGAAGCTAGGATGACGTTGCGGGCCGAATTGCACAAAGAACTCAGACCAAATAAGAACTTTGTTGTAACCAAGTCATCTCTTTCTTTGACTTGTTCTTGAATAGTCACCGGATGATTGAAGCTCAACTCTTGTGTGATACCTTGGATCACTCCAAAGTATTCTTCTAAAGACGTCTCCCTGTAGTTTTGCAAAGAGGAAGTCATATATCATGAACTGACGAAGAGCATTCTTTTCTTGAGAATAATGTTTCTTTATTGCATCGCATATCTCTTTGGCAGTAGTGTAGAACATGAACCTAGAGGCAATCCCATGTTCCATGCTCCCCCAATAGCCATGTCTTCACCATACTATTATGACGCTTCCATTCAACATGCCTTTTTCAGTAGACGCAGGAGGATCATAATCAACATCTCTCGCCTTGTCTCATGACTCCCAACACTGTATGGACAACATTCATCCATAAGAGATAATTCTTCCTGTTCAGCTTAATGGAGGGAATAGGTGACATCTCACTATAGATGGTAAATGCCTTGGTGTCCTCCATGATTCAACAAGAAGAACAATGATAGATTGATACACGTCATAGGAAGATTTGTGTGACGGAGAGATACACATCACGTCAAAGAATTAGATGTGTTATCTAATGCATCTGCAACCCCCAAACGGAAGTTCCCTAATCACACATAGAGGAGATGTGATTAGGTATTTCCTATGTAACGACGGACCCTTCATTTTGGGATTTAGAAATCCATTGGATCAACCGAAGGACCTGATGATCCAGACAGAGAGGGGTTGCAACATGCCTACTCCGGGCTACAACTATTGTGTATGCCCCAGGCGGCGGCTGCTATGTCCGCCTTGGGCCAGCAGCGCGGCTGGCCTGGGGCGACCGGCGACTGCTAGTGACCGTCGGTGCCTGCTGGAGCCGGCAACGCTGGCTGGTGGCTGTCGGCGGCGGCACTGGTGGCGGCTACGGGAGAGTAGGGTTAGGTCACCTGCTCTGGTACCATGTAAAGAGAGTTGCCGCAATGCTGCGTGCAATGCAGCATTAGGGGAGGTAATGTGCCTTCTCCCTTTTTATTAATAAGAGAAGTTAGAGAATTTACATAGAGGTCCAATAAGATATATAAATTATGAAATAGAATAAACAAGTGAATATAATAAAATATATTAACAATAAATACACACACTTATGCAATAATATCCAATTTGCAACACATGAATAGCATAGTAATTTACTAACTCATATTAGTTGTATGTCGAGTTACACACTAATTCTCCATACAATATTGAGTTGATATGGTTGACGTATTTCTCCCATGACATGTACATTGTGTAAGGTTGGTGGTATAAAGTTACGTATTGCTCATACACGTCATGTACAATACTATATAACTATAAAATACTCGTTTGTATTATGTAATTAAACACGATATGTTTTAGAATTTTACAGTACTGTGTCCATTTGCATCATATTAGATTCTGAAAGAAAATATACACCAAGGCTTTCTATTGCTCTTCTTCATGTGTGACTTTGACAATTAACTTCATGATTGTCAAGGAAGTTAGGCATTATCACTATTGTGATACCTTTTTCTCTGTCATTGTTTGTTGCAAAGGATCTTGATATGCGGTAGTGAGTTTCTCCATGGATTATGCACAATAGTGGGATAAGTATAGAAGCCATTATTACTATGCTCAATATATGCATGTCGTGGGGATGCGATAATATAAAAGTGGAGTTACCATGTCAACCATGTCCATGTTGTGGGATATATGTAGCAAGTGCCATATATAAACAAATATAAGACTAGAAAATTACAAAATGTATACTTTTATACAATATTTGTTTATTGTGTTGCGAAGTAGTACATTTTCTTCTTTTGTATGATAAAAACACTAGTAAGAAGAACATATGTATACTAATTAGCTTACTACTAAAAATGATAACAAATTATACATATATTTTGTGGATTATTTAGTTATATTACTATGATTATAATGTAGATTATGAGAAAGTGTTGTATATCTAAGAACACATGCAATTAGGAAGGCATAAAAAAGTAGATGGTGGGATCTTTGTCAATTCAAGGCATTTTGGGATGAATTTACATTTTAATTGAGATAGATGAAGTGTAAATGAGAGAAATGGTAGAAAACATAAAGGCATACCTTAGATTAGACTTATTTGTGCCCTAGTTGTCGAGATCCCTTTTCTCTTCTCAAACAATAGAAACAGACTCAAGCACGTAAAAAATCAGTATTTTTTTCGGTATGCCAGTAAATTTCATCGATACTTGGTGATATTTGGCAGTATACCATTGGTTTACCGATATTTGCAATCTCAACAACAGGCTTGTGTGAACCGATGAGCGATGTCGTCGATGTCGGTATACCAATGGTATCGTCAATATCTCTTTCATGGGCATCAAGAAGGACAAAATTATTAGTATTAACTATTCATGAAATCAGTTTCAGGTGGCAACCGTAACGGTTGCACCTAGTAGCACTATCAATTCTTTTCTTGTTTAGGTGTTGTAACAACACGTTGAGACCATTAAAGGATGTCTTGTGATATGGGTATAATGGGAAACATTGCTATAATCTTTTATTGTCAATCACTGCATCATTCACATTATATTTTCGTAGTGACATTGCCTTCTGAAGATTGTATGGAATTTTCTGGATAATATACATTTTCCTTTGAGAGCAGATAAGGTAACACAATTTGTGTCACTTGCACCTGTAAAAGAAATTAAATTCATTTTAGATTTTTGTGACATTGTAAGATGTAATTATTAGAAATTTATTTGTATGCTCTGAAAATGTGTGAACCCCGGATGACAGTTTCAATGTAAATGAGTCTTCATGGCTAGATGTCATGCATGCAAAAGGGTAACTTTCATTGGAAACCTTTTCATTTCATGGAATTAGTATGTTGTCATCATCTCCATACTCATTGTGATTCTAGAGTTGATGTACACACAGACTTGTCTGTCTTGAGGTCAACAATCATCTCATCAGTGTCTCTGCCTAAGTAACTTTGTGCTTAATCAACATTTTTTTTTATTTCACTATCGCCTTGATTATGTTGCATGCATGCTTGCAGTTCCTAACATGGTTAATGTTTTTTTTGATAAAGTAGTTCATTCATATATAAAATGTTTACAAACAAAGATGCCTATAAACATGTGCCAAAAATAGAGTTGCACTTTGGATTAGCATCCTAAAGATGTGCTCTAAATTCAGTTGTAAAAAGAAAACATGATAAAAAACTAAGATGCTATGTTTTGGGGGGAGGCACCCCTTAACAATGAGCCTCAAAATACAATAAAACTAATACTGGAAATAAAATACCGATCTCGGTCTAGAATGCTAGTGTCATGCTCAGAAGCCTGTGTCATCTGCCATGATTTCCTCTAAGGTGTAATAATCTTCACCGTTGTGGTCTATGATGACAACCACCTGGTCCTCTTCATCTCCCATAACATGTGTTGATGTGGATGTCAGTCCTGTAATGTAAGATAATATATAAGGAGTGTTCAATCTCTCTCTGAATTTGTGGTAGTGTACGAGCAATATTATGATGTTTTCTTAAGTTTCTCTCAATCCATGTGTTCCAAAAATGGCAATTACCAGGTCGGGTGTGGTATGGTTTGTGTTTGTGGGGTGAATGTTTTTCATTTGGTTTGGTGAATAGATGAAGTCTATGAGTGAGTTTATAGAGAAGTATTTGTGTAAGAAGTATGTTATATAAGGGCATGTAGTGAAGAGATGGTGTGTTGTTTCTTCAGCTGTATGACATAGATAACATCTGGTAGGTCCCTAAAAACCATGTTTGCTGAGATGATGATCTATGGGAATCTTGTTTTTTGTTATTAGCCAGAAGAGAATCTTATATTCTTGTGGCCAGTTCATTTTCCAGATTGTAGTCAACTGAGAAATGTGCCCTCTATAAGTATGGTGGAGGTAGGCTCTCTTTGGTGTATATGTGGGCCCCCATTTCCATGAGATCATGGTGGTCGTGTCATATTCTAGGTTATGTATGATGTCACATATAGAATCTAATGTGAGTTAGTGTGTAAGGTGTACTTTAAGAGAGTTTTGTCTATGGATAGATAGAAGTTGTAAGGCTTTAGCAGTGTTAATACCTCTCAGAGTTTTTAGTATGTGGAAATTGTAGATAAGGTTTTGAATGGTGTTGTTATGGTGCCAAGGGTCAGTCCAAAAATTAATGTTCATGAAGGCATGAGAAGGAGAGTTTATCAGGTTTGTAAATGACATCCAAATTTTTGTGAATCTATGGAGTGGTGAGGATATGTACCTTCTAGTTTTGTTCCGTGGGGTGGAATTCTTGTAGTATTTGTGGAAATAAGTTGCTTTCATATTTTATTTGTGTTGGAGGTGAGGACTAATGATCTTAGTAATCAGACATACGACATGAACTTTAATGTTTATGATACCCCATCACCCATATTGAATCGGAGCCTGTATGGTGTCCCAGTTAACTAAATGCATCTTCTTTTTTCATGATTGTTGTTGAAATGGTTCCATAAAAACTTCCTTCTAATGGAGTCGATCAGTTTCAAGGATTTGGTAGGTAAGGGAATGCAGCTGAGGTAGTGTGTGGTGATGGACGTAATGACACTGTTAAGAAGGGTGAGTCGTCCTTTAAGGTTAAGGAAATTGTTGGTCCAAGAATTTAGTTTGTGTTTGATTTTATCAATGATAGGGATCCACAGACTGTGTTCTGTGGGGTGGGGGGAGATGGGCAGGCCAAGATACAAAATTGGAAAGTTCTCAATCTTGCATTTAAGAAGAGATTTGTATCTATTGATGGCTTTAGTGGGGGTGTTGATGCCGATTATGGATGATTTAGCGAGCTTAATTCTGAGACTCGAGATGTATGAGAAGAGACCAATGATTCCTATAGTGTTAATGATGGTGTCATCATCAACGGGTGAAGCAATGAGACCATGTATGGTACCTAGTTTGATCATGTTAGTAAGGATTGATGTGATCATGATAAAGAGATATGGGAAGTGGGTCCCCTTGCCTGAGACTGTGTTGTGGAAGTATCCAAATCTTGTGCCATTGATGATGGTGGATAAGTTGTTGGTGGATATACAAGTGTGAATCCAATGAATCCATTTGTTTGGAAAACCATAGCCAGCCATAGTATGGAGAAGATAGTTCCACTTCACGTAGTCAAATGCTTTTTCAAAATCCAATTTGATCACAATAACTGGAGTTTTGTTTTTGTAACAGAGATGAAGGGTTTCATTAACCATGATGAAGGAACCATGGATGTTGTGATGCTTGAGGAATGCATTTTTATTGTGCGTAATCACTTCCTCTAATTGTGGTTTGATGCGATTGCTGAGGATTTTTGTAATGATTTTGTAAGATGTGTTGATGAGACTGATGGGTCAAAATTGTGTGATCAAATCAGGGTGGTTTACTTTTTTAATGAGGGCTATGTTAGTGTGGTTGAGGGTTTTGATGTGTTTGTGGTTACCATCGCTATCTTGGAAGGGTCAGAGAAGAAGCATAAAGTCCCCTTTGATATGGTTCTAATTAGTTAGGTAGAATTCGATGTTTAGCCCGCCAGGCCCTGGTGATTTGTTCCTACCTAGAGAAGAGATGGCGTCATTCAGTTCCTCTATGGCAAAGTATCTGATGGTGTTGTTGGGGGAAGGTATGGTTTTGGTTCCGATGTATTTCCTATTGATGGAGTTAAGAAATGTAGGTTCATGTCTTGTGTTGAAGATATTCTCAAAGTTTTGGACTATATGTTGGATGATCATGTGTTTATTGGAGGTGATGGTGCCTCTAATGTTTAGTTTGGGTATGATTTTTTTGGAGGATTCTTATTGCAACTTTTGTGGAAGTATATTGTGTTTTTATCTCCTTTTGAAGCCCATCTAATTTTTGCTCATTGTTTCCAAATAATATCAATGCAGTTTTGGATGTAATATATCTCCACTTTTATGGTGAGGATGAGGGCAGGGCTATAGGGTCACTATCTACAAAAATGTGTTGTTGTTCAAGATCCTCCAGTTCATGTATGATGTTACCATACTTCTGTTTTCACTAGGACTTGAGAGTAGTCCTAATTCTTTTGGTATTATTGTGTATATGGTAACTTGGTTCAGAAGTGGAAGTATGTGAGGTTGACCAAATTTGTTTGCATAGTTCCAGGCAGTTTGGGTCAAGTAGCCAGAAGTTTTCAAAATGAAATGGTTTGTGGCCCCATTTGATAGGTTTAGTATCGATAATGATAGGGAAGTGGTCAGATATATGTTTGTGTACAATGGATGCAAAGGAGTGGGGGTATAGATCTTCCCATGATGGCGTGCAAATGAAGTGATCAATCTTGGCCCATGAGTGATTTCGATTCCATGTGTAATTTGCATTAGATGGAGGATGTCAATCATGTTGTGTTGGATAAGGAGTTGGCTAAAAAATTTGTCAAATGTATGCATATTGCCAGTGTAGCAGGTGATGTTAACTCTATAAGTATGTTGGGTGATGAGATTAAAGTCCCCTCCCAAGAGCCATGGTTTGCTAGCATACCTCCTAAGGACATGTTCTATTTCTTTTAAGGAATAAGGTTTTGTTTGAGATGGGTTCACCATGAACACCCATGAGAGCTAGGTTCACCATAAACACCCGTGAAGCACTATTCAAGTGCATCAGTCGTGTTTGCAATATGAAGTGTGATGGACTAGTTCAGGATCTCAGACTATGTGATGGTGAACATGTTTTTATTAATGCCTATAGATATACCTCCTTTGAAACCTACTGATGAGATTTGGTACCATGAGTTGATGCACTTACCCCTATTGTTTTTAATGCGACTGGGGTAAGAGATGTTTTAGTTTCCTGAATTGTGACAATGTTAATATTTTTGTTATAAATGTGTCGTCTGATATGTTTTCTCCTGTTTAGGTTTGATGCAGCATAGACATTTCAGGATGTGATCTTCATCAGTGCAAGTGATTTCAAAACTGATGATGTCAGACATCTATGCTCAATTGATATGAAGGTTTTCTAATGTGGTGTTATGAATCTGTGTGTGGTTTCTCCAGTGCATGAACCTATTTATGTCATCTAATGCATTATGAGCTACTACCTCATTATCAAATGTAATACCTAGCTTTTCTACAAAATTTGAGAAGGTTTGTATGTCTGGCCACGATGCAATATCTTATATATTATCTATGTGGTTGTTGCATTCAGATATAGTAGTTGATTCAGAAAATAACTGAAAAGTATTATGCATAGTGTTGTTTTGTCATGCAGAGGATGTACCTGGTTCTTCAGTGGTGAAGTAGTTCTTCTTTGTTAAGCCCTCTGGTGTTGCTGAAGGTGAGTTGATGGCTGAGACTGTGACATGCGCCTTCCCCTTGCTCTTCTACTGTGGACTCTGAGAAGATCTAATTATTCAATGATAGCAGTTTTAAGTTTCTAAATAGTATCAGAGTCTATGTTGGTGGTGTTATCTGTGGTGTTGTGGAAAGGGAAGGGTTTGAAGGAGTCATGGATTGTGCATGGTCATTGTTGTCCACATATGGTGAAGATGTTCTAGGTCTCTTGTTTTCAGTAGACTGGTTTGTGTCAGTCTGTGAAAGGGTTGTAGTATTTTTCCTCTCCCATACCATATTTCTATCATTTTGCTTATGTGTCGCTGCATAGGTTTTTTTGGAGTTAGCCAAGAAGAACCAAGATGGGGGGTGATTCCCAATGTTAGAGAAAGTGGTGGAAACCGTAGTGGGGTTCTCCACAGTGAATTTGATTTGATAGATCTTTTCTCCAAGCCTGATTTTAATAGAGGTTGGTAAGGTGATGGCTTGTTTGATAGAGAAGACATAGAAATCCTTGATGCATTGAGTAGGATGGAGAGTGTCATGGTTGATAAATTGGAGTGTGGATCCAATAGAATGTGTTATATCTCTAAAAATCTCCACTTCCCATAAATGTGGAGGAAGGTCAGAAATGGCGACCCATCCCGATCCACCAGAGCCAGCAAGAGTGGATCCTTGTTCAAGTGTCCATTTGGTAATATTAGCTTGCACAAAGCTAGTACCAAAAGGGATGGCCATGACTTGCCCGAAAAGGTGATCAAGTTTTGTTCCTTCAGGAACGGGGTAAAGAAGTTGTGAAGGTGACATGATCTTAGGTTTTAGGACAGTATGTCCTGGGAGAAGAAGAGAAATGGCTTGGGTAACATCAAGGATATTGACAGTGTTATTATCAATATTATTGGTGATGGATACCAGAATGCTACGACCGATGAATACTTTCAGGAGACACATGGAGTTAGCAGGTAGGTCTATGGGGAATTCCCATTCCAGGTGAATGGATGGAGCCATAGTGAAGGGGATGTGTTGTAGGGGTCTTTGGTGTGGTTGGATGGTTGTAATGGTACAACTATAGAGGGTATAGGATATATAGTGGGTGAAACATGAGGTTTGCATGGAGGAAGTCAAAGTGCACAAGTTTAGAGGGTTCATGTGCAGGAGGAGGTGATGATGCGTCTTGTTCTAGGATGTAAAGATAGGAGAAATGATTAGGATCAACAGTCGAGAGCTTATAGGGTTTTGGATACTTTACATATTTGACAAAACATGAGGAGTGACGTTATCTATCGGCAATCACATGTTTTGCATGTAAAGTGCATTTTTTCGAGTAAAGTGGGATGTGACGTCCTTGGGAAGGGCATATATTGTGAGGGCACTTGTAGGAAAGATGTCCTAACTGGTTGCAGATGAAGCATTGAGGGAGTGTTTTGCATCAGGACTTAGAATGTCCTATGCGATTGCATCTACTGCATTGTAGTGCCCAAAATTGGGGTTTTCATTTGAAGGAGACTAAGGTCCATGTGTTTGGATTATGATCCCACTCAAATGATGCTATAGCAAAATCTGTCATAGAGACCTTTTCTAGGGAGGAAAATTTGAATCATAATTTTGTTGTATGTACATGTTTAAAAAATGGGTTTGGGTAGAATAGGTTTTGGTTTTCAGGTGAGATGATAGGGATATATAGACTATTGAGTTTGTAGTTACATACCTTTCTGCTATAGAGTTGCAACACATCTCTTATGTAGCAGTATCCTCCTCATCTGTAGGTGTAGGTGATGTTGGTGAGGTGGTCTCTATCGAATTTGCTATCATTCCTTATTTTGGTTGATGCTTCTCAGTGACAAAGAGTTGATCTACAAAGTCTATATCCATGGATTATGTGTCTTCCGACATCTTGATTAGTGAGTTGAGTTCCATCGAAGTTTTGTTGTAGAAGTCTGCTACCCATGCCATTAGGGTTCGGTCAGCTATGGGACGAAGGAAGACCGTCCATTCTCTTTTGAGTTTGAATGTTGAAATCATCTATGTCCAACCTTATACTATGTGCATGTTGGATTTGTTGTTGATAGATCTAATGTATCTTTTAATTACAAGTAAAAAAGATGGTTGGTAAATATACATCCCTATCAGATTCTTACCAATGTCATATCAAGATGGAATAATCCTTCACACATTCAAATTGGAGATTTTAAACAAATTAAACTGATTGATTTCTGATATGTGATCGTTTACATCTGTTTATTTATATTTCTTGGGATGGTGGATATATAACTCTTATTCATTTTATTTTATCAAAAAGCTGATGGTATTCTAGTTCCACATGATTTTGGGGACAGAGGTATAGAAGGAGAAATTATGGCTGCCAAATATGCTCGAGAAAATAATATTCCATATATTGGATTTTGTCACATTACAGGGAACAAATTGATAGAATTGTTGTTAGCTTAGGAAAAGTATAAAAGCTATGTGCAATCTATAGTAGAAAAGCTTGTTCATAATGTATTCTTTGTAGAAGCTATCTTTTATCATTCACTTTAGTTTGTTTTTAATAAAAGATACCTATCGTCAACTATTTTTAGTTTTTCATCAATACCAGGTGTAAGCCTACAAATTGCATATTCAATTTATAATATGCACAATCTGTTCACAAATAGGATCTTTGTAGCAATTTGACTTTCCCTTTGGGACAGGATGGGATAGGTAATTGTTGCAAGAATTTTGCATATTCCAATTATTAAACTAAAGCTCCTGATTAAAATCTTTCTTGGTTAGAATGTTCTTAGTTTTCTCAGGGTCTGATTGGTTTGCCGTAACTAGATTAAAAAGTATGGAATTGAAGTTCTTGAATAAGATTTCAGTGATTGGTTTCTTGTAATTTAGAAAACAACTTCCTTAGCATTTTTTGGACTTACATAAGTATAAATAGGGTTTGTGTATTGAATTCTGGTCAAAACGAGAAGGAAAACAAATTGTGCTTGCTGACAGCAATTGTTGTAACAATGGTTGTTGTTCTTTGATAATTAGCCTTTTCTCTGTCGGTGGCATCAAATAATAGGATTCTTCTGGAATTACCAACCATGATCCTTTGTCCCCCTCAGCATCCTCGTCGTCGAAAATCACAGGACTAGTCCAAATACCAAGTTAGGAATACAACAAGATCTTACTAAGCAATAAAGCTATGTTGAAAAGCTAAAGTTGAAAATTTACATCAAAAGGTAGGAACAAGGAAGTAAATATGCATGCAAGAAAAATGAAGAGATAAAAGGGCAAATAGCCCTACTACCCCAAGCTTAAAACTTTGTTTGTCTTCGAGTAAGACCTAAACTTGGGATAGTAGGTAAGGAATGCGCGGATGTATGGGAAAGAAATCTTTCAAAGTCCTAGAATGATCCATGTATACAAGGATATATTTAAGAAGTTTGAGGAAAGAAACTATCTAAGAAAGAACATGAAAAGTACAATAGATTTTGACAATAAGAGAAAAAAAGTAGTAAGAGATAGGGGATGGTTGTCCCACGATACCGACACTAGGATCCTAAATCCTAAGTTTTGGGACAAATTTTACATGTGTCTTGCCGAAGGGGTCCACCATGCAGGGATAGAATAGGAAGATAGGCTGAACCTGCCAAGACTGATGAAGAGGAATAAAATTTGGTGACTCGATGAAGTCATCTCTATGCTAGAATTGATTTGAATTGCAGTGAAATGAATTCTTCAGCAAAGCATCCTCAAGGTACCCATAAAGGTATTAATCTAAATAAGAAGGCTCTAGGATGTCGACATAGGATGACATGGAGGGGAGAGTTTTCAAGTTTTCTAAAGGACTCCTATGTTCTCTCACCACCTCTGAACTTGAGGTTGGATGCTCAGAGTAATCTTTGTTGCCAATTCAACTCATCCACTCATATAGTGAGCAAGAAGTATCCCTAGGTGAATCAGTTTGCAGTTCTACCACCCCAATCTTGTAACGTTCTATGAGGTTTAAGGTATCTTCATGTTCAGTATTCATGTTGTAGTGGATCATCCATCATACTCCTTCAAGACTGACCAAACCTTATAAGGGGATGGTGGTAAATGTTGACTCATGTTGGTCCAACTTGTCATCGATAATATACTCACTTCCCTTGAACAATTTATGCCATACTCCTTAAACAAACTATTCAAAACCATAGTGGGCATGCTTCTTGAAACCAAGTGTCAAGTCTCAATTTGAGAGGTATCACATTTCTCTAAAATAGAGGTTGAATCAGGCTTCTCAAACTCATTCTCAAGTTGTGAGGCTGCTTGGCTACCCTGAGGAGGATAAAAGTCACTATCATCACACTATGTGTGATCTCATCGTGTATCATCCATTGGTTGCTCAATGGAATCACTTGGATGGGCTGAAGAGCTTCCTTGGATGGGTGAGTCTTCATAAAAGAATCCATGTGAGTCAGTTGGTAGCCTGAATAGGATAGTGAGATAAGTTCCACATCAAGCCCAGTGGAATGGTTTTGATGAATGAAGTCTTCATGATTGTACTCTAGCACTTGCAATTGTGAGAAAACTAAACTATTGAGGTTTTGAAGTCTCATGCAACGTTCAATAACCCCATTCTGAAGTTGTTGGACTTCATCTGAAATGCTTTCAAGATTCACCAATGATGTTGTGTACGGTTCCTGAAGTTCTACTATGTCAAGCTATTGTGCTCGGATATCTCCTTGTTTCATCTGCGGTCCGTGATCTCTATGGCTACTTGGAGCTGATGATCTTGCCTTTCAAGTATCTCCCAAAGTGGTTCAGCTTGGTCCTGAAGATGAGGTGCAAGGCAGACATTAGTGCATCGACACTTTCCCTCCCTAGTGATATTGCCATGATCAGTTATTTATGGCTTAGGGAAGCAGAGTTCATGGTTCGATCATCATACTTCATTATTGGATTGTTTGCATATGGTGACAATGGGAGTGAGTATGAATCAACTAATTGAAGTGCACAACTTTCAATTATTTGGCAGCATCTGGAGCTTCAGAAAGATTCGGGAGGATGGGTGGATAAGATGACTTGCCTTGTAGAGGGAAGGTCCACGGCTATATAGGAATGGTAAAAGGAAAACTATATCAGTGTGTATGGATAAGTATGTACAAAGAAAAGGAAAAAGTATGCATATATCCACAAGCTTATGCTAACATAACAAGATCTTTAGGCATGTAATCATGGGAAAACCACATCCCCGGAAATAGTGCCAAAAGTTGATCGGCCTAAATTGCACATTCTAAAACGGAGGCTAATTCATAAGGATCGAACTTGAAATTCATAACTTGATACCTTTAGGACCCTCACAAACTCAATTATGGGGTTGAAGTAGATATACAAGGTTGAATACAAGGACGTTGGGACGTTCAAACGACTAAGATTTTACTCTTAGTCAGTTAAGAAAAATCAAGGATTGATATATGCAAGCAACTAGAGTGAGTCTAGCAAAACAGAACAAAGAAAAACTTAGTAAAAAATAAAGTAGATTCCGTTGAATCCTACTAATCAAGAGATGGAGTTCCTAGCTATGTGACCACAAGTTTGGCAATCTATGCATATGTTCTTGAGTGTAGACCATCCTTGAACTCCCTAGTAAGCAACTAACATCCAAACATAGTGTGAATTGTGGTAGCTTCTCATGTGGGGGTCATCCCACTCACTCTCATGTAGTGTGACTAAAACCCCATGAATTATATGCAACCTCTCTCGATGATATCAGACCAATGCCCTTGAATATTTTGAATACCCTCTCAAGTCCAGAATATCCAAAGATGTTAGAAATAGTAGAGAATTTGCACATAACACATGTGTTGAAGCCAGGTAAATTCATATGAATGTGGTTGAGATCACTTGAATGTGGTCGAGTTCACTTGAATGTGGTTAAATTCACTTGAATGTTATCAAATTTAAAGCTCTATGTTGGATCTCTCCAACTTTCTATTCAACGCAGATGCTCCCTTGGACGTCCTCCTCTTAAAGCTTGTGCCAAACTACCTCCTGTACTCATTTCTAATGCAAATCTCTCAATCTTTATAGAAAAAGGATGTTCGAGGGGGAAAGAGATCAACCTGGCCAACAATCATAACTAAAAAGAGAATGTAGAATGAGAAACAAGCTAGATCTAGAAGAAAAGTATTTGCTTAGGGTAAAAGTACATAATCATTCCCCAAAATGGGCTACATAGCTGAGAAGGATCTCAAGTAGCCATATACAAGCATAGTTGGCACTGAACAAAGATGAAAATACATTCTTTGTACATGAAACAAAGAAGAACAATAGAAGAAAGAGGAAGAAGAAGAGATAGCCCATGGAAGACTGGTTGCTCTTACTCCTTAGCATTTGGATGGACTAGATCTCATCCTTAGGGTCATCCTCCTTGATCTTTTGGACTAATTGGCCTCCTTTCTCCTTGATTGCACCCCAACAACAACTTGGATGGATGTAATAAGGTGGAAGACGTTGGAAATGGTTGGAAGGTGGCTTAATAGTGGTCAAAATGGATGGAAGGTGACTAATGGATGTGGAAGAGGATGGAAACTAAATCTATATGGAAACAAAACCAATAGAGAGGGTGTAGAGGTGATCTCTTTATCCCTCACAGGCCTTAGAGCTCTAGGATGGAGATTTGGGAACTGAAGGTTGGAGTTGTAGAAGGCACTTAGAAAAGTCTGAATGGAACCCCTGGCTAGGTAGCAGCAGGTGGTTGTTTATAGTGATAGGTTTTGTGTTGACCAAATGTGACTTTGATATAGGGAATGTGAGCAAAATTCAAACCTTCAATTTATAGAAACAGACTGCAGCGGACCATCAGTAGGTGTGTCTTTGGAAGACACCATCAAAATCGTCCTTTGGTAGGTGCCATCAAAAAATGTCACATTGATAGACCTTTGGGAGAGGGCCATATGAAGAAGGGTACGCATAAGGCATCATTAGAGAGGGGACCTTCTGAGGACATCTTTGGAAGGTTTCATCAAGTTTAGTCTTTGGTTGTGGTATTTGGAGAGAACCTTTAAACATATTCTAAAGGAAAAAGGTCAGTGGTGGGAATAAATAAAATCGATTTGAATCAAGAAAATCAAGTCAAATTCTCTCCTTTGGTAGTCTATCATGGAAGCGCTCTTTGGATGGTTTGTTGGCCTTCGGTTGTAACCTTCAGAATAGACCATCAGAAGACATTCCTTTTTAAGTGGCCATTGAAAGGAACCATCGGAGGAGGGACCTTTAGGACAATCCTTGAGTTGGTTCCTATAAAAGATGGCCTTTGAACCATGGTCCTACTGTTTTCTTCCAAAGAAAAAGAGTCGATGGAGTGTCGATGTGTACAACTGCAAAAAGGAGGGTGAACTAGATTCAAATTTGGGGAATTCGACCCAAATTTGTTGGGAAAAATTGGGAGGATCGATGCTTTCTTCAGTTCGGTTACTACAAGTCCCAAAATTGGCTAGTTGAGCAACTATATCTTCAAAAGGATATAAATTACAAAAAGCTATCTAGTGTTATTTTTTGACATATCAAGGCTAATACAAGCATCAAACTATAGTTAAATACTTAGAATAAATGCCTAAATGTGGGTGTTATCAACCACCCCAAGCTTAAAATATGCTTGTCCTCAAGTATTAATTTAACTCAAAGAGCAAAAGATAGCATCCAAATTAAGCTTGGTGGTAGATGATAAGGTTAATAGAAAATAGAATAAAATTGCATGTCTCCCGATCTGTGTTGTTTTGGGATAGACACCCAACACTCAAGAAAACCCCAATTAAGTAAGATTAAAAACATCCATGCATGTTTAAGCAAATTCACTACAACCCAACTTCACTCATTGGGAGTTTTGAACCATAAGAAAAAATGTTGAGGCATTATCACCTATGGGATCAACCAAGTGATGAAGGTGAGTATTGAGTTGTCATTGTGTGTTCATGTAAAACAATCACGAACAATGTGCCTCCCACTTTTCCGTTCCTAAAAAGAAAAGATAAAAATACTCTATTGACATTGAGGACCTAATTCACGTTAGTTTAGTCCATGTAACAAGCAACAATCCCAGTAGTTTGAAACACTTGGTCCAAAGCAGTGAGATGAACTCCTCGTATTGCGTTCAGACCAAACTTGCTACTGGGATGATCTCATAGGTCTCCTAGAGGTTTCCTAAAGACTCTGTAATGAGCTTTTAGGGTGCTACTACCAGGCACGACATACCCACGTTCATGAGCGCAGCCATACACCCGCTGGGCACCATCCTCAACTATGTTGAAAAGAGAAAACAACACTCATATTTTTATTCATACTTTGGATTGTATTCTCTATATTCTAATTTATAGGCATGGAAGAAGAGATATCTTGACATTTTTTGGATTTTTTGAAAGCTAAGACTCTTTTGCAATTTTTTTAATTTTAATCTTTTTGACTCAATCTCATGTGAGGAGTGTGTATACCATCAGGAGAAGTAATCCAACTTGACAAAAACTCATCATCCTTTTCTTAGTACCTTAAAGAAAATCTTTAGTATGGCTTACAGATCCTTAGAATGTAGTAGGATCTGTGAAAAATTAGCTCGGGGTTTGTTCATACAAAAGCTCCATCCAGATGGTCCCAAATCTTGGGTTTGTCATTCACAACATAAATCATGGCAACAAGTGCTTTTAAACTCTAGACATGATCTTAACCTTAGATCGATTATCAAAACTTAATGAAAGTGTCAATGAGAAAAGACAAGCAAGAGATCACGAAATCAAGGCAAAGATTGGGTAATTATCCTTAATTGCCAAGATTACAAATTACGCAAAAAGATCTTATTAAGAAGTAAAGCTAGTTTGAAAAGCTAATGTTTGAACATTTATACCTGAATGTAGGAACAAGGAAGTAAACATGCATGCATGAAGAATGAAGAGATAGAAAGGTGAATAGCCGTACCACCCCAAGCTTAAAACTTTGCTCTTCCTCGACCAATACCTAAACTTGGGATAGTAGGAAGAAGTGCATGGGTGTATGGAAAAGAAATTTATCAAAGTCCTAGAATGATTCATGTATGCAAGGATATATTTAAGTAGTTAGATGACAAACTATTTAAACAAGAACATGAAAAATAGAATTTAATTTGACAAAAAGAGAAAAGGAACGAGCAAGAAAAAAAGGGTGGTTGTCCCACAATACAGACATTGGGATCCTAAAACCTAAGTTTTGGGACCAATTTCACATGTGTCTTACCAATAGGGCTCACCATGCAGGGATCAAATAGGTGGATCGGTTGAACCTGACGAGACTAAAGAATAAGAATAAAATTTGGTGACTTAGTGAAGTCATCTCTACGCTAGAATTTATTTTAACTGTACTAGAATGAATTCTTCTTCATAGCATCCTCAAGGTACCCATCAAGGTATGAATCTAAGTAGGTAAGTGCTAGGATGTCGACACGGGATGGGGTGGGGGGAGAGGATGCAAGTTTTATAGAGGAATCCTATATTCTTTCTCCACCTCTAAACATGAGGTTGGATGCTTAGAGTATAATCTTCATTGCCAAATCAAGTCATCCAATTATATTGTGAGTAAGAAATATCCCCAAGTGAATATGTTTTCATTTCTACCACCCCAAGCTTGTCATGTTCTATGGGTTCCGGGGTATCTTCATGTTCAACACCCATGTTGTAGTGGATCGTCCAATAGGATTCTTCAACACTGACCAAACCTTGTAAGGGGATGGTGGTGAATGTCAGCACATGTTGCTCCGGCTCATTGTCGTCAATATACTCACTTCCCCAATCTGAATATTTTCATCATCATCCTCAAACAAACTATTCCTAACCATAGTGGGCATGCTTCTTGAAACCAAGTGACGTGTCTGAATTTGAGAGGTATCACCTTGGTATAGAATAGAGGTTGAATCATGTTTCTCAAACAAACTCTCAAGTTGTGAGGCTTCTTGGATATCCTGAGGAGAATAAAAGTTGATGTCATCACATCATACATTCTCTCGATGTCCATCCTCCATTGGTTGCTCAACTGAATCATTTGGATGGGATGAAGAGCTTCCTTAGATGGGCGAGTCTTCACTTAAGAATCCATGTGAGTCCATCTGGTAGCTAATTAGGATGGGGTGAGGTAAATTCCACATCAAGCCCAATGGAATGGTTTTGATGACTAAAGTCTTTGAATTGTACTCTGACACTTGAAATTTTGTGAAAACTAAAATAATGAGGTCTTGAAGTCTCCTATTACGTTCAGCAACCTCATTCTGAAGTTGTTGAACTTGAGCCAAAATTCTTTCAAGATTCACCAATGTCTCTGTGTATGGTTCCTAAAGTTCTGTTATATCAAGCTTTTATGCTTAAATATCTCCTTGTTCAATAGCTTAAATCATGCTTCTTCTACAATCTTTGATTTCTATGGCTACTCAGAGCTGATGATATTGCCTTTCGAGTAGCTCCTGAAGCAGTTCAGCTTGGTCCTAGAGATGAGGCGCCAAGGTAGAAATCAATGCATCAACACTTTCCCTCCCTATTGCTATTGCTCTTATCAGTTCTTGATCTTGTGGGGAAGTAGAGGTCGTGGGTTGATCATCATTCTCCATTATTGGATTTTTTTGCATATGATGATGGTGGGGGTGAGTACAACACAACTAATTGGACTGAATGGATTTCAATTATTTTCTAGCAGTTGGTGCTGCAAAAAAATTAAGAGGACGGGTGGATAAGATGAATTTCCTTGTGGAGGGAAGGTCCATGGTTGTATAGGAATGGGAAAAGGAAAATTATATCAGTGTGTATGGGCAAGTATGTGCAAAGTAAAGGAAAAACAACACATACATGTACACGCTTATGTCAACAGAACAAAATCCATGGGCATGTAAATATGGGAAAACCACGTCCCAGACAATGGAACCAAATGTTGATCGACCTAAATTGCACATCCTGAAAAGGAGGCAGATTGAGAAGGGTCAAACTATAAATTTATAAAGTGATGTCTTCAGGACCCCCTCACCTCAATTATGGGGTCAAAGTAGATATACAGGATAAACAAGGATGTGGGATGTTGAGATGCCTAAGATTCTACTCTTAGCCAGTTAAGAAAAAGTGAAGGTTGATATATGCAAGGAACAAGAATGATTCTAGAAAAATAGAACAAAGAAAAACTAAGTAAAACAAAGACAATGGATTTTGTCGATTCCTACTGATAAGTAGAAGGAGTTCCTAGCTATGTAACCACAAGTTATTCACTCTATGCACCCATTCTTGGGCATAGACAATACTTAAACTCCCAAGCAAGCAACTAACATCCAAACATAGTGTAAATCATGATAGATGCTCTTGTGGGGGTCATCCCACTTGCTCTCGCGTCGTGTGACTAAAACCCTATCAATGCTCATAAACCTCTCTTGAGGATATCAAACCAACGTCCTTGAATATTTCAGATACCCTCTCGGGTCCAGAATATCCAAAGACATTAGAAACAGTAGAGAATCTACATAGAATACATGTGGTGAATCTAGTCAAATTCTGATGAATGCAGTTGAATTCACTTGAATGTGGTCGAATTCACTTGAATGTGGTCGAATTCACTTGAATGTGGTCAAACTTAAAGCTTTGGGTCAGATCTCTCTGACTTTGTGTTCTACTGAGATGCTCCCTTGAACGTCCTCCTCTTGAAATTTGAGCCAAACTCACTCATCTACCTCTTTCTACTACAAATTTCTCGATCTTGGTAGAAAAAGGAGGTTCAGGCATGAAAGAGATCAACCAAACCAACAATCATAATTTAAAAGAGAATGTAGAATGAAAAACAAGATAGGTCTGGATGAAAACTACTTGTTGAGGGTAAATTACATAATCATGCCAAATGTGGGATACTAGTTGGCACTGAACAAAGATGGAAATACATCATTTGTACATAAACAAAGAAGAATAATAGAAGAAAGAGGAAGAAGAAGAGATTTAGCCCATGGAAGAGAGGTTGATCTTTCTCCTTAGCCTCCATATGGGATGGATCTCATCCTTGGGATCATCCTCCTTGATCTTCTAGACTCCTTGGCCTCCTTTCTCTTTTATTATGCCCCGATAGCAGCTTGTATGGAGAAGATGTTGGAAATGGTTGGAAGGTGTCTTAATGGTGGTCAAAATGAATAGAAGGTGGCTGGTAGAGGTGGAAATTGATGGAAATTTTGGGTAAATGACATAAAGATGATGGAGAGGGTGTAGGGGTGAGCTCTTTATCCCTCTAGGGCCTTGGAGCTTTAGGATGGAGACTTGGGAACTAATGATTAGAGTTGCATATGGCATTCCAAAGAGTTGAAGTGGAAACCATGGATAGATAGTCAGGGTTGGATATTTATAGTGGTAGGTGATGTGTATATGCGAGCAGGGCCGAATGCAACTTAAATTTAGGGACATGAGCTGAATCAAACCTTCGGTTTATGGAAATGGACTCTACCAAAACTTTTCAAAATCTTTATTGTGACTTAGTTCAAGAAATCTTCGATAAAATCCAGAAATTTTGTACATATAGTAGTATAATTGAAAATTATTTTGGCGATGAAATCTATTCAAGTGAAACAAAATATGGATCCAAAATCGATTGTGGAACCAAGTCACAACTTTCCATAATAATATCTCCTCATCCTACTTATTATTCATCCATAAAACCTAATTTCATCCTCAAGTCAACCCCCATAGCATATAAAGATTTATGTCACCAAAACTTTTTGGTAGGGTATGATCATCTAGCCTTATCACCTAATTAGGGTTTACTAAACATCATGATTCTAATGTGAATCTCATATCAACCTTTCATCATCAAAATAACTTAGGTGATATCTAGGGAAAACATCTCACCTAGAGGTAACTATCTAAGTCAAGGGTTCTAATAAGGGAGACAAAATTGAAATAGTCAGATTCCAAATACCATGGGCTATGATACCATGCTATAAAGAGTGGGATCCCAGAGGGGAACCACTCCCTACTAAAAATTTGAACAATAGAACCTCCAGTCCAAACACACCCTTAAGGTATCTTGGATTGGGTGTAAAATTTTCAAATCTTATTACTTGTATTCAAAACAACCAAAGTGTACCAGCGGAAGAAATTAATGACTATATTCAACTTCTCAACAAGATTACAAAAGTATTTCTTAACCTCCCACGTAGGGTTTACATATATGATACAACATAAGGATCTAATATAGAGGGAAGTCTAAACCATAACAACTTTGTCTCCAAGCTTCAACTCCTTTAGCTAAGTCCAGATCATTATGCCAAGTCATCCAAGTCCTTCACCTAGGGTTGGAAGCATACCCCAGCAAGAAGAGAAAAATAGATGACATCAGCAAAGGTTGGTATGTGCATACTTAAAAGGAAATTGAGCAATATATAGAACTAAGGATTACAAATAGATACAAGCTTCCCATGGAAAAGAAAGTACCACCCAATTGGGTATTAAGAGAATTGATCTGCAATAAAAGAGATACTTGCCATTAAATCAACACATAAAAGCAGTGCCACATAAGCACATATGAAATTAGGGCACATAACCCACAATCCATAAACATCATCGTGCATGCATGTGAGATAAACATAGCCCTAGAACAATTTAACAACAAAGTCAGCCAAGCCTCATAAACTTGAAACCTGATAGAGAATGGCACATAACCAAACTCCCAAATATATATATAAAGTGGGCTAAACCTCATAAATTTGAAACCCGGGTATGGGGACACCTCCATCCCAAAAACATAATAAGGGAACATAACCCAAAACAAATGCAATTATACTACTCTAGTGCTACTGAATCACATAGCATGTTTAATGTAGAGGCAAGTAGAAAGTATAGTCAGATTATACAAACTAGTCACCACATAAGTGATCAACATATACATCCACCTCATAAGTGGGCAAAAGACATCACATGTCATCATATAGAGTTTCATTATGAATATAGTATAAGAAAAGACCAAAAGAATGTCCAAAGATTATCACAAGATTTGTAACAAATAAAAGGTACTTCGTATGGAGTATACTTTTCAAAAGAACAAGATACGGTGCAGGTTAATGTCCATAGGACCAAGAGAAAGATAAAAGTAGGTTAATTGATCAAAAGGAATAATAGGGAATGCAAATATACATGAGAGAGGAAATAGAAATTGCTCAATATAGAAATAATGTGGGATGCAATCATACCTCTCTTTAGAGTCTAACTATACAAGGTCACTTCTAGATCCAAGTTTAGGTTTCCAAAGCACCTATTATCATGTATGTGAAATTAGGGTTAGAATTACATTAATTATTCAAAACCCTAAAAATTGACTTTTTAACATTAGTGAATTGTGTTATCAAAACCACACCTTATTTTAGGTTATATTTTTTTTAGTTCAAAACATATTTTATTGTAGCTTTCTGACTTATGGATTATTAGTTATAAATTTTGCAAGTTATTGTTTATTTAGGAAAAACCATTAAAATCACCTTCTTATAAAATTAAATTCAGGCGACAAAACCAGTACCATTAGAAAGCCCATATTTTTTCTAAGCTAGGAATAATTATTTATGAATTTTACAAATCTGACCAATAAAAAAATTTCAAAAAACCAACTAAAAATCAGAGAACCTACGAGAGAGAGATTAGGCCCTGCATGGCTTGGCCCAATTGAGTGTGGCCAAGTCACTCGGTCAATGCCAGGGAGACCCACGTGAAATCAAAGCAAACAAAAGGGTGAAATGACTTTTATACCCTGAAAGGCGCGTCCAGAACCAAAACACAAAATGGGCAAAATGGGAAATAGGCTAGTGACTATCTTCTTTCTCGCGTTCTAGCAAAGAACCTCCGCCAGGAACAGTTTCCTGGGTTCCAGCAGGGGATGAAAAATGATGAAACAACTTAGAATAGCCACCAAAAATGAACAATACAGGTTTGCGAGACCATCCCGAAAACAAAGAGCCCAATTTTAAAGGAAATGACAAACAATTCGATCAGAAAGTGTTTAGACCAGTGGAGGAAATGGTAGAGTTAGAAATCAATTAAATACCTCAGAATAGGAAGAATACAAGGCCTAAACATCCTCGCATAGGGTCAAGTAATAGTTCCAAGTCCTCTTCAGGATTTTCTATAGCTTAAAACCTTGACCCCCAACCCAGGTTCTCTGGCGCCCATAGTTAGAGTACATGGACCATGCTTGACATCATCTGAGGATGATCCGATGGGGTAAAACCATACTAGGGATCTTGACGTAGGTTTTGGTACCATTGGGTGATGGTCCGATGAACTAAAAGAGGCAAGGAGATGGGAAGGGAAAGAAGGATTGGGGAGAAATAGGGCAAGGGGGTGGCGCCCTATGAAAGTGGGATACGACGCTATGTGCCCTAGCTTATATAGGATCATAGTGTGTGGGAGGAAGCCAGGAAGATGGAGAAGAAGAGAGTAGAGGAAAAGGAAGAGAAAATAGAGAGAGAGATTGGGGTCGGAAGAAGAGAGTTCGTATCTGTTGTTCACACGAAACCCCACAGAAAATGGAAGGTAGATGAGAAGTTTGTAGCCGCACGATCAAAGATTCAACAGCCACCAAAGAGCCCGAAAACAATAAAACCGTGTGACAAATTCAAATGCGGAAACCTTACCCAAATCGGAATCTAAATAAAGTGATATTTAAATAATTATGTCCTTTGTCCCCAACTTAAATTTAGGGCCCAAATCTTATCCAATTTAAGTGAATTTTTGCACATAAGCTAAATAAAGTATGTAGATTCCGATTATGCAACTAGATTATCCTTTTTAGACTTTTAAGGTTTTAAATAAACTAAATCTATTTTCTATTTCCTCATGCATTAATGACTTTAAGATTCTCCAAACTTTATGAAACTTCACCCACAAGTCATATTTAATGTCTTGCATACAAATTTGCCATTAATTTACATGTTGGAGTTGTTGGTGCATGTATTTAATATTTTGAAGGTTCAACACACTTTTTGTCTCCTAATTTCACATGTATATTAAAGATTATCCAAATTACATGAAAATTCACCCAAATGCTATAGTTATTATGTAGATTATGAATCCAAGATTATTTTCCTCTTTTGGAGTCATTTATTATTTTATTTGATATTTTGGGAAAAACATAGATCTTCTCTTTCCAAAAGGAATTAAATTAATTATTATGTGAATTATGTGAAACTTGACTCCAAAGGAAATTGGGACCCAAGGAACACAATTCTTAACTTAGATTCCACTTTTAGATTTCTTTTAATGAGTTATGTCACAGTTAATATGTTTGGCCATTATTATCACATTATTACTTAGGTTATCATATTATTTCACTATTATCATTATTGCTCATCCATTTATGTTCCAAATTCATTATTATCTCATGTGACATATTTTATGTGTCTATTATTGATTTAAGAATAATATGAGAACATTAGGTTACATTAGGGTGATTTATACATGCATTATATATTAGGGTTATACTAAACATCCATTAAATCTAACCTCAACCTTGATTGACTAAGTCTAAGTGATCAAACTTCTAGGGTAGGGTTCAAGATCCAGTATGTTACAATCATCACTCGACTTTTCTACATTTTCCACTAAGGGCTTGGACACCCCTTCATCATGGCGTCAACCACTCCACATTGCCAGCAATCCTAGCTAGTGATCTATCGAGCTGAGATCTGATCTAGTGGAGAGAGATCAGAACCAATCGATAATATTATTAGGTTTTCTATCCTTCTATTATTTTAGTTTTTTGTGAATTCAGTTTACTAGGTGAATAGAAATAATTGAACAGTAGTGGCTTAGATAATCATGGTAATACATGAACCTTGTAATCAAGTTAACCCTAGGTAAATATATAAATACATTTATACATATGAGTACGATCCTAGTGTTGATATATTGAACCATATATAGGAAATAGTCATAATATGTCGTGTATGTAACAGTGTGGTTAAAGATGATATCTAAAGTATTTGATATATTGGTTTGAATCTGATTATATATATATATCTGTGTGTGTGTGTCTATATATATATATATATATATATATATATATATATATATATATATATAGAGAGAGAGAGAGAGAGAGAGAGAGAGAGAGAGAGAGAGAGTCAAGCTAGTGTACACTCGAGTGTACCGGAGGCACCGTACACCTCAATCATTTTTGAAGATGCAGTAAACTTTTGAAAAATCTAAACCATTGATCTTCTTAATTATCATAAGAACATACTATATAATAAATTTTAGCTCATTTGGACACTTATAGGTCGTGCATCTAAAGGAGGAAAAAATTATGTATTTCAAATTAGTTTTGTGCGTCGGTTTTGTTTTCCTTGGATGAGTGACTTACACTCATCCCAATGAGCTAAAATTTTGTATGTGACCTATTATTATTGTAACCATGAAGATCAATGGATTAGACTTTGGAAAAACATGGTCTAGATAGGCAAACACCATTGGGGTGTACGGCATGATCTGTACACTCGAGTGTATTCTAGTCTGACTCATATATATATATATATATATATATATATATATATATATATATATATATATATATATATATATATATATATATATATATATATATACATACATACATACATACATACATATGTGTGTGTGTTTGTGTGTATGCATGTTGATGAATAGTAAGATTTTTATCATTAGTACAAGTCTATTGAAAACACCCTAAGTACCCAATGAAATCATTTTTAGACATTTAAAACCCTAGGTACACATGCACATATTTATACAAGTGATGATAACTAGAAATACATATGGATCTAGGGAACAATCCCATCTAAATTGATCCAATTTCAATAAAAGGGAACATGAAATATGTATAAGAATGTATTATTATTAACATGAGTATGGGTGACATTTTTTTAAAGAAGTCAGGAGGTACTCTTATTCATCCTACCCTCCTCGTGTAGGCAAAATCATCAAAAGATTCAAAATAGCTCCTACTTATAAAACGCAGGTATGATTCCCATTGTAGAAAACAAAAACCCTCATCCAGCCAACCCCTACACCTCATCCATGGGAATGTGAGCATCCTCTCTAGGTAAAGACATAAATTACGGAAGACCTCGTCTCTCCATTTCAGCCATGTTCCTTATCTGTAGAGGTAGCTGTGACTGATATGTGCAAATAAAAGATCCCGGGATGTGGGAGCCCCATCACCCAAGCTCGTTTGGGATCGAGTTGAGAACCTCGGGGATAACGTTCCCCATGATAGTGGCTTCCCTCAACTCCATGTGAATGCCCCTGATACAGGACGTCATCCGCCAAGACTCCATGGCTACATTCCACAGGATATTAAAAAATCTATCATTGTGAACTTCAATGGTCGAGATGCTAAGGTTGTTGTCATCAGCTATCTTTAAAGCAACCGCGTAAGCATGAATGTAAGCATGGATGTGGTCTATTGCCTTTAGCCATACATGAAAAACCATCCTAATAAAACCATGTTTGTTTCAAACCACTACAGTCGCCCATCTCTGAGAATTACCATGAGGATCCTTCCCCTTGCCAATGGAAAGGTTCATTTTCAGATTCGCCATATCTGGGGGTATCCACTTCATAAGCTTGATTCTCTTCAGCTTTGTGTGGGGCTCATCAATCTGCATGTCATTTAGGATCTTGTAGAAATCTGCATCTTCGATGATAGAGAAAGATCTATGTTGCATCATGTGATTGATATGGAAAGTGATATCCTCCCAGATGTCATTCACCATCTTATATCTACCATCAAATCTTGCTGCACACTGCATCTTCCATATATACCATGGAATGAGGACCACCAATCTGCTCATTAACCAGATCCTAGCCGAAGAGGATCGTCTATGATGGCAAACAGAGAGGATATCTGCCAAGTAAGATGGTGCAATTTCCTCAGAGACCATACTGTATCGAAGCCAGAAATCAGTAGCTATTTGCCCTTGAAACAGCAAATGGTCAGTATCCTCCATTTCATGTTCTGTACAATAGTAGCACATAGAAACAATCAGGATGTGACACTTGTGGATGTTCTCGTCTGTCGGGGCCGTGTTTCTGCAGAACTTCCAAAGCGTAGCACTAGCTTTGGGTGTGTCGAGGTTCCAGATCTCACCCAGCAAGTTATTCCCTCTATGATCGTCTCTGTCAAGCAGGCGCTTAGCAAATCACATAGAGAAAAAACCATCTTCTTCCAGGGATCAAACAATTTTGTCATCGTCTACATAAATAGTTGCATTAGCAGCCTTAATCAAGTGCAAACCATCATCGTCTACAACCTCTTTGAGCAGGTTTCAATCCCATCCTTGATCTTGGATCCAAAAATCTTTAATTCAAAAATCGAGTCCACGATCAGTCATCGTAATGGCAAAATCTACAAGCCTCACATCACACAACAGGGCATCCCAGAACGGAATGTCCCCTTACCCCACTATCCATCTACATTTAGGATAAATGTCAGGCATCATCTTCCATATGCTCTTCCAGTATGGTGAAGTGGACATGTTGAGCTTAACCCTAGGCAGATATAGGATGGATCTATTCATTGAAAGAGTGGAATACTTATCCTTGCATAATGAAGCCCACATGGACTTTCTAGCAATGATCTCCCAACTAGCCTTTGTGAGATACGCATGATTAATTAGATCAATAGAAGCAAAACTGAGACCACCTTTCTCTACCGGGGTGGCCACCCGCTACCATTTAAGCCAAGCATGTCTAGATTATTGCTTCGATCAACCCAAAGAAAGTTTGAGAACATCGCTTCAATCCTCTTTGCAACACTTGCAAGAATACCAACAACAATAGTTGTGTAGAGGGTAGTGGAAGCTAGGACATGCACAATAAGAAGCCACCGATCGGCAAAGGATAGAAGCTTGGCTTGCCATGCAGCAACCTTAGCATTAATCTTTCCCAACAGAAAGTCAAAATCTACTATTTTGGTACGACCAAAAGAAAAGGGGATGCCAAGGTAAAGAATCGAGTTAGCTAGATTCTCCTCATTTAACGCATTGGCCACCTCCGTCTTAGCAAGGGTGTCAACACTACCCACAATACATCATGATTTAGCTCTGTTAATGCATTGTTTGGTTGCCTCTTCATAAGCCCTGAAGGTATCCTTTACCTGACAAATGGAAATTGGGTCCACATTGAAGAAGACCATAATATCATCCGCATAGAAGAGGGTAGGTGGTACACGCCCAGCTCCTCGAGTACAAAAAGTTGTTATGGTTGTCGCATCTGCCAAAGCGACCGGTTTTCTACACAAGATCTCCTCAAAGATAATAAACAAGAAGGGTGATAGACCATTACCTTGCTTCAATCCCCTCTTTAAAGGGAAGAAACCAGCCGTATGGTCTCCTATTCCAACCATGGCCCAAGAGGAAACAAAGAAACTCAGAAGCAGACAAACATAATCTTCAAGAAAACCAAACCTCCATAAGATGATTCCAAGAACCTTCCAATTAACCAAATCATAAGCTTTAGTCGTATCATATTTGATCATCATAATTGGGTGTGTATTGCCCTGCTTAATGTCACGAGCCAACACCTGCACCAAGCGAATATGATGGGTGATTTCCGTCCCTTGATGTTTAGAAATAATGCTCGACATTAAGGTATTTAATCTGTTATTAAGAATTCTGGCCAGGATGCACAGCGCCACATTTTCGATGGAAATCGGCCTGAAGTCTGAAATAAGCAAAGAATAGGAGTCTTTCTTTGGGATCAAGGTAATTCTGCAACATAATAAACTACGGTGGCATACTTCACCTCTAAAGAAGGCCTCTGCAAGATTACCAAAATCTTGATAGATAATATCCCATGCAGCTTTGAAAAAAGTGAGAGTGAAACCATTTGGGCCTGGAGTGGTGTGGACATCCATTTCATTAATTGTTTTCCAAATCTCATCCCTCGATGGAATAGCTGAAAGAGTACCATTATCATCACCAGAAATAGCTATCGGAAGATATTGCAAAAAAGATTCCAAGTCCCTAGCTGGGTCGTGCATAGAATCATAGTAAAACTACTAGTAGTATGAGGCAGCAGCCTCCGCCATGGCCTTTGGGTCCAATTCCACAGACCCATCGGGAAATGAGAGACATTGTATAGATATTTTCTTCTTTCTTACCTTTACCACTGCATGGTAAAAGGCAGTGTTTCGCTCCCCATCATCAAGCCACTTAATCCTGACCTTTTCTTTCTACAACAATTCCTCTTGATCTAAAACACTTTTCAGCTCATTCTCAATAGAATTCATGGCGGATTCATTTTGTGGAGATGGATTGGCATCGAAATCCTGTTGTACAGTATATAGCATATCTTCAAGATCCCTTCTTCTTTGTTGGATGTTCCCAAAAACTTCCTTCTTATTCCAAAATTTCAGAGTAGATCTGACCCTCTTCATCTTCACGTAGAAAGAAAACGAGGTGTGACCAACTGATTCACTCTCCCATGCGTCCCTAATGATCCCTAAGCATTGGGGGTGATGTAGCCATGCCGATAAGAACAAGAAGGGAGAGGGGCTAGAAGGAAGGCGAGGACCATTGCGGGAAGTGAGAAGGGGGCAGTGATCTAAGATTGGATGTCGAGTAAGGTGGGACGTCTGCGACCTAGGATGGCTGGATCGCCAAGGTTCATTCACAATGATGGGGTCAAGCCTTTCCCATTTAGTGGGCACTAGTTGCTGCTTATCAACCCATGTAAACCCACTCCCTTCAAAGGGAATCTTAAAGCCTTGGATATCCAAAATGAAAGAGTTAAAGTCTCTCATCGATTGGAAAGGTGTATCCCCCCCTTCTTCTCCTCTGGCCCCTTAATGACATTGAAATCCCCTCCCAACATCCAGCGATCATCCTCGATGGATACATGCAAAGCTTGCAAGTCTCTCCACAAAGTTCTTCTAATGTTGTTGTCACAGCTCGCATAAACTGTCGATATGAAAAAAGGTTTATCCTCAGCGTCGAAATATCTAATAGTGATATGTTGGTGGTGGCACTGGATGATCTCCGGTTTTAGCTGGGAGTCTGCATAAAGCCATACTTTACCTCCTGCATCAAAATTATCAATAGCCCAATCGAGCCTAACAATATCAAGAAATTCCTCTGCTCTAACAACATGGGTCATCGGTTCAAAAATACCCAGGATATCAGGTTTATGTCGCCTCCGCATGTGACTGAGGATCTTTCTAGTCTCATTATTTGTGGCCCCTCTAATATTCTAGAACATGAAATGATTGTCCATGATAGGCAAGAGCAGCACCTTCTAGCAAAAACCTCATCTTCAGAAGATGCGGGTATCCACCTGGTGTCCCAGTAGATCATCCTCATCAGGTTTGTATCCTTCTGATCGTCGCTTCCAAGATCGTTCATCTCTGTAATCCAAGGATCGTCCCTGCCATTGGTAAAACCGTGGGCTAGCATTCATAGCATGAGTCCGGGATCGAGTTCTTCCTCTCCTGTTGCTATGAGATACCCACTCTTCCTGTGCAAAGATAAAATCTTCAAGTATTCTATGTTGTAGCACTGTTCTCTCCCCATGTTCATCAAGCACGATCCTTTCTCTTGACCCCTGTCTCGCTTCCTGCTGGGAAAAGCATTTATCCGACGCTGTTGAGCGGGGTGCCTCCTGGGTTAAAACCCTCCCCTGTTGAGAAACATGTGGCAGCACTGTCATTTGGGTTGTATCCGATCTAGATGTTCTGAACGCCTCAAAAGGTATGCAAAGTTCTTTCCCAACTTCTGTAAGCTGAACCTCTGTGGACTGTGATGGTGCCCTAGCAACCATATGCAGGCGCACATCAGCCCGAAGATCATCGAAATTGACCGAGATGAATTGCGGGATATTAGAACTGAAGGCCTTAACTACCACTAGGATTCCAGACACATCATATGTGTTTGTCTTCCAGTCTGAGATCTCAATCAATTCGCCAAAACATCGGATCATGGATGAGATCGACCCCTTGTCTCTACAAATAATAGGAATGTCAACCACCCATAACTAGAAGCATTCCTTCTTCTCATACCCTTCCCCATAAGCCATCGAACGCAAGGTTACCTTCGTACCTCTGACGTCCCTGATTCCCTTATGCATAGCAGCAAGAGCTTCCTCCTGGAAAGGGAAATATGTGATAGCTTTCCTCTTTGCAAACCTATAAATGTCGAGGGAATTATTCCATTCTTGTATCAGACAATGTCGCACATCGTCGCAGGATAAAGAAGTAGGACATAACACTTCGACTGCGTGCTTCAAAGCATCCATCTTCAGTGAACGAGACGGGCAAGTCTATTACATGGTACCCGACGTGCGTTTAGGGACATGTTGATGGGTACCCCAGGAAGGGATACCCGTAGGAAGGGGAGGAAACACAATCCTTGAAGAAAGATCCGGTACACGTTGTTGGATTTGCACATGTCATCGATGTGCCAAGTGTCCAGGTCTTCGGCATCGGTAGTAGACCTTTTCTCTTGGAACATTGGGATTGCCAATGTCCCTTTCCCAAACATCTATAGAAGGTATCAAGAGGAATGTCGTAAGAAGGTCCTTTCCATTGTTGGTCTGCCCAATCCGTATTCCCCCGAACATGCGAAGAGCCTGCCCCTACCGCCAGAGGAGGAAGGTTTATATTAGGGTTATGAAACGTTGTATCATGTCTCGGTCCCCTCGGCTGGGACCCCACTTCATCATGTTGCACTTGTTGTTGAGGGACGATAGCACGTAAAGGATTCTCATTCACCGACGGCTACAGAGCGGGTGGCTACAGTGGTTGGAATACATTTTGCACATATGCTATAACACAGTCTGTGTCCACTGTTGAAGCAGTGGAGGCGGTCCTTCTATCTGTCGTGATACATTGGGCACGCAGCCCATGGTCAGTGGACCGTCGGGGGGGGGGGTAGGCGAAATAGAAAACTGGGGGCCATGGTCGGATCCACAACACTACACAATCCAACCATCCGCTGTCAGGGAGCGACGTTGTGTACTAGCTGAGAGGTTTTCCCACCCGCCAAGACAAGACCGAGTTGGCGGCGCAGAGGGACCCTAGAAGACGTAGTGCATCATAGTAATCTAGGATAGGGGGAGGAGAGGGTGGCCCCCGGCCGGCGTGGCGCCAAGCCGAACGGTAGGGATAGTAGCCCCCAACCGACAGAGTGTCGGACCGGGGTGGGGAGGCACCGAGTGCCTCGCCGGAAGGCGGGGACCGACAGTTATGCTCCTAAAACCCTAGCAGAGTGCTCGCGTATGATATGTGTTACCATGGGTGACATATTGGTTGGGACATATCAAAAACTACTTTCAAATATCTACATATTGCATACTCTTACTTGTGACATGCTCAAGAACTAGATAATGAATGTGCATGCCCATTAATATACATGGTAAGCATGATGTTGGGAATAATATGGATTCACATTACAGAGAAGAGAATGACATCATTAAACCTAAATTGGAAGAATATATATTATTATCCACATATATATGAGTTACATGGACTTATGTGACTAAATATGGGTAATTAGAACTAAGATAGATATATAAATCAAAGATTAGAATCATAAACCCTAACATGACATTAGATGATTATGAATTGGGTAAGAATAATATTAAAATATATTAGGAATGAATATGTTCACTTTGACTTGGCTAACATACATCATGTGTTTCTAGGATGAAGAGTTGACTTTGTGGACCAAAGTATACTATTCAAGTTAGTCTTTATGAGTGAAAATCAGGTATGTGCAACCCTATTTATGTATGTGCATTCTAAACCCTGAGTTTCACTCTCATAGTTTAAGGTGGAACATCCCCTATTAAGGGTTACAGCAAAATTATGGGACTCTCATCTTGATCTTCTCACGTATGAGTTTTAACATCATCCTTGTCAGAGTGTGTATCATGTATCAAATAGAGTTTCCCCTTTAACTTGTAGTTTTGGTCGCCCCCTCCCCCATTTCTCATTTCCTTTAAAGCACAAATTATTCTTCCGTCTAAAATTTTCCTCCTCCACAATGAGTCTTTTAAGAGTATTACGTGTTTCTTTCCCACAGAGACTTCAAATTACTTGTTGATTCATTTCTCCTTAAATATTTTTTGATGTTGTACTTGGTGGTCATGGTGGAAATTGGATAATTGGACTCACTTTGATACCACTTGTTGGGTATGAGCATAGAGTGAGAGATTGGAAAATAAACCTCAATAAACTTGTTGGAGGTTCAGAACCGTGAGTCAAATGAGTCAACTACATACATATGATGAGTGCAATGATGGTGGAAAGCAAACAATCACAAAACAAATCTACAATAGTTTGACCTATTCCTAATGAGGGAGACTACGTCCATTGGAGGAAATGATGTAAATTATGGAGATAATAATAGAGGATGGTTATAAGAGAGAGAGAAAAGTACATCATCCCATCAAATTTGAAAACCAATTGTAAAAGACATTATTTTTAGAGGATCTCAAAGAGTCTTATAAACCCAAGTCAATCCCTTAGTTTGTCCTTGTCTTTAAGTCTTTGCATTATGATATCTCTTGATGGCTCTTTATGAGAATCTGACATGCAACTCTTGTTCCAATTGGAATGAGACTCATGTAGGGCCGCAATATGATCAAGTTGGTTGTTATACGGTCAAAGTAACTTGATATCAAATATGGTCATGTTTAACCAATCAAGATGTCTTTATCATATTTATTTCTATTCACAATATATGTTAATGTGCATCATAGTCATATATGGTAATATGGTGATTGTATCTAGAAGAGGAGTTTGATCTTGAACGATGATTTATATTGATTACTAAAGTGTTTAGGTATTCAATTGATGTACACTTGATTGGCTAACTAGGTCTTCCGAACAACCATCTCACTGGGTGATACGGCAGTTTGGGTAGCCAGATAGGCATCTCAAGTAGTTGATACAGCCGTTTGGGGGCCAAGCTAATCGAAGATTGATTTGGCTTAGTTCTATCTTTGAACCTGCCAGTTCAATATGATTGAACTGACAAGCTCATCTCAAATCACCAAACAACCATATGGGTGAGTGAGACGGGCATCTCACTTGGGTGAGACAACCCAGATGTATCGAACAAAGGTTTGGGATGTTTCCCAAATAGGTTCTATCGCATATACTTGGAGAGAAAGTAAAATTAATATGTATATTAATTGGAATCGAAATTGCCAAATTTGTATGTGATTGGGAAACTGTCAAACGGCCGTTTGGCAGTGTGAGACGACCGTATTGCACACCATACGACTGTCTAGGTGTGTGAAATGGTCGTTTATGCTATTGTTGGTTGTGAAACTACAAGTTCTTTCAGTCCTTTCCACTCCCACACAATCCCATATAGACTGGGAACCCTGACCCAAACCTTGCCTATAAAAGGAGGGATATTAGGGGCTTCTCAAGACACAACATAGGCAGCTGATAATCAGTTCCTCTAAAAACTATTTTCCTCTCTGGTTGTGGTAACCAAGAGAGCCCAAGCAAGTCCTACCCACTAGGGAGGGATAGCCAAAGGGAGAGAACAATTGATAGTTATCATTGTGGGAGAGCAGGTTGGTGACTAGTACACCAACAGGAGAGACAACTACTTCTTGTCCATTCTTTATGAACAACATGAGTTCTAGTTGGTTCGTGTAGAGGACAACTGCAACATGTAGTCTATGGTGAGACCACAGGAGACGCTACAAAAGTTGTTTGTGTTCGTGGTGAAGACCAAGAGCTACACAGTCACCATCCAAGAGAAACTTATCAACAGTTACAAAGAAGTGAGTTTTATCACTGAAATTGCTCCAGGACCAGGTATAATTTGCTAAAACCATCTTTCCTATTTCATAGTAGTTGAAGTGATCTTGCTGTTATGGGAATACAGATAGATGCATTTTTATTTCCATTGATGTACTATGTGCCCATATTTCCCAACAGTCAATTCTCAAATGTGCATATTCATTATCATGACCTTTAAATGAGATTATCATAGAATTTGCACTTCATCATTATACTATATTTCATGCATGTTTTAGTTTTCAAAATTCTATCAACTTTCCCTAGTTATGTTCATAACTTTTCATTTTGGGTCTAAAATTAAGCATTGTATTCATGATTATTCAAGCTAATGTATTAAGGCATCTTCATATCAAATTCATCATTTCAACTTATATCTTTCATGTATAGTTAGGTTTCTTATCATTTCTAGCTTCTAAAAGTGAATTATCATACATATTCAAGTTTAACTTAGTGAGATGATTTCATATATTGTGCATTTTCTGAGGGACTACATTATCATCAACGTCTGGGTTTCATACATATCTCACTTGTCTCTCGAAGGTTCTCTACAAGCTCAAGCCACTCAGCTAAGACATATTTATGTCCAACAAGACATGCTAACCACAACTGTCTACCCACAACAGACTTTTACCCAACATACCAAATGAGATGAACCACTAGATTCCTTTATATCAAATCACTAACCGAGTATGAGGCTCATCATGGAGATCACACATCATCTTAGGGTCTTGGGATATCTCCCTCATGTATATAGTAAACATCATATATGCAATTGCCTCTTCCTCTAGGGTTATATCTTTTCATAGGAAATCTAGGGTTCAACATTTTCAAGGGAGCCATACGCTAGGTCACTCAAACCATATACTTACAAGTTGTCTAGCTAGGGACCCATCATCATGTATTTCATCATGCATATTTTCCAATGTTTCACATAGTTTGGAGGTTAGTTACTATGACCCTCTCCCATGTCAGGTTGACCCATATCAAGAGTTCACCCTATTCGTATGTCCCAGGCCAGAGGTTAAGTCTTGTGTTAGTCCTGAAGCATATCTCACTATTCATATCTCAATATATACAAGACTAGGTGCAAGAAAGCATGCCAACCCACTAGCTATGTTTAGCACATCAACCAAGTCACATGTACCTTATATGGTGCTAGGTTTAGCTAGGGTTGCATGGTCAAACTCATCTCATAATATCAAATGTACTTGAATCTTATAACATCAACTTATATGATCATCGTCGTCGTTGTCATCATCATCATCGTCATAATCATCATCATCATCGCCATCATCATAATCATCATCATCGACATAATCATCATCATCATCATCGTCGTCGTCATCATCATCATCATCGTCGTCGTCGTCATCATCATCATCATCGTCGTCGTCGTCGTTGTCGTCATCGTCGTCGTCGTGATCGTCGTCGTCGTCGTCATCGTCATCATCATCATCATCATCATCATCATCGTTGTCATCATCATCATCATCATCCTCATCGTCATCATCGTCATTGTCATCGTCATCATCATCATCATCATCGTCGTCGTCATCATCATCATCATCATTGTCGTCGTCATCATCATCATCATCATAGGTCATCTACTCTACTACTAGCCTAACTTTTATCATGGCTCTAGTCAACTCTATAGACTACAACTACCGACTAAACACTCTCATCTAGACTTGATGTTACACCTCTTTCTCTTAGGTTACATGGACACTCACTACCTTTCTATGTGTGGTAACATTTTTCATATGTACATATACTTATACTTGAAATTAGTTTTCTCCAGTGTTGAAATGGTGATGGAAACCACCATACTCCATTCGAATAAAACCAACACCTAGAACTAGCAAGAACATGGTGCACACCTGTGTAGCTTCGCTAAGCACATTCCATGAACATATGTCTAGGGTTGTGATAAGGTTTCCCTTTTCTCACCCTCCTGAACCTACAACACATACTACATGACAGAAGGAGGAGAAAAGAAAGGATCTAGGGATTATACAAGTCTACACCTAGTTCTAGAACATCTAGGTTCTAACCTAGAGGCTAAGCCAACTTAATCCATAAAAGACAACTCGTTAAGTTTCTAGTGTTGAGATATAAGGTTATGTTTAGTTTGTGTTTCATGTGAGAAATGTTTGGTGTATTTATTGTTCATTCTCTGATACCATATGTCACTGAACCATTTGTTACCCAAATATTAACTCCAAATGACTATAAAGTCAATGATGATAGGACCTAAGCATCCGTCCCTAGCATGTTATTATCAACATGTGAATGTGGAAGTGTAAAACTTAGTATACATGAACAAATAACAAGATAAAGTCACCAATCATAATCTCAACATTCTACGATATTATTAAGTAACATTGTTTATCAAAAGCTTTCAATTACATAGTCAAGAGTACAATTTTCAAGTCTAGTCATGTACACTATGGATCTTACAAAAAGTACACCTGACATAGATCATCGAGCCCATCACCTCTAGCCATCTCTGAACCTATAAAATACGTGAAATAAGGCAGTTCAAGCGCACGAGCTGCTGAGTACGGGGCTAAAACATACATATACATAAGCTTTGTATAATTTTATAAAAGTTACAGAAGTAACAAACAATAATAAATAGTTAAGTATTTAACAAAGTGAGAGCCTGTATTTTATATCATTTTACTTAAATTATACTAACAACATCATATATCATAAGGCCTTTGACTACTTTCCATCGGAAGAGTCCATAAGGGTGCTCAAGATTAGCTAACCCTTTTATCGACATGGTCCACCCTATCTTGACACCTCAAGTAGGATGCCCAGCCTCGTGTCCTTACCCTGAGCATATAGGCAGGTGCATAAGGTTTGTATAATAGAGCTTCTATATTATGCTTGCAAGTTATAAAACAACAATACAATACAAACATCAAGTACATACTAGAATACTACATGGCAATATTTGAGCAAGTAAACAATCATACATATGTATCATATTTCAAGCAAGAAATCCATATTCATATATTTATTAAAGCCCGTACTCTGATTTAGAGATTTTTAACTTACTTATCCTTGATCATCTAGCCACAAGCAACACCTGATTAAGATCAAGATTACATACATACATTAGATTCTCATCATTAACCCTAACTAGCTTCATATTGGGGTTTTGGCCAAGTTAGGTTCAAATTTTCTTATTAGTCCATTTAATGGTCTTGTATTGAATTAGAGGTCATCATGAAGGTGGGTTTCAAGTTTCAAGTTTCAAGTCATTCTGAGGTTCCATTCCCTTTATATGAATATTTCAAGGTTTAGGCCACTTATGCACAAAAAGGTCAAAATACTCATAATAGAGTAACCAAGGTCATGATTCATCAAGTTGTGAGACTTATACAAGGTATGTGATTACATCATAAAGATAATGACACAAGAAGATTATTCAAATATAGGTGGATACCTTCCTAGAGTCTAGGCATCAAACAACCAACATTGGTATCAACATACCCACATACATTCAAGCATCCACGCAGTTCATATGCCACTAGGGGTTAACATAAGACTTGGGTGTGCATCAAATAGTAAGGAAATCAATAATAGAAGAATCAACTCTGATTTAAGAGGGAAGAGCATAAAAATAGGACCCATGTCAGGATTAGGGCATAAGCAAGGAAAACAAGTCATATGTGTCGCCCTGATTATAGTTAAACCTGAAGATGTGTTTTGAAAATATTATCCAATTTTTTCAATTATAGTTAAAAATGCAGATACACTTATATCATCATCATCATAATGTTTTGAAAATATTATCCAATTTTTTGATGACACCCTGATTATAATTAAACCTGAAGATAACATTATCATCAACACCATTCATATCATAGGACTCTTCTTTTATATGTCCAAACTCAAAATAAACCTCAATAAATCATCTATAATAGGCATCAACATCACAACCGATACCTTATATAGATACATATCTCTTCTATAATGCAAAATTGAATCCTTCCCATTCATGTATCTTGGTATACCTATAACGCCACATCCCACCCAACATAGACCATGGTCGCCTATCAAAGAGAAAATGCAAAACAAACTATCTTCAAGGACAAATAACTTTCTCAGCCTAGTTGGACACCTCACTCACATGAACAAATCCATCACACCCATCACATCACACTACCTTAGTTGCATTCCTTTACCAACTAAAACTAGAAACACCATCGATTCCATCAGAAGAAAATTCCTTTGGAACAACTTTTCAGTGCACTCAGAGACAAACAAAAGTCAACTGGAAAATTGTATGCACTCCAAAGGAATATGGAGGATGGGGCATATTGACATACACTCAGAATCCATTTGCCTAATTACCAAAATCATCCATTCTCTTACCTCCAAGTCCATAAAAATTTGGAAGCATTTTATTCAGGACAAATACTACAAAAACACCCATCCTGGGAAGAAAACCACTAAGGGTATCTCATCGCCTCTTTGGAAATTTATAAATAAGCACATAGATTACATTAGATACATGATTATCACTCCACCACATTCCTACACACAGATAAATTTTTGGACCGATCCATGATTTTACGACAATATGATTACAAATTGTACTCTGGGTCTTAGTATTCCACAAAACCTGAAATCCATCAACATTGCTAAAGTGCTTCATCTTCTACTAGCAACAGACAAAACAACCTCAAAACTTACCTTGATCAACAACTAAATGTCGCCATGATTTCATATATCATATAAAATCTAGAAGATAACACTTCTAATAGTATATATTACCGCTACATCACCTTCTGAGGCCACCTCTTTGACCTCTCTATATGCTGGAAAAATAAATAGTCACAAAAATATAAAATATTCTTCTCGCTCATTATTGAAAATAAAATCTCAGCAGACTGTAACCTACATAAAAGAGTTTACATAGGACCTACTAGATGCTACCTATACCAAAAAGATGAGGAAACCACTTTAAATCTTTTCACAAATTGCACCTTCACAGTTCAAATACTTATATATTACCTATAATAAATAGGAGTCAACTGCCTCTTTTTGAGTTACTCCTATATTCTATTATTTCTTTAACCAATGGATAAAATTAGAAGAGACGTAATTGTTGTTATGTTACTACAAAACCACAAGCTTGATTTGTTTTACACACATGTGTGTCACGGTGAAATGGAATTAATAATTGTTATTTTTTAACAATCTTTTTTGTTGTATTTTCCTTACCAATTGGACTAACTACCTCGCCGCCTTTGCTTCCGATATGTTATTTATATGAAGTTTTAGGAGTTTAAATGTTATCTCATTCCAATGTATTTGTGTGTTTCAGGTACATGATTGTGAGTTTTGTCTGTATATTTTTTTACTAGTCAAATAAGGGCATCAAATTTGTATCGTTCTAGTCTATTTATGTATTTAAGCAGTTTGTATATGTACTTACAAATTGGAGAGAGTCACCAGGTTTTTAATCAATTGGTTCTCTCTTACCAATTTATGTATAAATTATTATATAACATGTATGAGCCCGACGAAAAAAAATGTGTGCTTCAATAATTTGTAAAGACATACTATAAGTCGGAGAGAATTAGTTGGTCTAATGAAATGTGTGTGTGTTTCAACAACTTGGTTGTATGCCCATTCGCCCATTCAGCATGATTATCCCAAGAGTCTGTCTGTGTGTGAGCTCCTTCACATGTTTGATTTTCTTTCTATGATTTGAGTTGCTCTATTTGTTCATAGTTTTCTTCATTTACATTTTTAGATATTTTTGTTGATGGGCCAAATAAGGCACATTCACATTGTTCCAATCTCTTTATGTGTTAAGCAGTTTGCATGTATACTTAACTTTCAATCTCTTTATATCAAAGGGAGTACCTAACTTTCAATATCTCTCTTATTGGGTTGTATATAAATTATTAAATAGCAACACACTACGAATCACAAGCACAATAGAAAAAATGGTGTGTGCATTATGATAATTTTGTAAAGACATGCTATAAAGTGGAGGGATTCAAGTAGTTTAATCAAATGTGTGTGTGTTCCAACAACTTAGTTTGTATGCTCATCAACACATTCAATATGTGTTCCAGTAGTTTTGTCTATGTGTTAACCAGTACAGTTTGTTTGTGTGATTATAGATTGGATAGAGTTATCAATCTACTCCCTCTCCCTCTCTATTAGTGGGTTTTATTTAAAACATTATGTATAAAACATAGTGTTATTCACGAGTCTACAAAAAAATAAAGGTTCAATAAAGTTGCATTACTTTTTTTTGTATAGTTCAACTACTATATAACTTTCTACATGTATAATGCATTTTAGGTTTAATATTTTTTTTAAATAAAACTGGTGATAGTTGCTACTCGAGTAGCTTTTTCTTTAGATTTGCTTAATTTTTTTTCTTCTAAATTGATGAAAAATGTTGGTATAAACTTTATACAGGTTGCTTCATCTAACAAATAATTTTATTGAGCAACTATTTGCATAGTTCCAGTTCATTGTTCTTTTATAGAAGTGGTGATTATCGTTTTTCGTATAGCTTCCTTTCGAAGTTTTATTAATTCTTTTTATATAAAAAGTTGTGACAATGGTTTTTGAACATCTTGATTCACTTTCTATGTTTTTTTTACTAGAATGATTACAAATTTAATTATGAGTATTAAAAAATTCTAAATTGCCAACATACAATGTTATTTTTTTAATTCAGAGAATGTCAATCAAATAACATCATATGAGGCCCATTCCAGATGTATAATTTTAGACTAAACATGTAACGACCCACACTTTTGAGTGTCTAAAAGACCTTAAAGTCACAGATCGTCACTCATAAATTACAGGATCAGATTCATGAAATAATACAAAACCGTAAACAATTTCCATTAATGAGCAAATATTTACATGTTTACATAAAAATCTCCTCTAAGGAGTTACATAACTTTTAAATAGAATTAACTTTTACAAGGGTGAAGATAAACCATTAAGACTAAACCTTCATGATTAAATCATAGTGTCTTTGGCATCTCTATCTGTACCCTCATGTCCACGAATCAAGTATATCTGATACCTAAAACTCCGACAAACAAATACGCGGTCAGTAGTATATTGTTATCTGGTATGTGGGTTCAACCAATAATCACAAGTAACATATAAGCAAACATCTTTAACTTGCATATAAGAACATAAACTTGTTTTCATATTCTAACCCATATCTGGTCAACTACCTCAAGTGTAATCATTGTCCCTCTGGGGCTCGTGTGCATTACCCTTAAGATCAGTCTAACCCTGGGTTTAGAATATTGTTATTTACTTTACATGATACTCATAGGAACTTTATAATTCATAAGAAGTAAATAAACAAGCAAGCAGTTTATTTGTCGTTCAATCTCATCGAGAAACATCAGCAATCTCAGAATTCAATACATGTATTCATAAGCGTATGATTTGATACATGTATTCATAAGCATAACCACGTACCTTATGCCATTACAGAAACCATGCAGAACATCATATACTTTATGAGTGTATCCAAACATCCAAGCAACCAAGCATATAATCAACAACATCTGAAACATGCATACTACATATGTATCACCATATATTCACATTACATTACTCAGATCTAGATGCGCTCCTAAACTAGGGTTTAATACTATCTCATGTCTAGACCAGGGATTAGGGTTACAAACCCTATTTCCAACATAGTCTGGTTTCTAAGATTACAATTTCAGTTATGCATATTAGGTGAAACCCTAATCATCAACTTAAGCATATTAGACTATTCATGATACCTAGATCACATTATCTCCTTCCAGATGTTCACATTGGTTTTAACACCCTAAAACAACATATATAAGACTACTAATATGGAATTATCCATTATTCATCATTATCAAGGATTTCCTTATTAGACATGACAAGACTAGGTACTAGCTTAACATAAATGAATCTACTTAATTAAGCATCATATTAACCTAAATCTAGGCTTTCCTTTTCATTAAACACATTGTGACATATATTGTACATACTTTTAGAACATGAATCATAATTAGGTTCTACAACTAATTTATTTAGATTCCTCTCATTCAGCTGATAAATTTCATATAATATATGTTGCAATTCGAGTTATGTATCAGTTATTATGATTTTTGCAAGATTAACATTGTTGGACCAATTAAAAGGTGCCATGTCAGCTAACTTACCTTATCCCTTGCTGATCTGACCCGACTCCTTATTACAGGAAAAAGAATTCTCCACCCTTGGGGCTTGAAAATGCGTTGGGGGGGGGGTAAAAGAGTCTTTTGACTCTATTCCTTCTCCTATATTGCGTAGGGCAACCCTTGCCCGACGCTCTCACTCGGCGCATGTCCGTAGAGCATGGCTTTGTGCCCAACACTGCCGGAGGTGCCCTGGTGGCGCCCTCCCATCCTAGTGCAGTAAGACACCTCTTCCTCCGATGCCAAACTCCTCCTGGCATTCAGCGACTGCCCTTTCCTCCTCCATCCCTCTCACACACGGAGACGATGATGTTCGTTGTTGCAGGTGTCCCGCGGGCAGACACCCATGGCGTTGAGCCCATGCTCCAAAGAGTGAATGTGGTGTGCGATGCCGCTAATGAATCTGCCCATCTCCGATGCACCCGAGTGGTGCCTTGCCATCCAGATAACCCTACCAAGACGCCGACGTGTCTCCTTGCAGCCTGTCTGCTCAGTGGCGTCGTTGCAGCATCCTCCTGCCCCTCCTTTCTCACACACTTACCTCCGCACGTAAGAGGTTGACGTCAACACTCCTCCAACGATGGCCAGTGCCCTCACTCTTGTCCTCCTTCCTTGCCGCCCCATGGCCTGGGGTTCCCCTCCACAGATCCCTCCCCAACATTGATGGCCCTCTATGGTTGTTGAAGCTCATCCTCATCGTGGTTGTGATACCCTAGAAACAACTCGACCAGGGTTCCTGTAACGCTCGGGCCCACTGCCCAAGGCTCTAGTAGAGTTTCAGGAATGACGACTGTCCCCACAGACCACCACTAGCCTTAACTGCCCGCTTTATCCTCACTCACGCGCATGTCAGGATCAACTTCCCGACAGGTCACCCATCCCAGTACTACTCCAAGCTGAGCATGATTAATTATGGAGTTCTTAATGATGGGCTTCCGGAAAAGGAGGTGCACCTTGGTGATATGGGTAGTCCAATCATTCCTTTTAAGAGTGTTTTATTCGAGGCCTCAAATCCTGGGATGTTACAATCTCCCCCACTTAGACTCTTGATGTCCTCGTCAAGGCTCAACTATAAGGCCTCATAATCACTTCCCCATTTCAGTGCAGACCCACAATGGCCCATGGACACCCAGCTCCCGATCACAGAATACTAGTACAAGGGTGGCTACGTCAATCATGGACAACCCTTTCCTACATGCCTGTACTGCACGGCTCAAGATTGGCATGCCATGCCCATGTGGGCCCCACCTACTAGAGGGGAATTGGCTCTGATACCATTTGTAACGCTCGGGCCCACTGCCCAAGGCTCTAGTAGAGTTTTAGGAATGACGACTGTCCCCACAGACCACCACTAGCCTTAACTGCGCACTTTATCCTCACTCACGCACATGTCAGGATCAACTTCCCAACAGGTCACCCATCCAAGTACTACTCCAAGCTGAGCATGATTAACTATGGAGTTCTTAATGATGGGATCCCAGAAAAGGAGGTGCACCTTGGTGATATGGGTAGTCCAATCATTCCTTTTAAGAGTGTTTTATTCGAGGCCTCAAATCCTGGGATTTTACAGTTCCTTGGCGTGCGGATGGCCGCTGATGCCAGTGCGAGAAGGAGTGGGTAGACAGACCCTTCTAGAGAACAACAATAGTGTATGCATCTGTTCTTGGGTGTGGGTTATGTTGTCTTCTGTTGCAACCATGTTGCAGGTCCGTTCGAGGGTGGGGTGGCTCCAAGCTAAAGGAACTAGGGAGCCCAAGGCACATAGACTCCCATAAGGCTTCTCTATGGCCCTAGTGGTTGCAACCATGCCTTTCTGGCCACAACAAGGACTGCCCAGGGGGTCCTATATATAAAAACCTAAGAGGAAACCCTAATGGCTTCCACATATAGATAAAGGATGGGAAAAGGAGATTCAAGGCTCACGTTCCTTATTCGTATACCCAAGAGAGAGATGATTGTAAGTCATGGCTTATTAATATGGAAAAAGTTGCCATTCTCATTAAACTTGATAATATATTCCCTTCTATAAACTCTGTAACATCCTAGGATTTGAGGCCTCGGATAAGTTGATCTTAAAAGGAATGATTGGACTACCCATATCACCAAGGTGCACCTCCTTTTCCGGGAGCCCATCACTACAGAACTCCATAGTTAAGCGTGCTCGACTTGGAGTAGTACTAGGATGGGTGACCAGTCGGGAAGTTGATCCTGGCTTGCGCGTCAGTGTGGACAAAGTGCGCAGTTAAGGCTAGTGGTGGTTTGTGGGGCCAATCGTCATTCATAAAACTCTACTAGAGTTGTAGGCAGTGGACCCAGTCATTACAAATGGTATCAGAGCCATAACCCCTCCAGTAGGTGGGGCCCACATGGGCATGGCATGCCAGTCTTGAGCCGTGCGGTCCAGGCATGTAGGAAAGGGCTGTCCATGGTTGACGTAGCCACCCTTGCGCTGGTATTATGTGATCGGGAGCTGGGTGTCCATGGGCCATTGTGGGTCTACACTGAAATGGGGAAGAGATTATGAGGCCTTATAGTTGAGCCTTGACGAGGACGTCAAGAGTCTAAGTGGGGGAGATTGTAACATCCCAGGATTTGAGGCCTCAGATAAGTTGATCTTAAAAGGAATGATTGGACTACCCATATCACCAAGGTGCACCTCCTTTTCCAGGAGCCCATCACTAAAGAACTCCATAGTTAAGCGTGCTCGACTTGGAGTAGTACTAGGATGGGTGACCAGTCGGGAAGTTGATCCTGGCTTGCGCGTCAGTGTGGACAAAGTGCGCAGTTAAGGCTAGTGGTGGTTTGTGGGGCCAGTCATCTTTCCTAAAACTCTACTAGAGTTGTGGGCAGTGGGCCCAGTCATTACAAACTCCCTCTAGGATTCTGTTTCTTTTCCTCTATCTCTTGGTATATAAGCAAGATGCCCATATGTCAAGTATTTTTCTATTATTATATTAAAACTCACCATTATCACCTTTCTATAAGACAACTCTTCTATTTAACAATTGGTCTCCATTTAAAATGTGGAAAAAGGCAAGACATCTTCTTTAGAAAGTAATTAGATCTACTCTCCTTATACCAAAACTCTTGGTTTCTATTCCCATTAAGACTCAAAATGAGCCATTAAAGAAAACACATACTTTACTTATAATTTGGGATCTAGATAGTTCCTTTTATCTCTTTATTAATATATTACCCAAATTAATCACATTTATTTTGTGAATACAAAGCCATTATTATTCATATATGAATTCCCTCTATTTATTCAACTGGTATCACAAACACCCATGCTATAAAGATGGTTAAGATTATTATTCCACCAATAATTCTATTGAGGAATTTACAAAACAATTCATTATATAATTCAATTTTTATCAAAACTGAGGATATTACATTCATCCCTCCTTAAAAGGAATTTTGTCCCCAAAATTCAAGCTTAGTAAGCTTAAGGTGAATGACAACTCAATTTAGTTCAACCTTAGGGTCAACACCCTATTTAGAATCTTTAACTTCTTTCATTAGCATGCAATTTCCTCACATTATACTAAGATTGGTCTTTGAATTCCGTTCAAGGTATATCCACATCCTTAGTATCTACACCTTATCATCTCTGAATGATTTCATCATTACTTGATGATTTCTCTTTTCGCCTAGGTATCCAACCTGTGATTCATTATTTTAACACAAGGGTGAGGTGACACCTCTAACCCTAGTTCATGTCATTATACATTAAATGTAGGATATTCATCCTCATTATCCCAATTTTAAGCATAACATGTGTCTATCCGATCTCCTTCCCTCATAATGAGATGAAATAAGCATTTGACTGCAGCCCAAACACAGAGTTCATTCCATTCCAAGAGAAGAGATGGTACATCCACACGTTACCTTTCAATTTCACATATTAAGTTGAATCATACTCGATATGACTCTAAACTTACTTGTTCTTAATTTCAAAACATTCTTATATTCCATGAAGTCAAGAGTCTCTTTTCTTACTCTTAAGTTAGAGCTCAACTTCTTTCAAGTTTTCATGACTTCATTATATCTTTTATATTTACACCTCATGTTTTATAAGTCTTAGCCAATTCCTTGAGGTCTGTAAGGGTATAGGTACCTTTGGAGTGATCTCATCCTTATGCATCAAGGAAGTGCCTTTCACATTCACCCATTAGGCTACATGATCATCATGGAGGTAGCTAATCTCCTGAGACATGGACCTTGGGCAAACTCAGTTGTTACCTCCCGACCACATGGTCGTGTGCATTCAGGGCACAATCAACTCCCAACCCATCGATCCTATGTACCTCTAATACACCCTACTTGACCCTAGGATTGCATTAGGGCTCTACCCTCCCTAAGGGTTTCTTTTGAGATGTCACATTTTTAAGCACATATTCTCTTATTTAATTCTTTAAACCGGATAACCTTCATCTCTCTCTTTTGAGTACACATTATGCAGTGTAGTCCCAACATTGGGCTCAGGCCACCTTCCCTCCGGGGCTTGGTGCCATGTCGATCTTCCCTCTTGGACTTGACCTCTGTGATCTTCGCCTTCAGGGGCTTGATCCAAAACAACTACATTGTGGACTTGTGCCACCTTCCCTCATGGGCTTGGTGCCTTACTGGTCTTCCCTTATGGGCTTGACCATTTCATGACCTTCCCTCCTGGGCTTGGTGCCTTACTGGTCTTCCCTCCTGGGCTTGACCAGTTGTGTCACATAGGGATGGCAATGGGGTGGGTTTTGCCAATCCATACCCAACCCATCGTAACCCATTTACCATAGGACCCATACCCAAATAAACCCATATAGATCTGAAGGGAGGAACCCCCGCCCCATACCCAACCCATTTGTAAATGGGTCCCCATTACTACCCAGTGACGTGGCAGACTACTAGACCGATTAACTATATGTATGTATTGTTTTTTATCGGCACACACTATACTTAGAGGATAGATTGCACCGTGGTCAATTTAAGTAACAATTTATTACTACTTACAACTTGCGTCAAGTTTTTACAAACAAAATTTTATGTTTTTATATTCGATACATCCAACAATATCCACGTGAAATACAGAACAAAAAGTGGGATTAAAACTTTAATATCTTAATGACCAAAGTGCAACTAAAATGAATACAAAAGAATCGTTGCGTCTACAGGAATGTCATTCAGACATTTCAACAAACATACAACGATCTTATCAAATTGACAAAAACGTCTTGATGATGGGTCATACACTCGATGTAGTAAGCAAGAGGATCTGCGACAGACAACAAAAGAAGGATCAAATGGTTCGCATATTAGATTTTAACTTGCCAAAGATGCCAAACATTAAGTCCACCTGTAAGTGTTGTGAAGTAACGGGGATGCTTGTAGAAAACCTGCATCTGCAGTAGATTCTAGGAGTTTATTGATTTTCTTAGGTGCCTTCACACCGACGACATGCAACCAGACGACCGACCACTGAGTAGCGATCTGTAACAGCTGACAGCTAGCTCGACAACCAAAATGTGTGCGAGAAAAAATTTTCTTGGTCGTGGTCCCTTCTATAGGTTCATATGGCAGTCGTGCAACGCTTGTGTCCATGGAAGCAATGTACTGTGAGAGTGTCCTTGAGTATGGAAAGTAGTGGTAGTACAGTTAGAGATGATGGAAGAGATGGACGTGTCGGGGACAAAAGGTAATAGCAGCCTGGCAGTGCTACCTCTTCGTGTTTGGTTGGTTGCGGCTGAGGCAGAGAGGATCAGATGTAGGTTTTCGGCATACCACTCGACTTCTGGGAAGCGACAATCACTGTAGACGCTTCGTTCACGGTGATAGAGAGTAATTGCCTTCACGGCGGTGCCTTGCTGAGGAACCATCTTCACGACAGTGACCCGACGGAAAAAGCTACTTCACCGGTAACCAAGTGTGTGAAACCACCAGCGTCATGGAGCCCGGAGAACAACACACCGCATAGTCTGATCGCATCAGATGGAGGGAGGAAGAGAACTCTCTTAAGCAGAAGAGTTCGGGCGATGTACGCTGGAAAACTAGCTAAACAAACGAATGGGTCTCGATGGGTCTCAATGGGGGGTTAGGTAAATAAATGGATCAGAACGCTCCATCCCCATTTAAAATTAAGCTCCAACTAGCTCGCAATAAATTGGGTTTAGTTGGGCTCAGGTCTGGGTGGGACTGGGTCAGTGGGTAAAATTGCCATCCCTAGTGTCACTCAGAGATGGCATCCTTGGGTTCAAAGAATATAAGTGTTTTTATCTCTTTTTTTATATCTTTAACTCTTCACCTCTCTAAGTGAGGACTAAGGTTATCTCAATACTTAAATGCATTTATTCACTTACCTTTTAAGGGGAAGTCCTAGCCTAGGGTGCCTTCTTGGCTCATAGGAGGGGGTTAGGCTCTCTAGCCACAACCTGGTCCCAAGATCTAAGGTTTTTCCTCCCTCCTATGTCATCTTCCCACTCTTGGGTTGACCCACCCTAGGTTGGCACACTAACCCTAAAGGTTTCATATATACCTCTTTTTTTTCCTTTTTATCATTAGGCATAACTTTTATCATTATAGCATGTCAACCCATGCTTGCTCAATTCTAGGATACCCCCTCATAGTCCCTATATATTCGGTACACTTGGGTCACCTTCCTCTTCAGGGCTTGGTGCTACATCGGCCTTCCCCTCTAGGGGCTTGACCATCATCACTAAACTTCTAGAGACAACATGAGGAGTTTGAGAAAGTTATACAAACTTTCATTTTTCACATATATATAGCTATTGGGTTCATAAATTTCTTAAGACCTCTTACATAAGCATTATGCTCTTCATGTACACTTGCATGGGAGACTGGGTTACCTAAACCCATCCCTTTATCTTTCTTATTCCCGATTTCAAGTTTCACATGGGTAGTGTCCCATACCACCACACCATGTTCATTATTTAAGATTAAGGTTTTTAAGGTTAGGGTTAGGGACTATACTTCTACCTCACAGAGTTTCCATGTCCCTAGACTCTCTAGAGTTTTCATACCCTAATCCAAGTCCTTCCTCTATGAAAGGGCTTACCCATACATGTATCTTTCTAGTGTCTACCCTCTCTAGAGGGACCTACACAAAAGGTTACATCTTTTCACATTTTACTTCTATAATTAACAATTTCTTTTCAAGGCTTTTTAAGTAAAGAGATGAGAAGTACACGGAAATGTGAGATGAGGAACTTAATTTTTCTCTTAAAAATTCTAAGGATAATTTGAAATTATAAATTATTAAGTATTAGTTGATGAATCTATGCTCTGATACCAAATGTAACGACCTGTACTTTTGAGTGTCTAAAAGACCTTAAAGTCACATATCATCACTCATAAATTCCAGAATCAGATTCATGAAATAATACAAAATAGTAAACAATTTTCATTAATGAGCAAATATTTATATGTTTACATAAAACTCCTCCAAGGAGTTACATAACTTTTAAACAGAATTAACTTTTACAAGGGTGAAGATAAACCATTAAGACTAAACCTTCATGATTAAACTGTAGTGTAACATCCCTGACCTGGGTTATGAATTAACCCTAGGTGTTTTTTTTAATTATGTAATTAGATGCTTGTGGTTATCTTTTGAGTATGTAATTAAAGCTCCTGAGGAACATACATTTCCATTTCTGTCCCTTTTGAACAATGTTGTAATATTGTTTTGTAATACAAGGACCTATGTGCAAATTACCCAATTAAAAGGGGTTAACTTGCAAATTGCACATGTTAAGATGTTCCTTTGGTGTTGAGACATCATAAGAATGAATATGATGAAGTATGGTGGATTCTCCAAGCTTGGGCACCAAGATGCAGCTTGTGGAGCAATCCTTGTACTTAAAACCCTAGTTTTGGTGTAAAGTGCAATTTACCCAAAATATGGGGTGCAACTTGTAAAATACACATTCTATAGTATCTTTTATGACTCTTGGCATCATTTAGAGTAAGAATGATGAAGAGTGCACTTCAATTGAATAATCAAATAACAATGATAACCCTTATAAATTAAATAATCAAGTTATAAGCATAATGACCCTTTTATATGTGCAATTTAGTAGGATGTTTGGCTTCCTTTTCACTAGACTTTGGTTAAGAAAGGAGTTTTTTTTAAGAATAGGGAGGAGGGGCGTGGCCAAGAAGGAGAGAAGAACCCATATGAGAAATAGAAGGAAAGATTGTCCTTATCTTGAAAACATGCCCAAAGTATATATACACCTTTCTTTTACAACCAAGGGATCGTTTCCCTTTCTCTCTTCACTTATCTCTTTCTGTGGCCGACTAAGGAAGGATCTCAGGAGCAGGTGAGAACGTCCAAGTAGGTTTGGGTAAGCTTTGGTTATCTTCTAGCTCGGATTCATGGAGGAAATCATGATACAAGGTTGGTTTGCTAGTTTTTCTTACTTAGTTCTTCTTTCTAGCCATGCTTTCCAACCAATTCTTGAAGAAGAAACCTTGGACGACCTGTGGAGCTCAAGACACCATTAAATATTTGAAGTTTGTAGCTCTATATCTGGTTCTAAGGCGGGTTTTATAACTCTAAACCCTTAAACTTTGTTATGCATCTTTCTTTCTTGCAAAAGTAGTTTGTTCTTCTTTCCCCCATCCTTCCTTGCTTTCTTGCAACTAAAACCATGAAGAACAGACCTGGATCTGGAGGTAGAAGAAGGGGGCGTGAATACTAATGTTACTTTAGCAAACGATCTTGCACCCTTGGCCAAACGGTTTGCAAAACCGTTTGGGGGTTTGCAATGAGGGGCAAACGGTTTCACAAGGTCGGTTGGAGCAAACAGTCTCCAAGACCGATTGGTTGAGTTGAACAAGGGTTGACCGTTTGGGATTCCTGTTCATAATTATGTTGGTTGATAACCCTCCAAATGTGAGGGATTAACTCCAAAGGAACCGTGAGTTGAAGGCAAATCAATTAGGTAAATCTAATTGGATTAAGTGCTGATTTTCAACCTGATTAACTTGACCTTTTTGGGAAAACGGTTTCAAAACCGTTTTAATGCGTTGACCAAGGGTTGAGCGTTTGGGATTATTGTTCCTAATGATTTTTTTTAATGACTCACCAAATTTGATGGGTTAACTCCCAAGGAATCGAGAGTTGAAGGCTAATTAATTAGATAAACCTAAATGCATTAAGTGCTGATTTTCAACCTGATTAACTTGACCGTTTTGGGAAAACGGTTTCAAAACCATTTGAGTGCGTTGACCAAGAGTTGACCGTTTGATATTACTGTTACTAATTATGTTGGTTAATAACTCACCAAATTTGAGGTGTTAATTCTTAAGGAATCATGAGTTTAAAGCTAATCAATTGGGCAAACCCTAATTGAAATTAGTGCTGAAATTCCAATGAGTTAATTTGAGATTTTGGGTTGATTAGCCCAAACGGTTTCAAAACCGTTTGGAGATCACCCAAACGGTCTCAAGACCGTTTGGGGGTCACCCAAGACCGTTTGTAGGTCTATGGTGAAGTATGGATATGTGTTTGAAGATCCAAAGATGTGGCATGAACCCTAATCGGCTAAATGCTGATTTTACAAGTGAATGAGATGATGTTTTGGGTTGATTGGCCCAAACGATTTCAAAACCATTTGGGGATCACCCAAACGGTTTCAAGACTGTTTGGGGATCACCCAAGACCGTTTGGAGGTCTGGGGTTAAGTATAGTTGACCAATTGAAGGTCCAAAGGTACCAAATCATATTACAATTAAGTGTTGATTTGTTGATCAACTTGATAGACCAATCCTTGATAGAATTTCACTAGAATCCAAGGGTTGGATGAGCCAAACGGTCTCAAGACCGTTTGGAGCTCATCCAAACGGTCTCAAGACCATTTCTACGTCACCCAAGACCGTTTGTAGGTCTAGGGGTGAGTATGGTTAAGCAATTGATGATCCAATGTTACTAAGTTAAAGTGTAATCAATTGCTGATTTGGTGATCAATCCAATGATCCAAACCTTAATTGGTTGACTTGGATTTTGGTGATATGATGGGCAAACGGTCTCAAGACCGTTTGGAGGTCATCCAAATGACCTCAAGACCGTTTGGAGGTCATCCAAATGACCTCAAGACCGTTTGGGGTCAGGTCATACCCAATTTGGATGATGGTTCTATGGTTTCAAATATTTATATGTTTACATAAATATTTATATGTTTTCATTAATGAGCAAATATTTATATGTTTACATAAAACTCCTCCAAGGAGTTACATAACTTTTAAACAGAATTAACTTTTACAAGGGTGAAGATAAACCATTAAGACTAAACCTTCATGATTAAATTGTAGTGTAACATCCCTAACCTGGGTTATGAATTAACCCTAGGTGTTTTGTTTAATTATGTAATTAGATGCTTGTGGTTATCTTTTGAGTATGTAATTAAAGCTCCTGAGGAACATACATTTCCATTTCTGTCCCTTTTGAACAATGTTGTAATATTGTTTTGTAATACAGGGACCTATGTGCAAATTACCCAATTAAAAGGGGTTAAATTGCAAATTGCACATGTTAAGATGTTCCTTTGGTGTTGAGACATCATAAGAATGAATATGATGAAGTATGGTGGATTCTCCAAGCTTGGGCACCAAGATGCAGCTTGTGGAGCAATCCTTGTACTTAAAACCCTAGTTTTGGTGTAAAGTGCAATTTACCCAAAATATGGGGTGCAACTTGTAAAATACACATTCTATAGTATCTTTTATGACTCTTGGCATCATTTAGAGTAAGAATGATGAAGAGTGCACTTCAATTGAATAATCAAATAACAATGATAACCCTTATAAATTAAATAATCAAGTTATAAGCATAATGACCCTTTTATATGTGCAATTTAGTAGGATGTTTGGCTTCCTTTTCACTAGACTTTGGTTAAGAAAGGAGTTTTTTTTAAGAATAGGGAGGAGGGGCGTGGCCAAGAAGGAGAGAAGGACCCATATGAGAAATAGAAGGAAAGATTGTCCTTATCTTGAAAACATGCCCAAAGTATATATACACCTTTCTTTTACAACCAAGGGATCGTTTCCCTTTCTCTCTTCACTTGGATTTTGGTGATATGATGGGCAAACGGTCTCAAGACCGTTTGGAGGTCATCCAAATGACCTCAAGACCGTTTGGAGGTCATCCAAATGACTTCAAGACCGTTTGGGGTCAGGTCATACCCAATTTGGATGATGGTTCTATGGTTTCAAAGTAACTAGTCTTACATTGATTAGTATTGAAGGATTATCGATTCCCAAACCCTAATTCATTTGAATCAAACCCTAATTGATGAATAATTGAGGGTCAAATCAGTTTAAGGTTGAACTATTTAACTCAATTGAAGTATGATGATAGGTCCAATTGATGATTGGTTCCATGAATTCAATGATTGGAGGAATCAATATTGAGAACCCTAAACTGATTGGTGTAGTTGAGATCATCCTTGGTCCATGCGGTTTTGAGGAGGTTTGGGCCAAACGGTCTCAATACCGTTTGAGTCCAAATGTTCTCAATACCGTTTGGGACCAAACAGTTTCAAAACCGTTTGGATTCATGCGGTTTCAAAACCGTTTGGAGGTTGAAAGTGCAAAAACCGTTTGGGATCTTTTAAGGTCAAGAATGCGTAATGCTTTAAAGACTTAGATGGTTCAATGGTTGTTTAACCTAAACCCTAAAGACACCTAAAGTCATTAAGGGGTTAAGTAATTAGTGAACTAATGTATGTTAGGGTCAATGGTGAAGATTACAAAAGTACCCTTAGTGGGTTAGTGTGACTAGTACCCTCGATCAGGTAAACCCTGATGACCTTAATGGTGATGACTTGACTTATGTCAGTCAAAGTTGAGTTGACTTAACCTAATCCAGAGTGATGTAAACATCATCTATTAGTAAGAGGAGAGAGAAGACTCCTAATATCAATGACAATCAAATAAGATACCTTTAAAATGTATCAATACACACCATTAGGGTATGATCCTTCATAAGGAGATCATGGAAACCCTAATTATGGAGATTATGAATCTTAACTTAATTTGAAAGTGTTAATGGAAGTAATATTCATAAATAATGATGGTAAGACCTCAATTCACTGTGATGTGAATAATAAACCCTAATTTTAGGGTAAATCATGTAATGTGAATAGTAAACCCTAATTCTAGGGGAATAACATGATGTGAAATAGTAGTCTCTAATGGTGGGATATTAATCATAAACCTAATCTAGGGGATATGTGATATGAATAGAAACCCTAATTGGAGGTGATGTTATGGGAAACCCTTATTAAGATGAATAGCAAGCTTAACTTATGGCTTATTAATCATGAAAACCTTGAGATGGTTTACTAGATAGTACAATAAGGTGAGGTGTAGCTAAATCAATTAAATAAGATGATTATGTCATAAACATATAGAATAGGGTTAGTGAACCCTATGAATGATAAATGTGGTAATTTCAATAAATAAGGATTTAAGAGGTAAGATGCCTAGATCCAAACATCCCTATGAATGAGTAATAGATTTTACACCTTACAATAATAATGGACATCAAACTCTTAGAAATGATGTATACTAAAGCATGATGTAGATAACATCCTGAATATGAAGATACCTAGAATAGTTGATGATGATTTATCCTATATCAACAATGTTTAAACCTATATCATTACAGATAATTGGATAATTCTGATATATGATATATGCATCATATGAGGAATGGGCTAATACTTAGAAGTGATGATCATTAATGATACATGATCAGTACAATAACTGAAATCAAACACTTATAATATCTTTGAATGCTCCCAAGGGTAGTGGAGTATTAAATTAGGTTTGAACTGATAATGTGAACAGGAAACCCTAATTAATGAAAGGTAGGGTACTTTAACCCTAAGTTTGGGTTATGCTTTTAAGTATGAAACCCTTTGAATGAATTATAATATGAGGAATCCTTATGCCTTATAAGTCAAAGGGGTTTAATAACCCTAATTGAGTTGAATAAACCCTAACCCTAGAAATTAACCATGGTGATGTAACATGGTCATGATATGATGTTGATAGCACGACCATGCTTTGGAGCACGGCTGTGGTAGCTTCCCTTTGCACGACCGTGCAAGGTAGCACAGCCATGTTGTTCTATGAATAAATTGAAAAGAATTGGTATTGTACTGATATTGTTATATATGCATGTCTTCAATTATATTAGTCATGCAGGTTGTTAGCAAGTGGTAATCATAGCCAGGTAAGAGTTATGATGTTTTGTTCATTGAAAGCATGTTATAAGCTTTATGAATAATGATATACTATGTTGCCTAGTTTAAGAGGTAACATATGAGAATGATGGGCTGTAAGAGCCTTGAGTAATATTTACATTGTTACAATTAAGGTCGTGCTATTAGATGACTTATGATGATTTAAGGGTTTGAACACCCCTGTTCTTGAACCATAATGATGAGATGGTTAAGAAATGATAACTAACGTGAAATAAACTTGATACATTTAGTGTTCTTCTTCTATAGCAGATGTTTTAATTGTTTATGTTTGAAAACATGCTTGGTGTTAAAGGAATGCTAAAATGTACTTAAATAATCAAGTATGATCATATCATGTAGGGCCCTGACCATAGATCCATCATTGTCAGAGACCAAATGATGGTGAAACAGGTTTTCCTAAGGGAACTCCTGGAACATATACTTTTGAGTATATGGGGGATTATGGACGCGAATATCCTTACGTCCTAATATAGGAATTGATGTAGGATGTATCTTTAACCTATCAATCCTTCATTACATGTCTATGCCGGGATGATGCACCACCAATCTCCCGAGGGAATCAACAATGCCGCATCGATGAGAGATAAATAAGAGATCCTTCGATGACGAAGAGAGTACAGAATGCCACTGTGACTCTATAGCGAAGTTTCCAGAATACCCTGGATAGCTATCACAACAGAGATACAAGATGTCCTACAAGTAAATCCTCTTACTGACTGAGGAAGATGAGGTCATAAGAATCCGGCTCTTTTGATGACCTATGTATGGTACCGACGTGATTTCGTAATGGTCGGTTGGAGTATGAGCGGTATACCTCATCTCCGCAGGGCATAATAATGTTTGAAAAACATAATCAGCCGTGTAGCATAACTGCTTAGGTTGAACTACGAGAAACAATGATTGGTGTTACATTGTTTATAATGTTCTAGTTAAATAACTAGTATACATGTTCTCCATATTCTTTAATGAGATATGCTTTTATATCCAATTAAGTTATAATTGAAATGTTGCTTTACTTGACATTAAACCTGTTGTTAAATGTTAATAATTATACTGCTTATTGTTATTCCTTATTGCAATAACAAAACTTCTGGCGGAGAGTTATAACTCTCGCTGGGACAATTATTCAATTGTCTCACCCCCGTGGGATTCGACTTTTTAGGTAGATGCTGAGGACGAAGGAATCCATCTAGAGATGAGCAACAACAGCAGAAACAACACCAGGGGTAACAGTGAATCTCATGTGGAGATACTGACTGTCAAGTCTTGTAGACAGTAGGTCCTATGTGTCGTCTCTGTACTCTTAGGTCCTAGGAGTCAGCAGATCTGAGGTTTTTGGCTTTATGCCTCGAGATTTTTGTATCTTGCCTATACAGGTAACAGGGCAATGGATGTATGTAATCACTCGAGATGTGAATTCACAGAGATGTAATGTCAAACCATGTTGTAAACAGTTCATCTTGTTTTCTTATAAAAGAGTTTTATGGTTTAAAGATCTCTTTCCAAGAAGTTTTAAATTTTTAGTGATTTTGATAATTCCGCTGCTAGTTAATCACTTCCGTTGAGTTTACATCGTGATTTATCGATTCGGTCGCCACATGTAGTGTCTTTGACATCTCTATCTGTACCCTCATGTCTACGAATCAAATATATTCGATACCTACAATGCCGACAAACAAATACACGGTCAGTATATTGTTATACTAGTACGTCGGTTCAACCAATAATCACAAGTAACATATAAGCAAACATCTTTATCTTGCATATAAGAACATAAACTTGTTTTCATATTCTAACCCATATCTGGTCAACTACCTCAGGTGTAATCACTGTCCCTCCGAGGCTCGTGTGCATTACCCTTAAGATCAATCTAACCTAGGGTTCAGAATATTATTATTTACTTTACATGATACTCATAGGAACTTTATAATTTGCAAGAAGTAAATAAACAAGCAAGCAATTTATTTGTCATTCAATCTCATCGAGAAATATCGGCAATCTCAAAATTCGATATGTGTATTCATAAGCGTAACCATGTACCTTATGCCATCACAAAAACCATGCAGAACATTATATACTTTACGAGTGTATCCAAACATCCAAGCAACCAAGCATATAATCAACAACATCTGAAACATGCATACTACATATGCGTCACCATATATTCACATTACATTACTCAAATCTAGATGTGCTCCTAAACTAGGGTTTAGGACTCTGTCACGTCTGGACCAGGGATTAGGGTTACAAACCCTATTTCCAACATAGTCTGGTTTCTAAGATTACAATTTCAGTTATGCATATTAGGTGAAACCCTAATCTTCAACTTAAGCATAGAAGACTATTCATGATACCTATATCACATTATCAACATTACGATTATATCCAGATGTTCACATTGGTTTTAACACCCTAAAACAACATATATAAGATTACTAATATGGAATTATCCATTATTCATCATTATCAAGGATTTCCTTATTAGACATGACAAGATCAAGTATTAGCTTAACATAAACAAATCTAATTAATTTAGCATCATATTAACCTAAACCTAGGCTTTCCTTTTCATTAAACACATTGGGACATGTATTGTACATACTTTTAGAAGCATAATTAGGTTCTACAACTAATTTATTTAGATTCCTCTCGTTCAACTGATAAACGTTCATATATTATATGTTACAATCTGAGTTATCTATCATTTATTATGATTTTTACAAGATTAACATTGTTGGATCAATTAAAAGGTGCCACGTCAGCTAACTTACCTTATCCCTTGCTGATATGGCCCGACTCCTTATTACGGGAAAAAGACTTCTCCACCCTTGGGGCTTGAAAATGTGTTGGGGGGTAAAAGAGTATTTTGACTCTGTTCCTTCTCCTACATTGCGTAGGGCAACCCTTGCCCGACGCTCCCACTCGGCGCATGCCCGCAGAGCGTGGCTCCGTGCCCAGCGCTGTCGGATGTGCCATGGTGGCACCCTCCCATCCTAGTACAGTAAGACACCTCTTCCTTCGACGCCAAACTCCTCCTGACATTCAACGACTGCCCTTTCCTCCATCCCTCTCACACACCAAGACGTTGATGTTCGTTGCTACAGGTGTCCCACAGGCAGACAACCATGGCGTTGAGCCCATGCTCCAGAGAGCGAATGTGGCGTTCGATGCCGCCAATGAATCGGCCGATCTCCGACGCACCTGAGTGGTGCCTTGCCATCCAGATCACCCTACCAAGCATCGACGTGACTCCTTGCAGCCTGTCTGCTCGGTGGCGTCGTTGCAGCATCCTCCTGCCCCTCCTTTCTCATGCACTTCCCTCCGTAGGTGAGAGGCTGACATCAACACTCCTCCAATGATGGCCATCACCCTCGCCCTTGTCCTCCTTCCTTGCCGCCCCATGGTCTGGGGTTCCCCTCCATAGATCCCTCCCCAACATTGATGGCCCTCTACGGTGGCTGAAGCTCGTCCTTATGGTGGTTGTGATACCCTAGCAATAACTTGGCCATGGTTCCTTGGCGTGCGGATGGCTGCCAACGCTAGTTTGAGAAGGAGTGGGTAGACGAACCCTTCTAGAGAACAACAGAAGTGTCTGCATCCGTCCTTGGCCGTGGGTTATGCTGTAATCTGTTGCAACCATGTTGCAGGTCCGTTCGAAGGTGGGGGTGGCTCCAAGATGAAGGAACTAGGGAGCCCAAGGCACACAGACTCCCATAAGGCTTCTCCATGGCCCTGCAACCATGTCTTTCTGGCCACAACAAGGACTGCCTAGGGGGTCCTATATATAAAAACCTAAGAGGAAACCCTAGTGGCTTCCACTTACAGATAAAGGATGGGAAAAGGAGATTCAAGGCTTACGTTCCTTCTTCGTATACCCAGGAGAGAGATGATTGCGGGTCATGTCTTATTAATATGGAAAAAGTTGCTATTCTCATTAAACTTGACAATATATTCCCTTCTATAAACTCCCTCTAGGATTCCGTTTCTTTTCCTTTGTCTCTTGGTATACAAGCAAGATGCCCATATGCCAAGCATTTTTCTATTATTATATTAAAACTCACCATTATCACCTTTCTATAAGACAACTCTTTTATTTAACAACTGGTCTCCATTTAAAATTTGGAAAAAGGCAAGACATCTTCTTTAGAAAGCAATTAGATCTACTCTCCTTTTACCAAAACTCTTGGTTTCTATTCCCATTAAGTCTTAGAACATGACATTAAGAAAAACACATACTTTACTTATAATTTGGGATCCAAATAGTTCCTTTTATCTCTTTATTAATATATTACCCAAATTAATCACATTTATTCCACGAATACAAAGCCATTATTATTCATACATGAATTCCCTCTATTTATTCAAGTGGTATCACAAACACCCATGCTATAAAGATGGTTAAGATTATTATTCCACCAATAATTCTAATGAAGAATTTACAAAACAATTCATTATATAATTCAATTTTTATTAATATTGAGAATATTACAAAACAAGTCATTATGTACAAAGTACATGTCAAGTATCGCGGTGTGTGGGTCCAATTGTATCGGGGAACAAAAATGAGAGAGGAGTGTTGGAGGAGCCTACACCCCTCCAAAGAACCCGCCCCACTCTCGTTCCCCGTCACCGCCACGGAGTTCAGCGGCGGGTTCATGACCATCTTCGCCACCGTGACGCTGCCCGCTCGACGGGCATCCATCAACCACCTCTGGCCACGGCTTCGTCTTCCTCCGTCTCCACCTACCCCACTCGAACCCCAACACAAACCCCGCGCCATCTTCCACTACCGCAGGCCACCTGCTGCCACCGACGTAAGGCGCTTCGTCGTCCGCCTCACCAACCGCGAGAAGAAGATTGCTTCAAGACCCCCACCCGCCCGAACTCAAGCTCAGCCGCATTTTCTCAAGGCCGCCAGGCCTTCGCCCTCTGCAACCCACTCCCACGCCCCACAAGCAACCCCAAACAGCCGGGCAGCTTGGGTGCTCAACCCTACAGGCAAAGGCATTCGCTTCCTCTTCCTCTTCGTCAAGTGCCTCCCCGACCGCCAGGCCGAGTCCATGGTCTCCAACGCGCTGTCTTCCCCTGCAATTCTTGACCCCTCACGAAGTTCATGGGCACCCCAGGGAGCTCCAGGGATATAGCCGATGGCCGAGGCGCTCTACCCGCTCTAGGGTACGCGTCGTCTACTAGTGGGGGGGGGGCACAGTGCTCTTCGTCAGCGGGTATGAAGAGACAGACGCCGACACACCCTCCATCGCGGAGAAGATAGGCGGCTCTGGTTCGAGTTAAGGAGACGCCGCTGCCAAAGGTTTCTGCTCCTGCTCCTCTCTCCTTTACCAAAGTGCCTCTTCTCATGATTGAATTCCAGTTTTCTCTTGTGATTTCGGGTTTTTCTGTCAATCTTCTTGATGTTTGTAGCTTGGTCACTAAATTATATTTTCTTGATGTTTGAGAAGCTTTAAGTTTGTCTTAACAGGCATACTAAATCATATTCGCTTGGTCACTAAACTGTTAACAGGCGTACTTTTTTCTTCCCATGAGAGATTTAAGTTTGTCTTAACTCTTGTCATTTGGTGTTCATTTGGGAGTCTTGATGTAATGTTTTCTCGGTCGGCAAACTTGTTTGCTTAGTTCTTGTACACCCCTGTCTACATATTACTCTTCTAGTTTATGTATGGTTGTGTACACTTTAATACATGCATATGAACACACCCTAGAAACTTAAGTATACAACTTGCCTAGTCCAGTGATTAAGAAGTATCGTTACTAATGAAACTTAAGTATACAGAATGAGATAAGATAGCAATAAAAGTTAATGAGTCACATCACGATAATAGACTTAGATGAAGGGCATACAATTTATGACCAGCTTGCCTTGTGATTGCATTGGGCAAATCTGAAAACATTTATACGATGGCAGTTGCTCTGTGATTTCTGTCTTACTAGGCGATCACATATTAGTGTAGAGGCCAAAAGTTCACATTCTTCACGGCAGGCTCTAGGTTTGACAAATTGGGTGTCTGCAGTAGCTCTTTGATGCCACTAGGGTTGGGAGTAAAATTGTCTAATATGTACATGTGACCCAAGTGTGAGCAAAGCAGGTAAAGATTCAACTTGACACTCCGACTCATTCTTAACTTGCATACTGGAAGCTACTTCAGCAACTGTTGAATGAGTATCGCCAAAGAACAAATGGATTATTCAAGAAGGTGAGAAAACAGTAGAACCCTTTATGCTAATATCCCCCACTAGCATCTTTTATGTTTGTATATAATAAACAACCCGAAATGTGGAAGAAAATGCATTGCAACCTGGAGAGCTTGAAAATAACTGAAGGATCACGTCTAAATGGAAAGATATGTAGGAAAAACAATACACCAACGGACAATGATGGACATGGGCTTAGTCATATGTTTTGCTAAGGTGACATCCAATACATATTTGGTGAATGACATATGCATGTTAAACTTGTTTGATATACTTGCAATTGAGAGGACTTTGAACAAATATGGTCTTTTAGGAGAAACAAGCGATGCAATTCTTCTATAAACTAGAGGTTTTAACATAGTATGTATTTGTAGAGTAGCCTCGAAGTTCAGTTTTAGGGACTGAGGGTGCTAATCTAACATGGTGTTATGAAGCTCCTGGAAGGACGTCTGTGAAGGTCTCGGTAGTTGTATTCAAATATATATATATTATCTCCTATGAACTAGAGGCATTTACCTGTCTCTATATGTGGCCTCCCATCCACTAGAGTGATTTCATGACCAGGAAAAATGGGAGGGTTGTTGATTACTTCAAAAGCTACAACAATGTCAAATCTTCTTGTATTTGACTCAAAAAGGCATGTTCACTTGCTTTATTCAACTGAAGAAGGTGGACATTTAAAAAAGACAAGTAAAAAAAGGTTTCATAAAGAAGGTAACTTAGAACAAGTCTGACAGGGTTACCATCTAGATGCAAAACCAAGAGACTTTGGCATGATCATCTAATAATTGTTTATGTATCACCATCGTATCACTTCTTTTGAGAAAGTGCATGGAAATCATCATACAAATGGTATTCTCTCCAAATACTAGATAAGAATTTTCTCTCTGTATTAGTAATTCTTGGAGTCCCGTAGTATATGTATCAGGTTATATGAGAGTAGCATGATACTATATCTCAAGATGATCCACATTGCCTACATCATTTTATTACCTAGATTTCCACACTGATATATGACCGGCATGATTCAATAATTTCAAGCCACCTTTCTAGCTAGGCAGCGTCATCAAATGCATTAATTGCTGGGTGCTTATATGGTTTTACTCCACCAATCAAAATTCATGCCATCAGAATGCCTATTGCTGCATTTTTTTGGGTATTAACGAGAAGCTTTAAATCACAAATATATGCTTCTCTTGTTTTACCATCTAATTGATTATAAGATATGAATCTAGGATAGCACACATGGAATTGATCTGACAATGTACTTATGAGGTCTGACACTACAGCAAAATGGGCGTATAAATGACATTATCCTTTAGGATCTGACCAATATAGGGGATATGGGAAAGACTAGATGCATGATTTTCCCAATCTTCTTCTGGCATCTGTCTTTCACAACGAAAATACATTCTCGATATTCTCAAAGAAACATGCATGCTTGGAACTAAACCTGCTAGCACCACTCTAGATCCCAATACAAATTGGGATGATGAGTCTTCATCACTATATCCTGATAACCACCGATACAAAAGATTGGCTAGTAAGCTGATCTATCTTACTATCACTAAAGCTGACATTGCTCCTGCTGTTGGACTTGTCAGTAGGTATTTGGATAAGCCTCGACAATGTCACTGGGGATGCTGTGTGTCACATCCTTGAATATTTGAAGAATTGTAGTCTTTCCTACTTCCTCAAGGGACACAACAATACCCCGCTGTAACTCCTGATGATTGGGCATGGTTGTATCAGATGCTATCCTACATGTATCCTCATGTGAGGAACCACCAACTCCATATCAACATACACTATTCTTCTTTGAGCACACCCGTCGTTCCTGCACCAACAGGGTGGCACTTACATAGACTTCTAGCACCCCCTGTGTCATAAGTTTAGGTTTGTTCAAGGACAAGCAAAACCCTAAGCTTGGGGTGGTAGGGCATTATGCCCTTTCTATCCTTTTTCACACATTTTTTATATTAGTGTATTTTTCTTTTTCATTGCCATGCCATGCATTGACATTTTTCCTCGTAAATTAACTAGTTTCTAGAGTAGCCTTTACTACTTAGTATGGATTGACATAATTTGTAGCTCGACGATTAACACTAATTATGATTTCATATCAAGGAATTTAACCTACCATTCACGGTTGTTATTTGGTTGCCCCAAGATTTTGGTTCTTGCTTATTTCAAGTGTGTGGGACACTGTAATCATTGTTGTATATTGATATGTACACCCATGTCCTATGTTTAGGAGAGGAGTCAATTACAAGGAATTGGACTAAACCCTGACGGGCCACGACAAACAAGCCCATGTACATAATAGACTGATTAACCTAGTAACTAAATAGGCTAATACTTTCTAACAACTATGTTCGATAAGTGATTCTACATGTTTGTGTATTTTATCTCTTAGGGTTCAGAGTCACTTGTCAACAACTCGTTTTAGTTTGTGGACAACTTTTCTAGGATTTGCGTGGTTGTTTGAGCTGGTGATTGATCAAACTCCATCAACTTTTCATGAATTTGTCTAAACTCTTAAGGATTCTTTGGATCATAGTTGATCTCACCTTTTAATCCGGTTTGTGGTTGACGAGATTGAATTGAAATCTCATTTGATTGCATCTTTGGAAGGAACTATCTTCGTCTCACAATTCAGTTTTAGAGTCTAAAAAGAAAATAAAAAAGTACAAAAGGCTTAGCTGCCCCCAATCTCAAAAACAACTAAAAAACTCTAAAGAGCACAAAAACCTAAAAAATGAATAAAACCCATGCCAATGAAATAAAATGAAACTAATGAAAGACTAAGCGTGAATTAAAGAATGAATGTTCATTTTTTTCTTTTTAGATGAGTCTAGGGTGTGCTCGATTGGTACATGACTGCGATAGTGACGTAGGTACAACGTACCTAGTAGTGTCGTCGGAAAACTCATCTGAGTCTTTTAGGAACCCCTGGGAGACTGGGAAAGTCTTCCTAAGAGCATGGTTAGTTTGAGTGTGCTAGTACGGTACAAGGAGGTTGACTTACTGCTTTGGGCTCACTGGCCCAGATTATAGGGACCGTTGCTCGCTACATGGACCTTATATAGCTTATTGTGGATTCGAAATGCCATTAAAGTCCTTTTGTTTTGTATTATATATACCTTAATTTTGAATGAATCAAAGGCTGAATTATGCTCATCATAAAAACATAAATTAACTCTATTTTTTAGGAGAGCCTAGGGTGGTGCTTGACGAGTATATGACTACGACAGTGATGCGAATATGATGTGCCTGGTAGTATCATCCAAAAACTCATTAGAGTCGATTAGGTACCCCTTACAGACTGATGGAATCTTACCAGAGCATGGTTGGTTCCGACACAACACCAGGAGGATGTCTCACTACTTTGGGCCAAGTGACTCGGACGGTAAGGACCATAGCTCGCTAGATGAATAATGCCTGTAGCAGATTTGGGATTCCTAAGGTCATTAGAGTATTTTCTTTTAATTTATTGTGTTTCTGAATAAGTGGTAGTAGCGAAATTCGTGATCAGGTTTGTATGAATCTTGAGGATGGTTCTTCTCTTTTGTTTCTCGTGAGTTGAATCTTGCTTCGGTATAAGCTATGGGTATCTGCTAAGACCTGATTTTTGAATGATTTTCTAAATATCTTCCTCGGATATCTTGTAATGAGTAAAAGTGCTTAACTAGCACAATTTCTTATCATCCTTCACATTGAAGAAGAAAAGTCATGCTTGTCTATTGTAGTCAGTCGACTCTTTCTATGACTCGTACACAGTTCTTATCCTAATAAGTTTTTTTTACTACGATCTTACTTAATAATGCTTAGATGCCATGTGATCTTTCACTAGCCGCTTTTTTCTAGCAACTTGTCACTAGTGATTGGTAGCTTGATACCGAGTTTTTGAACAACTTGACCCTGATTCTATCAATTGAAAATAATCAAACGAAAATTGAAAATCATTAAAATTTGCAAAAAGAGGGATGAAACAGCCCACTTGGTATGCCAATCTAGCTTAAAATACCGATCTGGTCGCGATGGTTAGGTGCCTTGTCATTAAGAAAAGAGAGCCAATGATGCCCCAACGGGCCCAACCAGCTCCCCACGTAGGCATAAGTTTAGTGAGCAATTGAGACTGGTAAAATGCTATAATTCTTCCATATAGAAAAAGGGAACATAGTTGTACTTTGATAAGGAGTACCTGGGATGGGAAAATCATTGGGTATATTGTTTGAGGATAAAATTTAGAGTCGGGTATTGTTGAGGATGTCGGGGAAGATTGACTGCTTGTCATAAACAATGAAACCACAATAATAAAGTTTGGTTAAAATTTTATGTTTATTAAGAATTTTTATCACTCGTGTAGATATCAATTATAATAGCAAAAAATGTAGTTGGTTGTTATGACATTTTCATGCAAGGATTTTCATTAACACTCAATTTCAAGACATGAAAAACAACTCCAGGTGATAAGCACTGGTGTAAAAAGGATAAATAGGCCCTGACTAAAAAAAGAATGCCACGTAAGACGATGATCATTCAGAAAAAGATTAATTTCTAGGCATTGGCTACGTTAACATATATGAAAATGTTTTACATCAAGTGTAAAGGTTAAGCTACAATGTCAAAATAAACATGCAAATGCACAAAAAGACAACGAAAATAACTGCAAATAGTCCAGTTGCCACTCACCCCATAAAAATTCATACACATTTGGTGTGCACGCAATTAAATTACCAAAGCAACACAAACAATTGACTGCAATAGAACAATTCAAAAGTAGTATGAGCTTTAAGTCATCTCTACTAGGAATCAATGCATATCAAAATTTAAACTATATAATTACTTAATGGTTCAAAGATTAAGATGATGGTTTTGATTTAGTTCTAAGTTAACTAAACTAACTATTAGATCAATTTTAACTCACATTCAAGAGATAGAAGCACTTGGTGTCATAGCACATACAACTCATGATAACGTTATCAATTATGCCAAAACATTCCTCTGTCTTATATTTAGAAAAAGGAATTAAAGACCTTGAAATTTCACTCACAAACTTATCAAGAAGAAAATGTGTGCTTGTCTATTGTAGTCATTCGACTCTTTACGTGACCCGTACACGATTCTTATCCTAAAAAGTTTTGTTGGTTTACAACGATCTTACTTAATAATGCTTAGATGCCATGCGATCTTTCACTTGCCGCTTTTGGTATGTTCAATTGATGTTTGAATACAAGGAACTTGTCACTGGTGATCTTTCACTACCAAGTTTTCAAACTTTTTTTGCCGAACCATGTTCGATATTCTTTGTACAGTTTAGTTGAGTCTTGCATAGGGACAAACAATAGGTAGTTGATAACATTTGATTTTGCGTTATTTTCTAAGTATTTTCCTAGGATGTATCATAATGAATAAAAGTGCTTAACTAGCACATTTTCTTATGAAGTACATTGAAGAAGAAAATTGATATTTGTCTATTGCATTCAAACAACTTGATGAAAGCATTGATGGTACCATAACCTTGCACTTTTGGCCACCTTCCCTAGGTTGGTGGAATCATTGAGGAACCTCGATTTGTGCTCCTTTGCAAGGGATTACGAGTTGGTGAGACAAATGTACCTAAGTATGACATATGAGACTATCACATTCTTAAAGATAAGGTCTATCCTTACACAAAGATACACTTTTCCAGAGCATTACTTTATACTTATCTACGGTAGTTGCATCCCGAAGCTTTGCCGCAAGTTGAAAAGGTAACTAACTTTATACGGCCGAGAATTAGAGTGAATGCTCCGCAATGCTCCTGAGACACACATTGTGTATCTCTGTAATAGATATGATAGAAAAGAGTTCGAATTTATAGTGGGAGTAAGTGGATGATTTGGTCTAAGGTGATGTATGGCTCAGGTGCATGTATTAGGGAATCAACGTAGCATGTTTAGAAGGTGAGATGGGACTATGAAGAGGAAGAAAGGAGAAGAAAAAAAAAGAAAATCAAGAATGCTACATGTACTTTCAAATAATCAGGCTACATAAAAAATAAATATCTTTTAAAAATAGCTATTCAGAAAATTTTATACATTATTCATAATGGTGCATAATTCATGATTATGATTGAATATGATGAACACCTTAGATTACAAATGAGAGAATATAAATAAAAACATATAGGAGCCAAGGCTTGCCGAGGTACCTTGCTTTGGCTCTCAATACCTTGTCTTAACTAGTTTGGTTCATGCTCATTTTTCTGTTCATGTTTAATGTGAAAAATGTTATACCTTGGCTTAACAATAAATATCATTCGAAACAATTATTTTGAAAATGTTATACAACATATATAATGGTGCATAATTCATGATTATGAATGTTATTGAACACCTTGCATTATGAATAAGGGACTATAAATATCATTCGAAACAATTATTTTGAAAATGTTATACAAGATATATAATGGTGCATAATTCATGATTATGAATGTTATTGAACACCTTGCATTGTGAATAAGGGACTATAAATAATAACATACATGAGCCAAGGTTTGCCAAGGTACCTTGCTTTGGCTCTCAACACCTTGTCGTAGCAAGTATGATTCATGCTGATGTTTCTGTTCATGTTTAGTATCGTTTTCATATTATACTTGTTAAGGGGCATCTAGGAGGTAGACTCACCAGAGTGGTATGGGTTCTATTTAGCTCCTAACTCGACATCGTCTCAACCAAGATTGAATAAAGCTCCATGTTCACTTCAGCCTAGGTGTCAATGTCATGGTGCCAAAAGGAGTGCTCCATAGCCAAAGCCTGACCAATTTTTATATTATAGGAATCCCTAGTACTTATACTCCACAATTAGCGTTAAGCAAAGCCATTCTAATATGCATATTAGGAACCCTAAATAATTAAAGTTCACAATTAACATGAATGAAGTGTACTTCATAAATGTTTTATTTTGGATCCTAGATGGGTGATTAGATGCTCTAGAGGGGGGGGGTGAATAGAGCTGAAACCACTTAAACAAAATTCATTAAACCTTCAAATTATATGACAAGATAAGGTTGCTAAATGGGTAATTTGAGTGCAACTAAATCATGCATAGCAAGGATAAGAGAGATTGAACATGCACCAATTAGACAAGCTATTTAGAGTGGTTCCACACTTCAAACTAGAAGTGTGTCAGTCCACTTGCCTAGAGAGGTCAACCTCTAGGACTTCCAACAATTGCACTCTTATATTCACTTAATAAGACATACAATACATGACCAACAAAGGACTTACCTATCCAATACACAGAGTCTTCAACCTTACCAAGGACTTACCCACTTTGCAAGAGTCTTCGGCCTGCTCCAAGGACTTACCCACTCTAGCACAAGTCTTCAGCCTTGTAGGAATTACCCACTCTTCTTGGATCTTCCGCCTTTGACTTCACCTTCACTCGGAGAAGCTTCCACCAAGGTCTTACCTACTTGAGCTTGAGTCTTTTGCCTTCTCCAAGGGCTTACCCACTCTAGCTCCAAGTCTTCTGCCTTGATCTTCACCAAGGGACTCCTTCCCTTGTTCTTCTTCACCTCTCTTTCTCTTAGAGAGCTTTAGCACCTTCCTCCTTCACTCGGAGGCCTGGAGCAGCTTGCCTTCTTCTCCTTCACTCGGGGAAGAACAACATCCTTCTTCTCTTTCACTTGGAGAAGAAGCTTCAAACAATCTTCAAAGGGAATGGAGGTAGGAGAAGAAGAATGGAGAGCTTTACAACATTACAAATGATAGCTCTCATACATGGTGACCTAACTCACTCATACTCACGATTTTGCTTTGAAGGTAGAGAGAAAAAGGGGCTCAAAGGATTAGAAAACACTCAACTAAGGCTAGGACCAAGCATATGTGAATGAGCAACCTTGGAATGAAGTCCAAGAGGTCCTATTTATAGTTGAGGGTGTCCCTTTGAACTTGGGAGAGATAAGAGACACAAAATAGTCGTTTTACAACTTGCAACGGATCTATTTTGAGTTCCACCAACTTCTCCAACGGTTGGAATTGCTTTTTCTGCATTCCAGTACAGTCTGATCGGCCGAGTTTATATAAAGGTAACTCGGCCGAACCACTAAAAGACAAGGCTGAAAGCTAGACTGTCGGCCGAGTTCCTTTGGAGAAACTCGGCCGATCGGTCGACTTTCATCTTGGACCGATCAGTGGATCGACCGAGTTTCCTAGCTAGAAACTCGACCGAACGGGAATCGGCTGAGTTTGTAACTCGGCCGATTGCAACAAAAATTCCAGAATATATGGATCGGCCGAGTTAGGAATTCGGCCGACCAAATCCCTGTTATGGGTATTTTAGAATTTTCGTATAACCGTACAAATGATGGATTTTTGAGTCCCAATAATTTTATCCATCTTAGTTACAATGCAAAACATGAGTATAAGTGATTACATCAATTGTTCTAAGCCAATAAGGGCTATTTCCCAAAATGGTCAAAAGTCACATGTTTTGCATGTGCTGGATGAGTAGCTTTTGAGTTGAATGTGATTCTTTTCTTGTACCTAATATCTGAAACAATCTCAAATAGATTTGTTAGATACATATGAATGGAATGGTTAAGTCATTATCAAAATATGGGCAATGTGCGACACCTAGGTCAACATTCTCCCCCTTTTTGACAATGACAAACCATTCCTCAACATATTGAAAAGAATGTGAAAGTTATACCTTTTCTTCGGGAATTGCAAGGGGATGCAAAAAATGATCAATTTGAAGTGCTCCCCCTCAATTCATGCTTACTTATGCCTTTGGAGAAGCCTAGGGGATTCAATAAAGTTGAGTTCATATGCTCCCCCTCAATTGATGCGCATGGAGTTTTCATACTCCCCCTCAATTGATGCTATTTCTCCTGCATGGTTAGCTTTCATAACATTTATAGAATACTATGTCTTCTACTCATATATGTTCTACACATATATGTCTTCTCCCCTTTACCTATTCCCTTTACATGAACATACTTCTCTTCTTCATGTAAGACGTGCCTTCTTCCTCTTTTTAAAAGAAGACATACCTTTCTCCCCCTTTGTCATTTCAAAAAGGTGGGGGTATGAAGAAATAAGAAACATCGCTTGTTAAAGAGAAAGGAGATAACACAAATATATAAGGAGAGTAGAAGAGCACAGATAGGGTCTTGTCCAAGCATAGAAAGAAAAGCAAGTTAAAGCATATACTTGAACAATCCAAAAAAATGCAAGATAAAGTGCTGCAGAAAAACAATAAATCACAATTTTGACCCTCAAGATGATGGAATTTGACCAAAAACCATCGGAGCTCATGGCGCAGCAAAGAGTCTTGCTCAAAAGGGTGTTTCTGCATAAAAAAACACTATACTTGCAGCAAAAACTGAAATTGGAGCAAAATCTGCATAAAATCCAAAAATACTCCAATTTCTACATATAATGTAGCTCTATGTGCCCTGCATCACAATGTTATGCAAGTAACTCAAGATAGTAGATATGCAATTCAAGGAACAATCTTGAGCATGTATGAGATAAGATACAAGCATAACATATAGATGATCAAAGATGGCAATTATTGACAGGGTTAGAACTACATATATATGAACTACTAGTAGATGATATTACAATTTAGGACTACTAGTAGGATCTAGATCATAGCAAGAGATACCAAAAGATAAAGCAAGCTATGAGTAGATGTAGAGATATATCCAAACAGAGAGATATGCAATTTTAGAAGCATGAAAGGATATAACTCACTAGATATGCATCCTTACCATAAGATGATTACCCCTAAGAACCTCAAGGTTGTATCAAACACAAGATATACACCTATATATGTAGCAAGTTAGAGCACAACGGAAGCAATTTTTAGACACAACCAAGAGATCCAAAGAGATCATCATCAAAACCTGCAAAACAACTCAAAGCAAGTAATTGCAAGATATATATATACCAATTTAGAGCAATTAGATAGATAGAGTTGTAAGCAAGATAGGCATTTAGAACATGGCAATATGCATATATAAAGATACCAAAAGAGAGTGCCAAAGAGTAAGGCTATTGGTTGAGAAAATCTAGTTGAGAGGGAAATTCTCACTCAATAAGCCAAATGTATATTCTGTGCACAGTGTTATCGGTCGAGTTCTGTGCATTGGCAACTCGACCGATGACAACTGCTGGCAACACCCATTGGTGCCTATCGGTCGAGTTTCAATAGGGCAAACTCGACCGACAGAGCAGCTGTCAAAAGACATATATATATCATAAAAACACATTTAAAGGCATGCTAAAAATACAAACCATATCCAAACATGTCTAAGCAAGTTAGTAATGCACTATAGAAGCATTAGAAATAGTTTTTGAGCAAGAGTGTGAAGAGAAACATAAAATGCCACTTTTGACTCAAAAACCATATGTATAGTGCACACTACCTTGACAAAAACAAGTTAGGATTGGTTATAAGCAATAAAACATTTACCTTTGTGCTTACCATTTCCTTTTCTACTTGTTGTCACCCTCTACACATCTCACCTTTCTTCTTTCATGTGGATTGAGAAGTCAATTTACAATTCAATAGCTCAAGTCAATCCATTTGCATGTACCTACAAGAAGAAAGATGAAATGGTCCCCAATCATGTTTTTGGGTCCGGAGGGGTTAGTTTAGCAACCCAAATCCGATTGCTTTTGGGTGCTTTCCCAAAAGGACAACAAGTAGAATAATGACCTAATTCATTGCAATAGTTGCATGTGCCCATAGTCTTGGAACTAGAGGATTCTCCATGGAATATTGAAGGTCCTTTATCTTTGTTGTTCCCTTGACTACTATCATACCCTAAACCATGTCTACCAATTTGTTTAGTAGTATGGTCTAGGATTTGATTAAGATTCTTTTTACCCACTAAGAATCTTTGCAAAGAAGATCTCAAACTATCATTATCATGCTTAAGAGAAGCAATAGTAGAAGACAAATTATTTATATTTTCTTTAGCATGCAAAAGATCATTTTCTAAGCAAAGAGATTTAGTTAAATAAGAATCTCTATCAATATGAAGAGCAGCAACATCATTTTCTCTATTTGTAGAACTAGAACAAGATTCATGCCCATTGATTTTAGCAAGCAAGGAGGCATTTTCTATTTCTAATTCATGCAAAACAAGATCTTTGTCCTTGTTTTCAGATTTAAGAACATCAATGTCATGCATGAGAGAATCAACAATTAAAGTATGCTCTTCATTTGAACTAGGCATGAGAGGTTGAGCTTCTAGAAATTTAATCTTATCAAGTAAACTAGAATTTTCAAGTTTAAGAGAGTCTACTTGACTAAGACAATCATTTTTATCATCAAGCAAGCAAGAATTAGCATGTTCAAGATCATCTAGTTCTACATGCAAATTATCAACAATTTTAGCAAGCTTTTTCTTTTTCCTTTTAGAAGACTTAAGAGAGGCACACATATCATGAATAATAGCAATCAAAGATTCTTTATCTAGAGAGTTTAGATTTACCTCACTTGAGTCTTCACTTTTTGATGCTATAAGAGCAAAATGACATTCTCCTTCATCACTTGAGCTTGAGCTTGATCCTTCACTTGAATCTTCACTTGAGCTTGAGTTGGAGGAGCCATTTGAGCTTGATTGCCATTTCTTCTTGTGAAGATGGGTCTTTTTGCCTTGTGGGCAATCTTCCTTGTAGTGACCCTTTTTTCCACATGTGAAGCACCGGATGGAGGAGGACTTGCCTTTGTAGAGTCGACCTTTGGAGTACATGGCATCTTCTTTAGCTTGAGAGGATGGAGAGACTTGTTCCATGATAGCTTCAATTTGAGCCTTCATTTCAGCCTTCTTCATTCTCTTTAGCTCTTTCTTCTCTTGTCTTTCTACTTCCTCCCTCTTGTCAAGTGTGGCTTCATGTGCTTGTAGATTTCCAATGAGTTCTTCAATAGGAATATCCCTAAGCGACCTTGCTTCTTCAATGGAAGTCACCTTGGATTCCCATCTCTTGGGGAGAGTTCTAAGGATCTTTGAGTTGATCTCTCCACTAGACATAGGATGTCCTAGAACAGCAAGACCATTCAAGATGGTGTTGAGCCTTGAGTACATGTTGGCTATGCTCTCTTCCTTTCCCATCTTGAAGTTCTCAAGCAACCCTTTGAGCATGTAGACTTTGCTTTCCTTCACTTGATCTGTCCCTTCATAAGTGATGCAAAGCTTTCTCCATACCTCATAGGCCGTCTCACAAGAAGAAATCCAGTTGAACTCGGTGGGGGTCATGGAGGCATATAGGATGTGCATGGCTCTAGCATTCAAGGTTGCTTTCATCAAGGTGGCTTCATCCCATTCTTCAATGTTTGTCTTTGGTAGAATGTATGGGCTGTTCACCATTTGCCACATCTCGAAACTTGATCCTTGGATGAAGAATTGAAGTCTTCTTCTCCAATAGAGGAAGTTGCTCCCATCAAAGATTGGAAGGCTGGTCGAGAGTCTCCCTCCTAGGTAGTCACCCATCTTCTCCTACTTGTTGAAGTATGCTTGGAGAAGACCCGCTCTGATACCACTTGTTGGATCCTAGATGGGTGATTAGATGCTCTAGAGGGGGGGGGTGAATAGAGTTGAAACCACTTAAACAAAATTCATTAAACCTTCAAATTATATGACAAGATAAGGTTGCTAAATGGGTAATTTGAGTGCAACTAAATCATGCATAGCAAGGATAAGAGAGATTGAACATGCACCAATTAGACAAGCTATTTAGAGTGGTTCCACACTTCAAACTAGAAGTGTGTCAGTCCACTTGCCTAGAGAGGTCAACCTCTAGGACTTCCAACAATTGCACTCTTATATTCACTTAATAAGACATACAATACATGACCAACAAAGGACTTACCTATCCAATACACAGAGTCTTCAACCTTACCAAGGACTTACCCACTTTGCAAGAGTCTTCGGCCTTCTCCAAGGACTTACCCACTCTAGCACAAGTCTTCAGCCTTGTAGGAATTACCCACTCTTCTTGGATCTTCCGCCTTTGACTTCACCTTCACTCGGAGAAGCTTCCACCAAGGTCTTACCTACTTGAGCTTGAGTCTTTTGCCTTCTCCAAGGGCTTACCCACTCTAGCTCCAAGTCTTCTGCCTTGATCTTCACCAAGGGACTCCTTCCCTTGTTCTTCTTCACCTCTCTTTCTCTTAGAGAGCTTTAGCACCTTCCTCCTTCACTCGGAGGCCTGGAGCAGCTTGCCTTCTTCTCCTTCACTCGGGGAAGAACAACATCCTTCTTCTCTTTCACTTGGAGAAGAAGCTTCAAACAATCTTCAAAGGGAATGGAGGTAGGAGAAGAAGAATGGAGAGCTTTACAACATTACAAATGATAGCTCTCATACATGGTGACCTAACTCACTCATACTCACGATTTTGCTTTGAAGGTAGAGAGAAAAAGGGGCTCAAAGGATTAGAAAACACTCAACTAAGGCTAGGACCAAGCATATGTGAATGAGAAACCTTGGAATGAAGTCCAAGAGGTCCTATTTATAGTTGAGGGTGTCCCTTTGAACTTGGGAGAGATAAGGGACACAAAATAGCCGTTTTACAACTTGCAACGGATCTATTTTGAGTTCCACCAACTTCTCCAACGGTTGGAATTGCTTTTTCTGCATTCCAGTACAGTCTGATCGGCCGAGTTTATATAAAGGTAACTCGGCCGAACCACTAAAAGACAAGGCTGAAAGCTAGACTGTCGGCCGAGTTCCTTTGGAGAAACTCGGCCGATCGGTCGACTTTCATCTTGGACCGATCAGTGGATCGGCCGAGTTTCCTAGCTAGAAACTCGACCGAACGGGAATCGGCTGAGTTTGTAACTCGGCCGATTGCAACAAAAATTCCAGAATATATGGATCGGCCGAGTTAGGAATTCGGCCGACCAAATCCCTGTTATGGGTATTTTGGAATTTTTGTATAACCGTACAAATGATGGATTTTTGAGTCCCAATAATTTTATCCATCTTAGTTACAATGCAAAACATGAGTATAAGTGATTACATCAATTGTTCTAAGCCAATAAGGGCTATTTCCCAAAATGGTCAAAAGTCACATGTTTTGCATGTGCTGGATGAGTAGCTTTTGAGTTGAATGTGATTCTTTTCTTGTACCTAATATCTGAAACAATCTCAAATAGATTTGTTAGATACATATGAATGGAATGGTTAAGTCATTATCAAAATATGGGCAATGTGCGACACCTAGGTCAACACATATTAGGAACCCTAAATAATTAAAGTTCACAATTAACATGAATGAAGTGTACTTCATAAATGTTTTATTCATTGTTTTAGGCTAATATTTGGGTTTATGAGAAGTCTATGTATACCTATATAACTATGATAGACACCCGACATGTTTATTTAGGAAAATTCTCTTGATGACTAAATGCTATACTTAAATTAGAGAAAATACACTTAGAAAATTAAAGAGCCATGATGGTCCAATACTTATGATTCATGTCATACTTGTCAAGACACGTGACTTGGGGGTTGAGGCTTTTTAAGCAAGTACGCATTGGCCTAACTGTTCCCGATTTGCTGGCTTGTCATTGTTTGGCGTGAACAGATCACAATAGTTATATTGGAGCCAATCATATTTATCATAGGAATCTTAAGTTGTTTCAGTTGTTTGAATTGTTTTATTTTTGCATTTGCATGTTTATTTTGATACTGGAGTAGCCTTTACTACTTAGTATGGATTTACATAATTTGTAGCTCGAGGATTAACACTAATCATGATTTCATATCAAGGAATTTAACCTACCATTCATGGTTGTTGTTTTGTTGCCCCAAGATTTTGGTTCTTGCTTATTTCTCAGACTCGGTTGAGTTCATCGTTATCCTTCTAGAGCTTCATGGTTATTGTTAACAAGCGTGTGGGACAATGCAATCGTTATTGTGTATTGAGATGTACACCCATGTCCTATGTTTAGGAAATGAGGCAATGATAAGGAACTGGACTAGACCCTGACGGCCACGACAAACAAGCCCATGTACATAATAGACTAATTAAACTAGTAACTATATAAGGGAATACTTTCTAACGATTATGTTCGACAAGTGATTCTACATGTTTGTGTTTTTCATCTCTTAGGGTTCAAAGTCACTTGTGAACAACTCGTTTCAGTTTGTGGACAACTTTTCTAGGATTTGCGTGGTTGTTTAAGCCGGTGATTGATCAAACTCCATCCACTTTTCATGAATTTGTCTAAACTGTTAAGGATTCTTTGGATCATAGTTGATCTCACCTTTTAATCTGGCTTGTGGTTGACGAGTTTGAATTAAAATCTCATTTGACTGCATCTTTGGAAGGAACTATCTTCTTCTCACAATTTGGTTTTCGAGTCTAAAAAGAAAATAAAAAATGTACAAAAGGCTCGGGGTCTCAAAAACAACTAAAAACTCTAATGAGCATAAAAACCTAAAAAATGAATAAAACCCATGCCAATGAAATAGAATGAAACTAATGAAAGCCTAAGCGTGAATAAAAGAATGAATGTTGATTTTTTCTTTTTAGGTGAGTCTACAGTGTGCCCGATCGGTACATGACTGTGATAGTGACGTAGGCATGCTGTACCTAGTGTGTCGTTGGAAAACTCATCTGAGTCTTTTAGGAACCCCTGGGAGACTCGGGAAATCTTCCCAAGAACATGGTGGGTTCGAGTGTGCTAGTGCGGTACAAGGAGGTTGACTTCACTTCTTTGGGCTCACTGGCCCAGATTATAGGGACCGTTGCTCGCTACATGGACCTCCTATAGCTTATTGCGGATTCCAAAGGCCATCAGAGTCCTTTTATTTTGTTTTATATATACCTTAATTTTGAATGAATTAAAGGCATAATTATGCTCATCATAAAAACATAAATTAACTCTATTTTTAGGAGAGTCTACGGTGGTGCTTGATGAGTATATGACTGCGACAATGATGCGAATATGATGTGCCTGGTAGTATCGCCCAAAAACTCATTAGAGTCGTTTAGGTACCCCTTGCAGACTGATGGAATCTTACCAGAGCATGGTTGGTTTCGACACTGTACCAGGAGGATGTCTCACTACTTTGGGCCAAGTGACTCGGACTGTAGGGACCGTAGCTCACTAGATGAATGCCTGTAGCAGATTTGGGATTCCCAAGGTCATTAGAGTATTTTTGTTTAATTTATTGTAGTTTCTGAATAAGTGGTAGTAGCGAAATTCGTGATCAGGTTTGTATGGATTCTTGAGGATGATTCTTCCCTTTTGTTTCTCGTGAGTTGAATCTTGCCTAGGTATAAGCAATGGGTATCTGCTAAGACCTGATTTTTGCATGACTTTCTAAATATCTTCCCGGATATCTTGTAATGAGTAAACACGCTTAACTAGCACAATTTCTTATCATCCGTCACATTGAAGAAGAACAATCATGCTTGTCTGTTGTAGTCATTTGACTCTTTCTATGACCCATACACGGTTCTTATCCTAATAAGTTTTTTTTTACTATGATCTTACTTAATAATGCTTAGATGCCATGTGATCTTTCACTAGCCATAGTTTCTAGTAACTTGTCACTGGTTATTGGTAGCTTGATATCGAGTTTTCAAACTTTTTTGTCAGACCATGTTCGATATTCTTCGTACAGTTGAGTTGACTCTTGCTAGAGAGTAGAGACAAACAACGGGTAGTTGACAACATTTGATTTTGGCGATATTTTCTAAATATTTTCCTAGGATGTCTTGTAATATATAAAAGTGCTTAACTAGCATATTTTCCTATGAAGGCACATTGAAGAAGAAAATTCCTATTTGTCTTATTGCATTCAAACGACTTGGTGAAAGCATTGATGGTACCATGTCCTTGCATTGATGAAATCATAGTAACAAAAGTATCCGAGTTTCACGAAAAATCGGTGATTTTTCATGAAGTTATAGGCTCCCGAATATTCATCACGATTAATACACCAGCTGCCGATTTTTCACGACTTTTCACGATTTATCCCGCTTTTTCGCGATTTATATGATTTTTCACGATTCTTTGTGACTTTTCACGATTTTTCTCTTATAAGTCGCTTGCTCTTTTTTTACCAAACCATGTACAATTTTTTTGATACACACTAAACCTCCACCCCCACTCATCTGGACAGTTCATGTTATTACTCAACTATTTTTTACTTCTTTTCCTACCTTTTCACTCACTAAGATTGTATGTCTTGTGACCGTAATAGTTACATATACATACATTTATCTATATATACACATACATACATATATACATACATACATACATACATACATACATACATATATATATGTGTATATACTTGTAAAACCGACTTATTCTCGATTATTTCCGAATAGTTGACCGAACTTTGACTGAAATTTATCGATCTTTTCACGACTTTTCTCGATTTTTTTTTCCGAATTTCGATTTTTTCCGGCCAACCGAAAAGGTGCCGAATCCCGAACGTGTCACTATGGATGAAATTAGGGAATCAACGTAGCAGGTGTAAAAGGTGAGATGGGACTATGAAGAGGAATTTAAAAGAGGAAAAAAGGAGAAAAATAGAAAAGAAAAGAAAATCAAGAATATTATCATGATGCTACTTGTAATTTCAAATAATCAGGCTACATAAAAAAATAAATATCTTTTGAAAATAGCTATTTTGAAAATGTTATACATGATTTATAGTGGTGCATAATTCATGATTATGATTGAATGTAATGAACACCTTACACTGCGAATGAGAGAATATAAATAAAACATATAGGAGCCAAGGCTCGCCAGGGTACCTTGCTTCAACTCTCAATACCTTGTCTTAAAAAGTTTGGTTCGTGCTCATGTTTAATATAAAAAATGTTATACCTTGTCTTAACTCTTAACCATAAATATCATTCGAAATAGTAATTTTGAAAATGTTATACAAGATTTATAATGGTGCATAATTCATGATTATGAATGTTATTGAACACCTTGTATTACGAATCAGAGACTATAAATAAAAACATACATGAGCCAAGGTTTACCAAGGTGCCTTGCTTTGGCTCTCAACACCTTGTCTTGGCAAGTTTGATTTGTGCTCATGTTTCTGCTCATGTCTAGTATCATTTTCATATTACTTGTTAGGGTGCATCTAGGAGGTAGACTCACCAGAGTGGTACGGGTTCTATTTAGCTCGTAACTTGACATCGTCTTAACCAAGCGTGAATAAAGCTCCATGCTCATTTCAGCCTAGGTGTCATGGTGCTAAAAGGAGTGCTCTATAACCAAAGCCTGACCAATTTTTATATTATAGGAACCCCAAGTACTTATACTCCACAATCAGCGTTAATGAAAGCCAGACCAATATGCGTATCATAGGAACTCTAAATGCCCATACTTCACAATTAGCATGAATGCAGTGTACTTCGTAAATGTTTTATTCATTGTTTTGGGCTTATATTTGAGTTTTATGAGAAGTCTATGTATATCTGTATAACTATGAATAGACACCCGACGTGTTTATTTAGGAAAACTCTCTCGATGACTAAAAACAATACTTAAATTAGAGAAAATACACTTAGAAGATTAAAAAGCTATGACGGTCTAATACTTATGGTTCATCTTATACTTGTCAAGGCACGTGAGTTGGGGTTGCAGCTTTTTAAGCAAGTACGCATTGGCGTACATGGTTCCCAATTTTGCTGGCTTGTCAGTGTTTGGCATGAACAGATCACAATAGTTATATTGTCATTTTACTGTACATATTATCACCATTTACATGGCACATGCTTTGATTCCACTGTACATATTTATCATTTTTACAGTAGTGCTTATCACCCGTTGTGGTTTGTCTTGTCTTAAAATTGCGTATAAATGACAGTGACCATTATATTCGATGAAAATGTCATACCAACCAACGATTTTTTTTGTGGTTTTACAATTTATATAAGAAAACATGAATGATAGCATATTGTAATAGACATTAAATTTTAAACGATGCTTTTTTACTGTGGTTCTATTATTTATGACAAGCAGCCACTCTTCCCCATATCGTCATGAATCAACTACTCTCAAGTACATCATGCAACAACCCAATGATGAACCCACTTAGGAAAAGTTATCTCTAGTAACAACTTGACCCTGATTCTATCAATTGAAAATAATCAAACTAAAATTTAAAATCATTAAAACTTACAAAAAGAGGCATGAAACAGTCCACTTGGTATGCCAATCTAGCTTAAAATACCGATCTGGTCGCGATGGTTGGGTGCCTTGTCATTAAGAAAAGAGGGCCAATGATGCCCCAACCAGCTCACCACACAGGCGTAAGTCTTAGTGAGCAACCGGGACTGGTAAAATAATCAAACTAAAATTTAAAATCATTAAAACTTGGAAAAAGAGGCATGAAACAGCCCACTTGGTATGCCAATCTAGCTTAAAATACCGATCTGGTCGCGATGGTTGGGTGCCTTGTCATTAAGAAAAGAGGGCCAATGGTGCCCCAACCAGCTCCCCACGCAGGCGTAAGTCTTAGTGAGCAGCCGGGACTGGTAAAATGCTATAATTCTTCCATATAAAAAAGGGAAACATAGTTGTACTTAGATAAGGAGTACCTGGGATGGGAAAATCATTGGTTGTATTGTTTGAGGATAAAATTTAGAGTGCGGGATTGTTGAGGATGTCGGGGAAGATTGCCTGCTTGTCATAAACAATGAAACCACAATAATAAAGTTTGGTTAAAATTTACGTTTATTAAGAATTTGTATCACTCATGTGTAGATATCAATTATAATAGCAAAAAATGCAGTTGGTTGTTATGACATTTTCATGCAAGGATTTTCATTAACACTCGATTTCAAGACATGAAAACAATTCCAGGTGATAAGCACTGTTGTGAAAATGATAAATAGACCCTCACTAAAAAAAATGCCACATAAGACGATGATAATTCAGAAAAAGATTAATTTCTAGGCATTGGCTATGTCAACATATATGAAAATGTTTTACACCAAGTGCAAAGTTTAAGCTACAATGCCAAAATAAACATGCAAATGCACAAAAAGACAATGAAAACAACTGAAAATAGTCCAGTTGCCACTCACCCCATAAAAATTCATACACATTTTGTGTGCATGCAATTATATTACCAAAGCAACACAAATAGTTGACTGCAATAGAATAATTCAAACGTAGTTTGAGCTTAAAGTCATCTCTACTAGGAATCAGTCCATATCTAAATTTAAACTATATAATTACTTAATGATTCAAAGATTTAGATGGTGGTTTTGATTTAGTTCTAAGTTAACTAAACTAACTATTAGATCAGTTTTAACTCACATTCAAGAGATAGAAGCACTTGGTGTCATAGCACATGCAACTCACGATAACCTTATCAATTATGCCAAAATATTCCTCTTGTCGTATATTTAGAAAAAGGAATTAATGACCTTGAAATTTTACTCACAAACTTATCAAGAAGAAAATTCATGCTTGTCTATTGTAGTCATTCGACTCTTTCCGTGACCCGTACACGGTTCTTATCCTAACAAGTTTTGTTGGTTTACAATGATCTTACTTAATAATGCTTAGATGCCATGTGATCTTTGACTTGCCGCTTTTGGTATGTTCAGTTGATGTTTGAATACAAGGAACTTGTCATTGGTGATCTTTTACTACCGAGTTTTCAAACTTTTTTTGCCAAACCATGTTCAGAATTCTTTGTACTGTTTAGTTGAGTCTTGCATAGGGACAAACAACGGGTAGTTGATAATATTTGATTTTGGCATTATTTTCTAAATATTTTCCTAGGATGTATCATAATGAATAAAAGTGCTTAACTAGCACATTTTCTTATGAAGTTCATTGAAGAAGAAAATTGATATTTGTGTATTGCATTCAAACAACTCGATGAAAGAATTGATGGTACCGTAACCTTGCACTTTTGGCCACCTTCCCTAGGTTGGTGGAGTCGATGAGGAACCTCGATTTGTGCTCCTTTGCAAGGGACTACGAGTTGGTGAGACAATTGTACCTAAGTATGACATATGAGACTATCACATTCTTAAAGATAAGGTCCATCCCTACACAAAGATACACTTTTCCAGAGCATCGCTTTATACTTATCTACGGTAGTTGCATCCCGAATCTTCGGCGCAAGTTGAAAAGGTGACTAAATTTATAAGGTCTGGAATTAGAGTGAATGCTCCGCAATGCTCCTGAGACACACCTTGTGTATCAATATAATAGATATGATAGAGGAGTTCGAATTTAGAGTGGGAGTAAGTGGATGATTTGGTCTAAGGTGATGTATGGCTCATGTGCATGTATTAGGGAATCAACGTAGCAAGTTTAGAATGTGAGATGGGACTATGAAGAGGAAGAAAAAGAGGAAGAAAGGAGAAAAATAGAAAAGAAAAGAAAATCAAGAATGCTACATGTACTTTCAAATAATCAAGCTACATAAAAAATAAATATCTTTTAAAAATAGCTATTAAGAAAATATTATACATTATTTATGACGGTGCATAATTCATGATAATGATTGAATATAATGAACACCTTAGATTACAAATGAGAGAATATAAATAAAAACATATAGGAGCCAAGGCTCATCAAGGTACCTTTCTTTGGTTGTCAATACCTTGGCTTAACTAGTTTGGTTCGTGCTGATTTTTCTGTTCATATTTAATATGAAAAATGTTATACCTTGTCTTAACAATAAATATCATTCGAAATAGTTATTTTGAAAATGTTATACAAGATAATGGTGCATAATTCATGATTATGAATGTTATTGAACACCTTGCATTATGAATGAGGGACTATAAGTAATAACATACAGGAGCCAAGGTTTTCCAAGGTACCTTGCTTTGGCTCTCAACACCTTGTCGTAGCAAGTTTGATTCATGCTGATGTTTCCGTTCATGTTTAGTATCATTTTCATATTATACTTGTTAAGGTGCATCTAGGAGGTAGACTCACCAGAGTGGTATGGGTCTTAACCAAGCTTGAATAAAGCTCCATGCTCACTTCAGCCTAGGTGTCATGGTGCCAAAAGGAGTGCTCCATAACCAAAGCCTGACCAATTTTTATATTATAGGAACCCCAAGTACTTAATACTCCACAATTAGCGTTAACCAAAGCCAGACTAATATGCATATTAGGAACCCTAAATAATTATACTTCACAATTAGCCTGAATGAAGTGTACTTCATACATGTTTTATCCATTGTTTTGGGCTTATATTTGGGTTTTATGAGAGGTCTTGTTAAGTTGTTTCAGTTGTTTGAATTGTTTATTTTTTGCATTTGCATGTTTATTTTGATACTAGAGTAGCCTTTACTACTTAGTATGGATTTACATAATTTGTAGCTCGACGATTAACACTAATTATGATTTCATATCAAGGAATTTAACCTACCATTCACGGTTGTTATTTGGTTGCCCCAAGATTTTGGTTCTTGCTTATTTCTCAGACTCGATTGAGTTCATCTTTATCCTTCTAGAGCTTCATGGTTATTGTTAACAAGCGTGTGGGACACTGTAGTCGTTGTTGTGTATTGATATGTACACCCATGTCCTAGGTTTAGGAGAGGAGGCAATTATAAGGAATTGGACCGAACCCTGATGTCCACGACAAACAAGCCCATGCACATAATGGGCTGATTAACCTAGTAACTAAATTGGCTAATACTTTCTAACAATTATGTTTGACAAGTGATTCTACATGTTTGTGTTTTTCATCTCTTAGGGTTCAAAGTCACTTGTCAACAACTCGTTTCAGTTTGTGGACAACTTTTCAAGGATTTGGGTGGTTGTTTAAGCCGGTGATTGATCAAACTCCATCGACTTTTCATGAATTGGTCTAAACTCTTAAGGATTCTTTGGATCATAGTTGATCTCACCTTTAAATCGGGCTTGTGGTTGACGAGTTTGAATTGAAATCGAGTTTGACTGCATCTTTGGAAGGAACTATCTTCTTCTCACAATTCGGTTTTAGAGTCTAAAAAGAAAAAAAAATGTACGAAAGGCTTGGCACCCCCAATCTCAAAAACAACTAAAAAACTCTAATGAGCATAAAAACATAAAACATGAATAAAACCCATGCCAATGAAATAAACTGAAACTAATGAAAGCCTAAGCGTGGATAAAAGAATGAATGTTGATTTTTCTTTTTAGGTGAGTCTAGAGTTTGCCTGATCGGTACATGAGTGCGATCGTGACGTAGGTATGCTGTACCTTTGGGCTCACTGGCCCAGATTATAGGGACTTTTGCTCGCTACGTGGACCTCCTATAGCTTATTGTGAATTCCAAAGGCCATTAGAGTTCTTTTGTTTTGTTTTATATATACCTTAATTTTGAATGCATTAAAGGCTGCATTGCTCACCATAAAAACATAAATTAACTCTATTTTTAACGAGAGTCTAGGGTGGTGCTTGACGAGTATATGACTGCGACAATGATGCGAATATGATGTGCCTGGTCGTATCACCCAAAAACTCATTAGAGTCGTTTTGGTACCCCTTGCAGACTGATGGAATCTTATCAGAGCATGGTTGGTTCTGGCACAGTATCAGCAGGATGTCTCACTACTTTGGGACAAGTGACTCGGACTATAGGGACCATAGCTCGCTATATGCTTGTAGCAGATTTGGGATCCCTAAGGTCATTAGAGTCTTTTCTTTTAATTTATTTTAGTTCCCGAATAAGTGTTAGTAGCGAAATTTGTGATCAGGTTTGTATGAATTCTTGAGGATGATTCTTCTCTTTTATTTCTCGTGAGTTGAATCTTGCTTAGGTATAAGCAATGGGTATCTGCTAAGACCTGATTTTTGCATGATTTTCTAAATATCTTCCCCGGATATATTATAATGGGTAAAAGTGCTTGACTAGCACAATTTCTTATCATCCGTCACATTGAAGAAAAGTCATGCTTGTCTGTTGTAGTCATTCGAATCTTTCTATGACCCGTACACGGTTCTTATCCTAATAAGTTTTTTTTACTACGATCTTACTTAATAATGCCTATATTCCATGTGATCTTTCACTAGCCGCTTTTTCTAGCAACTTGTCACTGGTGATTGGTAGCTTGATACCGTGTTCTCGAACTTTTTTATTCAGACCATGTTCAATATTCTTCGTACAATTGAGCGAGTCTTGGATAGAGATAAACAACGGTTAGTTGATTTGATTTTGGCGTTATTTTCTAAATATTTTCCTAGGACGTCTCGCATTTATAAAAGTGATTAACTAGCATATTTTCCTATGAAGTCACATTGAAGAAAAAAAGGAGAAAAATAGAAAAGAAAAGAAAATCAAGAATATTACTTGTAATTTCAAATAATCAGGCTACATTAAAAAATAAATATCTTTTGAAAATGTATTTACACCAAATGTAAAGTTTAAGCTACAATGTCAAAATAAATATGCAAATGCACAAAACGACAACGAAAACAATTTTGAATAGTGCAGTTGCCACTCACCCCATAAAAATTCATACACATTTTGTGTGCATGCAATTAAATTACCAAAGTAACACAAACAATTGATAGTATGAGATTAAAGTCATCTCCTAAAATATATAAAACCAGATGATGGTTTTGATTTAGTTCTAAGTTAACTAAACTAACTATTAGATCAGTTTAACTCACATTCAAGAGATGGAAGCACTTGGAGTCATCGCACATACAACTCATGATAACCTTATCAATTTTGCCAAAACATTCCTCTGTCTTATGTCTAGAAAATGAAATTAAAGACCTTGAAATTTTACTCACAATCTTATCAAGACTTGGCCTAGATCTCTTCAAGGAAAAACGATTTACATTAAGTTGATGCGAGATGTAACTAATCATTGACTTCTATTCACGTCTATTCATTTCCATGCAATGATGATTATTGCTCTAAGTTACAACCCTGTAAACTAGTTTTTCTCAAAATAATCTCCTCCGCTAGGAGAAGGTAGATCCACCTCTTTTTCTTCCTTGGGGGTGTATTGCCACTCGAGTCGCCTTTGTCTCTTCTCCTTAAATTGTCATTTGAAAATTAAAAGATTTCCCCCTTAACCACTCTCCATGCATGTATAATTTTGTAGAAACTTAGGCAGGCACGTGTTTCGTGAGTGACTTGCCATGTCGCTCAAGTGTTTTTCATATTTTTAAAGTGTAATCATTCGATACAACATGTCACATTGTGTAGATGGTTGCTACTTGCTTAAAGTGGCTATTGGTGAATCAACACATGTAATTCACTAGACATGATGTGCCTTTTTGAGGCTGACTTGGCCAATTTGCACAGTAACATGACACGACGTGTCGTCAAGGAAACACACGTGTCCACTGGAGTTTTTGATGTGGAGCCTCTTTGATGTGACACAACATGTCGTTGACCGAACATGACTTGTCTCTTGTTGTGAAGACATACACGACGTGTGCAAGCCGTGTTTGATAGGAAAACATATGAAATTTATCGTTTTGAGGCCTCCAAGTCAGGCCAAATGAGGATGATAAGAATAGATCAGCTAACTGGTCTTCAGACTTGACAGGTGACAACTGAATCAATCCCTTCTGGATTTTCTCTCTTAGAAAATGACAATCAACCTCAATGTGTTTAGTTCTTTCATGAAAAATTGGGTTATGAGCAATGTGGACAGCATCTTGGTTATCACATTTCATATCCATAGGAGCATCTTGGGCAAATCCAAGTTCCTCTAACAAATGTCGAATCCATAGCAACTCACATGTTGCTAAGGCCATAGCTCTATATTCAGACTCTGCACTCGATCTGGCTACAACTGTTTGCTTCTTGCTCCTCCATGATACTAGATTTCCTCCCACAAACACACAATAGCCAGAAATAGATCTTCTATCAATGCTACATCCTGCCCAATCAGCATCTGAATACCCTTGTACTTTCAGGTGACCATGATTTTGATACAGGGCGATTCGAATGAGACCCTTTTTCTTTTTTAATTTGGTTATTGGATATATTTTAATTTGGTTATTGGATATATCAATTAAATAAAAAGGATCATTTCCCTGAGAAGATCCAATCAAGAAATTTCATTATATCCCTTTCTAAAATCATTCTTTTTTTGCGGAGTACCTTATAAATGATAGGGATACAATATGAAATGAATATTGCTAATAAAACATACCTTCCCCTTCCAGGGGACTTTTTCAAATACCTCAAGATGTGCATTACAGCCTCCAAGTGACCTGTACATGGCTTCTCCATAAACTGGCTCACAACACTAGTAGAAAATGCAATGTCAGGTCTAGTGACTGTCAAATAATTCAACTTTCCTACGAGTCGTCTATATCTCCAAGGATCATCAAGTAACTCCCCCTGCTCCATGGACAATTTGACTTTAGGGTCCATTGGAGTGTCACTGGGTCTGGTCCCAAGCATCCCTGTCTCTGTGAGCAAATCAAGGACATACTTCCGCTGTGAAATTACTATCCCAGATTTTGACTTGGCAACTTCAATTCCCAGAAAATATTTAAGATTTCCTAGGTCCTTTGTATGAAATTGTCCATGCAGAAAAGCCTTCAATTGTGCAATGCCCTGACTATCATCACCAGTAATCACAATGTCGTCAACATATACCACAAGAACTATACATCCCGAACTTTGTCGCCTGTAGAAAACAGAATGATCCATAGTACATCTCTGGAGCCCAAACTCAGTAAGAGAACTGCTGAGTTTACCAAACCAAGCACGAGGTGATTGTTTTAGACCATACAGAGACTTGTGCAGACGACACACTAGATCACACTCCCCCTGAGCAACAAACCCCGGTGGTTGCTCCATATAAATTTCCTCATCCAAGTCACCGTGTAAGAATGCATTCTTGATATCAAGCTGATGTAGAGTCCATGAATGTATGGCAGCAAGAGACAAGAAGATGCGAATAGATGCCATCTTCGCAACAGGAGAGAAGGTCTCTAAATAATCCTCACCATAAACTTGAGTGTATCCTTTGGCTACTAACCGTGCCTTAAGCCGATCAACTAATCCATTCGCACCAACTTTAACATTAAAAACCCAACGACATCCAACCACAGACTTACTCGATGGGCGCTGAACAAGAGACCATGTATGGTTCTGGACTAGTGCTGCCATCTCTTCTTCCATTGCATGACGCCAGCCAGGGTGATCCAAGGCAACTGCAGGAGAAGAGGGTATGGAGACAGAGGACATGGAGGATAAGAAGGCATGAAATGAAGGTGATACATTGCTGTATGAAACAAAATTAGAAATGGGATGAAGAGTGCAAGACCGAGTGCCTTTCCAAGTATCTACTTGACTTTCAGACAAGGGAGCAACTGGAGGAGCTGAACTGGAAGGAGTCTCTGTAATACTTGTACGTGGACGACGAGTATACACCTGCGTGATAGGAGGTCTAGTAGAAATGGGTGGGACACTATCATGAGGACCATCATTACCCGAACAAGTGGGAATAGACTCAACAACAATTGGAAGAGGCAAGAGTTCTTCCACAACTACGGGTGTCATTGACGAACTGTCGTCAAAGAATGATGTGTCTTCAAAAAAGGTGACATCGGCTGAGACAAAAAAGCGATAGTGTTGACCTTGGACTCAACTTGTCCTTGCCAGGACCTAGGCAATGAACAAAACAAACACATCCAAACACCTTTGGTGGGACATGGTACAATGGCTTCATAGGATGAAGAATCTGAACAGGTATACGATTTTGGATTACAGATGATGGCATACGATTTATGAGGTAAGTGGCGGTGAGAACTGCATCACCCCAGAATTCTCTTTGGACATGCATGTGAAGAAGAAAGGTACGTGCAGTCTCTACAATATGTCGAATCTTTCTTTCAGCCACTCCGTTCTGTTGTGGTGTGTATGGACAAGAGGATTGGTGGATGATGCCATGGGTGGAGGTGAAATGGTTGAAATCATGGCTGAAGTATTCTCTGGCATTATCAGAACGGAGAGTACAAACTTTCTTTTTGAATTGGGTTTCCACTTCCGCACAAAAAGATTTAAAGATGGACAAAAGTTCAGATCTTTCCTTCATCAAATAAAGCCATGTAGCACGTGAATAATCATCAACAAAGATAACAAAATACTTATAACCAAGCTTAGAGGTTACACGACTCGGACCCCATACATCTGAGTGAACTAACTCAAACAAAGACTCTGCTCTTTGACTCTTTTTGGACCGAAATATAGACCGTGTATGCTTCCCTAACTGACATGACTCACACTGCAACACATCTAGGTGGGACAGACTTGGGACCAAAACTTTGAGCTTATCCACTGATGCATGACCAAGACGACTGTGTACCACCAAAGGGGAAGCTGCGATACAAGTTGTGGGAGACCTACTCAAGTAGTAAAGTCCAGCCAGTTCATACCCTTCACCAATTGTCTTCCTCGTCTTCAAGTCTTGTATAACACAAGTATCAGGTAAGAAAGTGACTGAGGCTTGAAGACAACGGGTTAATTTGCTGATAGATAATAAATTAAAAGGGAATTGTGGGATGAACAAGGTGGAAGGAAGGGAGATATGTGGAGTTGGTGACACTACTCCAGTTCCCATGACAGATATAGTAGAACCATCTGCAAGGGTAACACCGGGTAGGTCCGGCTTACTAGTATAGGTGGTAAACATCTTAGGTTCCCCTGTGATATGATCAGTTGCACCTGAATCAAGAACCCAATCTGACTTGAACCCTGATTCCTTGGAAGCTTGAGAGATACATGTTGAAGGGCTGGCAATTTGTGCAATGTAGACAACTGAAGATGTGGCTTGATGTGAAGCTCGGAAACGCATCAAATGAACATATTCTTCTTCAGACAATGAAATAAGATATGGAGCCTCCTCTTGAGTATTCTTCTTATCATCCATGTCGACTGGCATATACTAAATCAACACTTTAGGAACTTGATATCAGACCGAATCAATTGTAAAGGACCTTAAAATCAGACTTTGCAGGCTTAATTTCAGACTTTGCACGCTTAATTTCAGACTTTGAACTTTGTAATAAAATATACTTCTTCAAATGCACCAAAAGATCCTTCAAGATAACCCAAAAACAGACTTAGTAATAAGGCTGCACTGTGCAGCTACAGTAACGACAGGATATAGACCGGAGGAGGAAGAGGACTGCTCCCTCCTCGGTGCTCCTGTGCCCTTAACCTTCTGGGGCAAGGTAGCAGACGTAGGGGCGCCCTTCAAGGACAGGAAAAGAAGAGATGGAGCCGATCCGTTTCTCCTCAAGAGAGCCCGTAAGCAGGCTGCAGCTACAACAGTTTTCGCTCCAGGAAGATCAACAACTTCGGAAGGCCCAGACAAAGATTAATCAACGATCGGCTTGATCCTTGAGGTTGCTGGGGTTGGGCGCCAGCCAACGCAATAAGCAGCTTAGTCGAAATCCAGCGGATGGAGACACAGCAGCCCTTCCCGTGGTCGCGCAGCTACAGTGATGCACTGTAGCAGTACTATAGAAAACGTGAAAGAAGAGGAAACAAGGGGACAGCTTGCTTCCTGGACCAAGTAGGGATGAAAACCCTAGGCTCTGATACCATGAAGCTTGTAATGTGGGAGAAGGAGACGACCTGAAGGCTTACGGTCTGTCTCACATATCATATATATAAGAAGAAAGTATTACAACCATGGAACATAACTTCGACGATTTTTGGCGAAATTTCGCCGAAACTTCGAACTTCGACCATAGGCGAAGTCGAATCCCAAATACTTCGGCCTCGTCCAAACTTCGGGGCAAAGTTTCAGTGATGTCGGCGAAGTTGACTTTTTTGTGTGTATTTTCGTCTCAACTTCTCCGAAGTTGTCGAAGTTTCCTCGAAGTTGGCGAAGTTTGGTCGAAGTTGAGACGACCCAGAGCATTAATCCTAACTAGTGTCCCAAAGGCCATATAAGGCATAAGTGTTGCCTCCAACCCTCTTCACAACTTCTAATATCAACTCCTATGTTGTTTGTTGCCACTCTTTCCTAGATAGGGTGTTTTAACTACTATTTGACTGTATATTGTATAAAATACATATGGTGAACTATATTTGTATATGTGTATTGCACATTTGACCCTTGAAACTAGGGCTAGAGAGTTGTGAATTGTGTTTTGTGTTAAATTAACATATATAAGATAGATGTATAACATATATAGTAGTTTTCGATTAAAGTTTCCTTCAAACTCACATCATTTTCTTCAAAAAATGACATCGAAGTTTGTCGAAGTTTGCGTCTAAACTTCCTCGAAGTTTCCACAAACTTCCACTTCCACACCTGGCGAAGTCGACACGAAGTCGAAGTTCTGCACCATGATTACAACATTTACAAATAGACCCCTGACCTTAATATATAAGACCATGTCATTTACATACAAGACCCTATACATTAACATTTTTGTTGTACTAGGGGTGTAAACATTACCTACATATTTGTCATGTTTTCATATTTATATTGTGATTTTATTATCTATTTCTCAAATTACAATTTTAAAGTATAGTTATTTCCGGATAAAGTAATAAAAAATGCATAAATATGCCAGGAAAGCTTCTTAACTGGATTCCAAAATTGGAACATTAACATTTATTTATTCAATATTTAGTAAACAAATAGAAGGGTGGGGTGTTTCCACATCTTTGGAGTATTACGAGTATAAACATTACCAACATATTTGTCATGTTTTCAAATTTATTTTCTGATTTTATTATATATTTCTGTAATTACAATTCTACAGTAGTTGCGTTCGGAAAAAACTAAAAATGCCAAAAATATGGCTAGATAGCTCCCTATTCTCCTATATTATTTTTTTCATATACATATTTTTCGTTAAATGTGTATTAATGATCAATGCCTTTACATAAAATTCAAAGTCGGTACCTCTTTCCTCTTCTTCAGAATATATTCCAGAAATAATTCAAACAATAGTTGGTCAATATTCCTTTCTACATCAATGTATAAGAATTAAAGTAAATTCATCAATACATATACATATACATATACATAATCCTATATATATATATATATATATATATATATATATATATATATATATATATATATATATATATATATATATATATATAATCGTCTTCCTGTTCTTATGATTTTGTGCTTCAATAATGATTCCTCTTTTGTATTACCAAGCTATGTATTCCTAATATTGCTCTTTACAATTTTCTTTTTTGGGAATTACATGCCGGTGTGCTAGCTAGTCATTTTGGTAGGAATAAGGCCACTTCTATTGTGACTGACAGATTTTATTGGCCTTTTGTATACCATGATGTTGAGTGTATGGTTTTTTCAGCGTAGTACACTACTCTTGTAACAGACAAATTTTATTGGCCTTTTGTATACCGTGATGTTGAGTATTTGGTTTTTCAACATAGTACATGCTGATTGGCCAAAGCCATAAGGCAAAATGCGTAACTATACACTCCCCTTGCCATTCCGTATAAGTCTTAGAAATATTTCGTATGCATTTCATTCTTGGCCTTCCCACATTTGTCGTAGATACGAATTATTGACCGCTTTTCCAAGATGGTTCATTTCATCCCGTGTAACAAGAAATATGATGCTTGCATGTTTCTGTCTTTTCTTCGAGGAGTAAATCAAGCTACACGGCCTCCCCACTACCATAGTGTTTAACCAAAATTGAAAAGTTGTCAACATTTTTAGAAGAATCATATAAATCTTTGCACCCAATTGAAGTTTTATTTGGCCATCCATCCTTAGACTGGCGGTCAAACTGAGGTGGCCAACAATCACTGATCTTTTGCGATGCATGTATTGTCTTTTGACAAAATGAGGCTTGCTTTTATCGATTTTGAATTTTCTTGTAACAGCTATGTGAATAGGTCCACTGGGATGAGCCCCTTTGAAGTTGTCCATGGTTACAAACCTCGTCAGATTATTGACTGCTTACCAACCTACCTATGCCTAACCTTCCCACACTGTTAATACTATGCCTAAGCCTTCTACACCGTAGAACTTTTTTCCCGACACTCATGATTTACATGCCAAGATTTGTCAAAAACTTACATTTTCTTATCTAAACAACAAGATTTTTGTAAATGCAGACCGCATGTTCCCATAATTCAAAGTGGGAGACTATGTGCTACTAGCTTAGTACGCGTCATCTGTTAACACTCCCCTGAAAATTCTTTTAAGAAACTTCAAGCTAGAGCGTCAAGACCCTTCAAAATAATCAGCAGGTAAGGACCCAATGTATATGTACTGATTCTACAGTAGATTGGAGCTTCAGTCGTATTCAATGAGGAAGATCTATTCCCCAATCATGGTATGCTTGAGCCGCTGCCACCACCTTTTTGGAGCTTCTTCAGATCATTCCAATGTCTCATTGCCTTTAGTAGCTCAACCTCCTCTCCCTCAACTTCCTCATCAGTCACCCGAGAGCCTTCACATAGTTCTTGAGGACCAGGGCACTATGCGCAACGCTTCCTAGTTTGATGGCATGATTGCTCACCTACTAACGCCACATTGATTACCGTAGACAAATTTTGCCGCATTGTTGTCAATCTTTTCACGCAGGCACCTCTCTGTCAACTTGACAGAGTCGAGTCTTCTGCAACTGTGGGGAGCCAATTTAGTACAAATACCACATCTGCGTACTTATGAATGTAGATGCTAACAATCTAATGCTCATGCTTTTTTTTTTCTTTCTTTGATTTTCTTTATCTAGGTTGTGTTATATTTCCCAGTAATTTGAGTTTCTATAGAGCCATGTGGTTTTAGTTCACATTGGCTTTTGCCTTAGTCATCTTGTTTTACACACTTAAATAATATAAACCATTTTCTTTTGTCATTAGTTGTGTTTTTATCTCCAGTAGGGTTTATCTCTTGGGCTTTCCTTCTTTTTTCTCTTTTCCAGTTTCGTTCCCCCTTTGCAGTTCAACCTCTCTTGACTCTCTGTTTATGATGTCGTAGTCGATGTAGGCAATGGTGGCCTTGTGGTATATATCATTGTGCATATTGTGGTCGTTGTTTGGAGGAGGCCTTTGTGGGTCTAGAGCTAGCGTTTGATGTAACTACAACAACTAAAGTTGGGTTAGTTGGAAGATCCCACCATGATCTAAGGGGATGTCTTTGTAAGCTTGGATCCTGAATCGACATCCATTGGTATACAATGGCTAGTTTCCTCCTGAGGCTATGGTATTGGTTGAACGAGTACCTCTGTAGGCAGTTGTATAAGAAGTAGACCCAATGATCCGTAATGCTCCTCTAACACACATTCTGAAGCAGCACATCTTTATCCAGTGATATTTGGGCTTCGTCTCTACTAAATATATCTTTGCTCATCCCTCCGTCATTAAAGATTGTGCCAGAGAAACCGGTTTAGGTGTACCAACGTCGATGGAGTCCACCTTCCGCTACATCCCTTCTACATCGTTTATTTTGCCTGAAGGTCTGGACCTTGCGAGTCACTAAACACTGCTCCTTTGCATCTCTTGATTTAAATAAGTACATTGCTAAACAAAAGGGCCATCATATGTCTACTTCTTATAACATTACAAAATATTGTTCGCTTGGTAATTTCAGATACCGATGCCGTTTTGACAGCTTGGATACAGATATTTACCGGTATACTGACGGAAATATCGACATATACAATCATGCCCATGTCGATGCCAAAATGAACGAATTAAATCATGAAATTTTACAGGTGTAATCTCTACACCTAAATGCATCGTTTTATGCAATAAATTCTCTAAGGGTTATGTGGGGGGGGTTGTCCATCATGTGGGAGGTAGGGAACCTATCCTATTTTCTGTAGATTTTGATGAAGGATTTTGATGACAAAATATTAGAATTAAGATTTGGAATTTTACTAGCACAATCCATAAACATAAATGTAAATAGAGTTGCCGCAATGCTGCGTGCAATGTAGCGTTAGGAGAGACAATGTGCCTTCTCCCTTTTTATTAATAAGAGAAGTTGGATAAGTTACATAGAGGTCCAGCAGGATATATAAATTACAAAATAGAATAAACAGCTGAATATAATGAAATATATTAACACTCCCCCTCAAGCTGGAGCGTACACATCGTGTATGCCCAACTTGTTGCAAAAACTTTGAAATGATGCTGGACTCAATGGCTTTGTGAGAACATCTACAAGTTGATCTTCAGAATTGACATGTGGAGTCACAAGAGTCCCATTCTTGGTCTTCTCTAAAAGTGGCAGTCAACCTCTATGTGCTTAGTACGTTCATGGAAGACTGGGTTTTTGGCAATGTAGATAGCAACTTGATTGTCACATCTGAGTTCTATAGGAGACAAAATAGGAATCTTTAATTCAGAAAGTACAGATTGAACCCACTGCATCTAGTACTGCCATTGGATAGCATAAAATTTCTGGCGCTTAGTACTGCCATTGGATAGCATAAAATTTATCAGCCCTGGCTCCACATATGGTATGTGCATAATTATATAAAAAATCTGTGTTGCACTCTGGGTTTTGATTATCAGATTGAGAGTGCGACCAGATGACCTAATTGAGGGACGCATCAAATAAAAGGGCATCAGTCATCTTCTTCGTTCTCCTCTTCTGCAAAAGAAAATTATGGGTCTTCTTCTCCTTTAGCTCTTAGACGACCATCTTCTCTCAGCCGGTCGTGATCTGGTGTGGTGATATGTTTCCCTTCTCCCTCTCTGGGATTCCTTCTCAAGTGTTCTCACCATGATTCGCTAATACCTTCTACGTGCCGACTAGTAGGCCAACGTGATTGTCGAAGTGCTACACTGCGAGTAGTCAAGGTGCGCAAGCCATTACTCTAGGCACTACTTCAGTGTTAAGAGATCAAGGGATATCCATCAGCAATAGAGACATCTCGTTGAATAGCTAAACAAAATCGTCAACATCTCTACTTGCTACAGATTCATCTCTTCAATGGTGGTACAGATTGTCGTGTTGACAACTTGCACTGGGTCTAATTCTTGGACAGTGCCGCTTTACTTTGGCAAGCCAGTCCAGGCAACATCCAATCTATGGTTGCCAAGGAATACTTCCAGGCATGGTTCGTTTGACAACACACAGTTGTGCTTGCTTGGCATCACCAATTCTATGCCTTATTGGAAGCCTTCTTAGGATATAATAGGTACGTCCAAACAAACATGGGACTGAAAAAAGACTGTCGATTTGATTTATTTCCATGCTATCATATGATTTGTCTCATCCTCTTTCTTTCCCGTCAGTCAACTAAACATGCCCTGGAGACCTTAAATCTCACCAAAAAACTAAAAATCAACTCGGTTATGAATGAAGAAAATAAGGAAATTCTAGGGCTTTAAGTGATTTTTTTACTCCTGAACTAATTACACAAAACAATAATCAATATCGTTATCTAGTGAAAAGAAATTCTCTAGATAAAAATTGAGGAATCAATATTCCTTGGTGAAAAGAAATTTCTTAGTGCATGTTTAGGAAAATATTTGTTGGTGCATGTTATCCGTTGATGATATTGTGCTCATTGATGAAGAAAGATATTATGAAAGTTTTAACTTTAGAGAAATGTGTTGGAATCTAATAGATTTAAGATCGTTAGAAGTAAAACCGAGTATAAGCACTTCAATTTCAGTTGGTCTAGAGTTGTGAATGGTGGCCCAAGTTGGATGGCGTGGATGTACCAAAATGTGAAGTTTCATCACATGGGTTCTATTATTCAAATGGATGGCGATGCTCAAGATGATGTTAGTCATGGGGTCACACAAGAAGTGGAGGAGTGCAACTGGGGTAGTATGTTACTGGAAAAACCCTCTCAAATAAAAAAGCTTTATAGAACAGTTATATGAGCGGCCATGCTATATGGGAATGGGAGTGGATGTTGGTGGTGAAGAAATAAAATCTCAACAATATGAATGTGGTTGAAATATATTGCTAGAGAAATGACTATATTAGCAACAAAGTAGGGGTGACAAGTATTAAGAACAAGTTGTGTGAGGGTTGCCTGACATGGTATGGACAATGGCAACACAAACCGGCTAACACGCCTACTAGAAAAAATGCTATTGAAAAAATGTTATTGAGTCGAGCACGGTTAAAAGAAAAAGAGGCGAGCCTAAATTAATTTTTTAAAACTTTACATCTTAATCAGAATATAACCGATAATAGAGCTTATTGGAAAAGAAGGATCCATGTAGCTGATGCGACGTGGTTGGGATGATGATAACAATGAGGATGATGATGATAATGATAATGATAATGATAATGACAATGACGATGATAAAATGAGATCATATAACACATTTTTTGCACATATATTCGATATATATACCATAGTTATCAGAACCGAACCGGCCGGTTCAACCGGTTGAACCGGGAACCAGTGCCTATACTAGTTCGGTTTGGCCCCAAATGCGGAAATCCCTTTGAACCGGTCAAGAACCGGTGAACCGGTCCGGTTTTTACTGAACCGGCCGAGTCTGACTGACCAATGATTTGCTGTATTTTTTGCTGAATTTTGTTGTTGCTGCATGCACATGCTATACCCTCCTCCCTTTTCCCTATTCCTCCTCTTCCTCCTTATCCTCCTTTTCTTATTATTTCAATTGTTTGCTGTAGCATTTGCTTCTGTTTTTGTTGCTACTTGCTGTTGCCTTCTTTTGTTGTATTGATCCTCTTGCAATTGCTCCGGTACCTCTCTTCTTCTTCATCTAGTCCCCTAGTAAATTCCATATAGTTAAAATATTCTACCTACCTTTTCTCATTCTTTAACATATTCCTACCTCCCTGCCTGGTCAGTGACTATACAAAAGCCTAGTGCTACTGTATATATTTATATTCCTATAAGGTTTCCAATATCCTTATGGCAATTATACCGTGGTATCTCCTCATGTTAATGAAAGTTTATTTGATTACTTGAAATTTGACACGGGAAATGCACTTTCAAATTGAATTATTGTAATTTCCATGCTAGTTTTTGATATACTCCTAGATTTGCTTACTTTTTCCTTGACTTTTCATATATTACAAAGATATAAAAATAATTTATGGTGTCATGTTGACGTCACCGGTTGAACCAGTGAACCGAGAACCAGAAGCCTCACCTGGTTCATTCACCGGTTCGGTTCTGACAACCTTGATATATACACATATATAATTATGATAAATTTTCAGACACACATAAATATACTTCACACACACATAATATGCTTACATATACACACATTCCACATATCCAATCATATTTTTATATGCATATATAATCCAATATTCTTTGTTTGATGTGTCTAACATAAGCACTCTCTTTTATAGGACGAGAGTAAGTGAGAAACAAAATTAGTAGACGTGGGATAAAATAAAAGCTAAAGACCAGTGTATTGAAAAACGGCCCGAGCGGCCGATTAATCGGTCAAACACCCAGGTCGTTCAAAATTGACCCAAATCACCCGCTTAACCAGTTTGCACTTAATCGCCCGTTTTTTCCCGCTTTTTGCCCTTTTTTCCATTTTTTACCCCTTTTTCCCGCTTTTTGGCCGCTTTAAGTAAACTATACGGTCCCAAGTATTATTGACTATAATAGTATAATATATCAAACTTATATACATTAAATATCCTACGACAAGCCCTAGTTCTAATATAGAATGCATACTTTGTATGCAAGTCGGGATAATAGGGTACTGCTGTAAAGTGTAATTTATACAAGTAAATTACATGTAACTATTATCTAATTTAGAATGCATACTTTAATTAAATGTACTGCTGTAAGGTATGACTAATTGATGATATGCACAATAACAATAAGTTAGTAAAGTATCCAATAATTAATCTATTGTTTACTGCTTAGCTATGTAAACATGTGATGTGATTTTTTTTCTGTATCATGTATGTAGGGTGTTTTATCTATGCCAAGTCTATTGTTTACTATATTATGGCTATAATTATCGTCTTATAGCTATCTTATAAACTATTTGGGTGTTTTGTATTGTTAGGTAGAGTGTTTAGATATATATAAAAGTTCCTAAGAGTATAGTACATATATACATATATGTGTAATTTTGTATAAAATTATATAGGAAACTAAAACCCGTTTTTTCAAAAATCACCCATTTCATCGCCCGCTTACCGCTTAACTAGTTACAAGGTGCTGTCCGCACGGTTACCGCTTAACGTTTTATAAAACATTGCTAAAGATTAAGACAGGTCTAAAGCACAAAGTAAATATAAAGCATAAATATCTCAATACTCCCCCTAAAGCTGGAGCATAGATATCAAACATGCCCTGCTTGTCCACCAATGTAGTAAAGTGAGTCTTCGGAAATAGTTTGGTGAAGATGTCAGCAACCTGATAATTTGTTCGGCGATAAGGAGTGTAGAACAAATTCCCAAACAAAGTGGCGATCCACCTCTATATGCTTGGTAAGCTAATGAAAAGTAGGATTGCTAGCAATAAAAATGGAGGCTTTGTTGATGCAGTACATAGGAATAGGAGGATCTGGATCATAGATGCCAAATTCCTTGAGGAGTCCTTGGACCCAAATCAGTTCACAAGTCATATGAGCCATGGCTCTATACTCTGCTTCAACACCGAACAACCATAGTTTGTTTCTTACTGTGCCATTTAACTAGCCGTGTTCTCATGTGCCCCGCATGAGGCCGCTTATGCGGCCGCATTCCTCAGCCGCTCCGCATACATCTATGCAGTGCTATTTTTGGACATGGACCGCATATGCGGCCGCTTAGGCCCCACATTTCATTTGGTGACAACTAACTAAAAAATATAAATAAAACCTCAAATAAAATCAACCAAATTAAATGACAACTTCTATATAGTTGGTTTTAGATCAAATATTGAAATTTTGCTACCTCAGATTTAATTCAGTTTTGAATGAGTGGTGCACAACATATAATTACATTTTACAATTATCAATGTTTCATTATGCTCTTTCCTTTGCTCTTTTTTTCTCTTCTATTTTGCTCTAAGATTAGAACATGTATTTTGTCTTGTATAAAAGGGGAATATACCAGAGATATTAATTGGATATGATATTTTCTTTTACAAAGTATCAAACTTGTGTGCTGCCTAGGGAGCAATTCCTATTCCCTAATCATGGGAGTTTGAATCAAAATCTTCAGCTCAGATAAGACAGATTTGATCCATTGTAGTTCACAGCATGCATGTGCCATAGCACGGTACTCAGCCTCAGTACTAGACCGTGCTACCACTTGTTGTTTCTTGCTTTTCCAAGTAATCAGATGATCACCAAGAAAGGTGCAGTAGCCAGATGTGGATCTTCTATCAACTTGATTACCAACCCAATCTGCATCTGCATAACCTGTGAGAGTCAAAGAAGATAGAGGACTCTTTGGTTTATAATAAGTGATCCCCTTTCCAGGAGCACTTTTCAGATATCTCAGAATCCTGCATACAGCTGTCCAATGTGACTGTCGTGGTGTGCACATATGTTGACTTACTACTCCAACAACAAAAGAAATATCAGGTCTTGTGACAGTTAGGTAAATCAACTTCCCAACTATTCTCCTGTAATGACCTGGATCTGAATATGCAGTCATACCCGTTTCCTGTAGCAAGTCAAGCACATACTTCCTCTGGGAGAGATTTATACCTGCATGGGATCTAAGAACCTCAATCCCTAGAAAGTATCTCAGCTTCCCCAGGTCCTTCGTGTGAAAGTGTTGTTGTAGTCCTTCCTTCACACGTGATATGCCTGTAGAATCGCTGCCAGTAATCACAATATCATCAACATAGACAGCAATAATGATGGACCCACCAGAAGAATTTGAATAAAATAGAGAGTGATCAGTCATGGAACGAGAGAAGCCCATCTATAAAACAACAACACTGAACTTGTCAAACCAAGCTCGAGGAGATTGCTTTAACCCATAGATAGCCTTTTTCTTGACATCCAGCTGGAAAAGAGGCCAATCAAAGGTAGTAGCTAGAGATATAAGGATCCGCACAGAATTGAGACGAGCAACTGGAGAAAAAGTCTCAAAGAAGTCCACTCCATATGTCTGTGTGTAGCCTTTTGCTACCAATCTGGCCTTCAACCGCTCAATCGATCCATCAGGGTTGTGTTTGACTGTAAAGACCCATCTACAGCCCACAACTTTCTTTCCCGCAGGTAAAGTAATAAGATCCCATGTGCCATTGTCAATCAGAGCAGAGATTTCCACCTGCATTGCCTGCTGCCACCCACTGTCTTTCAGAGCCTCTAAGTGGTTTCTTGGTATCTTAATGGAGTCCATCCCAACAGCAAATGCACGAGCCTGTGTAGATAAGTGCGACAAACAACATACATTTGATATGGGATGTCTAATAGTACATGAACGTATACCTTTCCGGACAGCAATAGGAAGATCAAGGTCAGAAGCCTCTGCAGGAATCTCTTGAGTAGAAGATGACGAAGGAGGCTCATGGACTTGTGCCGCTACCTCATCTGGATCCTGTCTACCTCGCCTGTGATAAACCTGGTTATAGGGTTGAATGGTAGGTGTATCATGCGGTATGTCCTCAACAATGATAGGTGGCACTCCCTTACTTGGAATTGCGGGTGGCACTCCCTCACTCAATTGCTCCCCCTTGCTCATAGAATTTGCAAAATATGGACTGGTTTCATCAAAGGTGACATCCTTAGAAACAAACATACGACGCAAACTCGGGCAATAACACTTGTAACCTTTACTCGTACCAGAGTAACCAAGAAACAAGGTTTTCAAGGACCTAGGAGAGAGTTTGTCTTGTTTGGGATCAACGTTATGAACGAAGGATGTACAACCAAAAACCCGAAGCGGAACATGAAACGGTTTATCCATAGGGCGTAAGACAGAGAAGGGAGTGCGTCCATGCAAAACAGAAGAGGGCTGCCGATTAATCAAAAAACAGGCAGTGAGAAGAGCTTCAGACCAGAAACGTTTAGGCACATTGGATTCAAACATGATAGACCTAGTGATATCCAAAAGATGGCGATTCTTTCTCTCAGCAACGCCATTCTGCATAGGAGTGTGAGGGCAAGAGGTGTGATGAATCATACCAACCGAACTGCAAAACTCATTCATCGCTTTCTGAACATACTCAAGGGCATTATCAGATTGAAAAATTTTGATATTGCAGTTAAATTGAACCTAAATTTGTTTATGAAAATGTTTGATAATGGAAAGCACAGATTCACGACTTTTTAAAAGATAAATCCATGTCATGCGAGAGTAATCGTCCACAAAGGAAATGAAATAGCTAAAACCATTATAACTCTGGTTTTTAACAGGACCCCATACATCACTATGGACTAACTCAAACGGACTAGAAGCCCGATTATTGACACGAACAGGATATGATAACCGATGATGTTTGCCCAACTGACAGGACTGACACTCTAGAGAGGACACATGAGCTAGATCTGGTTCCAACTTCTTCAAGCTTTCTAAGGAAGGATGTCCATATCTGCAATGCCACAACAAGGGGGAACCACTCAGCATGGCGGAGGAAACTGGAGCAGGAGGTAGATGGCGAGGTAGATAATCACCAGGAAAGAGGTAGAGATCACCTTTCCTAGGCCCCCCACCAATCATCTTCAAACTCTTGAGATCCTGTAAAACAAAGCAAGAGGGCCCGAATGTTACTGTGCATTTTACAGTGTCAATCAACTTGGCAACAGAAAGCAAATTGAATGGAAATTCATGTACAAAATGAACAGATTTCAAATCAATATCTGGTGTAAGGGACACAGAACCACTAGCTACCACCTTCCTCACAGAACCATCAGCCAAAGTAACAGATGGGTGAGGAATATATGAGTCAAGTGTGCGGAGCAATCGCCTCATACCAGTCATGTGCTGGGAGGCACCAGAGTCAACCACCCAGGGAGTTGCGGATCCAGAAGCCATAAAAGATGTAGCCTGATTACCCGCTGTAGATGCAAGGTTTGCTGTAGAAGCAGATGAGGCGCCCATACTCCAATGTTGAGTTGCCTGAATAAACCTGTCATACTCCTCCTGAGTAAGTGTGATGCCAGAGGAACTCGAGCTCGCAGTAGTAGAGTCTGAAGTAGCACAATTGGCAGCTCCAACAGGTGGGGCGGCAGGTCGCCCATGTTTCTTCCAGCATTTCTCGACAGTATGTCCAGGTTTGTCACAGAAAGTGCATCGAGGACGAGTCCCACGTCCTCTGCCCAAGCCAGGTCTGTCAGCTGGTGTAGGTGCAGCTCGTCCTCCGCGAACTGCTGCAGCAATGGAGGCATGAGAATCTCCAGAAGGAACAACAGGAGTAGGATCAACTGACTCAAAGGTGGACTGCTGAATCCTAGAGAAAGCTTCTGCAAGGCTCGACAATTTATCGGACGCAAGTATCACACTTCTTGCTGAACCAAATGAGGAGCTAAGGCCAGATAGAAATTTAGCAGTGACAAGATCATCTCTATCTTTAATCTGCTCATGGGAGATAGCTTGAATCACACCGAAATACTCTTCAAGTGATCTATCACCTTGTTTCTCTGCAAACATACGATCATAGATCATAAACTGGCGAAGAGCATTCTTCTCTTGAGCATAGTGCTGCTTAACGGCATCCCAAATCTCCTTAGCAGTGGAGTAGAACATGAACCTAGAAGCAATAGAAGGTTCCATGCTACCCCAAAGCCAAGTCTTCACTAGGCTGTCAAGACGTTTCCACTCGGCATAGTCTTTGTCAGTGCTAGTGAGAGGTGCAGAATCAACAAACTTTGCCCGATCGCGCGATTCCAAGACAGTATGAACCGCATTCATCCATAGAAAAAAGTTCTTCCCATTGAGCTTGATAGGAATAGGCGAGACCTCATAATAGGTCTTGTTCTCCATGATGTAACTGGGATATGTGTGACGGAGTGATACACGTCACAAAGAAGGCTGAGTGGACGGACAGATACGCGTCCCGTGACGGAGAGATACACGTCACAACAGAAACTGGAAAGAGGATGCGTTACTGATGCATCGACAGCCTTCAAACGAGAGGTTCCTAATCACACATGAAGGAGATGTGATTAGGAAAGCACTGTGGAAGAGACGAGACCTCCGGGTAGGGCTTTAGAAGGCCGTTGGATCAACCGGAGATCCCCAAGCAGCAGGGTCGGCGTCCGAAAAGGGACCGAAAGGTGCTGAAAAAGTTCCCGGAGACGTAGACGGAGCCTTTAGGTCTTTGCGGCTGGACCTACGGCAGCATGAGATGGACTACCGAAGTCCAGCGGCGATGGACGGGCGGTGAGAACCCTCCCTTAGGCGGCTAGCAGCAGCGCCGCAGGGAGGCTCCTGCGCTCCTGCCGCGCGCCGGCGGCAAGGAGCAGCCGCTGCTGCGGGCGGCGGCGGCCGGCGGCCGGCTAGGAGGGAGAAGAGAGGGGCGGGAGGGAGGGGCGGCGCCGAAGGAGAACGGGCGGGAGGGAGGGGCGGCGCTGGGCGGAGCGCTAACCTGCTCTTGATACCATGTAAACGGAAGAGACGAATGGAGCGTTGTTGCACACTGACAACGTAAGAGACCCAATAGGGTTCTCCTCTCTATTTATAGTAAAGGGAAAATTACATGTAGGTACAGCAGTAATATGAAATATGAAATAAACACAAAGTAAAGATATATTAACAATGTCCTTGATCACTATGATGGCTTCCTGAACAACGTAATTCACTTTAATCTTTATGAGTTCAAGCAAAACACTTATGCAACGTTCAGCTGCTCTTTCCAGCTTGATAGCACAATGGCCAATTGCACGAACAACCTTTCTTATAAAATCCACATCAACTTCTGTGGCATACTCTTTGAACTCTAGGAGCACCTGACAAGATTATATAAAAAATTGGTCAGTTACATACACCCATTAGTTGGAGATGGCACTGCATGATACAAGGCAGATTCAGGTCTAGGTTAATTTCAGCACCCCGCATGAATACCAACAAGTACAAGGATGAGTTCTATTGTGAGCTCATGTGCACGTTAGTGCATCATCATTATTATCATCATCTAAGCCTCAATCCCAACCATGTTGGGTCTACATGGATCTTTCTTTTCCATTCAGCTCTGTTATAATTCATATTCTGATCAAGACTAAGCGTGATGCAAACATGCCATTTTTTGGAAGGGTGCATAGCATCAAGGGGGCATAGCAAGGATTCAAAGAATAGACGTTTAAACAGGCTGCCAATATGCCTGGTCCATTATGACGTGACCAAGGTCCAAACTGCTGACTGATATGGATGAAATTTCACTTGCAAGTTGTAAGATAGATAAGACAAACACTTAATATGACAAAATCTAGCGTAGTATTGGGCAGATAAACCCTCAATAAAATCATACTAACTTCAATGAAATATTAATAAATCATGCACTTAGCTAAACCATTTTCGCCAGCCTATCATCTTACATAGTGAAAACTAATAACAACTAACTAACATTGTTTGGAAATATTTTGGAACTTGCAATACAACTAAGGTTGTCGAGGCGGCTAGGCGGTAGTTTTCATCCTATGGGCGCCTAGCCCGCCTAGGCTTTTCTGGGCGTTTTTATTTATACTTAATTTTCAGTTACATATTTATTTATTTATACACATGATACTACATGCAATTTTGTAATTATGTGTTCATTGATGTTGTGATATGCTGAACTTCTATTGATAACTGTTGGGAGGACCATAGGAAGGAGAATTAAGAGGAACTGAATGTTGAAGATAAGTAGAAACTGAACAAGAAAGAAAACAGGAAAATATAAAAGAAAAATGCAAGTAAGTTGCTGGAAGAATTCGGATAAAGAAACGTGCAACAGCAACAGAGGAAACGTGAAGGAGAAAGAAGTTAGATAAACAAAAAATAGTTGTAAAGGAGTTGTTGGGGGACACCTAGGGGGACGAAGAAGAGATCAGGAAGCTTTAACAAATACATGCAAACAGCAACAGCTGTTTGAGATGTAGTCATGTAGGAGCAAGAATAAGTAAGAAAAAGTAGAAGAAAACTTGCAAATAGAAGTGGTACTAGTAGTCTAGTAGACGTGCGAGCAGGAGATGCAAGTAAGAATCTGAATTTCTGATATGAGTAACAAGGAAATAACAATAAGAGGGGACATAGAAGTAACAAAAATTTAGATGCAATAGCAGGAACAGGAAATGAAGGAGAAATTGCAAAAAAAGAAAAGAAAAGAAGCTAGAATAGGAGACACAAGAGGAAATAGAAAAAAATCAAAGAAATAGTAGTATAAAAGGACTGATTTTTTTGCAACAATTGCAGCAAAATCGCCTAGGATGTCCGCCTTGACCACCTAGGCGCCCACCTAGCCCGCCCAACCCGCCTAGTTTTCCCAACTCACCTATGACCCCTAGGCGCCTAGATTTGAGGGACCTCTGGAGCGCCTAGGACGCTTAGGCGCCCGCCTTGATAACACTGAATACAACTAGCTAAAGTAATGAAGAACATTGCTTTTGAGATAAAATTCTATTCATCCTTCCTCCAATATCTTATCAGAACAAAATAATATTCTCTTAAACTCTTTGATATCTACTCAAACCATATATATTTAAATGGAAAACCATCTAATACTAGGGATGAGCATCGGGTCGGGCCGGCCCAATCCGACCCGCGACCCAGCCCGCATAAGATAACCCGATCCAGACCCAAACCCGATTTATAATATGGGTGGGCCGGGCCTAAAATTTAAACCCATATTTTATTTGGACTGGGTACGGGCGGAGGCAAACCCAGGCCCGAAAACCCGAATGCCCAGATTAGATTTTATTATGTATACTTATATATTCTTCTTTAAAGAAAAATATACATATTTCTTGATGCAATATGTAGTATGTATCCAACTAATGGAAACATGGATAATCTATAATTAATAAACATGATTAGTGAATTGATACTAGTAAGATAACCATCATTGACATGGATAGACTGACATGGATAAACGTACTTGATTTTTTTGATTTCATCTTACTATGTCCACATGTAGGAGACTAATGATCTTTTGCTCAATGCATAGTAGATTATGCTCATTTTGTTCTCATACGCCCACATTTAGGAGACAAATGATCTTTTGTCCTTCCAAAACCCATTTCATTGTATATACATATAGGATGAGGAAGCAAAAATCACAACATTGTAGTTTCCACTGATTTTTTAAGTCTCATACATTCACACGTATGAGACAATGATTTGTTCCATTTCATAGTTGTAGGGGATCACACAACTAAAGTATACATATTCCGGCTACATTGATCACAAAGTATATTATATATATATATATATATATATATATATATATATATATATATATATATATATATATATATATATATATATATATATATATTCTTGTGAAGGTTGATCACAAAATATATATCATACTAGTTTAGTTTTCATGTTAGCAAGTTAGATCTAGCAAAATTTTGTACGCTCATCCGATGTTATATGGGCAAACCTGAATCTGTCCCGAAACCCAACATTCTTATATGGGTCGGATATGGGCTGGCAATTTTCAATTTTATCCGGACCCGAACCTGACCCGTGGCCCGCTTTAAAATGTTGGTTTGGGTTTGGGATAGACAAAACCCGGTATAACCCGGCCCGATGTTCATCCCTAGTCAGCGTCAGCGGCAGCCAGCCAACGCCAGGTGTGCGGCACGACAACCAACCCTAGGCAGGCTACAAGTTGGCGTCAGCCTCCGACCTTCTACCATAGTCGTGATCCATCAGGTATGTTCCATGCGATTCCTTCCCCCTACCTCCCATCTTCTTCTGTCATGGTTTCTTCCACAAATCTAGACTAAGAAAAAAAAGCGAGACAAGAGACCACTTATTATTTATAAAACACCAAAAAAGTAAAAGGACACCTTTTTCTGTCTTTTCCTCTCTCCATGTGGTTCCCCTAACCCACATGGCACATGGTAGAGCGTCTTTGCTTGAATTAGGATTTTTTGTTATGTTGCACATCAAAATGTCTTTATACATGTGATTCTATCTTTTTTTCCTACTACGCCTATATACTAGTAGTGCTATCTTTCTTCCAACCGTGTCATTATTTCGATAGTGCTTTTTTTGTTCTTCCTACCATGTTGTTATTTTGGTAGTGCCTTACTTCTGTACCGAGCCTTCAATTTGGTACTTTAATTTCATTTTACCATGCTGAAAACAAAACTGATATCTATAATGATATGTCCCATATCACTAATATCAAACTCAGAATGATGTTCAAACTTTTATGGCATCACATGGGAAATTAAATTTCATCAAAGAAGTTGCATTATTGCCCCTAAAGAACCCGATGAGGCATGGATCACGGGAAATAGCCAGGCGCTCTCTTGGCTCTTGTGATGTATGTAGCCTGATGTGGTTATAAAATATATATGGCATAAAAATGTCAAACTTATATGGAAAGAAATGAAATACTTTTACACGCAGGAGGACAATTGCCTCCAGTTGTACAATGCATTGGGAAAAAAATTGTGAACGTCAAGGCAAGCGTCCCTTGTCCAACTACTATGATTCCAAGAAAGCTCTTGTGAATCAACTAAATTTCTTCTCAGCCACCATATCTACCTAAGTTACCAAGGAATACCCCTATTATCGTGTGATACCTAGCGGCCTTCATTTCTAGTATGTTGTCGAACAACTTCTTGTCTGCACTACCACCCCGTCCATGGATCAAGCTTATGCCCGCCTATTATAGTATGAGATGTCTTCTGCTCCAACCCCTCCCAATGAAGTGTTTGAAGCCCAAATCGCAATGACAGTTGTTGCCATATGTCCTGGACGGAGTCGTGGTACTCACACTGAACCGCGACCATAAATGTACTTGTTGTGGCAAGTTGGGCCATGATGTGTGTCATTCCAAACATGGCTACCCAACTCACTTCAGACAAGGGCGCAGCGGGAGTTCTGCGTATGTTGCTCAAGCTTCCACATCACTCATTGGCCAAGGTCCTCCGGCATCTACTGTGATTCCTGACCAAACTGGACAGCCCACACATATTTCACTCACAAAGGAGGAGTACGAACGACTCCAGCAAACTGTACACCAGTATGGTGACTCTCCCATTCACAATAGCATGGCAGCACCATCCCCTGAATGGCACATTGGTGACCCGCCTACTATGACACCTTCCGCCCACCTCATTACTCATCAAGGTAGCCCATGATCCTCCATCGTTGTTATTAGTATATACACTTTACTGCTTTTCTATACTTAGTATATTTTGCTTTATGCTTTTGCTCTTTTTCTATTGTGTACTCTTTATCCCACATGGGTTATCTCTATACCATGTGTTCTCTCTTGTCTTATAAAAGAGAGCCCCCTGTACTCTGCTTAATCATCCAATAATAAGCAATCTCGTTGCCGACTTCTAGAGTTGTCACTCATTCTAGCTAGATAGTGGATTCAGGATGCTATTCAGCACATGACTAATATGCCACATCTTCTTACATCTTCCGATTCTTTCATCCACATTCCATTGTCATCTTAGCAAATGGCTCAGTTAAACAGGTCACCAAGTGTGGCACTATTCCACTTTCCTCTAAACTAAAACTATATGTTGTTCATTTTGTTCCCAACTTTCCATATAACCTAATGTTTATAGTTGAACTTGTTGATTCCCTTCGTTGTTCTGTAACTTCGGACCGCATGATTTTATTCTACAAGATTGGCGGAACATGATGACAGTTGGCAAAAGGGGTGCGCTCTGTGACCTCTACTACTTCTCAGCCCCTCCCCTACCTCAAACCAACGCTCTTGTTGCAGCCTCGTCTCTCCAACTACATCTTCACTTTGGCCACCCTCCTCTGGAGAAGCTAAAGATCTTCGATAAATCTTTCTAGTTGCTCATCTATTTTATGTGATGCTTGTCAAATGGGAAAACACTATAGTGTATCTTTTCCATCTAATGTTGTTAAGCAGTCTTTGAAACCTTTTGACTTGATACATAGTGATGTGTGTGGCCCCTTTTGAACAACTAGTTACAATGGCTTGAACATTTTCTCATGTTTGTGGATGATTTCTCTGTAATGACAAGACTTTATCTTATTCAAACACAAGATGCGGTTTTCCCCTTATATGTGTCATTCATAAAATGATTATTGTTCAGTTTTCTACGGCTATTGAAATCGTGTGCACTAATAACACCCTTGAATACACCCAACATGCAACTTCATCTATTGTTGGGATATGAGAATCATCCATTAACAATCTTGTGCCTACTCTCCACAACAAAACATTATTATAGAGTAAAAATAGCCATCTTCTTGGCTCTACACACTCGCTTACCATTCATCCGAACCAATGTTCTAAGTTTCGACAAAATGGTCGAAATTTCAAAAAAAATTCTGTTTTGCTTGCAACGGACATCGAAATGGACCTCTACTATGTACTACCTAGAGCATATTTTTTTGCATAGTTTTGTGTCTTTAAGTCTATACATTGTGCTTGAAAACCATAATGACTTAATTCATTGATTTCACCATTAAAAATTGACACCGAAACTCCCCATCGTAATGCCCATCGAAACAGTTCAGGATCATTTACTCACAAATGGCGAGACCCCCCCACATATCCAATATGAAATATTGCTATATATTTGAGTAGATCTACACTAGTAGATCATTCTGGTAAAATTTCATAAATTAATTTGTTACTTTTGTCGGCGAAACGCGGGGAACACATTTATCAAAATTTCTGTCAAAATTTATGTTTCCGTGGTCACTGAAACGACATCAAAATCGGACATTTTCTTCCTTGATCCGAACCCACCTAAAAACAAGTGGAAAGTGTTGTTCTTACAGTCTTTTATCAGTCGACAACCATCCTCGATTTTTCCAATTTGTATCCACACAACAAAACGTTTTCTTTACCACCTCGGGTTTTTGAGCTTTGTTTACAATTTTGATCCTCAAGCCAATAGTTGGAACAATTTTTATAGGATACCCCTTCTCTTAAAAAAGGTTACAAATGCATTGATCCCAAAACTGGTCATATCTATGTCTTTGCTGATGTGACTTTCCATGAGGATGAATTGTTCTTCTCTGTGTTGAATTCGCCCTCTGCACCCACACATGACTTGGTCTCCCTTCCTGAACATGTTTCCCCAATTCTAGTGTCACTACCTCAAGACCCTAACTAGTGCATGGTAGTTGTTCCTGAACCAGCAAGCCTGCAATCTTTATCTCTTCTGGATGGTCTAATTTACCAGTCGCACTATGCAAAGGTAAACATTTGTGCACCATTAAACATCTAATATCCACTCTTTTGGACACCACCTATATTCCTAAGTGTCCCACTACTTCCATGTGTCTAACTCTATGTTGTACATGCACTGTCCTATGCGCCCCCGTGGGTTCCATATCCTAGGCACCCGGCCCAACTAGGCATTCTGGGCGGCCTGGGAGGCTAAGTAGGCCTAGTTTGTGCTTGATCCAATAAGCTTGAAAATATACTGTCTGTTTTTATATTGTGCAAACAGAATGGTCATTTTAAGTTGATGGTATTGTTTTTGGTTGTTTGTTCCTTTTCCTCAATCAATTCTGTTTAGTTTTTTTTTATCCTCCACCAAGCAACAACTTTGATGCTATGCAACTATTTTTATTTTTTGTTGTTTCCCACCTACAATTCTCTGTTCTTTCCTTTATGCTTCACCAAGCAACGTTGATGCTCCATTCTTCTTCCTCCTTACATGCTTCCTACTGATTCATCCTCCCTCCTTGTTTTCCTTCCATTCTCTATTCACTAATTCAGTTTTTTTTTACATTCCTATTATTTCCTGGTACTATTTCTACTTTTTTTTTCTTTAGTGCCCTCTCACATTCATGTTGCTGCATTTTGACCTTTTTTTTCCTTTCATCTCCTCACAAAGTTGGGACTGAGGCTTAGATAATGATGATGATGATGATCTCCTCACAAAGTTGCTTCAACATTTATATTCTTCCTCCTCCCCAAAATTTCCGCCTCTTCCTACTAGTTTATATAATGCTCATAGATTAATATATGACTAATTCAAAAAACAAATAAAAAGGTATTGTTTCTACTCTTTTTATTTAGTCTCCTCTCACATTCATGTTGCTGCCTTTTGATTTTTTTGTTCCTTTCATCTCCTCACAAAGTTGCTTCAACATTCATATTTTTCCTCCTCCCCAAATTTCCGCCTCTTCCTACTAATTTATATAATGCTCATAGGTTAATATATAACTAATTAAAAAAACAAATAAAAAGGTACTATTTCTACTCTTTTTATTTAGTCTTCTCTCACATTCATGTTGCTGCATTTTGTCTTTTTTCCTTTCAGCTCCTCCCAAGGATCGCTACTCCATTTATATTCTTCCTCCTCCCAAATTTCCTCCTCTTCTTACTAACTTATATAATGCCCATGCTCATAGGTTAATATGTACTATCTACAGAAAAGAAAAGAAAAAAAGGCCTAGGAATGCCTAGGCCTCTAGACGGAAGCCTACATCCCCGGGGACAGGTGGACTGACTAGCCACCTAGACAATCAAGGTCTGACGGCATTCCATTGACATCTTCATGGACGCATACACACTAAATTCTCCTACATGTATGTACAAGTTTACAAAAAGCAACATAATGCTAGCATCATCCTGTAATAACCATATATAAAAGTTTCTGTTCAAGCTTTGGATATGAAACAAAAGGTAAAGACAATCGATTTTGTAATAATCAGTTAAACAAATTTGTTTTTCCTGTGTGCTTGAATAGAAGAGGGAGTTAGATATATGAAGACCAAAAAGAGCTACAAGACGTGTAGAAGAATGTTTAGAAACTGAAGTATATATGGGGCATCCTACCTGATCTATATTTCTGTCCGACGCAAGCTTTATCATGATCTCTAGCTTTTCCATTTTGACATAAATCTGGTCGTAGTATTTGCAGAAAAAGACCTGCAAAGAAGCTTGTGTGTTGTATAAACCAAACTTACGTAACAACATGAACCAAGATTGGTTACACAACTTAACACTGGATATGTGAATCACCTTAATCTCATGGGCAAGGATTGTCGGACGTCTTTGGACAATAAGATTAATATTACGTAAAGCAACATACTGTATCTCTGGTTCAGCAGAAAGAAGGGTCACTAGAGGTGGAGCCATTTTCTTGCAAAGATTCCTAACCACATCAGGGCTGGTGATTAGTTCCATTTGTTGAAGAATCATCTGCAACATATTTATTGGAAAAAAATTATGAAATACAACCAGAAAAAGGTATTGAACATGGCTAGCAGCTATAGTTTTCCAGCTTTATAATTAGAAAAAAATGTGGAAGGAGGAACTGTTTTGCAAATTGAAAATCATCCTCTTTTCTAGTGATCACGTATGAAAACGATAATAATCTGGTCCTCAGATGATGAATGGATTTATCAAGTGAACAAAGTGCCCAGGAAACAGGAAACTTGTACATAGGTACTCTGGAAGTACTGTAATCTTGAACTGTCACTGATCTGCTGACAACATGGACAGAACCAGAGAAAAACTGAAAATAATCTGAAAGAGTTGTTGTTGCTGCTCAAACTAATTCGATATGGATCTCAATGGTAAGGTTATAATAAATAAGCACGTGTTAGCTCTTAAGGCAGAAGTTGGGGAAGGAAATAATAGTTAACCATGTGTAATAGATACCTCACGCATAAGGCATTGTAACAATTGAGAGGTAAAGCTCAGATATACCTTAACTGCAGAAAGAACAACAGCACAATTAGCATGTTGGAGGCGAGGAGTAACACCCTCTACTATGTTGTCAGCCTCACGAGCGTCAGCAGCTTTATATCTTGAAAGGGCGTCCAATATGAAAACTTGGCCCCTACTGCAGTTTGAATAAGGTTCAAAGAATCAAAATATGCATTCATTGATTCATTTCATTTTAAAACTTCTATGGTTTTCTCAAAAAATAAGAATATACGAGGCTAGATTGTATATTGTCACCCTCCTATATCTTAACTTAATTATCCCTAAAGACACCTAGGTTACAGCACCCAGGTTCATTCTTTTCCACTGATGAATCAACCTATTATCAGACAGTTACTAATATAGTTCACCAACAGACGAGATTCATCTAGTCCTAGAGGGTAGATACCCTTGAACTCAGTGCAATTTCAGTCTACCTCTAGACAATTAAGGTCAGGATATTTGCATACTAAAAAGATATTTCTACCAAAACAGGTAAATCTGGCACCAATATTGGTTTTTTGTCTGATTAGTTGGACTAATAGCTAGAGCAGCTAGACTAAGAGAGCAAAATTCAATACAGCTTAGCTACATCTCTAATTGTTGGGAATGGTTGGGTTTATAAGAAATAAGATGGGATATAGACCGTGCACTCTTATAAACAGTTCAGTTTACATGGATAATTTTTGCAATTCCTTTTTATATGTTCTGGTAAAGGTCCACAAAGGATTCTATATAATGTCAGTCTATTGCCTGTCTACATATATGTTTGTCAATTGTAATTCACAAGCAGGTGAAATGAAGACAAATTAATGTGTGTAGCACGCAGCAGTGACTTCCGAGATAGAATATCAAGAAAATGACTGAAAAAATAGCGATAAATAGAGATACTTTTCAATGAACTCCAGCAGCCTTCGATTACGTCCCTAATACATCCTGCTAAAGACTTACTCGGTGCACTCATTTAAAGCTGCCAGTAGCTTCGAAAGTGTGCTGCTTGTGATCTCAAATACAGGTCTGGCACTATTCTCCTGGATCTGAGCAAGTGCAGCAACTGCATTAGCCACCACCATGGGATTATTGTCAGATATCAAGTCCTTCAGAGTTTCCAAGAACCCTCTATCTTCAACTAATTTTGCATTTATATCATAAAGTTTGGCGACGCAGATTGCAGCTGTCTTTCGGACATAGGGATCATCATCCTGTTGAGGTTACAAAAGGTGATGATTGTGATCAGGTCAGATGGATCATCTTATGAGGAAAAGTTAACACAAGAACAAGTTGATTATGTAAGCAACATTGCAAAGGGAAAAGTATTAACAGATAATTGGTTTCAATTCAATAATAAAAAAATTCATGAGGGCATACATGGGAGCTTTGATAACTGTTGGACGAGGTGCCTGTCTGAGGCTGCCTAGAGTAAGTGAGCAGCTAGGCCCAGGTTTATATATACTTCTTTACATTTATACTAGTGTATACTGTATAGTAAGTATCAGTAGGTATAATAAGTATCAGTAGGTATAACATGTAATAACTACTGTCATAATATGTAATGCTCGTACATAATATATGGAACTATTGTCCCTAGTAACAATAGTCTCCAACTTTTTGGAAAAGAATTGTAACTTTTCACGATTTTTTGTCACATCCGAATATTCTTCCCCAATAAAATGTAGGGCAAGTTTTCACGACTTTCACAATTTTCACAAACTTACAAGATTGGTCACAATATTTCATATATATGGGCTTTTCAAAATTAACTTCCATGTTCAGCTTTTTCATCAAGTTTAGTGCCTTCTTATGACGTGTCCTAACTGATTCCAACATCACGTGTCCCACCTCTCCCTAACCTACACTACAGCTGTAAAGACTTCCTTTCTTTAGTTTGACACCTCTCCCTAACCTATACTACAGCTGTAAAGACTTCCTTTCTTTAGCTTGCAAAACAATAGTCGCTTCCATATTTATGGGATCTTCTACAGTGTACACATACATCTACATCTAGATATGTATACGTGTATACATATATGATATATGTCATATACATACATATGCTTGTGTGTAAACATGCGTGTAATTTTTTACAATTTTTTGGTCACAGCCGAATTCCCCAATAAAATGTAGATGGGCAAGTTTTCACAACTTTTTACGATTTTAACAAACTTACAAGATTAAGATTGTTCACAATATTCCATATATATAGGCTTTTAAAAATTAACTTCCATGTTCAGCTTTTTCATCAAGTTTAGTGCCCTCTTATGATGTGTCCTACACTACAGCTGTAAAGACTTTCTTTCTTTAGTTTGACACCTCTCCCTAACCTACACTACAGCTGTAAAGGCTTCCTTTCTTTAGCTTGCAAAACAATAGTCACTTCCATATTTATGGGATCTTCCATAGTGTACACATACATCTACATCTAGATATGTATATTTGTATACATATATGTCATATACATACATATGCTTGTGTGTAAACATGCGTGTAATTTTTCACAATTTTGTGGTCACAGCCGAATATTCTTTCCCAATAAAATGCAGATTGGCAAGTTTTCATGACTTTTCACGATTTTAACAAACTTACAAGATTGTTCACAATATTTCATACATACAGGCTTTTCAAAATTAACTTCCATGTTCAGCTTTTTCATCAAGTTTAATGCCCTCTTATGATGTGTCCTACACTACAGCTGTAAAGACTTCCTTTATTTAGTTTGACACCTCTCCCTAACCTACACTACAGCTGTAAAGACTTCCTTTATTTAGCTAGCAAAACAATAGTCACTTCCATATTTATGGGATCTTCCATAGTGTACACATACATCTACATCTAGATATGTATATGTGTATACATATATGTCATATACATACATACGCTTGAGTGTAAACATGTGTAGATACCTGCACAAACAATTTATACATCCGACTTATTCTCGATTTTTTCTGGTTAGTTGAGCAAATTTTGACTGAAATTTGACCGAACTGTAACACGTTTTCTCGATTTTTCTTCAATTACGACTTTTTCAAGAAAACCTAAAACTGTTGAATCCCGAATTTGTCACTGTGCTACAATCTCATAATATGTACTACTTTGGCATAGTATATAGCACTAATGCATAGCATGTAATATCTATTGTTATATACAGTTTTGTACAATATTCTACATTAAGTATGTAATTACTAATTTACTAGTAACAATTGAGACCCTAATGACTAAAAATCTAAGACTAATTATTGAGATCTAAACTAATTTATAAAACTAATAAAAGAGGAATAGTATTCATCACAAGATTTCAAAACCATTAGGACCCAGTCAAACATGTTGTCAAGTCGAGGATGGGGAAGCAATACTTGATAGTGATTTTGTTAATAGAGTGAAAATCAAGGCACATTATCCGACTTTCATCCTTTTTTGGGAGCAAGGAGAGTCAGGACTGCACGAGGGCTCTTGCTCTCACATACGAACCCTTTAATAAAAGGAGTGTCGACTTGGCATTTCAATTTAGCATGTTTTATCGGGTCCATGCGATAATGTGGGTGATTGGGGATGGAAGAACTTGAAATCAAAACAATCTCATGTTGAATGTCAAGTGATGTTGGGGCTCATCAGGAGGCTCCTCAGGCGTCATGACTAGAGGGTATGCATTAGAACTAATGGAAGGTGTGTCCGAATCAAAATTTGGATTCCAAATTATTGAGAGTTTTGGGAATCCCTTGATATCCAAAAGGGGCTTTGTACATGTGTGATGTAGGGGTGGGATTAATTTTTATTAGGGAATAGAATAAAGTTTAGGGCTATCTAGATTGTACCGATTTTTTCTATGTGCATCTACTCTTTCTTCAAAAAGTAGAAGCCTCGACCCCCACCGACCCCGACATATCAATCCTACAATCCCTCTAAGGTCGTGTTTGGCAAGAGGGATTTATGGAGGGATTGGATATGAATTCGTTACTATATCCTCTTCCCATTTTTGTTTTCACAATTAACACACTAGAATAAAATCCAAGTGGATAGAGCATCCATTCTCTACGAATTCTCTAAAGCATCATTGTGGGGTGGGTTTTTGAATGTTAACCACTTTTATGGTTTCATAAGTTGCGACCCTAATATGCAAACCAAATAGCTGGAAATTGTAGCTCTGTTGTTTCTTCTTGTTGTGGCGGCTATGCCACTTCTTTGTCGTGCACGTTGCAGCAACCTTGGTGTTGGTTACTAGCCCCAACACGGCAATACATGTTGTAATGACCTTGATGCTAGTGTTTGACCCCAACACGATGGTGATGCCATATTGACATTGATTCCATCTGGCCTAACTCCTACGTCAAAGGAGGAGTCTCTATTGTATTTTATTGTCCCTTGTAGTATATGTGGAGGCCTTTACATGGATGCTTTCTAGATAGTCATAAACGCTCAATCACTTCTCTTCTATGACAATATGATTGTTTTTTTTATTGTCTCGATAGCATCAATTGGCAAAGAGGGTCTGAAGGTGAAAGATATGTTTTTTCTTTTTGACTTAGCGACAGACAATTGGGGAAAGTGTCAAAATGAAGGTTGTGGCTGGTAAAGAGGAGCTTACAGAGACTTGAGGTCATTCAAGACAAAACGACGAGCCACCACCAAGCCGCTAGTTTGGTATAGAGAATGAGATAAATTGCCTCTCTAGTTGATTTCCCATTCGCCAACAAATCCATGTCACTTACAAAGGCACGATGCAAAACTAAATTTATATTCCTGACTACTTCATAACCTTACCTTTGATTTGTCTAATGCCAACATTTTCCCTTCCAGTGAACCACAACGTGATTACCATGAAAGCTCGTAAGGCTAGAAAAAGTGATTATCATCCAAGAAGCTTTGCCTACAAGGTCACGACCCTCACAATAACCAACCTCTTGGCCAAATACCTCCAAATAAGCTATAGAATCATCATAGGTAGAAGAAAAAAAACATATCCAGCGTGAGCAAAGAATCGAAAACCTCATAATGGTCAATCAGCTATTATTAACTTAGAAGTAAAAAATCATTGAACCCACCCCCATCCAAGTTGTATCTGATCTCTGAAAGTTGCAGACAAAACAAAAATCAAAGTCTATCAAGTGCATGAAGAAAAATATATAAATTTTAACCGTTGAGATTTGTGCTCCTTGACATTAAACATGTTTTCTTTGCATGTATAGGTGTATAAAAATAGGAATCATGGTCGGTGGTGTGTGAATCTGTATACTTTCAGATTCCAATGGACAAAGTATGCACTTTGTAGTCTAAGAAGAAAACCACTACAACTAAAATTCAGAAATCGCCATAGTTTTCAAGGGGGGCAGGTGCCGACCTAACCTGGCTGGGCGCCTAGGCCGCGTAGGGCACCTAGGCGTATGCCTTTTTTAAGTCTATGTATAATAATACATGATATACAATATATGTCACATATATAAGTAGTGTGTATATATTACTATTCTACATCCTAAATAGGCATCTTAGAGTGAAGTAGAAGCCTAAAAATAAATGAAACCATTTATACATGTCAAATATGATACTAACATGGCATATACAAAACTAGGCGGCCTAGGCGACCGTCCATGTGGTCCTAGGCACCCAAATGTCAGTTTAACTAAGCGGGTAGCCCATGCGGAACCACCTTGGGCGCCCGGGGGCCCAAACGGCGCCTAGGTCTCCGCCTCAACAGCTATGGAATTCACCATGCATATGGACAGAGAATAGCAAGATTAGAGGAGCACAATCAAAGTGTGGATGGGTGGGGTTCTCTAAAGAAGCTCATTGTGTTAATGAGAGAGAAGGGAGACGAACAATGTTGGCGGTTGATAGGTGCAATTGTTGTGTGTGAGGGCAATAGCCGTCTCACTCCTTTTTATATATTAGGGTAAGATACAAGGTGGTATAAAGGAGAAAATCCTATAAAAACAATAAAACAAATGGTATAATAAAAATAGAGACAAGAGGCAGATCGCCTGTTTTTGCCGCTGACATTCTGTCGATAAGGCGATGGTATCGACAGATTGTTGTCTGGTTGCTGTGATAATCTTGATACCATCGACCACCTGTCGATGGTATCAACAGGGAAGCAAGTTGTTTCACACTCCCCCTCAAGCTGGAGAGTACACATCGTGTATGTCCAGCTTGCCACATAATATCTGAAAAGTTGCCGGACCTAAAGGCTTTGTCAAGATATCTGCCAGTTGATCTTCAGACTTGATGTATGGCGTCACAATAGAACCATCTTTGATTTGATCACGAATAAAATGGCAATCAACTTCTATATGCTTTGTACGCTGATGAAAGATAGGATTCCTGGCAATGTGTATAGTAGACTGGTTGTCACACTTGAGCTTCATAGAAGACATAATAGTGAGTTTTAACTCAGAAAGAACATATTTGACCCATTGTAGTTCACAACATGCATGGGCCATAGCACGATATTCAGCCTCAGTGCTGGATCTAGCTACCACATGCTGCTTTTTGCTTTTCCAAGTAATCAAATGATCACCTAGGAAAGTACAATAGCCTGATGTAGACCTTCTATCAGTATGCTCACCAACCCAATCTGCATCTGAATACCCTGTGAGAGTCAAAGTACATGGAGGCACCTTGGGTTTAGAATATGTGATCCCCTTACCAGGAGCACTCTTCAGATATCTCAGAATCCGGCAAACTGTTGTCTAGTGTGACTGTCGTGGTGAGTGCATATGGTGACTCACGATGCCTACAGCAAAAGAAATGTCAGGTCGTGTAACAGTCAGATATATTAGCTTGCCAACTATTCTCCTGTAATATCCTGGATCTGAGTATTCAACATCATCAACCGTCTCCTTGATGTGATAATCCATAGGAGTAGATACCGGTTTAGATTCAGTCATGCATGTCTCCTTTAGTAAGTCAAGCACATATTTCCTCTGAGATAGGTTGACACCTACATGAGATCTAAGCACCTCAATGCCTAGAAAATATCTCAGTTTACCCAGATCCTTCGTTTGGAAGTGTCTCTGCAACTCTTCCTTCACACGAGATATGCCTGTAGAATCACTGCCAGTAATCACTATGTCATCAACATATACAACAATAATGATAGAGCCACAAGAAGAGCTAGAGTAGAATAAAGAGTGATCAGTCATGGAGCGAGAAAAACCCATATGGAGTACAATCTCACTGAACTTGTCAAACCAAGCTCGAGGAGACTGTTTCAGCCCATATATGGCTTTCTTCAATTTACACCTTCTGACACTCCCCCTGAGCAACAAACCCAGGAGGTTGCTCCATATATACCACTTCATGTAGGTCACCATGTAGAAAGGCATTCTTAACATCAAGCTGAAATAGGGACCAATCAAAGGTAGTAGCCAGAGAAATAATAATCCGCACAGAATTTAGACGAGCTACTGGAGAAAAGGTCTCAAAGAAATCAACTCCATAGGTCTGTGTGTAGCCTTTTGCTACCAATTTGGCCTTCAACCTCTCAACTGATCCATCCATATTATGCTTGATGGTGAAAACCCATCTGCAACCCACTGCTTTCTTCCCTGTAGGTAAGTCAACAAGATCCCATGTGCCATTATGCAAAAGAGCTGACATCTCAAGTTGCATTGCCTGTTTCCAGCCATTGTCCTTCAGAGCATCATAGTGATTCCTTGGTATATCAACAGAATCAATCCCAATAGAAAATGCACAGGCCTGCTTAGATAAGTGGGACAGAAAACACACATTTGTAATAGGATGTCTAATAGTACAAGAACGAGTACCTTTCCGAACAGCAATAGGAAGATCAAGATCTGATGCTTCTGTAGGAATCTTGTGAGTAGAAGACGATGAGGAAGGCTCAGGGACTAGTGTCGCTACCTCTTCTGGATCTTGTCTGCCTTGCCTACTATAAACATATGGGTGTTCGTCCTGAAGAAAAGTATAATTAGGAATGATGGGTGGCGCTCCCTCACTCTGCACATATGGTGCCACTCTCTTACTCTGAATATCTGGTGGCACTCCCTCTCTCAATTGCTCCCCCTTACTCATAGCATCGGAGAAATATGGAGTGGTCTCATAGAAAGTAACATCCCTAGACACAAACATCCGACGAAGACTAGGACAGTAACACTTGTATCCTTTGCTAGTACTAGAGTAACCAAGGAACAAGGTTGTAACAGACCTAGGAGAAAGCTTGTCGGCCTTAGGGTCAACATTATGGACAAAGGAAGTGCAACCAAACACTCTAAGGGGGACAGAAAAAGGTTGATCCGTGGGTCGCAACACTGAGAAGGGAGTATGTCCTTTAAGAACCGAGGATGGTTGTCTATTAATTAAGAAACAAGCAGTTAAAAGGGCTTCAGACCAAAATTTCTTAGGTACATTGGATTGAAACATAATAGATTGAGCAATATCAAGCAGATGGCGATTTTTCAGCTCAGCCACTCCATTCTGCTGAGGGGTGTAAGGACACGATGTGCGATGGATCATACCTACAGAGATGCAAAAATCAGACATAGCCTTTTGAACATACTTCAAAGCATTATCAGATTGAAGAATTTTTATATTGCAGTTAAACTGGACTTTTATTTCAGTATGGAAATGTTTCACAATAGATAGCACAGACTCTCGACTTTTGAGAAGCTAGATCCATGTCATTCGAGAAAAATCATCCACAAAAGAAATAAAGTAACGAAAACCATTATAAGTCTGGTCTTTAACAGGACCCCACACATCACTGTGGACTAACTCAAAAGGACAAGAAGCCCATTTATTGACACGACTGGGATAAGATAACCTATGATGCTTTCCCAGCTGACATGACTGACACTCTAAAGATGACACTTGGGACAACTCTGGTTCCAACTTGCGCAGGCTCTCTAAGGAAGGATGTCCATATCTGCAATGCCATAGTAAGGGGGAACCACTCAACATGACGGATGGAGCAGGAGCAGATACTTGGCGAGGCAGACTGTCACCATGAAAAAGGTAGAGATCACCTTTCCTAGGTCCCCCACCAATCGTCCTCATACTCTTGAGATCCTGTAATACAAAACAAGAAGGCCCAAATGTTACCGTACATTTTACAGTGTCAATCAATTTTGCAATAGAAAGAAGATTAAAAGGAAACTCAGGCACAAAGTGTAAAGATTTGAGATCAATCTTGGGTGTTAGAGGGACAGATCCACTAGCTAACACTCTCCTCACTGAACCATCTGCCAGTGTAACAGATTGGTGAGGGATATACGAGTCAATAGAGTGGAGCAATCTCCTCATACCAGTCATGTGTTGTGACACGCCAGAATCAACCACCCAAGATGAAGTAGAGCCATAAGCTATGAGAGATGTAGCCTGATTACCCGCAGTAGATGCCAGGTTTGCTGACGATGATGATGATGATCCCATACTCATGTGTTGTGTAGCCTGAATAAACCGATCATACTCCTCTTGAGTAAGAGTGATATCGGTTCCAGAAGTAGTTCCCACAGCAGAAGAAGAAGAGGAATCTGTAGTAGTGGCATAATGTGTTGTCCCTACAGGTAGGGTTGAGCATCGGACCAGGCCAACCCGACCCAGCCCGCTACCCGACCCGCAAAACCCGACCCGAATCCGGCCCTGATGATAAAAATGGGTGGGCCAGGTTTGTATTTCAGGCCCGTTTTATAATCTGGGTCAGGCCCGGGTCAGTAGAAACCCATACCCGAAAGCCCGAGACCCGGCCCGCATTATCACTTCCTAATAACATGCAATATTTTTTCACCGTAGGATCACGATCCATCTAATTGTTGATCTTAAATCATCCAATTGCCCTAAATACCTCTAACGAGATAGCACACAGGCACGGAGCCAACCCGCCCGCACGGCCGCATACCGGCGATACTGCACGGCGCACGCCTCTAGTCCAGAACTGTTGTTGCAACTCGCGAGATAGTAAGAGTTTGCGATTGTTGCTGGCGCGATTCAGTCAAGAACGGAAGCGCGGCGCTGGTCCCGCTGGAGCAACGACTCCAGCCAAAGCTTCGGAGTCTCCAGTCTCCACTCTCCCTTGCCAAAAGATTTACAAGGTGCATATCGTCTCCCCCAAATCTTTGTGGTCCGACCCTAGCTCCTCGGCGACTCCAACTCGTTGCATGTTGCCTATCAGCTCTAGCTTGCTAATTGCGTGCTTGATTGCAGCCTCACGGCCTCTCCCCTGCTGCCTGCTGGAGTGCAGATCGTTGTTGTTCTGCAGCTTCTGCTGATCGTGCACGTTGTGAGCAAAGGAGGTGTTGCTGGTCTTGCACGTTGTGAGCAAAGGAGGCGCCCTATTGGCTGCACTCTCTTGTGAGGTAAGAGCTTGATTGTACTTACTCTTTCTCCGTGCTCAGTGTCTATATGGTTGTGCGGCTTGTACCCCTTCTCTTGTCCTAATTTCCACAACCCCTATTTGTTCCATGCCACATTGTCTAGTGTTTACTGTCTACTATCTAGTACATACGCCATTAACAATCCTAATCAGATTTTTGTCAACACCATCTACGTTCCAAAGGATCATATTCTTCATGTAATTAAAAGCATATTTTGTTAATTTTTTCAGACTGTATTTTTGGATTTGGGTGTGTAAGGGGAAGGAATCTCTTAGATATCAGACGGGATCATCTGAAGTGTATTTCTGAAGATTGTTATATTTGTTATAATAATCAGTGGTGTTATATACTTAGATATTTCTTGCTGGTTGAATACCAAGTTAATCTAGAATATAATTTATTTTTGTATAGATGTCTGATGCAAACAATGAGACTTTGGACAATATTGAACACCAAAACGTTCATGTAATGCAAGAAGAACCCCTTGTTGAGAACAATGAACCTCCTGGAGGACCTGGACCTGATAAAAACCGTAAAAGGAAAAAAAGAACATCTGATGTTTGGAACCACTTTGTAGTAATTACTGACAAGGATGGCATAGAAATATGTAGATGTAACTACTGTAAAAAAACGTTTGACATGTAATTCTATTAATGGGACAAGCCATTTGAGTCGTCACTTAGAGAGAACATGTCCATATTATAAGAAATCAGATAAGTCTCAACCATTGTTACATTTAAACAGTTCTGATAATGGAAGCACAATCACTGCTTGGAAATTTGATCCTGAGAGGAGTAGGAATGATTTGACAAAGTACTTTGTGGCACATGAGGTCCCTTTAAGGACAGTGGAGAAACATTTCTTTCGAACTTTGTTGTTTAATTTGCAACCTAAATTTCGACCTATTTCTCGTTTCACTGTTAGGAGAGATTGCTGGAAATTGTATGAAAATGAAAGGACAAAACTCATGGAGACTTTTAAGGAAATGTACTAGAAGGATTTCCATCACAATAGATCTGTGGACCTCAATACAATCAGTAGGGTATATGTCTATCACTGCTCACTACATAGACAATGATTGGAAGTTGTGTAAGAAAATAATTTCATTTTGTGTACTACCATCTCCTCACACTGGTGAGAAAATTGCTGATATGATAATCAATCGTTTGCATGACTGGAATGTCGAGAATTTATGTGCTATAACTGTAGACAATGCCTCTTCAAATGATGTTGTTGTTAGGAATTTAGTGAACCATTTTTCTGTGAAGGGGGGCTTACTTTTAAATGGAAAGTTGTTTCATGTGCGTTGTTGGGCACATGTTCTAAATCTTATTGTTCAGGATGGGCTAACTAAATTGAAAGAATTGGTTGGAAAAGTTCAGAATTTGGTGAAGCATGTGAAATATTCACCTAGGAGGCTACAAGAATTTCGACAAGTAGCAAAGATGGAACACATAGGTAGTAAAAAGGGACTAGTGCTAGATGTTACTACTAGATGGAACTCTACTTTCATGATGTTAGAATCTGCTCTTCTATATCAGAGTGTCTTTACTAGATTGAAAGCCCGAGACTGTAGTGCTTATGATGTTCCAAGTATTGTTGAATGGAAAAAGATTGAATACATATGTGGGATTCTTGAGGTTTTTTATAATTCCAAGAATATCTTCTCTGGCCATTTATATTCCACTACAAATCTATTTTTTGAAAAGGTATATGAGATTCAAAGTGAATTGATAAATCTGAAGGACAGTGAGGATGATCATATTAGAAATATGGCCATGAAGATGCATTCCAAATTTGATAAGTATTGGAGAGATAAGTATACTTTGTTGCCTTTGCAAATTGCCACTTTCTTAGATCCTCCGTTGCAAGTTGGAGTATCTTCATTTCTGTTATAGTAAGATATATCCAGAACTTGATGTAGAATATTATATGTCAAGCATTGAGGACACAATTCATGCTCTTTTTTCTGAATACACATTATTATATCAAGAGTCTCAAGAACCAGTTGGAGTCTCTACATCTCAAGTGGTGATTGATAATGTAATCAGTCCTTGCAAGAGGAAAGGAAACATAAGACAAATGTTTTGGAAAGAGAAGGAGAAAGAAAAGTGTAATGTGGATTCGGGAAAGTCTGAAATTCAGTGTTATCTGGATGACAACACTGCTGATTATGAGCAGGATGACGATAGATTTGATATTTTGAGATGGTGGCGTGAAAATTCAAACAAGTACAAGATTCTCTCTAGGATGGCACAAGACTTTTTGGCTATTCCAGTCTCTACAGTAGCATCGGAGAGTGCCTTTAGCACTGGAGGTAGAGTGCTTGATCAATACCGCAGTAGATTGGATCCAGACATAGTTGAAGCCTTGATTTGCACCCAAGACTGTCTTCATGGGGAGAATGCAAGTGAATCAGATGACGACCAGGTTGAACCTGGTGAGTAAAATATCATTAGTTCTTTTGCATAGCCTTTTATTTATGGCGCATCTAAACTTTTTAAACACTATTTCAGAAAAAGCTCACAATATGGATGAGGTCTGAGCTTGACTTGACTTGTGGAAAATGAGAGTAAGTTCAACATATATTTAACTCTACTTTTTCTATGCTATACTATATTGCTGTAGAATTTTGGATTCTTAATCATGTATTTTGATGCAGGAAATGAATCAAGTGAACATAGAATGAACATTTGAGCTAGATCCGAGCTTGGATAATTCTCAAGAATTTACGTTTTCTGCAAACATTTTGTAACCGACTGTAATGTCATTATGTGACGCAACCTTAATTCTGATTTGGTTGTAGACAATTTTTATTCGTGATTGATTAGCTTGTGAACCTACGTGTGGATGTCATTCTGTTTGAACATGGATTTATAAGCAAATAGTAGCAGCCAACTAGCGGCTTTTTTGCTATACTTTCTGTCATAGCAGCAAATTCATTTTTGTATGGTTCACGGATTTATATGTATATGGCATCTGCAGTTCTCCCTCTTTTAATGTCTGTTTACTATGTTTTCTGTCCATATAGCAGTAGTAGCAGTGCAATTTGCTAGCTGCTAGCCTGCTAGTTTATTGCTGAATTTAGTTCAATTTTTATCCGTTCACGTTGATCTTTCTTTCACAATGTCTTCTCAAAAATTACATAATGCTGATGAGAACATATGTGATGTTAATGGTGATGTGTGGTGTGTTGAATGGTGATTGGTGATGCATGTGATGTGTTAATGATGATCCGTGTGATGAGAAAAGCACATGTGAATGAAAAAAAAAAATTTATTAGCAGCACGTGTTTGTATGGTACTGATTGTGAAAAGGAAGTAGTATATGAGATGCACCAACATAGGGAACATCAGTTTACATAACCATATGTTCTCCATGTGTGTATTTAGTTCAGATAAAATGTAATTCTCAGCTTGAAATGCATTCATATTCCAGATTTTGCAGAATACATAATGATAATATATAAGATGATAGCACATAGGGGTAGCAAGAGGTACTTTTTGAATACGATCTGAATAGATGTTGACTGTAGCTATTGCATACTGGACTTATTGTGCAAAGCGGACCGGCCCGAGCCCGGCCCTAATCCCGTATTTCTAAGGCGGATACGGGTTTCTTTTATAAAAACTTTCTCGGGCCCAAATCCGGCCCGTAACCCATTTTTAAATATGGATCTGGGTTTGGGCCGATCAAAACCCGGGGTGACCCGGCCCGATGCTCATCCCTACCTACAGGTGGTGCAGCAGGTCTCCCATGTTTCTTCCAACACTTCTCCACTGTATGTCCCAATTTGTCACAAAAAGTGCACTTATGACGTGTCCCACGTCCTCTGCCCATACCAGGTCGTCCCCCTCTCACCGTAGCAGCTACGGATGCATGAGACTCCCCAGAAGATATAGCAGGATCAGAAGTAGCAGACTCAAAGATAGATTGTTGTATTCTTGAATAAGCTTCCACAAAACTGAGTAATTTATCAGAAGCCAGAATGACACTCCGGGCGGAACCGCACAAAGGGTTAAGCCCGGATAAAAATTTAGCTGTAACTAGATCGTCCCTGTCCTTGATCTGTTCAGCAACAGTCATTGGATGATAATAGCTCAACTCTTGAGCAAGTGCCTGAATAGCTCCAAAGTACTCCTCAAGAGATCTGTCACCTTGCCTCTCAGCAAACAAACGGTCATAGATCATGAATTGGCGAAGTGCATTTTTTCTTGTGAATAATGATGCTTCACTGCGTCCCATATCTCCTTAGCCGTTGAATAGAACATGAACCTTGCCGCAATTGCAGGTTCCATGTTCCACAACCAAGTCTTCACCAGACTATCATGACGCTTACATTCAGCATATCCTTTGTCAGTAGAGGCCAAAGGACCTGAGTCAACATGTCCTGCCTTGTCACGAGACTCCAGGACAGTGTGAACAACATTCATCCATAGAAGAAAATTCTTTCCATCGAGCTTGATGGAGGTGATAGGAGACACCTCGTTGTAGATCATAGGCGTCTTTATGTCCCCCATTACAAAATTGGACTGTGTGGTGGATTGATACACGCCACAAAGAAGACTGAGGTGACAGAGAGATACACGTCACACAAGAAACAAAGAGAAATGTGTTACTGACGCATTCACAACCTCCAGACAATTTTTCTAATCACACATGGAGGATGTATGACTAGGATAATAACTGTAGAGAGACTAGTCCTCTGGTTTAGATTTTAGATCGCCGTCGGATCACCCGAAGATCCTCAAAGCGGCGGATTACGGCTGCACGTCGTGCGGCGACTCAGCCACAGCTGCTGCTGTCGGTGCTGCGGTGAGAAGATCCGGAGGGAGGAAGGAAGGGGAAGATAAGGTGTTGTGGATTTGAGGACTCTTGCTGATTTCTACTTTCACGAGATTCTGATCATATGAAAAAGTTGATAAATACCCCCAGAGAAAATTGTCTTTAGTCAGTATGTGTTATCTCAATTTGACGTCCCCTTTGAGGTTTGGTTTGGTAGTGGTTGTCGATTCTTAGTTGTTCCTATTTCTTAATTTGCTTGTTTACTGGCAAAAGGTGTAACAATACCACATTATAGATTTTTACATAGATCAAATAAATGAAAAGAGAAAAAAAGAAGCTTGAGATACCCAAAAAAAGGTGAAGAAAAGAGAAAAACATATAGAAACTATATAGGGTGGCCTCACTCACTTTCAAATCTTGGATCCACACTGCTCGTTGTGTTATATGAGCTATTTTATGTTTTGTAGTAGTATGAATATGGAACTACTTTTTTCATGACCAACAATCACAATCCATCATCCTCACTAGGGTAAAAAATATAAAAGAAAAGCATTAGTGCGACTATGCTTATGGATGATTTAGTTGCCATAATAAAAAACAACACCGATTTTATGAATTAATTCTTTATTATCGTTATACCAACATGATCTGATTTTCTTAGTTTCATGTTTATATTTGTAGCATCATCATTCTTGAAGTAATTGGTTCGATCTCTTTAGGTTTTTATCATGAATTCTCCTTTGCACCTATTTTAATATTTCTATTAATACAATTTGGATTAGTGCACATTAGTCATACACCAAATATTGATCTTTCTTTTCACCGCCATGTTAGATAGTGTATATAAGCGTCCATGTTTATAGACACAATCAACCCTCATCATAAGCTATTTGTTTCATGTTGATTACAAGAGTTTTCCACCTACGACCACCACTAGTTTATACAAAGAAAGAATCGGGTTGCCTCAAAGGTTTGCTAGCGTCTACCTAAAATTTCAAATGTGTATTTGTAGTGGTAACAAACATACATTTGGTTGTGTAGGTTGATGGTTACAACAAGAACCTCAACAACAAAAGGCATTATTGTTATTCCCCTAACCTTAATGCCAACAGAAAGTTTCAAGTAGGAAGCAAGCACCCAACCCTCCTTGATTGCTTAATTTTTGAAGCGGCCACTTTCTGGAAAACTAGACATGCCTTTATATATATATATATATATATATATATATATATATATATATATATATATATAGAGAGAGAGAGAGAGAGAGAGAGGCTAGAATACACTCGAGTGTACAGATCACGTTGTACACCCCAATGGTGTTTGCCTATCTAGACCATGTTTTTCTAAAATCTAATCCATTGATCTTCATGGTCACAATAATAATAGGTCACATACAAAATTCGAACTCATTTGGATGAATGTAAGTCGCTCATCCAAGGATAAAAAAATCGATGCACAAAACTAATTTGAAATACATGATTTTTGCCTCCTTTAGATGCACGTCATATAAGTGTCCAAATGAACTAAAATTTATTGATAATACAGAAGATCAACGGTAAAGATTTTTTGTAAATTTACTACATGTTCAGAAACGACTGAGGTGTACGGTGCCTCCGGTACACTCGAGTGTACACTAGCCTAACTCTCTCTCTCTCTCTCTCTCTCTCTCTCTATATATATATATATATATATATATATATATATATATATATATATATATATATCATCCCCGGATTTTCTAAAACTTAATCTGATGTGTGACGTCCAAATTAAAAACCCTCACCTCAGCGAGAATCCCAATTTAAACACCCCACACCAAGCTAAGAAGAAGAAAATCAGAGGAAGTCAAAAGGAAGCAAACAATAGCACATGTACATGAACAATAATAAATCCTCAACACATGTTCACCATTCAACATATAATTACAACATGAATTGTTACAACATTTGATATTACACATTGAACAACAAACTATACATATACATGTACTACAACTAAACTACAGGATCTTAAGACAACAGGTCCACCTGTACATCATCTCACCACACAACTCTCACTATCATGGATCTTCAAGAGCATAACCACAACCTAAACAAAAGATTACATGTGGTACACGTCAGCACAATATTCAAAAATATTGTTCTGAGTACGCCTACGTGTCTTTTATATACCGGAGACATCGTACACCTCAGTTGTTTTCAAAGATGTAGTAATTTTTTGAAAGATCTAAACATTAATCTTCTTAAATATCTTAAGAACATACTATATAATAAATTCCATCTCATTTGGGCACTTATAGGTCATGGATGTAAAGGAGACAAAAATCATGCATTTCAAATTAGTTTTGTGCGTCGATTTTGTTGTCCTTGGATGAGTGACTTACACTCATCCAAATGAGCTCAAATTTTGTATGTGCCTATTATTATTGTAACCATGAAGATCAATGGATTAGAATTTAGAAAATATGGTCTAGATAGGCAAACACCACTGGAGTGTACAGTGTGATCTGTACACTCGAGTGTATTCTAGCCTGACTCTCTCTCTCTCTCTCAATATATATATATATATATATATATATATATATATATATAAATATATATATATATAATATAGTTTAACATTGACAATCAAGAACAAGTGTGCACATATTAAGTTGTAAGTAATGTGAGACCAATAAAAAATAAATGATTACATGGAAAACAAACTTTTAAACACTACCCTAGAGCCGAAGATTGCATCAAGCAAGGAATTAATGACCGATACCGATGCCGTTTTGACAGCTTGGATATAGATATTTACCGGTATACTGACGGAATATTGACATATACAATCCTGCCCATGTCGATGCCAAAATGAATGAATTAAATCATGAAATTTTACAGGTGTAATCTCTACACCTAAATGCATCGGTTTATGCAATAAATTCTCTAAGGGGTATGTGGGGGTGTCCATCATGTGGGAGGTAGGGAACCTATCCTATTTTTTGTAGATTTCGATGAAGGATTTTGATGAAAAAATATTAGAATTGAGATTTGGAATTTTACTAGCACAATCCATAAACATAAATGTAAACAGAGTTGCCGCAATGTTGCGTGCAATGTAGCATTAGGAGAGGCAATGTGCCTTCTTCCTTTTTATTAATAAGAGAAGTTGGATAAGTTACATAGAGGTCCAGCAAGATATGTAAATTACAAAATAGAATAAACAGCTGAATATAATGAAATATATTAACACTCCCCCTCAAGCTAGAGCGTACACATCGTGTATGCCCAGCTTGTTGCAAAATCTTTGAAATGCTACTGGACTCAATGGCTTTGTGAGAACATCTGCAAGTTGATCTTCAGAATTGACATGCGGAGTCACAAGAGTCCCATTCTTGGTCTTCTCTAAAAGTGGCAGTCAACCTCTATGTGCTTAGTATGTTCATGGAAGACTGGGTTTTTGGAAATGTAGATAGCAACTTGATTGTCACATCTGAGTTCTATAGGAGACAAAATAGGAATCTTTAATTCAGAAAGTACAGATTGAACCCACTCCAACTCGCAACATGCATGTGCCATTTCTCTATACTCAGTTTCCGTGCTAGATCTTGCCACAACATTATGCTTTTTTGCTTTTCCAGGTAATAAGATGATTCCCTAGAAACATGCAATATCCAAACATAAACCTCCTGTCATTCAGATTACCAACCCAATCTGCATCTGCATAACCAGTGAGAGATAGAGTGGATATAGTGGTCTTTGGCCTATAATAAGTGATTCCCTTACCAGATGCACCTTTCAGATATCTCAGAATACAACAGACTGATGTCCAATCACAACAACAAAGGGCGGTGTAAACCCACACTTTTTTTCAATGACCGAAACAGCGTGACATCATTTCACGCGAGTAATTACATTTTAGTGTATTTATCAGGTATCCGCAAAATGGTTTAATTTCGGACTCTTCCATCCCGTCTCACTCGGTCTTTGACTCCCTTCCTTCCCTCTGTCCCACGCTCTCTAGTTCTGTCCCGCTCGGGATGTCTCTGCTCCCACCACCCCTCTTTCCCAATCTCCTCCACATTGCCTGTGCTAACTCCCTATCGGCAGTGATGGGTTTACAATATTTAGCCCTTTCGTATCAAACAACCATCCCACCCCGCCTACAATTTCTCTCCCTCAACTTTTTGCCCCCTTTCTACAATGAAGCTCTCTTAATCAGGTTGCTGCTACATACTAGTCTTCTTCCGAAACTGCAGAGAAGAGGATGCTCCTTGGTGGCTGTCTCATCTCTTCTTCCGATCAACTACCAAGGCGTCGACCGTGGATAAGGTAGGCTGAAAATCCCCTCTTTTATGCATTTCAGATCATGAATCGTGATAGCATGATGTCGCCTTGCCCCTATTTTTGCTCACACAAGTTTGGTAGGGAGGTCGGGACTAGAATTACTACCGGATTAGGACTGGTTGAACCAACACCATTCTGCTAGGAATAGAAACTAGGATTCGGTATGGCAACAAGGGGCGTCACTGAGGTGGAACAACTATAGGCACCGGTAGCCTTCCAAGGGGAGCCACCGGCAGTGGCAGATGTACATGGCCTCACCCACGACCAGCAGCGTCTGCTAATTTCTGTGTGATTTCTCTTCTTGATAAACACTTGGCCTCACCGTCGTCTGGTCATATACCCGCCCAATTAATGTGTAGATTATTGCATGCTACATGTCTGTAAAACACTACCTTCCTTGTGCGTAATATGGAGTGTGGCGGTGAATTAGAGATTAGAAGAGATCTTTAAGAGACTAGGGAACTTATTGGAACGGTCGCTTAACCATTCTTGGAAAGGGAAAGCACGATGACAAATGAGAAGATGAGGGGACGGTAAGGGGAGAAGATGAGGGGATGGCACGAGTCTTAACTAATGTAAGAGGTAGGAAGGTGAAAAGATGGAGATAGCAGATAAAGAAAGAGACGAACGAAAGAAGAAAGAGGGTCGACTATAGATCAGTTGAAGACTTAAGACAGAATTTAATATAAATTATTTGTTTAATCTAAAATAGAGTGAGATAATTCTTGTAGGCATTAAAGGAGAGTGAGTGATAGTCTACTTATGCAATAAAAACTACTGATTATAGAGGAAATATGTTCACGAAATAGGAGTAACTTATTTGGGAAACTATGTAATTTTATTAAAGTTTACTTATTTATTATCAAGGTGATATATTTTGTTTTTTAGATATGGTGTAGATCAGATGTGATTTGGGGATATTTGAAATGGATTATATTATCTTCTTACTTATGTATGCTTAAACCATGGCTTATGAGTAAAACGATGCCAACTGCATTTTTTTAACAAATTAACACACATTGCAATGTACTTTTCGCAATTGCTTCATGCTTCTAGGCAGTACCAATCAAAAGAAGCATTGAACTACATATACCTACATAGAAGAGGCATTCATGTCCTTATCATGAATATATACAAGATTAGGAAGAAATAAACTTTTAGACCATCTTATATCGGTAACCCAAATAATAATAATTATTATATACCATACCTCATAATAAAGGTTCAATTAAGAAGTGATAATAATTAAGCTAAGCTTAGAGTTCTCTTTTGATTTTGCATTTAAATAACACGTGATTTTTAGTAATGCATTATTTCTAATTTGTATATACATTTTTAAACTTTTAATTTAATTCATACATTGTTTGCACATCAATTTTAACATTTTATATATAAAGATATGACACTTGCGGGGAATTAATTATTAGTATACCACACTTTGAGATAAGTCAACCAAAAATTTCATTTTTGGAATTCAATTTTAGAAACCACCATCTATATGGATCGTTTCATTTCAAAATTAACTTTTTAAACACATTCACCTCATATTGAAAAACTATAAGTGTGCACAAAGACACACACATACATAGAAACTAACACACACACATATATATACATATAATAAAGTTTTCCTTTTATATTTTTGACATTTTTAATAGATAACAGTACCAAAGACCTTATCTAGAAAACCCACATTAAGTGATGACTTAACACTAAACATTCTAACGCCCATAAATTACTTGATGTGTTACATAGAGTACTATCTTATCTCAACTGTACTAAATTGATTTTTTTCTTTTCAAATATTCATATGGCCTCATCCACTTATAATTTCCGGACCCATCACTGGCCACTGGCGAGACATATGTGTGACGATATGCCTTAGGAATCAACTCTGACGAGCCACCGAACAACAATCCTTAGAATTGATGGCCGATGCGGATCCTCGTCATCTCGTTACGAAGTAACCAGAGTTCTTTACATTTTTTTTCCAAGCAGTCTCCATGTGTTTTGGTTCTTCTTCCTGTTGCTCTTCCTCTGATTTGTGATATCCGATAAATTTTCATGTTTCATGGTTCTTTTTCCATTGCTATTGCTTTGATTTTTGTCCTCTCCATCTTCCTTCCTTCTTATTTCTGAGATTTTATCTTACGCTGATCCAACCTCTTATTATAGTTTACTTTTTACTATTTCCATCCAGGTCGACAAGAAGACTACTATCAAATAGTGACTCCTGGTTCACAGAGGTCTGCCCCTAATTGATTTTGAACTGTTTTACTATAAACAGAAGCCATCAGATCATATGCAAGCCAAATAACTCTGCCCATGATCTTTGCAATGGACTGTAGAGAAGATAGTTTGAATCGGCCATTGGGAAGAGGATTGATGTACAAGAAACCACTCTGAGTTATCCATACCAAAAATTTTGTTATATTATTCAATTCCGTAATTTAGAATTTCTCCTTCTTCTATTCTTTTTCGTTGTCACAGATACACTGTATTGTTTAACATAAATTGCTTATCCTTATTTGATGTTCGTTTAAGACTACATATTATGTTAGATATATACTCTGTTTCAACATTTTACTAGAATAAAAATGCTAATTGATATATACTAGATGTGCTTTATTTAGAATGCTCGATTGTGTATATGTCAAACAATTGATCAAAAATAGATTTATTTTATCAATTAGGTAGACATGTAATTTTATCTTTTTCTCATTGCATGAGTTCTCTAAATTCAAAATTAGTGATTCATGAACACCTACTATGATTGATTATGACATTCTCTATAAGAATTGACTGGTTATTTCTTCCTTATAGATATACGAGTGAAATTATTTAAGGGAAGTGGTGAATTATTATATGTCTTGGTATTGAAATATTTCATCATTTTAGATGCTCATCTTAGGGAAGAGATGCCCTCCCAATAGCGATCCACCCTCTAGTTATACTAACACTCTTTCTCATAATAGATACTAGAAAAGCCTGTAATAATCCACATTTTTTTTGACATTTTTTAAAGCGTAACGACCAATAGACGCATAAGTCCCGACTTCTGCCCTCACCCCACTCCCGCATAACCAACACATTACAAACATGAGATTTAATTTCCTAATTAGCTATATTCCAATTGGGATGGCCTTCTATCTTCTCCCACCTTTGGGCTCCCGCTTCCCATTCCGTGTGAAACTCTCTGAAATTATTCTCCAACTGTGCCAAAATCTAGTCTTCTACATTCCTTTTTTCTCACTCTCCCTCTTCACACATCGCAAAGCCCCCCTCTTCTTCCCCCGCCATCTGCCTTCCCATTCCTTTGGTTGCATTTCACCTCTATTGTCACGACCAGCAACCACTGCCATTTGTAAACGAGGCATGACGAGATGGCAACAACGACATTGGGAGAATAGAAGGTTGGACTCCACTGCGGTGTCTGGAAGAAGATCTACTAGATCGGTGGTAGTCGATGGGAGTTGACGGCATCTAGAAGCAATGATAAGGTGTGATACACCACATTGGTCCTGGGTGACCCACGACGGCGCTTGAAATCTCCTCTCATTCTGATTAATCATAGTTTCCCAATCCCCCAGCCGTCCATCCCATAGATCGTTTCTCATCCCCTTCATCCTATTTTTCTTAAATTATTTAGACTCCTACTTTCTTTGCAAAATCTTCTTGTCTTGCTAATCATAGCCTCGATATCTGCTAACCCTCCAGGTAAACGTCAATTGCAGATTGCCATCATCATTAGCATCACAGCAATACCAACCATCCACCCATTTTAATCTGTCTATTTGTGACTATTTGGCAACCGAAAGAGAAGAATTTCAGAGCCACACTTATATAAGGTAGATTTTGTTCTGTCTCGTTCAATGCATGCTCTGGGTTTTACAACTTAGATAAACATTGGTGCTCTTTTTCTTATTCTGGTTTTTATGAATTAGACAAACAGTGGTGCTCTCTTTCATGTCACATGACCATAGCAAATTCCAGAGAAAGAAAGATAATCAAGAATAGGATGGGTTTAAAAATTAGAAAAAACAATGTCACTTTGTTGCATGTTACCTTATCATTGCAAAATAAAAAAAGCCAATCAATAAAAATAGGAGTTCTTGATAATCTTGTGATAAGTAGTATAAAAAATGCTCATATACAAATTTATGTGCACAAAACCAGTGGACACCAACAGGAAAACACAAAATTTGAAGTGAGTTCGTTTATCTATATGTGTTTTTTTTTCATTTTTCTTTTTATATGAATAGATCTGTTTGGGATCTCAAATAATCTCGATTGGGAAGAGTTCAAATGTAATGTTTGTATATGTTCTCGTGTCCACCTTACATACATCATGATCTTCACAATTTCGGGGTTGAATTGTTGAGGCTTTTGATTCGTAGCATGATGAGGAGTTGCATGTATTTCTTATAAGGAGTAGGAGTATGGGAACAATTACCATTCCTGGTAACCTCCCTTTCTCCAAGAATTAACATTTTTCCTTCGTTACTACACCATTGGTTAAATTTTATGTATCTTGACCATGTCCATCTTGTGTTTCCCAAGTATGTAGATGATGTATTTGCATACATTAATTGTGATTTAATATGTTCAACTAGTTTTTATTTTGTATTTATATTATACAAAAAATCATGAGAGAATTTAAAGTTATATTTCTCCATTAAAATTTAAATTGAAGCCTTTTAAAGATGGATAAAAGCTGGATTGAACAACCAGTTTGCTCTGAAGTTTATATTGATGGTGTCTGTTAATTTCTTGAGTATGCTAAGACTGGAATGGAGGGAGGGAAGATTATTTGTCCATGTAGGAAATGCAAAGTCTGAATCAAGAAAAAACTTCCTATTGATGAGGTAGAACATCACATTCTATACAATGGTTTTTTAAAAGATTATAAGAATTGGATCTTTCATGGACCTAGAAGTCCTGTTGAAAATCTTGCTACCAATGGACAAATAGACAATGTTGAACCACCTACAATTCATGAAGCTAATATGGTAGGCCAAGATGATATGGAAACACTACTAAGGGAGGCATTGGGAGTACATGTTACACATGTCGATGATACATCTAATGGTGAAGAAAATGAAGGGATAACATTTGATGATCCTCATGTTGATGAATATAATGATCCACATCATCATACTATAGATAGTCTTAAAGATGATGTCAAATATAGAAATATGGTAGAACTTTCTAATAAAGAGCTTTATCCTGGGTGCAAATCATTTTCAACACTCTCTTTTGTTTTACGACTCTTCAATCTTAAATGTATGTTTCATTGGCCAAATAATTCGTTTACTCAGTTGTTAGAGCTTCTTCTAGATGCCTTTCCACAGTTGACATCATTTCCATCATCCTACTATAAAGCTAAAAAATGATTACAGATTTAGGCCTTGGATATGAAAACATACACGCGTGTCCAAAAGACTGTATGTTGTATTGGGGTGAAAATTCAAATAAAGTTCGATGCAATGTGTGTCAAACATCTCGATGGGAAAGACAAAAAGGTGATTTAGATAATGTTGGTGAAGCTGATAATGCAGGTTTGAAAGGGACTCCAACAAAAGTTATGAAGTATTTTCCTTTAATCCCCAGACTAAAAAGGATGTACATGTCCTCCAAGATAGCAGAAGATATGATATGGCATGAGAAATATCGTGTGAAAGATGGAAAACTAAGACATCCAAGAGATGCATTGATGTGGAAACAATTTGATATCACGTAGTGTCAGGATTACCCTTGCTAGCGATGGGTTCAACCCCTACGGGATTCAAAACACAAATTACAATGTATGGCCAGTAATTCTCAATATCAATAACATGCCACCTTGGTTATGTATGAAATCACATTCCTTAATTCTATCTTTGATAATTTCGGGAAAATCCGGTCCAGGCAATGATATTGATGTATACATGCAACCCTTATTGCATGAGTTGAAATTGTTGTGGGAAGGTGTTGATGCATTTGATGCTTATGCGGGAGAACCCTTTAAGATGTAGGGAGCATTGATGTTGACTATAAGTGACTTTCCTGCTTATGCTATGTTATCAGGTTGGAGCACAAAAGGATATCATGCATGTCCCCATTGTGCGGAATCTACTCATTCATATCGATGTGGTTCAAAGATTTGTTATAGTGGTCATTGCAGGTGGTTACCAGATAATCATCCTTTTCGTGCCGAGGACACTTTATTTGATGGGACTACGGAGTATGAACATTCCCCAACTCCTACATCTAGAAGTGATGTTCTATATGCACAACAATTAGTTCAATTTATACATGGGAAGGCTCTAAAGCGACAGACTAAGAAGAGAGGAAGAAAATAGGGAGATGCAACGACCAGTTATAATGATGTGGATGACGATAACAATGAATGCATGGGATTATGGAAGAAAAGAAGCATATTTTTTTATCTTCCATATTGGGAGTATAACCCTCTCCGTCATAATCTTGATGCCATGCATATTGAGAAGAATGTGTGTCAAAATGTTCTTGTTACACTTCTAAATGTTGAGGGAAAATGTAAAGATGATGAGAATGCAAGAAGATTTCTTGAGGAAAGAAATATAAATAAGTCTCTTTGGCTCCAACCTCAGCAAGATGGTAGTTTTTTTATGCCTCCAGCTCCTTACTCCATGTCTCCAAAAGAAAAGGAACACTTTCTATATGTCTTAGACAAGCTTAAAGTTCTTGATGGGTATGCTTCCTACATTTCTAGACGTGTTAACTTAAAGCAGCGTAAGTTGATCAATCTTAAGAGTCATGACCATCATGTCCTTATGCAAGATATACTTCCTATTTCCTTACGAGCATCAGGAGCAACAAAAGTTGTTGATGTGTTGTTTGATCTATCATATTTCTTCAAGTCATTATGCTCTAATAGTATTGATCCAAATGAGATGGATGACTTACAAACAAGCATTGTTGAAACACTTTGTCACATGGAGATGGAATTCCTTCCTCCTTTCTTCACCATTATGGTTCACCTCTTAGTTCATTTGGTTGAGCAAGTGAAGTATGGTGGACCTATTCAGAATGGATGGATGTATCCCATTGAAAGGTTAGAATTTTTTTATCATCATTCATAGTTTCTTTTAATTAGATACAATTATCAAAATAGAAATTTAGTTTTTAACCTCAACTAATTTTTTCTTGATAGATATCTAGGTCATCTAAAAGGTTATGTGAGAAATATAGCTCAACCAGAGGGTTCCATTGCAGAGGGCTATATTTTAGAAGAGAAAATTACCTTCTGTTCTAGATATATGGAAGGCACTGAGACAGTCTTCAACAAAATAAAAATAAATGATGACACCACCCCTAATAAGGGTATGTACTTGTTCAATTCTGGTGGTCGTCGTATTGGGGCTGTTAAAGCTATATGCATTGATGAAAAAAGTATGTCTCAAGCACATTGGTATGTTTTACTCCATTGTGAGGACATTATGAAGGACCTAATAATGTAAGATATGTATTAATAATTGACATAGTTCATATCCAAAATAAATAGAAAATGAGCTAACTTCAAATGTTATTGTAGAGAATTCTTAGTTATGAAGCGAGAACAATGTCGCCAGAAAGGAGTAAGAGTTGATCAAGCATTAGAAGATAAGTGGGTCCTAGAAGAATATGCAAGATGGCTTAATTCTCAGGTAACATTGAATTGGTCATAGATCGTATTTTTATGTAATTAATGTGCCTAATATATTATCACAATGATAGGTACCTAATATTGAAGTGAGCAATACAGAAGGAGAGTTAAAAAAAAGCTTTAGCTCATGGAATGAATGTATATGTCAAGAGTTTTAAAGGATTTATGGTTAATGGATACAATATCCAAACTATGGACCGTGAGACAAATAGAAAGACACAAAATTCTAGAGTAATGGTTGAAGCTGATGGGATTCCTTACTATGGAAAGCTCAAAGATATTTATGAATTTGATTATTATGGGACTTGTAAAGTAGTTCTATTTCGATGTGATTGGGTGGATATAACTTCATCAAGGGGGTTCAAGGTTGATGGAAAAAACCACCCTTGTGTGAATTTCTCAAAGTTGATGCACACTGGACGATCATTAAAAGACGATCCTTTCATTTTTTTTTCTTCTCAGCGAAATAAGTATTTTACATAGAAGATGAGATACAAAAATCATGGTTAAATGTCGTGGAATACAAGACAAGAGATTCTTTTGATGTTGGGGTGGTCTCTGAATAGATCAATGATAACATTGCACATAGATTTTCTATGATCTTGGGGAAGTTGTAACCACTTCTATTCAACTATATTTTTGTTTTTATAAATATTACTTTGCCAAGTTATAATGATCTACTGGCTATGCTTGTTTGTTAATTGTTTAAAAAAAGTACTTCTCTCTAGAGGAGGAGGGTGTATTCAAAAGATAAGGTTGTCAATCCACTAGGAGCCTTTTAATTTACAATTTTGGGGTATGGTTTAATTTGTTTATAAGTATCTTTAGAGATAGATAATATATATATTCTATTCAGTTGTTTTTAAACATCCACAACTCGTGTAATTGTGTTGAGCCAATTTGTAAAATAGTCAACAACTTACATAATTAATTACTTTGATCCAAGAAACCTTACAGTAGTCCTAACTGTACCTAAATTAATTGATCTAGATTCATTGTGACATAATTAGACCTATGTTTTTCTTAAATGGCTCTAAATCAGATCTAATTTGACCTTAAGCATACCAAGATTGACCAATTTTTCTGCTCTAAAAGGAAATAAATGACCACTTATTCCACACAAGACATATGCATCCATGTTTCTGCCCCTTCTCACACCAACGACACCTCATGGGTACTTGGATTTTGTATGCACATTATGATTCATTTAGTGTTTGATTGATGTCTATATGAGCTTGTAAATATTTAGGCTTTTTCATTATTTCCTTTGGATGATGGCTAATGCTTATTTTATTTTCTATTTCTCATTTGTTCTTTGGAAAGATATGTAAATTATCTCTTCAAGTCTATGATACAATTTATTTTTCATATAATACACTATTTTGTATGATGTAAATTTATCTACTTATGAAAAAGGTGAAAGATTTGGCGAAGAAAGAGAACTACAACAGGCCTCATGTCAAGGGATCTAGAAACAAATGACAATGAAAATCATTTTGCATCGGGTCCGAGTGGAGATCCAATTAGAGAATCTATGACTCAACCAACCCAAAATACTGAGCGTACTTGCTTGGATGAAACTGAAGACTCTTAACCAATTTAAGATCGCTCCAAGCGTGTGGAATGGAATGACAATATTAACTTTAATGAAGAAGATGTCATTGAAACAATTGGTGAGTGTTAATTTAATTTTTGTGTCTTTAGAGCACGTATATCCCTTACAAAAGTGCACATAACATTCTTTTTGTTGCAGATTCTGAAGGAAACATTGTTAGAAAGAAAGGAAAAAATTTTGTATCTCAAGTATGGGTGTTTGAGACAGGTCTGAAAATTATTGTCAAGTTCAATAAATTCAAGCAACCAATAGGGAAAGGTGGGCATGTGTTGGTGAAATTTCTTGGAGAGGTGGCAAAATAGGGGGGTATATGCTCAATTGGCGAAAGTAGTTGGCGCATGGTGCATGACTGTTATAAACTAGATGCTGCCAAATTAACTTGGGTATGTAAATAGACTCCATTTTTATGCAAGCAATTTATCCTGTCTCTATCTAATGTCTAATTTTAAGTAGTAGGTATGTGGTGCACCAATACTATTTTTATTTTTATTTGATTTTTTCTACCCATAGCAAGTTTCTTATTCCTATTGACAAGGAAATTGATGAAATGATTATGTCACATATCAATGGAAAATGGAGAACGTTAAGACATAGGTTAAAAAACTTTACTTTGACCCAAGGAAGATAGAGAAACAAATAGCAAGCAATGTGCCCAAGCATATTATTAAAGAACAATGGATCCGTCTGGTTAGCTATTGGTTTTCCCCTACAGGGAAGGTAGGATTAACTGTTGATTAAAAATGATTATTCACTGCATGGATTTTAATTAATTTGACTTACAAACTTATGTGATGTGTAGAAACTTGCCTCCATAGGAAAGAGATCTCGATCTCAAAAAGCTCATTGTCACACAACTGGGTCAAAAAGTTTTGCACAAAAGAAATATGAGTTTGTAAGATATCATATACGTGTTTGTACTTTGTAGTTATCTACAGAAATTTATGTAAGTTACCTATAACATCTATTGTATTATTCATAGGAAACAAAATAAAGTAGGGAACCTAGCATCTTAGAAGCATGGAGGATAACTCGTGTAAGGAAGGATGGGAGTTACGTTGATAATACAAACACACAAGACTTTGTGGCATGATAATATCTTTCATTTTAGCTAGAAAATAATATATGAATGCTTATATTTTAGTTGGTTTATTAAATTATTAGACATGTTGACAAAATTGATACATGAAACTGTTGAAAAATTGGTAGATGAACGCCTTGTTGAGAAGCCTGAACTGCCCAAAACTACAATAGAAGATGAGGTATTTAATGAGCTTATGTACGATGAGGAAAACCCTACTCAACGTGTAATTGGCTATGGGCATGGAGTGTCTCGGAGTAAGGTCTTTAGGCTAAAGGTTGATTTGAGGAAGTCTATTTCAGCAAGTGACTCCATGGATGTTACTGATCAACTTGCTTCCATACAGAAAGAGAACAAACACTTAAAGAATGAATGTGCTAGTTTGAAATCTCAATTTAATCAAATGGCTTCTACACTTGCTAGGAATGGAATTGTGTTTCATGATCCTATTAGAAGCGATGAGAGTGGAAGAAACATCCAGAACGAAGAAGTAAGTATTGTTATATCATTTTGTGCTAGCTTTTGTTTTTAGTATTCTACTACCAAAAATATTAGTATCTAGTTATTAACGTACATGCATTTTCCTTGACTTTTACATTTACACTTACTGCTAAGTACGATCATCTAATTTGTAATTGAGGGGATTTCTTAACAAAACATTTATGCTAGGTAATTCCAGAGTTTTCACTCCTTAACATTAGTATGTAGGTATTAGAAGGGTAACAAAATTGAATTATATGACACATGTAACAAAATTGAATTATATGACACATGTTAGTGTGTGTTGGTACAACTTAGATTCACTTGGTGTGGTGTCAATTGCTATTGTCTCATATGTTAGACATAATTTTCTTCCTTCTGCTACACTGTATTCCTTAACAACCATGTAGGATGTGCAGCTAGATGGTAGTTACATTTTGGACATTCCATTATAGAGGTGGCTATGGGATACACTTCATGGTGACAGAGTAACCATGACACCCTAAAGTGAATTCATAAATCCACTTCTCATTGTAATTAATATGTGCAAAAACATCCAACATGTGATTATCATAATCCATCCTCCCTACTCTATCACCCACATATTCAGTAGTATCATCTGTTAGAGTTGTTTCAGAATCCACAAAATATTTTATATAATCCATCTTAGTGTAATCTGAGGAATTGGAATAAACATTGTCACATTCCTTTTTGACTTATTGAATCAATTAAATAAGTGAAGGAATACATTGTAGCAGAAGGAAGGCATAAGATATAAGATACAACTAAAATTGAAGAAGATATTTTTCCTACTGTCTCCCTCTAATGCCATCACATAGTCGAAGCGTAGTATATATTAGTTATAAGAAGTGCAACTTCTATGCAGCCAGTTCCAAACATTATTCAACTACAACAAGAGAGGTAGGGGAGCAGGAAGGTATGGGCATCCTTGTGTGGGTTTTTAGGTAGAGTGGGAGTATGAGCTTCTAGGCTATTGGGACCTATTCAAAGAAATTCAACCATTAGCTGCTAATAATGAAAGATAATCTTCCATTGGTGACCCTAAAAAGTTTTCAGACTCATTGAGTAAATGTTGTTGACAGCATTAGAGATCAAAGATACCTAACAATCCCATATATCTCAGTTGCAACTCCAACAAAGGACATGTTAATAACTATTTAGGGCACTTTGAATGGTGGATCTACCCACAAGGATGCAAGGGGAAATTATAGCAAGAGAGGCAGGGGAGATGGAGGGTATGAACATGATATTATGTGTTTGGGGGTGGAGTAGGAGGACTGGAATGTGTGTCTAGGATAGTGGGATCCGCCAACTCAGGCAAAGAAGAACCCCACCTAGACCTACATGTGGCAAGGCATGTTGTACGTGGACCCATCACACAAGCATCATGGTACATCCCTGGCCCCAAATACCTCATATCTCATATGCAATAGATCTTCTAGGGTGTTAGACTATATGGCATAGTTGGTTTTAGCTTTTAGACTATATGCCATAATTGATATATTTATGGTTCTATTTAGTCACAAATACCCATCAAGAGCCAATGAGGCCCAGTGAAGCCAATCCCTCATGACCCATCTCCCTCAACTAATAAATAGATTTTGTGGAACATTATAGCACAAACTTCCAAGTTTCAATTCATATCATTCATGCTTGACACTGACCTCACATATGAGGTTGGCACAATTGTGCATTCCAAGTCTTGATAGAAGGGAGGATAAGGAAACGATTGCATCATTTTTGGAACAAAATTATATAATAAGCAGTTTACCTTTTGATACGTAGAATACTCCATTCTTCTTGTTCTATATGACATAAAACAAATCAAATGGTTTCATTTTACAATAGACTCTGTTCTAGCCATGCCACTGACTTCATATCAAATTTTAGTTGTGTACTTAGTTTATAATGTGTGCATTTCATACTGTCCTAAATTATCTAGACTTCCTCATTACTAATATCACTAGGCCCCAGTGGGAGAACTGTTCTTCAATGTATTAGTTGTTGGGGCAGTGTCTGTTATAAATCTGATCTAACATGAACATATAGTTGTTCATTATGTTCCAGAGCAAGGTGGCCTCTAGTTTTTTCTTTGGTTTGTTCTCAGATGTGACTTCTCCCAATGAAAATTTTCTGTTAAACTTTGCTTGCTAAAATAATCTATAATCTTGTTGGTTCACGCTGCTTGCACAACTTTTGTGGATGTCTCAGTTTGACTATGGAAAACCTATGTTTTTTTTGCTACTTTGTTCCTTCACAGTTCGGGTTGTCTCTTCCTTGAGTGTATTTTTTTAGTCTATATTTTCTGGCTCAGTCCATCTACAACTCCTATAGTTTTCTTTCCTAAAACTGATCTGGAGTAAAGGATGGTATTCATTCTCACATATTATACTCAATTACTTTAATTGGTGAAACCATCTTTGCCTTTTGGTGGTTCCTGAGAACTGGCTAGAGAAAAAGTCTGCTTAAGAACCTGATGCAGCAACATTCCAGTGAATTGCATCCTTCTTCAGTAAGATGTTAGTGTATTGGTGACTTTAGCATTTGTAAGTGGCAGATGCCTTTCGGATGAATGTGTTTGCAAACTGCTTTTGAGTCAATTATTGTGGCTCAAGTTTATGGTCAGAACTTGTTCTTGTACTGTTGCTCAGGTTTAGTTGATACATATTGTAATTGATTGGGTTCTTTACGATCTATTCCATAGCATAGAGATCTGTGTTTAGCTGATTGAAACAACTTGGCCTAGAATTCTAAGGTTTTCCTGTCAAAGCAACCCAATTCTTCCTTCATTGCAATATTGTATAGTGTGTAGCTCTTTTTGAGAATTAAACCAAAGGAGACGTGGCTTTTTGGCCAATGTAAGTTAATTACTTTGGTCACCACTTGTTGATGAGTAGCCAGTCGTTAAAAGATACATGCGTGGTCATTACTATAATCAATAGTATATGTACTATGAATCTTTTTTAGAACATTAACCATAATCATTTAGGGGGTTGTTTGGCCGCCCATTTAAAAATGTCCTACTCGTACACATGAACAAATCACCATCCTAGAGAGGCTTGGCTATCAATAGTGATATTCAGTAGTTGTGTACAGCAGGTCAGCATGGAAAATGGCAACACCATGCTGAAAACATGATTCTTCAATGTTGTCATTTGTGGCATGACTGAAAAAACTTACGGATGCAATGGATCAGTCTCTGATCAAATACATTTAATTATTTTAACTACTGATTTCTGTTGCTATATATTTGTATAACAATTTGTGATTGCACAACCCAAGAAGCCCATTAGACTAATTACTTAACTACTTAATGGCAGCAGACTTCTATCCTAGCCTGAATTGTGACCTCATCCAATGATTTCACCCCTACCATCCCACTTCTAACTTGAAGCCTGGAAAAAACATGCGTTAATCTGAATTAGCAATTAAATACGTTCAACATTTTAATGTAGTCAATGGTTTTATATGTTTAGCATCTTGATTATGATTACATGTTTACTTAGGCCTAATTCGGACAATAAATTACTGATGCACCAGAATCCCTTGAACCAAACATGTTGTATGTGTCTGGAAAATATACTTGGCCTTTATGACAGCCTGAACTTTCTAGGTTGCTAATTGCTATTAACTGATATTACAACATTTTTATTGTTCCATGCAATAGTGTTACTTTAATGTAAGACCAATCTTCAAAACTAAAGAAATGTGCAGAAAGGCATCTATTATAATGTCGTGTCAGTTTTGTGGTTAACTTGCATTGACCTTTTTCTTATTAAATGAAAAGAAACCACAAAGTCAATCTCTAACCCGTCTCCCACTCCCTACTTTTGTTGTCTACCAGATGTTTATAGTTCCTGCTAAACATCTTCGGTTGGCTTTAATTTTCTATACATAACGTTAACATCAACAAAGGCATATATCTACTCAGTTCCCACAATGATACACTTTCTCTTACTTTATTCCAATGATCTGACCTTTACTGATTACTATGTTTTGTTCTGACACCTAGTTATATAAGGCTCCACCTCCAGTGGTCCTTTTGTCCATAGTATGCCAGCCTTGCACAAATTGAAACTTGACAAACAAAGGGGTGCTACCTGCTGCTTTAATATGGTTGTTATGTGTAGACAACATGTCTTTAGAAAGTCATTGCTCACGATCCAGTAAACAGTTTCTTTGTCTACACTACTGTATCCTCTCTATCTATCTGGTCTCCAACTTCAATCAAATGGCCTCCTATCTTGTTCCCTAAACAAGTTTCAATCCTCATAAATTTCCATTTTCTCCATATTGGATTACTAAATCTAAAAGTTGTAGCAACAGCAGAGGTAGATGCAGTGAGCATACGTGGTGACAGGAAAGTAAAATTTTTGCTTCATGCTCCTAACCTTCATTGAGGTTTATAGGATAGAACAAGCAGAGCCACACACTGTTAGAGCTTCTCCTTGGGTGGCACAAAAGTTCAAGAAGAACCTCCATATCTCCTCAATGCAGATGCCTAAACCAAAGTCTGGTTGGGTAATGGGTTGCATTCAGATTGTGCTTTTTCCCACTTTGAGTCACCCTATCGGTACTCTTACAGTATTGCCTTTGTATAGTGTCCAATTTTTTGTGATTATAACGGTTGATGTGTCTAGATTCTTGTAATAAAATAATACTTAAAATAACCTAAAAACAACATACTTTGAAATAATGGGGTTCATCATCATGTTGTACTTTCGGCAGAACATGCACATCTACTTTTCCACGATAATGAGCTGCTCAATGTAGAAAACAAATACAACATTTTTTAAATTAGTCTACATACCAGTATTTGAAATGTTGACAGCCATATTAGTAGCACAGCTTTATTACTTGTACTTTTACTCCTAATGTCTTTTCTAATTTGTTATCGAACCGTATAGGTTGCTAATGACACCGGAATTGGACAAGATGAATAGACCAAGATTCTAAACTGTTCAAGACATGCCCTTCGTTCAACTCTATATGTTTATGCTGATGAATGCCATATGTGGCACTTGTTGTACTTATTTTATTTTGTTTTCTTATTCTCAAGACAAATGACTCCACGTCTTTTATTACTTTTCTTTCCATGTGCATTTCTCAAAATAAACGAAATTTGGCTAATCAATATTTTATTTTTAATCAAAGACACATGGATGTGCATATTGCTTGATGGATGTCATGCTTTGAGTATTTTTCAATGGAATGGAATGTATACGCATGTGTGTTTGTATGTGTTATTTGCATGACATGTTATATATTGTATTGTTTTTCACACCCTCTCTAGAACTTTTTCCATACTTTTTAATTAAAGTAGATGAACCTCTACTATACAACAAAAATGTATATATTTTATGAATGGAATTCTAGAAAGAGTTCCACACCAAAAAGTATTGATAATGAGATGCCGCAAAAAGAGGTATTTAAAAACAACACACTAAAAAGCGTGGATATTTATATGTCACGCACAAAATTGTGAAAAATATGTCACACCAAAAAGCGCAGACATTAGATGCCACATGAAGAAATCTTAAAGAAATATCACACGAAACAGTGTGGATATTTAAATGCCACACAAATATATGTGAAAATGACATCACACAAAATAGCGTGGATATTTTGATGGCACACAAATATATGTGAAAATGACATCACACAAAAAAGCGTGGATATTTTGATGTCACACGAAATATAGTGGACCACAAAGTGTGGATTATTTTTTACACTCACTTTTTCCATGCTTTTGGTCAGCGTGGAAAATGTTTGGTTCCTCATTCTTTGGCGTGGAAAAACCATGCCTTGAAGCGTGGAAAAACACATGTATTTTTTTTAGTGACTGTTGTGGTGAGCTCATATGCTGACTCACCACTCCTACAACAAAGGAAATTTCAGGACGTGTAACTGTTAGATATACCATTTTACCAACAATTATCCTATAATATCCTGGATCTGGATAATTAATATCACCGGTCGTCTCCTTCACATGATAGTCCATGGGAATAGACACATGCTTGGACTCACTCATACATGCTTCCTGTAGTAAATCCAACACATATTTTCTCTGTGATGCCAGAAGAACCAAAACTCAAAATAGGAGGCTCATAAGACTTAGTAGTGGTGGCATAGTTTGTTGCGCCCACATGTGGTGTAGCAGGTCTACCATGCTTCTTCCAACATTTCTCAATTGTGTGTCCAGGTTTGTCATAGAAAGTGCACTTAGGATGAGTGCCACGTCCTCGGCTCATACATGTCTATCCTCCTCTCACTGTAGCAACTACAAAAGCTGGGAATCTCCAGAAGATAAGTATGCTATAGGATCAACATGTTCAAAATTTTCCTATAAAATCCTTGAGTAAGCTTCTTCGATGTTGGGAAGTTTGTCAGAAGCTAGGATGATGTTGCGGGCTGAATTTATCTTATTCCTCCTTGGTGACTGTGATGCCAGAAGAACCAGAACTCAAAACAGGAGGCTCAGAAGACTTAGTAGTGGTGGCATAGTTTGTTGCGCCCACATGTGGTGTAGCAGGTCTACCATGCTTCTTCCAACATTTCTCAATTGTGTGTCCAGGTATGTCATAGAAAGTGCACTTAGGATGAGTGCCACATCCTCGGCTCATACATGTCTGTCCTCCTCTCACTGTAGCAACTACAAAAGTTGGGAATCTCCAGAAGATAAGTATGCTATAGGATCAACATGTTCAAAATTTGCCTATAAAATCCTTGAGTAAGCTTCTTCGATGCTGGGAAGTTTGTCAGAAGCCAGGATGATGCTGCGGGATGAATTGCATGAAGAACTCAGACCAAATAAGAACTTTGTTGTAACCAAGTCATCTCTTTCTTTGACTTGTTCTTGAACAGTCACTGGATGATTGAAGCTCAACTCTTGTGTGATACCTTGGATCACTCCAAAGTATTCTTATAAAGACATGTCTCCCTATAGTTTTGCAAAGAGGCAGTCATATATCATGAACTGGCGAAGAGCATTCTTTTCTTGAGAATAATGTTTCTTTACTGCATCTCATATCTCTTTGACAGTAGTGTAGAACATGAACCTAGAGGCAATCCCATGTTCCATGCTCCCCCACAGCCATGTCTTCACCAAACTATTATGATGCTTCCATTCAACATAGCCTTTGTCAGTAGATGCAGGAGGATCAGAATCAACATCTCTCGCCTTGTCTCATGACTCCCAACACTGTATGGACAACATTCATCCATAAGAGATAATTCTTCTCGTTCAGCTTAATGGAGGGAATAGGTGACATCTCATTATAGATGGTAGACGCCTTGGTGTCCTCCATGATTCAACAAGAAGAAAAGTGATAGATTGATACACGTCACAAGAAGATTTGTGTGACGGAGAGATACACATCACGTCAAAGAATTAGATGTGTTATCTAATGCATCTGCAACCCCCAAACGGAAGTTCCCTAATCACACATGGAGGAGATGTGATTAGGTATTTCCTATGTAATGACGGACCCTTCGGTTTGGGATTTAGAAATCCATTGGATCAACCGAAGGACCTGACGATCCAGACAGAGAGGGGTTGTGACATGCCTGCTCCGGGCTACGACTACTGTGTCTGCCCCAGGCGGCGGTTGCTATGCCCGCCTTGGGCCAGCAGCGCGGCTGGCCTGGGGCGGCCGGCGACTGCTGGTGACCGTCAGTGCCTGCTAGAGCCAGCAACGCTGGCTGGTGGCTGTCGGTGGCGGTACTGGTGGCGGCTACGGGAGAGTAGGGTTAGGTCACCTGCTCTGGTACCATGTAAACAGAGTTGCTGCAATGCTGCGTGCAATGCAGCATTAGGAGAGGTAATGTGCCTTCTCCCTTTTTATTAATAAGAAATGTTAGAGAATTTACATAGAGGTCCAATAGGATATATAAATTATGAAATAGAATAAACAATTGAATATAATAAAATATATTGACAATAAATACACACACTTATGCAATAATATCCAATTTGCAACACATGAATAGCATAGTAACTTACTAACTCATATTAGTTGTATGTCGAGTTACACACTAATTCTCCATACAATATTGAGTTGATATGGTTGACATATTGCTCCCATGACATGTATATTATGTAAGGTTGGTGGTATAAAGTTACGTATTGCTCATACACGTCATGTACAATACTATATAAGTGTAAAATACCCGTTCGTATTATGTAATTAAACATGATATGTTTTAGAATTTTACAGTACTGTCTCCATTTGCATCATATTAGATTCTGAAAGAAAATATACACCAAGGCTTTCTATTGCTCTTCTTCATGTGTGACTTTGACAATTAACTTCATGATTGTCAAGGAAGTTAGGCATTGTCACTATTGTGACACCTTTTTCTCCGCCGTTGTTTGTTGCAGAGGATCTTGATATGCGGTAGTGAGTTTCTCCATGGATTATGCACAATAGTGGGATAAGTATAGAAGCCATTATTACCATGCCCACTATATGCATGTCGTGGGGATGCGATAATATAAAAGTGGAGTTACCATGTCAACCATGTCCATGTTGTGGGATATATGTAGCAAGTGCCATATATAAACAAATATAAGACTAGAAAATTACAAAATGTATACTTTTATACAATATTTGTTTGTTGTGTTGCGGAGTAGTACATTTTTTTCTTTTGTATGATAAAAACACTAGTAAGAAGAACATATGTATACTAATTAGTTTACTACTAAAAATGATAATAAATTATACATATATTTTGTGGATTATTTAGTTATATTACTATGATTATAATGTAGATTATGAGAAAGTGTTGTAGATCTAAGAACACATACAATTAGGAAGGCATAAAAAAGTAGATGGCGGGATCTTTGTCAATTCAAGGCATTTTGGGATGAATTTACATTTTAATTGAGATAGATGAAGTGTAAATGAGAGAAATGGTAGAAAACATAAAGGCATACCTTAGATTAGACTTATTTGTGCCCTAGTTGTCGAGATCCCTTTTCTCTTCTCAAACAATAGAAACAGACTCAAGCACGCAAAAAATCAGTATTTCTGTCGGTATGCCAGTAAATTTCGTCGATACTTGGTGATATTTGGCGGTATACCATTGGTTTACTGATATTTGCAATCTCAACAACAAGTTTGTGTGAACCGATGAGCGATGTCGTCGATATCGGTATACCGATGGTATCGTCGATATCTCTTTCATGGGCATCAAGAAGGATAAAATTATTGGTATTAACTATTCATGAAATCAGTTTCAGGTGGCAACCGTAACGGTTGCACCTAGTAGCACTATCAATTCTTTTCTTGTTTAGGTGTTGTAACAACACGTTGAGACCATTAAAGGTTGTCTTGTGATATGGGTATAATGGGAAACATTGCTATAATCTTTTATTGTCAATCACTGCATCATTCATATTAGATTTTCGTAGTGACATTGCCTTCTGAAGATTGTATGTAATTTTCTGGATAATATACATTTTCCTTTGAGAGCAGATAAGGTAACACAATTTGTGTCACGTGCACCTGTAAAAGAAATTGAATTCATTTTAGATTTTTGTGACATCGTAAGATGTAATTATTAGAAATTTATTTGTATTCTCTAAAAATGTGTGAACCCCGGATGACAGTTTCAATGTAAATGAGTTTTCATGGCTAGATGTCATACATGCAAAAGGGTAACTTTCATTGGAAACCTTTTCACTTCATGGAATCAATCTGTTGTCATCATCTCCATACTCATATCGTGATTCTAGAGTTGATGTACACATAGACTTGTCTGTCTTGAGGTCAACAATCATCTCATCAGTGTCTCTGCCTAAGTAACTTTGTGCTTAATCAACATTTTTTTGTGATTTCACTATTGCCTTGATTATGTTGCATACATGCTTGCAGTTCCTAATATGGTTAATGTTTTTTTTATAAAGTAGTTCATTCATATATATAATGTTTACAAACAAATGCGCCTATAAACTTGTGCCAAAAATAGAGTTGCACTTTGGATTAGCATCCTGAAGATGTGCTCTAAATTCAGTTGTAAAAAGAAAACATGATAAAAAACTAAGATGCTAAGTTCTAGGGGGAGGCACCCCTTAACAATGAGCCTCAAAATACAATAAAACTAATACTGGAAATAAAATGCCGATCTCGGTCTAGAATGCTAGTATCATGCTCAGAAGCCTGTGTCGTCTGCCATGATTTCCTCTAAGGTGTAACAATCTTCACCGTTGTGGTCTCCGATGACAACCACATGGTCCTCTTCATCTCCCATAACATGTGTTGATGTGGATGTCAGTCCTATAATGTAAGATAATATATAAGGAGTGCTCAATCTCTCTCTGAATTTGTGGTAGCGTACGAGCAATATTCTGATGTTTTCTTAAGTTTCTCTCAATCCATGTGTTCCAAAAATGGCAATTATCAGGTCGGGTGTGGTATGGTTTGTGTTTGTGGGGTGAATGTTTTTCATTTGGTTTGGTGAATAGATGAAGTCTATGAGTGAGTTTAGAGAGAAGTATTTGTGTAAGAAGTATGTTATATAAGGGCATGTAGTGAAGAGATGGTGTGTTGTTTCTTCAGCTGTATGACATAGATAACATCTAGTAGGTCCCTGAAAACCACATTTTGATGAGATGATGATCTATGAGAATCTTGTTTTTTGTTATTAGCCAGAAGAGAATCTTATATTCTTGTGGCCAGTTCATTTTCCAGATTGTAGTCAACTCAGAAATGTGCCCTCTATAAGTATGGTGGAGGTAGGCTCTCTTTGGTGTATATGTGGGCCCCCATTTCCATGAGATCTTGTTGGTCGTGTCATATTCTAGGTTATGTATGATGTCATGTGTTGAATCTAATGTGAGTTAGTGTGTAAGGTGTGCTTTAAGAGAGTCTTGTCTATGGATAGACAGAAGTTGTAAGGATTTCGTAGTGTTGATACCTCTCAGAGTTTTTAGTATGTGGAAATTGTAGATAAGGTTTTGAATGGTGTTGTTATGGTGCCAAGGGTCAGTCCAAAAATTAATGTTCATGAAGGCGTGAGAAGGAGAGTTTATCATGTTTGTAAATGACATCAAAATTTTTGTGAATCTCCGGAGTGGTGAGGATATGTACCTTCTAGTTTTGTTCCATGGGGTGGAATTCTTGTAGTATTTGTGGAAATAAGTTGCTTTTAGATTTTATCTGTGTTGGAGGTGAGGAATGATGATCTTAGTAATCAGACATACGGCATGAACTTTAATGTTTATGATACCCCATCACCCATATTGAATCAGAGCATGTATGGTGTCCCAGTTAACTAAATGCATCTTCTTATTTCATGATTGTTGTTGAAATGGTTCCATAAAAACTTCCTTCTAATGGAGTCGATCAGTTTCAAGGATTTGGCAGGTAAGGGAATGCAACTAAGGTAGTGCGTGGTGATGGACGTAATGACACTGTTAAGAAGGGTGAGTCGTCCTTCAAGGTTAAGGAAATTGTTGGTCCAAGAATTTAGTTTGTGTTTGATTTTATCAATGATAGGGATCCACAGACTGTATTCTATGGGGTGGGGGGATGGGCAGGCCAAGATACAAAATTGGAAAGTTCTCAATCTTGCATTTAAGAATAGATTTGTATCTGTTGATGGCTTTAGTGGGGGTCTTGATGCCGATTATGGATGATTTAGCGAGCTTAATTCTGAGACCCGAGATGTATGAGAAGAGACCAATGATTCCTATAGTGTTAATGATGGTGTCGTCATCAACAGGTGAAGCAATGAGACCATGTGTGGTACCTAGTTTGATCATGTTGGTAAGGATTGATGTGATCATAAAGAGATATGGGGAGTGGGTCCCCTTGCCTGAGACTGTGTTGTGGAAGTATCCAAATGTTGTGCCATTGATGATGGTGGATAAGTTGTTGGTGGATATACAAGTGTGAATCTAATTAATCCATTTGTTTGGAAAACCATAGCCAGACATAGTATGGAGAAGATAGTTCCAGTTCACGTAGTCAAATGCTTTTTCGAAATCCAATTTGATCACAATAACTGGAGTTTTGTTTTTGTAACAGAGATGAAGGGTTGCATTAACCATGATGAAGGAACCATGGATGTTGTGATGCTTGAGGAATGCATTTTTATTGTGCGTAATCACTTCCTCTAATTGTGGTTTGATGCGATTGTTGAGGATTTTTGTAATGATTTTGTAAGATGTGTTGATGAGACTGATGGGTCGGAATTGTGTGATCAAATAAGGGTGGTTTACTTTTTTAATGAGGGCTATGTTAGTGTGGTTGAGGGTTTTGATGTGTTTGTGGTTACCATCGATATCTTGGAAGGATCAGAGAAGAAGCATAAAGTCCCCTTTGATATGGTTCCAATTAGCTAGGTAGAATTCGATGTTTAGCCCGTCGGGCCCTGGTGATTTGTTCCTACCTAGAGAAGAGATGGTGTCATTCAGTTCCTCTATGGCAAAGTATCTGATGGTGCTGTTGGGGGAAGGTATGGTTTTGGTGTAGATGTGTTTCCTATTGATGGAGTTAAGAAATGTAGGTTCATGTCTCATGTTGAAGATATTCTCAAAGTTTTGGACTATATGTTGGATGATCATGTGTTTATTGGAGGTGATGGTGCCTCTAATGTTTAGTTTGGGTATGATTTTTTTTAGGATTGTTGTTGCAACTTTTGTGGAAGTATTTTGTATTTTTATCTCCTTTTGAAGCCCATCTAATTTTTGCTCGTTGTTTCCAAATAATATCAATGCAGTTTTGGATGTAATCTATCTCCACTTTTATGTTGAGGATGAGGGCAGGGCTATAGGGTCACTATCTACAAAAATGTGTTGATGTTCAAGATCCGCCAGTTCATGTATGATGTTACCATACTTATGTTTTCGCTAGGACTTGAGAGTAGTCCTAATTCTTTTGGTATTATTGTGTATATGGTAACTTGGTTCAGAAGTGGAAGTATGTGAGGTTGACCAAATTTGTTTGCATAGTTCCAGGCAGTTTGGGTCAAGTAGCTAGAAGTTTTTAAAATGAAATGGTTTGTGGCCCCATTTGATAGGTTTAGTATCGATAATGATAGGGAAGTGGTCAGATATATGTTTGTGTGCAATGGATACAAAGGAGTGGGGGTATAGATCTTCCCATGACGGCGTGAAAATAAAGTGATCAATCTTGGCCCATGAGTGATTTCGATTCTAGGTGTAATTTGCATTAGAGGGAGGGATGTCAATCATGTTGTGTTGGATAAGGAGTTGGCTAAAAAATTTGTCAAATGTATGCATATTGCCAGTGTAGCGGGTGATGTTAACTCTATCAGTATGTTGGGTGATGAGATTAAAGTCCCCTCCCAAGAGCCATGGTTTGCTAGCATACCTCCTAAGGACATGTTCTATTTCTTTTAAGGAATAGGGTTTTGTTTGAGATGGGTTCACCATGAACACCCATGAGAGTTGGGTTCACCATAAACACCTGTGAAGCACTATTCAAGTGCATCAGTAGTGTTTGCGATATGAAGTGTGATGGACTAGTTCAGGATCTCAGACTGTGTGATGGTGAACATGTTTTTATTAATGCCTATAGCTATACCTCCTTTGAAATCTACCGATGAGATTTGGTACCAGGAGTTGATGCATTTACCCCTATTGTTTTTAATGCGACTGGGGTAAGAGATGTTTTAGTTTCCTGAATTGTGACAATGTTAATATTGTTGTTATAAATGTGTCGTCTGATATGTTTTCTCCTGTTTAGGTTTCATGCACCATAGACATTTCAGGATGTGATCTTCATCAGTGCAAGTGATTTCAAAACTGATGACGTCATACGTCTATGCTCAATTGATATGAAGGTTTTCTAATGTGGTGTTATGAATCTGTGTGTGGTTTCTCCAGTGCATGAACCTCTTTATGTCATCTAATGCATTATGAGCGACTACCTCATTATCAAATGCAATACCTAGCTTTTCTACAAAATTTGAGAAGGTTTGTATGTCTGGCCATGATGCAATATCTTATATATTATCTATGTGGTTGTCACATTCAGATATAGTAGTTGATTCAGAAAATAACTGAAAAGTATTATGCATGGTGTTGTTTTGTCATGCAGAGGATGTACCTAGTTCTTCAGTGGTGAAGTAGTTCTTCTTGGTTTATCCCTCTGGTGTTGCTGAAGGCGAGTTGATGGCTGAGACCGTGACATGCACCTTCCCCTTGCTCTTCTACTGTGGACTCTGAGAAGATCTAATTCTTCAATGATAGCAGTTTTAAGTTTCTAAATAGTATCAGAGTCTATGTTGGTGGTGTTATCTATGGTGTTGTGGAAAGGGAAGGGTTTGAAGGAGTCATGGATTGTGCATGGTCATTGCTATCCACAGATGGTGAAGATGTTCTAGGTCTCTTGTTTTCAGTAGACTGGTTTATGTCAGTCTGTGAAAGGGTTGTAGTATTTTTCCTCTCCCATACCATATTTCTATCATTTTGCTTACGTGTCGCTGCATAGGTTTTTTTGGAGTTAGCCGAGAAGAACCAAGATGGGGGTGATTCCCAATGTTAGAGAAAGTGGTGGAAACCGCAGTGGGGTTCTCCACAGTGAGTTTGATTTGATAGATCTTTTCTCCAAGCATGGTTTTAATAGAGGCTGGTAAGGTGATGGCTTATTTGACAGAGAAGACACAGAAATCCTTGATGTATTGAGTAGGATGGAGAGTGTCATGGTTGATAAATTGGAGTGTGGATCCAATAGAATGTGCTATATCTCTAAAAATCTCCACTTCCCATAAATGTGGAGGAAGGTCAGAAATGGCGACCCATCCCGATCCACCAGAGCCAGTAAGAGCAGATCCTTGTTCAGGTGTCCATTTGGTAATATTAGCTTGCACAAAGCTAGTACCAAAAGGGATGGCCATGACTTGCCCGAAAAGGTGATCAAGTTTTGTTCCTTCAGGAACGGGGTAAAGAAGTTGTGAAGGTGGCATGATCTTAGGTTTTAGGACAGTATGTCCTAGGAGAAGAAGAGCAATGGCTTGGGTAACATCAAGGATATTGACAGTGTTATTATCAATATTATTGGTGATGGATACCAGAATGTTGCTACCGATGAATACTTTTAGGAGACACATGGAGTTAGCAGTAGGTCTATGGGGAATTCCCATTCCAGGTGAATGGATGGAGCCATAGTGAAGGGTATGTGTTGTAGGGGGTTTTGGTGTGGTTGGATGGTTGTAATGGTACAACTATAGAGGGTGTAGGATATATAGTGGGTGAAACATGAGGTTTGCATGGGGGAAGTCAGAGTGCACAAGTTTAGAGGGTTCATGTGCATGAGGAGGTGATGATACGTCTTGTTCTGGGATGTAAAGATAGAAGAAATGATTAGGATCAACAGTCGAGAGCTTATAGGGTTTTGGATACTTTACATATTTGACAAAACCTGTGGAGTGACGTTATCTATCGGTAATCACAAGTTTTGCATGTAAAGCACATTTTTTCGAGTAAAGTGGGATGTGACGTCCTTGGGAAGGGCATATATTGTGTGGGCACTTGTAGGAAAGATGTCCTAACTGGTTGCAGATGAAGCATCGAGGGAGTGTTTTACATCGGGACTTAGAATGTCCTATGTGATTGCATCTACTGCATTGTAGTGCCCAAAATTGGGGTTTTCGTTTGAAGGAGACTAGGGTCCATGTGTTTGGATTATGATCCCACTCAAATGATGCTATAGCAAGATCTGTCACAGAGGCCTTTTCTAGGGAGGAAAATTTGAATCATAATTTTGTTGTATGTACAGGTTATTCAAAAAATGGGTTTGGGTAGAATAGGTTTTGGTTTTTAGGTGAGATGATAGGGATATATAGACTATTGAGTTTGTAGTTACATACCTTTCTGTTATAAAGTTGCAACACATCTCTTATGTAGCAGTATCCTCCTCATCTGTAGGTGTAGGTGATGTTGGTGAGGTGATCTCTATCGGATTTGCTATCGTTCCTTATTTTGGTTGATGCTTCTCAGTGACAAAGAGTTGATCTGCAGAGTCTGTATCCATGGATTCGGTGTCTTCCGACATCTTGATTAGTGAGTTGAGTTCCATCGAAGTTTTGTTGTAGAAGTATGTTACCCATGCCATTAGGGTTCGGTCAGCTATGGGATGAAGGAAGACCGCCCATTCTCTTTTGAGTTTGAATGTTGAAATCATCTCCGTCCAACCTTATACTATGTGCATGTTGGATTTGTTGTTGATAAGATCTAATGTATCTTTTAATTACAAGTAAAAATGATGGTTGGTAAATATACATCCCTATCAGATTCTTACCAATGTCATATCAAGATGGAATAATCCTTCACACATTCAAATTGGAGATTTTAAACAAATTAAACTGATTGATTTTTGATATGTGATCGTTTACATCTGTTTATTTATATTTCTTGGGGTGGTGGATATATAACTCTTATTCATTTTATTTTATCAGAAAGCTGATGGTATTCTAGTTCCACATGATTTTGGGGACAGAGGTATAGAAGGAGAAATTCTGGCTGCCAAATATGCTTGAGAAAATAATATTCCATATATTGGATTTTGTCACATTACAGGGAACAAATGGATAGAATTGTTGTTAGCTTAGGAAAAGTATAAAAGTTGTGTGCAATCTATAGTAGAAAAGCTTGTTCATAATGTATTCTTTGTAGAATCTATCTTTTGTCATTCACTTTAGTTTGTTTTTAATAAAAGATACCTATCGTCAACTATTTTTGGTTTTTCATCAATACCAGGTGTAAGCTTACAAGTTGCATATTCAATTTATAATATGCACAATCTGTTCACAAGTAGGATCTTTGTAGCAATTTGACTTTCCCTTTGGGACAGGATGGGATAGGTAATTGTTGCAAGAATTTCGCATATTCCAATTATTAAACTAAAGCTCCTGGTTAAAATCTTTCTTGGTTAGAATGTTCTTAGTTTTCTCAGGGTCTGATTGGTTTGCTGTAACTAGATTAAAAAGTATGGAATTGAAGTTCTTGAACAAGATTTCAGTGATTGGTTTCTTGCAATTTAGAAAACAACTTCCTTAGCATTTTTTGTACTTACGTTGGTATAAATAGGGATTGTGTATTGAGTTCTGGTCAAAATGAGAAGGAAAACAAATTGTGCTCGCTGACGGCAATTGTTGTAACAATATCCCTAGGTGAATCAGTTTGCAGTTCTACCACCCCAAGCTTGTAACGTTCTATGAGGTTTAAGGTATCTTCATGTTCAGTATTCATGTTGTAGTGGATCGTCCATCATACTCCTTCAAGACCAACCAAACCTTATAAGGGGATGGTGGCAAATGTTGACCCATGTTGGTCCAGCTTGTCATCGATAATATACTCACTTCCCTTGAACAGTTTACGCCATACTCCTTAAACAAACTATTCAAAACCATAGTGGGCATGCTTCTTGAAACCAATTGTCAAGTCTCAATTTGAGAGGTATCATGTTGCTCTAGAATAGAGGTTGAATCGGGCTTCTCAAACTCATTCTCAAGTTATGAGGCTGCTTGGCTACCCTGAGGAGGATAAAAGTCACTATCATCACAATATGTGTCCTCTCATCGTGTATCATCCATTGGTTTCTCAATGGAATCATTTGGATGGTATGAAGAGCTTCCTTGGATGGGTGAGTCTTCATAAAAGAATCCATGTGAGTCAGTTGGTAGCCTGAATAGGATAGTGAGATAAGTTCCACATCAAGCCCAGTGGAATGGTTTTGATGAATGAAGTTTCATGATTGTACTCTAGCACTTGCAATTGTGAGAAAACTAAACTAATGAGGTTTTGAAGTCTCATGCAGCGTTCAATAACCCCATTCTGAAGTTGTTGGACTTCATCTGAAATGCTTTCAAGATTCACCAATGATGTTGTGTATGGTTCCTGAAGTTCTACTATGTCAAGCTATTGTGCTCGGATATCTCCTTGTTTAACAGCTTGAAGCATGCTTCTTCTGCGGTCCGTGATCTCTATGGCTACTTGGAGCTGATGATCTTGCCTTTCAAGTATCTCCCAAAGTGGTTCAGCTTGGTCCTGAAGATGAGGTGCAAGGCAGACATTAGTGCATCGACACTTTCCCTCCCTAGTGATATTGCCATGATCAGTTATTTATGCCTTAGGGAAGCAGAGTTTGTGGTTCGATCATCATACTTCATTATCAGATTGTTTGCATATGATGACAATGGGGGTGAGTACGAATCAACTAATTGAAGTGCACAACTTTCAATTATTTGTCAGCATCTGGAGCTTCAGAAAGATTCAGAAGGATGGGTGGATAAGATGACTTGCCTTGTAGAGGGAAGGTCCAGGGCTATATAGGAATGGTAAAAGGAAAACTATATCAGTATGTATGGATAAGTATGTACAAAGCAAAGGAAAAAGTATGCATATATCCACAAGCTTATGCTAACATAACAAGATCTTTAGGCATGTAATCATGGGAAAACCACATCCCCGACAATAGTGCCAAAAGTTGAACGGCCTAAATTGTACATTCTGAAAAGGAGGATAATTCAGAAGGATCGAACTTGAAATTCATAACTTTATACCTTTAGGACCCTCGCAAACTCAATTACGGGGTTGAAGTAAATATACAAGGTTGAACACAAGGACGTTGGGACGTTCAAACGACTAAGATTTTACTCTTAGTCAGTTAAGAAAAATCAAGGGCTGATATATGCAAGCAACTAGAGTGAGTCTAGCAAAACAAAACAAAGAAAAACTTAGTAAAAAAAAGTAGATTTCATTGAATCCTACTAATCAAGAGATGGAGTTCCTAGCTATGTGACCACAAGTTGGGCAGTCTATGCATCCGTTCTTGAGTGTAGACCATCCTTGAACTCCCCAGTAAGCAACTAACATCCAAACATAGTGTGAATTGTGGTAGCTTCTCATGTGGGGGTCATCCCACTCACTCTCGTGTAGTGTGACTAAAACCCCATGAATTATATGCAACCTCTCTTGGTGATATCAAACCAATGCCCTTGAATATTTTGAATACCCTCTCAAGTCTAGAATATCCAAAGATGTTAGAAATAGTAGAGAATTTACACCGAACACATGTGTTGAAGCCAGGTAAATTCATATGAATGTGGTTGAGTTCACTTGAATGTGGTCGAGTTCACTTGAATGTGGTTAAATTCACTTGAATGTTATCAAATTTAAAGCTTTGTGTTGGATCTCTCCAACTTTCTATTCAACGCAGATGCTCCCTTGGACGTCCTCCTCTTGAAGCTTGTGCCAAACTACCTCCTCTACTCATTTCTAATGCAAATCTCTCAATCTTTATAGAAAAAGGAGGTTCAAGGGGGAAAGAGATAAACCTGACCAACAATCATAACTAAAAAGAGAATGTAGAATGAGAAACAAGCTAGATCTAGAAGAAAAGTATTTGCTTAGGGTAAAAGTACATAATCATTCCCCAAAATGGGCTACATAGCCAAGAAGGATCTCAAGTAGCCATATACAAGCATAGTTGGCACTGAACAAAGATGAAAATACATTGTTTGTATAGGAAACAAAGAAGAACAATAGAAGAAAGAGGAAGAAGAAGAGATAGACCATGGAAGAGTGGTTGCTCTTGCTCCTTAGCATCTGGATGGATTGGATCTCATCCTTAGGGTCATCCTCCTTGATCTTTTGGACTAATTGGCCTCCTTTATCCTTAATTGCACCCCAACAACAACTTGGATGGATGTAATAAGGTGGAAGACTTTGGAAATGGTTGGAAGGTGGCTTAATAGTGGTCAAAATGGATGGAAGGTGACTAATGGATGTGGAAGATGATGGAAACTAAATCTATATGGAAACAAAACCAATAGAGAGGGTGTAGAGGTGATCTCTTTAGCCCTCACAGGCCTTGGAGCTCTAGGATGGAGATCTGGGAACTGAAGGTTGGAGCTATAGAAGGCACTTAGAAAAGTCTGAATGGAACCCCTGGCTAGGTAGCAACAGGTGGTTGTTTATAGTGGTAGGTTGTGTGTTGGCCAAATGTGACTTTGATATAGGGAATGTGAGCAAAATTCAAACCTTCAATTTATAGAAACAGATTGCAGCAGACCATCAGTAGGCATGTCTTTGGAAGACACCATCAAAATCATCCTTTGGTAGGTGCCATCAAAAAATGTGCCATTGATAGAGACCTTCAGAAGAGGGCCATATGAAGAAGGGTACGCATAAGGCATCATTAGAGAGGGGACCTTCAGAGGACATATTTGGAAGGTTTCATCAAGTTTAGTCTTTGGTTATGGTATTTGGATACAACCTTTAAACATATTCTAAAGGAAAAAGGTCAGTGGTGGGAATAAATAAAATTGATTCGAATCAAGAAAATCAAGTCAAATTCTCTCCTTTGGTAGTCTATCATGGAAGCGCTCTTTGGATGGTTTGCTAGCCTTCGGTTGTAACCTTCATAATAGATCATCAGAAGACATTCCTTTTTAAGTGGCCATTGAAAGGAACCATCGGAGGAGGAACCTTTGGGACAATCCTTGAGTTGGTTCCTATAAAAGATGGCCTTTGAAACATGGTCCTACTATTTTCTTCCAAAGAAAAAGAGTCGATGGAGTGTCGATGTGTACAACTACAAAAAGGAGGGTGAACTAGATTCGAATTTGGGGAATTTGACCCAAACTTGTTGGGAAAAATTGGGAGGATCGATGCTTTCTTCAGTTCGGTTACTACAAGTCCCAAAATTGGCTAGTTGACAAACTATATCTTCAAAAGGATATAAATTACAAAAAGCTATCTAGTGTTATTTTTTGACATATCAAGGTTAATATATGCATCAAACTATAGTTAAATACTTAGAATAAATGCCTAAATGTGGGTGTTATCAACCACCCCAAGCTTAAAATTTGCTTGTCCTCAAGTAATACTTTAACTCAAAGAGCAAAAGATAGCATCCAAATTAAGCTTGGCGGTAGATGATAAGTTTAATAGAAAATAGAATAAAATTGCATGTCTCCCGATCTGTGTTGTTTTGGGATAGACACCCAACACTCAAGAAAACCCCAATTAAGTAAGATTAAAAACATCCATGCATGCTTAAGCAAATTCACTGCAACCCAACTTCACTCATTGGGAGTTTTGAACCATAATCATTAATGTTGAGGCATTATCACCTATGGGATCAACCAAGTGATGAAGGCGAGTATTGAGTTGTCATTGTGTGTTCATGTAAAACAATCACGAACAATGTGCCTCCCACTTTTCAGTTTCTAAAAAGAAAAGATAAAATACTCCATTGACATTGAGGACCTAATTCACGTTAGTTTGGTCCATGTAACGAGCAAAAATCCCTGTAGTTTGAAACACTTGGTCCAAAGCAGTGAGATGAACTCCTCATATTGCATTCAGATCAAACTTGATACTAGGATGATCTCATAGGTCTCCTAGAGGTTTCCTAAAGACTCTGTAATGAGCTTTCAGGGTGCTACTACCATGCACGACATACCCGCGTTCATGAGCGCAGCCATACACCCACTGGGCACCATCCTCAACTTTGTTGAAAAGAGAAAACAACACTCATATTTTTATTCATACTCTGGATTATATTCTCTATATTCTAATTTATAGGCATGGAAGAAGAGATATCTTGACATTTTTGGGATTTTTTGAAAGCTAAGCCTCTTTTGCAATTTTTTTAATTTTAATCTTTTTGACTCAATCTCATGTGAGGAGTGTGTATACCATTAGGAGAAGTAATCCAACTTGACAAAAACTCATCATCCTTTTCTTGGCACCTTAGTGAAAATATTTAGTATGGCTTACAGATCCTTAGAATGTAGTTGGATCTGTGAAAAATTAGCAAGGGGTTTGTTCATACAAAAGCTCCATCCAGATGGTCCCAAATCTTGGGTTTGTCATTCACAACATAAATCATGGCAACAAGTGCTTTTAAACTCTATACATGATCTTAACCTTATATCGATTATCAAAACTCAATGAAAGTGTCAATGAGAAAAGACAAGCAAGAGATCAAGAAATCAAGGCAAAGATTGGGTAATTATCCTTAATTTCCAAGATTACAAATTACGCAAAAAGATCTTATTAAGAAGTAAAGCTAGTTTGAAAAGCTAAGGTTTGAAAATTTATACCTAAATGTAGGAACAAGGAAGTAAACATGCATGCATGAAAAATGAAGAGATAGTAAGGTGAATAGTCATACCACCCCAAGCTTAAAACTTTGCTCTTCCTCGACCAATACCTAAACTTGGGATAGTAGGAAGAAGTGCATGTGTGTATGGAAAAGAAATTTATCAAATTCCTAGAATGATTCATGTATGCAAGGATATATTTAAGTAGTTAGATGACAAAAACTATTTAAACAATAACATGAAAAATAGAATTTAATTTGACAAAAAGAGAAAAGGAACGAGCAAGAAAAAAAGGGTGGTTGTCCCACAATACAGACATTGGGATCCTAAAACCTAAGTTTTGGGACCAATTTCACATGTGTCTTACCAATAGGGCTCACCATCCAGGGATCAAATAGGTGGATCAGTTGAACCTAACGAGACTAAAGAATAAGAATAAAATTTGGTGACTTGGTGAAGTCTTCTCTACGCTAGAATATATTTTAACTATACTAGAATGAATTCTTCTTCATAGCATCCTCAAGGTACCCATCAAGGTATGAATCTAAGTAGGTAAGCACTAGGATGTCGACACGGGATGAGGTGGGGGGAGAGGATGCAAGTTTTATAGAGCAATCCTATCTTCTTTCTCCACCTATAAACATGAGGTCGGATGCTTAGAGTATAATCTTCATTGCCAAATCAAGACATCCAATTATATTGTGAGTAAGAAATATCCCCAAGTGAATATATGTTTTCATTTTTACCACCCCAAGCTTGTCATGTTCTATGGGTTCTGGGGTATCTTCATGTTCAACACCCATGTTGTAGTGGATTGTCCAATAGAATCCTTCAACACTGACCAAACCTTGTAAGGGGATGGTGGTGAATGTTAGCACATGTTGCTTCGGCTCATCGTCGTCAATATACTCACTTCCCCAATCTGAATATTTTCATCATCATTCTCAAACAAACTATTCCTAACCATAGTGGGCATGCTTCTTGAAACCAAGTGACGTGTCTGAATTTGAGAGGTATCACCTTGGTATAGAATAGAGGTTGAATCAGGTTTCTCAAACAAACTCTCAAGTAGTGAGGCTTCTTGGCTATCCTGAGGAGAATAAAAGTTGATGTCATCACATCATATATTCTCTCGATGTGCATCCTCCATTAGTTGCTCAGCTGAATCATTTGGATGGGATGAAGAGCTTCCTTAGATGGGTGAGTCTTCACTTAAGAATCCATGTGAGTCCATTTGGTAGCCTAATTAGGATGGGGTGAGGTAAGTTCCACATCAAGCCCAATGGAATGGTTTTGATGACTAAAGTCTTTGAATTGTACTCTGACACTTGAAATTTTGTGAAAACTAAAATAATGAGGTCTTGAAGTCTCCTACTACATTCAGTAACCTCATTCTGAAGTTGTTGAACTTGAGCCAAAATTCTTTCAAGATTCACCAATGTCTCTGTGTATGGTTCCTAAAGTTCTGTTATATCAAGCTTTTATGCTTAAACATCTCCTTGTTCAATAGCTTGAATCATGCTTCTTCTACAATGTTTGATTTCTATGGCTACTCGGAGCTGATGATATTGCCTTTCGAGTAGCTCCTGAAGCAGTTCAGCTTGGTCCTAGAGATGAGGCGCCAAGGTAGAAATCAATGCATCAACACTTTCCCTCCCTATTGATATTGCTCTTATCAGTTCTTGATCCTGTGGGGAAGTAGAGGTCGTGGGTTGATCATCATTCTCCATTATTGGATTTTTTTGCATATGATGATGGTGGGGGTGAGTACAACACAACTAATTGGAGTGCATGGATTTCAATTATTTTCTAGCAGTTGGTGCTGCAAAAAAAATTAAGAGGACGGGTGGATAAGATGAATTTCCTTGTGGAAGGAAGGTCCATGGTTGTATAGGAATGGAAAAAGGAAAACTATATCAGTGTGTATGGACAAGTATGTGCAAAGTAAAGGAAAAACAACACATACATGTACACACTTATGTCAACAGAACAAAATCCGTGGGCATGTAAATATGGGAAAACCACGTCCCAGACAATGGAACCAAATATTGATCGACCTAAATTGCACATCCTGAAAAGGAGGCGGATTGAGAAGGGTCAAACTATAAATTTATAAAGTGATGTCTTCAGGACCCCCTCACCTCAATTATGGGGTCAAAGTAGATATACAGGATAAACAAGGATGTGGGATGTTGAGATGCCTAAGATTCTACTCTTAGCCAGTTAAGAAAAAGTGAAGGTTGATATATGCAAGGAACAAGAATGATTCTAGAAAAATAGAACAAAAAAAAACTAAGTAAAACAAAGAAAATGGATTTTGTCGAATCCTACTGATAAGTAGAAGGAGTTCCTAGCTATGTAACCACAAGTTATTCAGTCTATGCACCCATTCTTGGGCGTAGACAATCCTTAAACTCCCTAGAAAGCAACTAACATCCAAACATAGTGTAAATCATGATAGATGCTCTTGTGGGGATCATCCCACTTGTTCTCGCGTAGTGTGACTAAAACCCTATCAATGCTCATAAACCTCTCTTGAGGATATCAAACCAACATCCTTGAATATTTCAGATACCCTCTCGGGTCCAGAATATCCAAAGACATTGGAAACAGTAGATAATCTACATAGAATACATGTGGTGAATCTAGTCAAATTCTGATGAATGCAGTTGAATTCACTTGAATGTGGTCAAATTCACTTGAATGTGGTTGAATTCACTTGAATGTGGTCAAACTTAAAGCTTTGGGTCAGATCTCTCTGACTTTGTGTTCTGCTGAGATGCTCCCTTGAACGTCCTCCTCTTGAAATTTGAGCCAAACTCACTCATCTACCTCTTTCTATTACAAATTTCTCGATCTTGGTAGAAAAAGGAGGTTCAGGCAGGAAAGAGATCAACCAAACCAACAATCATAATTGAAAAGAGAATGTAGAATGAAAAACAAGATAGGTCTGGATGAAAACTACTTGTTGAGGGTAAAGTACATAATCATGCCAAATGAGGGATACTAGTTGGCACCGAACAAAGATGGAAATACATCATTTGTACATAAACAAAGAAGAACAATAGAAGAAAGAGGAAGAAGAAGAGATTTAGCCCATGGAAGAGAGGTTGATCTTTCTCCTTAGCCTCCATATGGGATGGATCTCATCCTTGGGATCATCCTCCTTGATCTTCTAGACTCCTTGGCCTCCTTTCTCCTTTATTCTGCCCCGATAGCAGCTTGTATGGAGAAGATGTTGGAAATGGTTGGAAGGTGTCTTAATGGTGGTCAAAATAAATGGAAGGTGGTTGGTAGAGGTGGAACTTGATGGAAATTTTGGGTAGATGACATCAAGATGATGGAGAGGGTGTAGGGGTGAGCACTTTAGCCCTCGAGGGCCTTGGAGCTTTAGGATGAAGACTTGGGAACTAATGGTTAGAGTTTCATATGGCATTCCAAAGAGTTGAAGTGGAAGCCATGGATAGGTAGTCAGGGGTGGATATTTATAGTGGTAGGTGATGTGTATATGCGAGCATGGACGAATGCAACTTAAATTTAGGGACGTGAGCTGAATCAAACCTTCGGTTTATCGAAATGGACTCTACCAAAACTTTTCAAAATCTTTATTGTGACTTAGTTCAAGAAATCTTCGATAAAATCCAGAAATTTGTACATATAATGGTATAATTGAAAATTATTTTGGCGATGAAATCTATTCGAGTGAAACAAAATATGGATCCAAAATCGATTGTGGAACCAATTCACAACTTTCCATAATAAGATCCCCTCATCCTACTTATTATTCATCCATAAAACCTAATTTCATCCTCAAGTCAACCCCCATAGCATATAAAGATTTATGTCACCAAAACTTTTTGGTAGGGTATGATCATCTAGCCTTATCACCTAATTAGGGTTTACTAAACATCATGATTCTAATGTGAAGCTCATATCAACCTTTCATCATCAAAATAACTTAGGTGAGATATAGGGAAAACATCTCACCTAGAGGTAACTATCTAAGTCAAGGGTTCTAATAAGGGAGACAAAATTGAAATAGTCAGATTCCAAATACCATGGGCTATGATACCATGTTGTAAAGAGTGGGATCCCAAAGGGGAACCACTCCCTACTAAAATTTGAACAATAGAACCTCCAGTACAAACACACCCTTAAGGTATCTTGGATTGGGTGTAAAATTTTCAAATCTTATTACTTGTATTCAAAACAACCAAAGTGTAGCAGCGGAAGAAATTAATGACTATATTCAACTTCTCAACTATATTACAAAAAGTATTTCTTAACCTCCCACATAGGGTTTACATATATGATACAACATAAGGATCTAAGAGAGAGGGAAGTCTAAACCATAACAACTTTGTCTCCAAGATTCAACTCCTTAAGCTAAGTCTAGATCTTTATGCCAAGTCATCCAAGTCCTTCACCTAGGGTTGGAAGCATACCCCAACAAGAAGAGAAAAATAGATGACATCAGCAAAGGTTGGTATTGCATACTTAAAAGGAAATTGAGCAATATATAGAACTAAGGATAACAAATAGATACAAGCTTCCCATAGAAAAGAAAGTACCACCCAAGTGGGTATCAAGAGAATTGATCCGCAATAAAAGAGATACTTGCCATTAAATCAACACATAAAAGTAGTGCCACATAAGCACGTATGAAATTAGGGCACATAACCCACAATACATAAACATCATCATGCATGCATGTGAGATAAACATAGCCCTAGAGCAATTTAACAACAAAGTCAGCCAAGCCTCATAAACTTGAAACCTGATAGAGAATGACACATAACCAAACTCCTAAATATATATATAAAGTGGGCCAAACCTCATAAATTTGAAACCCGGGTATGGGGACACCTCCATCCCAAAAACATAATAAGGGCACATAACCCAAAACAAATGCAATTATACTACTCTAGTGCTACTAAATCACATAGCATGTTTAATGTAGAGGCAAGTAGAAAGTATAGTCAGATTATACAAACTAGTCACCACATAAGTGATCAACATATACATCCACCTCATAAGTGGGCAAAAGACATCACATGTCATCATATAGAGTTTCATTATGAATATAGTATAAGAAAAGACCAAAAGAATGTCCAAAGATTATCACAAGATTTGTAACAAATAAAAGGTACTTCATATGGAGTATATTTTTCAAAAGAACAAGATACGGTGTAGGTTAATGTCCATAGGACCAAGATAAATATAAAAGTAGGTTAATTGATCAAAGGAATAATAGGGAATGCAAACATACATGAGAGAGGAAATAGAAATTTCTCAATATAGAAATAATGTGGGATGCAATCATACCTCTCTTTAGAGTCTAACCATACAAGGTCACTTCTAGATCCAAGTTTAGGTTTCCAAAGCACCTATTATCATGTATGTGAAATTAGGGTTAGAATTACATTAATTATTCAAAACCCTAAAAATTGTCTTTTTAACATTAGTGAATTGTGTTATCAAAACCACACCTTATTTTAGGTTATATTTTTTTGAGTTCAAAACATATTTTATTGTAGCTTTCTGACTTATGGATTATTAGTTACAAATTTTGCAAGTTATTGTTTATTTAGGAAAAACCATTAAAATCACCTTTTTATAAAATTAAATTCAGGTGACAAAACCAGTACCATTAGAAAGCCCATATTTTTTCTAAGCTAGGAATAATTATTTATGAATTTTACAAATCTGACCAATCAAAAAATTCCAAAACACCAACTAAAAATCAGAGAACCTACAAAAGAGAGATTGGGCCCCGCATGGCTTAGCCCAATTGAGTGTGGCCAAGTCACCCGGTCAATGCCAGGGAGACCCAAATGAAATCAAAGCAAACAAAAGGATGAAATGACTTTTATACCCTAAAAGGCACGTCCAGAACCAAAACACAAAAAGGGCAAAATGGGAAATAGGCTAGTGACTATCTTCTTTCTCGCGCTCTAGCAAAGAACCTCCACCAGGAACAGTTGTCTGGGTTCCAGCAGGGGATGAAAAATGATGAAACAACTTAGAATAGCCACCAAAAATGAACAATACAGGTTCGCGAGACCATCTCGAAAACAAAGAGCCCAATTTTAAAGGAAATGACAAACAATTCGATCAGAAAGTGTTTAGACCAGTGGAGGAAAGGGTAGAGTTAGAAATCAATTAAATACCTCAGAATAGGAAGAATACAAGGCCTAAACATCCTCGCATAGGGTCAAGTAATAGTTCTAAGTCATCTTTAGGATTTTCTATAGCTTAAAACCTTGACCCCCAGCCCAGGTTCTCTGGTGCCCATAGTTAGAGTACATGGACCATGCCCGACATCATCTGAGGATAATCTGATGGGGTAAAACCATACTAGGGATCTCGACGGAGGTTTTGGTATCGTTGGGTGATGGTCTGATGAACTAAAAGAGGCAAGGAGATGAGAAGGGAAAGAAGGATAGGGGATAAATAGGGCAAGGGGGTGGCGCCCTATGAAAGTGGGATACGACGTTATGTGCCCTAGCTTATATAGGATCATAGTGTTTAGGAGGAAGCCAGGAAGATGGAGAAGAAGAGAGTAGAGGAAAAGGAAGAGAAAAGAGAGAGAGATCGGGGTCGGAAGAACAGAGTTTGTATCTGCTGTTCACACGAAACCCCACAGAAAATGGAAGGTAGATGAGAAGTTTGTAGCCGCACGATCAAAGATTCAACAGCCACCAAAGCATCCGAAAACAATAAAACTGTGTGACAAATTCAAATGCGGAAACCTTACCCAAATCAAAATGTAAATAAAGTGATATTTAAATAATTATGTCCTTTGTCCCCAACTTAAATTGAGGGCCCAAATCTTATCTAATTTAAGTGAATTTTTGCACATAAGCTAAATAAAGAATGTAGATTCCGATTATGCAACTAGATTATCCTTTTTAGACTTTTAAGGTTTTAAATAAACTAAATATATTTTCTCTTTCCTCGTGCATTAATGACTTTAAGATTCTCCAAACTTTATGAAACTTCACCCACAAGTCATATTTAATGTATTGCACACAAATTTGCCATTAATTTAGATGTTGGAGTTGTTGGTGCCTGTATTTAATATTTTGAATGTTCAACACACTTTATGTCTCCTGATTTCACATGTATATTAAAGATTATCCAAATTACATGAAAATTCACCCAAATGCTATAGTTATTGTGTAGATTATGAATCCAAGATTATTTTCCTCTTTTGGAGTCGTTTATTATTTTATTTGATATTTTGGGGAAAACATAGATCTTCTCTTTCCAAAAGGAATTAAATTAATTATTATGTGAATTATGTCAAACTTGACTCCTAAGGAAATTGGGACCCGAGGAACACAATTCTTAACTTAGATTCCACTTTTAGATTTCTTTTAATGAGTTATGTCACAATTAATATTTTTGGCCATTATTATCACATTATTACTTAGGTTATCATATTATTTCACTACTATCATTATTGCTCATCCATTTATGTTCCAAATTCATTATTATCTCATGTGACATATTTTATGTGCCTATTCTTGATTTAAGAATAATGTGAGAACATTAGGTTACATTAGGGTGATTTATACATGCATTATATATTAGGGTTATACTAAACATCCATTAAATCTAACCTCAACCTTGATTGACTAAGTCTAAGTGATCAAACTTCTAGGGTAGGGTTCAAGATCCAGTATGTTACAATCATCACCCGACTTTTGTACATTTTCCACTAAGGGCTTGGATACCCCTTCATCATGGCGTCAACCACTCCACATTTCCAGCAATCCAAGCTAGTGATCTATCGAGCTGAGATTTGATCTAGTGGAGAGAGATGAGAACCAATCGATAATATTATTAGGTTTGCTATCCTTCTATTATTTTAGTTTGTTGCGAATTTAGTTTACTGGGTGAATAGAAATAATCGAACAGTAGTGGCTTAGATAATCATGGTAATACATGAACCTTGTAATCAAGTTAACCCTAGGTATATATATAAATATATTTATACATATGAGTATGATCCTAATGTTGATATATTGAACCATATATAGGAAATAGTCATAATATGTCGTGTATGTAACAGTGTGGTTAAAGATGATATCTAAAGTATTTGATATATTGGTTTGAATCTGATTATATATATATATATATATGTGTGTGTGTGTGTGTGTGTCTATATATATATATATATATATATATATATATATATATATATATATATATATGTGTGTGTGTGTGTGTGTGTGTGTCTATATATATATATATACACACACACATACATATGTCTGTGTGTTTGTGTGTATGCATGTTAATGAATAGTAAGATTTTTATCATTAGTACAAGTCTATTGAAAACACCCTAGGTACCCAATGAAATCATTTTTAGACATTTAAAACCCTAGGTACACATGCACATATTTATACAAGTGATGATAACTAGAAATACATATGGATCTAGGGAACAATCCCATCTAAATTGATCCAATTTCAATAAAAGGGAACATGAAATATGTATAAGAATGTATTATTATTAACATGAGTATGGGTGACATTTTTTTTAAAGAAGCGAGGAGGTACTCTTATTCATCCTACCCTCCTCGTGTAGGCAAAATCATCAAAAGATTCAAAATAGCTCCTGCTTATAAAACGCAGGTATGATTCCCATTATACAAAACAAAAACCCTCAGCCAGCCAACCCCTACACCTCATCCATGGGAACGTGAGCATCCTCTCTAGGTAAAGACATAAAGTACGGAAGACCTCGTCTCTCCATTTCAGCCATGCTCCTGATATGTAGAGGTAGATGTGACTGATATGTGCAAATAAAAGATCCTGGGATGTGGGAGCCCCATCACCCAAGCTCGTTTGGTATTGAGTTGAGAACCTCGAGGATAAGGTTCCCCATGATAGTAGCTTCCCTCAACTCCATGTGAATGCCCCTGACACAGGACGTCATCTGCCAAGACTCCATGGTTGCATTCCACATGATATTAAAAAATCTATCATTCTGAACTTCAATGGTTGAGATGCTAAGGTTGTTGTCATCAGCTATCTTTAAAGCAACTATGCAAGCATGAATGTAAGTGTGGATGTGGTCTATTGCCTTTAGCCATACATGAAAAGCCATCCTAATAAAACCATGTTTGTTTCGATCCACTATAGTCGCCCATCTCTGAGAATTACCATGAGGATCCTTCCCCTTACCAATGGAAAGGTTCATTTTTAGAATCGCCATATCCGGGGGTATCCACTTCCCAAGCTTGATTCTCTTCATCTTTGTGTGGGGCTCGTCAATCTACATCTCATTTAGGATCTTGTAGAAATCTGCATCTTCGATGATAGAGAAAGATCTATGTTGCATCATGTGATTGATATGGAAAGTGATATCCTCCCAGGTGTCATTCACCGTCTTATATCTACCATCGAATCTTGCTGCACACTACATCTTCCATATATACCATGGAATGAGGACCACCAATCTGCTCATTAACCAGATCCTAGCCGAAGAGGATCGTCTATGATGGCAAATAGAGAGGATATCTGCCAAGCAAGATGGTGCAATTTCCTCAGAGATCATACTGTATCGACGCCATAAATCAGTAGCTATTTTCCCTTGAGACAGCAAATGGTCAATATCCTCCATTTCATGTTCTGTACAACAGTAGCACATAGAAACAATCAGGATGTGACACTTGCAGATGTTCTCATCTGTCGGGGTTGCATTTCTGTAGAACTTCCAAAGCGTAGCACTAGCTTGGGTTCGTCGAGGTTCCAGATCTCACCCAACAAGTTATTCCCTCTATGATCATCTCTGTCAAGCAGGCGCTTAGAGGATCGCATAGAGAAAAAACCATCTTCTTCCAGGGATCAAACAATTTTGTCATCGTCTACATAAATAGTTACATTAGTAGCCTTAATCAAGTGCAAACCATCATCGTCTACAACCTCTTTGAGCAGGTTTCAATCCCATCCTTGATCTTGGATCTAGAAATCTTTAATTCGGAAATCGAGTCCACGATCAGTCCTCGTAATGGCAAAATCTACAAGCCTCACATCACACAACAGGGCATCCCATAACGGAATGTCCCCTTACCCCACTATCCATCTACATTTAGGATAAATGTCAGGCATCATCTTCCATACGCTCTTCCAGTATGGCGAAGTCGACATGCTGAGCTTGACCCTAGGCAGATATAGGCCAGATCTATTCATCGAAAGAGTGGAATACTTATCCTTGCACAATGAAGCCCACATGGACTTTCTAGCAATGATCTCCCAACTGGCCTTTGTGAGATATGCGTGATTAATTAGATCAATAGAAGCAAAACCGAGACCACCTTACTCTACCAGAGTGGCCACCCGCTACCATTTAAGCCAAGCATGTCTAGAATTATTGCTTCGATCAGCCCAAAGAAAGTTCGAGAACATCGCTTCAATCCTCTTTGCAACACCTGCAGGAATACCAACAGTAGTAGTTGTGTAGAGGGTAGTGGAAGCTAGGACATGCACAATAAGAAGCCACCGATCGGAAAAGGATAAAAGCTTGGATTTCCATGCAGCAACCTTAGCATTAATCTTTCCCAACAGAAAGTCGAAATCTGCTATTTTGGTACGACCAAAAGAAAAGGGGACGCCAAGGTAAAGAATCGAGTTAGCTAGATTCTCCTCATTCAACGCATTGGCCACCTCCGTCTTAGCAAGGGTGTCAGCACTACCCACAATACAACAGGATTTAGCTCTGTTAATGCACTGTTCGGTTGCCTCTTCATAAGACCTGAAGGTATCCTTTATCTGAAAAATGGAAATTGGGTCCGCATTGAAGAAGACCATAATATCTATCATCCGCATAGAAGAGGGTAGGTGGTACATGCCTAGCTCCTCGAGTACAAAAAGTTGTTATGGTTGTCGCGTCTGCCAAAGCGACCAGTTTTCTACACAAGATCTCCTCAAAGATAATAAACAAGAAGGGTGATAGACCATTACCTTGCTTCAATACCCTCTTTAAAGGGAAGAAACCAGCCGTATGGTCTCCTATTCCAACCATGGCCCAAGAGGAAATGAAGAAACTCAGAAGCAAATGAACATAATCTTCAAGAAAAACAAACCTCCGTAAGATGATTCCAAGAACCTTACAATTAACCAAATCATAAGCTTTAGTCATATCATATTTGATCATCACATTTGGGTGTGTATTGCCCTGCTTAATGTCACGAGCCAGCTCCTGCACCAAGCGAATATGATGGGTGATGTTCGTCCCTTGGTGTTTAGAAATAATGCTCGACATTAAGGTATTTAATCTGTTATTGAGAATTCTGGCCAGGATGCGCATCACTGCGTTTTTTATGGAAATCGGCCTGAAGTCCGAAATAAGCAAAGAAGAGGAGTCTTTCTTTGGGATCAAGGTAATTCTGCAACAGAATAAACTACGGTGGCATACTTCACCTCTAAATAAGGCCTCTACAAGCTTACCAAAATCTTGATAGATAATATCCAATGCAGCTTTGAAAAAAGTGAGAGTGAAACCATCTGGGCCTGGAGTGGTGTGGACATCCATTTCATTAATTGTTTTCCAAATCTCATCCCTCGATGGAATAGCTGAAAGAGTACCATTATCATCACCAAAAATAGTTGACGGAAGATACTGCAAAAAATATTCCAAGTCCCTAACTGCGTCGTGCATAGAATCATAGTAAAACTACTAGTAGTACGAGGCAGCAGCCTCCGCCATGGCCTTTGGGTCCAATTCCACAGACCCATTGGGAAATGAGAGACATTGTATAGATCTTTTCTTCTTTCTTACCTTTACCACTGCATGGTAAAAGGCAGTGTTTTGCTCCCCATCATCAATCAACTTAATCCTGACCTTTTCTTTCCACAACAATTCCTCTTGATCTAAAACACTTTTTAGCTCATTCTCAATAGAATTCATGGCGGATTCATTTTGTGGAGATGGATTGGCATCGAAAACTTGTTGTACAGTATATAGCATATCTTCAAGATCTCTTCTTCTTTATTGGATGTTCCCAAAAACTTCCTTCTTATTCCACAATTTTAGAGCAGATCTGACCCTCTTCAGCTTCACGTAGAAAGAAAATGAGGCGTGACCAACTGATTCACTCTCCCATGCGTCCCTGATGATCCCTAAGCATTGGGGGTGATGTAGCCATGCCGATAAGAACAAGAAGGGAGAGGGGCTAGAAGGCAGGTGAGGACAATTGTGGGAAGTGAGAAGGGGGCAGTGATCCAAGATTTGATGTCGAGTAAGGTGGGACGTCTGCGACCTAGGATGGCTGGATCGCCAAGGTTCATTCACAATGATGCAGTCAAGCCTTTCCCATTTAGTGGGCACTAGCTGCTGCTTATCAACCCATGTAAACCTACTCCCTTCAAAGGGAATCTTAAAGCCTTGGATATCCGTAATGAAAGAGTTAAAGTCTCTCATCGATTGGAAAGGCATAGCCCCCCCTCTTCTCCTCCGGCCCCCTAATGACATTGAAATCCCCTCCCAACATCCAACGATCATCCTCGATGGATACATGCAAAGCCTGCAAGTCTCTCCACAAAGTTCTTCTAATGTTGTTGTCGCAGCTCGCATAAACCGCCGATATGACAAAAGTTTTATCCTCAGCGTCGAAATATCTAATAGTGATATGTTGTTGGTGGCACTGGATGATCTCCAGTTTCAGCTACGAGTCTGCATAAAGCCATACTTTACCTCATGCATCAAAATTATCAGTAGCCCAATCGAGCCTAACAATATCAAGCAATTCCTCTGCTCTAACAGCATGGGTCATCGGTTCAAAAATACCCAGGATATCAGGTTTATGTCTCCTCCACATGTGACTAAGGATCTTTCTGGTCTCATTATTTGCGGCCCCTCTAATATTCCAAAACATGAAATGATTGTCCATGATAGGCAAGAGCAACACCTTCTAGCAAAAACCTCATCTTCAGAAGATGCAGGTATCCACTTGGTGTCCCAGTAGATCATCCTCGTCAGGTCTGTATCCTTCTGATCGTCGCTTCCAAGATCGTTCATCTCTGTAATCCAAGGATCGTCCTTGCCATTGGTAAAACCACAGGCTAGCATTCATAGCATGAGTTCGGGATCGGGTTCTTCCTCTCATGTTGCTGCGAGATACCCACTCTTCCTGTGCAAAGATAAAATCATCAAGTATTCTCTGTTACAGCATCGTTCTCTCCCCATGTTCGTCAAGCACGATCCTTTCTCTTGACCCCTGTCTCGCTTCCTGCTGGGAAAAGCATCTATCCGACGCCGTCGAGCGGGGTGCCTCCTGGGTTAAAACCCTCCCCTATTGAGAAACATGTGGTAGCACTGTCGTTTGGGTTGTATCTGATCTAGATATCCCGAATGCCTCAAAAGGTATGCAAAGTTCTTTCCCAAGTTTCGTAAGCTGAACCTCTGTGGACCGTGATGGTGCCCTAGCAACCATATGCAGGCGCACATCAGCCCGAAGATCATCAAAATTGACCGAGATGAATTGCGGGATATTAGAACTGAAGGCCTTAACTACCACTAGGATTCCAGACACATCATATGTGCTTGTCTGCCAGTCTGAGATCTCAATCAATTCACCAAAAGATCAGATCATGGATGAGATCGACCCCTTGTCTCTACAAATAATAGGAATGTCAGCTACCCAGAACCAGAAGCATTCCTTCTTCTCATAGCCTTCCCCAGAAGCCATCGAACGCAAGGTCACCTTCGTACCTCTAACGTCCCTAATTCCCTTATGCACAGCAGCAAGAGCTTCCTCCTGGAAAGGGAAATATGTGATAGCTTTCCTCTCTGCAAACCTGTAGATGTCGAGGGAATTATTCCATTCTTGTATCAGACAATGTCACACATCGTCGTAGGATAAAGAAGTAGGACATAACACTTCGACTGCGTGCTTCAAAGCGTCAATCTTCAATGAATGAGACTGGCAAGTCCATTACATGGTAACCGATGTGCGTTTAGGGACATGTTGACGGGCACCCCAGGTAGGGATACCCATAGGAAGGGGAGGAAACGCAACCCTCGAAGCAAGATCTGGTACACGCTGTTGGATTTGCACATGGCATCAATGCGCCAAGTGTCCAGGTCTACGGCATCGATAGTAGACCTTTTCTCTTGGAACATTGGGATTGCCAATGTCCCTTTCCCAAACATCTATACCAGGTATCAAGAGGGATGTTGTAAGAAGGTCCTTTCCATTGTTGGTATGCCCAATCAGTATTCCCCCAAACATGCGAAGAGCCTACCCGTACCGCTAGAGGAGGAAGGTTTGTATTAGGGTTATGAAAATTTGTATAATGTCTCAGTCCCCTCGGCTGGGACCCCACTTCATCACGTTGCACTTGTTGTTGAGGGATGATAGCACATAAAGGATTCTCATTCACCGGCGGCTGCGGAGCGGGTGGCTGTGGTGGTTGGAATACATTTTGCACATCTGCTATAATAGAGTCTACGTCCACCACCGAAGCAGCAGAGGCAGTCCTTCTATCTGTCGTGATCCATTGGGCACGCAACCCATGGTCAGTGGACCGTCGGGGGGGGGGGGGGGTAGGAGAAACGGAAAAGTGGGGGCCATGGTCGGATCCACACCACTACACGATCCAGCCATCCATTGTCAGGGAGCGACGTTGTGTACTAGCCGAGAGGTTTTCCCGCCCGCCAAGACAAGACTGAGTTGGCGGCGCAGAGGGACCCTAGAAGACGTAGTGCATCATAGTAATCCAGGATAGGGGGAGGAGAGGGTGGCCCCGGTCGGCGTGGCGCCAAGCCGAACAGTAGGGATGGTAGCCCCCAACCGACGGAGTGTCAGACCGGGGTGGGGAGGCGTCGAGCGCCTCACCGGAAGGCGGAGACCGACAGTTATGCTCCCAAAACCCTAGCAAAGTGCTCGCGTATGATATGTGTTACCATCGGTGACATATTGGTTGGGACATATCAAAAACTACTTTCAAATATCTACATATTGCATACTCTTACTTGTGGCATGCTCAAGAACTAGATAATGAAATGTGCATGCCCACCAATATACACGGTAAGCATGATGTTGGGAATAATATGGATTCACATTATAGAGAAGAGAATGACATCATTAAACTTAAATTGGAAGAATATATATTATTATCCACATATATATGAGTTACATGGACTTATGTGACTAAAGATGGGTAATTAGAACTAAGATAGATATATAAAGCAAAGATTAGAATCATAAACCCTAACATGACATTAGATGATTATGAATTGGGTAAGAATAATATTAAAATATAATAGGAATGAATATATTCACTTTGACTTGGCTAACATACATCATGTGTTTCTAGGATGAAAAGTTGACTTTGTGGACCAAAGTATACTATTCAAGTTAGCCTTTATGAGTGAAAATCAGGTATGTGCAACCCTATTTACGTATGTGCATTCTAAACCCTGAGTTTCACTCTCATAGTTTAAGGTGGAACATCCCCTATTAAGGGTTGCAACAAAATTATGGGACTCTCATCTTGATCTTCTCACGTATGAGTTTTAACATCATCCTTGTCAGAGTGTGTATCATGTATCAAATAGGGTTTCCCCTTTAACTTGTAGTTTTGGTCGCCCCCTCCCCCATTTCTCATTGCCTTTAAAGCACAAATTATTCTTCCGTCTAAAATTTTCCTCCTCCACAATGAGTCTTTTAAGAGTATTATGCGTTTCTTTCCCACAGAGACTTCAAATTACTTATTGATTCATTTCTCCTTGCATATTTTTTGATGTTGTACTTGGTGGTCATTGTGGAAATTGGATGATTGGACACACTTTGATACCACTTGTTGGGTATGAGCATAGAGTGAGAGACTGGAAAATAAACCTAAATAAACTTGTTGGAGGTTCAGAACCGTGAGTCAAATGAGTCAACTACATACATATGATGAGTGCAATGATGGTGGAAAGCAAACGATCACAAAACAAATCTACAGTAGTTTGACCTATTCTTAATGAGGGAGCCTACGTCCATTGGAGGAAATGATGTAAATTATGGAGATAATAATAGAGGATGGTTATAAGAGAGAGAGAAAAGTACATCATCCCATCAAATTTGAAAACCAATTGTAGAAGATAGTATTTTTAGAGGATCTCAAAGAGTCTTATAAACCCAAGTCAATCCCTTAGTTTGTCCTTGTCTTTAAGTCTTTGCATTATGATATCTCTTGATGGCTCTTTATGAGAATCTGACATGCAAATCCTATTCCAATGGGAATGACACTCATGTAGGGCCGCAATATGATCAAGTTGGTTGTTATACGGTCAAAGTAACTTGATATCAAATATGGTCATGTTTAACCAATCAAGATGTCTTGGTCATATTTTTTTTCTATTCACAATATATGTTAAGGTGCATCATAGTCGTATATGGTAATATGGTGATTGTATCTAGAAGAGGAGTTTGATCTTGAACGCTGATTTATATTGATTACTAAAGTGTTTAGGTATTCAATTGATGTACACTTGATTGGCTAACTAGGTCTGCCAAACAACCATCTCACTGGGTGATACGGCAGTTTGGGCAGCCAGACAGGCATCTCAAGTAGTTGATACAGCCGTTTGGGGGCCAAGTTGATCAAAGATTGATTTGGCTTAGTTCTATCTTTGAACCGGCCAGTTCAATATGATTGAACTGACAAGTTCATCTAAAATCACCAAACAACCATATGGGTGAGTGAGACGGGCATCTCACTTGAATGAGACAGCCCAGATGTGTCGAACAAAGGTTTGGGATGTTTCCCAAATAGTTTCTATCGCATATACTTGGAGAGAGTAAAATTAATATGTATATTAATTGGAATCGAAATTGCCAAATTTGTATGTGATTGGGAAACTGTCAAACGACCGTTTGGAAGTGTGAGACGACTGTCTTACACACCAGACGACCATCTAGGTGTGCAAAATGGTCGTTTAGGCTGTTGTTGGTTGTGAAACTGTAAGTTCTTTCGGTCCTTTCCACTCCCACACAATCCTATATAGACTGGGAACCCTGACCCGAACCTCGCCTATAAAATGAGGGATATTGGGGGATTCTCAAGACACAACATAGACAACTGATAATCAATTCCTTTAAAAACTATTTTCCTCTCTGGTTGTGGTAACCAAGAGAGCCCAAGCAAGTCCTACCCACCAGGGAGGGATAGCCAAAGGGAGAGAACAATTGATAGTTATCATTGTGGGAGAGTAGGTTGGTGACTAGTACACCAACGGGAGGGACAACTCCTTCTTGTCCATTCTTTGTGAACAACATGAGTTCTAGTTGGTTCGTGCGGAGGACAAGTACAACTTGTAGTCTGTGGTGAGACCGCAGGAGATGCTGCAGAAGTTGTTTGTGTTCATGGTGAAGACCAAGAGCTACACAATCACCATCCAACAGAAACTTATCAACAGTTGCAAAGAAGTGAGTTTTCACTGGAATTGCTCCAGGACCAGGTATAATTTGCTAAAACCATCTTTCCTATTTCATAGTAGTTGAAGCGATCTTGCTGTTATGGGAATACAGATAGATGCATTTTTATTTCCGTTGATGTACTATGTGCCCATATTTCCCAACAGTCGATTCACAAATGTGCATATTCATTATCATGACCTTTAAATGAGATTATCATAGAATTTTCACTTCATCATTATACTATATTTCATGCATGTTTTAGTTTTCA